>BSBM01000670.1:2417500-3902500 GCA_027924585.1 Larix kaempferi | reverse complement strand
AAGTGCTTCCTCCATGGTTTTTGCTCCTACGCAGGTGACAACCATAACCAGGAGTTTTTTTTTGGGGGGGGGGGGAATGGATAGAAAAATACAAACAAAAGCTTATTTAGTAAAGGGAAATTTGGATTTGGGAAAAACTTGGATGGGTAATTGGAGTTTGACTAGGTTTTGGACACTTTCTGATGGACAGGGAAGCAAAAAATGAGGATTTCAGAAGCAGGGTGAAAGAATGAGAAAATTTGTCAAAGAGGGACAAAGAAGCAGAAATAGGGAATGAACACAGCGGCAAAATTTGGAGGCGAGTGGGTAAAAATTGAAGAAGTTATGGAAAACCCTAAAAATAGAAAAATGTGAGATTTCTGACTTTGGGAAGTAGAATTTGGGATAGGGTCTTCAGGAATGAAATATGCAGAATGGGATTGTAGGGGTGTCTGAGAAGTTTCAAGGGAAACAGAATTAAAACAAGGGAGATATGGAAAAAAAAGGGAATGGATCGACAATGGCGAGGAGGGAATCGGAAACAGATAGAGCTGCAACGGCACGGAACGGATCGGCAACAGATGGATATGAAACGACTCCAAATGGATAAAAAATGGTTGGATCTAAAATGACTTTCATAATAGATCTGAAACGGCTGGATCTAGAATGACTATTAGAATGGATCTGAAACGGCTCGGAATGGATCTGAAATGGTGCGGAAGTGATCAGAAACAGTTCAATTGAAAATAGATATGGACCCCAGGTATGTGCGGCTTCCTATCGGTTCAAGGGATTCACTCGGCCACCAATGTTGTCTGACGACTTGCGTATTGGGGCAGTACCCCTCACTCCATGGCTCAGGTAAAACTAATAACCGCTTTGCCACAAACGATAGATCTTGGTTTACCTCACGGGTGGGAACTAGTTAATCAGGTAGGGGTCATTGCCCTTTTTGCCAGCAGGTCCTCTCAATGGGCCAGCTACTTCAGGGTTCCTGTGGTACTCCTCACAATGAGTTTTAGGGCTTATGCTCAAGTCCTTTCCACAGTTAAGCGGATAGAGATTATTCCCAGATCCGAAGCTTCGACAGATGCGAAAAAAAAATTGGCAGAAATTTTACCCAGCAAGCCCAAGAAAGTGCTCTGATACCAGATGTGAAGAACCTGCAATAATTAATTAATAAAAACACATGAAATAGAAGAAATAACAGAACTCAGAATCACTTTTATATTGATCGCAGGCCACTTCGAGGGGGCAACCTCCTTTGAGCAAACTCAATACAAATAACTTCGCGGTACCTTCATTGGTCTCAACACAAACTTATATACTAATTCTAAGCACCAATACCATGTGTCAACACAAACCATGGGCCAATACAAAATATGGATCAACAATTACTACGGGATGACTTACAAAGCATATGCGTCCAACAATAATAATACAAACTATGGATCAACAAATACTATGGGATGACTTACAAAGCATATGCATCCAACAACAATATACTAACAAAGTAAATAGAAGGGTTGACATGGGTTCCTAACAGGTTCTACATATGAAATGAACCACTAATGGCAAATATTGTGGTTGATAATCACTATTGGTGTTGGTAATGGTTCTAGGACCAAAGACAGCAGAAGCATGGCTAAATATGGTAATGATGTTGTTGCATGTGGCCAGCAACCTTATGAAGAAAATGTTAGGGCAGCAAATCCATGATCAAGAGGTTGGTGGAAGAATTATGTAATCCTCTATAAGAGACCAACGGATCAGGTAACATCAAAGGTGTAAATGGGATCCATACATGTAATGGTTTAATTATGATGATTTCATATGTGTTGAAAGGGGATTGGGTAAGAATCCATTGAACCATATTTAGTAATCATAAAATGGCATTCATTTAGAGTTGAAATGCATTCATGTGAATGCCATACTGCCATAGTGTGGTGGAGCATGGAGTGGTGAAGGCAAGAGGCTTCATACCATGTGACTGTTTAGAAATTTAGACTACATCCATATAAAAATATATCATACCATGTGTATGTTGGTTATGAGCTTAATAACCCAAAACAAGTAAGGACTGAAGGTCTTGATTATGGTAATGCATCCTACATGAGGTAATCATGGTTAGGCCATAATATGTTTGAATGCATAGTATTCATGAGTCAATAGAACGTAGCATTGAGTGGATATGCAGTAAGAGATTGTATAAATCTTGTAGTTATGCATTGAGTGGATGCATATGAAAAGTTTGAGTAAATGTTGTAAAAGTGCATGCATAAGTGTGGGTACACATGTTGTGATGCATTGCATGAATGCATGGGGATGGTATATGTGTTATTGCAAACTAAATAATGGATGAGATGATGAATTGATGATAATTCTAAGACCATTCATGGATTGTTACGAATGCAGAATAGTAAGTGCATAAAGAAGGTAGTCATGATCGATGGGCTGTCGGAGTACTCTGTGAAAGGGTAGAGTTGTATAATCATATGACTATGAAATAATGAGTATCTAAAGTTTCATTTAATTTACATGAATGATGTGACTGTACCTTGCAATTTTAGTATGATAATGATTCACGTGAAGTAAGTGAGTTGGGTGATATTGATATGTTAACAACTGAAAGTGTTCGAATTATTGAGTGTTATAATTCTGAGATCACTTTAGTGACTATTGTATCAATGAACAAATTATATGCATAGATACTTACAGCATGTTTGGCTGATTAAAAGTTTCATATTCCAGGTAGAAATGTCTTACGTATGGAAATGAGGATAAGACCATAGTAAAGACCGAACTATACCATGTGAAAAAGCCAAAGGTTATGAGAAGGAGGACAGGTTGTAAGTCGATGTTTATGTATGGAAGCAGACATAAGACCATAATGGGAGAAGTGATGCCACTTACAAGAGCCAAGCAATATGAGGATAGCCTCATAGCTAAGACAATCAATTTTTGTAGTAGACAGAGTTGCAAATTCATATTGAATTTAATTATTAATGCCATTGATTGGTTATGGAACAATTAGATTTGAATTTTATTGTTAAATGTTGTTGACTGTTTGGCTATTTAATAAGGGTTCTAGGAAGACACATTGCAGCAAGACCATGAGAGAGGGCCTGCAGAAGCCAAACTTCATGGGAAGGATCCCATATCTTGGAAATGGGTTTCGGGTGAAACACCATTAGATATTTTGATAATGTCTCATATGCACTGCATGATTGGTAAACAATATGAGTGAGATGGTAAAGATTATGTCAGTAAGACATATGAGAGTTATGTAGCATCAAAAGGAGTTGGGATGGCAGACCAAGGGACTGTCAACTCAGAGAAGGGAGCCCCCATTCCTCATTAATGAAGAAGGACTACATCTACAAATGAATAAGTGTTCTGTAAACCCTGTCTGATATATATATACATATATGTGTGCAATTCTAATTGTTAGAATTACTATGCAGAGCATATTCTATTTATGTATATTATTCAGACTGCTTGAAGTATGATTAGGACCTGCATAGCTCACATCAGTGAGGAGTGCACACCTTTCTGGTGTTGAGTTATGTTAGGGATGCCAATATTGATTACGCCCTAAGGGAATGGATGCATTCCTTGTGTTTCAATACTTGATAGTGAATGCTATGAATTATGGTTACAATTTTAGAATAAAAAAGCTGACAAGTTTGCCTATACTACTTGTGTTGTCACCTTAAACAGATGCAATTTGGTGCTACACACTAAAGAAGCAAAGAAAAAGGTTGTTGTGAGGGGTTGTGGTGGAAGGGTTAATGTGTATGAAAGGATGTTGTGGAGGTCGTGGAGGTTGTGGGCATTTTGATGAAGGGTTGTGACGGTGTTCATGAAAGGGCTACGATATGCCTATGGCTCCATAGTAGAGCCTTGACCTAGAAATGGTTGTGGTGAAGTTTCCTTCCAAGTCGGCGTGAAGGCGTACTGGTTGGACATTAATTATTTGATGATTTGGAGCAGCCTGCATGCTGACCAAACATCCTAGTCCGCAGGAGGATCCCAAGGCTTGTAAAGTAAAAGAAGGACCCTGTGGACCAGAGAGGAAATGTCTAATACAGATAAGTATTCAATTTCATTCATTTATTATTTGGAATAACGAAGGTTTCAAGTATAAGTACTCTAATAGTTAAGCTGATGCACTATTATTTCTTTGTTGGAAACCTTGGTCAATGCAGGATGCAAGGATCCTGAAAGAACTACAATTCTTGGTAGAACCAGAGAGTAACTGGTTGTGCACTATAAATGCTTGGTAAACCCAGTCGGCGTGAAGGTGTACTGGTTGGGAATTAACTACTTGAATGTTATGGAGCAGTCGGCGTGCTGGCCAAACATTCCTCAAATACTTGATAATACCCAGTCGGAGTACTGGCTTAGTATACTACTAAATGGGATGTCTGATAAAACCAATTGGTGTACTGACTTAGCATTGCCTATATGAATGGTTGAGGAGTAGCCTACGTGCTAGCCCAACATTCGTTATTGTATCCATAGGAAATCCAAGGCTTGTAAAGAAAAGAAGGACCCTGTGGAATAAAGTGAAGATATCCAATGCATATAAGTATTTGGTTATCTTACAACTTCTTGCTTATTTAATATGAATATACCTGTGTACATGATTTGGTTATGATTTCCTAAACTCTTGTTTAGAGATAAAACCTATGAAAATAAACTAAACATGTGAATTGATTCAATGTTTGAGTGTAGGTATTGTTGGAAGCAAGGACTATGAAGGCATCCTAGGGATGCATGTGGACATGTGATCGTCCTAAAGAGCTTAGCATGATCAGTAATGAAAGATGGTGCTAGTGGGACTATGTGGGTCCTAGAAGCCAAGAGTGTAGACAAACCATGTGGAGGAACTCCATGGTTAAGAGGTCTGGAATATACCATAGACACTAAGTGTCATAGCCAAGAAGGGCAGGTCAAGCATTCACATTAAAGTGAAAGAGGCTAGGAACATGAAAACCACAGTGGTGGTGTGGGTTCCAGAATGGAACAAGACTAAGAGGAGAAAACTCTTACTGCTCTCTCTTTCATTTTTTATTGATGCATTTATAAAAACAAAAATTTGTCGAATGCATGTATGGCTAAAAGTAGAGTGTGTTTATTTGCTTGAAATAAATTGAGAATGTTGAAGTACTTAATTCCATGTGAAAGAATGGACATGAATGAGCTCATGTGCCTGTTGGAAAAGCATGAAAAGTATGAAAGTCTCATGTATGAAGCATGGACTACCAATGTCAATTGGGTAATTAATTGACTGATTTTAATGTTTCTGTTATGCTTGGCCTAAGAGAATTACAATGATGCATTTCACAGGTGAGAAAGTGAAGTTAATTTATTACAATTGTTGCAAAGCAAGTGCTGCTTGTGAGCAAAGTGAAAGCCAGTTGTGCACATTGACCATGGAAGCAGACCAAAGGCTATTGGACTTTGCTGGAAGTCTCCTTCAAACAATTGCCAAGACCCAAGAAAATATTGGAGAGATGCTCAAGATACAAAAGAGGCAGAATGAGATGAACCACAAGGTTTTGCAGGACTCTATTTGTCTGCAAGGGGAGGTAAGAAGCATTATGAAGGCAATCAGTAAGGGAAAGGGAAGGGGATCAATGATGAGGCATTCATCCAATTGGTCCATTAATAAACGTTCCAGGCATGAAGACTCAAAGGAGATTGAGCAGGTAAAGATGAAGTAGCCAGTGAAATGTTGGAAATGTGGAGGACATCATTGCCTCCGCAACTGCCCAACAAGGGAACATCGAGAGGGTAGTAGCCATAAATCTTTCAGACTTGTGGATGAGCTGGAAGGTCAGAATCAGCAGGAGCAGTTTGTGGAAGCCAAAGGACATGGTCCTGAAAGATCAAGATAAATGATAGAATGTAGGGCAGTTCTGCAAAATTTTTGAAAATTTTGGACGTGTAAATTGTATATGCATTCCTAAGTATTATAACATCGAGGACGGTGTTATTCTAAGGGGGAGGGGATTGTAATACCCCATTTTGACCCTTATGATATATTAGCTTTTAATGTAAATATTGTATACATGTGATGTATGTGTTCCTAGCGTGGAGCTCAAGGCCAAGGCCCCATTAGTGGATGCTCGAATTTTATTTAAAAGGAAAGTGTTGGATATTATGTTACCCATGTACTATTTAGCCATGGAACATTGTAAAAATGATGTAAATAAACATCATGCAATAAAATACCAAAACTGACTATGGAGGCAACGAATGAGAAGGGGCCATGTGTATCCACTAGGGAGTGGTGAGGAGGTTGTGGGGATGAACCATATGCTGCCAAATGTCATTGTGAGAACCCATTTGACTTTCCTTGATGACATTTATTTCTGTTGTAAGGAAGTTGTTGAAGATTTCAGTCCATGGCTTCAATGGAGCATGGGCAGCCCAGAAATTCGTATGGCAAAGTATGGGCTTTGTTTTCTTGTACCATAAGTCACTCTAACTCATGGGAAGGGGTCCTTCCTCATTCCCATTCCATGGTGAAAGAACCCAACATCATTTTCATCCAAAAAAAATGAATTCCCAGCAGGGAGAAAAACTAGAAATCGCAACTTTGCAAGGACCCAAATTTTGAAGTGCCATAAACGCCCAGAATTGAGTATTGACAGTGAAATCCAATGGGGGATCCATAGATATGAAACTTGGGATGAAATTAAGAGCATTAGCTACCCCAAAATCCATTGAAAAACCCAGTTTTTACAGCCTAGAAGTCCAGTGACGGGATTGAGTATTTTGATGACAGAGTTGTGAGAAATCCAAGTGTGAATGACTGAACAAAGGATTGGATTGCTTGAATTTAGCTTGAGATGTCTGTAGCTCTGTGGTTGAGCTTATTGTCTTCGCATCCTACTCCTTTTCTTATTGCATGCTTGGTAAACCCAACTGTGTGTTGGCTTAGCATGACTGCTGAGTAAAACCATGGCTATGAGTGAGCCCATCTAGTTCCTCCTTAGTGGATACACAACCCAGCTCGGGGGTGATCTCTCAGCTGAAAGAATACAGTCTAGACAGATATCTATGGTTGGGTGGAACGTTGCTCTCACATAGGCAGTTGTTGGGCAGCTTCATCTCAAAGATAAGTAGTCTCTGTGGTTTAAATTATGATCATTATGTGTTATGTCCTGCATGTCTAATTATTCATGTAAATTGAATGAAATGATTATCTTAAACTAGTTGGCACGAAGCTTGTGCATAGCATGAGAATGAGATTGATTATTGTATGATTGTTTCATCATTCTGCCTGGAAGAAATATGCTGATGCATTCCAGTCCGTGTGTGTGTTAATATGGTTATTCCACTGTGTTTATTAATTGAGTTGTGTTAATTCTATGTTCTGCAATGTCTTAATTAATGACTGTTGTTTACATGCTGATTGCATGATGAAACTGTGTGCATACATAGTGTTTAATTCCGTTGTACTTGTTGAGTATGAATATGTATGCACAAGTTTTATTTATCCATGCATTTCTTAACAATTTGAATGGGGCTGAGATTGTCAATAAGCCCGACATGTTGGTCCTGGCACTGGATTGATGGGAGGGGACGTGACACTTTTCCACATAATTCTTACATAAAGGTATAATAGAAATAAGTTCTTTCACATAAGCATACAACTGTGCAATAACTTGTCTAGCCAAAACTGCCAAAATAGGTTCATTTTGTGACTTCTCACAATATTCAACAACATGATCATGTGGAAAAATCCTTTCCCAATATATACACTAATTCAATACCAAGCTCAACAGATCAATATTGGATGTTACAATTTCTTATGAGCCATCCACATCTCTCCAAGCATGTTATGGTCACTACCAAGGATCATTAGTATGATGAAGGGTTTTTTGCACAAAATGTTGCAAACAAGTCGCAAATCTTTATCACCATTCCACAATTGATCAACATAATTCAAGAATACGTTTACATGTGGGGGTATCTACAATACACCAAAATGACCCACGTCATTTACCAATTACAGAGACTAAGATTTTGTAGCTCAATACCATAATGGAACACCTCCTAAGAAGCTTCGCACTTATCCACACAACCAACATTAAGTGTGTATTCACATAATCTTGATCGATAGAGGGACACTACAAAACATATTTTGAATGTGTTTCTAGGTAAACCCTAATAATGTTTCATTCCATAGGCTTTATCCTCAATTGGCACAAATTTCAAAATATTTTAGCAATACACATAGCAGAAAACCCATCCCTCCATGCTTATCATGCTTACGTAAATACACACCAAGTATTCCCTTAAAGACCTTGCACTTAATTGTAATAAACAACAAATATTTAAAGGTGGTCTCTTTAGTCATGGAGTATTGTTGGGGGGTGGGGGATTATTTGAATGCAATCAGGCCTCTTATAATTATTCAAAACCGTGGCACAGAACCTTGTATGCACATCCCAATGTGCAACACCAAGATGCAAATTGACATCTACACAATCTCTTTGATACCTATTCTGTCTTTCCATGACTCTGAATCCTTGTGGAACTATAACCCTACAAATATGTAAATAATATATGTAACCATTTATGAAGACCTCATCCATGATTTATACACCTTTAGAACATATCTCAAAGAGACGGAGGCAATGGAATCAAATCTACAACTGATCGTATACCAAAATTCCTAGAGATCATCTACCTAGCTTTAGTCCATCCAATAATAATGCAGATCAACAATATTCAACTTGAACTATAGCCACAACTTCTTCAAACCCTTGACCATAAAGAAAATCTAAGAGAAAATACCAGATTCTTCAACTAAGGAACTATATCTAAATAATGAAGTGAATAAATCACCCAAAAAAATGTTGCACACCACTCCTATAAAGATCAAAATATTTCTTAGTTGCATGCTTTTGTAGTGATCTCCTCCCCATGATGTCATTGGAACTTATGCATGGAAGGAAGAATGTGGATTTCCTTCCCAGATGGTACAAATTGTTGGCACCTTCTCATGGCCAACATTTTATTAATTGAAAACTCTAAAATACATCAACCATAAACTACATAAAAACCTACCACGATGATGCTTCCACAACTAACTAGAGCATTCCAAAACTATATATCAACAAGAAAGAGAAATTACAACACACAATAAGCACACATAAATCAGATATGATTTTATTCATAACATGAGGGTTGAATACATAAGCCTCCCTTTCCCATGGTGAGCAAGGGAGATGAACACTTCACTCCCTTGGCCTTATAGTGCACCTACAAATCTTAGGAATTGAGGGGGGTTTCTACAAGACAAAACATAATAATTCATGCCCAATGACTCCCCGAAACCCTCTATTTATACCATGCCCAATGGAGGTGGGCAATATGCTCCATCCTTTTCACTTAAATCAAAATCCTTGTTCACATTTAATCCCCATAGTTTACCATTATTACATCGACCCAACTAATTATTAACAACCACATTATTGAGCAAAACCCTCTATCCTTTTCACTTACATCAAAACCCTTATTTACATTTAATACCCATATTTTACCATTATTACAATGACCCAACTAATTCATTAATAACCACAATATTGAGCAAAACCTTCTTGATTGCATTCACGTGCAACTGAACCCAACAATTTTTTTACTTTGAACCTTTAAAAACATTTATCAAATTTTTTTTTGAAAAAATTCACCAATATATATTTTTTGTAAAACTAAAATTCATGAATTATTATTTTATCTAAACATAAATTGAAAAGCAATAAATTTAAACATAAATTAAAAAACAATAAATTTTAATTCACCACTTATATGGATATATATCAAATTTAAAAGTTTTATAAATCTCATAAATTCCAAATATTAAATAGAAAAGAGAAGCATAATTTATTTGTTCATCCATTCAATCATTAAGTGAAAAAATCATTCATCCCACTTTAACAAGAAATAGAGTGGGTTACAAATCATTAATTCCTCGTCTCTAATTATTTGGTATATGTATTACAAATCTTCATATTCCAAAATTGAAAAAATGGGTTCATTTTTGCATTACTATGTCATCTTCAAAATTTATATATTTGAAACAATCGTAAACTTTCTAATTCTCTTAAGTTGTTCATGTCCACTCTTCCTTCGTACATGTATCCTTCATATTCCTTATACATAATTGTTTCGAATTCCTCAAATTATTAAAACTTGGAAAAAATAGTTACAATCTCTAATATTACCAAGAGCAATTGTTTATCTTTTTGGTATACTATAGTTATAATTGAAGTGTTCACACATTATACATAGTTTTTAAAAGGAAAATTATTATTTTAAAATAAATGGATTAATTGCATTAAGAGAAGTGAAAAACACTTTTTTTTTCACACAAAAAAAAGAAAACAAAAAATCACATTTTTATTATTCATTTGAATTAAAGAAAATGAAAACATACATCCTCCACCCCTCACGATAGGTGCAAAGCTATTGAGGACCCCACTCCGCATGTTTAACCCGTTTGATGAGCAGCTGTCCTCAACATGCATGAGGAAACGTGGCAATTGATCCCATATTACCACCTTAAAATTTCATAACTCTTCAGATGCCATTCACAACTCTCATTCCCGTCATGAGCACCAGAGCAGGCCCATACTGAAACACATATGTTGGTCAGCACCAGTGTTAATGGCAATCAGTTCAGACCATCCTTGACTTTCCAAATCACATGGTTCACACGAACCTGGACATTGTTTGAAACGACCTCGACTTAAATGGAGGCTCTCTCATCACATTCCCTAATTACGGCTCCTTCTTCAACTCTGCATGCCCCAAGACACTTATGAGTTCCTCCATTGCAATTATCTGCATTGGTCTTCTCTTGCATTCATTGGAGACATGGCTCACACCAAGAAAACTCCTCGTAAGACTGCAAGTGAATCGTAGTGAACCCACATGCCGCAGGCCCTCCATGAATTGGGTAGGGTGCAAGGCTACTTCGAGCAGGGAATCTCTAACTATGCTCTAGCTCGCACTCTCAGACTGGAAAAACGTCTACAACAGAATAGGAACTGACCATCCACTCAGCAGTTGTCTCATGAATTTGGGGGGATGGAAGAATATTATGGTTCGATGCACATGAGAGAAACCATACACACCAAGAATCCAAAAGTTTTTTGGACCACCAAATCCCTCATGTCGTTGGCAATGGAAGACTGTATCCAAGGTCTTCTCTAGTCCGAGGAGGATGCCATGTCGCTGGTGGATAGAATCCACAACCTAGAGTCCACTCTGCATGCGCTCTTCAGGTATTAGCGCTCGGAAATGGAAATGGTAAATGCAAAATTAGATGCCCTCGCTAGAGCTATCACGGGAAAAATCTTCACTAAGCCGTCGCTGGAACAAACTGCTTCCATCCATCTTGTCTTCAGGCTCAATCCCACCGCTCAAGAAGACCAAGGAATTCGCAATGATCCAGGTGTTGACACCTCTTCCATTCCCCTCTCTGATGAGGATTAACTGGTTTTGCTTATGTCTGTTTTTTTGTATTCATGTATGTTAGTCATTTTGATTTTCATGGGCCATAACCCCCGGCCTGTGGCTCTATCTAGTTCCCATTTTCTGCATTTTACATCCTCTTTTAACCAAATTTTCCCAAGTCAATAGAAAATTTTCTAAGCACAACCAAAAAAAGCATTTGAGTTTTATTCGAAGCGTTCCACTTCCAAATATTAGTGTACACCACTTGACCTCTTTCTCCACATGAGAGAAAACTATAGCATCATATGAATCCTTTACAGTAACTTGTCTTGATTTATTATTCCAACACCAAACAATTTTATGTTCAACATTCTTGAGTCTTATACCTGCTCTGTTGAGAGACTTAATATATTCATTCCATTCAGCATCCCAGTTCCCATACAACCCTGGATAGTCAAATTGAAACTAATAACAATTACTAGGTTTCAACCACTGAGGTCTCCTTATATGAGCTAAAGTAAAGAAACCAAATTCAACTAGATATTCCAACAAAGAAGCATATATAAGATAGGTTTCAACATCACCAATAAAAGGATCAATCCCCACCAACACATTTTCTCCATTACCTACCTTCCAAGTAATCCATTTATTGATCCAATGGAAGACTTTATTAAAACCATTCCAAATATGAGAAATACCACATATATTCTTATCAGAAGATCTGAACCACTAAAGAACAGACATGCCTCTAATATACTTTTCCTTGAGAACTTTACTCCACAAATCAACATCAATTAGCCCACGCCACATACTTTTCATACACAGTGCCATATTGAACCATCTTAATTTTTTAATGTCCCAGCCACCAAGTGATTTGGGAAGAGCCAATCTTTCCCAACATACCAAATGAAATTTATGATCCTTACTTGAACCAGCCTACAAAAACTAAAACATCCTCTTCATGAGAACATTAAGGATAGTCTGAGGTATTTTGACTAGAGAAAACCAATAAACATGAATACTTACTAGTACATATCTTATTAAAGTAAGCTTTCCACCGTTTAACAAAAATACCTGTAAGTCCAATTCCCAAATCTTTTTACAATTTTTTTCACCATCCATAACCAATCCCCAACTTTATAATTATTATGTTTCAGCATATAACCAAGATATTTGAACCTTGATTCAAATCTTTCCATTTTATAAGAAAAAACGGAGTTGATCTAAGATATAATTTCCTCACTGATATTATGTTTATAGAAAGTTGATTTTTCTATGCTCACCTCAATATCTGTAGTAGCACAAAATAACATAATAATATCATAAAAAGTGTTCCACTCGTCCACGGATCCCTTTCCAAATAATACCACATCATCAACAAATAATAAGTTCGTGATATGCAAAGAAAATAATATTTTAATGCTTGACAATTTTCCCTTCAATCTAGCATCAACTATCATCCTATTGATCCCTTCAATAACCAGAAGGAACAACAAAGGATAAAGAGGATACCCTTTCCTAAGTCATCTAGAACTGTTAAAAAATATTGTGGGGAATCCATTTACAAGAACAACAAAGCATGCAGAAGAAACACAAGTCTCCAATGAGTGATCTCAATAGGGAGCGCAATTTGCAACAGTATCAATCTGAGAAAGACCCAATTAACCTTATCATAGGATTTGGATAGATCCATTTTTAGAATGATGGAATTAATATTTTTGACCTTTATAGAGTGTAGGAATAACCCCAATAGTATCCAATATTTTTATGCTAGCGAGGAACCCAAACTTCTCTTTAGAGACTACCTCTTCCAATTTGGGATTAATTCTATTAGAAATAATGTTGGTCACCAATTTATACACCAAATTGCATAGTGAGATAGGTCTGAAGTCAGAGAATGACTTGGGTTTACCACATTTAGGAATGAGAGAGATAAGAGTATAGTTTAAAGCTCCAGACATATGACCCTAAATTATGATATTTGCACCACATCCACTAATTCCTTTCCCATTATATAAAATAAATTAAGGAAAATTTCCACAACCCATCCATCCATCCCAGGGCTTTAGTCCTTAATAAACTAAGAAATTACACCTTCAATTTTCTCTAATGAAATAGATCTCCCTATCTACATACATTCATCTTTAGTAAATAAAGATGGATAATAGTTGAATACCTTCATCTGAGCTCCAATATAAAAATTTCTATAATCCTTACAGTGCTTAGCAAAGAAGACAGAAACAACCTTTTCCATGTCCGTTTGAGAAGAAACCAATCCTGCCTCTTCATTCATTATGTACCATATGGAGTTTTTATTTTTCCTAAAGCTTGCAAATTTATGGAAAATTTTAGAATTATTGTCTCCTTGAGCTATCCAAACTACTCTGATTTTCAATCTCCAAGCCTCCTCCTCAAGTTTAAGTAGATGATCTTTTCTATTCTCAAGCTCCACTAGTTTTAACTTCTCCTAAGAAAAAGAACCAAATAAATTATCTACAAGAATTTTAATGATCCTTTCTTCAATCTCACATAATTCTGCTTTAGCAAGATTTTCCTTGTTCTTGATCCATTTTTCAGCAACACTCTTCAATTTTATTTTAATTTTATAGTCAAATTCTCCATAGCATCCACTCTTTCAGGATATGCAATATCTCTCCAAGAAGATCTAACCATTTTACAGAACTCGTCATCCTTGATCCAGGATTGGTTAAATTTGAAAGGATATTTATGAAAAATATGGTCTCCATCCAGCTGTAGAAAGATTGGATTATGATTTGATATAGTAGAATGAATAGTCCAAGATCTGAATTTCTCACAAGAATTGTCTAAAGACTCTGCTAAATCTATCCAACCTTTTACCAATACCATCCTTACCGGTCCTCATATTATACCAAGTATGACACAACTTGTTGGGAACAACATCCATTAATTTATAGCTTAGGAATGGATTTTGAAAATACTCAGATAAGGGATCTATATTAGAGTGAAGACCCCATTCTCATTAGTATGTAATGTCAGGTTTAGATCTCCAACAACCACAAGATTATGCTCACCCAAAATCCCACTTTTTTCAACCCTGTCCCAGAAAGACAACCTATCTTTATAAGGCCCATAACAGTTTAAAAACTTAATTTCTTGATCAAATATATTAGCTTTCCCAACCAACATAAGTCTAAAAAGGACATAAGGAAACCGTTGTTGGATTCCATATATCCAACAATCCACCAGAAAGACCAATGGCATCAAAAGCACAAACCTCCCATCTTGGCAAAATCTTCAAAAAGTATTTGCAAGCTTTAACACTAGGTGACATAGTCTCTTGAATTAGAATTATATATGGATTATTGGTTTCGAGAAACCTTTTGAGAGATCTGAATTTTGGGAAAACCCCTAGCCCCCTGATATTAAATGAAGTACTATTGGAGGAGCCTAAGTCGGCCGACCGACTAGGTCCTTTGTTCGACCAATTTGTAAAACATGTCTAACTATTGTGTCGAGCATTACATGTCGTGTCGGTCAGTTGAACCGACAGGTAGTTATGTAATTGTTTGTAAATTGTATAAATAGGCTGGAGAGCCGGATATATGAGATGATGTTGTGATATATTGTACATATTCTTGTTGATTAATAGAAAGTCGTGTTGACTCCATCTCCATTACTTATTGACTGTTCTTCTCTTTATACTTGCTTGCTTATTCTATAACATGTATCGCTAGTAACTATGCAATGTACTCGACGAAAACATCGGTTTTGTTTCCGTTGATACATTCATAGGACGATAATGAGCATGATCAAATGATATCAGAACATGAGATAAAGGAATGGTGGGAGAGAAAGATAGCAAACTATCTGCAAAATTATGCCAGAAGAAACAAGTTGACTATCACTCAAGCAAGGGAGAAGTTCTTCTTTGAAACACACGAAAAGTTAGTTGAATCTATTCCATTCGCATTAAAGAAGATCTTGGATGAAAAGACCCGCAGATGAAAAAGACCGACAATTGCTTGAAACGCTAACTAGAGGAGGCTACACAAATTAGTCTGAATGTTGCAAAAGAATTGTTGATGATTTTTGTGAAGAATGTGCGATTGAACAACAAGTATCTGTCGATAATGTGAAGCATAGGTTCTATAACGACCTTACCAAACAATTTATTTTTTATTTACCGATTCTTTTGTTCAAATTCTTGATTGACAAGGGATCAACGCATATTTTCAAACCTCGACCACCACTCTCGAACACGAATTGGGAAGACAAACAAATAAAGTGGGAGAAATTTGTGCAAGAGAGAGAGTGGGAATAATTCCTGAGCAAATGGATTTCTAAATCACCTGAAATTTCTAAAGAGATTTCGGGTCGGAAATGGGGTAGCCGACCACGTTCCTGATGGAGTAGATGAATGACAACTAACATATGAAAATACGATATGGCCAGTAGTGAGAAATCCCATAAATTCGACAAAGATAGAATGATGATGCATAAAATCACCCTAGATATCCAAAATATTGAACGAGAAAAGAGGAGGAAGAGGCGCGAGGAAATAAAGGAGTAGACTAGTGCGCTCCATAAAAAAATGAGATTGGGTATAGTGACAGATGCAGCAGGAGATCCTCCAGAGTCGAGTCGATCTCGACAGAAAGAGGGCGATGATGAATCATTGTCACTGATGGATGAATACATGTGTATGGAGCATGGAAGCGCTCTCCAGGTGAGTATACCTGTGGTTATAACCCCGCATTCCCCATTACATCTGAATTAGAGTGCCCAAGTGCAATAAATTGTCAAAGAAGGTCTAGGACTTCACGCTGGTTAATATGGCATCTGGAGTCGACGGAATGAAGAAAGTAATGAGGTTGATAATTATTAATTCATCGACCGCAAGAAGGAAATCGGGTCACTTTTAAACCCAATTTTTCCAACCGGAGTTTTCATCTACTCTATTCAGATCGTGAGAAAGTGCACCCCAGCCACTTCCAGCATTGAGTGATTCATCGAGTCAGTCAGGAACTCCGAAAAGAACTACAATACAAATAGAACATAACTTTACTTGGGTATCAAAATAAGTTGTAGAATAAAGTCGACACCCGAAAGCCTACGAAGAACCGACAAAAGTTAGTGACATTGTTGTCGAAAGTGAAGAACGTGCATTAACTCTTGTGAATACACATCAAGAAATAGTAGTCATAGAAAATAATTATCGTAGCATTTCTGTCACCAGAAGTAACCCACCATCACCACCATTTTGCTTGGAATTTGTAATTGCAGCAGATATGGCACACATAACAACACATCTTCCTTTCTATGAAGGCAATGAAGATCCAAGAAGACACTTGTTTATTTGTGAGTCAATATGGGAGGCCAATGCCATTTCCAGTGAAGATCGAAAAATGGCACAATTTGCTAGTTCCCTTCGAAAATGATCTCTCACATGGTACATCACTTATAAAGAAAGAACACCTACTGCAACAAAGGCTCAAATAAAACAACAGTTCTTGTCTTTCTTCAAAACTCCAGATGCAAAGTATCTAGCTGCTAAAAAGTTCAAAACCGCAACTAAAAAATCAACAGAAATTGTCAGGGAGTACGACAAAAGATTCAAAGACTTGTTGATCCAGATTGAGCATGAAATTGAAGAATCCTTATTGATCCAATGGTTCATGGCTGGATTACTACAGAAAATTAGAATGCACATTTGTTTCACTGATTTTACTACATATGAAGATGCATTGACAAAAGAATTACAAATAGAAATGGATGATGATTATCCTTTTTCTCCTATAGACTGATGCATCGAAGAACAAATTGAGAATATGAAAAAATCTATTCATGAAATTGGCCTTAGAGGAGCCGACCTATGGTGTACAAAATGCTCAATAGTGGGTCATACAAAAGACTATTGTTGATAAGATGACTGCCGACAGGACGTTCGGTTTGTACAAACAAAATGCTTCTTTGACATCTGCCAAGAGCATGACTCACATTCAACAAAATATTGTCCCTGCAATATGAAGAATGATCAAGCTCAATGGTGTGCCATATGTGACGTAAAATCTCATTCTACAACAGAATGTAGTTTAAATATGAAAAATAAATAGAATTATCTTGCAGTCTATCAAACCAATACAGTCGACCAAAGGAATGATATAAATGACATAAATGATAGAAATGACAGAAACGACAGATACCAAATAAATGATGGCCGACGATATGATCAACGAAATGAAAACTTCAATAGATGAGGATGATTCCAAGGTCAGGTTCGAAGTAATGGAAATCGATACCCCCATCCACGTCGATGACTATAGTGATTTACATGCCTCAACGAAGAACATCTTTTTGCATACTGTACCTTCAAAGATCGGACATATCTCAAATTTTTTATGAAGTGTGAAGTGGGTGATCACTTCTTGGAGGATTTCCCCACCATACTTGAAAATATTACTAATAAAAATAATGTGAACATCTTGTCCAGTGTTCCTAATTCTGATATTGTTAAAACTAAGAATCTTCAGCTTGTAACTCATCAGGGAACTAAAATTGGTTTTGATAATCCTCAAATTATTAAAATAAAAAGTAAATATGACTATCCTAATCCAATTGAACAAAAGCACTTATATAATAATGCAGCAATTTTTTTTCAAGAATTGGCATCCCAAGAAGACAATGATGAATCTTGACAAATAAATATTTATGAAATTCTCAAATTAATAACCAAATAAGAAGCAGTTGCAAATCTAATAGATCTCATGAATAATATTAGAAGCACATCCGTCGAAGAAAAGAAAACTAAAAATAGTTTTAGACTAAATCAAAGAGAAAAAAATGATGTAGACCCACTTGAAGGATACTGTGTTCATGACTCGAGATACTTGGGAACAACTTGGTCGACCAAAAATACACGAGTGGAGCATCTACCTAAAACAAGTCGACCAAGGGTTGATTGAACCAATTGGAGTATGGAAAAATGTCGACAGATCTATCAAGGGTATAACAACACAAATTGATTTTGAAATCATCAATCCGAAGGAAGGATCCAATTCCTTCCATGCCCTAGTTGGATTAACATGGGGAAGAAAGATGAAATCATCAATATCACTGGACAAAGATAGGATAAAACTCAAAGGAAATGGGAAGAAAGTGAGTGTGCCAATTCACCCATAACAAGGAGAGCCCTGGACAGAAGCTATCGACGACGATGTTGACATCCGACAATTATATCAAGTAATGAACAATGAAGACTATATTGATCCTAATGCACAAGGTCAAATACATATAGGGAACCCTTCATCAGTCGGATATAATCCAAATGCTGAACTCTATGACTAGAAAACGGAGAATTATGAATTGCAAGCACGAGAATGTTGGACGATTGAAGTTATCCCCAAAAAGAAAATTCAACAATGTTTTTTTGTCTCTGTCATGTCGAATATTTTTGAAATAAAAATCAGAGAATATATGACACTCACACCAGTGAAAAATGAGTCATCGGGTGTTCCACTGTTGAGATACAACGAACGAGAATCCCCTTCATCCCACATCAAGGAAGTATCAAAGAATATAGGAGAACAAGGTCGACTTCAGAGTTTGGTCGAAACCTTCACAGTTCAAGATTCAAGATGGTGGGATACACATCATTCGAGACTTCAGACTTGGACTATAGCGTCGACATACTTTGTCAAAAGATTCAGAGGATGAAAACTCACAGCACAAGCAAATATTACAACTTTCACACAAGGCCAAGATCCTGAAAAGAATATAAAGAACTGCAAAAAAGAATGGAAAATATTAGGCTACAGAGATGAAAGAACCTGGACACACCTCTTTCAAAGTACACTCGATGATCTACCAAACAAATGTTATAAAATGGAAGAAGCGAGAAGAGAAACATTTATCTAGAAAGAAATGAGAGAGAATTTCATCAAAGATTTCACATTCTCTCCACGGGACGATCTATTAATAGCAGCAAGTAATCAAGTGAAAAATTTCATCCATCCATTAAGTAGCGAAATATCATCAAATAATCAACACCGACTTGACCGACAAGTTGCTACATGTAACAATATCAATTCGACTGAACTTCAACGCTTGACAAGACTACAAATGGAAACGGAAAAAATGGAAGGGAAAATTTTCCAATGGAAACAATATCATCCAGATACATCAAAGTTGGTCAGAATAGTTTTTGATGTTGAATCTTTAGAGAAAAATGATCCTGAAAGGTTGATAGAAGCATATTTTCCCTCGACATTTATACAACTCAAAGAAGGTGAACGACATATCAATGAAACCAGAGAACCTGAATGGATGGATGCACAAATTAAGGTAAAATAAATAGATATATCTAACGACAACAAACCCAAGATGGAAAAAATAGGTGATTGTTGGAACGAAGAACAAATAGTGGAAATTACAAACCTCCTAAAATAATTCCAATATATCTTTGCACGAAATTATAAATATCTGAAAGGACTTGTCCAGGAAATGGGAGAAATGAAGATCGACATCAAACCAATAAAGAAGAGACCATGCAAGCTCGCGCATAAATACAAAGAAATAGTCAAGAAGTAAATAGACAGCATGCTTGACACCGTAATTATCTATCCAATTGATCAATCCGAGTGGGAAATCCCAATGGTCGTTCATCCCAAGAAGCATGAATCGATGCAAATGAGAATCTGTGTCGACTTTAGAGAGCTCAATAAGGTAACACTTACCGACCCATTTTTGACTCCCTTTGATGACAAAATTATTAATGAAGTTGAAGGACATGAATGATATTCATTCACGAATAGCTTTTCTGGATATAACCAAGTACCTATTACTAAAGAAGATCAGAAGAAGACCACATTTGTATGTGAATTTGGATCTTTTGCATATAAAGTAATGCCATTCGGATTGAAGAATGCACCAGCTGTGTTTTCCAGAATAGTTGTCAAATCTTTCCAAGAATATATCTACAAAACCATGGATGTATATTTTGATGATTCGGCGATCTATTCTATGTAAGGGACCATTGCAAGTGGCTAAGAATTATGTTGGAAAGATGTCGACAGATCCAAATGTCACTGAATATCAAGAAATGTATATTTTCAACTCCGATGGGAATCTTACTTGGCCATGTCGTATGTAAAGAAGGTATAAAAGTGGACTTTGCAAAAATTAAAGTAATTCTCGACCTGAAACATCCAGTCAACTCCAAGAAATTCAGATTTTTTCTAGGGCATACAGGGCATTACATAAATTTTATCTGTCACTACTCTAACCTGACATACCCATTGGAATATTTGTTGAAGGAAGACCAAGACCACCAATGGACAGAGGAATGTGATACATCGTTTGACATTTTAAAGAGGAAACTAGTTTAAGCTCCCATATTAAGATTTACAAACTAGTCGATCAAGTTTCACGTACATACTTCTGGAATAGCAGTCGATGTGATCCTACTCAACCTGGAGATGATGGAATGGATTACCCTAACGCTTACAGTAGCAGAAAATTAAATAAGGCGGAAAGGAACTATTCGACAGCTGAGAGAGAATCACTGGGAATGGTATTTGCACTTTAGAAATACCGACATTATCTACTTTCCAATCCTTCTGTGTTCTATACAGATCATTAGGCCCTGAAATACTTAGTCAATAAACCACTACACCACGGAAGAATCTGTTGATGGTTGTTATTATTCCAATAATTTGAATTTGAATTTATAGTTCGACCAAGTAAAGCAAATTTCGAACCCGACCACTTGTCGAGGATAGACACCGGAGAAGAACCAACTGGAATTGAGGATGACTTACCTGATGCTCATCTATTTAGAATTGAGGCTGTTCCATCAGATTTTGCAAAGATTGCTCAGTTTCTAGAAGAAGGACAATCTCCAGAAGGAATGTCAGAAAAGAAAAAGAAGATTCTAGCAGTAAAATCCACACCCTATACTATAATAAATGGATTTCTCTATAATATTGGACCAGACGATGTACTCTAACGTTGCGTTCTCGACCATGAAAGACAAAGTATAATCAATGAAGCACATAATGGACCAGTAGGTGGACATTTCCAAGCAGACACAATAGCCAGAAAAATTCAGCAATCAGGATTATGGTGGCCGACAATCCATAAAGATTGTCGAGAACTTGTGAATAAATGAAACAGATTCCATCAACTTGGTCGACCATTACCAAGTACTGAAATGCCTCTAATATTAGTAAATCCAAGTCTAAATTTTGAAATATGGGCAATCGAATTCATTGGTCCATTTCTGGTTTAGGTTCGACGAACGGGAGCAATATATATCATCACAGCGGTTGAATATGTTACTAAATGGGTATAAGAAGAACCTCCAAAGACTTTCTCCAGTGATATAGCTTCCAAATTCATCTATGAGAATATTATTACAAGATTTGGATGCCCAATCACCCTGATAAGTGACCAAGGGTCCCATTTCGTCAAATTTTTTTTATATATTAATAAAATAATTTTTGATCGAGCATAGAAGGATCACATCATATCAGCCTCAATTTAATGGTGCAATAGAGGCATTCAATAAAACACTCATTACAAGCTTGACTAAAATGTGCAATATCGACAAGGATGACTGGGATGACAAGATACGAGCAGTACTATGGGCGTATAGAACAACATACAAAATATCGACATTTCAAAATCCATTTAAACTCATATATGGACATGAATCATTCATTCCCATACATTTTCATGTAATATCCCTAATTTGAAATTTTACAGAATTTGGCCAATTTTCAAACCTTGGACTAGTGAAACCCCAAACTGTCCCAAATGAACCCAAATAGTTTTTAATTATGTGTGGAGGAACTTAGGAGATATAGGACACTCTAATGCAACCTTTATACACCCAAACCTCTGTTATAAACATTCATGGTCTGCAATTTTCAAGGAGGGAAGACTTGGGACAAAACTAGTCAATTGGATTAGTGAAAATCCCCCCTAGGTCTGCCACTATTTTTCCTTCCAAACACTGTACGAACTTCCCTAATATTCGGTCTGAGAATTTTTCCTGTTATAGAACATAAATTATAACATGCGTGCAACACTATATTATGTTTTAGGGTCGGATAAGTCTCCCAAAGGACAACAACTTCTAAGGCATACAATTTATGTGAAAATGGTGGACACATGAGCATGAATTAATGTTGCAAACTATAGTATGACTTGATGGGTCTGAATACAATAATTTGGACATCCATTTAACTTCCATAAGCATATTAAATCAGAGGAAACACCTCCATAAAATTCTGATATCAAACTGATACAAAACATGCTACAATCACCATGAGAATATAGTGAGGAAACTAGCTCGAATATCAATGTTACTTGGAGAAATAGTACATGAAGTGCTTAGTATTTAGAGTTGTGGCTCTCATGATCTATCCAATATAGATTTATGCATCTATTAACAATTTCATAAGGTCTAAACAACAACCTTCCATTATCTATATGCAACAAAGAGTGTGCTATCTCACTTTACATGAACATTGAGAGAAAGATAGTAGAATGAGAGAAGAGAAGAAAGAATGAATATGAAATCGAACACAGATGGGGGTTGAACCTGCACAAAACATCTTCATGAAGCTTTGTTTAAAGGTATGAATTTCCTCTCCATCAACCAACTTGGATGGGAATATTTCACCCTCAAAATTGGTTCTAAGGAAGGGAGGATGAACATCCACCGTGCAAGGACAATCTTGAAGCTCTCCCAAATTGCAAAGATGCAAATAACAAATGGCCAAAATATTCTCTATTTCGACTTGGCCTTCTTTTAATAACTTTATTTGACTCATTTACCTCCTTAGAACTCAAATTATCTCATAATTATTCATGAAATTCGAATTAGTGGGGGTTATGACCCCTCATTGGCCCCACATGCCACTTGGCTCATATTTTGTCTCCAACTCCTCCATGAATTCGAATTGGGGAATATTTTGGATGATTTGGAGAAGTATAAATTTTCTCATGCACCCTCTTGCTCTATTTTTAGCTCTTACATTGTCATAGATGTCATAGAATCTGTCATAAGTGTCATAGGTGTCATAGAATCAGTCGTAAGTGTCATAATACTTGTCATAGTTGTCATAGAATCTGTCAGCTCCATGTTTAAAAGAGGGAATATTCTCTCATGTGGACTCCACATGTCCTCTTATGCGCCCCCAAGTCCAACTAGGACCTAATGCCACTTCATTTTGGAGAATTTAACATTTATTCCATAATTTATTGGCCTATTCTTCCAACATCAATTTAGAATATTGAATTTTCATGAGAACTATAGACCTTGGGGTTAAATGTCAATATTTTAATTCTTCCACATAACCCTTAGGAATTGGGTAGGCCAACTTAATTATTTATCTGAAAATCATTTAATCGAGGACATAAAAATCCACCCCACCCAAGATTACTTGTCCTCAAGCAATTTCAAACATGGATGTTGAAGAACCTACTTTATTTCCAAAACTTTGCTTCCAAAAATTTCCTTCCAAAAATCTGAGTATTGGCACTCATGTACTGCAATTGTGTGTTTCCAAAAGCAAGGAGATGTGGGTTTTCTTTTCATATTGATATCCCCTATGACATCACCACTAAACACCAAAAGATTAATTAAATCCATCAAAACAATTTTTTCACAATTACTCTTTACCTCTTTCATATTTTGGAAACCATTTTTGATACCACTGTATAATTCTTTGAAGTTGCCACTGAGTTTCCCAACTTTGAGTCTTTAAGATTCCATGAAAATTTTAGAGAGGAACCACCATGCTTGCTGCTGCACTACTCTAATTACAATCACCTTCTCAAGTGGTGACTCAATCTCCCATACTACTTGTTTCCCCCAAAAATTGAAACCATGAGACTAAAAATTGTCCCAGGGTCCCATTGCTTGTATTGCACTCCAAAAATTAGGAGTGCTCTCCAACCCATACCATCAGGCAAGAGAATTCATGGATCCCATTTCCTTGTATTCATTCTTCCAAACATCACAAGTACAAAATATATATCATAAAAGTACATAACAACATAATACAAATTTACATCAAGGAGGTGCCTCATCAAAGAATCATGAAAGTGCTTGTACCTCCAAGTAAGTAGACCACCATTTTCCAAGTGCATACAAGAATCAAGTGACCAATCAAATCTACTCCAATGACATAGGTGAGGATCCCATGTCCTATAATGCTTCTCCAAAAGGATTTAAGATGCATAAAAATAATCAGCCATGTGTTCTTTCATCCAATAAGTGAATGAAGAACCTCCACTAAAATATGAACCAAGTAGGGAGCAAAGAAAAAAATGAGCCTTCAAGGGACTCACATAAGTACCATCTGTGCATCCATGTATATGTGTATCATCAAGAAATAACAAAGGATGTTGATTCCAATAAAAAATTTCTCCAATAATATATCTCTTCACCCAAGTATTGGATGAAGTTCCTCCAACATCCGATTGAACTAAGCAAGGAGCAAGGAAAATCATGAGTCTTCAAGCGACTCAAATGAACATCATAGGTGCATCCATGTAGATATGTATCATCATAAGGTAACAAAGGATGCTGCTGCAAATGTAAATAATAAGGTGCTCTAGTCATGTCGTCGTCAAAAGGAGATATAGGAGTTTCATACTCCTCATGTGGCACCATTAGAAAGAAACCTTTCACACAATTTTCATCCCGGCCAATTGATGTGGTTGAAAAAGTAGTGGGTGAAAAATTGTGAACCAACCTTAACTCTTTGCAACTCTTACCCATCAAAATTTTTAATGCATCTTCGCCATAATTGGCTGGTCCAACTATTGTGAGATCATGCGCCTCCTCCAAGGCTATGCAAATATCTCCATGAGGCAACTCATAATCCCTATGAACAAGAACAATTGCTTGTCTTCCTTCTTGTTTGAATGTAGCCTCTTCAAGCAGATGCATATCAACATGTACCTTATGTTCCACCATCACATAAGGTTCCTCCTTTGTAACATAAATTCTTTCATCCATTGGATGACTGTCTGATATGTAGGAGGGTGTAAAGGACCTTTGCAACCTCTCTTGAAGTTGCTCAATCTGCACCATATATTTTTGGAGTGCATTTTGGGTGGAATCCAACGCATTTGAGATCTTGTCATTCTCTTCTGCATCCTTCAAGGTTATTCCATGATACAAACCAACAAGCTCAATTAAATAATATCTATCAGAAATCAAATTCAACAAATTACCTTTGGTGTCCAACATTGCCTTATGTATTTTCTCCATGTCTTCAAGGGAATATTTCTCCTCCACACACCAACAACAAAATTTTGAAACCAATACATGTGTGTCATGGAGAGTTTTCAAGGCCTCTTGAATGTTATTTTCATCCATATTCAAGGACCCTGCAAGAAAATGAGGCTCTTTCAAATGAACCTCCTCTTCTTCCTTCTTGCTTGGACCAACTTCATGAAGCTCAAGTGCTAATGGGGAAGTTGATCTTGGTTCTTCTTCAAATGCTACAAGGTATTCATCTCCATGGTCAATGTAACTTTGGATTAAATCAACACTTTCAAAAGTGATCTCTATGTCACCAACATAGAGGTGTGAGAACCCATGAGTAGGTATTCCTTCACAGTTCAAGCATGCATCAGTAGATTCTCTTTGATTCATGTCCAAAGTAGAGTTTTTCTCAAAATGATCTTTAGTATTTTCAATGGAATCTTATTCATGCTCATGTGATGTTTATTCATCTTTTTCAGAGTCACTTGGGAGTGACTTTCGACCCTCTTCATGTAATGCTTCTTCTTCTTTACCTTTTACAAAACTAGGTGGCTCATGGGTCTCCTCCTTTTCACTCAAACATATATGATTTGATCTCCAAGGTATTTTGCAAGAAGGGCATAGAACTTTCTTCACTAACTCCACATATTCATTCTTGGGCCTATATACAAGCACCTAATCGACATAGTAACTTCAAAAGGAACATCCTTTTGTATATATCCCTTCAAAGCAAGATATGCTTGATATTGTTGAGGCAAGGTTTTACATGTTTCTCTCAATATTTCTAATTCATTCATAGGATTATCCTTTGGTGGTATGAAACATTCATATTCATCAGGCATAGGTTCATATGAATAACCTTCATTCCTTATGAAATTGTAAGAAGTGTTACATGACAACACCTATTCCTCATACCATTCACATTCTTCTTCATATTGCTCATAAGCATTATACTCATAGGAGTCATCATAATAGTAAGGCATGGCTGAACATTCTTCTTCAATGGATTATATTAATGCATAGGTTCAAGGACCATGCTCTAATACCACTGTAATATCCCTAATTTGAAATTTTACACAATTTGGACAATTTTTTAGCCTTGGATTAGTAAAACCCCAAACTGTCCCAAATGAACCCAAATGGTTTCGAATTCTGTATGGATGAAATTAGGAGGATATAGGACCCTCTAATTCAAACTTTAGACACCCAAACCTATGTTATAAACATTCATGGTATTAAATTTTCAAGGAGGGAAGACTTGGGACAAAACTAGTCAATTGGATTAGTGAAAATCCCCCTAGATCTGCCACTATTTTTCCTTCCAAATACTGTACACACTTCCATAATATTCAGTATGAGAATTGGTTCTATTATAGGACATAAAGGAAAACATGTTTTCAACACTATATCAGGTTTTAGGGTCGGAAAAGTCTCCCAAAGGACATCAGCTTCTAAGGCATACAATTTATGTGAAAATGGTAGACAAGTGAGCATGAATTAATGTTGTAAACTATAGTATGAATTGAGGGGTCTAAATACAATAATTTGGAAATCCATTTAAATTCCATAAGCATATTAAATTATAGGCAAAACCTTCATAAAGTTCTGATATCAAACTGATACAAAACATGCTACAATCACCATGAGAATATAATGAGGAAACTAGCTCGAATATCAATGTTACTTGGAGAAATAGTGCATGAAGTGCTTAGTATTTAGATCGGTGGCTATAATGATCTATCCATTACAGAGTTATGCATCCATTAAAAATTTCATAAGGTTGAAACAACATCCTTCCATTATCTATATGCAACAAAGAGTGCACTATCTCACTTTACATGAACATTGAGAGAACGATAGTAGAATGAGAGAAGAGAAGAAATAATGAATATGAAATCAAACTCAGATGGGGGTTGAACCTGAACCAAAAAATCTCCATGAAGATTTGTTGAAAATTATGAATGGCCTCTCTATCAACCAACTTGTATGGGAATCTTGCACCCTCGAAATTGGTTCTAAGGTAGGGAGGATGAACATTCACCGTGCAAGGAAAAGCTTGAAGCTCTCCCAAATTGAAAAGATGCAAATAAAAAATGAACAAAATATTCTGTTTTTAGACTTGGCCTCCTTTTAATAACTTTAGTTGACTCATTTACCTCCTTAGAACTCAAATTATCTCCTAATTACTCATGAAATTCGAATTAGTGGGGGTTATGACCCTTCATTGGCCCCGAATGACACTTGGCTCATCTTTTGTCTCCAACTCCTCCATAAATTCGAATTGGGGAATATTTTGGATGCTTTGGAGAAGTGTAACTCTTCTCATGTGCCCTATTGGTCTATTTTTAGGTCTTACATAGAATCTGTCATAAGTGTCATAGGTGTCATAGAATCTGTCATAAGTGTCATAATACTTGTTATAGTTGTCATAGAATCTGTCATTTCCTATTTTTATCCCTATGACTCTTCCTCTTCCTTCATGAATGTTACCTCTTCCCTTCCAACTCGAATTTGGGGCTGGCTCCATGTTTAAAGGAGGAATATTCTCTCATGTGGACCTCACATGTCCACTTATGCGCCCCCAAGTCCAACTAGGACATAATGCCACTTCATTTTGGATCATTTAACATTTATTCCATAATTGATTGGCCTATTTTTCCACCATCAATTTAGAATATTGAATGAGAATTATAGACCATGGGGTTAAATGTCAATATTTTAATTCTTGCACATAACCCTTAGGAATTGGGTAGGCCAACTTAATTATTTATCTGAAAATCATTTAATTGCGGACATGACATTTCAAAAGGAGGTACCAGTGATTGCAGAAATACTACATATTGTTATTGAACAGGATATAAAAGAAAGATTATCCCAATTGTTGAAACTTGAAAAACATTGACAGATAACAATCCATCATCAAGAAATACAAAAGCAACAACAGAAAGCTTGGCACGACAGAAACCTAAAGCACAAAAACATATCAGTTGGAAATCTAGCCTTGCTTTATGATAGTCAAATCAAAGGGAAGCCTAAAAATCTACACACTGCATGGCTAGGCCCCTATGTTGTCGAACAGATCCATGCTAATGAAGTAGTTCGACTAAAAACACTACAAGGGAGCGTGTTCCGGAAACTTGTCAACGGAGCCCGACTAAAACGCTACAGAGCAAAAAAAAAAAAGGGAGAAAGAGAAGTTAGTTATAACTACCTTCAAAAAAATAGCAATATAAATAATCAGCTAAGACAAGTGTATTGGATGATTCATCATGAAAAGAGACTGTAGAGACAGTACTGACAAGGGCGATGTAAGAAACTACACAAGTAAAAGATATTCTAAAACCAAACAATGACATCTGAAGCATGACCATCGATACGAAAATTATAGACAAGGTGGAACAAGTGGATAAGAAGTTGTCGAGTGAGATGCTTGACCTAGCCGACACGAATCTGACCAGCATAGCACTCCAAAGGATAAAGGAGTACACCAACACCGCACCGACGAACTGAAAAAATCTAAATTCAAGTCATCAACAAACTCGACATAGGGAGCAGAGAAGTCGGTATGTTGCGGATGAATCCCCGACCAACTGTCGATTGAATTTATTGCCTTCATCAAATTCACAATTAATACAACCAACTACTACCTACTCACCTGTCCCTCACAATTCCGCTATAAATACTGAACTGGAAGAGACTTGGATGTTATTCTGCCAAGAGCTTGAACAACGGAGTGCTAAAACTTTCGAAAACACAAACCAAACTTCTGAACCAAAAAACCATGCAAGCACGATGGCTCCCAAGAGACTTCAAGCAACCATTAGATTCACGGCTTCGAAATTTCGACAGCTGGAAGAAGCAGACACACCCTTGAAATTTCAGCTCCAAAACATTCACAATGTGAAGGTAGTAGAACAACAATGGAAAATATTCTGGAACGAAATCCTCGAATGGGGGAAGTATTCTGATGGTTGATGGTGGGAGGAAGCGCATAAACTTTGAACAAGCACCATTCTGAACTATATCAATGCACCATTGGTCGAAAACTTTGTTGGCCTCATTAAAGAAGTGATTTCTCAGTTCATTGTGAGCCGGTATCACAATGGAAAATTGTATTTCGACCAACTAGTCGAAATCAATGGAGAACTGATTAGTCAGATCACCATACTATCCAACAAAGGGGACTTAGTACCCATCCAACCAAATCCTGCTTTGGTTAAATATTTCATAGGTACCCCTGCAAGAAAAAACTCCAGAGGCTTAGTTGTAAACCAAATCATCTATGACACACATAGAATAGTGGCATGGGTCGTTTTGGCTGCTTTAACAAGTACTAGTCGAGGGTCCGGCCTCAAACTCGACATGCTCGAATCCGTCCAGAATGTGGTATCGAAGGGAAAATTCTACAAATGGGATGAACACTTGGAAGAAATTGTCCGACATATCTGCCACAAATTTCAGGAGGAGGGATCAAAGATCTAGTACCCCTCACTTATTATTTGGATTTCCATGGCTCACCTATGACCAACAGGAGACAAAGATTTCACTGCACTTAAGGTACCAGTGATGTGGAATTTATGTTCATTTTCACAAGGCAAATGTCGACTCGATGTGGCAACAGCCAAAATTTGGCTTGAAAATTGGTTCCAAGCATTGAAAGTACAAACAGCTAGATGGAGAGTCCCACAGAATGTACGAGGAAGTCTACCACCTACCGCACACATGTAGCTAACACTCGACCACACGTCAGTATGGTATCTAGAAGGAGAAGTAGAAGAGCTCGACTTCTATACTACAATCAAAAAAATATTTGAAGAGCTAAGCCGACAGTCCAATATTGTCATTCAAATACCACCACAAGAAAAACTGGTCAACCAACCAATGGTTGAACCCCTGACAGATGCTTAGAAATAAGAATACTATGAATTTCGACTCCACCTCAACACATTCACACTGAATCCTGAGCAGGTTGTCGGCATCAATCCTTTAGGGATTGCGATGACTCCTCATCAGGATCCATTGAATGCATCCGACTAGTTGGATGATAGTACTCAATCGGATATTCCACTTCCGGAGAATTCCTTAACAAAAGAGAACATTTTTCGAGTGGCCGACGAGATATTCAAAGCATGACATAACAGAAAGAACAAAGTGGAAGGGAAAGTAAAGAAGAAGCTTATCCTATAGGAATCAACAGAATAAGATAACGCTGAACTCTTTGATTGTGCATCTTAGGTCTTGGAAGATGCCGCTAAACACAATATTTTTTTTGTCGAGCAGCTTGCAAAATTCATTACAGAAGAATATCAACAACATGTATAGGCACCACCAAGCAAGAAATTCAAATTTGTGGACAAGCCACATGTCGACCTCACTCACATTCCACCACCTCCTTCCCCAAATGTTGTCATGGAAGAAGACACCAAGCTAGCTTCTTCAACCGTTGTCACACCACCACTCACTTCTGCTACTACTTTGGCTTTTAGCCCCAGCTTTGTATAGCAACTCCCTGCTCCTCTAAGAGAAAAAATACAGACTGATTTCGACCTACAAGAATTCATTAACCAACTGCCCTCAATCCTTCCTGAATGGAAACAACTTATCATAAATAAACCAGTCGTAGCCGACCCTGAGTCGCAACCCGACTTACCTCCATCAGATGTTGATATATTCGAACAAGTGCCACCACCGTCAAATTCCAATCCAAACATTGTTGGATATACTGAAACCATCGTAGAGAAAAAACCCTATCGTACAAGTGAGGTTGCATCTCAGCAAACATCCACCTTCACACCCTTACCAGTCGACCAGTACACTGCACTTCCATCACCGACCCCTTCAGTTCAGGAAGTCATCGACCAATTTGATGCCACTAATGTGCCACTAGACACTCTATTTGAAGCTTCTGAACCACCAATTGAACTTGCAACGACAAATAACTAGGAAATACCTTTGTCATAGGAAAATCCTACCTTGACTGGCAGTTATGATCTACCCCCCTCTCCATTGAAAGAAATAGGGACGGATGACCTACCAACTTCACCGTCGACCGCTTCCCCGCTACCAACCATTCCCCTGCCATTGACTAATCATCCTGAAGTCGCCTCCCCAATTCCGGTTGGTGCAACCAAGATATCTCCTCCTACTTTTTAGTTAACTCCTGCAGCACCAATAGAGCATCAAAATGAAGAAACACGAGCTGGGAAAGATAACGAAGTTGCCAACACAGAAAAAGAAACAGAGAAGCAGACAGAACTGGGAAAGAAAAATGAAAAAGAAAAAGAAAGGAAAAAGAATAAACAAAGGAAATAAAATAAGAAGAAAGAAAAGGAAAATCAAAAGCAACAACAACATTTGCAACACCTCCAACAAAAACCTTTGCTTATTGTCCATCTAGATCAAATGGGTCCTATTGCCACTTTTGACCCCTAACAAGCAAAAGAAGATGAACTGGATTTTCTCACAGACGCTATAGACCGGGAGCATCGAAAGAGAAGAAATGAAGACATAGAACACATTGATACACTCCAAGCAGAACGATCTTCATTTTTTACTAAGTGTGAAAACTTAGTCCAACAAGTAATACCTATCTCGTCAAGTCCCGACATTGAAAACCCACTCAACAAGGCATATGCATTAGTTGAGAGTGTCGTGTTGACTCTCCAAGAACAGTTGGCTAAGGAATGACATGATCAAGTGGAATAAAAATCCATCATCATGACCAACCAATATACAGCCTTCACAGAAGCACATCGTCTATTAGCACAATATTCCAAGGAAGCTTCTGGAACTACAAAATTATTGCGCAACTAGTATACACATTATGGCAATGTGTTTGTTGAAATGCAGAAATCCCAATATCTTATTAACACTCTCCAACAGCAACGACATACTGCTGATGAAGCCTTAGCACAAATCCTTGGAGACCAAATCAGTATGGATCACATGAAGCCAAAAAAGTTGGAGAAGAAATAATATCAGTGGATCACACAAGCTCGAGTAAGTCTATTAAAAGTCGACAAGATCCGACCACATCTCCATCGAATGCTCTCCATTGACGACAACAAAACACTCATACTGGGACAAGACATGATCAATATTCGAGACCGACTAGTTCATGAAAAAATGGAGATCCTGTCTAGCCTCACTACTCTTACCATTGATATTCAAAATGCACTTCATGCTTGGGAATATCTTTAGCATCATTTGTCAGTATTTGCAGAATCCATTGTCAAATTATGCATCCAACAACAATTGTCTGCTATCACTAGTCAATCCCAGTAGTCACGATATATTTTTCACAGTACTCAGTCATTTACAATTTTGTCATTTCACTCCAGTTCAGTTCTCATCTCTTTATTTCTTTGAGATGAAGAAAGGTTTTGTTGGTGGGGGAGATGTTGGAGGAGCCTAAGTCTTCTGACCGACTAGGTCCTCTGTTCGACCACGTTTTAAAACATGTTGAACTATTGTGTCGAGCATTACATGTCATGTCATGTCATTTGAACCGACAGGTAGTTATGTAATTTTCTGTAAATTGTATAAATAGGATGGAGAGCCGAACATATGAGATGATATCGTGACATATTGTACATATTCTTGTTGAGTAATAGAAAGTCTTGTTGACTCCATATCCATTATTTATTTATTGTTCTTATCTTTATACTTGCTTGTTTATTATATAACATGTATCGCTGGTAACTATGCAATCCAATCGACTACAAAAAGTACAGAGCATTAGTCACCACCCAAAGCGGGAAATATAGCTCTTGTTGATGGAATGTATTTCACCTATGTATATTGTACTCCTATAGAGATGTATTATTCCTCTATACGAAAGTTTCATAATTTGTATTGACAAGTGTCGCAAGTGTTGTAACTTACCGATGGGTTATTAGACCACCATGTGTGGGGTCGGCCCTGATTAAGTTAACCATGGGTTATTAGGCTAAGCTAGACAAGTTGGCCCCACTGGTTTATTGGGCAGGACAGGACAAGTATAAATAGAGATCGTGAGATATCTATTTGATCACTCATTACTCACTTCTATCTCTATCAGAAAGTGGCGCACTTGTGAGGAGGAGGATCATCTGCTAGGAGAAGACTATCTCTTGTACTTAGGTTGTACTATTTTCTCTTTCTATCTTTGAGGAAGTTGTGGGGTTTTTCACCTTTATGGTTTTCCCCAGTGAAACTCTATGTGTCTATTGTCTCATGTGATTGCTTGGTGTGATTTTTATGCATTGCTATGATTGATATGTTGTACATGTTATTCTCTCAATAAAGATCCTAGAGTATATTGAATTAATGCTCAAAAATTAACATGGTATCAGAGCTTCCCTGAGAAGAAGACATTGTGCAGTGGCGGAAACTAGGGTTTCTTGTTTATTGGGTTTCTCTCCATAGATTTTGGAAAAGTAGTAATGTATATTGACTCTACTAATCAAGGAGAATCTTTTTGTCCAATCAGAATTCAATTATGAGCGCTTTCAGTTTTGGCCCTAAAAATTAGGGTTTCCACAAAAATAGGAATTTCTGAAATCTGAAGACATAGCTGGAAGCTCCTTGGAAAAATCGAGGTTTAGAGCTTTGGATCGAAATTTTTGGTTGGGTGAAGCTTCGGGAAACTCAAACCCTAATTAAGGGTCCTCCCTAGTGAATCTGAGAAGACTAAAAGGCATTTTTGAAGGGTAAAACTTTGTAGATCTCAAATTTTGAATATACCAGGATGATTAGCTCATCAAGGCACATCTTTCTATCCTTTCATAAAGTTGAAATTCACATTTTGAATTTTTAGGGTTTCTCTTACAAACCCTAATCCGGGACTAGATCCATTTTTCAGCAAATCAAGTGGTAAGACCTAAATCTTTTCTATTTCCATTTGAAGTACTCTTTAAAGATGTCTCACCACACCAAGCTTGAGGATAAGATTGAAGGGGCTGATAACTTCTGGGCATGGAAGTATAGGATCGGGTTAATCCTAGAGGAAAATGAGTTGGATACTTATATAAGTGAAGAGGTCCCTGTCCCAGAGGGAGAAGAGGCTAAGGCCTTACATAAGAAGAATTTGGTCAAGGAAAAGAGGATCATTCCTGATTCTATTAAAGACCATCTCATACCACATTTGTCATCTCTAAAGACTCCCAAGGAGATGTTTGACTCTTTGACCAAGTTGTTTGAAGGGAAGAATATAAATCGGAAGATGACTCTATGGAATCAATTGAAAGGAGTAAAGCTTCAGAATGGAGAGACCATTCAATCCTATTTCTCCAAGGTCTCTCAGATCAAGGAACAACTTGAAGTTGTGGATGAAGTGGTGGAGAATGGTGAAATTGTTATGACCACTTTGAATGGCCTACCTAGGTCATGGGATTCCTTTATCTAAGGAATCTGTGCAAGAAGGAAACTAATCTCCTTCAGTAGACTATGGGAGGAATGCTCTCAAGAAGAAGCAAGGCTTGTGGCTCGAGAAGAAAAGATGGGGAATGAAGATCAAGCTCTCACAACTCACACCAAGAAAGGGAAGATCAAAAGGGAGTCATCTCACAAAAGAAGACCTTCACACCACCATCATAAGAAAGATCTCAGATGCTTCACTTGCAATGAGAAGGGACACTTTGCTGCAGATTGTCCCAAGAAAAAAAGGGACAATAACAACAACAACTTCAACAAGAAGAAGAAAAATAACAAAAGAAGATATCATGCTCATGCTGCTGAGGATGATGAACCACCAAAGAAGAGGGCCAGGGCAGAAAGTGATGACTCATCAAGTGAAGATGAATATGTTCTAATCTCTGCTCTCACAGGTACTATTTCTCATGGTTGTAATGATTGGCTTATTGACAGTGGGGCTTCCAAACACATGACTGGGTTTAAAGAATCCTTTGCTAATCTATCTGAACATGAGTCACCCCATAAGGTGAAACTTGGGGATGACTACCAATATCCTATCAAAGGAAGTGGTGAAGCCTCCTACAACCTAGACTCTAGGAAGTCCTTGAAGATTAAATATGTGCTATATGTACCTGGGCTCAAGAAGAACTTACTCTTCATATCTGCATTGGATGCAAAAGGCATGAGGGTTGCATTTGTAGATGGCCAAGTACTAATGTGGCCAAAAGGTAAAACTATTGATGATGCAGTAGTGATTGGAGAGCAAGAGGGAGGTTTGTATAAATTAAAGGGACAACCTGAATATGCCATGGTACGTGAATCCATGGAGCCAAGTGAACTTTGGCATAGAAGGCTTGCACGTGTGCACTATAGGGAACTACCAATTGCAAGTAAAGCAATAGAGGGTCTTCCTGAAATCAAGACCAAGCATGAAGGTGTTTTCAAAGGCTATGCAAAAGGAAAGAACATAACGAAGGAATTTCCAAGCAGTGAAAGCAAATCAAAAGGAATCTTGGAAATTATCCACTCCAATGTATGTGGTCCAATGTCATCCAGTTCTCTGAGTGGGTATGTATACTATGGTTCCTCCATTGATGATTTCTCTAGGAAGACTTGGGATTTATTTCTTGAAGAACAAAGATGAAGTATTCATCAAATTCAAGGAATTCAAGGCCTTGATAGAAAACCACATTGAAAAGAAGTTCAAGACATTTAGATATGACAATGGTGGAGAATTCACTTCAGCAGACTTCAAAGTGCTATGCAGTGATTCAGGGATTAAGAGGGAGTTCACCACTCCTTACAATTCACAACAAAAAGGAATAGAAGAAGTCACTTCAAAATAGGACTCCAACAACTCCTGCAAGGAAGCAAAGATTCAGAGGGAGTCCACCCAACAAACAAACAAAGATAAGTATTTGAATTGTCAGTTCTTGCATATTTTGATTGTTTAAATAACATTGTTTAATGATGTATATACTTATGTTCCTAGACTTAGGTTGTATGCACAATAGAATAGTTGCATTGATGAACAGTATACTACTAATATACATGGGTAAGTAGCCTATGGCACTGTACAAAATTCCATTGCTACTTATCTAGAATGAAACCTCTTTGCTGACATGTTGGGAGTAGTGCAAACACTTAAGAATGTCATGGTAGAGATTGGAAGGCATCTAGAAAGTTATGGGATATGGATAAATGTTGTATTGAAGCATTGGCTAAAATAATTGCATGACTATATGACATATTTCTTTATGTGTAAGAATTTGTTCTGAAAACTATGAGATGTTTCTAATCATACAATTTAACTTGTCTTGTAGGAAAGATCATGTACAATCACCTACAAAAGAAGGACTACAACATTTACTCCAACAACAAAGCTATCTATTGAAAATATTGAAGTTCCCAGGATTCAAGATGAAGTAATGGAAGAATGCCATGATCGAGGAATACCAGTCGATCATGAAGAATGATGTTTGGGATGTGGTCCCAAGACTAGATGGGAAGTCTGTGGTGACTTCCAAGTGGATCCATAAGATCAAGCATGGTGCAGATGGTAGCATAGAAAAATACAAGGCAAGATTTGTAGCTCGTGGATTCTCTCAGAAAGAGGGAATTGATTATGAAGAAACTTTTGCTCCTGTGGCCAGATACACTTCCATCAGAACAGTACTTGCTCTGGCTGTAGTAATGAAATGGAAGATACACCAGATGGATGTCAAGACAGCTTTCTTGAATGGTGTAGTCGAGGAGGAAGTGTATGTGGAGCAGCCACTTGGTTTTGAAACACATGACAGGGAGTCATATGTGTGCAAGTTGAAGGAAGCCTTGTATGGCTTGAAGCAAGCTCCTAGGACTTGGTATGGTAGGATAGACAACTTTCTATCCAGTTTGGGCTTTACCAACAGTAAAGCGGATTCCAACCTTTACTACAAGGTTGAGGGAGGAAATCCAATGATACTACTTCTGTATGTGGATGACCTATTTGTTACAGGTGAGGATGGATTGATTGCCGATACCAAGAGGAAGCTTGCTGCCGAGTTCGAGATGAAGGACTTTGGGATGATGCACTATTTTCTAGGCATGGAGGTGTGGCAGAGTGCAGATGGGATCTTCCTTAGATAAGGGAAGTATGCAATAGAGATCCTGAAGAGGTTCGGGATGATGGACTGCAAGGCCATGGCCACACCTATGGCATTGAACCTAAAGCTTCTGTGTGATGCTTCATCTGATCCGGTTGATGTCACTGTGTATCATCAGATGATTGGGTCCTTGATGTACCTAACGAACACTAGACCAAATATTTACTTTACTGTGAACACATTGAGCTAGTTCCTAACGGATCCCAGAGGTGCTCACCTGATTGTTGTATAGCATATTCTGAGGTACCTGAAGGGTACAATTGACTATGGGCTCAAATATGATGCGAATCAAAAGTTTAACCTGTAGGGTTATGTTGATTCGGAATGGGCAGGCAGTGCAGATAGGAAGAGCACATCTAGGTGCTGCTTCAGTATGGGATCAGGTGTGATCTCTTGGTTTAGCAGGAAGCAGTCCTATTTAGCACTAAGTACAGCCGAAGCAGAGTATGTTGCAGCTTGTTCAGCTAGTTGTGAGGCAGTATGGCTCCGAAAGCTACTGTCTGAGTTATTTGATCTCCTGCTGGAGGCTATTGGTATCTTTTGTGACAACCAGAGTTGTGTAAAGCTGTCTGAGAACCCAGTGTTCCACGACAGGTCGAAGCACATAGAGATCAAATATCACTATATCAGGGATATGGTGCAGAGATGAGCAGTGAAGCTCCTATATGTTGCGACGGATGAGCAGGTTGTAGATGTGCTGACGAAGCCACTAGCCACAGTGAAGTTCGAGTACTTCAGAGAGAGGCTTGGTGTTCTTCAGATCGATAACACTTCAAGGAAGAAGTGATGGACACATTTGCAAGAGCCATTCCCAGCATGATGGGAGGAGGATCCTTCAATGGCCGCGGATGTAAGCGCTGGATGATGAGCATTAGGACGATGCTCCCATTACTGCTCTGTATATGCATCATGTTGGATGTTGGATATGATCAGTTGGATCATGTGTATGTATATGCATCATGTTGGATGTTGGATATGATCAGTTGGATCATGTGTATGTATATGCATCATGTTGGATGCTTGATATATTTGTATATGCATCATGTTGGATGCTGGATATGATCAGTTGGATCATGTGTATGTATATGCATCATGTTGGATGCTTGATATATTTGTATATGCATCATGTTGGATGCTTGGACCATGTATCTGTATATGTATCAGGTGGATACGTTGTATGATCAGGTAGATCATGAATGTTGATATATATCAGGTGGATACATTGTGTGATCAGGTGGATCATGTATCTATGTATGTATCAGGTGGATACATTATATGATCAAGAGGATCATGTATGATGATAGGTATCAGGTAGATACTTGGTATGCATCAAATGGATGCATTATATGATCAGGATGATCATGGATGATGAGCTTCAGGATGTTGCTCCAGATGACATGCATCAGGATGATGTAGTGATGATGATCAGGTTGATAATGTGATGATGTACATCAGGATGATGTATGGTGATTATCAGGTTGATACTCTGTGGCCGTGGACAGGTTGTGCAGATGAGCATATAAGTAGACCTGGGAGATCCGGTGGGTAGAGCTGTGTGCTCGTAACAGCCTGGGATGCTCTTTCGAGGCATTGCTCTGGGAGGACATATAAGTAGACCTGGGAGATCCGACAGGTAGATCTGTGTGCTCGTAACAGCCTGGGATGCTCTTTCGAGGAATTTTCCTATGGCATGTAAGTAGACCTGGAAGATCCGATAGGTTGGGCTGTGTGCCTGTAATAAGTCCTGGGATTCTCTTTCGAGGCATTGCCATGACCACATGTAAGTAGGCCTGGGAGATCCGATCGGTTGGGCTGTGTGCCCGTAATAAGTCTTGGGATTCTCTTTTGAGGCATTGTGGTGAGGGGTCACATGTAATACATCCTGGAGATCCGGACAGGTTGTGCTAGTCACGTAAAAGGCCTCGGATGCTCTTTAGGGTTCTTTCTAGTCAAGACACTCTTTTAAGGTTTTGTGACAGTCACATGTAAGTGGACCTGGGAGATCTTTCCGGTCATGCTTCAGAACATAAATGGTCCTGGGATACTCTTTTGAGGCATTGTGACGCACGTAATAAGTCCTGAGGATTCTACAGTATGGCCAGTGATGATGAAGACCTGTAGGTGGTGGGCCTACAATATTTCACCTATGTATATTGTACTCCTATAGAGATGTATTATTCCTCTATACGGAAGTGTCGTCATTTTTATTGACAAGTGTTGCAAGTGTCGTAACTTGCCGATGGGTTATTAGACCACCATGTGTGGGGTCAGCCCTGATTAAGTTAACCATGGTTTATTAGGCTAAGCTAGACAAGTCGGCCCCACTGGTTTAGGACAAGTATAAATAGAGATTGGGAGATCTCTATTTGATCACTCATTACTCACTTCTATCTCTCTTGGAAAGTGGTGCACTTGTGAGGAGGAGGATCATCTGCTAGGAGAAGACTATCTCTTGTACTTGGGTTGTACTATTTTCTCTTTCTATCTCTTAGGAAGTTGTGGGGTTTTTCACCTTTATGGTTTTCCCCAGTGAAACTCTGTGTGTCTATTGTCTCATGTGATTGCTTGGTGTGATTGTTATGCATTGCTATGATTGATATGCTGTACATGTTATTCTCTTAGTAAAGATCCTAGAGTATATTGAATTAATGCTCAAAAATTAACAGCTCTAAGTGCCCCAGATTCATAAATAAATTATTCAATATTAGGTAAAATATCAACCTCCTTAAGTCTAACAGATAAGGGAATATATTCCCTAAGAGACAAACAAATAGAATTAATATCCCCTCTCTCTCCCAAACCTCTCTTCTTTTTATTTTGATTTTTTATCATGACATTTTGATGGTGAACATAATTAATAGGAGAAACGACACGCTTATATGATGGATTATTTACATAAATAGTCATGGGGAATTTATTAACCAACTCTTTATAAGAGGGAGAAATTTTCTCACAACCCCCAATATTTAAATCTGACACACAAACATCCCTCCTACAAGAAACTTTGGAAGACACTAAAGGAGGAAATTCGGATACATCTCCAACCTCAACATTCAAAATTGAAACCCCCCCCTCTAAATGTTCATTAACCACTTCTTCACTTGTCAATGAAGGAGGAAAATCCTCTACCAGAAAAACCCTATGGTCTTGAACTAGATTCAAGTATACCAAGGAATCATTACGAATTAAATTTTCAAAATATAACACATCAGAAGACTTTAACCCCAACTCATGACTTCTACCTGGAACCCAAGACGATTGAGACATACTATGACTCTTTTCAACATATTTAATATATTTTAAATTGGTCGGATACAAACTTTCATAGCCAGTAGGAGAATGTACTAGGAACATACATAATTATTTCGCTTCAATCCCTTGAGGAAGGTTTTCAAGTTCTCCAAACAAGGAAGGGTTTGAAAAATCTTGAATTCAAGGATAAACTACATCTTCATCATTATCCCTCGTAGTCAAATCCTTTTTCCTCTCACCAGAATTTAGACCTATGATATTTCTATTGGACCAAAGCATCATATCATGCTTTTTCACTGAAGAAGGAATAGAATCTGTCTCTCTAAACACTAATCCCAATTCACTCTTAGCCCAATTCAGGAATTAAACCTAGCCTACCAACTGTCAAATGAGGACATTTAGAACGAAGGTGTCGAGTTTCCCTGCAGATATGAAAACAAAATGGCACATATTTAGAATCCATTTTCTGTTGAAAGCTGGAGTTTCCCCAAATTATATCCACAATTTCTAGTAAACCATGAGATACCTCAAACTCCACCAAAACTGAGGCTACCCTGTTGTCTTCAAATGAGTTGTAATCTATATCATTAAGAATATTTTGTTAATAACTTTATATGTAAACAAAAATTATATACCTCTAAAATAAAATAAAAATGACTTATAATAAAATACAAAAACATCATAAGTCACTTGAACTCAAGCATATGGATCACGTGACTCCAACAAACCAACTTGTCATGAAGTAATTTTTTGATGGAAAATTTAAGCAAAATTTATGTAGTGTTGAATGTTCGACAATATGCCACAACACTTATCCTTGTTACATTAAATCAAAATGTTTTGTATGGTTGAATTGACACCTTGTTGTGTTGAATGATGAAGTTTTTATGTCTTTTTACTCCAAATTTTTTATTTAATTACACCAATGAACCAATAATCTAATGCATCACACGATAAACACCACATTACACACTTCACTCTCCAATCAAAAAAGAACTATAGGGGATTTTCCTTGGCCCACTTATAATCTCATAAAAAGACATTGATTAAGATTTGTACTTAACTATAATCTATTTAATATGTGATAATGAATTAACCCAAAATAGGATATGACAATTCATATAATTACTACAATAGTTCATACAACTTTTTACTGTTGAATATGCAACAACGAATTAACCCAAGATAGGATATGACAGTTCATATAATTAACTGGTCAATTTATGTAATGGTGGAAGATATGATATATATGTATCCCGTAGAGGAAAATACAGTCAAAGTGTTGTAAGCATGTTGTTGGGTTATTTGTAATCTCTAGGATTGAGAAATAAGAATACCAATTCCCTTGCCTGGTGGATGTTTGCGGGACAAATCGTTAGGGTTTTACCATGTAAAATATGTGTGTCTTATGGAATTCTATTGTGTGTTTTTAATTTCATTATTTGTTTGATGCAAATGCATATGATATTTTTTCTTTTGCTCCTATCAAGTGGTATTAGAGAAAGGTTGGAGGTCGTAGAGGCCAAGAATGGTTTGGTGGAGGTCAGAGAGGATAATACTGTTTTGATGGAGGATGCATAGGACATGTCCGATATGGTGAAACAATAATCATTGGTGTATCACATGTATTTGCTCTAGCAGGGGGCGATAGTCATCAATCTACTTAACAATGTTCCCCTTGCTTGTTCCTATTGTACCCATAGCCAAATGAAGGACACGACACGTGTGGTATTCTACAAATGTTTTATCCTTGTAGGAGTTGTAGTATTGAGGTGTAGACTTGGAGTAACCTACCAGATGAAGTGTTAGCGGATCAGTGGGTACTCCTAGCAAAGAGACTAGGTGCACTTGTAATCAGCAAGGATCTCATATGATATAGGTTTGCTCATTTATTATATTTCAATTCAATATAATATGTTGGCATATTAGAAGGTCACTAATTACAAACATAATTATTAGTTTTTGTAAAAGCAGACAAAGTAGATGTTGAGGAAAAAAAAATTGGCAGGGCTTGCATTCTTAATTTAATATTGTTATTGCAAATAAAATGGCCCAATTTTTTTAGCCTCAATCTAGGTGTTTGTTCTGATGGAGAAAGTGTCAAGCTTAAATTTTGAGGTGGAGAAATTAAACGGGGAAAATAACTTTGAAATCTAGAAACTAAACATGTGTGATTTGTTGGTGTAACAAGTTGTGCGCAAGGTATTGGTGGGAAAGTAAAAGAGACCTACGGATATGGAAGACAATGACTAGGAATAATAGTACAAAATGGGTAATTAGTGACGAAAAAATGACTAAAAATAGGCTATAAATGACTAATTTTGGTCATGTGACCATTGGTGACAAATTAGCAGTCACTTATATCCTTACCAAATTGGTCATTTATCAGTTGGTCATAAGTTGCTTGATTGGCTTCAGGCATTGGTCATATATTTAGTCATTTATTTGATCATTAATTTTCACTATTTGGTCATTTATTTAGTCATTAATTGTTGCTACTTGGTCATTAATTATCGTTTTTTGGTAGTACATTTAATCATTTATTCAGTCATTGATTGTTGTTAAATGGTCATTTATTTAGTCATTGATTGTTGTTAACTAGTCATTTATTTAGTCATTGATTTTTGCTAACTAGTCATTTAATTAGTCATTGATTTATGTAGATAGGGCATGGAGGAATTGAACCACCAACCTCCTAATTGTAAGACAAATGCTCTTCTATTGAGCTAGCACCCTTAAATAGAATCAAAGTTCACACATAGACACAAAACTAAATCATAAACTACAAATCATAAAGCAATTTCATCAAGTCATGCCCAATAAGCTACAATGCTCACATGGATAAGTCTCAAGATATCACACCATGTAACCAAGCCAAAAATTCCATGTATAATGATAGTACATGTGATATATATGCCAAATAATCCCAATATCACTAGGGTGCTCCAATCTATGTGTCATGAACAAGTGCAATATCATCCATATGAGGGAACATCAATAACCAAAAAATCATGAGAGGACCCATCCCATAGATACTATCCCAAATATATCATGAATAACCATTAACCAATCATATGGGAGAGAGCCATCACAATACGAGGCAAAAATCTAGCATCAAGAACCCAAGGCATAAATCAGCTACATCAACGTGTAATCCCCATTGAATGCGTGATAAAATCACATGTGGACACCCATGAAAAAATGAGGATTAAAACACACCCAATCTTGTCCTCTCAACCTCGAGTGTTCTCCAAAGGACATCATCATGGTGATTGATGAAGATGTAGATAAATTATCCTCAACCTCTACATTAACCTCTAGTCCAAATTAGTGGCATCCCTCGTTCCCTCATTTCATTATCCTTTTCTTTTAGCTTTTGTATAATATTAACCCTATCTATGCACAAACATTATATCATCTTATTTGCATTTTTCCTATCATTTAGGATTCCTACATTACTATTGTGGATTGGTGTACTCTCTTTCCCCATTGACCTACTTTGGTCACTTGAGTACTTATCTAAGTGGGAAGGAAATGAAGAGCACTAAAATATATTAGTGCCTTTTTCCTTGCAATATTTCCCTAGCTGTGGAAAAATAAGGAGCACTAATATACAGTATGCTTATTTTTCCAGCATTTTAGCAAAAGTTATTTAGTGCTCCTCATCAAAGAAAATTTATGTATCTTAAGTAGTTTATTTTAGGCTAGTCTCATAGAAAGTTGAAGATATATCTCTCTCTTCGGTATCTAATTTTTTCACAAACTTATATCATAAACACAAGCAATTAAATAAAACATAAAACACCACTTTCACTTATTACAAACTAGTAGTGGAGATCACTTATTACCAATTTTCACTTTCAAGTAATAAGTAGTAAGTGATTACCACTGCTAGTTGGTGCGATTTCCTTGGATTTTTGTCTATTGGCCTTTTTATGTTGGAAATTTGTTAGTAAATGAACTATTGTTCAACTCACTATCTAGCATAATGAATCATTCTAGTAACCATATCACAAGTTACACCGGTTTCAAATACTACCATGAACAATAGAACTGAATAAATCAAGAAATAAATTGAATTGATTCATACTCTAACCATACCACTTACCTCCTTTTTATCACGAGGTAGAAAAAAAGGATCCCTAACACTCAAGACATCTGCATCTGTGAGTACAGGGTCTAGGAAGTGAAAAAAAACACCCGTAATAAGAATCTTTCCAAGACTAGGCTCCATTGGAAGCATGGACAAGTGGTGCCTTACCAAATAGAAAACATAATATAAGGTTGCACGCATGAAGTAATTCTCACTCCTAAATTACAAGAAACAAATAAGTTCCTAAATGGAAGACACAAAGGAACACAACATCAAAAGGTCACATAACATAATTATCAATGTTTAAATTAGGTAGTGTCTTTGTGTAGAATTAAGCATACCAAGATTTGTTAGTTTTTCCTTGTTGGAACATTAAAAACCCACTTTAGACTCAGGATATTATACATTAATAATTTTTTATTAATTTCATAGGTTTATACTAGGTAGTTGGCCTCAATTTGGAATCTTATGCCACCACTTGCCATAATTATCCATAAGGTCGCACTTGGTAGATTCTGGATAAGATTTTGTTGCTTTTGTGACTGTACTGAATCAGGAAGTGTGCTTTCCTGCCTTAGACTACTTTGTCCTGATTTTTCTGCGTTTTAGTGGATGAGGATAAAGCTAGTTGACTTGGAAACTGTCCTTATTTGTCCAACTCGCGCTCCTTTTTATTATCTCCAAAAGTCAAGATCACCTTGATTTTTCTTCACTCATGAGATGCCAATACTTGTTTTCCCAAATCACAAGCCTTTAGACTGATTTGGAAAGTGGTTTTGCCACCTAGGTTTTTTTTAAGATTTTACTAAGCCTTCCTTTTGTGAGATTTACAACTTTCCTTCAAGGAATTATATTTTCTCTCCTGAGATGTATTATATATTGTATTCATATTGTTGAATAATACATATATTATATTTACATCAATTGAGTTCTCTCTCTTATGTTTTTGCTTCAATATTTCTTCGTATTTTTGCATATCTGTAAATAAATTCTTGTGAGGACTTCTTTGCTTCTAGATCAAGGCTTATTAGAATTCTATCATGGTCTTGAACCTATTTAGAATTACTACATGGTATCAAAGCATGGGAGATCTTGATTAAATTAGTCTTCCAGTATAATATTTCAGAGAGTTTTTTTTGCAGGTACTGAAGATCGAATGGAAGAAATTTATTGTTGAAGAAGAAATCAGATTTTTCCATCTCTCATTATTGTTCTCCTCTTACACTTCAGATATTGAGGATCCTTTTCTAGTCATTGGTATCCAAGAAGGTGATATAATGGTTATTTTGAAGTCCATATACAATGTGAGGTTTTTGGTTGTGCCTTCACTTCCATTGTCCATGCTCTTGCCAGTTCTTACATGATTGTCAGCACATTTTCTCAAGAATTTGGAGGCACCTCTCAGTTTTGTCATATGTCTTCTTATTTGAATTCCGAAGATCATCGGTCAGTTGTTGTAGCTCATACACACTCAGAAACTCTCTTTGGTTTTATTTTTGGTGTGTTATTGGATTCTATAGAGTAAAAATTACAATTTGGAGTGGCTAGATTCACTATTACTGTCATGTTTTTGATCCACTGCATGATTATTGGCACATGTACTCAGAATTGAATAGAATATGGAGGACATCATCAAGTCTCATTTGGACCTAAACTTAGGAAGTTCAAGTCTGGTGAGCACATTCCACTTCTTCCCAAGAAGAATATTCCTCCAAACATTTGACCAAGTTCTCACTTGCTTGGAGTTTGGAGATCCTTATTATGGTGTATTCCGTGTTGATTTTGAGGGGAGGTTTTCTTCCCAAGTCGTTTTCCTTATTTCCTCACCTACATGGAATAATAAAAAAATTTAAAGGGTGACCATAGGCCACAGTTTTCTGGTCCCTCATTATATTTTACTCACTCTAATTCAGGCTTAATGGGGGGTGTTGGAACATTAAAAACCCATTTTAGACTTAAGATATGATACATTAATAATTTTTTATTAATTCCCTAGGTTTAGACTAGGTAGTTGGACTCAATTTGGCATCTTATGCCACCAATTTCCATAATTATCCCCAAGGGAGAACTTGGTAGATTCTGGATAAGATTTTGCTGCTTTTATGACTATCTTGAATTAGGAAGTGCGATTTCTTGCCTTAGACTGCTTTGTCCTGCTTTTTAGTGGATGAGGATAAAGCTAGTTGACTTGGCAATTGTCTTTATTTGGAAAACTCACCCTCCTTATTTTTCTTCTCTCCAAAATCCATGATCACTTTCATTTTTCTTCACTCATGAGCTGCCAATACTGCTTTCTCCAATTCGTGAGCCTTTAGAATGATTGGGAAAGTGTTTTTGCCACCTAGGTTTTTTTTTTAGCTTTTAGTAAGCCTTCCTTTTTTGAGCTTTACAAATTTCCTTCAAGGAATTATATTTTCTATCCCGAGATGTATTATATATTGTATCAATATTGTTGAATAATATAGAGATTATATTTAGATCAATTGAGTTCTCTCTCTTATGGTTTTTCTTCAATATTTCTTCTTATTTCCGCATATCTTTGAATAAATTCTTGTGAGGACTTATTTGATTCTAGATCAAGGCTTATTAGAATTCTATCATGGTCTTGAATGTATTTATAATTCCTACATGTTATCAGATCATGGGATATCTTGATTAAATTAGTCTTCCGGTATAATATTTCAGAGAGTTTGTTTTGCAGGTACTGAAGATTGAATGGCAGAAATTTATTGTTGAAGAAGAACTCAGGTATTTCCATCTCTCATTATTTTTCTCCGCTTACACTTCAGATATTGAGGATCCTTTTTCCATTTGTTGGTATCCAAGAAGGTGATCTAATGGTTATTTGTAAGTCTAGTATACAGTGTGAGGTTGTTGGTTGCACCTTCATGTCCACTGTCCATGCTCCTGCTAGTTCCTACATGATTTCCAACACATTTTCTCAAGAAGTTGGAGACACCTCTCAGTTCTGTCATATGTCTTCTTATTCAAATTCTGGATATCATCAGTTAGTTGTTGCGGCTCATACACACTTAAATCCTCTCTTTGATTTTCTTTTGGGTTTGTTATTGGATGCTATAGAGGCATAATTATAGTTTGGAGTGGCTAGATTCGCTCTTACTCCTGGGACATCATTATATTTTACTCACTCTAATTCAGGCTTAAGGGGGGGTGTTGGAATATTAAAAACCCACTTTAGAATTAGGATATGATACATTAATCATTTTTTATTAATTTCCTAGGTTTAGACTAGGTATTTGAACTTAATTTGGCATCTTATTCCACCACTTGGTAGATTCTAGATAAGATTCTACTGCTTTTATGAATTTCCTAAATTAGGAAGTGCACTTTCCTACCTTACACTGCTTTGTCCTTCTTTTTCTGCTTTCTAGTGGATGAGGATAAAGCTAGTTGACTTCGAAAATTTCTTTATTTGGCCAAATCGCCCTCCTCATTTTTCTTCTCTCCAAAATCCATAATCAATTTCCTTTTTCTTCACTCATGAGTTTCCAATACTTCTTTTTTCAATTCGTGATCCTTTATCCTAATTTGGAAAGTGTTTTTGCCACGCAGGTTTTTTTTAAAACTTTTAGAGCCTGCCTTTTGTGAGATTTACAACTTTCCTTCAAGGCATTCTATTTTCTCTCCTGAGATGTATTATATATTGTATTCATATTGTTTAATAATAGAGAGATGATATTTACATCAATTGGGTTCTCTCTCTTATGGTTTTGCTTCAATATTTCTTCTTATTTTTGCATATCTCTTAATAAATTCTCGTGAGGACTTATTTGCTTCTAGATCGAGGCTTATTAGAATTATATCGTGGTCTTTAACCTATTTAGAATTCCTACACGGTATCCTATCATGGGATTTATTGATTAAATTATTCTTCCAGTATAATATTTTAAAGAGTTTGTTTTGCAGGTACTGAAGATCAAATGGCATAAATTTATTGTTTAAGAAGAACTTAGATCTTTCCATCTAGCATTATTGTTCTCCTCTTACACTTCAAATATTGAGGATCACTTGCCAGTCACTAGTATCCAATAATTTTATCTAATGGTTATTTGGAATTCCAGTATACAATGTGAGTTTGTTGGTTGTGCCTTCACTTCCACTATCCATGCTCCTTCCAGTTCCTACATGATTGCCAACACATTTTCTCAAGAAGTTGGAGACACCTCTTAGTTCTCTCTTATGTCTTCTTATTCGAATTCTGAAGATCATCAATCAGTTTTTGTAGCTCATACACACTCATAACCTCTTTTTGGTTTTCTTTTTGGTGTGTTATTGGATGCTATAGAGGCATGATTACAATTTGGAGTGGCTAGATTCACTCTTACTGTCATGCTTTTGATCCACTACATGATTACTGGAACATGTACTCAGAATATCATACAAGATGGAGGACATCATCAAGTCTCATTTGGACCTAACCTCATGAAGTTCAAGTCTGGTGAGCACTTTCCACGTCTTCCCAAGAAGAATATTCCTCCATACATTTGACCAAGTTCTCACCTGCTTATATTTTGGAGAGCCTTATTATGGTGTATTCCATGTTGATATTGAGGGGAAGTTTTCTTCCCAAGTGGTTTTCCTTCTTTCCTCACCTACATGGACTAATAAATTTTTGTAAAGAATGACCATAGGCCACATTTTCCTAGGCCCTCATTATATTTTACTCACTCTAATTAAGGCTTAAGGGGGGGTGTTGGAACATTAAAACCCCACTTTAGACTTAGGATATGATACATTAATATTTTTTTATTATTTTCCTAGGTTTAGACTGGGTAGTTGGCCTCAATTTGGCATATTATGCCACCACTTTCCAGAATTACCCACAGGGGATCACTTGATATATTATGGATAAGATTATGTTTCTTTTATGACTATCCTGAATTAGGAAGTGTGCTTTCCTGCCTTAGACTGCTTTGTCCTGCTTTTTCTACTTTTTAGTGGATGAGGATAGAGCTAGTTGACTTGGAAATTGTCTTTATTTGGCCAACTGTCCCTCCTTATTTTTCTTCTCTCCAAAATCTATGATCACTTTCCTTTTTCTTCACTCATTAGATGCCAATATATACTTCTTTTTCCAATTCGTGAGCCTTTAGACTGATTTGGAAAGTGTTTTTTTCCACTTAGGGGTTTTTTTTCTTTTAGTAAGCCTGCCTTTTGTGAGCTCTACAACTTGCCTTCAAGGCATTCTATTTTATCTCCTAAGATGTATTATATATTATATTCATATTGTTCAATAATACAGATATGATATTTACATCAATTGATTTCTCTCTCTTATGGTTTTGCTTCAATATTTCTTCTTATTTTTGCATATCTCTTAATAAATTATTGTGAGGACTTCTCTGCTTCTAGATCCAAGCTTATTAGAATTCTATCATGGCCTTGAACATATTTATAATTCCTACATTCCTTTTCATTAAGAGATCCAATAGTCTTCAAATATTGAACTGCATTTTGAACCTAACTCAAGATAAACGAAGAGTCGATAAAATACAAAAGAAGAAATTGAGAACCATACATGGGATAGAAAAAAATATAGATGCCATAAAGTAGCATGATGCATCTAAAGAAGATCATAAATATTAATTACAAAACTTGTGTTGCCTAAAATACATGGGTAAAGAGATAACGAGGACATGAACACAATTGACACATTATTTATATGTCAAAATATATTTTTCATATTGTTAATGATTAATGGATGAGTAAAGGTGTGTCCATTAATTATATTTATAAACATACGATTTAACCCTTATATAATGCATATTGATATTTGAAATCTCCATTGAGCAAGGACAAACATTGATATTTGAAATCTTCATTAACCCAAGTGGCTTTGTCCTCATGTAAATTCTGACATTCGATAAGATCCTAAAGTTTTAGAATGCAGGTACTTAGTTATGTTTTTTTATAGTCCTTCACGTGCAGGACTGGGGGGAGTCTTTTAACAACAACTATAGTTTTTGCATATGCTTGGAAAGAGATATCACAGGTAGTAGAGTTCCTTTTGCGGAAATCTATAAAAGGTAAGAACCAAGAAACTGAATATATGTTAAAGAGGGAAAGAATGAAGTTCTTGATCATAGATGATGCAAAAAATTGGATCCCTTATTTTCATGGTCCGAGAAGAGAGACAACGGAATGGATGGCCCAAAGGATAGCTTATATTTTCCCAAATTTCCCTCCCTTGAAGCTAAACTCTCCTAAAAATTTGATATATGTTTCCATACTGTTTGATTTTCCTAAACCAGAAGTATGGTCTATAGATAAAGAAAATCCAAAATAAGATTATGCATTCACAAAGTAGGATATTAATAAGAAAATAAAATTTGAGTGTATGTTGCAGAGGAAATCCATTCAAAGTGTAATGTACCCAATCTATTAATTAGGCACACTAAATCCAATCTTAACAACATAGGGTGAGTTGTTTCCCCAATTTCTTCAAAACAATGAATTTAATATGTTTTCTAGAAGATGAATAATATGGTGCAGCCCACAAGAAATGCCTTCATACTCCTATAATGTATTCAACCAGGTATGAAATAAATTTTGTAATGCTAGTTATGAAGGTATGGTTAAAATTTTTGTTCAAACAGTTAATATACAACCTCCTAATAACACCTTTGAGACATTAGAATACTAAGACCAATACACTAGTTCAGAGAATGAACCGTTGACTTAGGAATGACATGTATTTGTATTCAATAGGGCTACGAGAATGTAAAATTCTCATATTAAGACACCAAGTACAGATTCATATGTATCAATTCAAAATTATGAGAGGTTGACTCATTATTTCATCACAGAAAGGAAGACTAGCTCGAATTTGACTAGTAAACACCGTTGGTTTCCAACTCTTTCCAAACACACTGAGACCCTCCCAAATTCGACCATAAAGGATCATATATAAATTAACACACCCCAAAATGAGATATATGGCTCACAGATTGATTACATGGAACACTTATGGAATATTTACAACACATAAATTAAGTTTGTTTTTCCATTTGTGTAGATTTTTACAAAAGAATATTTAACCATCGAAAATGGACATGAAACTATGGGAGAAACATAATGGAACTTAATTTTTATTGGATGGATACTTTCATAACTTCCATGGCTATAGATACAACTTTAAATACAGATAAATTATTGGATGGATACTTTCATAACTTCCATGGCTATAGATACAATTTTAAATACAAATAAATGTATTACATGTGATAGGAAAATAAAACCAGGAGATTAACATAAGAAAATCTTGACAATACAACCCAAGAAAATGGATTTTTCATTATAATAACTCTTTCATTCTGAAGGATTACAACCCAAAATTATGATATGAATCAATGTATATTCCCTCCACCTGAAATAGGGTTTTTACATCCAATACCCATTTTACACACCAATAGGTGCACCCTCCAAGCCAAAACTCACGCCCAATACTAAATATAGCTCTAGGAAAACATTGTGAAAACAACATTGTTGAAAATGGAGATATACCACTCCAACCATAACTCGAACCACACCTAAAAATGGACAAAAAAATCTTCTTGAATCTATATTAAGAGTTCAGGGCGACCTCCTCCTCAATCACCATCCATAATGACAAACTATCACCCAACTAATTTTATGTATGCAAAGGGGCACATCTCCCAATGCAAACCAGGGGCACATTTCCTAGTCCATGAGAAGCATGAATATCTCCAATACAATTAAAAAATCATCACCAAAATTTTTCCTTCATGGCACTTGCATCCTTTTTATAAAACTCCCTTGGCCTTCCCCCCCAAATCTAGAAGTTTCTCATGAAATTAATTATAGAAATTGAATAGGTTGAGAGAAATAGCTATTCATGATATTTTAACTCTCAGAATATGTTATTGGACCATATGAAACCTCATTTACCTTAGGAATTCGAATTGGGAGGGAGATACAACCTTTATTTGGGCCCAATCCAACCCAAGCGTCCTCCTTAGCTATTTTTAGGCCATGCCATTGTCATAACTTGTCATTATTGTGTGTCATAGAATCTTGGGGAGTTACACTTCATAATTGCACCCTCATTAGCTAGTTTTTTTTTCATGTGATTTTCATAGATTCATCGTACTTTTCCTTGAGAGTTACTCTTTCTCTAGCACCTTCCTTAGCTAATTTAGGATACGCTGTTTTTTCTGCTTTTTCCTGCGTTTTCCTGCTTTTCTTGTTTTTCCTACTTTGTCATAGAATCCTTGGGTACACTATCTCTCTAATGTTCACTCACTATCCAATTTTAATATAATTTTTCATTATTTATAAATGTTGGACCAATATAATACCATTCCTTTCAAATTTATGCCCCGTGTCACCACCTTAATCATTCCTCATAAATTTTTCCAAGTGACTATGGTCATTTCATTCTTTAGTCCAAGGGGAGTGGTACATATCCTTGAGAAATTAAGCAATTTAAATATGAGTGCAGAAATACATGTTTTCTTTTCCCCAACTTTATGCACAAAACCATCTCTTTGCCTCCTCCTTAAGTGGTGTCTGTTTAGATGGTTGTAGCTTTGATCGAGGAGGATCTTCACTGATCAAAAGTGGTTAGAAAGTTGTCCAAAACTTAGAAGTCTTGAATGTAGAACATAAGTATGCCATTGTGTAGGGCTCATTGAGACGATTCCGGTGATGTTCGTTTCACCTCACTTGGAGCTTGTATGGCTAAGATATCACATTTTGAAGTTTCAGCAGAATAGTACTTTTAAGTGTGTAGAGGGGCAAAAATATGGCACGTGGCACCATTGTAAGGGTTCCATGTGGCCTGTATAGCTGCACGGTGGTAGGTTGATTTGAGAATTGTAGATGAGTTGGACCACTCATTATTCGACATGTTGTGGTATGAGCACACAGTTGTCATCCAAATGTTAGATACGTGGAACTGCCAAATTGTGACATGTGGCAGTCTAGTTGGCCACATGGAATCGTGTTTACTGAAATGTATGTTGGACACGACAGGGATTGAACCCATGACCACCAAAATACAATCCAAGTGCTTTACCAATGGTATGGCATAAGACCATTGTAACAAATTTGGGAGGTTTTACATTTATGTGTGATGGACACTTATCTTATAAAATTTGGATATGTTGTATCTAAAGTTTGCAACATATTGTTATACCATGCCAATGAAAAAATTTGGTTATGTTATATCCCAACATGGTAAGTGTTTTTTTTTGTGAGTAAGAAGCTGAAATATACTAAACAGTATAATTGTACATAATGTTACAAAATTGGCCCTTCCAGATCCAGACACTATCCTAAGTCCCCATCAGTCTAAAAACCTACCTATCCCATTCCCAACCCGAACAGATATTTATAGTTGTCTCTCCCATCCCATTATAGACCATAGCCCCACAAATATCTTTGCTCTTTCAGGGTCTGAAGTAAAAGAGAGCCACCCCACTTCCAAAAAAAAAAACCTTCTCCAAACATGGCACGCCCAGTTCAATGGGATTTACATCAACATATTCCATTATAACACATGCTACATGTCGCCTTATAATTTTTATTCCATAATTCGAGCCTATGGTCCTTCCCACTTTCAACATTTAAAACATAAAGGCCCCAAAACATTAAAAAACAACCAAAAAGGAGAAACTATAAGAAGCTCATCATTACCCTTCTACGGTGGATGTCTGCACTACAGCCTCTCGCATGTTATCCACTTACACTAGTAAGGGATGCTCGGGGTCCTCTTGATCCGCTACTTCCTCCAGCGAAGATTCCTTGTGCACTATTGAAGGATGCGCAGGGTCCTCGCGTTCCGGTGCAGGCCTCTCTGGAGCAGTTGGAGGAGATTCCTCCTACTCCTTGCACCTCCAAAAAGGAGCCTTAGCCAGTCCCAACACCCCTTCTACATCCATGATATTTCGTAGCATGTCCTCTTTTAGGTTGTTCAGGACCTGCATTACCAAGTCCCCAAAACCCTCCCTCTCCAACATGGTTTTGGATAACAATTTCTTCATTATCCAATATGGACTAAACCCCACCGACGCTCCATGTTATTCCATTCTATTCTTCATTTACTCTTTCCTCCATTGTTGTAATATATGTACACATGTTGAGAGACACCTTTCATGTAAAATACTCCTCTTCATTTTCCATAATTTTTGTCTCCCTCCTTCTTCTCCCACCCCGCTTGCTCCTCATCCTCTAGTGGGATTCCATAACTAATTCACATACAGTCAAAGCTTCAAGCTTATGGCTTAACAAGAAATCCTCAACTCTTCGTCACAACTCATCTTTCTCCAGGTCACTCTTTGTATTCCTTCTTATAACCTCTCCTCCAATGCCATCATTAAATATTTGTGTCATCCCATTCAATCCTACAATAAAACCACGATTAAATGTTTCCCCATGGCTTTCGTCAGCTTCCTTGCCTCCACTACTCCACACTGTCCTTTGGTATGCTTCCCCTCTGGATTGATCATTCCACATTTGGTGATCCATTAATTCTTGGTTATTAATTTCCATGCAGTCCTTTCCTACTAACTATCCTCGTACTTCATCCTTCCTCTCCTCATTACTTCCCCTCCTTCACATGCCTCTCCTTTAATTCCTTCTACCTCTAGTTGGGATTTTGTTTCTCGGCACTTCCTTGCTAGCCCACTCTCCATGCGTCTGTTCTTCCCTCACCATGTGTCTGTCCACTTGGGGCATGGATATGTCCACGGGTTGTTGGTTATTATGTGACCATTTATAATATGTTTTTTATAACCATATTGATTATATATGGCATGCGCCTCCCCTAAAACCAACACATGTTTTAGCATGGCCACAAATGGTGGGTAGGTATAACCCTTTTGGTTATTATTATTATTGTCACATGCTTGTAACCAGCGAAGTTGGGATGTTTTATAACCATGACATGGCTATTATTATGTGAGATAAACACATGTTGTTCAGTAAAGCAACGGTCAAAGACCCCACAATTATGTATGCCATAGTTAGGATATGGCTAGTAATGCCATTTTGGTTGTAACAAGCCAACTAAAGAGGCTAACTTTGGATTCACATGTTACTTGCCATCAAGGGTGGCCTCCACTATTTCAACCACCATTTGTATTGTGAAGGGGGACTTCATTTTGACAAGAGAAGTCTTGGAGGGAGGTCTATTTAGAGGAGAATTCTTGGTGGGAATTCTAGGAAGTTGTGTGAGGCTTAGTATTCTTCTTAGAGTGGGAGAGTTTTTGAAGAAGATTAGCGAAGTTTCTTAGGAAACATTTCCAAATCCAAATTGTACCTATTGGAGATCATATTTTGGTGCATCCAACATTTTGACCACATTAATAAGATCGGTCCTCATTGGAGAAGCAAACTCGGAGACATAGTCCCTTTGCGGACAAAATCCGTTAACAAGCTTGGTTTGTCGTGTTTTTCATGCTTTGATTTTAATATTGTCATAATTATTGCATTAAACTTATTTATGCTTTTAAATCATTAATTAAGCATTATGCTATGCATTTGCAACATTATTATGTAATAACAACAAGCATGATGACATTTTTATACTCATGTTGACAACAAAAGCTACCCATGGCACATTACATGCCAAGAGAGGTTTGGGAGATTGCAAAGCCCTAGATAGGAATTCAACTATGCTTCCAAGCTTCAAATTTTTTATTTGCAGAAAAAGAGACTGTAAGGGTGTTTTAAGAAGCTCGGGCAATTGATATTCTTCCAAAGTGTCATGAACACGGCCAACCCTACCTCTTCTCTACAAACAAAATAAAATTATTGATATTAGAGAAACAAATAAAAAACAAGAAGAAATGTAAATTGTTTGTAAAATATTTCCTCTAATAAATGTGAAGTAGAATGCTAATGCTAAAGGTTTCACTGCATAGATTTATATAAATGGGCTCCATACATCAATACTATACTCATTCATCTTAAACACTTAACTGTTCATTTTGTGAGATCATATTATTAATAATTGCATAGACCATTTGTCCCAATTAGTACTTGTACATCCACAAAGAGAAATTCAACCAACCAATACGTTTTTGCAATCCCATGAAAATAAGAGTTGGGATACCATCTGATGCAAACAAAGCAGTGTTCTCAATTCATACTACTTTAAAGGTGGCTACTGGACTTTCTGTACCTCAAATATTTGTTTTCCTATGCTCACCAAGGATGCATCATCACGTGTTAGCTTATTTTTTTATGTGAATAATATGCCAAATATGATCAATATATAGAGAGGTGACTTATGATACTTGATATTAAAAATGTTTTTAATATCTAGAGATTCACTTTCAAATCTTCTCACAATGGCTTATAATTAAACATATTGAACAACTAGAACATGAAAGCAAGAATGCATCATAGTTGTAAAAAGTTTTAGATGTCATCCTTGTGCCTCAAAACCTTAGGAATAAAAATATACGAAGATCGCTATAACCAATCATGCACATCACTTGATTCAAAGGAAAATGTAATATATGCTAGTGTAGCACCTAATCATCATTACTCAAGTGACTGATGATACTTGATATTAAAAATGTTTTTAATATCTAGAGATTCACTTTCAAATCTTCTCACATTGGATTATAATTAAACATATTGAACAACTAGAACAGGAAAGCAAGAATGCATCATACTTGTAAAAAGTTTTAGATGTCAGCCTTGTGCCTCAAAAACTTAGGAATAAAAATATACGAAGATCGCTATAACCAAGCATGCACATCACTTGATTTAAAGGAAACTGTAATATATACTAGTGTAGCACCTAATCATCATTACTCCACTGATGCATCAACATTATAGTGCACAAAATGCCAACAAAAATAACATGTTGAAGGCACTACACTGAAAGTAAGTAAAGGCAATAAAATCTATGGATAACAGTATATGCTTCACATTAAGCAGTTGACATTTACTTTGGAATGATATCCTTCAAGGCACAAATGTGTTCCTCTCCCATTGTAGATATCACAATGGAAACAAGGTCTCTCCCCTCTCCAAAACCATCTTTGATATGAGTAAGTAGCTGTTTGTCGGAAGAGAGCCTGTGATCATCCTTATTGTTTCCATTATCATCCAACATTCTCACAAATCCATCCTCAGATATGTCAATCAACTGAAAATAAGTGCAATTAACATGTGGGACATTAGAGTTATGAGAAGACTGGACAATATCTTTAATCTTTTTACCACTAAACATACCAATTGCAACAAAATGGCACTTTGCATGACCATGCTTTCTAGTCTTTGAAGTGGATACTTCAACCACCTTGCAGGGATTTCCCTTGATAACGATTTATCCATTTTTATTAATGGTACCCACCTGCTAGGGATAGGTTTTGGAAGCTCCCGCATCGGCCTTGGAATCAAAATGGTGTTCCTCATCATATTTTTTTCGTCTTTATTTCAATTTACCACACAACACGAAATGACCAAAATTAAAGCACAGACTACAGTTTTAGAATTTGTGAAGGTTGGAGGTAGAAATAAACACAAATATTATGCAGAATGAGCTACGGCTCTTCAATATTTATTGATAAACGGAATATCAACTAAAGCATTACAAACCAAATATGAATGTGTATTTAAACACTTATGGAAACCCTAAAACGTCTAACCTAGATCTTGCATGCATGCAAAGCATGTTGTTGCATGTTTTATTAACTGAAATTCTAAATAGGAACTAAAGAAAAATATGAAGATAACAAAAGTAATTACTATTTCTAACAGCCCCTCTTAATTACTATTGCTGACTACTGCAACTTGAGTATAAACTTCCTGCAAAATCACTGTCAGTGAAACCTGTCAAACCTGTCAAAACTTCATCCAGACTTCCTGCGAAATCACTGTCAGTGTTGTCAAAACATCATACTCAGTGCTTGAGTATAAAATTCCATAGCTTGAAGTCCCTGCAACATATCGTAAGATCATTTTTCCAACTTGCCAATGCGAGTCTTTAGGAGACTCCATGAACCTGGAAATCAAGCTGACAGCATACATAATATCTGGTCTCGTAGCTGTGAGATACATGACACTTCTACAATTCTCTTAAACAATGTTGGATCTACTTTGGGACTGTCATCTTCTTTGCTCAACTTTGTACTTGTTTCCACTGGTGTAGGTGTCGGTTTGCAATTAAGCATTCTAAATCTCTTAAGAACTTCATTAGCATATTTACTTTGAGAAATAAATATACCTTTTTGCGATTGTTCTACTTCTAAGCCAAGAAAGAACTTCATTAATCTAAGGTCTGTCATCTTGAACTCTTTCTTCATAGCTTCCTTGAATTCATCTACTGATAGGTCACCTGTAAAAATCATATCATCAACATATAAACAAACTATCAAAATCTGTCCTTGTTGATTTACCTTTGTGTAAAGTGTTGGTTCGCTGCTGCTTATGCTAAAACCATTTTTGACCAAATAAGAATCAATTCTGCTATACCAAGCTCTTGGAGCTTGCTTGAGCCCATAGAGAGCTTTCTTCAACTTGTAAACTTTCTCTTCATGCTCTTTGTTTTCATACTCGTGTGGCTGCTCCACATAAATTTCTTCTTCAAGAATTCCATTCAAGAATGCTGACTTGACATCCATCTGATACACTTTCCATTTGTCCTGGGTTGCTATTGCTAGGACTTCTCTTACTGTGTCCAATCTTGCCACTTGTGCAAAATTTTCTCCAAATTCAATTCCTGGTTGATGTGAGAAACCTTTTGCTACTAACCTTGCCTTGTACTTATCAATATCACCTTTTTCATTGAGTTTGGTCTTATAGATCCACTTCACACCAATGCGTTTCTTATTTTTTGGTAGTTCAACTAGATCCCATGTACCATTTCTCTCGATGGAATCTATATCTTCGTCCATAGATTTTACCCAATGCTCTTCTTTTATTGCCTCTTCATAAAACACGGGTTCACTAGCAATAAAAGCATAATTGGTATTTGCATCCAATTCATCATAAATATCTTCCAATCTTCTAGTATTTCTATTACTGTGATCAGATTCATTACTTGATTGCGGACTAGTAGTATATCGATCTATTGATCTTGATGATTCACCTTGAATTGAGTTTCTAGGTCTTCTTGTTGGAGTATTTTCTACTGGTGAATATGCTACTGGACCCTGTTTTCCAATCAACTCATCTTCTTCTTCATCTTCTGGTTGGGGTATTGCAACTCCCACAACCTTGTCTATGGTTTCATTCCATGACTCTTCCTCCTTGAACAACACATCTCTGTTGAAGATAACCTTTTTGGTAATAGGGTTATACAGTTTGTAGGCTTTAGATTCTTCACCATATCCAAGAAATATACATTTCTCACTCCTGTCATCTAGCTTTTTTCTTAGCTGTTTAGGAACATGAGCATATGCAACGCAACCAAATATTCTGAAATGAGAAATATTACAACTCATATATGTCCATGCTTCCTCTGGTACTCTGTTCTTCACAATTTTGGTGGGAGATCTATTTATCACATGAACATCACAAGCCACTGCGTCTCCCCAAAAGTCATGGGACAAGTTTCTTCTTTTCACCATGCTCCTTGCCATATTCATGATGGTTTTGTTCTTGCATTCTGCAACACCGTTCTGTTGAGGTGTATATCTTGTCGTGAATTGCCTCTTGATTCCATGTCATTTGCATTAATCATGAAATTCCTCTGAGTCATACTCTCCCCCTCCATCTGATCTCAATACTTTGAGTTGATGACCACTATGTTTTTCAACCAGAGCCTTAAATTCCTTGAACTTGCCAAAAGTTTCAAACTTCCGACGAAGGAAATACACCCATGTCTTTCTACTGAAATCATCAATAAATGTAAGAAAATAATAGCTTCCACCAATTGACTGATTCTGCATTGGACCACACAGATCGGTATGAATAAGTTCTAAAGGTGCATGTGCCCTTCAAGACATGCCCTTAGGAAAGCTATCCATGTGTTGCTTTGCAATGATGCAACACTCACAACTATTTGTTGGCTCCTTCATAGGGGGTAATCCTTTTACCATCCCTTTTTGCTGCAACAACTTGAGACCACCAAAGTGAATATGTCCATATCTGAAATGCCATAACCAATAATCATCCATACATGTGGCTTTTTGACAAAAGAGCTTACCTTGTTGTTGCAATTCATGACTAGTGGATACATCATGTTCCTAGTCACTTGTACTTTGATGATCAATTGTCTATTTGGGGGTTTGTCATAGATTTCAAAGTCTGATCCATCAAAGACAAGTTTGTATTTATTTTCAGTAAGTTTCCCAATGCTAAGAAGATTATGCTTCAATCCTGGAGCATAATATACATCTATGGTTGTCTTTTGTTGGCCTTGTTTGGTCTGAATGTTGACCACTCCTTTGCCAAGAACTGGAACTACCTCATCTGTGCCGAATTTGACCTATGTCTTCACTGATACATCTATGTCTGCAATTAGACCTATATCACCTGTCATATGGTTACTGCAACCACTATATAAAATCCAAAGCCCCTTTGGGATTTCGTGTGCAGCATGACATGTAAGAAATAACATATCTTCTTTATTCTTAGAGCTATTAGTCACATTAGCATTCTGTTTTTCCTGATCATACTTTTTATTTCTACATTCATGAGCATAATGGCTAAATTTATTGCAATAATAACACTTAACATTATATTTCTTTGACCTTTTTTTTCGTAGTTCCCGCCTTCATGGTTATGATCATGATCTTGATCTTCCTTGCCATTAATTCGGCCACCTCTACCTCTTCCTCTTGATCCTCCTCCGCCTCTGCCTCTTCCTCTACCTTTTGAGAACGAGACTTGTGCTTTGAAAGCACTCTCCAGAGAGGACTCTTCATTCCTGTTGATTCTGGATTCATATGATAGTAGCGATCCAGTCAACTCATCTATAGAGAGAGTACTCAGATCCTTTGCTTCTTCAATCGATGCAACTTTCAGATCAAATTTGTGGGGTAGGGATCTCAGAACCCTTTCAACCACCCTTTGATATTCGATCTTTTCACCATAATTATTCAGTTTATTAACAATCCCCATGACTTGGGTCATAAATTAATCTACCGAGACTGATTCTTTCATCTTCAAATCTTCAAAATATCTTCTTAGGTTTTGGAGTTTAGATGTTTGTACCTTACCAACACCCTGATAACTGGTCGCCAAGGTTTCCCATGCTGCTTTGGCATGTAATGAAGTTGATATCTTTGGAAATACGTTGTTATCCAAAGCGTTCATTATGTGATGCAGTGCCTTTGCATCCTTCTTCCTGTGAATTCGCAGGATATCCTTTTATCCATTTGATAGGGCTTGATAAGTTGTTTCATCTGCTGGTTCGGAATATCCATTCACGACATATTCCCACACATCTTCTAATTTGAGATAAACCACCATCCTTGTGGCCCAGACATCATAGTCCTTTTTCCTTGTAAGAGGAGAAATATGAGATTGATTGTTGCTGCTAGAATCCATATACGCTGCAGAGTCTTTCATTGGCTTTAAAAAAAAAAAATCCTTCCTTTTTTTTTGAATGTCTCCTCTTCACTTCCTTAATAATTTCCGTGAAAAAAATAACCCAACTCAATGAAAAAATCTTCTCGTGGATAAATTTTCGCGCTTTGGCCTATAGTGAGGCCGCAAAAATTTCCAAATATTTTTATTTCGAAAGTTTGCCTTAAATTATCGCGCCTCCATGCAGGGGAGGGGCGCGAAAATTTCTACAAAGATTTTTTTTGCAAATCTCTTCAAAGCTATGGCTTCTCTTGCACTTGGCTTCTCTGACACTCTCACGCTCTTCTTCCTTGCTCTGATCAATCGATCTTCTTCCAACGCTCTGATACCAAACTAAAGGTTGGAGGCAGAAATAAACACAAATATTATGTAGAATGAGATGCGGCTCTTCAATCTTTATTGATAAATGAAAGATAAAATAATGCATTACAAACCAAATCTAAATGTGTATTTAAACACTTATGGAAACCCTAAAAAGTCTAACCTAGCTTTTGCATGCATGCAAAGCATGTTGTTGCATGTTTTATTAATTGAAATTCTAAATAGGAACTAAAGCAAAAGTTAAAGCTAACAGAAGTAATTACTATTTCTAACAATTTGTATGTTTATGCGGGTTGACAAACCCTTCTTACACATAAAATCTAATCTGGTGTGAATTTTTTGCTAGATGCAATTACGATTTGGTGAGAAACACAAGGTGAATATAGATCTTCACCTGCGGTGAGGTGAACAGTCTTCCGAACTACGACTAGGGATCACATTAAACTCTGATATGGTGCAAAGTTTATGGTCTGGTCGTGGTTCTGACCTAGTGAGGACTCTCGAAATTTATCTATACAACAATTAGATATCCATTTAAGGGAATGAATTGAACCTGTGGCATTGGTTGTATCGAATATATCAAAAACCTTGACCCATTATTCTCTATGAACAATGGATAGAACAAAAGAGCGAATGAAGAGAAAATAAATGGGTTTTCTTGTATTGAAGAGTTGGTTTTAACACGAGACATAAAATTGGGTGCTCATACCATTCAAATACCACAATATCTTTAAGTATTTGCGATCAATCCATGATTCTCATAACAACTTGAAATTTTATAATAATTTTACATCTACAGATAAAAACCCTGAAATTAACCAAATGGATAGCAAAATGAGTGATAAATGACCTAGGGACCTGAATGTATGAATAGTTCTCCATTAAAAACTTATGAATCTCTATGATCTCTCTTGTGATGCAGAAATATTTCCATAAAAAATAGCGGCTCCTTACTTTGCTTGGGTGATCGGATAGATTATCAATCTCTCTAGTAATAACTTATCCTACCGGCTACGGGAGACAATACATAACACTAGTATAAAATTTTTTGATCTCTCCTACAATAATCTAAACATTAGCTAAATTTCCGACTGGATTACAAAATCACTGCACTTGCTAAGATTGAGATTATTGACCTCTTTTGATTTATTTTCCCCCTTTTCCCCTCTAGTTTCATTTTTAAATTTACTCATTTTGCTGCTCATTCTCTTTTCCCTATTTTAACTTCTTTTTATTTATTCCTCCTCTTGTTTGTATTCTTGTTTTTTTAATTTATTAAAATTAATATATTACATTTAATATATATATATATATATATATATATATATATGAAACCTTATATATAATAATTATATTATATTACACATTACATATTATATACTATATTAATATATTAACTATATAGTATATTATGTATTTACTATAATGCTATTCATTAACTCTGTAGCATTAATGGTATCATGCGATGTTGAAGTTGGAGTTCGCTGTGCAATGGAGAAGATACGGTCAATCGTGGAGGCAATAATTAGGAAGTGTGATCATAAATATAGTTGAGAGTAAGATAGTGAGCCAAGAAATCTCTTATGTTTTGTCGAAACCCTAGGATGAGTGGATTAATAAGTGAATTAGATTCATGAGATTAAGTTTATTAATTTGGTTTGCTTTGCAAAATAATAAAAATTTCTATAAACAAACTTAAATAAATAATAATTAAATTAACCACGTTAATAGTTTGGTTTCATACATATAATTATAATAAAATGGGTGAGATTAGATTTAATTAGTGTTAATAAATTTTTTAGTTGCCATTGATTATAAAAACTTTATTAAAACTAGCACAATGAGATCTAACCTAAATTTATGCTATCAAAACTTTATTAAAACTAAAGGAACATAATTAAAACTTTATTATTTTTTTATCAATTTTAACAAAGTTTTATTGAAACTTTATTACAACTAAAGGAACATAATTAAAACTTCATTTTTTTTTATCAATTTTAACAAAGTTTTAAACTATGCTAATAGAAACAACAATAAAACGTAATTACATTGTGTTAATTTTAATAATTTTTTAATGAGGTTTCAATAAAGTTTTTTTTTAAATTGTTTAATAATTCAACATTAGTAATGTTTTAAGTCATTAATTAATTAATTAATTAAGTCCTAAAATTGTTTAATTAGGGTTAATGCTTAGCAACCACGTCTTGTTTAGGACCAAGTCGATTATCCCTATTAATGTGATTATGGGTTTTGACAATTTCAATTGCTTCTCTAATTCTCCTTTTAGACCAGTGATATATTTTTGCTAGTACTTTAGTTTCTTCAATTTTGATGTGGTGTTATATATATATATATATATATATATATATATATATAATGAGGCTTCAATTTCTCAGTAGTCTAGCTTATATTGCATTGAGAGTACCCAGGTGTTGATCTTAGTCAAGTCAATGGAGTAAGTTAAATATCATGGAGCATTCTTCCCTTTCTGGTAATTTATTTGACGAAATTCAACAATGGATAATTGCAATTTTGACAATGAAACTTTACAATTTCATAAATTTTAACGATGCAGATGGATTCAGAGACCTCGTAAATTTTAACGTTGCAGATGGATTCATCGATCAACCACAACCAAAATCACTGTCTTCCTTCCAGATTTAGGGATCCCTTCAATGAAATCCATAGAAATATCTGTCCAAATCCATGTAGGTATGGGCAAGGGTTCGAGCAACCCTGGAAGGAGTGTCGTTTCACCCTTATTGCGCTGGCAGGTATCACATTCATCCACCATCTGTTGAATTTTCCTTTTCATGCCCTGCCAAAAGAAGTTACGTCATGCCCGCTCATACGTTTTGAGGAACTAAGAATGCCCTACCGATGGAGAAGCATGGAGTTCATAGAAGAAAGCCTGGTGAAGATCTGTTCTCTGGGGAAGCACCAGACGACCCTTGTATATCAGGGAATCACCATCCCAAGAGTAATGTGGTACAACAGAATGGTTGTTGGCCAAGCGTTGGATGATTTGAGATAATGAAGAGTCATTGACATAGCCCTATTGAACAGATTGCAACCAATTTGGAACAGGCATAGAAATAGCTAAAAGAGAACCGTGGTCCTCAAATGTGCGAGAAAGAGCATCCGCCACAATATTGTCGTTACCCTTCTTGTATGTGATCTCATAGTCATAACCCATGAGTTTGCTAATCCATTTCTGTTGTGCTAGGGAGGATACACGTTGTTCCAGGAAATATTTCAGACTCTGGTGATCAGTCTTGATGTAGAAATGATTCCCTAATAGGTATGGTCGCCACTTTTGTACTGCATGCAAAATAGCCATCATTTCCTTCTCATATGTAGAGGCAACCAAATTCTTACTTGAAAGGGATTTGCTGGTGAACGCAATGGGGTGATCATCTTGAAGGAGAACAAAACCAAGTCCATTGCCGCAAGCATCACTCTCAATATTGAAGGGCTTGGAAAAATCAGGCATAGCTAGAATAAGTGTAGTACACATAGCTTGTTTCGATTTGTCAAATGCACACTCAGTAGCATGTGTCCATGTAAAGGCATCCTTTTTCAATAGATCAGTTGATGGAGCTGCAATCTTCCCATAATCCTTGACAAACTTGCGGTAGTAGCCAGTCAATCCCAAAAAACCACGAAGGCTCTTGAGTGTCTTAGGATGAGACCAGTTGTTCATGGCAGCGATTTTGGCAGGATCCACGCAAACCCCTTGTGCTGAGATAATGTGCCCGAGATACTCGACTTCCTTCTGTCCAAAAATACATTTAGACTGTTTGGCGTGGAGATGATGGTCAGATAAAAGTTTCATGACAAGATCCAGATGCTGGAGATGTTCAGCCCATGTTTTACTGTAGATGAGGATATCATCAAAGAATACCAGAATGAATTTCCTCAAGTAGGGCCGGAATATTTTATTCATCAAGGCCTGGAATCTGGAAGGAGCATTAGTGAGGCCAGAGGGCATGACCAAAAAATCATAGTGGCCATCATGTGTGCGGAAAGTTGTTTTAGGGATATCATCCTCATGAACCCGAATTTGATGATACCCAGAATGAAGATCCAACTTGGAGAAAAATTGAGCACCATGAAGCTCATCAACAACAGGAATTGGAAACTTATCCTTGATAGTGAGGTGATTAAGTGCTCGGAAGTCAATGTAGAGGCGCCATGACCCATCTTTTTTGCGGACAAGAAGAACTAGTGAAGAAAAGGAACTAGTGCTTGGGCGAATAATACCTTGCTTCCGTAAGTCTTGAACGAGCATTTCAATCTCTATTTTTTGGTGAAATAGGTAGCAATAGGGCCTGATGTTGGGAGGAATTCTTCCAGGAAGGAGATGAATACGATGGTCCTCTGGCCTTGAAGGTGGAAATCCCACTGGTTCAGTAAAGACATCTGTATATCGATCTAGAATTTGTTGTAGATCCAAAGGAGTAGTGGAGACCATTGATGGTTGCATTTGAATGGAATGGATCTGAGTGATGACACCATGTGAATTCTTCTTAAGGATTTTTTCCATGCGATGTGAAATGATGATGCCGAGAGACCCTGGTTGTAAGCCTGTCAATGTGTGTTTTTTTCCATTGGAGGAAAACTGTATCCAAAGTTTAGCAAAATCCCATAAGATGGGGCCAAGTGTGAGTAGCCATTGAGCGCCCAAAACCACATCACATCCACCTAAGGTCAAGGAAAACATGTCAGAGCGCAGTTTATAATATCCCATAGAGATACGCACATTACGACACTTCCCTTTGCAAGGTAAGGTTCCCCCATTAGAAACCATGACTTCAAAGTTGGAGTAAGGATGGATAAAACAATCAGCCTGTTTGGCGATCCGAGGGTCAATGAAATTATGAGTGCTACCAGAATCAATGAGTATTGTAAGAGGAATCTTCTTGAAGTAACCCCTGACCCGCATGGTTTGTGGGGTGGTGATTCTAGATAAAGCATGGAGAGATATCTCTGGCTGGTCGTCCTGTGACGGAGGATCAATAGGCAGCTCCGAAATGTCAACCTGAGCATCCATTGTATCTGGATCTTCTTCATCAATTTTAGAGGCAGGAGGAGAATCCATATCCAAGAGATAGAGCTTTTGCTGAACACATCTATGTCCTCGAGTGAATTTCTCATCACAATTATAATAAATCCCTTTTTCTCTGCGTGCCTACATCTCGGTTTCAGACAAATGCTTGATAGGAGTTGGTCGAGGAGATGGCGAGATGGGAGGTCATTGAGAACCCATATTTTGGAAGGGAACAAAAGTGGGTTTGGAGAGATGTTGGGCTGCAATCTTGTCTTCTACCAACTTAGCCAATCCCAGGGCTTCCATCATTGTGTTGGGACAGAAAATTTTGACCTCGGAGTGGATTGCATCCTTTAGACCACTGATAAAACAACTCCGGTAGAAGTCATCAGGCAATCCTTCGGTGTGGTTGGCTAGTTTCTCAAATTTGGTTTGGTACTCTCTCACAGTGCCAATTTGGAGAAGTTTAGTGAGGGCTCCTGTGAAGTCATCAAAAGTACTAGGACCAAATCATTGCAAAAGGAGATGGAAAAAATCTGTCCATTTTGGCTCTTCATGAGCCTTGATGTACCAACGGTACCATTGAAGAGCTTCTTGTTCCAAATGAAAGGATGCAAGTGGAAATTTGTTGACATCAAAAGTATTATGCAGATTGAAACACTGTTCTGCACGATAGATCCATCTAGTCAGATCAGTACCATTGAAGCGAGGAAAATCAAGCTTCGGACCACGAAATTTGCTGGAAGAAGAGAACCCATTGTCTGATGAAGACTCGGACTGTCGTTTGTTGTTCATGGCTGAATGCTCAAGATTGAGGCCGAGAAATTTTTCATCCAGATCCTGGAGTTTAGATTGGATGGCTACAAGTGCTTCTTCCATGGTTTTTGCTCCTGCGCGGGTGACAACCATAACCATGTTTTTTTTTTTTTTTTTTCTGGTGAGTGGGTAGAAAAACAAAAACATAAACTATTTCAGTAAGGGAAAACCTGGATTTGGGAAAAAATTCTGAAGGATAATTTGGGTTTGACTAGGTTTTGGACACTATCGAATGGACAAGGAAGAAAAAAATGAGGATTTCAGAAGCAAGGTGGAAGAATGAGAAAATTTGGTAGAGAGAGACAAAGAAGCAGAATTAGGAAATGAACTCTGTGATAAAATTTGAAGGCGATTGGGTGAAATCCGAAGAAGTTATGGCAAACCCTAAAAATAGACAAATGTGGGATTTCGAGTTTTGGGAAGTGGAATTTGGGATAGGGTCCTCAGAAATGAAATATGCAGAATGTGATGACAGAGGTTTCAGGGAAGTTTCGAGGGAAACAGAGTGAAAAAAAGGGAGATATGGCCAAACAGATAGATCTGCAACGACGCGGAACTGACCGGAAACAGATAGATCTACAACAGCGCGGAACTGATCGAAAACATATAGATCTGCAACGGTGCGGAACTGATCGGAAAAAGAGGGATCTGCAACAGTGCGGAAGTGATCAACAACAGTTCTGGATATAGAAAATCTACGATTTTGCAGCGGAAAATAGATATGGACCCCAGGTATGCTCAGCTTCCTAACGGTTCAGGGGATTCACTCGGCCACCAATTATGTCTGATGGCTTGCGTATTGGGGCAGTACCCCTCACTCCACGGCTCAGGTAAAATTGATAACCGCTTTTCCACAAATGACAACTCTTGGTTTACTTCACGGGTGGGAACTAGTCAATCAGGTAGGGGTCGTTGTCCTTTTCACTGGAAGGTCCTCTCAATGGGCCAGCTACTTCGAGGTTCCTGTGGTACTCCTCACAATGAGTTTTAGGGCTTATGCCCAATTACTTCCCACAATTAAGCAGATAGGGATTATTCCTAGATCCAAACCTGCAATAGATGTGAAAAAAAAATTTAGCAGAATTTTCACCCAACGAGCCCAAGGAAGTGCTCTGATACCAGATGAGAAGAACTTGCAACAATTACTTGATGAATACACGGTATATCAAATCACAGAATATTTTTATTGATCGCAGGCCACTTCGAGGGGGCAACCTCCTTTGAGTAAGCTCAATACATAATAACTTCATGGTGCCTTCATAGGCCTCAACACACACTTATATACTAAGTCTAGGCGCCAATACTATGGGTCAAAACCATGGGCTAATACAAACTATGGATCAACCATACTGTGGGCGACTTACAAAGCATATGCACCAAACAACAATAACACAAACTATGGATCAACAAATACTACGGGATGACTTACAAAGCATATGCGTCCAACAACAATATACTAACAAAGTAAAGACATGGGTTCCTAACATGAATATCTACCTAAATTAGCAGAAAATATGAATGTGCCTCACATTTGGCATCTCAACTCCATCAACAAATTTGAAGGGGAGGTCCTATTGGGGAAAGGTACAATGAGGACCATGAAAGGTAATTATTAGATTTTGTGGAATCAATATGTTACACATGTATTTTTTCAATTTTATTTTATCATACTGATTTTTTATTTTTTATTAATCCCGCATATTCAACTATATTAAACTATGCCTTTAATGATATTGAATTGTTATTTTTTCATATAGTTGCTCGAGTGTGGGATGCTTTACATTTATACATTGCAAACAACCTTGATAGGATGGAGCATTGGATAGAAGACTGTGAAGAATACTTCAATAGGTTATCATGGGAAGGGGTCAATAAGATGATTAAAATAGCTCATCGTCATCGACATCAATTTCCCGATCTTACGTCGCAAAGGGAAGTTGATTTAGCCTATGGTTTAAAAGATAAAAAGGAAAGTAAATTGTTTACCCACATTTTTCTAGTTACCTCCCATTGTTTCAATGTATTTGGTTTGTTTAAGTTTTCAAATATATATTTTTAAGTCCTATATGACGTTTATTAATTCACAATGTATTTTTTACTTGTTGTCAATGTTGCAGTTGAAACATCACAAGGCTATGTGGTGTAATGGTCGTAAATTTCATATCAAAATGTTGGATGATAAGATGAAAACCTCGGATTGTGGGATAACTGCAGTGTTTAAGGTCACCAATTGCTATACCTCCATATTTCACAGTGTCGCATCTTCACCATAAAAATAGTTGACGACACTTCCCCTACTGCTTAAAACACCCAGAAGAGAAAAATGATGAGTGATCCTTGAAGACAAACCTATCCTGTCAAGAATCAACCCAGCTAAGACTTCACATACCTACACTACTGCGCCTTGCTCCAGCTTAGGTGCGCGGTAGTCCACACTACCGCGCTATGCTCTTTCTCTGCCACGCGGTACTACCGCGCTATGCTTAGTTTAAGAGGCGCGGTACTCCCTTTTTAGCCTTTTTGCCATGACTTATGGGATCTTTATCTTCGAGAGATTTTTTAGGATTGGTATCCCTGATTCGATCCTAACTCACCTTCTCAGATTAGTGGGCCTGATCCACTAAACATTCCCAAGATCCATTCTTCTCTCTTGATGGTTAACCCTACTACACACTATAAGAGAGAGGCATTCCATGAGCAAAGGGGAGGACTCTTGGAGACATCAAACTTATGATCTTGAATCTTTGTGGAGATAGCTAGAGGAGAAAGCACTTGGAGCTGGGAGTTGGCTTGGACATCAAGCAACCATTGTAAGTGACTTCAAGTTGGTAATAGAACATAACTTGTCTTGTTTCCCAAATCATGTGTGTTGATTTTGTTTCAATTATATGATTTGTATATGTTATAGATTTAGATTCTAACTCATATTTCAAGTTGCTAGAGAGTCGTATATGCTTGTGTCTTGGTTTCATTCTGACAGGTTCATTCGCGAGAACTTGGAAATTGGAGCGACCATTAGGACGAGCAATTGAATTAAAGGTCAGTTAGATCTCTTTCGTTTCTTTCAGCAGTTTAATCTTGAAATGTCTGTTTAGATCTAGGAATTCAAGGTAGCATTTGTTATCTTTTGTCTTAGTTTAGAGTTAGTTAAAGTCTACTTTAACCTAAGAGAGTTTCTACCTATCCGTAGGGAGAAATTTCTACAACAAGAATGGCGACTTCGCTGGTTTGAACCCCATTTGATTGATTCATCTCACTTTCAATCATTTTTTATTGTGATTCTTCTTTCTCTTCAAACCAGTACTGAATTTTGGTCTCCTTGACCTTTATTCTTCCCTCCTCTCTACATCTTTCCTCCCTCTGTGATCAGTGAGTCCTCTGGGTCTGCAACAACCCTAAAAAATTCAATCTTCTTTTCAAAAGTTGTGTTTTTCCATCCTTTGCAATAGTACCGCGCCCCCAATATTGTCTACAGCGCAGTAGTACTGCATACCCATAACTCTTACCAGAGCGGTAGTGTACCAGTACCACGCTCTAGCCTGTTCCTGCCACGCGGTAGTGTCTGCATATTTTCAGTTTTTCTTGCCTGTTTGGTTTCCTGAATCATTTTTTATTTTCTCTGCTTTAGTTTGGTGTTTTTTGTTGCTTATTACTATCATGTTCATTACACATTCTTTGTGGTTTGTTTATTTCTCTTGTGAGCTTGATTATTTTATGAGGTAGTGGCATTTTGGGTCACCCCTTCACTCTGATTGCATTGGCTTGATCTTCTCATCACAACCAAACCGTTACTACTGTCCTCTTTTTACTGGATCATGTATCTTTCATATTCACATTATGTCCATTAGTGTTATTCAAACTTATATCGAAAATTATCATTGGAGAACATTTGTGTTGTTTGGATTCAAATGATCTAGCAGTATTATTGTGCATTAGGAAGTGAACCATTTAAATTTGCCACATAAATTATCATTTTTTGAAGCATCCTAGTTGCAAGATCAGTGAATTGGAAAGAATTTTTTATTTCAATTTGGCTCTACTTCGAAAAAGAAAACAAAATTTTTTGTTTTGAAGTGGTTTTTAATTGCTTGTGAAAGTTTCATGCATTTATGATCAAAGAACTCTCTCTCTTCCATAGCTAGTTTTCATCGAATACAAGGCTTATTTCGATTCATTCTCACTTGCATGGTTTGGGTCGTCACAACACCACCAAGTTTCACGTCCATTTACCCGATTGAGTAATACAACCACTAAAATTAACCTCCCTAACTAAACCAACATTAACCTCACTTGAGGAAATCAAAAGAATTTGGTAGTTAGGTACAACACCGGGGATAGGCAACAAAATAATTCCCCCTTGTAATTTTCATCTGAGACATAGTTGTTGTCCTCTAGTATTTATTGACACGCTCATAGACCAGTTTGTGGAGGGGCCTCCTGGCTATTTTTAACTTTCAGGGGTTAAACCGCCGCGAGATTGAGAACTGGACGGACTCTGTGGAATTCCGCACTCCACTTAGCCCTAAGGAAACATCGATCATTGTCTTCCTTGTATTCATAGTAATGCAAGGGTGATAAGGCAGAAGCGCCGAAAACCTTTTCCAACGTGTCATGAACAAGGTAGCTTAGTGACTTTTCTACTAGGGCTCTTTTACCCAGGATCCCTTTCGGTAGAGGGATATCCTTCTCATATTGGTCTCTCACATTGTATTGTTCAACTTGGATTTCATCACCTTGCGAAGGATACAACTTGTTGAGGTCTCCAGCTCTTAGTTAGGAGTTTGCTTGTTATCTCATCTTTATAGCGGGTCATTTTTTTTTCTTTTTAGTGACTGCTTGTTGGCATTCTGGCCATTATTTTTTCTCAGCTCACTTACTGGAACACCAGTCTCAGTATAGATTTTAGAGCTTGCTTTTTGGCCTGTGAGCCTTGCTTTTTCTAGCTCCTCTTTTGCACACTCGGCTGCATTAGATTTTTTGAGTTCTTTGTTACGAGATTGCCCTCGGATTTCATATTCCTGCCATTATGTCAGAACCACCACGGAGATCACGAAGGGTACAGGGAAAAATCCCTCCACCACCACCACCGCTGCGGACCTCCGGTCCACCTGCATCATGTATTCCCGCCCCTTCTGGCCACAGTGCCGGTCGAGGAAATATTCCACTGCTGATACACACTACATCTTCAATTCCTCCTGTAACCATTACTCACAACACTGTCTTAGAACCTCTTGCAATTTCTGCAACCACTAGTACATCTGAGATTCTCACTGTCACTTCACCCACTGTTATTCCAGAAATATCTGCCACAGTGGACAACATTACAGCGGCTGAATCTAGTACAGCCCAAGATACTAGACCGGAGGCTATCCTCCTCCCCGATGTCAACACCTCCCTTCCACCAGAAACTTTCTACGATGACATGGAAGGATCTGTTGGCACCACCGAAGGATCCGACCAGGATATATCTGGCTTGATTCCAGTCTCGAGCGGGTACGTCGAAATTATCAAAGACACTCAACTTCCTGATACACCTTTTGAACCTGACTATGGCTTTATCACTTCCCAAGCGGAGCTTCCGCCTGTTATCACCATGCCATCCAGCGTTCATCCACAGGAAACCGGTTCTTCCAGCAACATACCTCGTACCGTATCTCTCCCTAACCTCCCTTCGGGACATGAGATCATGGCCTCCATTCAATCTAGTATGGTTAGTCTAGCAAATTCCTCGTTAGCGTCGACACAATTTAAACGTGACACAGAGCAAATGCTCTCGACGACTTCCAGATATCCCCCTGTTACCCGTCCTCCCGACTATCAGGCTCCCAACGTTCTGTCTAGCACAGAGTTTCATCACTCCTATGCAGACGGCTCCGGACCTTCAAACGTTACTATACCTATGTTCCCGCCAAACCCCGAAAACCCTTTTCAGGATACGAACCCGGACCCAGTCTTCAATGGTCCTCCTATTGTTGAACATGCTATGGACGACACCCCCGATACCCCTCGATTAAATTCCCCACATTTCTTCCATCACCCATGTTTGGCGCACATTCTATGAGGGATAACCCAGTTTTTTCTCCGTCCTCGCCCGTCACATATGGAAGACCCCCTCCACAAATCGACACTTTTGGTTCCATTGGCCAATCGACACTATCGTACCTGGATAGTGTCAGAAGAACACCAAGTCATACCGCTGGATCATCCATATAGAACCGGAGGTTCACCTTCGGCCACTATCTACACTATCTCAGGAGGTGGACAACCGACTGTCGCGATCCCCAATTCCAACAACCAAACTCCTCCTGGCGGGCCATCAACCCAACCTACCGGAGGACAATCCTTTGTTGGGAACCCCATTCCTAGTCAACAACCTCCTCCTATAGGGCCATCCAACCCATCTGCTGGAGGGAAACCCATCGGCACCATCCAAAAACCCTCCCAACCAACAGCATCTGCTCAGTATGGTATGTACAAAACACCTGGCAGCGGACAACCTTATATTGGTTTCCCAACTGGGCCTCATCTTCAACATCCCTCATCAGGTACGCTTCCTTCTTGGGGATCTCAAATCCCACAGAGTGGGGGGTACTCATTATTTGGAAACTGGAACCCAGCTGGGGGGCAATATCAGATTCCCCCCAACTTGAACTCCGGCTTCCCCTATCCTTCGACTGCTACAACTCCATGGAACCCATCCCTTCAATTTCCACACGTTCATCAAGGAGGAACGAACATTCCATGGACACCACTATCGCAGCCACCCCCCAACCCTACTATGGGAAACCCTCCACTTACTCAATATAGTGGTAACATTCCTGGAACACAACAACTCCAGGGAAATTTTCCCCAACCAGGAGCAGGAACCATTCCTGGGTTACAACAACCCCAGGGTACCATACCTACCATCCCCACTCAGCAGAACATCCAACAACTAGTTACCACCGTGATTCCTTGTCAGGTAATGACTTCCAACACTCAACCTGTTAACCAGATGGCCTACTACCCACAGAACTTCCAGCAGTGCCCCGCAGGAAACACATATGGGTATAACACGCAGCAGTATACTATGTAGGACCCCCCAAGTTTCTCTGCACCATACGATTATTACTCATACCCGTAGACCAATCATCAACTTCCCTTTTTGGCCACGCTAGAATTACCTGATTTGTCGAGGCTCATTAATGATCCTATATGGCATGAACCTCACTGGCCACCCATTCCAGCCAAACCTCCATCGGACATTCCTAAGTTCGATGCTAAGCCCGGGGAAGACCCCAAGAACCACGTAACGACCTTCCATATTTGGTGTTCATCCAACTCCTTGATGGACGATTCCATTCGACTACGGCTCTTCCAGCGTACGCTTACCGACACGGCAGCAAAATGGTACATCGAGCTGCCACAACACTCTTTCCACAATTTCAACACCTTGGCTATGTAGTTTCTGACCCATTTCCATCTCCCCATCCAATATGAGACTGGAATAGAACTGTTAACCTCGTTGCGTCAAACCACTTCTACGCACATTTCGGATCACATCCATGAGTGGCGTCGACGCCGTAGGCTAATCAAGGCACCCATTCCAGATCAGCTACTCGCTGATTGGTTCACAAAGTCATTCTTGCCTCCCATAGCTAGGGATATTGCTATGCGTGGGCCGGTCACAGAAGAACAAGCCATCTCAGCAGCCCAGTACATGGATTTGGTATATACCCAATCTGGCACTTTACACGAACTTCTTCCCCATGCCTCCCACGTTACCACTGATCCAATGAAACCCGCCACTGAACCCCCCATTGATGGTATTGTTGGTTCAGTCAAGGCCTAGCCTACCACCAACTCGATGGGGCAACAAGCTTCTACTTCCCCCGCTCTATCTCAGGCTGCTCCAAAAGCCACCACTTCTCTTGCTATCTCCTCCGAAGTGAACGCAGTTCAATCTACGTCACAACCATCCGGAGGAAAGAAGAAGAACAATCATGGTAAATCAAAGAAGAACCAGCAGGAGAATCCCAAGCCACAACCCACCCACAACGACCCGAAACCACGTCGAAAGGCTAAGTTTCCCTGCCTAATTTGTCAATACGATCACTACATGCGTGACTGTCCCTACAAGGATGAAGTCAACAAATTCGTTAAAGGATCCTCTCGCTCGGCAGTGTTAACTGACCCTTTCCCTCAACAGCAACAACAAATGGTTGCCCAAGAAACCCCACAAGGGGGCAACTCGAGCAACCCAACTCGCGGAGAGACATCCGCAAATCATGAAATCCTGATGACGAGTAATGAGGAGATTCATATAACCACTCGTTCAAAGACATATGAGAACCCTCCAAGTTCAAACAATCAGTCAAAGACAGCCAAAGGCAAATCTCCTGTCGAAGATCCAACTCCTACCCCTCCCCTTAACGGCCATCTCCATATCGAGAGACCGCTTACAGACATAGTGCTATGCCCACCCAAGGGCACCATATGAAAGGCAACATTTAATCCCAATGCGTGAGCTGCCCAAAATTACAACATTGTTGAGGATTTAGCTCAAGCACCTTGCACCATGTCGACTCTCGAGGTTCTTCAACACTACCCTATGCAGCGTAGAACCTTACTTTCAGCACTGGGGGCAATGGACCCAGATACTTCAAACACTATTATGTTTAACTTGGAGTATGCCAAACCTCGGCTTTCTCACTAGTTAGCCTTCTAGGTTCACACAAAAATCCGTGGAAATAGCATCCATCGCACTGTTTTAGATGAAGGTGCCTCCACGTCGATCATGTCTTTGAATTGTTGGAGAGCCTTAGGCTCACCCGAAGTCACGACGTCTCCCACCACTCTCAGGGCATTTTACGGACACAGTTTTCAACCTTATCGACTCATTCCCGCAATCAGTGTTGAACTGGGGGGAAAAACAGTATCCATACACATCGAAGTCGTGGATGCACCATTGGATTACAATCTTCTACTTGGTCGGAACTGGTTTTACGCCATGACCGCCATAGCATCTACTGTCTTCTGGATTGTGCAATTTCCTCATGAAGGGAAAATTGTCACCATAGATCAACTCGATTACTGTATCCCAGACTCTCACCCGAACTCCGCCAACACCGTCCCGTTATTGGATCAACCTCAGTACCGGTTCCAAGACGTTGGTGTTAGTCTTATGAAGGATTCTTCCCTTATTGGAGTTTTCCCAGAGCTGGGGTCCCATGTTCAACTAGTCAACATGATTTCATCAAATGTCACCCCTTCCAATGATTCATGGGTGATTCTGAGTCCCACTGAGATTGAAAACTACAGCAACTCCATGCCTTTGAATAGAAACCTCGCAGTGTACGAAGCGATCCAATCAGCCACCGATTGGGTCGACTGTCCTACCCATCACACCGTGGCACAGCTCTCGTCTGAGACTCATTCATCCCCACCACTTATCGATCCTCTCACTTTGCTTTTTCCCACTGACGAATCAATTATGGAGGTTATGTGCGGTGATGAGCCACCATGGGGATATTTTCATCATCGATCTTCATTCCCCACCATTTAGATGCTTGAGCCCGATACAAAATCCATCCCTTCACTTGGAATGGTTCAAACCAAGTTTCCCACTTCCCTCAATGAAGTATTTTTCGAAGGAAACCTGGCTAACCTTATGGCAACCACTCCCATAGACATTTCAGTGAAGCCTGGTATCATGGAAAACATTCATATTGGCAAAACATGCACTCCCCTCGAAATGGAGTTCTACACTGCCTACTTCAAAACCTTCCGCGATATTTTTTCTTGGAGTTATGAAGAAATGCCAGGAATAGATCCCTCGATTGTGGTCCATGAAATTCCAACCTTCCTTGGCACCCGACCTATTCAGCAGAAACTCTGACCTGTCCATCCTCGTAAGGCAGCCGCTATTAAAGCAGAAGTTGAAAAAAAATTGCGTACTGGTTTTATCTATCCGGTCCCATTGACAGAATGGGTATCAAACATCGTTCCCGTAGCCAAGAAACAGGGAACGATTAGAGTCTGTGTCGATTACCGCGACTTGAACAAAGCTTGTCCAAAGGACAACTACCCAACTCCGTTCATCAACCAGATCATCGATAACTGCGCTGGGAGTGTCATATTTTCATTTATGGATGGCTTTTCTGGCTATAATCAGATCGATATCCTCCCAGCCGACCAGCATAAAACAACCTTTATCTTCCCTTGGGGAATTTTTGCATATCGAAAGTTACCTTTTGGCCTTAAAAATGCCGGGGAAACTTTCCAACGGGCGATGTCGTATGCATTTCACGATATCAAACATATTGTAGAACCATATCTTGATGATCTTCCTGCTCATTCTCAGACCCGGGATGACCATCCTGATCACTTAGGTGCCATTTTTGAAAGGTGTGTCGTCACTACAATATCCGTTTGAATCCACGTAAGTGCGTCTTTTGCATGGAAGCCAGAAAAATTTTTGGATTCATAATCTCCAAAAGCGGGATACGCTTAAATCCTACGAAGGTAGAAGCTATCTTAGCCCTGCCTTCCCCTATGAACATCCCAGAACTTCAAAGTTTGCACGGGCATGCAAAATTTCTACGCCATTTCATTTGTAATCTTTCCGAGATAACAAAAGGCTATGTGAGGCTTCTCAAGAAGAACACTCCCTTCATCTGGGATGACGAAGCCCAACGTTCCTTTGATAATCTAAAGACGTCCTTAACTAAAGATCCTGTGATTCAACCCCCCAATTACACACGGGATTACATTCTTTATCTCGCAGCTTCGATTTCCACCATCGGTATGGTGCTAGTCCAGGAAGACCATAACGGCATAGAACATGTGGTATACTATCTTAGTAAGAGTCTTCTCGACTCCGAAACTCGTCATTCACATGTTGAAAAACTGGCTCTGGCAACAGTTTTCGCTGTCCAGAGATTCCATCATTACATTCTACTCCGTCGGACCACTATTATAGCAGATTTCAATCCAATATATTATATCCTCATGCGTCAAGTGCTTGGGGGCAAATATTCTCATTGGATCATCATCCTACAACAGTTTGACTTGGAATTTGCCAAAGCCAAGTCCAAGAAGTCTTTGGTCTTTGCTGAGTTGATTTGTAACCTTCCCTGTGTTACCGAGCAATCCGAGCCCATCGATTCTCTTCCTGATGAATCGTTGTTCCTCATTAGCACGTCTGATCCATGGTACAGGGATATTTTATTATACCTCCAAACCCAACGTTTCCTCCCCGACCTCACTTGCGATGAACGTCGATGTATCCGACATCACGCCAAGTACTACCTCATAGTCAATGATACCCTTTATCGACGTGGTGTCGACACTGTTCTTCGACGCTGTTTGACTTTAGATGAAGCAGAACGCGTTATTAATGACTTCCATGCTGGAGCATGTGGTGGTCATCTCTCTGGGATGGCTACGGCCTAGAAGATACTGCGAGCAGGATATTTCTGGCCCTCGATTTTCAAAGACTGCATTGAAACGGTTAAGAAATGTCCACCCTGTCAATTCTTTCATAATAAGACATGCTCGCATCCTGCTCCACTCCATCCTGTTATTGTCGTCGGCCCCTTTTCCAAATGGGGCATAGATTTCATGCACTGTAAGCCCACTTTAGCCGGGGGGCATAGCTATGTCATAGTAGCTGTTGACTATTTCACAAAATGGGCTGAAGCAATGCCTACTTATGCTGAGGACGGCAAAACAGCAGCATAATTCATATTCAATCACATTATAGCTAGATTTGGTGTCCCACAATCCATTGTGACCGATCATGGCTCCCACTTCAGGAACCATATGATTGAGGAACTGAGTGCCAAGTTGGGTTTTCGCCATGAAAAATCAACCCCATACTACCCATAGGCTAATGGCCAAGTTGAAGCCATTAACAAAGTTTTGAAACGAATGATTCAGCGTATTGTGGGTACTCATAAATCCAACTGGAACTCAACTCTATTTTCGACACTATGGGCATACCGAACCTCAGTAAAAAGTTCTACTGGGTTTACACCATTCCAACTGGTGTATGGCCTGGAAGCCATTTTACCGATTGAATGTGAAATTCCATCACTTAAGATAGCCATAGAGCTACTTCCCCACACCACTTCCGAAGAGGAACAATTTCTATACCTAGCCAAGCTAGATGAAACCCGCCGCGACGCTGCTTTAGCCAACAGAGCTCATAAAAAACGCGTCAAAGCATAGTATGACAAATCTGTTCAACCTCGGGTTTTCAATGAAAGTGACCTCGTACTCACATATGATCAAATGCACGATAAACTTGGAAAAGGAAAGCTAGAATCTATGTGGTACGACCCCTTTGTTGTAAAACATGTCTTGGAGAAAGGAGCCTATGAACTCGTCGATTGTGATGGCACACCATTGGTACGGCCCCGCAATGGGATGTACCTCAAATGCTTCTACGCGTAGGGTTATCCTGCGCGAGATACTTTTTGTACATAATGTACCTAGCTTGTTTTCACTTATCTTTTTGGTGTGCACACACGGACCTCATGTACCCATTCTTACCTTGACTTGTGATTTTATGCATAGATGTATGCCTACTTTGGATTCTTCGACGGTGCGAGCCGACATACCCGGAACCTCGCTTCCTCAGCATGGGTAATCTATTCTCCCACTGGCTAGTTGCTATCTTCAAGAGCCAATTATTTGGGTCCTGCAACCAACAATATCGCAGAGTACCATGCAGTCATCGGACTCTTAACGGAGGTTGCTTCCCTTGGAATTGACTCCCTATCAGTCTTTTTAGACTCCCAACTCATGGTTTCTCATCTGAATCGTGTTTACATAGTTCGCGATCCTATCCTACTTCATTTATTTCGAAGGGTACGCCTCTTGGAACGATCTTTTAATTTTATTTCATATCAACACATACCAAGGGAATTCAATTGTACAGCTGATTCATTAGCTAATTACATTTTGGATTGGCATCTTGCCCATACATAAAAACACATCATAAAATAAACACACAAGTCATTGTAAATAAATAGGTCATAAAAGTAGGTCCATATATATATCACTGTATATAAAAGTGTTTTTTTCAAATACATAAAGTTTGTGCTTTAAAGACAAAATTTGGGACCTAGTCCCATACAAAAATTTGGCTCTCAAAGCCTACATATCGTATACATGCCGCAAAAAGATAAAAGCTACCATCTAAGGAGATCTGGGAGATCTATCATGTTCCTCCTTAGATTCTTCATGCTACTGGTGATAACACACTATAGCCCGAGCCACCCTACGGAGGAGTCAGCCAATACGCCTAGGCACACCTACAATATGCCGCTGGAGATGCAAAGGGATGTCGTCCATCCTCATAGCGGGGACACCGTGGGTTAAACCCTGTAGGTTCATCTCTATCTCCTGGACCCCTCCCGCCTCATCCTCATCTTCTTCCTCATCCGGAGCGGCTCGGTGATCAACACCACCTCGGCGTAACGGCGAGTACCCTGCCGGTCTCTGTGGTCCACGATCTGCGACATGCACATGTATATATATTAAAGTCTTTTACACATTCTAAAAAACAATAAAAATTATATATTCAAAAAAAAAAAAACATTTATGAAGGTCATACCTGAATTGTCCCAATCCTCATCTTCCAGCAGTGCCAATTCTATGTCCTCATGGAATTCCACCCCTGCATAAGGGTAGTCATCGATCATCACAATCTGTTCCTCAAGCCACGAGAAGAAATCCTCACCGAAATCCAAACGCTGTGGCCCTCCAAGTCATCCTGCATACTCGCTCCATCGAGCCATCCATGGCTCGGTGGGTGGACAGGGGGGCATGGCCAGCTGTGGGCGCAAAAATGGCACCCTCTCTAAGAAGAAGGTGACTAAGATGCTCCCATACCCAAATTGAGAGTTCTCTCCAATCCTGCACTTGTTCGCTTGCTCTTTGAGGTTGGTCAATACTGCCTCACACCAGTTGAATATTGTTCCTGCCATGCAATCCACTGCAAGATTCATCTGTGTACGGGACGCCTGATGGGGACCCGTACTCCATGCTAAATGTGTGATGGTGAACAACACAGTTTTTAAAGGAAGTTCTACAATGTCCTTAATGACCAACTTGCCGCTTTTCTTCCCCGAACCTTGATGGCAATAACCAGCAATTAAAGCATCAGTGCTCGCCTCCGAGGCTGTGAACCCAGTAAAACTCACCTGGGCTCCTCTTTTTGAGAGGCCCGTGAGGAAATAAATGTCCTCGAGTTCAATCTCGAGGGTGTGTTCTCCCACTCGGAAAGCTTGAATGTTAGGGTCCCACATTTGAATAATGTGGGTGAGAAGTTTTGCCTGCTTACGGACACCTTTAGTCTTGAAGAATTTCAACAAACCACATTCCCGCAATGCAATTAAGGTCTCTTGGTCATCTTCGGCCAACAAATCATCCGCTTCATGCTCTCTTTCTTTCCACTGGACCATTTTGCTCCAAACAAGTTGTAGACACCTGCAAAAGGTCATAGGAAACATTCATTAATCATTTAACAACTTGATCTCAGCAAAAAATTAGAGAAAAATCAAATTTTTCATCTTAAAAACCGCCACTACCACGCCTGGGGGAAACGTGATTGCGTGGTACTGCATAGTACCGTTCCCATGTTTAACCCTACAGTGCGGTACTGGTTCATAGTACCGCACTTCCCGATATAGCTCCCGCGCAGTACTAGGGAAGGCAAAAATTGCCTAATAGGGCTCGCCCAAAAAATTGTTTTTCCCTACTGAAATCAAGTTATTCATACATGAAATGAAAGAGGGGCTTGAAAGCTCTTACCTGGCACAGACGGTTCTTGAAACAATGCTTCGGATCTCCAGATATGAACTCTTGAAGTTTTTACTCCTCAATGGGTAAAATCTCCTCTTTTGGCAAATGCACAAGTGAAATGGTAACTTTCCATATTTACCCATCCTTTATATAACTTTTTCACTTATTTTTTTACTCATTATTTTATCTGGTTAAATTAAAACCCATTTCACATTACTAATATCTGGTTCCATGAGCATTTGTTGACAGGGTCTCCTTTAAAAAATGTTCACACTGGCATTCATTTATTGTTTGACCTTCATTTTGAGCCTACTTTATCTTTTTCGTGCTCTGGATTAAAACTTGAAAAAGATTCCAAGCGCTTTTACACCCGTGTCGCGCTTGTCAAACTTAAGTAAATGGTGTCAATCTTAGTCAGCTTTACTCATGCTCGTTAAACGATGAGGAAAGTATTATCCTGGTTATATTTTATTCTTTTTTCAGACCAGAATAATTAAAAATTACGAAAAAGACCATTGGAGTCCATAGTTAATCTCTTTTCAGACTCCCTAAAATTGAAAAGATTGCCAAGTGATCTTGACTCTTTCACACTTGTAAGAGTATTTGAAAGGTCGTCTATTCAGTGATAGGTTACCCCTTTTTCGGCCCGTCTAGAATATTTATGAGAAAGGTATACCTCGGTCAATTTTTGGCTGGGAGAGTTCTCTCGGGAATTTTTTTACACTTTTTCGGGACCGAGGGACTAAATTTACGAAAAAGTACACTTTGGAGCCTTCTTTAAGTTTTTCAGGCTCTCTAAATGTGAAAAACTACCGAGTTTTCCTTCCTTGGACTCATTAAAATTTGACATCGAAGGACCCACTTTGGGACGAACCCCTCCTTTCTCAGGTTCGTAAAACATGTGAGATTGGAATCATCTATGAGATGAGCTATACCGAGCATCTGTTATCCTCTTCAAACTCGAAAAACAACAAAGAGGTACTCGTCTATCATGTCGGGGGAATATGGGAAACAAGTCGAGTTTATTTTGGCATCTTGTCAGTCGTCACCTTTGAACATGGCATGCGTCTATCCCTTGTCTATTTTGGGTATCTATTTTCGCTGAGTTATGGTCATCATCGTGAGTCGTCTCTCTGGCCACGAGCCTACTCATTCGATGTCTATCCTCTGCTATCAATAATCCCTGCTGCCAAGTCCTTTTGCATGCCGTTATATGTTCAAAGGGTTGTATTGTTCAGAGTCATTCATTGTGTTAGACCTCCGTTGTGTCAGTACATGTTCTATCGTCCTATACTATCTTTTCGTTCTAATTTCATGTCGATGATGTGGGAATCATTATGGCCCACCTTCGACGAGTCTATTCCCGTCGACGCCAAAATCACTATCCGGGAATTGGACTTAGGAATCAACCATTAGTACCTTGGTACCTGCATGCCTCAATGGCAGGTTTCCTCGTGTTTGACAGTAGGTTTACATCATTGACCTCTGATCAAACGATCTCTCGAATGCTCGACATCAACCCATTCATTCGCATTTCGTTGAGATGTACTAAAGATACCTTGGGTATCATCGTCATCATTGGTGATTTCCATCTCATTTGTTAACGGTTCACTTCATTGACCGGTAATCAAATGGTTTCTACCATGTTCGACTTCAACACCTTGTAATCACATGGCTAGATTCGTATCATTTGCAATCGAATAGAAGACCCTGGGTGTACCTTTGTATCTTGATTGCGTCCAAGTTGCGATGGAGATGTCCTTTATATTTTCACACAGATCCACTTTTGTATTGGTCGTGGCTGTGTCATTACTGTCTCATGGATCTACGCTTGTTCATAGTAGCCATGATTTGTCTACAGTCTATATCATCTCAGTACTCATGGATCTGCAATGTATTGGTCGGCAGCCATACTTTGACTCAATTGTTTTCGAGCATTGGAATGCCCACCTCGATGGTATATCTGACATTTTGTTTCTGTTTTAGCTCCTTGTTTCTCTCCTCGATGCTATCTCTGCACAGTATTTGTAAAGTCTTTTGGCCATCAGTCCCTTCTGACCTCACACTCTAGGGGGCATCTGTTATACCTCCATATTTCACAGTGTCGCATCTTCACCACAAAAATAGTTGACGACACTTCCCCTACTACTTAAAACACCCAGAAGAGAAAAATGATGAGTGATACTTGAAGACAAACCTATCCTGTCAATAATCAACCCAGCTAAGACTTCACATGCCTACACTACTCTGCCTTACTCCATCTTAGGTGCGCGGTATTCCACACTACCGTGCTATGCTCTTTCTCTGCCACGTGGTACTACCGCGCTATGCTTAGTTTAAGAGGCGCGGTACTCCCTTTTTAGCCTTTTTGCCATGGCTTATGGGATCTTGATCTTCGAGAGATTTTTTAGGATTGGTATCCCTGATTCGATCCTAACTCACCTTCTCAGATTAGTGGGCCTGATCCACTAAACATTCCCAAGATCCATTCTTCTCTCTTAATGGTTAACCCTACTACACACTATAAGAGAGAGGCATTCCATGAGCAAAGGGGAGGACTCTTGGAGACATCAAACTTATGATCTTGAATCTTTGTGGAGATAGCTAGAGGAGAAAGCACTTGGAGCTGGGAGTTGGCTTGGACATCAAGCATTCATTGTAAGTGACTTCAAGTTGGTAATAGAACATAACTTGTCTTGTTTCCCAAATCATGTGTGTTGATTTTGTTTCAATTATATGATTTGTATCTGTTATAGATTTAGATTCTAACTCATATTTCAAGTTGCTAGAGAATCGTATATGCTTGTGTCTTGGTTTCATTCTGACAGGTTCATTCGCGAGGACTTGGAAATTGGAGCGACCATTAGGACGAGCAATTGAATTAAAGGCTAGTTAGATCTCTTCCGTTTCTTTCAGCAGTTTAATCTTGAAATGTCTGTTTAGATCTAGGAATTCAAGGTAGCATTTGTTATCTTTTGTCTTAGTTTAGAGTCAGTTAAAGTCTACTTTAACCTAAGAGAATTTCTACCTATCCATAGGGAGAAATTTCTACAACACCAATGTTTCCTTTAGAAGTGACAGACATCCAGAAGAAACTGAGAATATAAGGTACTATGGGAATTTGGAGGACATAATTGAGTGTGAATTTAATTCCTTTAAAATAGTTTTGTTTGAGTTGAAGTGGTACAGGCTACAAATGCATGAATGTGATCCTCAAAGAACTGTTATTGAGCATGCTAATGGATTTACCATGGTTAATACAAGGGAATTTGAATCGGGTACGGAGCCTTATGTTCTTCTAAGTCAATGTGAGCAAGTCAAAATTGGGGTGTATACCATATATAGCTGAAGTTTGACATGGTTTCGAATGACACGTTGGAATATTGGTCTATACTAAGAGGGGGGGTGAATCAGTATTGTTATATTTTTAACAATTTAAACCAGTTTTTGATATTAAATAAAACATGGAATCAATAAGATAAATTTGATCTCATCAGGCTCATATAAGTCCTAAAGGCATGTGAGTCTACGAGCATGGCCTGCGGGCATATCCTGCGGGCATTTCCAAGTGCCTATGGGAATATCTTTAAGACCCACAGGAATAATCCCTTCCTTTGCAGGCATACACCTCTTCCTATGGGCATAGGTCTTCAAGCCCTTCCTTGTGGAAATAGAAGCCCTCCATTGCTTCCTTGCGGGCATAAGTGTTCAAGCCCTTCCTTGCGGGCATGAGCTTTAGCCCGTGCGGGCATATGATTCTTCCTGCATACATTCCTAAGCCCCTACGAGCATTTCTAAGCCCCTGCAGGCTTTAATATTAGCCTCTGCGGGCATCCTTAAGCCTTTGCGGTCATTTCTTTAGCCCCTGCGGGCATAATTAAGCCCCATGTGGGCATTTCTTTAGCCCCTGTGGGCATAATAAATCTCTTGGGATATTTTTATTCCTTAAACCCCTTGTGGGAATTCCATAATCCCTTGTGGGATTTTTACAAGCCCTTGCGGGCATATCATAAGGTGTTATTAAACCTTATTTTTTACCTTTTTTGGCAGGCCAAAATATCGCACATGAGAGCACCAAATAGGAATCTAAATCCATGGCTAGATAGCCAGTTCATCAAGGAATAAGACCATGCTAACTGACGAATTGTATCAGCAAAAAGACATCTCCTTGTGGGCATTTCCAAATGCCTTACCAACCTACATTTGAACAAGAAAACAACCTTTTTCTCATTTTGGCAGGCTTCTATTTCGCACGTGTGAACTCTAGAAGAGAATCTGAACCCATGACTAGATGACCAATTCATCAAATGACAAGACCATGCCAACTGATGAATTTTCTCAACACAAGGAAACTTCCTTGCAGGAATTTCCAAATGGCCCCTTAGCCTTGTGTTATCTCTCCAGGAAGCTCTCCTAGGTTGTATTTCAGAGATGCCTAGTAACTTAAACTTGTTTTGAAAGAAGGGGTTTATTTTGGATCAAGTTGGATGACAGGAATCAAAATGAAATGCTCACAACATGCATGAGGATGCTTAGATAGACAAGGCTTTAACTACGGCTGTTTAGGGGGTTGATTTAAAATAAAGAGGGTGAATCCTTATCACATTCATCAGATTCATACACAAAAGAATGTATATCAATGGCTAAGCACAAAAAAATAACATATATGTTCAATCCTTTAAAACAGAGACAAGATAAAAGCTATATAGCAATAAAAGTGAACATACAGGAAATACATCATTCACCATAAGCACAAAAACATGAGAAGAAGGAAACTGACAGCCAATAATAAAAGAAGCTTGTATTATCTAGAAGGTCACAGAAGTCTAAGAATACAAAGATTGATTTAGTCGCTCCAAAGTCGAACCATTCTCTTACATCAGTTCTGGGATTTATATCCATTACAAATCTCTTCCCCCCCAGATCCCCAGAAGCTAGGTCGAAAATCCTCCAGATAGAAGATCAAACCGTTTTAAAAAAAAAACCAAGAAAATCATTTTTTTAACTGGCGAAACTGCTGAAAAATGGGGCTCAGAGATGGGTTCGATTCTCCCAATATGTGACACCTGTAGGAAAAATGAAAAAGGTTTTTATTCTATGATGTGTTGGTAAGAAACACCTCTGAGCGTTTTTCCGAATGACTCTCGAGTCACTCAGAATCATCATTTGAAAATGATGACTCTGCACAGTAAAAACGCCATTTCTGCTAAAACTGCTGAAAAAGAGGCTCATAGATGGGTTCAGTTCTCCAGCTATGTGACACCTTTGTATAAAATGAAAGAGGTTATTTTGAATTGATGTGTTGTGAGCAAACACCTCTCTCATATCTTTGAAAATCATTTTGGTTTGACTGATATCTGCATTTCAAGAACATGTGTCAAACAGGCAGATTCTGGGATCTGAAAATTGGGGCTCAGTGACGGATTTGATTCTCTCAACCTGCAACACCTGTAGGAAAATGGAGAGAGGTTATTGTGATTTGACATGTTAGGAACAAAAACCTTTGAGCGTTTTGCAAAATGATTCTCTATCCACTCAGAATTGCTATTTGAAAATGATGACTAGGGACAGTAAAAAATGCCACATTTCTTCATTATTTCCATCTTGCTGGCACCTTCACTACTGGAACAACACATTGAAATAGATCCTATTAATTGTAACCTTCACTTAGAAACAATCCTCATGTGCTTTATAATGATAAAACTTGGAACTTGTGCAAAAATAGCCATTTTTCTGTGATTTTTAGGCTTTGGTAGCTAGTAAGTCTGAGCTTAATCTCTGTTAGCTACCGAAAGCTCTGTTTCAGTGGCTAATGAACAACTGTCGTAACTAGATAAACACCGAAAACTGTTCCACGATACATGACACGTCCCTTTCCTTTCGGTAGCTTGAAGAGTTCTGAAAATTTCGTTTAAGCTGCCGAAAGTAGAGCTTTCGGTAGCTTAGGAACCGTTTTTAAAAAAGCGCTTAGCTACCGAAACCTGTCTTTTGAAATTTTTGAAATGAGAAACCAATCTAATGTTTTCAAACTTTATTACACCCATAAAGCTATCAACAATGAGCCTTAAGAAATTTAGAAATGAATTTTCCAATGACATCCTATCGTCCAAAAATGATCAACTCGACAAACTTTTGGGGAGATAACACTGGCTCCTACTCGGGGATGAAAACCTCCCAGTGAGGTTTCAAGAACCACAGATCTGATGCCTTTCTTTGATAAACAAAATACAGAACCTAGTCTAGTGTTCCATTGTGCATGGAGTCATTTAAAATGCCACCAAATCTCTGCAATCTGTCTACAAATGTTCGACTGTAAACCTGCTAGCAATGCCTTACATCCATTGGGCATGGAGTCTTTATTTCAAAACTGCAATCACAACACTAAATGCAAGCATCATGCATTATGCAAACTTGAAATGCTCAGCTATGAGCTTATTCATCTATGCTACCCTACTCTAGCCATTGTACTGCTTCTTATCAAGTGACATCATGCTTCCAATGAAGCTAGGATAACATTGAACTATTTACATAATCTTTTTGCATGCAGATAAATTTCAGAGAACACTTCATGTCGTGCAGCGGAATTTCTATTTGCAGATCATACTTACAATCATCATTTTCTTTGATTCCAAAGATTGCACAACCGAAGGCTTCTGAAAAACATAACTCCATATAAACGGCTACCAAATCATAGAAAGAAGTTAACTCTGCTTGCCCCTCAAGCCTTTCTTCCCCTTCTGATATATGGATCTGCTCATAAATAGGTTTCTGCAATTCTGAAAATAACAGCGAGTTGATTTGACTGCTAATCCCTTCTTGTTTGATATCTTTTTCATAAATGATATCAGTCTTTTGTTCATGAGATGCTGCAAATAGAAGAGAAGGTCTTAAATCTTTCGGCAGATTAAACTCATCATGTTTAATGTCTGCTGCAAGCACAGAATGGTTGATTTCAACATGATGTTGTTCCTTGATGGGCAAAGAAAAAGGCTCATCAAAATCAGATTCATAGCTGTCATATATGGACTGGCTGTGGCTCAAACCAACATCATCTGCTATAGAAATTTGTTCTTCTTCATCTTCATAATCATCAAAGATCGGAGAACAAAAAACCTCTGCATTGTGCAAAGAAGAACACACAATCTTCTGATCTTTCTCTTCACTTACAGGTGAGAACATATTGTAGGAAGCCTCTTGAAAAATTTCAGTAGATTCTTCTTCTATAACTATTTCTTCATACGAATCAAAAGTAACAGGTGCATCAGAGACAAGGCCTGATGCATCTACAGCCACGCAATCCTCATAATTCATTGTATCAAGAAGTTCTTCCTTAACCACATAATTTTCCTTTTTACAAACAGAAGAATGAACTACTCCCTGCTGAACTTGCTTCTCAAATTCATCACAGCAATCTTCAAAGAGACTTTCAACTGGAAATTCATCTTTACAAAACAAATGAAAAGCATCATGAAAACTTGCTAATGAGTGAATACTTAAATCTGGAAGAGATCGACACCAATCAAGGGCTACTCCCTCCAATGAGTATCTGAAAAGCTTAATTTGAACATCCTCATGTATAATTCCAAGCCGATGAATAAAATCATGAAAATCCAGCAAGTGTTCAGCTGGCACTTCCTACTCTTCTCCTCGAAAACTGGGAAGACTATTTTCCCATTCATCTCTACTAGGTACTGGGTGAGGGTAACCAGAAATGTTTGAGAAATTGTAGAAAGCATACCTCTTTGCTAAGATCTGGTTCATTTCATACCAATGGAGTCGCCAATAGATTTCTGAGCAATGGAGTGGCCACTGAATCCGTCCTTCATGGAGTCGCCAGATAGATGATTACAACCAAGAAAATGTCTAGTCTTTGTCTATCATCAAAGCTAGATCTATGTCATTCTCCCAGGGAAGCTGAGCTTCAATCTCCTCTCCCAGGCAATGGCGCCAATTTGTTATCTCTCCAGGAAGCTCTCCTAGGTTGTATTTCAGAGATGCCTCGTAACTTAAACTTGTTTTGAAAGAAGGGGTTTATTTTGGATCAAGTTGGATGATAGGAATCAAAATGACATGCTCACAACATGCATGAGGATGCTCAGACAGATAGGGCTTTGACTACGGCTGTTCAGGGGGTTGATTTAAAATAAAGAGGGTGAATCCTTATCGCATTAAGCAGATTCATACACAGAAGAACGTATATCAATGGCTAAGCACAACAAAATAACATATATGTTCAATCCTTTAAAACAGAGACAGGATAACAACTATCTAGCAATAAAAGTGAACATACAGGAAATAGATCATTCACCATAAGCACAAAAACATGAGAAGAAGGAAACTGACAGCCAATAATAAAAGAAGCTTGTATTATCTAGAAGGTCACAGAAGTCTGAGAATACAAAGATTGATTTAGTCTCTCCAAAGTCGAACCATTCTCTTACATCAGTTCTGGGCTTTATATCCATTACAAAGCTCTTCCCCCTCATATCCTCAGAAGCTGGGTTGAAAATCCTCCAGATAGAAGATCAAACCGTTTTCAAAAAAAAAATCGGGAAAATCATTTTTTTAACTGGCGAAACTACTGAAAAATGGGGCTTAGAGATGGGTTCGATTCTCCCAATATGTGACACCTGTAGGAAAAATGAGAGGTTTTTTTTCTCTGACGTGTTAGGAAGAAAAAACTCTGAACGTTTTTCCGAATGACTCTCAAGTCGCTCAAAATCATCATTTGAAAATGATGACTTTGCACAGTAAAAACGCCATTTCTGCTAAAACTGCTGAAAAAGAGGCTCAGAGATGGGTTCAATTCTCCAACTATGTGACACCTATGTATAAAATGAAATAGGGTATTTTGCATTGATGCGTTGTGAGCAAAAACCTCTCTCAAATATTTTAAACTCATTCTGGTTTTCCCGAGATCTGCATTTCAAGAACATGTGTCAAATAGGCAGATTCTGGGATCCGAAAATTGCGGCTCAGTGACGGATTCGATTCTCTCAACTTGCAACACCTGTAGGAAAACAGAGAGAGGTTATTGTGCTTTGACATGTTAGGAACAAAAACCTCCGAGCGTTTTGAAAAATGATTCTCCAGCCACTCAGAATTGCTATTTGAAAATGATGACTAGGGACAGTAAAAAACGCCACATTTCTTCATTATTTCCATCTTGCTGGCACCTTCACTACTGGAACAGCACATTGAAACAGATCCTATTAATTGCAACCTTCACTTAGAAACAATCCTCATGTCCTTTAGAATGATAAAACTTGGATCTTGTGCAAAAATAACCATTTTTCTGTGATTTTTAGGCTTTTGGTAGCTAGTAAGTCTGAGCTTAATTTCTGTTAGCTACCGAAAGCTCTGTTTCGGTGGCTAATGAACAACTGTCGTAACTGCCTTAACACCTAAAACTGTTCCATGATACATGACACATCCCTTTCCTTTCGGTAGCTTGAAGAGTTCTGAAAATTCCGTTTAAGCTGCCGAAAACATAGCTTTCGGTAGCTTAGGAACCATTTTTAAAAAAGCGCTTAGCTATCGAAACCTGTCTTTTGAAATTTTTGAAATGAGAACCCAATCTAATGTTTTCAAACTTTATTACATGCATAAATCTATCAACAATGAGCCTTAATAAATTTAGAAATGAATTTTCCAATGACTCCTATCGTCCAAAAATGATCAACTCAACAAACTTTTGGGGAGATAACACCTTGTGAATTCAAAAATTACCCAAATTTCCGAATATGTAAAACAATATTTTTCCTACTTTGGCAGATTGATTTCTTGCATATGTGACCATCATAAGGAAAAATGAAAGCATGGGTGGATAACCAATTCAACAAGGAACAAATCTATGTCACCCTATGAATTTTATTAGCACAAGGACACCTTCTTGCAGGCATTTCCAAATGGCCTTTTAAACTACTAATTCATCACTTAGAGAAAAATTATCAAAGCCTAAGGTAACATGAGATTTTTATTTTCACCAATTTTGAAGTGTGAGACACCCAATCGATAAAGGAAAACAAGGTGACTTCATCTAAACCAATTTCACCTCTTGAAGCCTCTTTCTCTCTCCTCGTCGGGCATATTATTGGAGTAGTGCAAATCAAGCTGGGAGGCACTTTTGACAGATTGATATCTTCCTCCTCAGAGACTCTTTGGACAATATGAGACCATGGTTGGATGCACCAAACAACATTTTAGAGATCCATACTCTCCAAATATTTTAATACATCAACCACAAGACATGGAGGGCATTTTACTGAGGTCACTTAGGCAATTTTAGTGATTTTACACTTTCCTAGACTTTGCCCAATCTTCCTGAGTGCCTGTTTTGGTAGATCCATAACTTCTTCTTCGAACACTTCCAAGTCAATATGAGAACATGGTCAGGTAGAGAAAACAACAACCTACAAGATGACCATATGGTGCGGGAATTTTCTTCAACCCACAAACTATGGCAGGCATTTCCCTGAGGCCACTTAGGTAGTTTTGCTACTTTGGTGTAAAAGCAACCTGAAACCCTATTTTGGCAGGCTATTATCTTTGTCATCAAACACCTTCTGTGAAAACTAAGTCCATGGTTGGATAGCCTCATTGACAAGCTATATCATGATAGTTCTAGATAATTTTTATCATTCTCCCATGAGGTACGGTGGGAATTTTCCCAAGGCCACCTGGACCAATTTTCCAACACTTAGCCATTTCCAAGAATTTCTCCAAGGTTTATCTTGAAACCCTATTTTGGCAAACTTATAACTTTCTCCTCATAAATGATTAAGGAAAAATGAGACCATGGATAGATAGCCACTTCAAGAAGCTATAGCCTGGTATGCTGGTGTGGGCATTTTTCTCAAACCATGAATTATGGCGGGCATTCTCTTAGAGCATTTTTGACTACTTTTTCCATAATCAATTTCCAAAGTTTCACAAACTTGCCATACTTTTCCAGAATGATGTCAGATTGTAACACTAACTTCATGATAGCACCCAGACACCATCATGTGTCTTTCCAGCTTCATCACTCATGCCATGTCATCACTTCCTTCAATGCCTCTCTTTGTTGACAATGCTTCTGCAATTCAATTGGCCAAGAATCCCAAATTCCATGATCGAACCAAAAACATCAACACTAAATACCACTTGATTCAACATCATGTTGAGGCCAACAACGTTCATCTGACACATTGTTCCACTTCATAGCAAATTGTAGATATATTTACTAAAGCACTGGGTCATGAAAATTTTGAAAAATTCAAAATGCAGCTTGGCATGTCAAATGTCCCTTTAGTTTAAGGGGGTAATGTTGACTAATCTTTCGAGGTTAGTTATATCATTTATAGTTAGTTAACAATTTTATTTAGTTAATAAGTTACATAGACATAACTATCTCTTCTTGGTTCTGTATGTATATAAATACTTCTGATGTTTATCAATAAAATGTATTACATTGTAGAGTTTTATTTCTCACAACGCGTTTCAGTTGAATACCTCTGAGCTAAAGAAAAAGATGGAAAAGATGTCAATGAAAGTTGTACTGGACTGGAAAAAAGAAAGAAAAGATGCCAATGAAAGTTGTACTCGACTAGAAAAATGAAAGAAGAAAAAAAGAATTGTTCATTAGAGTGAGACTCCACTCAATCATTGTACATTCATTTTACATTTCTTCATTTCAAAAAATATTTATGATTTAAAATGTTTTGAAAAAAAAAATCTTTTAGGCTTTCAAATACTAAAATCATATGCCAAATTTTGAATTTAAAATATTGTAAAAAAACATTAGGAAAATAATGGAATGGATAACATTGAAAGTAAATGCTCACAAAAACATAGATTGCAATGCAATGATTGGAAAAATAAATATAAGTTACTCCTAAAGGAAAAATAATGAGCCAAAGAAAAAAGATGAAATGGATGTCAATGATATGAACTAACGAAAGAAAGAAGAAACCAAAAGAACTTTTAACTGGAGTGAGATACCACTCAATCATTGTACCTCCACTTTTAAGTTCTTCATTTAAAAAAATAATATTTCTCAATAAAGTGTTTTGGACTTTCAAATATTACAATCATATGTTATGTTTGCAGTATTAAATTTTGAGTTTAAAATATTGTTAAAAAAACAAAAATGAAAAAATAAAGATTTGAATGTATACTTTTTTTTTCATAACTAAAAAACATCCTTTTATTAAATGAAAAAGATGTGTCAACAAAACATTACATCAATACAGAAGCAAGAATACTTCTCATTACCCTTCGGCCTTTCATAGATATAAATTTACATCCACCTTAGAGCTATACTCATCAAGGTATTCTAACTACTAACATATGTATTGTCATATACTTTTATTCTCTTAGCCAAAGATAAAAGGAAAAAAAAAACTAAAAGGAAAGTTGTATTGCATTAAAAAAAGAAAAAAAAAAGAAAATATTGTTTAAAAACATTAAGAAAATAATGGAATTGACAGTATTGATTTCTTGCACATGATTTCCTACTTTGGCAGATTGATTTCTTGCACATGTGATCATCATAAGGAAAACTGAAAGCATGGGTGGATAACCAATTCAGCAAGGAACAGATCTATGTCACCCTATGAATTTTATTAGCACAAGGACACCTCCTTGCGGGCATTTCCAAATGGCCTTTTAAACTGCTAATTCAACTCTTCGACAAAAATTGTCAAACCCTAGGGTAACATGAGATTTTTATTTTCACCAATTTTGAAGTGTGAGACACCCAATGGATAGAGGCCAACAAGGTGACTTCATCTAAAGCAATTTCACCTCTTGAATCCTCTTTCTCTCTCCTTGGTGAGCATGTTACTGGAGTAGTGAAAATCAAGCCGGGAGGCACTTTTGGCCCCTGTGGGCTTAATTAAGCCCCTGCGGGCATTTGGGAATCCCATAACCCCTTGCGGGCTCAACCTCAGCTCCTTGATATTTTAACCCCTTTTGCGGGCATTTCATAAGTCTTCTATAGGCATAAATGAGCCCCTTGCGGGCATCTTTAGCCCCCTTATGTGTGCATATTTATAAGCCTTTTGCGATCATATTAGAGGCCCCTTGCGGGCATCCTAGAGCTCCCTTGCGAGCATAACATAGCCCCTGCGGGAATCTTCGTAAGCCTTTGCAGGCATAATATAAAGTGTCTTTCAACCTTATTTTTCACTGATTTTGGCAGGCCAAAATCTCGCACGTGAGAGCACAAAATAGAAATCTGACTCCATGGATGGATAGCCACATTAGAGAAATTTTGAGGTAAAAAATGGGCCTCAAAACAAAACAAATGCACTATAAAAATAAACCAATGGGATTCAAGGTGATGATGTCAACCATGGGGGATGAATCACCATTTTTGGGTAAAAAAGTAAAAGGGTAAAAAGGTTAGTGAAAAAACTACTTCAATTCATGTTTTCAACTTATCTCCCTGTATATTCACTCAAATTTTGATCACGAGCAACCGTTGGATGGGGAATTCAATTCCACATCCAACGAATACCCACTCAGAATAATTTTGATGGACCCCGCTGCCTAAAAAAGAAGAAATACATGAAAAAACGTGATGATGACATTTTTGAGGCAGCGAGATCATCATCATCACATGTTTTCATGTACTTCTTCTTTTTGAGGCAGCGGGATCATCATCATCATCACGTTTTTCATGTATTTCTTCTTTTTGAGGTAGTGGGGTCCATCAAAAGTATGTCAAATGGGTACTCGTTGGATGCGGAATTTAATTCCCCATTCAACAACTGCTCGTGATCGAAATTTGAGTGAATATAGAGGGAGATAAGTTGAAAACATGAATTGAAGAAGTAATTTTTCTTTTTTCCTCCAAAATTTGATGAGGTATGTTAATATTATTTTATTATTTCCACTATTAATTTATAATTTTCCTTAGGAGTCCCATTTTAGACCTCAAAATTTCTCTAATGAGTTCATCAGAGAACAGGACTATGCCATCTGATTAGTTTTATCAGCTCATGAACACCTCCTTGCGGGCATTTCCAAATGGCCTATGAGCCATGTGAGTTTGACACTTAGACAAATCTTTGTCTTTAATATGCAAATCATTTTTTCTTTCACTTTGGCGGATTGATTTCTTCCTCATGTGATCACCATAGAGAAAACTACAAGCATGAATGGATAGCTACTTCAATGATGAACAAGACCATGACAAAATCTGAACTAAGTAACACATACCCATCATCTGGCGGGCATTTGAAAGTGGCCTTCCAAACTGCTGATTTGCCACTTAAGCAAAATTATCAAACCCTAGGTTAATATAATGAGATTTTTATTTTCATCAATTTGGAAGTGTGAGACATCCACTGGATAGGGGTCAACTAGGGGATTCTATCCAAACAAATTTCACCCCTTGAAACCTCTTTCTCTCTCCTCAGTGGGCATTTTACTGAAGTAGTGCAAATCAAGCCAGGAGGTACTTTTGGCAGGTCAATATCTTCTTCCTCAAAGACTCTTTGGTCAATCCAATGATATGGTTGGATGCCTCATACAACATTCTAGAGATCCATGCTCTCAAAATATTTTAAGACATCAACAACAGGAGATGGCGGGCATTTTACTGAGGTTACTTAGGTAGTTCTAGTGAGTTTACACTTAGACAAATTTTGCACTTTCCTAGATTTGGTCCATTCTGCCTGAAACCCTATTTTGGAAGATCCATAACTTATTCATCAAGCCCTTTCAATTCAATGTGAAAGCATAGTCTGGTAGACAAAACAAAAACCTACAAGATGACCATATGGTGTGGGCATTTTATTCAACTCACAAACTATGGCGGGCATTTTTCTGAGGCCACTTGGGAAGTTTTTCTACTTTGTTGTAAAAGTAACCTGAGACCCTATTTTGGCAGGCTATTATCTTTGTCATCAAACATATTCTGTGAAAACTAAAACCATGGAGAGATAACCTCTATCAAAAGCTAGAGCATTGTAGTTCCATATAATTTTTATCATTCTTCCATGAGGTATGGCGGGCATTTTCTCAAGGCCACCTGAATCAGTTTTCCAACACTTAAGTCATTTTTCAGGAATTCCTCCAGAGTTTATCCTAAAACCCTATTTTGGCAGACTTATAACTTTCTCCTCGGACATCCTTAAGAAAAACTGAGACCATGGTCAGGTAGAAAAATCATCAGGATACAGCCTGACCATATGATTTATGGTGGGCATTTTCTTGAGGCTACTTAGTCAATTTTACTTCCTCTGGTGCAAAACCCTGTTTTGGAAGCCCTATAACTTTCTCCTCAAAATTGATTAAGGAAAATTGAGACCATGACTAGATAGCCACTTCAACAATCTATAGCCTGGTATGATGGTGTGGGCATTTTTCTCAAACCATGAATTATGGAGGGCATTCTCTTAGAGAAGTTTTGACTAATTTTTACATACTTAGTTAATTTCAAAATTTTCACAAACTTGCCATTCTTTTCCAGAATGATGTCAGATTGCAACACTAACTTAATGATAGCACCAGAACACCATCATGTGTCTTTCCAAATTCATCACATATGCCACATTATCATACATGCCAAGTCATTACTTCATTTGTCATTTCTTTGTCTTTCACTGAGCTTGCCCTGCCAGCATGTCCTTGGTTATTCCTTTGTCATTATTGAACTCCTTTGACATCAATGAAAATCATATTCAATAGGTTGGATGCACCAAACAACATTCTAGAGATCCATACTCTCAAAAAAAAATTAAGACATAAACCACAAGAGATGGCAGGCATTTTACTAAGGTCACTTAGCCAATTTTAGTGATTTTACACTTAGACCATTTTTGCACTTTCCTAGACTTGGTCCAATTTGCCTGAAACCCTATTTTGGCATATCCATAACTTCTTCCTCAGACACTTCCAGGTGGCCCCAGGGAAATTCCCGCCATAATTTGGGGGATAGAGTAAATGCCCTCACTGTATGGTCAGGTTGTACCTTTTTGAGTTGTCTACTTGACCATGGTCTCAGATTGTCCAAAACGTGTCTGAGGAAGAAGTTATGGATCTGCCAAAACAATTTTTTAGGAATATTGGACCAGTCTAGGAAAGTGCAAAAATTGTTTAAGTGTAAAATCACTAAAACAAGCCAAGTGAAAAATGCCCACCATCTCTTGTGGGTGATGTCTTAAAATATTTTTAGAGTATCTCTAGAATGGTGCATCCAACCATATCATTGGTTTATCCAAAGACTCTCTGAGGAAGAAGATATTGATCTGCCAAAAGTGCTTCTTAGCTTGATTTTCACTACTCCAGTAACATGCCCGCCAAGGAGAGAGAAAGAGGCTTCAAGGGGTGAAAAGAAAAATCTCTTCATTCTATATACCGCCTAGGGTTTGATACTTTTTCCTAAGTGTGTGTGTGTCAATAAATTCATCTTCATCATCATGAAGTCACTGTTGCAATATGACATCATTCTAGAAAAGTATGGCAAGTTTGTGAGACTTCGGAAACTTTGGAAATTGACTATGGAAAAACTTGTCAAAAATGCTCTAAGAGAATGCCTGCCATAATTCATGGTTTGAAGAAAATTCCTGCACCATCATACCAGACCATAGCTTGTTGACGTGGCTATCCAGTCATGGTCTCAGTTTTCCTTAAGCATGTATAAGGAGACAGTTATAAGTCTGCCAAAATAGGGGTTCAGGATAAACTTTGGAGAAATTCCTGAAAATGGCAAAGTGTTGGAAATCTGGTCCAGGCGGCCTCAAGGAAATGCCCGCAATAATTTGGGGGTTAGAGTAAATGCCCGCACTGTATGGTCAGGCTGTACCTTGTTGAACTATCTACTTGACCATGGTCTCAGATTGTCCAAAAATTGTCTACAGAAGAAGTTATGGATCTGCCAAAACAATGTTTCATGCATATTGGACCAGTCTAGGAAAGTGCAAAAATTGTCTAAGTTTAAAATCAATAGAAATGCTTGAGTGACCTTAGTAAAATGCCCGCCATGTCTTGTGGTTGGTGTCTAAAATTATTTTGAGAGTATGGATCTCTATAATTTTGTTTGGTGCCTCCAACCATATCATTGGTTTGTCCAAAGAGTCTCTAAGGAAGAAGATATTGATCTGCCAAAAGTGCTTCTTAGCTTGATTTGCACTACTCCAGTAAAATGCCCGCTGAGGAGAGAGAAAGAGGCTTCAAGGGGTGAAATTGGTCTGGATGGAATCACCTTATTGGCCTCTATTCATTGGTTGTCTAACACTTCCAATTTGGTGAAAAGAAAAATCTTTTCTTACTATAAACCTAGGGTTTGAGTGAAGTATCAAATCAACAGTCTGGAAAGCTAAGAGGCGAATTGGAAATGCCCGCAAGGAGGTGTCTTTGTGTTGATAAAATTAATCAGGTGGCATAGGATTGTTCCTTGATGAAATGGCTATCTATACATAGGATCAGACTTGCCTCTAGAGTTCACACGTGTGGTAGACAAGCCTTCCAAAATGAGAAGAAGTTTGTTTTGATGTCCAAATAAGGTTTGAAGAGGCATTTGGAAATGCCTGCCAAAGAGTGTCCTTGTGCTAATAAATTATCCAGATGGCATGGACATGTTCCGTGGTGATCTAGCCATCTAGCTGTTGTGTCAGTTCTCTTTTTGAGGTTACTTCGACCAATCAGGAAGGAGAACTAATGCATTCCAGGATACTGACCATTGAAGGCGAGGTTTCGAATATGCATCCCACTTATTTGTGAGCTTATGATGATGTCTGAGTTTTCTAGAGTCTCATTCATCTAGCTACACCATGATTGAAGTTTTGGCTTTATTGAAAGCAAAATGAGCAAAGAATAAAATGACTATCGGTTGAAGGCAACTTAAAGAAAACTAAAACAAAGCAAAAGCAACGAAGACAAACCAAAAAGAAAGAAAGCGTGCTTTATTTATGTACAAAACCTGCAGAGGTCTATGCAAAGTACTGCTTTAAAGAAAGGCCATTGAGAGGAAGGTTTAGTTCCTCTCCTTGTAGGTCTTTCACTTTATAGGTTGATGGGCCCATCTTCTCAAAAATTTGATAAGGATCGAGCCATAGGTGCTGGAATTTTGTGTGCATTCCCTTACCATTGTGTTGGTGGTCCCACTTGAGGACTAAGTCCCCTACATCGAAAGTTCTCTTCCCGGATTTTCTTTTGTCAAACCATCGTTTGACAATGTCTTGGTGATGATGAAAACTTTCTTTGGCCCTTTCCCTTGACTCTTTCAATTTTATCAGAGTATCAATTCTAGACTGTAACGCTTGACTGTTGATCCCTCGAGAGGATTGGGCTAACTTCAAGGAGGGGACTAATACGTTCGGAGGGAGAATGGATTCTTTGCCATAGACTAGGTTGAAGGGAGAGGCTCCTAAGGCATCTTTAGGTGTTACCCTGTCAGCCCATAGAGCATTAGGGAGGGCTGTGTGCCAGCTCCTTTGATTTTCAATCACGGTCTTTTTCAAGATACGGATGAGATTTTTATTGGTTGATTCAGCTAAACCGTTTCCCTAAGGGTAGTAATTGGATGAATAATGCAATTTGATTCCCCTTTCAAAAGCTAATTCATTAATTTTTATTGACGAAAAATAAGGTGCATTATCAAAAACTAGGGAAATTGGAACCCCAAACCTGGTTATGATATTCTCTTCCAAGAAGTTGATGATCGTGTCTTCATTAGCTTTCTTTAGGGGAATAGCTTCCACCCATCTCGTAAAATAATCTGTAGCGGTCAGAATGTACTGATGCTGCAGTGAAGAGTGGGGGTTCATTTCTCCAATTATGTCTATGCCCCACTGCTCGAATGGTTCAGTAATGATGACTGGCTGCAAAGGCCCTGCTGCTTTGGGTAGCTTTCTAGTGCTCCTTTGGCATACATCACAATTTCTCACATAAGCATGGGCATCTTTGAAGAGAGTAGGCCAATAATATCCTGCTCTGAGGATTTTGTGGACTGTAGTATCCCCTGAATAATGTCCTCCAGCAGGTCCGTCATGTAGTTCTTTGACCACGTTAATAGCATCTTCCTTTTCTAAACACCTGAGATAAATGCCATCATAATTCTTCCTGAAGAGTACTCCTTCAATGATCTGATAAGCTACTGATTTAAGACGGAGAGCTCTCCTTTGCTTCAGACTCCAATGCTCTGGAAAGTAGCCTAACTGTAAGTAATGTACTAGGTCTCTGTACCAAGACTCTGGGGCTATGAAGATTGAACACACGTCTATCATATTCAGCTCGGCTTCATTCCTCCAATCTAGCTCTTCGTCAGTTTGGCTTTGAGTGAGTAACTTACACAGGCCTTGACCTTTAATAATACTAGCTGGCTTGAATTCTAAGTCATATTCCTGGAGGGAAGTGACCCAATTCCCTCTTCTTTCTCCCAATTCCTTTTGAACGAAAAGAGTTTTGACAGCGGGATGAGGAACTATGACTCTCGTCCTATTTTTTAGAATATATGGCCTGAACTGTTTTACTGCTTTGAAGACTACATATGCTTGTTTGTCTACCATGGGATAGTTTAGCTCAACGCCTTGCAGACCAGTGCTCATAAAAGAGATCAGATACTCATCTCCCGTTTCTGCCTTCTGAGTTAGGACAGCTACAAGAGAATCATTAGAGGTAAACGTATACATTATAAAATCTTTGTCAAAGTCCGGGATTCTTAAAGAAGGTTCCTTGGCTATTGCTGCTTTGATCTCTTTGAATGTAGCCTTCTCCAAATCTGTCCACTTAAATTGTACATTTTGCTTAACCATTTGTTGTAAAGGTTTGACGATCTGGGCGAAATCCGGCACAAATCTTCGGACGAAATTTATGGTTCCCATAAAAGATTGCATAGATTTCTTGCTGTGGGGCAAGGGAATTTTATGGATAACCTGAATTCTTTCTTGATCTATCGAGATTCCTTCTTTGGATATGATGTGATCGAGGAGTTTTGCTTCAAGAACAACAAAAATGCTTTTCTTAGGATTTAGCGAAATACCGTACTTCCTGCAGCGGTCGAAGATTTGCTTCAGGTGAGAAACATGGTCTTCTCTTTTTTTGGAAAAGACTGTTACATCATCTAGATATACTGCTACACATTGACTTCCCAGTCCTCGGAAAGCAATGTCCATGGCTCTCTGGAAAGTAGCTCCGGCATTAATTAAGCCAAAGGGCATTCTCCGATATGCGAAAGTTCCCCACTTTGTGCGAAAAGTGGTTTTGAGTCGGTCTTCCTCTGCTACTAGCACTTGGTTGTAACCAGAAAAACAATCTAGTAGGGAAAAGAGCTCGGATCCTGACACCATCTGCAATATTTGTTCCATTGGAGGCACCGGATAGTTGTCTTTATCAGAAGCTCTGTTTAAGTTCTGGAAGTCTACGCATAGCCTGATCTCTCCCGATTTCTTCCGCACAGGGACTAAATTAGCCACCCATTCCGAATGTCGAACTTTAAAAATGATTTTGGCGTCCAACAACTTTTTTAATTCTTTCTGGATTAGAGGCTCAAGCATTGGATGCATTCTCCTTAGCTGATGCTGAAAAGGTTTGACCCCCTCCTTCATAGGTATTACGTGTTGAATGATACGGGTGTCATATGTATTCAGATCATCATAGGTCCAAGCAAACACATCTTTGTATTGTTTAAAAATTTTAATAAATCTACTTCTTTCTGCCGGAGTACAACATTTTCCCAAATTGACATACTTCGGTTCAACTTATGTGCCCAAATTGATCAGTTCATATTGCAGGGTCGAACTATGGGTCTTGGCATTCGCCGGTCTTCTGAATTTGTTTTGTAAATCAAAGAGGGCTTCTAGTGTTCTCACACCTTTGGGCATAAAGTTTCCTTTAACTGCATCTTTATTTTGTAGGCTTGAGTCATGCTCTTCTTCTTCTATGATGGATTCTTGAAAAGCATCTTCATTGGTTAAAAAACTAATGATCTGTTCGTCATCGCCGAATACTCTGAAATTTGTGATGTTATCTGGCACGGAAGGCCTGAAAATCAATTCAATAGAACATTTATTATTAGTAGGTACTAATCTGGAAGCGGACATAGCTAACAGATCAGCTGCAGAATTTTGTAATCTTGGGACAGAATTAATGTTAAAAGCATCAAAATACGAGATTAAATTCCAGATTTCTGCTTGATAACCCTTTAAATGCGGTGAAATACAATGAATCGTATTTCTTATTTGCCTAACAACAATTTCAGAATCACCAAATACTTTCAAAAACTTAACATTAAGACCAATGGCTTTCTTCAAACCTTGAATGAGAGCTTCATATTCTGCGGTATTATTAGTACATTCAAACTCTAACCTACATGACAAAAAATGTTTATTTCTATCAGGATCTATTAAAATACAACCAACTCCGGATCCTTCCTATGTCTTGGAGCCATCAAAGTAAAGCATCCAAAAGACATTTTATTTTCTAACTAAGTTAGTTTGATTATTGTCTAAGTTAGCTGCTAAGTCTACTATGTTACAGTCAATGTCATCAGCCTGCGAAAACTGAAGGAGATCAGGCTGTTTATCTGAAATATGGCTAACTTCTTCTAATTTATAGTTTCCAGGTTCGATTTCTAAAAAGTAATTTCCTAAAACTGACGATGAAAATGCCACTGCTTCATTCTTTCCATCCAGCTGAGTAACATTTTGTTTCATATGTGGCTCCCTCAATATCTTAATCTGATTTTGACGATTTTGATGGGGCAGCCACAGATGAGACCAATTTGTTGCAAAATAGCCATTAAGTTTCGCATACCAGTCCCTACTCAAAATTAGACCGTATGCCTCGGGAATATCGACCACCATTATATCAATACATTGAAATACTCTGGGATCAGATGACAATCTAATGAGTACATCTTTCATATCCCCAATAACCTTAACAGCAATCCTATCTAATTGTATGATTGGAGACGGGCACGGGATAGGCTGTCCATTAATTTTCTTGCAAATTGACAAAGGCATGGCATTTGAACTAGTTCCTGAGTCTACCAAACAGTTGTGGACATTATGATTAAATATTTCAAAGGTCAATAGAAAAGGAAGAGTCTGAGATTTTGATTTTCCGCCAATACTTGCTTCATTAATTTATGGGTTTTCCTCAGTGTTTTCCACTGGGACAATTATTTGTGGATCTAGTGCTTCCATCAATTTCTTCCTCTGTTGCGGTAAACTACACATATAAAAAATGGATACGTTTGCTTTCATTTTTTTAATATCCTTGATTATATCATAGCTCATGTCACAACCCTTCGACACCTCTAATTGGTTTTCTGTTTTGTTCAAAGGAGCTTGTGGCTGTTTATTCATTTTAGAGTTAGGTACTTTCGTCACTGTAGGAGTAGCCACCGTGCTCGTTTTGGGTTGGGGAGGTATTACAGTTATGTGTCGCCTCGGTATTTGGTTAGACCTTGTCTTAGGTAGTTCTATTGTTGGTTCGGTCACAGGGCCTTTACTCCTGGTAGCAATGTTAACAGATGCTGTTTGCACTTCATCTGTGAGCTCTTCACAAGATAGTTCTTGGGTAGGGGTCCAATCCCAAAGGATCATCGTAGTGTCGGGGGTTGGTTCTTCACTGTCAAGAATTTGCTCTTGTTGGGGACTTGTTTGCTTGGGTGTTTGTGCATCCAACATTTGGTTCATTACTAAGCTCATCGAGTTGATCCACTGTGGACAACTTTTCTCCGAATGTTGTTCTTGGTGAAAAGTACAAAAGTGATCCATCCCTATTTCATTAAGATTTAATACAACAGAATTATTCACTGGTGGGGTTGGTTTCCCATTGTCTTCTTTCCGTTTGTAGAACGGTTTGAATGGGGGTCTGGAAGAACTTGTTGCTTTATCCTTTTCTAAATCAACGATTTTATTGGAGAGTTTCTACATCATTTTTATGACACCTTCTAAATCTGCTGTAGGTTCCTCTTTATCCCTAGTCAACAAAAAGGGTTTCTTAACGGCTGTTGGTTTGCCTTCTAAATCCAAAGCATGTTTAGCAATACTATCATGTTCTTCTTCTACCTTCTTGGATTCCTCAAAATTTTCTGTTAAGGTGGGTTTTTTCGTTCTTTTGACGAACATTACAAGTGGAGATTTAAGAGATGTTGTATAATATTCTACTAAGCATTCCTCGGCGAGCTTTGTTGCATCACTAAAATTATTTAACAACGTTGTGAATCTCTGGTTAAACTCTTGAACTTTGTCATTCTTCTCCATTCTCATAGACAATAATTCTTTCATGAGAGTAGCTACGGTTTTTTGATTACCATATTTTTAAAGAAAGCATTTCTCAAAGTCTTCCCAACTTGTTATTGAACCAGCCTGCAAACTGAAGTACCAGGAAGATACTTTGGGTTCGAAAGTATACGGAAAGAGGAGACAAACCACATCTTTGTATTCCACGTTCAAAAGGTTCATAGCTAAATAAAACCTTTTGAGGTGATCTTCAGCAGAGACTCCTTTACTAGGGTCATACTTAGGCAAGACCTTTTCTGGGTTCTTAGGCAAATCATGGAATGGTCCGACTATGTTTAATGCCTCTCTGGCTCTCCATGCAGGTACGGCCGTGACTCTCGGGGGAGAGCGTGGTGGTGAATGCGGTGGTGAGTTAAGAGGAGTATCTCTTGGAGGTTGATCTTCTGGGCCTGTAGGGGTCTCTAGACTAACTTCGTCGAAAGGTTCGGTGATCTCTTCTAGAGATAAATCTAAGAATTCTTCTAGGCTTTGAACAAGGACAGAATCTCTTGTGTACTGAGGATTTTTTCGAGGAGCTCTGGTTCTGGGTAATAAAGGAACTGTGGTTAATCCTCCAAGACTTCTCACGTACGAGCGGGTATGTCTCCTGAATTGATTTACTTCTTCAAAAGGGACAGCATACACTACTTCTGACTGTTTTGTTCTAGGGTTGGGATCTTCTTGATTTCTAGATTCCAGATCTGGAAATTCTGGAAAGACTGTTGTGGATGGATTTTCAGTGGAAATTTTGCTAACAAAAGAATATTTTCCACTAGCCATGCACTGATAGCCCTCCTTCTAGTGCCAAAAACTGTTGATGCCTCGAATATCGATGCATCAATCAGCAAGGGGTTCTCCCCAGTAAGCAATCCCAATCAGATTGCTCACCGTTTGGTGTGGGGAACCCGTCCGGTTAACGGTTCTGGCTACCGTGGGTTTTAAAGATTTGTTTGTTTTATCGGTTGCGGCCCAATTTACCGGTTATGATTTTGTATTTTAAAAATGATATGCAAGTGACCTATGTTAAATGTATGTGGGAAAACAAATCTATGTTAATCTAACTTTAATCTAAATTACCTATCCTTATAAGGAGCAAAATTAAAGAATGGGTAAATCACTAGAAAACACACCCAAAACAATTCCACAGTTAGCTGTTAAACTGAAAGGAGCATTTATGGCAGAAAAGAAAGATCATCTAAGATAACTCAGATTAATATAGCCATTCAATTACCCATTTAACATGAAAATTTTACATAAGAATATGAAACCATCCACAGCTAAGAATTAATTCATAAAAGCCAGGAAAGATCTCACAGGAAATGTATGAGAAAAATTGCAGAAATAGTTCAGCAGCTTAATCAACAAGACTCCACATAAAATAACATGCTAGATTCCACAGGCCAAAACGATTTCCATTGATGTAGCAGAAATAGTTCCTTTACAAAATAGCAAAGAGTTTCACCTGCCAAAAGTCCTTTGCTTCTCTTCTTATTAGCTATATATAGATTTACAAAATGTGTCCAGAATCGACACCTATATCCTAACCGTTTAAATTCCTCTATTTTGTATTGTAGTGCTTGACATTACATAAGAGAAATATTCTAAATGCTTTACAAAGTGGGAGTTACAAAATTACAAATGTTTTAACGTTTCAAATGTATGAACAAAGATGAATATCCATGTGGCATGTTGAAGAGCGCGACCTATCCCCGACTTGGCTCATTTGGTGGCTCAGGCGCTTATGGGATTGTTGGGGTCTCTTCTTGCATCACTGCAATGGTTGGGCCACTTTCTGATGTAGTAGCTTGACTAGCTGCCAGTGCCTTATCTGCCTCTGCTATGTGAATTCCCCAGTGATTTGTGTCTTTCACAATATTTGTTCCAATCAGGGGGCTCATGCATCTGAGAGATATCTTTTGCTTGACCAGCTCTTCTTCTAAAGTGGTTACTTCAACTGCAGTGATCCGGAGGCTTTCTTCCAGGCTATGTTGATGAACAACAGCTTGGATGATAAATTTGCGTAGATCTTCTGTTGTTAGTGTGTCCAGCTTCTGCACATATTCACTTTCTGCCTGGAGTTCTATGCTTAGATTAGCTGAATACTAAGCCTTATCCGGGAAGTCTTCTATCTTTTGAGGCGTGGCTATTCTGTAGTTTTCCTGTGTCATCCGGACTCAGGAGTATACAGCCTTGCACTGTTCATAATTTTCTGAAGTTACGGAGGCCAATTTTATTCCGCAGTCTCTGGAATACTCCAAGGTGCATATATTTGCTTTGTACTCAGCAACAGACTTAAGGGGAAGGGTTACTGGGAACCCTAACTTTCCTTCTCTCCATTCGATATGCCTTCTGATCTCTCCATTGATGCGTGAGTGCTTCCTCCTGATCCCGGTGGCTTCAACATTCATTTCCTTGACCTTGGCCATGAATCTTTTTAGTCTGTATATCTCCTCTGATATGAGTTCTCTGACTCCATAGGTTTCTTTTAGGATTCCACAAGCCTGCTCATGGAAGGGTCTGATATCTCCCATTTTGTTGTTTGCTAACTCTAATTGTTGCTCCAGTGACTCATTCTCTCCTTGTAATTTTTCAATGTTCTCCTTCAGATCATCTAACTCCTACAGGTTGTCAAATTTATCCGACTCGAGCTTCAGATTCATCCCTTTAAGCTCTGCATTTTCATCTTCTAATGTCTTTACTTGTATTGACAAAGATCTCCTATCTTCCTCTAATAATTGGAGTGCTCTTTTCAAGTCTTCATTTTGATATGTGAGAGCATTATTCTTCTCAATCATCAGATTTGCATAGTTCTGCTCTTTGACCAAGGCTTCCTGAAGCTGTTGTGCCTTCTCCTTTTCTTCATGTAACTTGTCTCCCAATATAAAAACATTGTCTATGGTTCCTGTGACCGTGGCTACAGAGATGGATGCTAGGTGTCTAGCTGCTTCTTCATTGTTCTTCATGACCATGGTCTCATGCATGGTGATGATGTCTGGCTGAAAAGGTCTTTTCAGTATGGACCTCGTCTCTTTGACAATGGTCTTCCTCTTCTTGTTGTAAGCAAAATTCTGCCAGTTAGAAACTATGCTACCTTTATAGGGTGTAAAGGGAACGATAGGTAGATTCCTTATGGGAGAGCCCATGTCCAAGTTCTGCAGGTCTGGGCTTTTGGGGTCAATCTCTTCTTGGGATTTCTTTTCTTCCTCCTCTTTCCTCTTTGCCTCTGCTTCTTGCTCCTTATTTCTTCTGTCCTCTTCTTCCAGCTTAGCATTAGTTTCCATCCTAATTCTTTGTTAAATTTTTAGAATTTACTTCAATCTGATCTAGGATCTTAACTGAGAGAACAACATGTACAGCAAATCTACAGCATATCAATCATGGACACAATAATGCAAGCACACAAGAGACACAGAGTTTACTTGGGGAAAACCATAAAGGTGAAAAACCCCAATAACTTCCTCAGAGATAGATAGAGCAATGATACAACCAGAATATAAGAGATAGTCTTCTCCTAGCAGCAGAGCCTCCTCCTCCACAAGTGCGCCACTCTCCAAAGTGTGAGTGAGAGAATAGAATGTGTAAAATGAGAGAGACACACTCTCTATTTATACACTAACTTGACTTGACCTTTACTCAACTAGGTCGGCCTCAACTTAACCACTTAACATAATCCTGACTGGGCCGACCCCCACTAGGGTGGTCTAATAACCCTTTGACCCACATGGTCGACCCCCAATAGGGTGTTCTAATAACCCTTTGACCCACATGACTTATATAGGGCCGACCCCAGCAAGGTGGTCTAATAACCCATCAAGTATAAGTTAAGACACTTACAATATAAATGACGACACTTCCGTATAGAGGAATAATAACATCTCTATAGGAATACAACCACTTCCATATAGAAGAATAATAACATCTCTATAGGAATACAATATACATATATGTGAAATACATTCCGAAGTTACATATACATCAACACTCCCTCTTAACTAGGAAGGTATTTCTCGACACAGGTCTTCTAACACAAGTCATCTTCTCTGGATCATCGTCACTGCTGCTGCTATCTCAATCAATCTCTGAATCTACTCGTCATAGGAAGTTCTACAGAGCCAGTCCTTTTTCATACTGTATGTAGGCCCACCACCTGCAGGTCTTTGTCATCACTGGTCGTACTGTGGAAATCTCAGGACTTATTACGTGCATCACAAAACCTTAAAAGAGTCTCTTGACTAGCAAGAACCCTAAAGAGCATCTGAGGCCTTTTTCATCCTGTCCAGATCTCCAGGACTTATTACATGTGACCCCACCCCAAAACCTCGAAAGAGAATCCCAGGACTGATTACGAGCACAAGGCTCAACCTATCGAATCTCCTAGGGCACAAATTACATGTGGTCACCACAAAACCTCGAAAGAGCATCCCAGGACTAATTATGAGCACAAGGCTCAACCTATCGGATCTCCCAGGGCACAAATTACATGTGGTCATGGAAAAACCTCGAAATAGAATCCCAGGATTAATTACGAGCACACGGCTCAACCTATCGGATCTCCCAGGGCACAAATTACATGCCATAGGACAAAACCTCGAAAGAGCATCTGCCAGATATCCCAGGGCACAAATTACATGCCATCGGCAAAACCTCGAAAGAGCATTTGCTAGATATCCCAGGGTACAAATTACATGCCATAGGAAAAACCTCGAAAGACTATCTGCAAATCTCCCAGGGCACAAATTACATGCTTATTTGCACAACCCGTTCCACGGCCACAAAGTATCAACCTGATACTCACCATACATCATCCTGATGTACACATGATCATCCTGATCATCATCACTGCATCATCCTGATGCATGTCATCTGGAGAAGCTCGTCATCCACGATCATCCTGATCATACAATGCATCCACCTGATGCATACCAAGTATCTACCTGATACATACATATCGTCATACATGATCTACCTGATCATACAATGTATCCACCTGGTACATACATAGATACATGATCCACACAATGTATCCACCCGATACATATCAACATACATGATCTCAGTATCCACCTGATACATATACAGATACATGGCCCAAGCATCCAACATGATGCATATACAAAATACATACAAATGATCCAACTGATCATATCCAGCATCCAACATGATGCATATATATATAAATGATCCAACTGATCATAACAAGCATCCAACATGATGCATATACATATACATAGTAGTAACTGGAGCATCGTCCTGATGTTCATCATCCATGATCCTCCTGATCATCATAGCATCATCCTCTTTAGATCATCTCATCGTCCACGAAGCACAGCCCAGATGCACATCATCCAGCACTTACACCACCGACATGGGAGAACACATCTACCACCATTCAGGGAAGGCTCCAGCCCTTACTTTTTCACCATGGGAGAACACATCTACCACCATGTGAAAAATGGCTTAGCAATTACATCACAACCAAGGGAGAACACATCAACCATGTCAGAAAAGATCATGTGCATCTGCATCTTCTGGACTCATCACTTCCCTTTGGAAGGAACCTCGATCTTAAGTGAACCAAGCCTCTCTCTGAAGTAGTCAAACTACACTTTGGCCAATGGCTTGGTCAATACATCTGCAACCTGCTCATCCATCGCAACATACTCTGCTTCGGTTGTACTTAGTGCTACACGGGATTGCTTCCTGCTAAACCAAGAGATCACACCTGAACCCTATCTGCAGCACTGCCTGCCCAATCTGAATCAACATAACCCTGCAGGTTAAACTTTTGATTCGCATCATACTTGAGCCCATAATCAACTATACCCTTCAAGTACCTCAGAATATGCTTTACAACAACTAGGTGAACCCTCCTCGGATCCGTCAGGAACTGGCTCAATGTGTTCACCGCAAAGCAAATATCTGGTCTCGTGTTCATCAGGTACATCAAGGACCCAATCATCTAACGATACATAGTGATATCAACTGGTTCAGATGAAGCATCACACAGAAGTTTCAGGTTTGATGCCATAGGTGTGGCCATAGCCTTGCATTTCATCATCCTGAACCTCTTCAGGATCTCTACTACATACTTCCCTTGTCCAAGGAAGATTCCATCTGCACTCTGCCACACCTCCATGCCAAAAACAAATAGTGCATCATCCCCAATTTCTGCACACATATATGACTACACCATTCAAGAAAGCTGTCTTGAAATCCATCTAGTGTATCTTCTATTTCATCACTTTTATATTTCTCTATGCTGCCATCTGCAGCATGCTTGATCTGATAGTTCCATTTGGAAGTCACAACAGACTTCCCTTCAGCTTTTGGGACCGCATCCCAAACATCGTTCTTCATGGTCGACGGATCATGGCATTCTTCCCGTATCCTGGGAACTTCAATATCTTCAATAGATAATTTTGTTGCTTGAACAAATGTTGTAGTCCTTCTTTTGTAGGTGAAGGTATACGATCTTTCCTACAAAACAAGTTAAATTGCATGATTAGAAACATATCATAATTTTCAGACAAATTCTTACACATAAAGAAATATGTCATATAGTCATGCAATTATCTTAGCCAATGCTTCAATACAACATTTATCCATATTCCGTAACTTTCCAGATGCCTTCCAATCTCTACCAGAACATTGTTAAGAGTGTGCACAACTACCAACATGTCAGCAAAGAGGTTTCATTCTAGATAAGTAGCAATGGAATGTTGTACAGTGCCATAAGCCACTTACCCATCACATGCATATTAGTAGTATATTGTTCATTAATACAATCATTCTAATATGCACAAACATATCCTAAGTCTAGGAGTATGAGCATATACATCATTGAACAATTTTATTTAAACAAACAAATATGCAAGAAATGATAATTAAAATACTTATCTTTGTTTGTTTGTTGGGTGGAATCCCTCTGAGTCTTCGCTTCCTTGCAGGAGCGGCTGGAGTCCTAATCTGAAGTAGCTTCTTCTACACCTTTCTGTTGTGGAATGTAGAGAGATGGTCAACTCCCTCTGAATATCTGTATCCTTGCATAAACCACTGGAGTGTACTCCCTCTTGATCTTTGCTTCCTGGATTACTTGTCCTTGAACTTATATTCATTCTCGATCCCTATGCATGCTTGTTAGTATCATCATTGTGTTATCCTCTAGGTCTCATACATAATCAAACATTCATTAGTATAATCTTAATATTATCAAAACACAATAATCTCAAGCATGTATAGTCAGGATCAATTCAAACACAGATAATAAACATTAGTATTCAAGGTTTCAAGGAAGTCTTCTTTTATTCATACTTATTCTTATTTGATAATAGGACTCCTCTGGTTAGTTAAATCATCAATCAAGATAAGAGATATAATATGCATAAAACCCGTGATTACTCAAACCTATACCTTCATGATTCTTCTGGTTAGTCATATCATCAATTATGGTAAGAAACATAATATGCATACAACCATGACTATTCAAACCTATGACTTCATGAATAATCATTATCAACAACACAAAAGTATAATATCCTAACACAAGGTGGGATTCTAGCTTGATATAGGAAAAACATACTTGGATTAGCATGCTAGCTAGTTATGTCTAACATACCCACATAATGTCTTCTGGTTCTCTTCAGTGACTTGTGCTAGTAACCTGCATATCTCATAGGTTAACCATTATAGAACCAAGTTATACATACCTCGTAAATGGATCTTCTATCTGATCCATGACAATGGATGAATATTTGTCTTCATGTCATCATGATCTTGAACTAGAACATGATTTTTCTTTATTGGTGTACCTTTCATGTTAGCAGACAACATAAACCTCATACAACACCATAATGCATTAGTACAATCATAAGTGTCAACACCCTAATGAATGCATTCATAATTTTGTTAATGTGATACGACAAGTCTAAAATCAAGATTGTTTTAACCATAATAACATGAAGACAAACATATCATAAACTTAATCATGAACAAATCTCGAGACATACCTGGATGAGTCATACCTGTCAAGATTGCTTGAAATCTTCTTATGTAAGGCCTTAGCCTCATCTCCCTCTGAAACAGGAACTTCTTCACTTATGCAGGTGACCAATCCATCCTCTTCTAGTATTAAACCAATCCACTTGATTTGCAAGAACTGGATCTGGAGCTGTATTAGGGTTTGTTAGAGAAACCCCAAAAATTCAAACTTTGAATTTCAAACTTCCGAAAGGATAGAAATATGCGCCTTGATGAGTTGATCAAGTTGGTTTATTCAGAATTTGAAAACTGCAAAGTTTCACCCCTCGAAATTGCCTTTTAGATTTCCAGATTCACTAGGGAGGACCCTGGATTAGGGTTTGAGTTTCCCAGAGCTTCACCCAACCAAAATATTTGATTCAAATCTCTAAGCTTCGATTTTTCTGAGGAGCTTCCAGCCGTGGTCACAGATTTCCAAAATTCCAATTTTTGCAGAAGCCCTAATTTTCCATCTTTCCAATAAAAGTCCCGAACTGGGGTTTGATCAAGCATGGCCTTCTTCCCAACAAAAAAATCTGATCTTGGTCTCTAAATTTTGATTTTGATGAGTAGCATCCATCCATGGTCTCCGATTACAAAAATTCCAGCTTTCTCCGAAGCCCTAAATTCCGGAAGCCATGAATGAAGGTACTCAAAAATAATTCTGTTTTGACAGAAATATGTACCTAAATGTTTTTGGTGTAACTCCGAAGTTTTCAATCCATAGGGTTTGAAAAATTTTATTGAGATATACCGACCTGTTATCTTTCCATTCCGATAGGTCTGACCTCAATTGGATTCTCTGAGAGAGAGTTATGCCAAGTGTCGCAACGTGACTTGTTTATGGTATAATATAGGAGAGCGAACTTGTATGACATGCCACGTGTCACTGGTTCAACTTCGGCCTCTGAAAAAAATTTCTTGAGATATTACAGTCTGTGTAATACCTGTCACTTTTTACGAAATTTCATTTGGAGCTTCCTAGCCCAAGTTATGACCTTTTTCCCAAGGTCACCTGATTTTGACTCAGATCTGGAAGAGGCAGAAACCCTATATTGTATATATCATAAATCACAAAATACAACGAATTAGAGGTTTTCCTTTGGACACAAGGTACATGGGGATTCGATATTCGACCTGCAAACGTTTCATATCCCAAAACTTTGTCAAAACAGATTTATAGCGAAAGTGCTACGATGACTGGTTTTTGCTATATCAAGCCCTAGCATCGTAAGTGCAACAAGTGTCATACATGCCATATCATGCCTTCTTTCAGGCTAGCTCTGATACCATGTTAAATTTTCAGAATTTACTTCAATCTGATCTAGGATCTTAACTGAGAGAACAACATGTACAGCAAATCTACAGCATATCAATCATGGACACAATAATGCAAGCACACAAGAGACACAGAGTTTACTTGGGGAAAACCATAAAGGTGAAAAACCCCAATAACTTCCTCAGAGATAGATAGAGCAATGATACAACCAGAATACAAGAGATAGTCTTCTCCTAGCAGCAGAGCCTCCTCTTCCACAAGTGCACCACTCTCCAAAGTGTGAGTGAGAGAATAGAATGTGTAAAATGAGAGAGACACACTCTCTATTTATACACTAACTTGACTTGACCTTTACTCAACTAGGTTGGCCTCAACTTAACCACTTAACATAATGCTGACTGGGCCGACCCCCACTAGGGTGGTCTAATAACCTTTTGACCCACATGGCCGACCCCCAATAGGGTGGTCTAATAACCCTTTGACCCACATGACTTATATAGGGCCGACCCCAACAAGGTGGTCTAATAACCCATCAAGTATAAGTTAAGACACTTACAATATAAATGACGACACTTCCGTATAGAGGAATAATAACATCTCTATAGGAATACAACCACTTCCATATAGAGGAATAATAACATCTCTATAGGAATACAATATACATATATGTGAAATACATTCCGAAGTTACATATACATCAACATTCTTTCTTCCTCTTCTTTCCTCTTTGCCTCTACTTCAGCTTCGGCTGCTTGGATTTTCAAATTTTCTTCTTCTCTTAATTTACCTTCTTGGATCTTCCTTGCGTGTTCCAAGAGCTTCAGTTCTTCTTCAGAGAGAGCCTGGGAGCTTGAGTTGGCTCCTCCTTTGCTTACCTGACAAATTTGTAGCTCGGCCATATTGTTGATTCCTCTATATGGTTCTTCCTGAGGATCATAAAAATTGGCATATTCACAAGGAGTAGAGTGCTCTTTGCAATGCTGTGCAACTTTGCCTTGTCGATCGTTCCTGTGGAAAATCCTTTCTCCAAAGTAGAAGTTCTTCAATTCTGCAACAAACTCCTTTACAGTCATGATTCCTGCGAACTTGTAGGAGCCAACATAAAAGGGTAGGGGGGGGAAGGTGGCCTTTTTGGCCTTGTACAAGGTGTTACCCATTCCATCCATGAAGACCTGCCTAACCATTTCCTTATGAACTATGTAATATGTAGCATACTTTGGAAGAATATATGGTGCTTTAGAACCACCATACATTCTTATGTAAGTACCTTCCGGAAAGAAGTAGAAATCGCCATACTTTTCTAAGACTTCCATGGCGTTCTCCGATAGACAATTTGGTTCTTCATGGAATATCATTCCAAAAAGAGGCATTATGAACTCCTCGCAGATGAGCTTGTAGTCCATCTTGTAATTCTGCGCCCAAAATATTCTATAGGCAAGGAATACTGGACCTTCTGCCAAACTCCACATGCATCCCAACTTAGGAAAAGGACACTTTGCCACAATACAATCTATGAGATACGAAGCCATATAGAATTCTGCCTTTCTTTCCTCTAGCCCTTCTTTAGCCATTGTTACTGCTGATTTCAGGCTATCTGAGAGAATGTTGGCCCAATTGAAGATTATGCCTTTGAAAGTGACAAAATGTATGATAGGGACCCACTGCAGCATGAACATCGTCCCATCAGGTCTCCCGAAGATCCTGCTTAGCATGAGAGCAATTAGTCTGAAGGGAGATCTTAAATTCTGGATTTCATATTCCTCACTGTCTTTTCTTCTGAATTGCTTTCATGAAATTAACATCCTCCTTGCCATGTCTAAATTATCCATATTGATCTCCTGCAACCATGCATCATCTAGTCGCTACTGTGCTTTGGGTAGTTTGTAAGCTGTTGCAATGTAGGACGGGTGAAATGAGGTGAAGGCATTACCCGTGTTGTCTGCTATGACTCTGGTTTCAGGGTTGGCATGCTACAACACCCATCTGATCACCTCTGAGCATGGGAATAGTTTTGGACGTGTGTCTTCTTTGGATCTACAAGAGGTCCGGATGTTTTGATACAAGCATTCTTCTTCAAGGAGGGCTTCCAGAAAGTCTTGATCCCTTATCATACGGTAGACATCACCCCAATTCACTTCCGGAGGCATGTTTGTGGTGCATTTGATGTCCTGAAACGTCGTCTCTAGTCTGGAGCTTTCCTTGATTGCTTTCATCCTCCTCTTGCCACCTTTGGCCATAATGAGAATCCTGTACAGTAATTGTCGTGAATGAGCATGCATGACATAGTGTTTTACAAATTCAAACTAATACCTGTAAATGGTCTTAAAAAGAATTTTTTGAACATGTTTCTTTCTCATATAAATACAACAGGAAGAAAATGTGAAAACATTAATCAGGCTATCCTTATGGCTTGTGTGCTGGAAAATTGATGGTTACAAGATCAGGGTTGGTCTGGATGTTCAAGTCTTTAGGATACCGACGGGTGCGTGGGCACGTAAGATGTCAACACATAACAGCCGAGACCAAGACGACCAATGCCCTATGAAAATGACAGGATCGCCGTATTAACGGGACCGTGGTTGAGGAGGTGAGACTAGGAAACATGATTGCTCGTATGAATGCACTCTGCGTTAGGTGCGCGAAAGGGTCAGCAAAAGGGTTATGGGAAAACGTCGTGGTAAAGAACAATCAAAATGCAGCAATGAGCCGTCATTGTAAGCAGGCCTATACGCCCTACAGAGCAGGTGAATATACTTACTTGGCAATCTGAACACGCGACGCCAATGACTATCGAGCAAACTGTGGATGTAAGCCTCCAGACAATGACATGTGTGCTTGGATGTTCAAACGGAACAGGCAGATCCTATGAGTGATGAAAACAAATGACAAGGTAATGGGGTCTCGCCCATATATATATGAATTGGTGCATGTGAAACCTTAATGAGGTCGGTGCAGGCCATTAAACGGATATTAAGCCTATGTACGGTCGGATCATGTCGAAACTTTTTTCCATAAATGCGACCGTCAAAAGCGAAAATTTTATACCAACGCTTCCGACTCACGCGGGAAGAAAAAGTGAAAATGTTCCACCGTTGAGAGAGAGTTGTGTGAGTGCTTCCACGAATGGCTCATGTGTCACGGCGGATTTGAAAGAAAGATTCCACTTCCACGGGAAAGTTATCCAAACTCTTCCGAAATGCCAAGGCTTCGTCGGTGCGGAAGTAATGGACGAGTCCTTCCGAAAGAAAAAAATGTTGCATTTCCGGCGCATGCGGAAGAGTTAAAAGAAGGCTTCCACTGTAGCAGAAGGTTTTGATGAGTTCGCTCCGCCGCGAGCTTGTTTAATTAAACATTCTGTTCCTTCGAAGACTTTAAGTTAACTTTTTCCGCTTCGGACCGACTTGAGGTTTTTTCCTTCCGCGGTTTCGGGAGACTTAGGCCAACTCCTCCGCTATTTTGGCAAAGTTAGTTCAAAGTTTCCGCTATTGCGGGCCAAAAGGCTAAGTTTGTTTAGTCAAAGGACATAACTCAAAAGTTCTAAGGCAAGTGTAAGATTGAAACCAAGTAATAGGATTCCTAAAAGGTGCAGAAAAACTTTTAAAGGCAATCGTAAAAAAGAAGGAGGGTCCCCAATATTTTTTCAAAATCTAAGGGGGGGAAGTTGTTTCAACAACAAGGCTCACATGTGTGAGATTTTGGCCGGCCAAAATTGTTAAAAATAAGGTTAAATGACACTTTATGATATGCCCGCAAGGGCTTGTAAAAATGCCCACAAGGGCTTGTAAAATTCCCACAAGGGCTAAAGGTTATGCCCGCAGGGGCTTAATGAATAAACTCACAAGAGCTTAAATATTCCTGCAAGGGCTTATGTATTCCCACAAGGGGCTTAATGTATGAAGGCTAAAGAGATGCCCGCAAGGGCTTGTAAGATGCCCACAAGGGATTAAATTAATCCCGCAAGGTGCTTAAGGAAAAAACCCGTGAGAGCATGGGCTATGCCCACAAGCCAAGGGAGATAAGCCCACGAAAGTTTGGAGCATGCCCGCAGGTGAAAGAGGAGAAGCCCGCTGGCTAAAGATAAAGGCTAGCCCGCAGATGAAGAAGCCTGCAGGCCTGAGATGGAAGAAGCCCGTAGATGACCAAAGAAGGTTAATTAATGAAATTAATTAACAATTAAATGTTAAATAGAATTTTGAATTAAATGTTAAAAAGAACATAGATTTTAAGAGACAAGTTATTTATGCCCAATAATGTTGTTATGTCATCATATTATCTAGTTTGAATGGTGGTATCATTTCATTCATGACAAATATTTTTATCCACCGTCATTGTATGCAAAGTGGTGACGAACATAACATTCGTAATGAAATGGCATTCATATGGTCTTAATAATTAAGAGACATATTTTGTTGATATTTTGGTGATATTTATGGCCTTAATGTCTTAAGAGACCTGTTTTGTTGAAAAGTCCAAAATGATCATTGTTAACATTAAAAAATTACTTACCAGCTCATTCCTATAAACACATACCCCTTTTGACCAAAATTCTTACCAATCTAGCCTCCAAAACCCCAGAAAATCTAAATGGGTACCAAAATATTCAAAATTCCTTCAAAAAAACATACCAAAACCCCAAAAGAGGGTCAAGTTTTCCCAAAAATCAAAATAATTGGGAATAAACTCAAAAGAAAATCAAAAAAAGAAAAAAAGAGGGCAAAAACTCTAAAAAATCCCTAAAACCCTAACCTAAATCTATAAAAGGGGTGGAGCAGGGAAATTTTTAGGGGCAAAATTTCACCAATTGGCTATTTTTTGGACCTTTTTTCAAAAAATAAATTCACTATTTGGTCATTTTTAGGCTCTAATATTGCCTATATTTACATTAAATTTGTTTTTCTATCATAATATTCGCCAAAATTTACAAGTTTTAGTAGTAAATTGTATGTTTCATATTTAATATTCGCCTACCAATATATATTTATGTTTTTTTCAATCCAAAATAATCGCCTAGAATACTATACTTAAGTATACATTTATAATCCTTAAAAAATACTCTGGGGCGGAGGCCCCCCATTTCACACATCCCTCACCTACTCTACCCTTATGCTGCTGAAATTTTTGTCAAGCCATAGCCATTCACCTTTTGAGCTTTGGCCTCCCATGAGATAGAAACTTTAGCCACCACCGAAGTATTGAGGAGAAGAGTACGGAACCAAAGGAACTCTGGAGCACACTGTACCACCGTCAGAGCTTTGACAGCCTTGTTTTTTGAGGTAAATTATTTGCAAGCCCTAGCTTGCCCACTAGTACAAAAGTTAAAAGATTCTTTGTTATATCGCTCTAAAATTTTGTCATTCCATGTTTTGAAATCATTTTTTATCTTATGCACATGTTAGCTCAGCTTGTTTGTAGTTTTCATGTTTAGATAGTTTTTACCATTTTCCATTAACCTGCTACGAAGGGTTCCTTATCCTTAGTAGGTTCCCTTTTGCACGAGCAGGGGTGTAAACCCCCGCTACAGTTTGGAGACTCCGTTGTCTGAACCTTTCTCTAGTAGTTTTAGTTCTTATTTTTATTTGTTAAAAGTTTTGTTTTTTAGTTTTATCTGCTTAGTTACAGGCCTGCAAGTTTTTATGTGCGGCTGCAACCAGTTTGCATCGTTTTTTGTGAAGAAAATCGCCTTCTTTTTTCCCATAGCCGAGGTCCACACCATGACTGTTCACCCGTTTTACGTGGTCTGCAGCTCGGGTCTTTAGCCCTTTGCTGTAGTCTGTAGCACAGTTTCTTTGCGTCTCTCTGCGGTTCACACCGCAGCTACCCGTCCCCTGCGCGTGGTTCACACCACGGCTACCAGTCCCCTGTGCACGGTGCACATTGCACCATCCCAACATTGTTACGCGGTTTCCAACTGCACATCACTAGTCTCTGCCCGTGGTCCACACCACAGTCTGCACGAGCTTACCCGTGATCCAGACTCTGCACACGAGCGGCACTGCTCGGTGCCCTCCACCACTGCTACCCCTACTGCTTGCCACCCCGCCACCTCTGCGGCCCCTGCCAGTCTCCAGCCTCCAACCTCTGCGGCCCATACCGCAGGTACACGACCGCATAGCGCGCTGCACAACGCAGCTTGCCTCCCACCCTTCGCGCTGCACAACGCAGCTCGCCTCCCACCCTTCGCGCTGCACAATGCAGCTTGCTACCACGGGGGCTTCACTTAATAAACCTCTATCATAGCACATTCGTTCGTGGCATATGAAACAATACCCCTAATTTCACTAAATATTGGAAAATACCTTCCAAAATCATTTTTTAAACCCTCTCCCACTATGCCTTCCCAATTTAAAAAACCTCTATTTTCACTAGATATTGTATGTATCAATTTTTTCATTAACATTCTTTATACCCCTTTATATTTCTACCTAGTATATTGATATGATACCCCTCTTATGACCCCACATGCATTCTACAATGCACCTTGCTTCTTTCGATGTATATTGTGGCTGCACATTACTTCACCCACAATGCAATTCCTCAACCACATATCATTATGATTTGCAACATCTAATGGTCTAATGAAGAGATAGGAGATCACTTCTTGTATGTCACTGGAGCCAATGCACATAGTACAACATTTAGATTGCATGTTGCAGCTCCCCAATCGCTGACTAAGCCTATTATGCTAGGTATCTAAGCCCCCAGGGCCTGTAACAAGATCTAGGAGGCTGACTAAACCTCCCAAGGCCTATAATAGGCACGAGTGGTTGGGTATTCAAGCCCCCAAGGCCTATCGAGGGCCTATAACATGCCTTGGAGGCTTAGAGCCTCCAAAGGCTATTGGTAACAACTGGCTGAGTGCTATTGGTAAAAATTGGATGTCAATGACCACTGTCTCTCGACTATAATCGATTGGAAACCCACTTCACCATGAAACCCATGGCCTCAAGCATGCCTCAAGATGTGATTTCCTTGCGTACTATTAAGCCCGAGCCTTGCCTCAACCTGATTTCTCATCCGGTCGTGATCCCGCCATCTCCATTTGGCGGATATTTGTCAGCCCGCCCATATAAAAAAGACCCCAAAGTATTTTTGTATTGTTACATTAAATAAAAAAAACCCTTTTCCCCTTAATATATAAGCAATATAGTTTTTAGGTTTTCATGAATATTTAATACCATAATATGAATGAACGTGATATTATATTTCCTTCTAGTGAATCCCCCGTGCTTGCTACCCACCCTGTGCGCTGCACACCGCAGCCTTTTCCTGCTCTACACGCTGTAACACTCGCTGCGCCTGCCCTGCTTTCCATGCTGCACACCGCGGCTACTCCACCGCCTTCGACGCTGCGTACCGCTCTGTCCGGCTCCAGACCTGCGCTACACACCGCAATGCCCAGCGCGCTAATCCCGCGCCACACACCGCGCAACTTTCCCCTAAACGTGCACTGTACACCACACAGAGCGGCCCCATAGTTGCGTTCTAATTTCTAGATTTTCACTATTTTAGCTTTTAAAATATATATATATATATTTAGTTTTTGTTAAGCACTCAGCTTCCATCATTTTTTCATTTTTTTTCTAGCATTTAAATGTCATCTTTTTTACTTACTAGTTAGCTACCAACATTATCATTGCACACACTCTGTCACCTAACTCAAGTGAGCGTTAAAAAACTACTTAACTCAACCAATCTCTAACCCCACTTGGGGAACACATAAAGAACATTGTAGTTAGGTAGGATAGGGGGGATAGGTATCCAAATAACACCCCTCTGTCAGTTACATTTGAGACATAGTTGTTGTCACCTAGGGTACCCTAATCCCCTAGTACTTTTTGGCATGGTTACGACCAATTTGTCGGAAAGGCCTCTCCCTTAGGAGGGTCGAAGTGGCGAGACTGGTTCCAGAGGCCTGAGTGGAATACTGCAATCCATTCAGTAACCGAAGGCTACCTACTCGTTGTCCATGTGTGGTGTTCCTTTTAGGCCCACACGGTGATAGGACTAGAGCCACAAATTCACATTTCTGGACGTGTCATGAACGGGGTATCTTAGTGGCCTTTCTTCTAGGATTGTCTACCCCGTGTCCCTCCCAGTAGGGGGATATCATTAGCCTTTGGTTCTACGATTCGTATTGTCTGAGTGGGATTTCATCACCCTGCAAAGGATACGTCTGGTTTGAGCCAGTAGACCTTTTACTTAGGTGTTTGAATGCTCCCTTACCTCCCTGAGTCTAGTGAGTATACCTTTTTCATTTTGTAGGAGCCTTTTCTGTTGGTATTCTAACCATTTTTTGCCGCTCCGTTTGCTGTAGCACAACTATCACAGCAAACGTTTTGAGCATTGATGTTGGCGTGAGTGTCGTATTTTCCATGCTCTCCTTGTGCACACATAGTTGCACTAGGATTTTTGAGCCTTTTACTCACCACATCTCACCCGGATTACCCTCATCATCATCATTGAGTCCCAAAGACAGTACCGGCGCCAACGGGGCCAACCCCCGTAGAAAGGTTTACTTATCTCTCCTCACCATAGACGTAGAGCTTCGTCACCTGATCCGGATGCCCCTTATAGCACATCCGATTCTGAACCAAAATAAAACACATACACTGCGCCATCTAGCCCCTTGGCTGGTATGACGTCCAAAGCCTTTTTCGGTGGGATGGTTGGAGGAGGGTCCACCACTCACCCGGCTACCACATCAACATCCATCCCTGTCATGTCATCTATAAGCCCTATGCCTAACATTCCCACCACCACATCCATCCCTATGGATAGTGTATTGGTCACCTATAAAAATCCACTGGTGACTAGTAACATACTTGGGAGCAGCGTCCCTACCATTGCCGCTACGGCCCATATCGTTGCCCCACACATTGGGGGAAGCGGCCCCACCATTTCCACTATGGTCCATACCGTTTCCCCACACATTGGGGGCAATGGACCCACCATTTCCGCTACAGCCCATACCGTTTCCCCACACATGGGGGGAAGTGGCCCCACCATTGCCACTATGTCCCATACCGTTGCCCCACACATTGGGGGCAGTGGCCCCACCATTGCTGCTATGACACATATTGTTGCCCCACACATGGGGGGCATTGGCCACACCTTCGCCGCCATGACAAACACACTTTCCCCGCCACCCCTTACACATCTTCCTGCTAGTTTTCCATTCATGGCCAATCTTAACCTCCTTGAATTGGCTAGGTTGTGTAATATCCTGGGCAAGATCTGACCCAGATATTAACTCAACTCCAAAAAATTTCTAAACTTTACTAGTAAAATTTCTGTCAATTTCTTCGGACAGTGCAGGAGGTAAGTGAGGGGTACTGAGGTAAGGAAAGAGGATGGTGGGATGAATATTTAATTCTGGAAAATGTATGAGGTTAGGTGCAGAAGCAGGTCAGGATATCAGATTAGATTTTTCTTATGCACAAGGTACCATTACCATTCACTTTTCAACATAGAGCAAGTCTATGCCTACTTCGAGGCTTCCTGGGTAGCTGGCATATGCATACTAGACAGGTGGGGATACTGGAAGTTAAAAAACAGAGTTTCTATCATTCAAATGAATGCTGGTTATGTTTAGGAAGGTATTTTTGCAGACTTGTGAGAGTTTGGAAAGATTTGGGGTTTTTGGGCTCTCCCGGGATTGCTGAGCTAGTAATTTTCCAAACTTTACAAACAGGGTCTACAGGATTCAAAGTTATGTATTTAAGGACTGATATGGATACTAGACTGAGTTAGTGACCTTCTCCAACTGACATAATGTAAAAATATTGCTTAGAATGGATTTGGCAGTAAAAGCAGTGAAACTAGTCTAGAAATGACATCAATGTAGCTAGTCTTGTATTTTAACTTCACAAAATGCTTTTAAGAATTAAAAACTCTGCTATGATATTAATTTAAACTATAATATAACATATTCCATCCATAAAACTTGAAATATGACATTCAGAACATTTCTTCTTTTATTAATGCTAGCTTCTCAAATCATGATGCCTCACAGGCTAGTTTTCTGTTACAATAGTGGAGAAATAAAGAGGAGAGGAGAGAAGTTACTTCGGATCTGTAATGGAGGTTATTATCAGTCCATCTACTGATTAGATGGCTGAACTTGCTGCATTCTGAACATGCTGGTCTTCAATGGATGCCATCTTCAACTGGTTCTCTCCTTTAGGAAAATCACCTCCAAAACTGGCTGAGGGAGAAGTAGGAGTAGGAGAAGATTAGAGATTCGATCTGAACTTTGATTTCTAGAATATAGAAGCATATAATGTATTCAATATTCAACTAATATAATCCACTGGAATTCTTGAGAACATCTCTCCATAATTATCTTCTTCCACTCGTGTTCCTCCACTAAATCTAGCTACAAATCTCCTTCAATGGTGGCCTCCTCTTCAATTTGACATTAGATCTTCATGGATGAACTGTACTGAATGTTACTGGCTGTAATACTGATTGCTGGACCTGCATAACACTCTTAGGAAACTCATGGGGCCTTGGAGCACATCACCCAAGCATAACTTGTTGAGGCACAACACTCAACTTGGAGGGCTCAGAGCTCTCACTCACAAATTCCAATAATGATCAAAAGTTATCAAATGGAGTTGGTTGGATTCTTTTATGAACTTCATGATGAACTGCTGAGCAAGTTCTTGGCTTGGTGACCTGTGAGAGTAGGTTACCCACTTTCCCATTCTACTCCAAATCCATGAGGGCGCATTTCTTGAGGAGAATAGCAACTTCTGAGCTTTCAAAACTTTCTTTCCTTCATCTCCTTCACTGAATTTGGGCAAGTGCGCTTTAGGTAGCTTTTCTGGTTGTTGCTATTTTCTTTCTAAAAAAATTTCTAAATCTTTCCACTTTCTTTACTTTCCTCTTTCCTGCTTTTATCTGATTTTGCCAACTTTTGTCAGTTTCCTTTCTGGGTTCATCTTGCCAACTTGTCTCCACTAGATTCCTTAGCTTTTCTGAGATTTATCACTTAAGCAAGTTTGGCCTACTTGACCAATTCGAATTTCCTATCCAAGTCATCAACCACTTGGCACATTTATTAGTAATAAACATTTAAATGACAATAATACAACTCATAAATAATTTAGCTAAGCAATTAATTAATTATCCAGTAATTAATTAACTACTATGGTGTAATTGCCTCAAAACTTACCCAATTAATTAATTTCTCAATTAATTAATAAATCACCTTAGCACTTGAATTGGGGGTTAATAACTTCATGGGAGCCCCTCCTTATCCATTTAATTCCATTATTTCACCCTTAGGAATCTTCCTTCATCCATCCATTAATTATTTAATTAATGCCTAGGTGACTTAGGCTAAAATCATCCCCCTGGACCATAGGAAAATTTGGGAACATGACAGGTTGACTAATGATCCCATACAACATGATCCTACGTGGCCTCCTATGCCCACCAAACTCCCTTCAGACATACCCAAATTCAAGGGAAAGGGAGGATAAGAGCCCCAAAATCATACCATGTCTTTCCACTTATGGTGTTCCTCTAACTCCATCATGGACGACTCCATTCACCTCTAATTACTACAACGAACCCTTACTGGAGTGGTAGCTAAGTGGTATATTGACCAACCTCATGGGACTCATCTTACATTCACATCCCTTGCCTCACTTTTCTACAATTCTTCCAGCTACCCATTCGTTACGATGCTGGGGTAGAGATCCTCTTATCTTGTAGACAGAATACGGCCACCCACATCACGAACCACATCCATGAGTGGCATAAATGGCGTACTTTATGTAAGATAAAGTTGTACGACCATATTTTCTTAGACTGGTTCCTGAAGTCTCTCATGCCAACCATCATAAAGGATGTGGCATCTGAGCGACCTCAGTCCGAGGAAGAAGCCATCCTCAAAGCCCAAAAATTTGATCTTATTTACGCCTAATCCAGCTACCTATACTCTATCCTACTCGACACCCCTCGTGTCGACTCCTCACGGAGCGATGCGCTGGGAGCATCTCATGCTGCCGACGGCATCATCGGACATGTGGCATCACGTACCCAACCATACATAGCTATGCCTACTACTTGTGACCCCGATCTCTCGCGTGCCATGTCCCATTCTGGAGCGACTACATCATACACCCCAGTCATTCGACCTCCTCATACTCATGGACCATCATGCCCACAATAATGTTATGGCCATGCACCCCCACCTTATAATCCTCCTGCGGGATAGTCCAATTTTTATAACCACCCGGCTCCACTCGCACATTCACAAGTTCATCTGGCTTACTATCCTTCGCAAGCCCCACTTGCGCAACCACAATATCCCCCAGTCTATCACCCACCGCCGACCCCACTAGTACCAGCTCAACCTCAAGCACATCCCGGTTACTACCCTCAGTAGGCACCCCCACCACCTGCTCAGCCATAAAACCCTCCCAACCCCCAAGGGAAATTTTATGCCCAACAACACCCACAGCAAAACCAGTATGCTCAACACAACCAACAAGGCCAATAGAACAGAGGGAGAGGATGTAACCGTAGGAACAACCAACCCCAAGATCCAGGCTGTCAACAACCAAACCCCCCAAAGAACAACAATGACGCCCCACCTGACCAAAACCCTGACAGACCACCTCGTTAGGGAAAGAATCCCAATCTAAGAACAGATCACCCTTGTTCCATATGTGGGGTCTACGACCACTACACACACAATTGTCTGCATCTGGAGTGCGCCCGTCAACTTTGGACAGACGACACCCAACGCCAAGGACAGGATGCTCCTCCTGCACAACCCAACCCCCAACCAGCTCCCATGGTGCTGCAAAATCCCTTTCCCATGCAAGGAATAGTAAATAATCAACCTCTGGGTCCCCCTCAAGGAACCGCACAACCACCTCAACAGATCACATATGCTACACAGACAAACCAACCGACGGATTCGGGTACCGATCATCAACTCATGATTTCATCGGCCGATGTCAATCTTTAGACACGTCGAAACCAATACGGCCCCACCCCTGAAACCACCCCTGCTGAGACGGATTCTAATTCTCTTCCCACAGATCAGTCATTACGCATACCCCCACCACATGGCAATGGGGCCCCCAAAGCCCCTTGTTTCCCCCTACGACGCACCAACAACAATCTCAATGCACGTGCCGCCCCCAACTACAACATCGTGGATGATCTTGTTCAATTCCTCGCTGCCATGTCAGCTCTTGAAGTTTTGAAGAATTGTCCTGCTCAATGCAAGACTTTATTATCTGCTATTGGGGCCATAGACCCTTCCGATTCACGATTTATGGCTTTCGATCTGGACCAATCCGAGCCCCGTATGCCATCCACCTTAGCATTTCAAGTCTCAGTTTCTATCTGAAATCTTGTTATTCACTGGTGTATCATCGATGAAGGTTCCTCCACCTACGTTCTGTCTAATTTTGTATGGAAAAATATTGGATCTCCTACGTTACAACCATCCACAACTGCACTACGAGCTTACGACGGCCGTTCCACTCAACCGCAGGGCCTCTTGGCCAACATCCCAGTCCAACTACCTAGGAAAACCATACTCATTAACATTGAGGTGATCAATGCACAACTTGACTACAACCTCCTCCTCGGACGTAGTTATATGTATGCCATGAAATTCGTTGCCTCATCGGTTTTCCACATTATGATGTTCCCCCACGAGGTATGGATACTCAAAGTTGACCAACTTACATACTATGACCCTAACGCCTTGGCTGCTCCAAAAAATGTCCTCCCTATGGTTGAACAACTCGCTCCAAGTACACACTCTCTATAACCATCTTCAATTGGACCTGGAATATACTATGAAACCCCCATGACATCCACTTTTTGATCTATTCCGCCACCGGCCACAGAGGTGTCTGATTTATGCACCATTTCATCCAACCCAGCTACACCCAACCCGTAGCCACCCTTACTACCGCAGCCACCATCGGTACCAAGCCATGTTGGAGCAACACCGATCCATACGATACCGTTTTTATTCCCACCTTCTGGAGGGATAAGCACCCCGGTTATGGCCACTCTTAACCTCCCTGGGCTAACCTTAGGTCCCCATGTGGTATTTACCCGCCCCTACTCCTCCCCCAACACCTCAAGTTGTCCTCCAACCTGTTCAACCTATCATCACTTCCAACCGACCACCCTCCGCTGTTGCGAACTTACCCAACCACCTCGCCGCAGTGACATCCACATATGCAACAAACCATCCCCCACCACCACCTAAAAACATTGGGGGCAGAGGCCCACAAAACTATATCACCCCACTGGAAAGAAAACCTGTGGCACCTCAACCACCCCCGTGAGCACCCCCTAAGTGATCCCTGTGTGACGATATCGACCACGCCAGCCACAACTTCCCACAATTACCCGATCATCAACAGCACATGAAGAATTTGGACGATGACCCTAACATTTTGATGGTTGTACTAAACCCCCCATCCCATTAGCATAACAAGGCATTGCGTGCCAACCATGCTTGCGCTATATGTGGGATATATGGTCACTACTCGCACCATTTCTCTGACCTTCTGGAGTATATATTGGTACTTCACGAACTATCCCAATCCAATTTAGAACCATCTATCATGACCATTGAAGAAATTTACCCTCCAAAATCTTCCTCCTCGGAAGAGATTAACACCATCTACATGATCTCCACATCCGATGGACACGTGTCATCCCCTGCACACGAACTCCCCCCAACCAATTTGTCTACACACCACTTTCAGAGCGACGAGTAGATACTTGAAACACTTACTGCACCCGATTATCCCTAGGATGACATGCATCATCGATCTTATTTTATTCCTAGGGAGGCGTCCACTTCCACATACACTCAGTTTTCAATCGAAACAAAGGACTTTCTACCTGAGAAGGTCGACTGGTTTAAGAACCCTATTCCTGCCCCTGACGCCTTCGAGGAAGGCAACATGGCCAATATATAACCTACCATACAGGTTGATATTTCCATCACACCTGGTACACCTAAACTCATCTCAGTAGGTGCCACTTGTACGGAATACGAAATCAGGGAATCCAAGAAGCTTTTTTCAAGAGTTTCGTGATGTCTTTGCATGGTCTTATACTGAGATGCCCGGAATGGATGCCACCATCATTGAACATCACATTGATACATGGCCAGAAGTCCCATCTGTCCGCCAGAAGAAAAGACCCATTCACCCGTCCAAACTCCCCCCAATCAAAGCCGAAATTGAGAAGCTGCGGAAAGCCGGATTTATCTATCCCGTCCCTTACACCACCTGGGTTTCCAACCCTCTACCTATAAATAAAAAATAGGGCACTCTCTATGTTTGTACATATTTTCGAGATCTCAATCATGCATGTCCCAAAGACAACTTCCCCACACCCTTCATTGACTAGCTCGTTGAGGCTTGTGCGGGACATGAAGTCCTCTCCTTCATGGACGGCTTCTCTGGATACAACCAAATACACATCTGAAAAGATGATCAATACAAAACTTCTTTCACTACCCCATGGGGCACCTTTTCCTATCAGGTCATGGCATTTGTACTAAAGAATGCAGGTGCCAATTTCCAACGAGCCATGACATACTGCTTCCACAACCTAACTCATATCATCCCGGTTTACCTAGATGACCTTACCACTTGCTCCAAAGAACGATCTAACCACCTAAATGACCTCAGGAAAGTCTTCCTGTGTTGCAGCAAATACAGAATCTGCTTGAACCCCCTCAAGTGTCTCTTTTTCGTTCCTGCAGGCCGGTTGTTAGGATTCATTGTTTCACAGAAAGGGATAATTTTTGACCCTTTAAAAGTTCAAGCCATCTTGGATCTACCTCCCCCTCGCTCCATAGGTTAGTTACATAGTCTACAAGGGAGAGCCAACTTTCTCCGTCGCTTTGTTCCCGAATATGCCACAATGGTTCACGGCTTTCTCTGCTTACTCCGCACTCGCAGTCCATTTGTCTGGGATGAACAAGCTCAAGTAGCCTTTTTATCTCTTAAAATAGCCTTAACTAATGCCCCATTGATCTCCCCCCTGGATTTCTCAAAGAATTTTATCCTCTATGTCTCGGTGTCTGAATGCACCGTCTCCAGGGTCCTCGTTCAAGAAGATAGTGCACGGAAAGAACACGTAATCTACTATGTGAGTCAGACCCTATCTAGCCCATAGTTGCGTTATCCCCAAGAAGAGAAGTTGGCCCTAGCTATCGTCTTCTCCACACAAAAGGTCCGTCACTATATATTACTGAGCCCAACTACTATGGTGGCCGACTTTAATCCTATGGTTTACCTTTTGAGTCGTCACCCCCTACAAGGCCGCGTGGCTAAGTGGGTCATTATTCTCCAAGAGTATGACCTCACGTTTACAACACCCAAGAGAGTCAAGGCCCTTGCATTGGCACAACTAATGACAGACTTGCCATCATCCTCCAGTTCAAATCCCATCAATACTAGTCTCCTTGACGACCATCTATTTATCATCTCCTCAGATGACCCTTGGTACAACGATATCTTGATATACCTTCGCATTCAGAAATTTAGAGCCGACCTAGACCGTGATGGACGCCGACACATATGGAATCACACCTCACGTTACCTTCTCCTAGGAGATGTGTTATATCGTCGTGGTATCGATGCCATTTTATGTCGTTGCCTCACCCGCAATGAGGCTGAACAAGTTCTTAACGATTGCCATAGTGGAGCCTGTGGTAGACACTTTTCCGGGATGGCCACCACCCAGAAAGTTATCCGCACCGGGTATTTTTGGCCCTCCCTCTTCACTGAATGCATCACTGTAGTTAAACATTGTCGTAACTGCCAACTCTTCGCCCCCAAGGTGAGGACACCACCTGCTCCCCTCCATCCAGTTGTCACTGTTGGCCCTTTCTGCAAATGGGCCATTGATTTCATGGAGTGTAACCCTTCCTCGGCAGGTGGCCACAAGTATATCACTGTAGCTGTAGATTACTTTACCAAGTGGGCCAAGGCCATACCCACGTTCAACTGCAAATCCTACACTGCAGCTCGTTTCTTCTTCAATCACGTCATTACCCGTTTTGGGGTCCCACAACAACTTGTGTCAGACCACTGGAAACACTTCGAGGACTCCATCTGGAAGGAGTTGTCTATCCTTTTGAAATTCGAGCATCAATACTCTTCTACCTATTACCCCCAAGGGAACGGCCAGGTAGAGGCCATCAACAAAATATTGAAGACCATTCTTCAGCGCACCGTAGATCACCATAACTCCAATTGGAATCACCTGTTATTTCCAACACTTTGGGCTTATCGCACATCCATAAAGACTGCCATGGGTTTCACCCCTTTCCACTTAGTTCACGGCGTCGAATCGGTCCTCCCCGTCGAGTTCCAGATTCCCGCCCTCCACATAGCTGTTGAACTCCTACCCAATACCTCCCCCCTTGAACAATGCCTGATCCTTTTGGAACAGGCCAACGAGGATTGCCGGACAGCCCTTCAAACCATTGAGGCTGCTAAGAACCACTCCAAAGAGGGCAACGATAAACATGTTCACCTGCGTAATTTCCGGGAGGGAGACCTGGTCCTCGTCTACGAACAAGCACACAATAAGACTAGGAAAGGAAAATTTGAATCCATGTGGCAAGGACCATATATTGTCCATACCTGTTTAGGACATGAGGCATACATCCTCACTGATTTTGAAGGAAAACCCCTGCGCAACCCTCAAAATGGGTTGTACCTTAAACGATTCTACCCTTAGCACCTTCTCAGGACTGTCTAGTCCCTATTGTACAGTTTCATTCCTTTTTTTTTTCACCTTTTTCTCTAAGACCTCACATTTTTTTTTCCTTGCATGATCACAAATGGATTACCTCCCACCACAATACGTCATTTTTGCCGATGGCGCAAGTCGCTGGTCCCTGAACCTTGCCTCTGCAGCTTGGGTCCTGTATTCCCCCTCACACCAACTAATCCACCTCGATGGAGTGTGCATAGGTGTTGCTACAAATAACCAGGATGAGTACGATGTTGTGGCCGGTCTACTAACCGTCGCCCTCCATATGGGCATATGTCACCTTCGTGTGTTTCTTGACTCCCAGCTGCTTGTCTCCCAAATCAACAATTGTTACCAGGTATGAGATCTCTGCCTTTTTAGAAAGTTCCTGCGCACTAAACAAATGATCAGACAGTTTGAATCCATTACATTCACTCATGTCCCACGAAATCAAAATAGTGTAGCAGACTAAATGGTTAACAATATTCTAGACTGGCATACAAATCACAATATGTAACACACATAACCATATCACCTACATGTACATAACAACATCATTTAGGCATTTAAAAACTATAAAATCACAAAAAGAAACCATTACCACAATTGCATCCACGTGCATATAATACAACCATCATGATATGTGCATCCACGTGCATAAAAGGTAAACATCATCACAAAAGGAATCCATGTGACGATAAATATATATATATCATAGAAATGTCATAAGTACCCACTGTACCAAAATATACATATAAAAACAGTGAGGAGCCTCAACAGCATCCTCGGTAAATATCATAAGCCGTATCTACAAAAAATCCCACATGCTCAGAGCAGTGGGGGCAGCCCTATCAACTTCCTAGTCAAACTCCTATCCATAGTCCTCATCATCATCACCCCTCTTTGACTCCACTGCCCCCGCAGCTACCTGCACCGCTAGCTCATCCTCTCCCTACTCCTCCTCGGGAAGCTCCTCCTTAGGATCCTCCTCCTCAAGATCCTCCTCCTCGGGATACTCCTCCCCGGTATCCTCCTCTAGATCCCCCTCCTCGGGCTCATCCTCCTCATGCTTGTCTGGTACCTCAGCATCCTCATCATCCTCCCCAAGATAGGGTACATCCCCTCGAGCAAAATATCTCACTGTCTATGCGGCCATCGCAATACGCTACATGATGGGCCTCCACTCCTGTGGAGCATCATAAAATATGTCAATTAACTCTTGTTCTAGATGCTGCTAGCCGTTGCTCTCAATCCCGTCTAGGAGTTGATCAATCCACTATCGCAAAACATCCAAGGTAATGGCGGCACTCCGATGACACCCCTGTCCACGACCTACTGGATCGACCACCTCTATATGGCCTCTCCATGACCGATGCCCCAATGGTGGTCAAGGTCCTACATCTGCAAAGAGAAACATCAAAACATTAATAAATACCACATGGATACAACATAATACTATGCATAAAAACAAACAAAACAAAAAATAAACATACCATCTGGTCCCCAAGCCTGACCAGGAGGTCTCAGCAGCTCCGGGTCCCCACGAAAGTCCATCCGGGAATATGGGTAATCCTTAATGCCTATCGATATCTATATCCACTGAATAAACAACTCCTCTGTGAAAAAACGGTCCACTAGCCCTCCACCTGTGCAAGTCATCATCTCGCTCGATTGCCGCATCTGTTGCTCTGTCAGTGGTGCCTCCCGCACTGCTCTGTGAGGCCGTAGTGTGGGTAACCGCTCAAAGAAAAATGCATATAGAAAGGAAGGGTAACATAACCCCTTCCGTAGATGCCTAACCTTGCTCATCTCTCATCGAACAGCTGTCAAGTACATCTGCCCCCAAGCATAATACGTCCCGTTAAGGACGCTCTCTATCAACACCATCTGCCCTCCCGAGATCCAGTGAGGGCCATGCGAACCCAAAATACGTACCACCATCGCTACAATAGCATGGGTAGTGGGACTCTCTAGATCACAAAGCATAAGTGCAGAGCCACTCACCTCCGCCACCGACAGACAATGTCTATCCAATAAGGTCTCCATCGATATATTCCCCGGCCTCCTCGGCTAGGTATCAGCAACCATGCCCAACCTGGGCAATCCAGTCAAGACATATACATCGGTCAGGGTCAGATCTAGTCACTCACCCTGAATCATAAAAGCCTCAATATTCAAGTCCTAGAACTCAATCAACTTGTTCATCAATAGCCGTGTTGAACGCATCAGTGGGATCTATTCAAACTTCAGGAGCCCATAGTCAATTAGGGCCTCCCGAACTCCCCTGTCCGTCCGAATGCGTCGTCGGATGGTACCCGGGACTTCCCTCTCTCTCCAAATCACCATTGGCATCCTGCCAATAACAACAACAAAATGCATTAGACCCACATCAACCTCCCATACCCTCAAATCCATCCCTGATCCCAACACAAGTTTTGGCCCCATAGATGCGCTCTGGAACGCGTTTTTCCCCTTGAAATGCACGCTTCCAAAGCGCTCATGTAAAGCCCGTAGTTGCACTCTACACCGCGCTTTCCTCTCAGAAAGTCGAGCTTCAGAGCACAACTACGCCCCCCTTAGTTGTTCCCTGAAGCGCGTTTTCCCCTAGGAATACAGTGCTTCAGACCGCAACTAAGCGGGTCATACCCACGCAGCAAACCGCGCGTCTGGAGGCCCTCGTTGTGCTCTGAACCACGCTTTCGAGAAGGATACCCGCGCGCTACGAGCGCAGCTACCCCGCCCATAACCGCGGTCCAGACCACACAAAACCCTCCGAAACGCGCGCTTTTCCATGTTGGCAACAATTAATGCCCGATACGACCCTACAAAGACCCAAACCCCAACAAAAACACTTAAATGACAAGGCTAAGGCCATGAGCACTTACCTGCAACTCCCGAAATGCAAATCCACCAGTCGAATCTCTTGTAATCTCAGCTTTCACCTCTGGGCTCCTCTAATCTCCTGTCATACTCACCAATCACAAATGATACCTATTATGAGGGTCCACTTACTATTTATAGACATTGGACTTATTTTCGTTTTTCCATTACGGGATCATCTGATGTCCATTTCTCAAACAGTTGATACCAATGGACTCAGCGCATCTAGAACTTCGCGGTGGTCGAGTTGTTTTCCCATTTTCACTAGCACCTTTTTCGATCATTTTTTCACGTGCCCCTCATCACCTCGATTTGCATGCCACATTGGCCGTTGTCCATTTTTGACGTTCTTTATATCGCCAGATTCACTTTTGCGCACTTGTGACGATGCTAGAGATCATTTCTCCCATCCACCACTACCTTTTTTCAGGTATTTTTCACATGCCCCTCATCGCCTCAGTTTGCATGCCCATCGGTCGTTGTCCATTTTTGACGTTCTGTATTCACTTTTCCGCGCTCGTGATGACGCTAGAGATCATTTCTCGCATTCACCACTACGTTTTTTGGGCATTTTTCACACGCCCCTCGTCGCCTCGGTTTGTGTGCCACATCGGTCTTCGTCTGTTTTTGACGTTCTTTATACCACCGGATCCAGTTTTCCGCGCTCGTGAGAATGCTTGAGCTCATTTCTCGCTTTCACTGACCCCTTTTTTGGGCATTTTTCACATGCCCCTCGTCGCCTCGGTTTGAGTGCCACATCGGTCATTGTCCATTTTTTACGTTCTTTATATCGTCGGATTCAGTTTTCCACGCTCGTGACCATGCTTGAGATTATTTCTTGCTCTCACCAAAAACATTCAACGATATTTTTTCCCTACACCTTATCGCCTCGATTTGCATGCCACATCGACTGCTGTCACATTTTACCATTTCGTGCATCAAAACCTATCCATGAGCCCTCCGCTCCATCATACTGAAATTATTACGTTGTTTTGCTACCATTCACCAACCCATAAGGAGGCCCCATCAATGTTCCCTCCCAACCACGATTCTTGATCCCCATACTTGCCCCTTGATTGAACACTTCCTTCTTGCCTCACCATTCCTTTCTTCGGTATAATTTTATCCCTTTTTCGGGCCGATCAATTCCTTTACGAAAAAGGCACTTAGGGAGTTTATGTTAATCTCTTTTCTGACTCCTAAAACAATGAAAAGATCGCCGAGCAACCTTGCTTCCTTTCATGCTTGCTAAAAGTATCTGAAAGGGCATCTACCTGGTATAAGTCTACCCCTTTTTCGGACCTTGTAGACTAATTACAAAAAAGGAATACTCTAGTCACATCGGCTAGAAGAGTTCTTCATTGCATCCTTTTATGCTTTTTCTGGCTTTGGAGACTAACACACGAAAAAGAACCCCCTTGGAGTCTTCTTATTGCTTTCAGACTCTCTAAAAATTGAAAGCAACCACGAGCACTCACCATCCTGGGCTCATCTAAATCCACACGACGGTACCTTTTCAATACATCAGAGTCTTCTTATCGCTTTCAGGCTCCTTAAAATTGAAAGCAACTTCGAACATGAACTGTCCTGGGCTCGTTCAATCCACATGACAGTACCATTTCTTGAGCACACTTCTATCCCTTCTTTGAGCTCCTTAAACCATGAAGAAGGCTCCAACGGTGCCTATCGACGCCACAACATGGCATATACATCCACCTTATTATTGCAGCTTCCCCAATTTGCTCTCCTTTGTTCAGAGTATTGTGCGATATGCAACGTTGAGAGTTTCCTGATACCATATATCATTTTGCTCCCCCGAGTCTCTCCCATTTGCAGTCATTACCCCTAATCCCTTAAAGCTATGATCCCCACCCTTGAATATTAGTTTCATGTGCTGCTAGATCATCCATGTTATCATACTCTGAACAAAGGAAGTTTGAGTCCCCTCACCCACTTTTTATGACCTCAGTTGTTCCCCATAGTATATCATTCCCCACAATACATCAGTCCCGCCTATAGTACTATCACCTTCTGGTTGTGCACCTCGCGCTCCTACTAAGGAAACATCATTGCCTTGGTATTTGTCGGTCTCCCTCTATCGATGCCAACTCATCTATTCCAGAGGATAGACCCAGAGGTCCCTCCTCCTTGGACTCATCACTATCGATGGTGAGTGCCTACAGACCATTTTGAGAAGAGTCCTTATTGCCTCTCCGAACGGTTGTTTATCACATGCTCGACTTCGACACCTTCATCGCACCGTTGAGATTCATGCAGGGTATTGGTCCCTTCAGTTATTAGTCGAAGACCCCGGATGTCCCCCGACTCTAGCATATTGGTGAGTCAATTCAGAACACCCAGTTATATGTTCCTGTGGATATTCGGGCTACGTTTAGCGATTATATGGATGTTGTCATTTCCATACACCAGTTCTCTAGATCAAGCATGGTCATACCATGGGTATGTCCCAGATTTGCGTCCCCTCTGGACCAGTATGATGTACACAACAGTTTTCCATGTATTGTTCAGGTCCCCTTTTTGGACCTCATTATTATATTTTGGTCAAACCATGGGTATGTCCCAGATTTGCATCCCCTTTGGACCAGTATGATGTACACATCAATTTTCCATGTATTGTTCAGGTCCCCTTTTTGGACCCATTATTATATTTTGACAACGAGCATGGGTATTCCCACCTCGCCCATATGTTGAGATACTCCTCAGTGAGACATGTATTTTTAGTTCTTGGTAGTCCATACAGACCTTGTGTTCCGGTTTCCATCCAGTTCCTGCTCTCCTCCATCACAATGCTTGTCACCCAGGAAAATCATAGAACTTATGATGTCTATCGGCCATACAATGAGCTCCTTCCCTCACACATCAGGGGGCAATCTGTTAACATCAAAAAATTACTCACCAGCTCATTCATGTAGACACATACCCTTGTTGACCAAAATTCCTACCAATCTAGCCTCCAAAACCCCAGAAAACCTAAATGTGTACCAAAATATTCAAAATTCCTTCAAAAAAACATACCAAAACCCCAAAAGAGGGTCAAGTTTTCCCAAAAATCAAAATAATTGGCAATAAACTCAAAAGAAAATCAAAAAAAGAGAAAAAGAGGGAAAAATGTCCTTTTGTGTGAGCGAGAGATTTATTGTTTTTCATGCTTCACGGACGGAGAAGAACCTTCCTGGGCTTATTTTATTTGAAAAGCTTCCTTGATATTGAAAGTTTCTTTGATTTTCTCAACCATGTTTTAATTGAGGCGAGAATTTCAAGAAACCATACTCTTTGATATAAGCCTTTTGGCCTTTACTTGTAGCATGGGATCATTTAAAATACTATATATCTGCAAGACATGCTTCCTTTCCATGGGTCTGTCATTGTAAAACTTCCTAAGATAGTTATTTATGTTAGAGTGAATGGGACCCTAAGATAGCTCAGAAGGAAATGCTGAATTCTTAGTTATTTTGACAGGGGTTAAATTTACCAATCAGAAAAAGAATCTCTACATTCCGAGAAGCCACTTAGTGGAAACACAACCACACACATATTTTATTAGTGAGATTTTCATGATCATCTTTTGGGTTTTGCCTGGAGTATCATCCTTCAGCTACACCATCATCGAGCTTAGCTTTATTTGAATAACGAACTCAAAAACAAAGCAAATCGAGCTTGCTAGCAGACCAAAAGGTAATCAAAAGCAATTAAAATGAAACAAAAGAAAACAAACCAGAAAAGAAAAGACAACGTTTTTATTTATGTACAAAAGTCCACCTAGGAATTATGCGAAATATTGCTTTAAGGTGAGGCCGTTGAGAGGGAGATTCACTTCCTCTCCTTGCAGGTCTTTCAGTTTATAGGTTGACAGGCCAAGCTTTTTAGAAATTTGGTAAGGGCCAACCCATAAGTGTTGAAATTTTGTGTGCATTCCCTTACCTTCATGCTGGTGATCCCATTTTAGAACTAAGTCGCCTACTTCGAAATTTCTCCTACCAGACTTCCTCTTATCAAACCACCACTTGACTATGTCTTGGTGATGATGGAATCGGTATTTCGCTTTCTGCCATGATTCTTCAAGCTTTAGCAATGTATCAATTCTAGATTGGAGGGCTTGACTACTGGAACCTCGGGAGGCTTGGGATAATTGCAGAGATGGGAGTAAAACATTCGGGGGAAGGATAGATTCTTTGCCATAGACTGGGGTGAATGGAGAAACACCTAAGGCATTCTTGGGAGTGACTCTGTCTGCCCATAAAGTGTTCGGGAGGGTTATATGCCAGCTTCTCTGATTTTCAATCACGGTTTTCTTAAGGATTCGGATGAGATTTTTATTGGTAGAATCAGCTAATCCATTTCCTTGAGGATAGTAATTGGCTGAATAATGGAGTTTAATTCCTTTCTCGTACATGAATTCATTAATTTTCATTGATGAAAAATAAGGTGCGTTATCAAAGGCTAGGGAAATTGGAACTCCAAACCTAGTTATAATGTGTTCCTCCAGGAAGTTGATGATTGCATCCTCATTTACTTTACATAGCGGAATAGCCTCATCCCATCTTGTAAAATAGTATGTAGCCGTTGGAATATAACAGTGTTGCAGCGAGGAATTGGGGTTTATTTCACCGATAATATCTATTCCCCATTGCTCGAATGGTTCAGAGATAATAACTAGATGCAAGGGTTTAGCTGCCTTTGGTAAATTTCCGGCGCTTCTTTGGCATATGTCACAATTTCTAGCATAGGCGTGGGCATCCCTAAAAAGAGTGGTCCAATAGTACCCAGCCCTGAGGATTTTATGAGCTGTGGTATCTCCAGAGTAATGTTCCCCAACGAGGCCATCATGTAATTCTTTGACCACGTTGCTCGCATATTCTTTTTCCAAACATCTAAGGAAAATGCCATCGTAATTCTTCCTAAAGAGCACTCCTTCACTAATTTGGTATACTGTTGATTTGACTCTGAGAGCTCTTCTTTGCTTCAGACTCCAGTGCTCCGACAAGTAACCTGACTGTAAATAATGCACTAGGTCCTTGTACCAAGACTCTGGAGCTGTGGAAATTGGACACACATCGACCATGTTCAGCTCGGATTCATTCCTCCAATCTAACTCTTCATCAGTTGGGTTTTCAGCAAGCAATTTGCATAAACCTTGAACTTTGATAATAGTGGCTAGTTTGAATTCTAAGTCATACTCTTGAAGAGCAGTGACCTAGTTTCCTCTCCTTTCTCCCAATTCCTTCTTAACAAAAAGAGATCTAACCGCGGGATGAGGAACTATGACTTTAGTTCTATTTTTTAGAATATATGGCTTGAACTGTTTTACTGCTTTGAATACTGTGTATGCTTGCTTTTCTACAACCGGATAATTCAATTCAGCACCCTACAGACCAATGCTCATAAAAGAAATTGGGTATTCATCTCCTGATTCTGCCTTTTGAGTGAGCACAGTTGCGAGAGAGTTATCAGAAGCAAAAGTGTACATAATAAAATCTTTATTGAAGTCAGGACTTCTTAAAGAGGGTGCCTTAGCTATGGAAGCTTTAATTTCTTTAAATGCGACCTTTTCCACGTATGTCCACTTAAATTGTGCACTCTGCTTGACCATTTGTTGCAAAGGTTTAACGATCTAAGCGAAATCCGGTATAAACCTTCGAACAAAATTGATGGTGCCCATGAATGATTGCATAGACTTCTTGCTATGGGGCATGGGAATCCTGCTAATATCTTGCACTCTCTCTTGGTATATTGAGATTCCCTCCTTTGAAATGATATCACCTAGAAGTTTTCCCTCAAGAACAACAAAAATACTTTTCTTAGGGTTTAAAGAGATACCATACTTCCTACAACGATCGAATATTTGCTTCAAGTGAACAACATGGTCTTCTCTTTTCTTCGAAAAAACTGTCACATCATCTAAGTATACTACTACACATTGACCGCCCAATCCTCGAAAAGCAATATCCATGGCTCGCTGAAATGTAGCTCCTGCGTTAAATAAGCCAAAAGTCATTCTTCGATATGCAAAGGTTCCCCACTTTGTATGAAAAGTGGTCTTGAGTCGGTCTTCTTCTTCTACTAGCACTTGGTTGTAACCAAAAAAACCCTCTAGTAGGGAGAAAAGTTCTGATCCCAACACCATTTGCAAGATTTGTTACATCGGGGGCATAGGATAGTTATCTTTATCGGAAGCTCTGTTTAAATTTCAGAAATCCACACACAATCTGATTTCTCCTGACTTCTTCCATACGAGAACTAAATTAGCTACCCATTCAGAATGTCGGACTTTAAAAATAATCTTTGCGTCCAACAGTGTCTTCAATTCTTTCTGAATCCAAGGCTCGAGTGTTGGGTGCATCCTTCTTAATTGATGCTGAAATGGCTTAACGCCCGCTTTCATTGGTATTATATGTTGAATGATACGAGTGGTGTATGTTTTCAGATCGTCATAAGTCCAAGAAAACACATCTTTATACGGCTGGAAACGTTTGATGAACTTACTTCTCTTGCTCGGTGTACAACACTTACCAAGATTAATATATTTTGGTTCATCCTTTGTACCCAGATTTATTAACTCATGTTGAGTGGATGAGCTGTGTGTCTTTGCATTTACAGGTCTTCTAAACTTGTTTTTTAAATCAAATAATGCCTCAAGAGTCCTCACCCCTTTAGGCATGAAATTTCCCTTAACAGCATCCTTATTTTGTAAATATGAATCATGTTGTTCTTCATCAATTATGGATTCCTGGAAATCCTCTTCATTGGTTAAGAAACTAATTATTTGATCATCATCATCAAATACTCGGAGATTCGTAATATTGTCTGGCACAGAGGCCTGAAAATTAATTCAATGGAACATTTGTTATTAGTAGGCACTAATCTGGAAGCGGAGGTTGCTAACAAATCAGCTGCAGCATTCTTCAATCTAGGAATAGAATAAATATTGAAAGCATCAAAACATGAAATCAGATCCCAAACCTCAGCTTGATAACCCTTTAAGTGTGGTGAAAGGCAATGAATCGTATTCCTAATTTTCCTAACCACTGTTTCCGAATCACCAAACACTTTCAAATATTTGACATTCAAACCAATAGCTTTCTTTAACCCATGGATCAGAGCTTCATACTCAATAGTATTATTCGTACATTCAAATTCTAATCTACAAGATAAAAAATGCTTGTTTCTCTTGGGGTCAATTAAAACACAACCAGCTCCTGATCCTTCTTGAGTTTTGGAGCCATCAAAGTAAAGAATCCAAAAAAAATTCTTCTTTAACTAAGTTAGTGTCATTACTACCTATGTTAGTGACTAAATTTACTATGTTACAATCAATATCATCAGTCCGTGAAAAATGAAGGAGATCAGACTGTTTGTCTGAATCATGGCTAGCTTCCTCTAATTGATAATTTCCAGGTTTGATTTCTAGGAAATAGTTCCCTAACAATGAAGATGAAAAAGCTGCAGCTTCATTTTTCTCCTCTAGTTGAGTGACATTTTTTTTCATGTGTGGCTCTCTTAATATCTTGATCTGGTTTTTCCTATTTTGATAGGGAAGCCACAAATGAGACCAATCCGTTGCAAAATAGCCATTCAGTTTCGCAGACCAGTCCCTACTCAAAATTAAACCATATGCTTCAAGGATATCGACCACCATTATATCAATGAATTGACATACTCTAGAATCGGACGACAACCTAATAAGTACATCTTTCAATTCACCAATGACCTTGACAGCAGTTCTATCTAATTGAATAATTTGAGATGGGGATGGGATAGCTTGCCCATTAATCTTTCTACAAATAGATAGAGGCATGACATTTGAGCTAGCACCAAATTCTACCAAACAATTGTGCACATTGTGATTAAAAATCTCAAAAGTTAAGAGGAAAGGTAGAGTTTGAGATTTTGATTTTCCGCCAATACTTGCTTCATTAATTTCCAAGTTTTCATCGGTGTTTTCTAATGAAGTACTTGTTTGTGGATCAAAATCCTCCATCAATTTCTTTCTTTGTTGCGGCAAGCTACACATATCAAAAATGGAAATGTTTTCTTTTGCTTTCTTAATGTCTTCGATTATATCATAGCCCATGTCACATTCCTTTGAAACTTTTGACATATTTTCTGTTTTATTTGAAGAAGCTTGTGACTTTTGGGTTATTTCTGAGTTTGGTTCTTTAGTCACCGTGGGAGAGACTGCTGGATTTGTCTTGGGTTGGGGTGGAATGACAGTTATGTGCCACTTCTATATTTGATTAGATCTAGCTTTATGCGCTTCTACTATCGGATCAATCACTGGGAATTTACTCCTGGTAGTGATACTAATAGATGTTGTTTGCACTTCATCAACGAAATCTTCACAAGATGGTTCTTGGGTAGGAGTCCAATCCCAAAGGATCATCGTAGTGTCGGGAGCACACTCTTTCCTCTTGGGAATTTGTTCTTGTTGGGGATTTGTTTGCTCAAGAATTTGTGCATCTAACATTTGGTTCATTACTAAACTCATCGAATTGATCCACTGTGGTCAGATTTTTTCCGAGTGTTGTTCTTGATGGAAAGTGCAGAAGTGGTCCATGCCTATTTCATTTAAGTTTAGTATAGCAGAATTGTTTACCGCTGGGGTTGACTATCTATTTTCTTCTTTCTTTTTATAGAATGGCTTGAAAGGTGGCTTTGAAAAACTAGTTGCCTTATCTTTCTCTAAATCTACAATTTTATTGGAGAGTTTTTGCATCATTTTTATGACATTTTCTAAATCTGTTGCGGGTTCTTCTTTATCCCTAGTTAACAGAAAAGGTTTTTTAACGGCTGTTGGCTTGACCTCTACATTGAGAGCATGTTTAGCGATGCTTTCAGCCTCTTCTTCTACTTTCTTGACTTCTTCAAAATTTTATGTCAGGGTAATCTTCTTTGTTCTCTTGACGAACATTGCTAGTGGGGATTTAAGAGATGTTGTATAATATTCTACCAAGCATTCATCGGCAGGATTTTTTGCATCACTAAAATTATTTAATAGTGTCGTGAACCTTTGATTAAACTCTTGAACTTTCTCGTTCTTTTCCATTCTCATAGAGAGCAATTCTTTCATAAGAGTAGCTACAGTTTTCTGATTCCCATACTTTTTTAGGAAACACTTCTCAAAATCTTCCCAACTTGTTATCGAGTTAGCTTGTCGACTAAAGTACCAGGAAGACACTTTCGGTTCGAAAGTGTAAGGAAAAAGACAACAGACCACGTCTTCGTATTCTACATTAAGAAGATTCAAGGCTAAATAGAAACTTTTGAGGTGGTCTTTAGTGGAAATCCCTTTTCCATAGTCATACTTAGGCAGAACCTTTTCTAGGTTTTTAGGAAAATTGTGGAATGGTCCAACTACATTTAATGCTCCTCTTGCTCTCCATGCAGGCACGACCATGACTCTTGGTGGAGAACATGGTGGTGTGCACGGTAGTGAGTTATGAGGAGTATGCCTTGGAGTGTGTGGTTGTTCTTGATTTGTGGGAGTCTCGGGCCTGACCTCGTCGAATGGTTCAGTAATTTCTTCTAGAGATAAATCCAATAATTCTTCTAGACTTTGAACCAAAACAGAATCTCTAGTACATTGAGGGTTTTTTCTACGAGCTCTTACTCTGGGCAGCAAAGGAATGATATTTAATCCTCCTAGGTTTCTAACGTAGGAACAAGTATGTCTTCTAAAGCGGTTTACTTCTTCAAAAGGGATAGCATACAAGGTTTCTTGTTGTTCTGTCTCAGAATTAATATTTTCTTGATTTCTTGATTCTAGATCTGAAATGTCTGGGATAGCTGTTTCAGATGGGTTCTCAATGGAAACGTTTAAGGAAAAATGGTCTCTTCTTCCATCCATGCACTGGTGGCCCTCCTTCTAGCACTAAAAACTGTTGATGCCTCGAAAATCATAGCATCAATCAGCAAGGGATTCTCCCTAGTAAGCAATCCCAATTAGATCTCCCACCATTTGGTGTAGGGAATCCGTCCGGTTAACGGTCCAACTACCATGTGATTTTTAAAGATTTGTTTATTTTACCAGTTGCGGCCCAATCCACCGTTTATATATTTTATATTTAAGATGATATGCATATGCCCTAGATTAAATGCATGCATTAAACAAATTTGTTTTAAGCTATTAAATCTAAATTAACCGATCCTTGCAAGGAGTAGAACTTTAAATTATGAGCAATAACTGAAAGTAACCTTTAAAGATTGAAATAGATAGCCATTTAATCCCATAAATGCATTTTCAGTAGAATATAAATGATATCAAAGATAGCTCTAATTATATTAAAACATTCCATCACTCATAACGTACAAAATTTTTGCTAAGAAGTAAAATCATTCACAGCATAGAATTAATTCACATAAGCCAGGAAAGATCTCACTGAATGTATATAGAAACTGTTGAAATAGTTCGGCAATCATCCATTACAACTCAAAGCAAACAATGCACCAGCTTTCACAGGTCCAAATCGTTTCCCTGTTCATGTAGCTGAAGTAGTTCTCATACACAAAAAGAAATTCTTCCACCTGCCAAAAGTCCTTCTTTCTTCTCTAACTAGCTATATATAGCTTTAAAAAATGCTCCAAGAGCTGCCCCCTATACCCTAACCTCTCAATTCCTCTAATTTGTCATGAAGTGCTTAATTTACAAAATAAATAAAAACCCCAACACTATTGCAAAAGGAACGGGGACTAAATTCCAGATGTCACTTTAATATTTTAAAGATATACAAAGTCCAAGAAGATGTGCTGGATGCTTTAGCAGATATAATAAAATGGACTATTCTCGAATGGGCATCACTATTGGGTCTGGGACATCCGCTACAGCTGGCGTCACTACTAGAACTGTTGGTGCGCCTGGGGTGACTGAATTTGATACTTGGTTTGCCGCGTGTGTTCTGTCCACCTCGTCTATATAATTCACCCAATTATGTGCCTCTCTTATAATACTGTTTCCAATCAAGGGGAGCGGAAATCTAAGAGAAACCTCTTGCCTAGCCAGTTCTTCCTCGAGGATGATCACTTCTGCTGCTGCTGCTCGGAGGCTTTCTTTCAATAGGTGTGCATGAACGGCATCCTGGCTGATAAACTGGTCCAGATCTTCAATGGTTAATACATCCACTTTCCTTACATAGGCAATTTCTGCACTCAGTCTATCACTCAGCTTAGATGAACGTTGGGTTCTATTCAGAAACCCTTCTATACTTTGGGGTGTCACTATTCGACAGGCCTCCTGAGTAGCTCATATCTTGAGGTATAAATTCTTGCACTGTTCATAGGTGGTCTGTGTTACAGTGTTCAACTTTGCTCCACAATCTTTAGAATATACCAAGGTGCACACATCTACTCTATACTCAGCGACAGACTTAAGGGGAAGAGTTGCCGGAAAACCTAATTTCCCTTCCCTCCACACAATTTGTTCCTCTAAATCTTTACTGATGCGTGCATGTTTCCTTCTAACCCGAGTGGCTTCAATGTTAATCTCCTTGACCCTGGCCATTATTTCTTTTAACTTGTACACCTCTTCTGATATAAGTTCCTAGAGTTGGTGGTTCTTCTTAAGTATTTCACACGCTTGCTCATGAAAGGGACCAAGATCACCTACCTCGCTGGTCACGAACTCCAATTTTCGTTCCATCAATTCCCCGCCTTCTTCCAATTTCTCTATCTTTTCCTTCAAATCCTCAATTTGCTGAGCATCATCAAATTTTTCAAAGTCAAGCCTGATGTTCCTATTTTCAAGGTCTTTCTTCTTTTCTTCTAGGGCTCTTACTTGGATTGCCAGAGATCTCTTTTCAGCTTCTAGATGCTGAAATTTTCTGCTTAGATCCTCCTTTTCTAACATAAGGGTGTCACATTTTTCGACCATCAAATTCGTATAATTTTGTTTTTTGACCAGAGTTTCTTTCAACTGACATGCTCTCTTCTTTTCAACTCCTAACTTGGATCCTAATACGTGTACATTGTTTGCGGTTGCTTTAACTGAGGATACAGAGATGGATGCCATGAGATCGGGAGCATCCTCGGTACTTTGCATGATTGTGGTTTCATGCTTAGTGATGATATCTGGTCGGAAAGGTCTCTTCATTCGAGTCACTATCTCCTTTACAATGGAATTTCTCTTTTTTTTATAAGCGAACCTTTCCCACTGGGACACTATACTATTCTTTGATGGAGTAAAAGGGATGAGTGGGAGTTCTCTTCCAGATAGGTCTGTATCCAAGTCTTGTATGTTTGGACTCTTTGGATCAGCATCTTCCCCGGCTTTCCTTTCTTCCTCCGCCTTTCTTTTCACTTCTTCTTCTTGTTCCCTTCTAAGTCTCTCATCTTCTTCTTGTTTGGTGATTTCTTCCAATCTAATTCGTTCTTCCTCTCGAACTCTTCGAGCTTCATCTTGAGGTGCTTGGACCTTTTGAGTCTCTTCTTCTCGAATTTTATCTTCTTGTGCTTTATTGCTTCTTTCTCTAGCTTCCCTTTGAATTTTCTCAGCTTGTTCTTTGAGCTCTTGTTCTTATTTAGAGAGAGTTTGAGTAGCCTCTATTGTTTCCTTTACTTCCTTGACAACACCAGAGCTAGAACTGGCTCCAACATTACTTAGTCGGCAAATCTGTAGTTCGGTCATGTTACTGACCCCTCAATACACTTCTTCTTCCTCATCATAATAATGGGTGTATTCAAATTTAGCATGGAGTTCTCTACAATGTTGTGCAGCCTTGCCTCGTCGATCGTTCCTCCAAAAAATCCTTTCCCCGAAGTGAAAGTCTTTCAGTTCTGAAATGAACTCCTCTACAGTTGCAATCCCTGAGAATAGGTAGGCCCCAATATAGAAAGGTAAAGGCAGGAAAGTTGCCTTCTTTGCCTTGTACAAGGTGCTACCAATCCCATCAATGAAAACTTGCCTCACTGCCTCCTTGTGGACTATGTAGTCCGTGGAACATCTAGGTAGGATATATGGCGGTTTAGAGCCTCCATACATTCTTATGAAAGTACCTTGCAGTGAAAAATAGAAATCACCGTAGTTCTCCAGGACTTCCGTGGCGTTTTCAGACAAACAATTAGGTTCTTCATTGAACCTCAACTCATATAAAGGTATGATAAACTCCTCAAAAATCAATTGGTAGTGCCGTTTGTAGTTCTGGGCCCAAAAGAGTTTGTAAGCCGTGAATACCGGGGTGTCAGCCTCTCTCCAGTTACACCCAAGCTTTGGAAAAGGGTGTTTTTCCACAATACAGTCTATCAAGTAGGATGGCATGTAGAATTCTTCCTTCTTTGCCCCTATTCCTTCTTGAGCAGCAATTATGGCTAATGATAGGCTGTTTGAAAGGATGTTTTCCCAATTACAAATTGTCCCCTTGAACACTACATAGTGGATGATGGGAACCCATCGGAGCATAAAAACAGTACCATCGGGCCTTCCAAAAATTCTACTAAGCATGAGGGCGATCATTCTGAAAGGAGGTATCAGATTCTGAACCTCGTACTTCTCACTATCTTTTCTTCTGATTTGTTTTCACGAGATCAGCAACTTTTTGGCCATCTCTAGATTATCCATTTGGATTTGTCCTAGCCATTCATCATCAAGTTGTTGATGAGCCTAGGGAAATTTGTAAACTGCCGTGATATAAGATGGATGGAAGGTTGCAAAAGCTTCTCCCTTACTGTATGAAAGAACCCTTGTCTGTGCATTCGCATGCTGCAGCATCCATCCAATTACTTCTGAGCATGGAAAAAGTTCCGGGCGTGTGGCTTCTTTGGATATGCAGGAGGTTCTGATGTTCCGGTACAGGTATTCTTCCTCGAGAAGCACTTCAGGAATGTCCTGGTCTCTTATCATACGATATATGTCTCCCCTTTTGACTTCAGGAGGCACTCCTGTAGTGAACTTAGTATCTTCGAATAAAGTTTCAATACATGTGTCAGCCGGTCCTGACCCAATCGCCTTCAATTTTCTTTTTCCACCCTTAGGCATTTTGACTTAGTACTTGTCAATAATCAGACATACGTAGATATAAAAAGACATGGCGCAATGTCAGCAATCCAAACTACATCCTACTCATAATGTTAAGGCTCAAACGTCAACTAAAACCTTCTAACTCTGCTTGTTTCACCATTGATTTGCAAATTTCAAATTGTTATGGCTTTTCCATTTTCAAATTAAACATTTATTTCACATGTCATTGAATAATCCTACGCATTTTATTTTAATCTGATTATTTCCGTAGGCCAATACTGCAACTAAGAAATATAAGAGCAATGCATTCCCGTAATAACACACCGCAAAGAAAACAAAGAAAGTAATTATGAGTATACTATGTTTTATGGCATGAGAATTGACATGGTAATAACACGTTCCAGAGTATATAGAGGCACGAAACTTCATATGCAGAGTAGGAACTCCAACGTTCTTCTCATAATGGCGGACGAGACTGGGTTCCATTCTATGACGTTACTAATTTCTAAAAACTAGACGATGGTGTATCGCAGGACTCGCTAACAATTCATGTGGTAGATGATTACGGCCTGGGAAACTATGCACCCCTATGAAGCCAGTCTCGAATGTGTTTAGCAAGATAGGAGCATGGTTCTAGCATCGACGGAACATAGGACCAAAAATAAAAACGCAGAGTCCAAATAGCTTGGATAAAAAAAACTATGACCACGACCCCTTTTAACTTGAAAGATAAAGAAAAAACCACTTCAAATCAGTATATGAGGCTAACCTGGTGAATTCGGCCTGGTTTGAGGCTAGTAGCGTTTCTTCGGAAGATGGGGAACTTGGATCTCTGAGTACGCAGTCTTCAAACGGAAACGGAAGCAGGCCTTCGGTCAGTTGAAACAATGAAAATTAACGGGGTTTGAACCCTACATATAGCGTTTAGACACGTGTGGGCCATTAATAGAGTGGTTGTGAAAATTTAAATGGGGTTAATGGGTGTACGGATGAGGTCAAATCAGCACATTCGGCATTAAGTGTGGCCGCCAAAACCGGAAAGACTTTCTTAACCTTTCCGACCGTTGCAAAAAGAAAAAATGAGTTTTCCCGCTGCTGCGGGAGGATTATCGGAGTTCATCCGCAGAAGAACGGTGCGAAGTTGCGAATCGGAAAACTTAATTGAGTTTCTCCGCCATTGCGGAAGAGTTATGTGAGCGCTTCCGCTTTTTCGGGCAAGTTTTAAAATCTTGAGCGAAGTGACCACTAAAAAATGTCATTTTTTATCCGCCGTTGCGGAAAATTTACTTGACTTCTTCCGCTGCTTTGAGCAAAATGGTCAAGTTCTTCCACCAAAGTTCAACCCATTCGTCTCTCTTTGCCGCTATAGTAGATTTAGGTGGGTTTCTCTGCCATTGCAGAAAAATCTTGTGAGTTCATTCCGCCAACATTTGGCTTGGTTCTTTTTCCCGTCTCTTTGGCAAGGCTGGTCCAGATCTTCTGCCGTTGTGGAGAAGTTATCTTAAAAGTTCTGTCATTGCTTGACTCGATCTTTTCTTCCGTAGTTTCAAAAAGGATGGTCCAAAACCTCTGCCATTTCAGCAACTTTATCTTAAAATCTCCACCATTGCGGCTCAAAAACTTAAGTTTTACCTGGTCAAAAAATAGAAAAAAAAATTCAAAGGGAGCAAGCAAAGGACCTATCTCTAAAGAAAACTAAGAAAGAAAAGACTTTGATGGCCTTAAATTTCTTAAAAAATAAAGGAGGGGCCCCAATATTCAAAGAATTTTTTTTGGGGGGGGGTTGCAACAACAACAGGGTTGTTCGTGGAAACCGTGGAAAGGTACCTGCCTTCTTCTGGTCTATTTAAAGAACGTTCATCGATAGTTTTGTCGAAACATCATCGCAGGTATAGAAAAACCATCGCAGCCTCCGGCTTTGTTTTGGTTTGTTCGACGATTAACCATCGATAGAGCGACGGTTTTTTGTGGAAGCAAATTTCTGTGCAACACTTTTTCGACATATTTACGTTGTTATAGGGACGAATGTTCCTCGATAGAGAGACGGTTTATAGAAAATGAATAAAAAAAAATCATTTTCAAGACCACCTTATAGAAGACATGTGGTGACCAATTTTCGTCTCTATTGCGACGAATTTCCAAGTTCGTTGTTATATGCACAAAATAGGTTCCACGCAAAATCGCGCCCATGATCGTCGCAATTGGGATGACAAAATGTGGCAATATCAACGAAAAACTATGGCAAATTTTCTCAAATGTGCTAGTTTCTATTTGATCTATCTTTCACGCAACTATAGAACAACAAAATCAATCACACCAGTTGCTCACTTCTTCTTTGGGTAGTGCTACTACTCAACACTCTCAAACAGAACCATGCAGAGTATTAGATCGATTCAAGAACAAAGCATATCAATCACCATGAGCATCCAAGCATCACAACCTCTACCATGATAAATCCTAAACTCCTTGGAATCTGAGTCATGTTGGAAATATGTATTACGAGTTGTTGCTTATCTAGTTTGGGCCAGTTTAGTTAATCAGATATTGTCAGTCTACAATGTCAGTCGGTCTCTCACGATATGGTGCTCACATCTCACCATATTTAAACAGCCGTAAAAGTCAAGTTCTTAAGTAGATTTTAGTCGAGAATTTGTTATAGTCTTTAATGTTACTCGGTAGCATCCAAGAGAAGTTGATATCAAATTCTTTATATATGTAAATGAATAAATTAGAAAAGAAAAGAAAGACATATTAGAGAAGTGAAAAAGAGATTTGTAGAAGAAGTACAAAGAGAAAGTGTGTGTTAAGTGGAGAAATAGTTTGTGAAGAATTCACGTTATTGAACCTGTGTTGTGTTCTGGTAATATATATTTAAGTTTTTCCCGAGTTTTATTTAAGAAGATAACTCATGTCGCACACTTTCCTCATATTCATCCATGAGTGATATTCACATTTAATTTTTATAAAAGTTAAAGAACTTTTAACATTTCACTTTCTAAAATATTTTTTAACTGGGGAGTAACTTAATGATAGGATAAAAGACAACTAAAACGCCCCACTTATCCGGCGAAAGTTTCATCAAAACCCATCAAATTTGTTCCTGGAAATTGTTATTTCCACAATTCTGCAATTTTAGCAATCGTAATTGCCTCTCCTATACTAAATGCCCTATTTTAAAACTACCCAGATCGCCGAAATTACGATTTGAGCACTCCAAATTGTCATTTCAGCTATTCTTGATCTGTCAGATTCAGGCAAGTCCGGGGCATTTTAGTTAGCCATTATACTGCTCTGTAACTTAATACTTTTCTATTAGAAAATTTCAATATCGAGACGAAAGTTTCTTTTGAAGGGACATAAAATGTCACAGTGAATTAATACTTTATGGGAAATATCTTTTATTAAGTTCTTTATACATTGTGTCGAAGGTTCCCCTTATGCCTTCGCATAGTGAATAATGTTTTTCTAATAGGTTTTACTACACAGTTAGTTTTAAGGGTTTACTGTGCAGCTATTTCAATTCACACTATTTACTGTGTAGTTCACACCAAAGTGAATCTACGCAGTTCCTTTGATTTGGTATCAAAGCAGGTTTAGGAAGAGCAGAAGCTTTGTTTTGAAAGAAGAAAGTGATAAATAAAATTAAAACAGTGGCTTCCACTTTTGGTGCACAAATGTCAATTCTGCAAACTCCAAGTTTTACAGGCAAGAATTATGAATATTGGTCCTTGACCATGAAGGCTCTATTCAAAGTATAGAAGTATGGGATATAGTTGAAAATGCCTATGTGGAACTAGCAAATTGGTGGACTCCAGGAATGGGTACCTAATTAGGGTAGCTATACCGAAAGTATACTTTAATTATCAACCAGGGAGAGTACAAACTTAAGAGATGCTAGGCACTATATGTGCACTATAGGGTGATATTTGTCATTCTAAATGTTCAATGTATCCTAAAGAATGCTCTCAGGGAATAGGAAGTATTGTTCTAGAAAAACTAAGAAGCAAGAAATATGAAAGTATGTAAATCCATGAATTGAAAATGCTGAAAACTGATAAATCTATTATATTAATCCAATGCTGAAAACTGATAAATTTATTCTAGGAATTGAATGCTGGAAAACTGGTAAATTTATTCTAGGAATTGAATGTTGGAAAACTGGTAAATTTATTCTAGGAATTGAATGCTAAAAACTGGTAAATCTATTCTAGGAATTTCAATGTTGGAAATCAATCAAATTCTGTCTATCAAATCAAATACTGAAAGCGATTAAACCCTATTCTATTCAAATCAAATGCTGAAACATTTAAACTCTATGTGATCAAACTTAAATAAAGGAAGTATGCATGAAATCATAGATCTGACTCGTTCTTTGGAAATGGCATAAAAATACTGGAACTCAGATATAAAATATGCCTCCACGGATGGCACACATAGGACTACAGACGGTGCATTACGGAATTATGGAAACAGTGTTATCAAACTACAGAAGAAAATCGTTTGTACTGAAATCGGAATCTGATGTCTAAACAAATGCCAAAGTAATTTCACGCATCATGATGATTGAAACAATAAGTAAAATGCATGAGAAATACCTGTAATGAAACACAAAAATCCTCATCTACGTATTGAGGGGGCCCTCCCCAACACATATTTCAGGAGGAAAAGGAACTTATGAACTCAAGGAATTAATATAACGTTGTTCTTTCATTATCAATTCATAAATCCATGTTTCAGGAAAATGTAAAATAGAACTGTCTCAAATACAAAAATGTGTTGAAGATTGTTCTTCAAAAATGTCTCCAGACCCCCTGCTATTCAAGAGGTTCCTATTTATCCTTATCTCTAACCTATCTCTACATTGTAAACAACGATCATGTTTAATAGTAGTCCTTCCTTTAAATCTGAAGAAAATGGATCGCTAAGTCACTCATGATCTTCAGTCTTGAGCTTGGTTACTTATTACTTTTTCAGGTCACCTGCGCCCTGCTCACACATGCCTAAATTGATATCTTTAGCACATAAAACACTTAAAGCATAAGAATAGATAATCGCTAAACTACTTCATTTAATAATCAAATAAATGCATTCTCCCCTACAAAAAGAGGTGTTTTTCTTATTCTTTCATGCTTGTGTGTGGCATAAAGGGGTTCTATGGTGTACCTATATCCTGGGCTCATCATCTCCCCCAGACTTGAAGATGTCACCCATCCTTGGGTAACACATCCTGATCCATGACAGCCTCCCTGATATCCCAGGCGACAACTCGAGGAGTTACTTCCTGTCTGTAATAACCTTGAGTCTGATCTTCTTTAGCCCATGCTCTCATTTCCTCCTCTTCATCAATCTGCCCCTTAATAGCCAGAGGGAGAAAGAAAGGTGGGATTAATTTCATACCTATCCACCTGAGTTGGTTCTTTATTAAAGACTCTCTATAAAACTTTGCTCTAGTGAGTGCAATTTCTAGCCTAAGGGGGGAGTGAGGCTCCCTCTTTTTCAAATCCTGTGAGATTCATGTCCACCTCTCATCGATGGCTTCCTAAACTTCTCTATAGGTGCATTGAGTGGTGATGTCAAAATGTGAGACTGCTTCCTGCTGCTTTTCGAGAAATATGGGAATTAGATCTTCATTTGAGGTGATAGCAAGGTGATCCTAAATTACCTTCCTGGGATGAGTTGCTTCAGCTCTAATCCATAGTGGGTTCTCCCATTCTTCTACGAGGTAGATATGAGCATATTGGGCTCTTTCTATTTCATGGTTCATCCAAGATCATAGTGCTCTTAATTGGAAGTCACCCATGTAGGGATTCGATGACCAATTGGGTGAGTTTGGTACCACAAAATTATGCAGGAAAAATTCGCATAATTTATCTTTTTCTAATTCGGTGCAAACAAGGGAGGTGTCTACAAACTCCTTAGAAGTGGTTAATTCCAAGGGTAGGCCTTGCTTCAACCTCTGTAATTGTAACCTGCCCCATTTCTCTTTTAGGTAAACTGTGTAGACCCTGGATAGTGGTATGAACCCCAATATATATTCATAAATTTTGGTAGTGGTGGTTAAAGTATCTTCCAACTGTAGGATTTTCTGATTTCTTTGAGTCAAATCCTCCCAGGCTTGGCCCAAATTTTCTTTTAGTGCTGAATTCTACTACTCCACCAGCTTCAGTCCCCCCGCATGCTTCATTTTTAATATTTGGGTCTTTTCATGTGTAAATGGTGGGGAGGCTGGTGAAACTAGCTGGCTTCTGTGGAGCCTTGCTTCAATTTTTAAGGCAGCCAGCTCTTCTCTGACTTTTTCTAGCTTGGACAATGCCTCAATCAGTTGATCATTCATTCCAGTGTTTATATTTTCATTTGCAGGGTTCCACTGGAAGGTATCTTCTTCTCCAGGTGTAGAAGGGTCATCCTGCTCTGCCCCAAAATATTCAGAGTCGAACAGGTTCTGTATTACGGGGTTGGCCTTTTTTTCTTCCTTTTTGTATGCTTGGCTTTGTTCTGTTGTGCCAACCTTCCACTCTATTGTTTTGACCCTTGCTTGCTGGCAGAAACCCCTGAGGTTTTCGGGTGAGAGGCATCCTTGGAGTGCTTTATTCTGATTAGAGTGTCAGCCATGACCTCGTTATCACTGTCCAGGTCAATTTTTCGTTTGGCTCCCGATGCACAAGTGGATTTTTCTTTTGATCCCGAGGCCAGGGGTATGACTGGATTTGGCGTGCCTCTCATCCTTTGGACGACTTCAACTGAGACCAAAACGAATTCCTCCCACGAGAGCTCTGGTATTTGCACCTTCAATTATTCACAAATAACTAACTTGATCAGTCTATGGTGAGCCAGTGCATCCTCCTTTCCTTACACTACCTTCTTGCTCATTTCCCAGAGAGACTACAGAAGGTAGAAGGGAATACTGATGTTATTGTTTGATCTAATATGGCCCCTATGCCTTAAGAGCTCCAGAATTATGAAATGGAAGGTTGGGATGTAACTGAGCCTCCCTGTGCATGTTATATACTCCAGGATAATGGCAGCCACCTCATCCCATGGCGCAGACATAGTGTCTCTTTTAACCTCGTTCTTGTCTTCCTCATATCTTTCCTCCTGTCCAAAGAAAGCTGATTTCTCCCTCTAGTTAGCTTCTCTATCATCTCTGCACCAATGTAGCCCCATGGGAAATCCAGTATACTTTGCAATTGCTTCTTCATCGAGCTAGATGCGTAGTCCCCTCACCCGAGTGACATATTGTTCTTCCTTTATGCACTTCAAGTTCTAGGTAAATTCTAAGGCTACTATTGTGTCAGATCATCTTAGGCCCATAATAAATGACATCCATCCCGTTGTGCAGAGGATGGCCAACACCTGCGAATTTTCATATATAGGTGTGTGGTCTTTTGGCTCACTATTCTTGAATCCTTTTATCATTTCTGAGTTTGCTAAATAATCATCAAACCACAAAGCTTGGAGGGTGGATGACTTACCCATCTGCTTGGAATCGATCGTCGGCTTGTGGGCAGCTTGCTGGCTGAGTGGCGAGTCCACTTCCAGTATTATTTCATTCTGAGAAACTTGTATTGCTTAATTAGGTCTTCTTGCATATCCCGTTGTCTTATTTTTCTATTTTTATGCACTCATCCTCATTATTGTGCATCGTGTTTGCCGTCTTATGCATTCCTTTACATTATTGCACATTACATTCCTTTACATCATTGCACATTCCGTTGATGTTTTGATCATTAGAGGATATGGCGGCTATGGAGATCGTCATTCTCCTGACATGTCTAAGGTAGGTCATCATGACCCAGCAAGGTTACCCTGAACCGTGCCACCGAACTGACTGAAAATCTATCCTCAGCTTGAAAAATAATAGTTTTTGTGGGGAGAATGATTTGATTAGAAAATAAAACAAAGAGTTCAGTCATTACCTGTTATGCTAGCGTACCTTAGCGGATAATGTGGGATTGTTTGTATGGGCACGGGATTCCGTAGTAGATTTTGTCTGTGTCTGTAGTTATTTTTGGCATCTCAGTAGTTATGCTTTTTTTATGATTTCCTTATGATGACTCGCTTTCTTTTTGTCATTTGCTTGCTTTAGTTTCTATGCTAGCTTGCTTGATTTGACATTTGATTTTGTTGAATATCATTTTTCAATGATTTTTCTGGCTCGCTTGATTGGATTTCTGTCTTGCTGAATTTTGCATTTGCATTATTTTTGCTTGTTGATTTTCTGTGTTGGCTCGCTTGATTTGAGTTGTTGATTTTCTGAATATTGCTCTTGTACTTCTTGCACAGGCTTCTTTGTAATTTTTCTGATTTTTTTTTCTCTTTTGTTTGGCTGATTTCTTTGTTGGCTCACTTGATTGGATATTTTGTTGAATTCTGCTCATTGATGCTTGGTCTGGCTCACTTGATATTTGCTCTTTTCTGATTTTTTATCTCTATTGTCTTTCTGGATTTGTCTTGATTTGCTTGAATTTGAGTTTCAGTTGCATAGCTCCTGGTTTGTTATATTATTTTTTATTTTTCTCTTTTTTCATTTTTTTCTTTTTTTTCATATTTTTCTGTTTTATGTTTCTTTCTCTCTCTTTTTTCTTCTCTTTTTATTTTATTTTATTTTTTCTCTTTTTCTTCTTTTTTTTTTCTAACAGTAATCAGTGATTATCTATGTCCTCTATCAGCATTAGATTTTTCTGATAGAGTGTTTGTGTGAACTCCTCTCTGGACTGTGGTTTCTTATATAGCTTGAGTCTATGTCCATTCACCAACATGGGGAATTCTGTTTTATCAATTGTTGTTATTCTGACTGCTCCATTGTTAGATTGTGTCAATGATGTAGGGTCCGAGCCATCTAGTGGTGAGTTTTCCTTGAAATATTTGAAACCTAGAGTCATATAGTAGTTCCCAGTCACCTTCTTTGAATTTCTTCTGCTTGATGTTTTTGTCATGCCATTTCTTCCTCTTTTACTGGATGATTTCAGTGTGATTAAGGGCTTGTTGGCGGTGCTCATCCAGCTGATTTAGTTGTAGCATGCGTTCCTCTTGAATTTTTGAAAGTTCCATGTTTAAATTGGCTGCAATTCTCAATGTCTTGATTTTAAATTCAATGGGGACCATTATTTTCTTTCCATATGCCAACTCATAGGGGGTAAATCCTATTGTTGTCTTCCATGTTGTGTTATAAGCCCAAACTGCTTCACTCAACCTGTCTTCCCAATCTCTTTTGTGTAGTTGTACTGTCTTTGTCAAAATTCTTTCAAGTTATTTGTTTGTCACTTCAGCTTGACCATTAGCTTGAGGGTGGTAGGAGGAGGGCCTTCGATGTTTGACATTGTTTCTTCTAAGTAGGTCCTTGATGGGGTTGGATGTAAACCGTGTTCCTTGGTCAGAAACTAACTCTCTTGGAACTCCAAATCTGTGGAAGATTTGCTCTCTAAAAAAATTTGCTACATTTGTTTCATTTGCTATTGCAAGTGCTGCTACTTCTACCCACTTTGTAAGGTAGTCAGTGCATACTAAAATATAGATTTTTTGGTTTGATGGGGGGTTGAATGGACCAAAAAAATCAAATCCCCATTTCTCAAATGCTTCCAAAGATATTTGGGGATGTAGAGGCATTTCCTCTCTTTGTGTAGGCTTTCCCATTCGTTGACAATCATCACAATGTGATACATAATCATAGGAGTCCTTGTGAAGTGTTGGCCAATAATATCCATTTTGCAGTACTTTATAGGTTGTTCTTTTTGCAGCATAATGGCCTCCACATGGCTCATTGTGAGCGGCATGCAGTATATCATGGATTTTGTCTTCTCTGATGCATCTTCTCAATATTTGGTCTGGCCCTTTTTTAAAAAGCATTCCTTCTATCCATGTGTAAGTTGCACTTTGTCTTATGATTATGCACTTCTTCTGGTAGTTGTAATGTTGTGGAAATTTACCAAATACTAAGTAGTTTTTTATGTCAGCAAACCATGGAATTTTTGTTGAGATTGCAAAGAGGTGCTCATCAAGGAATTTATCATTTACCAACTCATTGTCATGTCCATGGGTCAGTCTAGACAGAAAATCTACTACCACATTATGTTTACCTGGATTATCCAAGATTTTTATGTCAAATTCTTGCAAGAGGAGTAGCCATCTATTAATTCTAGCACTTGTATTAGGTTTATTCATAAGGCACCTGATTGTTGAATGGTCGGTGTGGACAAAGACTTGGTATCCAGTGATATAGTGCCTAAATTTGTTTATGGCATGTATGATAGCCAAAAACTCCTTTTCTGTGACTGTATAATTGAGTTCTGCTCCTACCAAGTTTTTACTAATGTAATATATGGCATACAGTCTCTTTTCTTCTTCTTGCCCAAGGAATGTTCCAATGGATCTATCTGAAGCATCAGAATGTATGTGGAATGGTAGTGTCCAATTGGGTCGTTGGAGTACTGGGGTTGTGATTGTCTTCTCTTTGAGGTGTTCAAATGCTAACATACAATGCTTGGTCCAGATGAATTCTGTATATTTTGTTAGAAGGGAAAACATAGGTGCAACAATTTTGCTATAACTTTCTATAAATATTCTGTAGTAGCCTGTTTTCCCAAGGAAACTTCACACATATCTTTGTTTGACAGGTGGTGGAAGTGTCCTAATGACCGTGACTTTTTCTTGATCAATTTCAATTCCTCTTTGTGAGATATGGTGTCCTAGCACTATGCCCTCTTGCATCAATATTCTGCATTTATCATTGCTTAGACATAAGCTCATTTCAATGCATTTTTTTAACACTAATTCAAGATGTTGTAATGCCTGGTGAAAATTTTTCCCATAAGGTGTGAATTCATCCATGTAGACTTCTATCTGATCATTGATAAAGTCAGAGATATGCTCAAAATGGCCCTTTGAAATGTTGTTGGGGAATTACAGATTCCAAAGGGTAGCACTCTGTATGCATAAGCGCCCCATGTAAATGTTGTTTTATCCTGATCAGCAGGGTGGATTAGGATCTGGTTGTATCCAATGAATCCATCCAAAAATGAGAAGAATTTATTTCCAGCTAGTGTTTCCAATACTTGGTCAATGAATGGTAGAGGGAAGTGGTCTCTTTTAGTTGCCTTGTTGAGTTCTCTGTAATCTACATAGATCCTCCACTTCCCTCCTTTCTTAGGGACTATTACCAATGGTGAGACCCATTCACTATCTGAGATTGGGTAGATGAACCCTGCATCCAATAACTTCTCTGATTCCAATTTGACTATATCTTTTAATGTTGGCTTCATCTTTCTTTGAGTTTGTCTGATGGGTACAACGCCTTCTTTGATATATATGTAATGCTTGCAAATGTCTGGGTGGATACCCTTCATGTCGGTTTATGTCCATGAAAAATCCTTGTTGATTTTTTAGAGCACTTTCATTAATTGTTGCTCCTGTTCTGGCTCCAAATTTGAGTTAATATTAACTGTTTTTCCAGGCATGATCTCAACTGTTTTGACCTGTGGTGGCTATTGTTCAAGTGAGATCACTTCTTCCCACATTCTGTCAGAGTTGTGGGGTGAATCTTTATTTCTCGTTGCTGATCTGTTTCAAAAAAATATACAAAAATGTCATGATTAGAAGATGCATTTTGAATAAATCTATCTAAATGACTGTCTTCATTAATAGCCTTTAGAGATAGGGAAGCTTCGATGGTAAGAACAAGCTGTATGTTTCAGTCATTTATATCATTATAGTCATATGTCCAATTATGATATTCTATGTCAGTAGATTTTCTTGCTAGAGGATAAATTGTGATCTTCTTTCTAGCCCGCCATTGGGGATTGTCATGTTGCCAGATCAACAGCTTATATAGGAGTCTGTTGTTGCTATCCATGGCCTCCCTAGGATTATTGGGTATCCATTGAGTTTACTCTTCACCTCTATAACTATGAATTTGGTTGGACACTCCCAGGATTCTATGTTGATAATGATATCCTCAAGCATTCCTTCAGTTTTTACAATTGAGGTGTCAGCAAGCTGCAGCACAGTACTGGTTGGTCTGATAATTGATTGGAGTCCTAAGGCTATCATTGTGTCCTTTGTCATCACATTGATTGCAGCCCCTAAATCAATTAGGTTGCTTGCAATATGTCTTTTTTTAATGGTTATGTTGACAACTGGACTACCTGGGTCAAGGTATTTAGGGTTGACAATGACACCCAACATTAAGTCTGCTAATTGGCCCACTACGTTTATAGTTGGTGGGTCACGTTTTCTTCGGCCAGGTCGTTTTAAGCAATTTTCTTTAATAAATTTATTACAGATTGGTATGTCTCTTATTGCTTGTATAATGGGGATTTGGATCTTCAAATGGTTTAATTCGTTAAGGATAGCGTTCTCCTCCTCCTCTCTGGTGTTTCATATGAGTTTCTCAGGAAATGGGGGGGTTATGTTTGGTATTTGTGGCCAATTTTCTTCTTCCTGAGAGTGTGTCTCAGCTGGATCATGTGGTTCGGGTTGTGTTATTTGTTCATGATTGATATGTTCTTGATTATTCTCTGGATGGTGTTCTGCAATGTTTTGCTAGATCTGAGATTGATTTCATTTATTTCAAGTGTATCAACGACATAAGTAGGGAATTGCACCACTTCATTATTTGCTTTGTTGTTGTTTGGGTTTGGAACCGGTTGGGAAGGGATTGGGGGTGGCATGGGAGGTGATTGGTTCTGTGCGGGCAACATGATGAGTGGCTTCTGTAATGGAGTCCTCCAGTTTGTTGAATACGAATGTGGATTTCCATAATTCATTGTTGGATGAGAAAAAGGTGGGGGGTAGGGAGAATAAGGTTGTTTGTAATATGGTTTTTGATACAGTGTTTGGCTTTGCTGCCATTGGTTTGGAGCTGCTTGAGTTGGCCATGTGGTTGGTGCTGAGGGGTTCCAATTTTGTTGATTACTTCCTTGGTTAAAATATGCTTGGTTGTTTGGCTGGAAGGGCCTAACAAAATTGTTTCTTCTTTGATTAACAAAACAGAGTTGTTCCATAGTACCTTTAGATGTGGGATCCTGAATGGAAACTTTGCATGATGGCAGCAGAGGGAATTTATCAGTAGTGTGATCATCAGTGCAGAGGCCACATATTTCTATTGCATTTAATGTGAATTGTCCATTTTCATGTTTCTTTTTGCAGCGTGGGAAAAAAACTGATAGTGCTTGGTTTATCTCATCCTGTTTCTTTTTAATTTGGAGTTCATCTAATTGCATTGCTAGGGACTAAAGGATATCAGTTTTCATATCATCAAGAATATTTCCTGAATCATACTTTGTGAGGTTTGGTCCTGAAGATGACGATCCTCCTGTAAATGGATTTGTATCCCATGTCCCATTCTTACCTTTATTGGATCTAGAATAATTCTTGAAGATTTGTAGAATTTGGTCATAGGTTTTCTGGAATATATCCCCATCTCCTAACAGGTTCAATACTTCTAGATTTTCTTCTTTGATTCCTCTAAGAAGGACAAGTTTCAATGATTCTTGATCTAGGGTACAGTGACTAGCTCGTTTGTAACCGAGTTGAAAGCGTTGTGCATAGTCTTCAGGGGATTCTCTTTCTCCTTGCTGCATCCTAAAGATTTCATCTCTTGTATCTTTTGCCTTACAGTAATCCCTATATTTTTCCAGGAAGGATTGTTTCATTTGGTCCCGGGTGAAAATATTGTTCCCTTCTAGGCTCATGAACCATCTAAGTGATAGATCTTTCAATGTAGAAGGAAAGAGTCTCAGTTTTGTGCACCAGTACTATAACCAAAAGACCTACAAACTACCTCAAATTCGAATAAAAATGTGTCAAGGTCTTCTGAGGTTAAGCCATGGAAGTTTGGAAAATTATTAGGGTTGATATTCTTCATTCTGGCATCCCCAAGAGGTAAACTAATGGGAAAATTAAATAGTTCTCTATGTTCATCCTCTTCTTCAGCCATAGTATCGTTTGAGATAGAGGTAGCAAAGTAGTTATCACGGTGTGGATCATAGCTGGAATCAGCTTCTTCGTCAAAGTTGAGGAATTCAAATTGAGAATGTTCAGAGCTGGTGTTTCTCATAGGGTGGTTAGGCAGCAATCGTCCAAATTCATCCCTCTTTCGTCGAGGCATTCATAGTAAAAAAATTATGATTTTTTTTATAAGATGTCTCCTATAGATTAAGCACCTTCCCGGCAATAGCGCCAAAAAGTGGTGGACATCAGGAATGGGTACCTAATTAGGGTAGCTATACCAGAAGTATACTTTAATTATCAACCAGGGAGAGTACAAACTTAAGAGATGCTAGGCACCATATGTGCACTATAGGGTGATATTTGTCGTTTTGAATGTTCAATGTATCCTAAAGAATGCTCTAAGGGAATAGGAAGTATTGTTCTAGAAAAACTAAGAAGCAGGAAATATGAAAGTATGTAAATCCATGAATTGAAAATGTTGAAAACTGATAAATCTATTCTATTAATCTAATGCTGAAAATGGATAAATTTATTCTAGGAATTGAATCCTGGAAAACTGGTAAATCTATTCTAGGAATTGAATGCTGGAAAACTGGTAAATTTATTCTAGGAATTGAATGTTGAAAACTGGTAAATCTATTCTAGGAATTTCAATGCTGGAAATCAATCAAATTATGTCTATCAAATCAAATACTGAAAGCGATTAAACCTTGTTCTATTCAAATCAAATGCTGAAACATTTAAACTCTATGTGATCAAAGTTAAATAAAGGAATTACGCATGAAATCATAGATCTTATTGGCTATTTGGAAATGTATAAAAATACTGGAACTCGGATATAAAATATGCCTATGCAGATGGCACACACGGGACTACATACGGTGCATTACGGAACTACATAAACAACGTTATCAAACTACGGAAGAAAATCGTTTGTACTGAAATCGGAATCTGATGTCTAAACAAATGCCAAAGTAATTTCATGCATCATGATGATTGAAACAACAAGTAAAATGCATGAGAATTACCTGTAATGAAACACGAAACTCCTGATCTACGTATTGAGGGGGCCCTCCCCAACACATATTTTAGGAGGAAAAGGAACTTATGAACTCAAGGAATTAATATAATGTTGTTCTCATCATTATCAATTCATAAATCCATGTTTTAGGAAAACGTTAAACAGAACTGTCTCAAATACAAAAATATGTTGAAGATTGTTCTTCGAAAATATCTCCAGACCCCCTGCTATTCAAGAGGTCCCTATTTGTCCTTATCTCTAACCTACCTTTACATTGTAAACAACAATCCTGTTTAACAGGAATCCTTCCTTTAAATCGGGAGAAAATGGATTGCTGAGTCACTCATGATCTTCAGTCTTGAGCTTGTCTACTTATTACTTTTTCAGGTCACCTGCTCCCTGCTCACACATGCCTAAATTCATATGATTAGCACATAAAACGCTTAAAGCATAAGAGAAGATAATCGCTAAACTACTTCATTTAATAATCAAACAAATGCATTCTCCCCTACAAAAAGAGGTGTTTTTCTTATTCTTTCCTGCTTGTGTGTGGCATAAAGGGGGTCTATGGAGTACCTATATCATGGGCTCATCACAAATCAAGAAGCATATCATGCTCTCACACAAGCTGAGAAGGATATTTTGAAGGAACAATGAAAAAAAATGGAAAAGCATTATTTTACATACATCAAGCAAGGCATGAAAGCATACTCCCAAGAGTAGCGGCAGTAAAGACCTCCAAGGATGCATGGGATACTATGCTAAATTCCTACCAAGGTATGGACAAAGTAAAGACTGCTAAATTACAAATTCTTAGAAGATATTTTGAAACTATGTCAATGAAAGATACAGATTCAGTAGAATCATTTTATACTCGATTTATTGGTATGGTCAATCAAATTAAGTCCCATGGAGAAGCCATAGATGACAGGAAGGTTGTTGAGAAGGTGCTTAGGAATATTCCCCCCAAATTTGAATCTTTGGTCATGACTTTGGAGGAAAATAAAGATCTGAGTCAGTTTATTATTGATGAGCCGCAAGATTCTCTTATAAACCATGAACATAGATTAAATAGATCAAATTCATCATTAGAAAATGCATTTGCGGCACGGTCATATATAATCCATGGAAGAGGAAGGGGGAGATCTAATTTTAGAGGAAGAGGAATAAGTTTTCCTAGAGGAGGAAGTAGAAGCAGTCCTACAAATGTTGTTGGTAGAGGTCAAAATTAGAATTTCAATCATTCAAGTGGCCAAGGGTTTGATAAATCTCGAATACAATGTCATTATTGTAAGAAATTAGGGAATTATGCATATGAATGCAGGAAGAAACAACATGACCAGAGTAAGCAAGGTCAAAACTAGTCAAGCAACACTAGTATTTCCACCAGCACAATGTTTATGGCATGTGTATCCCTAGTTGAATGTAATGTTTCCCAAGAAAGTCCATTTGATATATGGTATTTAGATTCAGGTTGTAGTAATCATATGACTGGAAATTTAGATTTGTTTTCCCGTTTGGATAAATCAGTTCAAACTGATGTTACACTTGGAAATAATATCCAAGTCACTATTTTGGGCAAAGGTATTGTTGGTATTCTAACCAAAAAGGAGGAGCAGAAAAGTATGTCTGGTGTATATTATGTCAAAGGTCTAAAGCATAATTTATTAAGTATTGGGAATTTGTTGCAAAGAGGATACAAAGTCTATATGGAAGACAATTATTGTGTGATTATGGACAAGTATCCAAGCAAACAACTAATAGCTAAAGTGCAGATGACAAACAATCATTTTTTTCCTTTAAGAATGAGGCCTCATATGAAGGGAAAGACTAAACGAGACACAAACAATGTATTTAAAGCAGAAAGTAAAGAAGCAAACAAGCTCTGCTTTACGGAAGAAAAAGACAGTGGTGAATAAATACAAGCAACATTTCAATTAGAGGTACAAGATGAATCCTGGTTGTGGCATTCCAAATTTGGACATCTGAATTTTGGTGGGCTAAAGCCACTACACATAAAGAATATGGGGAAAGGTTTTCTATTGATTGAAAAACCAGAAATAATTTGTGGATTATTCATTTTTGGAATAAACATAGGGAGTCATTTCCAGTTGGAAAGTCATATAGAGTGCATACACCACTTTAAATTGTGCATTTAGATATCTATGGGCCAATGCAAGCACCATCCATAGGAGTGTTGGCAAGCGGTTTGATGGGGAAAGGTTGCGGTACCAACGACACTGCGACACACCGGAGGAGGGCGTGAAAGGAGTATTTTGTGACTAAAGAATACCACAGTTGGCGGGTTTTGGGTCACTTGGACCACATAGTATGTAATAGTGAGTCAATGTACCACGGTTTGCAGGTTTTTGGGGTCATTTGGACCGAGTCAGTTAGATATTGGGTCAATTTTCCATAGTGTCGGTTAGGAAGTCAATTGTAAGTGGACAAATATTGTAATGGCAGAAGCCTATAAATACATGAGAGTTGTAAAGTGTTAGAGAGGAGAGGGGAGAAGAGAGGCAGAAATAGACGAAGATAAAGAGCGAAGACCAATGATGTGCGAGATTTGTGTTTTGCTTATGGTATATGATCGCGACAGTAATATAATGATGTTTTGGTACTATCTTTGTGCAATATTGCAATATGTGAATGTTGATTGATGCAATGTCTGCTTACTGTTGTTATGATGATAAATGTTGTGATTAAGTAATATGTTCTCTATAGAATGTGATGATAAATGTTGCGATGAATATGATATGTTATAACTCCTTTCCGAATGTTTAAAGTTTATGTTTAAGTACCGCAATAGAGTTAGTCTGCACAGCCACAACTCTCCTCCTCCCTCGAAGGAAACATGGTTCTGTCTGCTCTTCCTGGACGCCTCAGGTGAGACCTCATCCACTCTGTGGGTGTTGCTAGGTGGACTCAAACTTGCCCGGGCCGGTGCCAAGGGAGACTGCGGTATGTGTCGACAGTGAGGTGAACCCCTGTCGACTGAGGTCGCGTTGGTCAACAAATGGTTCTGTTGTCGGGACTGTGTGTGGAGTAGAAGGAGGTCATGTTGTGGCATCCGACGAAGCCGAAGATACAGAAATGGTTCGATCAGAAGTTGCAGAAGTTTGCTGAAGAAGAAAGACGGAACACGCGACTGACAGTAGATCAATGGCTGGGAAGATATATTCATGACGGTCCACACGAGCAGCAGTAGACGACCTTGAAGCCGACCTTAAGAAGGAGCGGGCCGAGAAGGGTCACGCCATTGAAACACTTAAAAAGGAACAAGACTTCCTTATTGCGGAAAAGGCTCGCATGTGGGACGACAGTGTTCGGGTTGACCAGGCGATCACAGAGGCTTATCAACATGTCCCGGAGCCCACTGAAGAGGTAGACGTGCTCCACCGAGTGCAGCGGTTGGGGGCTGCTAATGTTCAGTTGCGATAGGAGAATGACCTGTTGAAGTCTCAGTTGAAACCAAGTACCCCTCAGGCCGATGTGGATGATTGAAGAAGGGCACTTGAGGAAGTTGCCACCCAAATGGAGGAGCTGGAGACAAAGGCAACCAGGCTCACCGCCAAAATGGTACAGTTTTGGGGGCACATTGTTCACGATGAACAAGTTGACCAGCTCACTAAAATCCAGCAGGAAGCGAAGGGCCAAGTGGCCACATTAAAGGCTGCGATGAGAACCTTGCCACCTATGGAGAAAGTTGCTAAGTCGCGCGAGCTGAAGGACTTGCAACAATGGGTTACCAAGGCAAATGAACACTAGAAGATACGGGCGACCCATTTGGAAGAATTACAGGACACTGGCGGGAAACTAATGCTGCAGGCCAGTGAAGCACTACAGGAAGTACAACAGTATTGACAGTAGGTCATGGACAAGCTTGTTGATCACCCATCAGCCGACGATGTGATCAGCAGTCAAGAAGCAGCTAAGGATGCACAGGAGTTGGTGCGGAATGTCGAACAGTCGTATGTAGACTTCAAGGCAAGGACCACAATAGGCACTCTGTCCAGCAGTTGACGTGGCTCGAGGGCGAGCCACAAGATTGTGTTGGGGGCCTGTTGGTAGGCAGTTTGATGGGGAAAGGTTGTGGTACCACCGACACTGCGACACACCGGAGGAAGGCGCAAAAGGAGTATTTTGCGATTAAAGAATACCGTAGTTGGTGGGTTTTGGGTCACTTGGACCACATAGTATGTAATAGTGAGTCAGTGTACCGTGGTTTGCGGGTTTTGGGGGTCATTTGGACCGAGTCAATTAGATATTGGGTCAATTATCCATAGTGTCGGTTAGGAAGTCAATTGTAAGTGGACAAATATTGTAATGGCAGAAGCCTATAAATACATGAGAGTTGTAAAGTGTTAGAGAGGAGAGAGGAGAAGAGAGGCAGAAATAGACGAAGATAGAGAGAGAAGACCAAAGATGTGCGAGATCTGTGTTTTGCTTCTGGTATATGATCACGACAATAATATAATGATGTTTTGGTACTATCTTTGTGCAATATTGCAATATGTGAATGTTGATTGATGCAATGTCTACTTACTGTTGCTGTGATGATAAATGTTGTGATTAAGTAATATGTTCTCTGTAGAATGTGATGATAAATGCTGCGATGAATATGATATGTTATAACTCCTTTCCGAATGTTTAAAGTTTATGTTTAAGTACCGCAATAGAGTTAGTCTGCACAGCCACAACTCTCCTCCTCCCTCGGCGGAAACATGGTTCTGTCTGCTCTTCCTGGACGCCTCGGGTGAGACCTCATCCGCTTTGTTGGTGTTGCTAGGTGGGCTCAAACATGCCCGGGCCGGTGCCCAGGGAGACTGTGGTATGTGTCAATAGTGAGGCGAACCCCTATCGACTGAGGTCGCATTTGTCAACAAGGAAGCTGCAATTATTTTCTCACATTCATTGATGATTTCACAAGAAAAACATGGGTTTATTTTTCGAAACACAAATTTGATGCATTTGGATGTTTTCAACAGTTTAAGGCACTTATGCAGAAGCAAAGTGGCTAGTACATCAAAGTTTTAAGGATGGACAGAGGTGGTGAATATGTATCAAATTATTTTCTAAGTTTTTGTAAATATCATGGTATACACAAGCAATTTATTGCATGCTTTACACCTTAGCAGAATGGTGTTGTAGAGAGGAAGAATCAAACTATTATGGAGATGGCACATAGTATGATGGAAACCAAACATTTTCCAAATGAATATTGGGATGAGGTGGTAGCAACTGCAGTATGAATTATGAAAAAATGTCCAATGAAGAGTGTGAAGAACAAAGTTCCTCAATAAGCTTGGATAGGTATGAAACACATTGTCTCTCATTTAAAAATTTTTAGTTGTGTCGCATATGTGTGACGGAGAAAAACTTCCTATGGCTTGGGGAAGACCACAACAGACAGATGACTACCAGAAATAAAATCAATTCCCAATGAAATGCTATATAAATGAAAATGCTAAGATATGGAGAATAAGACCAACATTCAACCGGATGTTCGAAGTAGATCCTCGTTGAGCTTTCCAATCTACACTTGAACCTGTAGCTTGTTCTCAACAACAAATACAAGCAAGTGCATATAATATGTGAAATATATTAGCATCATCAATAGCATGGTCCATGATATCATAAGAAAATGTGACCCAATGTAATTTAAACAACATTCACAACATCAATTGGACGAGAAAATGAGTATTTCCATTAATGATAACAAGAAGTACATGATACGACCTCTTGTCGGCAACCAATCTGAACCAAGAACTAGGTCTCTCCACTTGTGCCTCCACCACTTCAATCCCCCATGCAATGGAAAACTCAAACTATGAAAGGAGTTTGGTAGGTGAACATAAGAAGTTCACAACAACAAGGATCAATGAGTGTAGACTCAAGTCACGGCAAAAATCCACTAGAGTTATGTTTCTCTCTCTTTCTCCTCCCTTCCATACACCATAAGAGCTCAATATATAGCCTTCCAAAGGTAAGTGAAAGGTCGAATCGAGTCGTTTCAGGGTATATGGAGGGCCAAAGGTCACCCTAAGACCACTTTGTGGGAGTAAAAATAGAGTTTTTACTATTTTTTACCATGTAACTCGATGTGCATGGGCTAATTAGATGCAGCATGCGTGTATGTTGGCTATAATGGAACAACAAGCGTACATGAACAAAAATAGGGAAACTTGGTTCCTGAAGGGAAAATAATGGATCTGAGTCAATACAATGAATACTGAAGGCCAATAAATGTTGATGCTCACAAGGTGGAAAAATACGTTGTAACAGATGCCCCCTAATGTGTGAGGTTAGAGAAGGTACCATGGTGGCCGAAATACATTATAAATCTCAAAAGTGGAATGATGGAGACACAAATGGAAAGAGTAACCCACTCGTCATAATACAATAATATCTCTGAATACATGTCGATACAATACAACAATCCGATACAATGGCCATGATAGGCAATACATAGTGAATACAGGTCATAGGTGGTCATGGCCATGACCCATACAGTAAGATATGGTCTCCTGCTGAAAAAGAAACAAATGGTGCAATATTGGAGGTACAAACTGTTCAAGTATGAGAAACGATATCTCATAAGTACAATCACGATCATGAGCAGCATACTGAATGCTACTAACGTCTGGTGTCTTCTACACAAATCATCTGCGGTGCAAGTCCCATCAAGTGAATAAAGGTGTTGAAGTCGAACCTGATGTGACATCGTATGATTACCGTTCAATGATGTCTACCATTAACAAACGCGAGATAACCCACCAATAATGAAAATGGGCATCAAGGCACATAGTACAATCATCAAAGTGTGAATAGATGTGTTGAGGTCGAACACTAAGATAAATCCATCGATCAGGGGACATTGATGTATTCCCAAAAATGTCAATGGAGAGAGAACCTACCACTAATGACTGCAAGCCTCAAGGTACTCAACCGACTCTAAGTCTCAATTCCGAAATAAATGAGTTGAAGTCGACGGAATGAAACTCGCTAGAAGGAGGGCATTAAGGCACCCCCCATCAACCAGCACGAGGTAACAGCTACGCTCAAATATTTGGAAGAACTCAGATGAACAGACTGACTCAATAAGGATGGTCGACATGCAATAGTCAAGAGATCTGAGGAGTGGCCGTCTCTGGTTTCAGGACTTCCTTTGAACAAGAGCATGAGCAGATGGATATACTTAGGAAGGATGAAGTCAAAGTAACAATGACACTTTGCGACACAAGAGGCATCGACAAAAGGGGCTCCATAATGTTTGGAAGCTTAACCGGACGGTGGAGTAAAATATGAGAAATGAGTACAGCTCCTAAGGTCCAACTATAGTCCCAACTCATAATGGATGGAATGGAATGAATGCTCTGTTCAAAGGCGACACGACAGTTTCCAACAAAAAGTGGTAAACATTTCCCATCCGGATTTTTGGAATATTTGATTTTTTTTTGTCTTTTTCATATTTAGAAAGCTTGAAAAAGAATAAAATTGCTTATAGTACAACAGGTGAGGGAACGAGTATCAAATAGTGAGCAAACTAGTTCCAAGTAGTGGAACATACCTATGATCAATGTAAGGAAGCATGTGCAGGACATGGACACTCGGGGGGGTGTTCCCTCAGGGTAAAGGGTCATCAAATTGCGAAAGGAAAATAAAATCTATGCTTGGCTCGAAAGGAAAAGTGCTCAGGCATGTGGCTAATGATTGAGTAAGCGGGAGCCGAAAAAAGGCTCAAGCGGCAATCAGGATGGTGCAATGCAATCACAACTCCATATAAAATGGGGGATTCCTTATGGGAGATGGCCAGCATAAGACAACATAGAGTATGAGTCTTTATCACAAATTCATAGCGTAACTACAAAGGACTCCCGATCCTAAGGAGAGACAACTGCATGGGCGCCAAAATGCATAAAAATGCTCTATCTAGGGCACCCATGGTCGGACAAGCCCCACCGCCAAATAACGACACTTCTATAACAATATGAAGGCTCTGTGTCAATTACAAAGCGGGGTCACACCTAGGGTTAATGACAAATGGTCAAAGGTCAACTGCATAATGCAGGAAAAAATGACATCTAACCTATATGATGGGTGTAAAATATACCTGCCGTAGGCGTGAAACGGTCAAAAATTAACTCCCGTCAGAAAAATCTATTCAAAATAGTACTCTAGGACGACATATTAGTCCAAAACAGCTTACTATTCCATTTTCACATTTTACCCAAATAGGAGTTTTTGGTTAGTTTTCACCTCAGATTTCAGTTGTTGATTCCGGAAGCTACGGGCGTCCATTTCACGAGCCGTCTAGAGCAAGTTAGTCATCTCATCCTCCTCTTCCATTTCATAGCTTTTATTTCAATTTTTAGTGGTCCAATTTTTTTATTATCCCAACCCTACATATCTACGGCGTTGCACGCAGGCTATAGCTTTGTGGGTCGTGCGTAGGGCCTCCTGGACGCGGTCAACACATGCGTAGACAGAGTACGGATGCGAGTGTTAAAAAAATTTCCCGCGTACAAGGCCGTGAAAGTGGTTTTTTAATGTGTAAAAGCTAAAAAATCTTTTTTTTTTTCCTCTAGGATGGTCCTAGAGTGGAGGGAGAGGGAACATTATGTTTTGGATGAGCATGTCCACCAAGATTTACCTGCGCAACAAGCACTACAAGCTTGCGGTCTCTACAAATTATGGAGCATTGCGGGTTTAACGACCCAAAACCAACTGCTTCGTCGATTGATTTATTACTGGGATGTAGACGCACATAACTTCAACTTGGATGGTCAACCGCTCTCACTAGAGGTGGATGACATATACTTTATTACAAGGTTGTCCCGCTGAGGGGAAGTTGCTAGTCTTCGGTCCTGCACTGTAGGTGGTGGGATCACCATTACTGACTATATAGACCGGTAATGTCTTCCTGGTACCCAAAAGGTGGGGAGTCGGATACCCATCAGGGCCATTGTGATCTTGAGCATGAAGATAATAATGCTCACCCTCATGAAGATAACAGGTTCAGCAGCTTTACATCAGACTTCGAGGCCAGTGATGTTCTACACAGCAGAGTGCATGAGACATATAATGTATGATTGGTGCACAACGTTACTGGTGTCTATGAAGACCCAGTTAACGGAGTGTAAGCTTGGACAGGAAAAGAACTTTGGGTTCGGCAGTCTACTCTGCAGTTTCTTCTTCGAGAGAGTTCTGGGGCTTATTCCGAGGGTTGAAGTCCCTCCGCACAGTCTCCATGACCCAGCCCTGACCCAGTGGGCAGAGGGTACCGACGTGACAGGGTGGTGGATGACAAGCATCACCATATTCATATGAGTTCTTCCACTGGTGGGATCGACAGGTCATCGCCATCGATGACTACCCATATGAGGGGATATACTACCGGGGCAACCGCGACATGTCACTCCCTCTAGGGTCCTCATTCGAAGACATCGATATGTTACTCATTTTAAGTTTTGTGTATTTGATTTTTTGGATTTTTGATTATAAGTGAAATGCAAAAATATTTTTGGTGTAGTATCGCATATTAATATATGATTGTTTGCTCGCAGATGCTGGTCCGCGAAGGCTAGAGGGCTACCCGAAACATCATCATTGCGGCAGGGGTGGAGATTTAGTTGGCGCTACAACAGAGCGCACTTTAGAGATCGTACGGGTGAACCTGACCCGCATGACCACCAGAGTACCGCTCGTCAAGGTGGAGCATCTGCCAGAGGCGATGCAACGACATGTTGTAGGAGTACCGGGCACCTAGGTGCAGTTACTGCGGTGCATAGCCAATGCAGTGCATTACTATGTTCAAACACATCCTGTTGAGGTAGCTAGGCCTCCCCGTAGAGCTTAGATATCTCAGAGTCCTATATTTTGTATCAATTATGTATATTTTTTAGAGCTACAGGATCCAGTTTTGTACTGTGACACCACATTTTGGACTTATTATTTATGAAAAACTATGATTCTCTGGTTCTACTATATGTGTATGTACAAATGTGTGAATGACTGTTTATTTGTGTGTTTCTTTTATTGATGAGACAAATTCCAATCTAGGACATAATTAGCATATGCATCAGATACATGATTAAAACATCTCAGAACATGAATGTATGTAATGTAAACAAAATGACGCTTCAAGAGTCTTACCCTTAAGAACCTCCGTAGTAATGTAGGATCCCGCACATGATACTGGCCAATCAATTGAGACACAACTAGTTGCGAATCTAGGTGAATTTCTAAAGACTGGACACCATGCGAAATGACATCACGAAGTAGCTCAATACCGACACTATACTCAGCCACATTGTTGGATGTAGGACCGAGACAAGCACCTCCCAAAGACACAATTTGACGGTCTAGTGAATAAATAACCCATGGAACAGAAGCGAGTCGCTGCATATGACAGCTAGAACCATCCGCAAATCCCAAGAACACAGGAGATTTCACTGACATCTGTCAACCAAACAGAAGCGAATCAGCAGATCCGAAAAATAAAAAGAAATCTAAACTATGTACAGAAGCAACTATACAATAGTATACAAAATTATTAGCTCAAGCATAATACCACTTGAGATAGAGCCCATTTCTAGGCTCCTTCAAGGTGTTCCCCTCATAGTCTTCCAATTTGTAGGCTCCTTTCTCAAGGACACGCCTCACTATGTAAGGACCGTGCCACATGGGTTTTAAACTTGCCTGCCCCCAAGGGTTCCTTAGCTTGGTCATACAAGAGGACCAAGTCACCTTCAGCATATTGTTGGGGACGGACAGACCTATCATACTAAACCTTGACATGACGTTTGTTGGCATCTATAGCCACGGCGGCATATCGAATCTGCTTGTCAAGCTGCTCAAGGTGGATCAAACGTTTCTCAACATCTGAGGTGTCAGGCAGGAGCTCTATGGATAGTTTCAATGAAGGGATTTCTCATTCAATCAACAATACAGACTCCACACCATGCACTAGCTGAAATGGTGAGAAATCGGTGGCAGTTTTAACTGCGGTTCGATATGCCCACAAAGCAGGAAATAACATGATGTGCCAATTTCTCTTGCTTTGTTGGATGGTACGTTGGAGAATGGTCTTTAAGGACTTATTAACTGCCTCGACCTGACCATTCGCTTGGGGGTAGTAAGAAGATGAATGATCTTGACGAAACCCAATCTTGAGAGACAAATCCACCATCATTTTATTTTGAAAGTGACTGCCAATGGTCAGTGACAATCTCTTTCGGGATACCAAAACGAGTGATAATCTGATTGAACACGAAGTGGGATGTAGTAGCACCATCGGCTTTTACGGTCGGCATGGCCTCAGCCCATTTGGAAAAGTAGTCCATGACCACAATGATATGGTGATGCCCCCCAACCGAAGCGGGTTTGCAATCCATGAAATCCACCCCCCACTTAGTGAAGGGACCGACGATGACGACCGGATGAAGGGGCACAGGATGCGAGTGTACATTTCGAGAAAACACCTGGAAAGGGTGACATATATTCACGGCAGTTATACAATATTTGAATATCGAAGGCCAGAAGTAACCTACTCACATGATACATTGGGTTGTTGCAAGCCGAGATAAGTGACCACCACATGCCCCACTGTGGCAGTCATTCAGCACTAACTCTGCTTCTTCGTGAGTCAAACAACGATGGAGGATAGAGTCATTTCCCCGACGATACAAAGTGTCACCGATTATGACATAATCTTTAGCGTGATGTCTCACACACCGTCGTTCATCTTGTGAATAGTGCGAAGGGAACTTCAAAGTTTGGATATATATGATGATATACCCATACCAAGGGCCCGTTGACACAATAAGAAACAAATGCTCATCCACGAAAGAGTCCTCATGGACTATATCCTCATCAAGTCGCGGGAAATCCGACATGAGCTCAGTGAAAACCAAGGATTTCACCGACTTTGCCGAAGCAAAATCGAGATCAAACTCCTGAAGAATAACAATCCATTTATTATACTTCCCCCCAATTAAGCATCGTGAAAGCATGAACTTAAATGGATTGATGTGTTCTATGACATTGGTTTTCCTAAGCGTGATGTAATGTCATAAACGTTGGACTGCATGAACAATCGCAAAACTTCTCCACATTAGTGTATCTCAGATTAGCGTCTACTAAATATCGACTAAGATAATAGACAACATGCTCTTGGAGCGCATCATCTACCTAAACTAAGACCATGCCAATCATCTCAAGAGACGCAGCCACATAAATAAAGAAATCCTTAGCAAAGTCGGGTGGGCTAAGCAGAGGGGCTGATACCAAAGCTTTCTTCAAAGCATCGAAAGACTGCTGAGATATATTTCCAGGATTTGTTTGTGTACGGGGGGGCTCTTGGGGGATTTGACCCTCTTGAGTTTCAGGCTTAGCTACCCTGTCCATATGACGGATCCCACCTGCGACTGTCCTCCTGAGCATTGGTTATACGTGGTGGCCTTAGTTGCTTTACCTAGGTATCACATAGGGCATTCGTTGCAGTTATTCTGCGATTGTCCTGAGTTAGATAGGGGTTGGATAGTAAAGTTGCCTGTTGTATAGGGATTTGACCCTGTGCACACAGTGTAGTCTGAGAGCCCTTATAACTGATTCTTTTACCTCCGGTTATAGTTTGGGAGTCTCAAGCCTCTCCTAGGAGAGAAATACCGGTTGTAGTGTCGGGAGGTCCCTTGAGCCAGTCCTATTTGTGTGCATTTGGCTATAGTTTCTTTAGGTGTGTGCTCTTTGATTGTTAGATGTCCGTTAGGAGGTGTTTATATTTGTTGACTTGTTGGAGTTATCGAGGAGCGAGATCGACCTCTCCCTCGGTCTCGTCATTTGGCTGGTATACCATCCGACGAGGTAGTGCGTCCTTTTTATAAGAGGCGTCGGAGGATCCCCTCTAATCCTTTTGATACTTTTGACGAGCTTCAAGATTAAATTATGACTTTTTCATCTAGCACTATGGGAGGAATTCTCGTGACTTCGTCGGGTGATGTCGATGGACACACCGCTCCTTCCACTCCTAGAGATGTTGGGGAGGGAGGTTCACCCCCACACATCACTCCTATGGGTTTTGGGTTGAACCTACCCTCGGAGTTAAACCCATTTGGTGGTACATATTCACATGGTTTTGATATGGGATGCCAGATCTTAATAACACTACAAATACTTTGATCACTAATCCCTTTTCACTTGGTATGCCCAGTCTTAATTCGAATGTTACATCCACTTCGTCGGGTAGTCAAGCTAACTCTAGCCTTGGTGTTGGGGGCACTACTCCCTCCGGTGGTGGTGCACCCTCTTTTACTCCATTTCAATCTAGGTCTGGTCACATCCCCTCAACTACTAAAGTTGTTGGGGGAGGACCACCTCCCAAGACTACCCCCCATTTTGGTGGGAACACTTCTCATAACACGACTCATATTCCACAATTTAACACACATGCTTCTACGCATATACATGTGACTACGACCACGTTTTCTAACCTACATGTCCCTCCTAACATGGGAGGTGGGAACGTACCTTTTTATGGTCATCACTCGACTACTCTTGCTACGACTAGCACTTATATGCCCCATAAATATGGTGGTAATCCTTCTTCTAATGCAGTTGGTTTTGTCCCTTACTACAACCCTCCTCACTATGGTGCTTATAACACACATATACCTTCGTACCCTTACACACGTCAGGATGGAGGCGTTTATCAACCTTATGGTCATGGTCATGGTTCATATCATTCTTTAGGTCCACAAGGTTAGCCTCTTTTGGGAGCTTACAATCCAGCTTTACAGTCGCAACTCCCATTTCTTGCTCGTTTGAATCTACCAGATCTTTCGAAGCTCACAAATGATCCGGTGTGTCATGATCCTACTTGGCCTCCAGTCCCTACCAAACTCCCTTATGACATTCCAAAGTTCGAAGGGAAGAATGGTGAGGATCCGGGTAATCATGTTACTACTTTTCACCTTTGGCGCTCCTCTAATTCGTTAAATCACGACTCCATTCATTTGAGACTGTTTCAACGCACCCTCACGGGGGCAACTACGAAATGGTACGTCAAGTTGCCTGGGGGCACTTACAGGGGTTTTATTGAGATAGCCTTGATTTTCTTATATCACTTTCAGTTATCGGTTCGCTACGATACTGGCACCAAAATTTTATCTACCTTCTGCCAGAACAAGGCCACACACATATCTGATCACATTCAAGAGTGGCGTCGATGGAAGAGACTAGTGAAAGCCAACATTCCTCCATATTTTTTGTTGGAGTGGTTCCTCAAGTCTTTGCTTCCATATATCTCTAAGGACGTTTTGGTGTCTGACATTACGACTGAGGAGAAAGCTATATTCAAAGCCCAGCAACTAGATTTACTCTACGCTCAATCTGGTATCCTGTACGACATTATTCCTGACACAGCGCGCTCACATCATGAGCCCAAGCCTGTTCCTTGACCACATGTTGATGGCATTGTTGGATCCACGAGTACTCGACCTGTAGACTTGGTTACAAATAAAATGCAAATTTTTTCTATTCGCCAATCTACCCCCGGACAGGCTCACGCCTCGTCCACTTCCACCTATTCGTCCGATGTCCATTCTCTACAGTCGGCGAACCCATCAGGTAACCAGCATCCTGGTGGAAAGAAGAAGGGGAGAAACAATCGTAAGGGTGGGAATAGTGGGAATAATGGAAGTAATCAAAATACTCCTAGAAAAGAGAACGCTAACCTTCCTCGGGATGACGGAAATGCTGGTGGGGACCGCAAGCCTAGACATAAGGTGAAATTCCCTTGCAAACTTTGTGGGGAGGATCATCTTACTCACTTGTGTCCTCGAATTAAAGAAGCATCGAAGCATCTTTCACAGAGCCTAGCTGTGTTGAAAGATCCCCTTCCGCATCATCAAAATATGGCTTTGAATGATCTCGTCACTGGCTATGGGACTATTGAAACTTCGACTTCCTCTTCTCATTCCGGTGGCTACGGATGCGTGAACATGGTTAAATTTGAGGTTAGTGTTTCTATTCGTCAACGCGATTATGGTGCACCACAACTGAATATGGGGAATGAGCCTCCTCCTCCTCCTGACTCTTCTCTGCATACCGAGAATCCCACTACTATGATGTGGATACCGAAAGGTGTTCTTAAGCGCTCAACGCATAATACCAATGCCTGAGCTGCCTAGAACTACTCCATTGTAGATATTTGGGCCAAACTCCGTGTGCCATGTCGGCTCTTGAGGTTTTACAGGCATGTCCTTTGTAGAGGAACGCCCTTCTATCTGCTTTGGGATTCCGGGATGAGGGTATCCCTAACATCATTAAATTCGACACTACTGATATCCAGCCTCGCTTGCCTTATCATGTGGCTTTTCAAGTCCATGTGAGGTGCTTAGATAAATTCGTTAAACGTACGGTGGTTGACGAAGGTGCTTCCACCTCAGTAATTTTGTTGGATTGTTGGAAAGTTCTTGGCTCTCCTCCCTTGTCAAAATCTATGACCATGCTTACTGTGTTCAATGGTCGGTCGTTTAGGCCACATGGTATTCTCCCTTCCCTTGAGGTCCACTTGGGTGGGAAATCTGTGCCTATTGAATTTGAGGTGGTTGATGTGCCCATCGACTACAAACTTCTTCTGGGTAGGAATTGGATCTACGCAATGAGAGCGATCGCATCCTCTTTGATTAGATTTATTTGCTTTCCTCACGAAGGCAGAATTGTGATGGTTGATCAACTAGACTTCCCTAGTTCCAACTCCATAGAATCGGTGGGAACTGTTGTTCCCCAGGTCAAAGATTCTCAGCCGAAAACTGGGAACATTGGTGTAGGATTGTATCCATCCTTGATAGGATCATTCAAATTTCTTGCACGAATTTCTTTTATTGGAACCGTTTCCGATAGTGTGCCATCCTCTTTAAATAATGTACCTTTCCGGACCTCATATTTTAATGATTCGTGGACTTTACCATCCGTGAGTGTCCCGTCTGGAGACATTTCACACATTGGAATGGCTATGCCACTATCTGCAGCTGATCTTGCATACCGTGAAATTTAACAAGCCACTGCAGAACTAGATCTCCCCTCTTCACGGACAGAAGAGGAATATCTTGTTACGCTGCCTACATGGGAAGACGATTCATCTTGCTCGCATGATTGTCTTGATGGTACTTTTCCTTTGGATGAAGCCATCATTGAGGCCATGTGTGGTAGTGAGACCTTGGGAAGATTTGCATCATCGCTCTTATTTTCTTCCTAAACTTGATCTTATCGAGCGAGAAGAGTTTAGGACGAATCTTGCCGAGAAGGTTGGTCACCCTGTGGCTCCTTTGGATTCACATGGGATTTATACAGAGGGGAATATGGCTAATATATCCTCAACCATATCGATCAACATCTCCCGCACACCTGGAAAGATAGAGAATGTTTATATCGATGCTGATTGTTCTCCCGATGAGATCCGTATATACACCGAGTTGTTCAAGGAATTTCGGTATGTTTTTGCCTGGTCTTATGAGGAGATGCCAGTGACAGACCCTAGTATTGTCGAACATGAGATTAAGACATATCCCAATTTTAAGCCGGTTCGGAAACAACTTCGTGCTGTGAATACTAGGAAGGAAGCCGCGATTAAGGCAGAGTTGGAGAAACTACTTAAAGCTGGTTTCATCTACCTAGTTCCCCTTATCAAATGGGTGTCAAATCCTGTTCCTGTGAATAAGAAGCAAGGAACCATTTGTGTATGCACAACCTTTAGAGATCTGAACCGAGCATGTCCGAAAGATAACTTTCCCACTCCATTCATAGATCAAATCTTGGATGTGTGTGTGGGGAACAATGTTTTTTTCGTTTATGGGCGGTTGCTCAGGATATAACTAGATCCAAATTAAGCCTGAGGATCAACATAAAACTGCTTTTATATGTCCTTGGGGTACATTTTCGTACCTGAAAATTCCCTTCGGCCTTAAAAACACTGGAGCTACATTTCAGCGTGCTATGACCTATGCGTTTCATGACCTGAAGTGTATAGTGGAGGCTTACTTGGATGATCTTGATGGCCATTCTCGTAAGAGAGTGGACCACCCCAAGCACCTCCACTTCATTTTCAAAAGATCCTGGTGTTACAAGATTCGGTTGAACCCCAACAAGTGCATCTTTGTTGTGAAAACGGGTCTCCTTTTAGGGTTCGTAGTTTCCAAAGAGGGCATAAGAGTCGATCCTCTAAAGGTTGAGGAAATACTTCGATTGCCTCCCCCGCGTAACTTAATTCAACTTCAAATCCTCCAAGGGAGAGCCACTTTCCTACAACTCTTTATAGTGAATCATGCCAGTATTACCAAAACTTCCTATGGCTCGGGGTAGACCACAACAGACAGATGACTACCAAAAATAAACTCAATTCCCAATGCAATGCTATATAAATGAAAATGTTAAGATATGGAGAATAAGCCCAACCTTGAACTGGATGTTCGAAGTAGATCCCCGTTGAGCTTTCCAATCTACACTTGAACCTGCAGCTTAGTCTCAACAACAAATACAAGCAAGTGCATATAATATGTGAAAGATACTAGCATCATCAATAGCATGGTCCATGATATCATAAGCAAATGTGACCCAATGTAATTTAAACAACATTCACAACATCAATTGGACGAGAAAATGAGTATTTCCATTAATGATAACAAGAAGTACATGATACGACCTCTTGCCGGCAACCAATCTAAACCAAGAACTAGGTCTCTTCACTTGTGCCTCCACCACTTCAATCCCCCATGCAATGGAAAACTCAAACTATGAAAGGAGTTTGGTAGGTGAACATAAGAAGTTCACAACAACAAGGATCAATGAGTGTAGACTCAAGTCACGGCAAAAATCCACTAGAGTTATGTTGCTCTCTCTTTCTCCTCCCTTCCATACACCATAAGAGCTCAATATATAGCCTTCCAAAGGTAAGTGAAAGGTCGAATCAAGTCATTTCAGGGTATATGGAGGGCCAAAGTTCACCCTAAGACCACTTTGTGGGAGTAAAAATAGATTTTTTACTATTTTTTACCATGTAACTCGATGTACGCGGGTTAATTAGATGCAGCCTGTGTGTATGCTGGCTATAATGGAACAACAAGCTTACAAGAACAAAAATAGGGAAACTTGGTTCCTGAAGGGAAAATAATGGATCTGAGTCAATACAATGGATACTGAAGGCCAATAAATGTTGATGCTCACATGGAAAAATACGTTGTAACAATATGCTCACATTCTACATGAGCTGAGAAAGAAATTAGATAAAAAGGGATAGAAATGTATATTTGTTGGGTATTCAGAAGACACAAAAGCATACAAATTTTATGACCCCATCACAAGAAAGGTTATAATCAGTCATGATGTTCAGTTTGTGGAAAATGAAGCATGGGATGGAAGTATAGAAAAGACAGTAAAAATAGTAAATCACGTGGAAAATGATGACATGACAGAAGAAGTGGTTCAAACACAACATACAAGTCAAAATTTTGCAACATTGTCCACTCCTAGGATTGTGCGACATTTCACAACTCAAGCTACCATGCCACACGTCGCAGCACAAATTACATGAGCAAGTACACCAAGATTGTAGCAAACTCCAACAAGTAGCCCAAGGGGTTCTTAATCTCTAGATCCAACTTTAGCAAGCTTTCTACCACAAAAAACAATAAGTCTACCTAAGATATATAATGTCGATACAACAAACTCATTCTCACCTTTTCATTATTTTCTTAAATAGATGATCCTCTAACATTTGAAGAAGTTGTCAAAGATTATGCATGGGCACAAGCCATGGATGAAGAAATGGAATGCATTGAAAAGAATCAAACATGGGAGCTGGTAGACATGCCTAAAAACAAGGATGTAATAAGTGTAAAATGGATTTATAAAACCAAGCAAGATGCAGATGGAAATGTACAGAAGCATGAGGCAATATTGGTTGCAAGAGGATTCACACAACATCTTGGCATAGACTTCAATGAAACATTTGCACCTATTGCACGAATGGACATAGTCAGATCAATTTTGGCCATTGTTGTGCAAAACAAATCACAATGGTACGAAGTTACAAGACAAGAAAATAAAGTATACAGGTTGAAGAAAGCTCTTTATGGATTAAAGCAAGCTCCTAGAGCTTGGTACAATCACATTGATTCCTACCTCATCCAAAATGAATTTCAAAGAAGTGAATGTGAACCAACGTTGTACATCAAAGTTAACAAGCAGGGTAATATGATAATTGTTTTTTTTATGTGGACGATCTAATATTTCCTGGTTATTACAGCGCTGGAGAATTCAAATCAGTCATGAAGAGTGAATTTGAAATGATTGATTTGGGGTTGATGAGATATTTTATGGGAATTGAAGCCCATCAAATTAAAGATGGTATATTCATTTCACAATCCAAATATGCAAATGAAGTATTGAAGAGATTTAATATGGTTAGTTGTAAGTATGCCCCAACACCAGTAAAAACAGGTTTGAAATTGAGCAAGGATGATGATGGATCAAATGTAGATTCTACACTATTTAAAAGGCTGGTTGGAAGCCTTGGGTATTTGACAGCCACAAGGCCTAATATTATGTATGGATTCAGTCTAATTTAAAGGTTTATGGAGTCACCAAAATATTATCATTTCCAGGGAGGAAAAAGAATTATGAGGTATGTGAGTGGTACAAAAGAATTTGGTATTATATATTCTATCTCAAAAAAAAAATAGTCTTGTTGGATATGATGATAGTGACATTGGAGGCAGCATGGATGATAGAAAAAGTACATATGGGTATACTTTTCATTTTGGCATAGTTGTTGTGTCATGGGATTCAAAAAAACAACTCATTGTGACTCTTTCTTTAGTAGAAGTAGAGTATGTCGCGGCTACAAGTGTTGCATGACAAGTTGTTTGGATGTGCAGGATGTTAAAATATTTGTCGCAGAACCAATAAGAAACCACAACCATATACTGCGACAATAGTTCATCCATTGCACTATCAAAGAATCATGTGTTTCACAAGAGAACCAAGCATATTGACACAAGGTATCATTTTATCAGAGAATTGATAAATAACAAATAATTTTGTTTAGAATTTTCCAGAGATATGGAATACTTTTTTACAAAACCATTAGCAAGGGACACTTTCCAGTATCTGCACAGTTGTTTAGGAGTTGTTGATTTTGCAAGTAACTGAGACTCCTCATTCAGTTCTATTTAATGTTAGTTTTGATGTAATATTTTGTTTTCAACTGCTCATAATTAAGGGGTAGTGTTGGAAATATTAATTACGATTTTTTGTGTATCTAGCTTGTGTCGACTTAGTCAGTCGGTCATTGTCAGTCTGCAATGTCAGACAGTCTGTCAGGATATGATGCTCACATCTTACCATATTTAAGCAACCGCATAGTAGTTCAGAAGTAAAGTTCTTAGGTACATTTTAGTCAAGAATATATTATAGTCTTTAATGTTACTTAGTAGCTTCCGAGAGAATCCGATATCAAGTTGTTTATATATGTAAATAAAGAAATTAGAAAAGAGAAAAAAGACAAAGCAGAGAAGAGAAGAAGATATTTGTATAAGAAGTACATGAACACAATCTTTGTAGTTGAAGAGAAAGTGCGTTAAGTGGAGAAATAGTTGAGATTCCAAGTTCTGTGTTTGTGAAGAATTCATGTTATGCACCTGTAACTCTTGTTGTGTTCCAGTAATATATATTTAAGTTTTTCCCGAGTGTTATTTAAGAATATAACTCATGTCACACACTTTCCTCATATTCAACCATGAGAATGATATTCACATTTACTTTTCATAAAAGATAAAAAAATAAAGAAATTTTAACATTTGACTTTGTAAAAGCCTTATTACCGCAAAGTAACTTTGAAACAAGCCCCACTTTTAATACTTTTCGATTAGAAAGTTTCAATATCGTGCGGAAGTTTCTTTTGAAGGGACAAAATGTCGCAGTGAATTAATACTTTATGGAAAATATATTTTATTAAGTTATGTATGCATTGTGTTGAAGGATCCCCTTATTCCTTCACATAGTGAATAATGTTTATCACGATGTAGTAAATAATGCCTTAATATTGAAGGTTTTTCGAAGTGTGTTTTTGTCAAAGTATTTACTACGCAACTCAATTTTAATAAGTTTTACTGCACAATTAGTTTTAATGGTTCATTGTGCAACCATTTGAGTCACACTATTTACTGTACAGTTTACACCAAAGTGAAGTTGTGCAGCTCCCTTGAAGTCAGTGGATTCTAGATATCATGCAAATGGAGAGAGTCGTATTCACAAGTCAGCCTGCTCCAATTTCATTTACTCCTGCTATAAGAAGCTCCAGAACAAATTTGCATTGGTTCTCCATTGTCCTAATATTTTTTGATGATGATGAAACAAGGTATTGGCCATTGGGTTGATAAATCACATGGGAAATTATACCCAAATTGCTACATTAACAAACCACGATATTCTCATATGGCTTGAGTAAGGGACTTATATTTTATCACTTGTGGGACATGTCACTCTGAGGACTCCCACTTTAAGATGTTAGCATCATTATTCTAAGGATCAAACTTGGACCAATAATGAAAACTCCCATCCATTTACAGTTTGACCATAGCTCAACCAAAATTCTATAATTTAAATAGATATGAGTTATTCATTCCAACAAATATTCATGATTGAGAAAATATGAATCATTCATTCGAACAAATATTCATGGTTGGGAAAAATGGCTAAAACCACCAAATAAATCTCAGCGGAAGAACAGCTGTGGATTGGTTCTTTCACTTTTGTGACTCCCTAGGTGATGTTGTTGGGGTGCTTATGTTGGTAATTTACATCTTTTTTGTTTTTATTTGTTCTCTTAGTTTATATATAAAGTTGAAAAACAAAACCTTCAGATATTTCTCTATTTCAAATCCCTTCTATGCACTATTGTTGCTTATCAACCCCAACATTTTATGAGCATGTATTTGATTATTGATATATCAATATCCTGGACAAGGTCAAGGAGAAAATTGAACCCATTCCAAATTCCCACAAGAAATGAATCTGCAGTGTTTTTTTTTTTGGTTTTCCATTTATTCTCCATCTTGGCCAGGAGTTTGATACTTATTTTTATAGGTGAATTCAGCTCTTGATCTCTTGCAAATATAAGTGGTAGCAATAATTGGATCACAAATATCTCACATTGCAGAGGACATGCCAAACCTAAAAGATGTGGCCCAAGTACTAGTTGTATGTCTTCCTTTGGTTATATATATATATAATAATTGTTCGAAAGAAACATAAAATTGTTCTTTGGTTTTATATATATAACCAAAGAACAATTTAAATAACAGCATCTTTGATAAAGATTAATAATTCACTTTTACTTATATATCTATAAATAAAACTTTTAATATTAATACTAATTCGAATAATTACATTACATTAATATTATGTACCTAATGTATAAACAATTGCTTAAGTATAAAATTATATTCTTTAATTGAAAATTGATTACATTGGGAACCAAAAACAAATTATAAAACAACATTGCAGTGTTTATGAATCGTTATAAATGCTTGAATCCAAAACCATTAGAATAAAATGCCTAGCACCCAAAAGTACATGCATAATTACTAAAATAATTATAAATTTAACAATAAATATCTATAAATTATAATTGTTAAATAAACAGAACGTAAACATACTGATATTTGTTAGGTTGACAACTTGGGAAAATAGAGAGATTGGCTTAAGCACGCAGCCAAATATAACAATAAACCACACAAAACAAGGATTTAGGCATGAACGCTCAATATTTTCTCATTACGATATGTACACATATATACATGGAGAAAGGACCCTTGGTTTCAACTTCCAAGTGGTCTCTTGGACTCCCAAGTTGACTGTTGGTCCCCCAACTTAGCAGATTAGTTTCCAACAATCCCCCCCTAATCTGAAGGGGTGTGTATGAGTCCACGAAAAGAGAGTTGAATAAGAGGCTTGAAAATTCAACTATGCCAAGTAAGTTAGTAGAAACTGAATTCTCCTGCTAAGTACAAGTTCTCTCTGAAGTGGTGTTTTTGGTTGACCACCAACCAAAGGGGGATAACAGAAGTTGAAGTCTTCTACTATGAGGATGGTTTAAAGCTAACCACAAACTCTTGATGTCGGAAGCTTGAAAATCATGAACCATGAAGGTGATTTAAGGATGAACACAAACTCTGGAACTTAGCTTAAAAGATTAGAGGTTCCTGGAACATTCTGAAAGGTTAGCAGAAGTTGTTTGTCTTCTACTAAATGAGTGGTTTTAAGTTGACCACAAACTTTGGAACTTGGCTCGAAGGCTCAGAGGTTAATGGAACATTCCAAAGTGCTAGTAGAATCTAATGCATGTTGCTAACTGAATATTCATGGATATGGATCTGAATCTGGATACAACTCTGGGTTTGGAAGGATCAAGGATCTAGATCTAATATAGGCTCAATTTTTCCCACTCGCTTGTTCTCGCTCACTTTTTTTTACTGTCCATCATTCCCCTAGGAACAATGTGAGGAGAAGAATATGTCTCAACTACAAGACGTGTAAATACTCGTGAATGAACTCTTCAGTATGACTTATCTTCTTGGATGTTGATGACCATTGCGAGGAAGCTATCCACCTGTAGTGAATCTTCTCTCTTGCAGGTTTCTTCAAACTAAAGCATTTGTTTGATGAGTGCGTATGTTTTCCACAGTGCTTACAAGGGTAAAGATCAAAATAATGATCTTTCATTTGGCCAACTCAATCATAGTGTTGGCATGTCAAGCTTTGAACTGATGTGGATGAAGCTGAACTCTCGTTGTGGAATCCAACACTTTGAAACTAGATAGGCTTGGAGAAATCAGTAATGTGAACTATAATTTCCTTGTCATATGCAAGACCAGTTATGTGCTTGTTGTGGTTGATCTCTTCCCATGTCCTGATGATGGGATTGGAAGAAAGAAACAGAACCTCTACATGCATGTCTTCATCTTCATTTTCTTTCACTTCTAATGGGGTGCCACTGATTTTTTAATGTGATTATGAAGTGGCATCAATCTGTGCAGTTTGTTGAATTGTATCATAGAGAGGATTTTTCTAAACATGAACAAGTTCATAATGTTGATTTTCATCATGTTGGAGTTGTGACTCAAGCTGTATGACGTCAAGTGTGTCTTGCCGGATTCTTTTACACAATTTCGAATGTGAGTGGGTGTGGTCTTGTCGATCATGACATTGTTGTCGACAGAGGAGAACAATAGAGTGTTCGGTAACTCTACAATGCCATTTAATATCACTATTGAATACAATATATTTAAGGACACTCAAATGGAGAAGGATTTCTTGCAACTCCCCATTTTACAAACTCAAACTCGAAAAATGAAGAGTGTCCATCTCAGTCAAGAATGCACCCAATTACAATGCAATTCAAATCATATTTTATTTGACACTTGCATAAAAAAAATGCAAGTACCAAAGATGCACTAGAGCTTACAAAAACTAGCAGTTTGTAAGTTTCAACTTAACAATGAATTGATCTTTTAAAATATTAATGCTTTAGCTCTAAGGTGAATCCTTTGATTATGCTCAACGGGCCTCCAATCTCTTCTATACAAAATGATCTCTATGTGAATGATCTCTACAATAATTATTGTTGATGTAGGTCGTGGCTCCAATAAAATCTTCTTATAGGCTTTGCAACAACCCTTAGGGCCTCTTGTCAACTCTGTGTAGGTTGATCAATTCAAGCTCTAGCCAAATGAGTCAATGAAAATTGTGTAGACTGAATGACAATCAACTTCCCTTGATCGGATCAAAAACTTCTGCAATCTTCAAAAATGTGAAACCGGAAACCTATGAACGAGTACACACAATAGTGCATCGCAACAACAATTCAAATGCATCAACACAGGCAATAGTCTTAAACTCCAGGTAACTCACTCCACACAACTCTGCGTTCTTTCCACATTGAAGTTCTCAACACAACTCCACGTTGCTTGTAGCAATGGTTCAATCGTTCAACAAACGGATTACTCCACGAGTCCACCTTTCTACGCTGTTCTTAAAAAGAAATAATATGTAGCTCACTCTACATTATTCAATGCAGCTGTAAAGAAGTGAACTAGTATTGAATTCAATACACAACAATTGATGTAGCTCACGCAAGCCTCTACCATCACCAAGAGAGAGAATGTGAAATTAGTTATGCACAGCTCCAATACACCGTCAATGAATTCAATGCTTCATGCAGAACAATCTCAATGATGATCAACATAGACAATCAATGCCCCAACGCCATTTGCTTGAAACTTTTATAAAGAGAAGCCCACATCGATTTAGTCAAAGAACAATCAAGGCACAATGAAATGCAATTTGATCACACTCATACACCAGTGGAATCCAAAAAATACTAATGGAATATGCACTTTTGTGCATGTAGTCATATACACTATTTTCTTGAGAATATAGCACAAAGTGTGTTGTGTCAAAATCACAAGATCGTGGCATCCTCGAGCACTACAGTCAAGATAATATGGCCACCTGTTCACCAGTCCGTGGAGTTCACCTCCGTCACATTCCCCACTCATCAGAAAGAACAGATATCGGTTTCCAAGTCGCAAGGGAAGAGAGAAAGATCCCTTGCACCAGGTCGCATCAGATTGCATATCAATGGGGGAGACACAATGTAATACTCAGAGAGATACACATGCAGATCAAAGGTAATCCATCCATAATATGGGTCGACACAACATGCACATTTAAGGGAACATAGAAAGCTTGGAATAGAGGGTGCGGTATTTAAGAACAACGTTATGGACTGTTCATTCCAACGCAACCATAATTTCTGTAGACCACCCAAGCAACAGAAGGAGAACACCACTACAGCCCAAATGCAATGAACCTCAAGCTTCGAATCAAAAGAGGATGCCTATAGCATACACGAGACAAACAAAGGTCGACTTCTTAGTTTAAGAGGAAAATATTTGGTTGGAAATACTATTCAAAATTTTAGAAAAAATACACTACTTAGACTCTTAACAAGTGACCATCAACCAACCATTCATGAAGGTATTACACTCAGAATTTTATAGTATGGGTACCATTTATTGAATGAACAAAGCAATTGATACTCCACGTAGGAGGGTTCTCAATGAAAATGCAGGGTCGACTCAACAACAATATACCAACGCATACACTAAGAAAACATTTTAGGGTTTAGTATAAAAAGGAGGAGAATCTGCACTTAAGAAACTTACTATTTAAGCCCAACGGATGAATACACAAAACCCTCGTATTTGCAAACAAAGACTGGACGGTGGGAGGAGTTTGTGGAAAACTCTCTAGAAGATAATGGCATAAAACATTTATTTTTTATGTAAACTGGTGACTATGTTTTTATCTTGGCCACGGCCCTGTGGGTTTTTTTGAGAACTTGTTTGTGTCAAGACATTTTTTTGAAATCTACCTAAGATGATTGTAGGATGTAATCTTGGGTTGAATGTTTTGTATAATTGTTGAAATTGTGTTGTATTTTGAACAAATAGTACGGCAACATAGATGTACTTTTCAATTTCAACATAGATGTACTTTTTTATGGCTAAAAAACAAATAACAAAAACAACATTACAAAGTAACTCATCGATTAGCTATTATTCAAACAATTTAAAACATTACAAAGTAACTAATCGATTAGCTATTATTCAAACCATTTAAAAGTATTGTTATACCAAAATTCGAATCTTGATATGTTCATTACATGATGATTATTTAATATTAAAATAATGTTTAAAAATATAAACATTAATGTTTACAAATATTTACATTAAAGTTTAATATTAACATTAAAATAATGTTTAAAAATATTTACAGTAATGTTTAATATTAACATTAATTTAATTATATTAGTAATGTTTAACATTAATCTTAGAAAATATTAATATAAATTTTTAATTACATTAATAATATTAATATTAATTTTAAAAAATATTGATATAAATATAAAAATGAATATTATTCACATTAATAATATCTTTAATAACATTAAAAAAAATTATTAATTTTCACAATATGGTATGAGTAATAATAACATTATTAATATTCTATAACATCAATAAATGTATAAACCATTGTTTAGCTATAAAATTATATTATTATTTAATAGTAATTTTAATGATTAATAATATTTACATTAATGTTTAATATTAACACTAATTTAAATAATTACATTAATATTAATATTAGTAATATTTAACATTACTATTATTATTATTTTTTTACAGAAACGACTGAGTAGCTTTGATTATATATAGAAAAACGGAAATTACATTGTAAAGAGGAAAGATTGCTCCCATAACAGAGTGGTATCTATCACTCCTTGTTCATTTTCTTCAAGCTTATAGTTGACATGATATTTTCCAGTTCTGTGAAAACTATAACACCTTACAAACTGTCCTAGACGGAGAATGCAGAAACAAAACATAGCTACATTGTTGCCTTATACAAAAATCTGAATTATGGAGCTTTCTAAGCAAGTGCTAAGCCTGTAGCTTTCAAAAAAAACAATGCAGAAAACATAAAAATAGAAGTAGTAGTATGTCGAAACCCAAAAAATTGATAGGCCAACCGTCGAGCTGCTAAGGGTGGAGACCGGTGTCCTTGACTACGCCTTTAGACTCTGGCATCCCATTATTTTCATTGTTGAGGTCAACGTAATTTCCAGTATGTGCCATAAACCTTTTCAGCTTGTCCATCTTCCTACCCTTCCACCTTACTGCTCATGGCATCTACATTTGATTTTTTACGAACCTTGTGTGGATAACAGAGACCCAAAGTCTCTTAGAGGTGTTCCACCTTCTCACCGACCTTGTTATTATGAAGCTTAACCTCTGAATGTGTTGCTTGCGCCAGGGAGAAGAGACGGGTCAAAGCCCTTTTGAATTCCAGATTCTCATTTCGAACCAAACAAATTTGAACTTCAAGTTCCTGGATGTGTTTCATCATTTCCCCTTCCTCCTGCTTCCATGCCTCCTTTCGTGCCCTAGGGGCCTTCTAGACCTGGCCTTCCTATGATAGAGGCCAAGCACAGGAGTGTTGATATGCTCATCGTCCATCAGGATGCCATTATCTTCATCCAACATCTAGATAGCCCATCTGCAGGCACCACGAGAGCTTCTGATGAGCTTGCTGCATCTCAAACATTTCGAATAAACATCAGACACTTCCTAAGGAGAGTGCCCAGAGATGTAATGCTCCATGTTCTCACAAAGACCCATGCTCCAGATAGAGAGAGCTTTCAGATAAGAAAAACCAACTCAGATATATTTGTCTTGAATCAAGCAAAGGAGGATACTAACAGAGGCCATCCCGTCCCGTCTTAAACTAATTCCCAAACTTCGCATGCCAGCCAACTAGCAATCTGACCGATTGCAATTAATGCAGCAGCAAGTGGAGATCCCGTGCGGATCCAGGTGACTGTCATTAGGCAAGGTTGTAATTTCAAAAAATGAATGTGCATGGGATTTATAAGTTGATAAATCCATTGATATGTAGAGAGCCCTTGTTCTAGGGATAGAAATTAGCCTATGGATCCATATGTTTTCAAAGATGACATTGTCACAATCAAGAGAACCATAACTGATCCCAACTCCCGTGTTGGCCATGCAGTCCACTTTCCCATTTAGGCCTCTCGGAGTATGGAGATAGTTTACATCTTTGAATTCCTTGCTAATGCTGCTTAGGAGATGATGCATCTTAGTGGAGGGGTTCTTCCGTTTGGTGACGATGTTTTTGCTTATCTAATGACGATTAGTGAATCCCCTATAACCATCAAATTCTCAATTCCCGGGTCTCTAGCAATCTCTAGACCTTTGATAAGACCGATCCATTATGCTCCATTGTTAGTCTTTTTACCAATGCCCCAAGAAAAATCTCTCTGTTTGTTCCCCTTGGATTCAAAGATTAATCCCCCCACACCTGCCAACCCTGGGTTTCCTTTCAAGGCACCATCGAAGAAGAGAGAGTTGCAACCCAACTTAGTCCACCAATTCTGAAAATCTTCTTTATTCATCTGCAACTGCTAGGTCAAGGGTCTCATCTTTTTTGGGGGTATTATCCAGATCAAGATGGAGGGGGGTGGCACGAGAAAGTCAGCCATCCAAATTCTTTGTTCTACAGTGAGAGGTTCATGTTGGATTCTTAACATTCCTCGAGAAGATAAGGCTTCTACCCAAAGGGCCTTGGCTGAAGAGGAGACCCTGCTTGAGCTCGAGGGAATACCTTCAAATATTTCTTTGTTTCTTATCGTCCAAATTTTCTAGCATATGAACCAAGGAAGAGCTTCCCAGGCTCTAGTAAAATCTGGTTTCTGGGTTAGGGAGCCTTGAAAAACATCCTTCCAACACTTGAATAAATCATTCCAATTTGTTGGCATCACAATGTTGACATTCAAAATTTTAAAGGCGTAGCTCCAGACCTCCAAAGAGAACTTGCATTCAAGAAATATATGCTCCAGGGATTCTTTCGACTCCTTGCAAAGGATGCAATGAAGAGGTCCTTCAATCCCAAGCTTTCTCAGATTCTCTGCAGTTAAGGTTTTTCGGTGTGTGAGGACCCAAAAGAAAACATTCACCTTAGGCAATCCATATTTACACCAGATCTTGGCCCATTTCATGCCCATTTGACATCTTTATTGTTTCTGATCTTGCTATTGTATACGTGATAATAACCTTCCTTCACCATGTAAGAGCATGTCCTTCCCCAACCCCTTCTATCTTTAAGATATCTATTGGTTGGACTCTGCTCATGCAGCAACGAAAGAAATACTCTATAGTTATGTTGTAGGTGATCAAGAAGTTCCAAATTCTTCCAGCCATCCCATATGCCGCTAGTGGTCCACGTGGATATGTCAAAAAGAGTGTTGATGTTGTTGATATCAAACCAATCCTTGATTTCTCTTAGCTCATGCCGGAATTTAGCTCGATTTTGTCATACCTGAGCTTGATATGTTTACCATTTCTTGTTATCCAATGGATTTTTTCCTTAATGATGAAGGTCGCCTTCTTGCAGAGATCCCAGATAGGAGTCCCATTTTTTCCATGTTCATTTCTTCAATGCAATGGCTTCTAGTTCCAGTCATGTACTTTTTTTGAAGAGCTTTTTTCCACCAGGTATCTTTGCCCGCAGATATTCTCCATAATATTTTTCCTCCCATTCTTGAATGCCACATTTCAATCCATTGGCATATATTTCCACAGCTTCCTCTCCTTCATTAGTGTGTTTGGGCCTTATCGACAATCTATACAATTCCTCGGTAAATTATTGAACGGTTAGCTCCTTTTTTCTTAGGTTCTACAATTTTTTGAACAAGGTTATCATATAATCGTTCGAAAGAAAATTGTCCTTCAACTTGGAAACCATTTTGTCCCAAGTCTTAATTTTATACTTGCCTTTCTTTACTCTATTATCCTATACATTGTCCCACCACAATGAGGCATGACCTTTCAGCTTAAAACATGCTACCTTCACCCTCCTTGGGTCTTCAATCTGCTCCATGTCAAAGTATTTCTCCATATCTTTGATCCAGTATATCAGTTCTTCAAGGTTCAAAATCCCTGCATAGGTAGACAATTCCATCTTGGATCTACCCTTCAATTCAAACAGAACCTTCAACAATCTATCCTCCAGTGTAATGTCCCCAATATTTCACCATGGACCACTCCATTGGACTAGGGAATTCAATGGTCTAAAGTCACTTGGAAAAATTTAAAAAGAATAATAAAGTGGTAATTTGGGGTCATAAGGCACTATGGAAAAAACCAAGGTCTGAGGAAAACATTTATGAAGCAAGGAATCATTTTCTCCTAAAAATCAATTTTATTAATATTTTGAGAGAATATGGCCAAGGAGGGAACATTAGAGGATAAGTGGGTCCCCCATGATGTGTAAATTCCATCCAATTTGGAAGAAATCTTATCATTAAGGCATATCATGATTTGTAACTCCCTCGGGCTAAAAATAGCCAAGGAAGGCACACTTGTGGGAGGATACTCCAATGTTGATGAGAATGTCAAGGTGGGTGAGAATCCCAAGGAAAATATAACTCCCATTTGACCAATAATAGCCAAGGAGGTCGAATTTTGGGGTGGTGGACCTTCCAAGTCATGAGGAATCTCATTCTAACTCCCCACTAGGCCCAAAATAGCAACTGGGGCGGAGATGAGGTGTCATAGGGAAATTATTCTCTCCTAAAATGAATTTCTTAATTATTTTGGAGAGATAAATTGAGAAGGATGTGGAAGGATTTATTCTCTCATGAAAATCATCTCAATTAATATTTTATTAATAATTTCAAGAGAAAAATCTAAAAGGAGGGAAAAGGAGAAAGATTAATTATAAAAGAAGGATGAGGAGTCCTTGGGAGGGAATTTTGGCAATTGAATTTTGTAATGGAGAGATATTGTAGCTTTCAAGCTTGGTAGATGAGGCCCTTTATAGATTGGGATATGTGCCCCTTACTTTTGTAACTGCTTTCGATGGTTAAATATTCCACCCTAGCTGGTAGAGAGGAGGAGATCATCTAGATCTCTCATTGAGCTTCATTACAAATAGTTGAGGGAAATCATTCAGATTTCTCTATAGAGCTTCATAGATTTGAATGTATTGAGTGTTGTAACTAATCTAGGCTTCATTTGTGTTTTTTTTGTGGTGTTTGGGTGTGTTTGGAAGTGATTAGTGTTGGTTTGGAAGTTTTGTTGTTGTGGGCGTTCTAAATAAGGAACCGGTGTTGAAGGGGCCAAAATGGTGGTTCTGCTTTTGATACTTCTATGCATTTCGAGGATATGAGATCTATTCCATTGTGTTCAAAGCATCATTTCCAATTTTTAACACTTTTTTTTTCGTCAAAAAGGTTTATGTATGCCTAAGATATGGCCATTGTATTGGTCGGTTGATATGTGCATCTATGCTTGCGCACCTTCAGTCAGAGATTCGAACCTATGTGTTGTTAGTTGTTTTTTTGTTACTGTGTATTTCATGGATGTGATGTAATTGAAGATTCTGTAGCAGCCATAAGAATATCTGTTTTTGTGTCCTTTCATTATTAATAAATTTTCCATAGTATTTCTAATATATTATGCACATTAGAGCAAATTTGGGGTCTAAAATGGTCTGCATAAGAATATGAGCCACCTCATAAGAAAAAGAGTCATTGAATTCAAGAATCAATAGAATTCAAGAAAAGAGTCGACCATAATGGTTGACATGGCATATTTGACAATAAAATAATAGTTAAAATAATAAACTAATATTTATGAATTTTGGAGGAAAAGAGATAAAAACTACTTTTTTTCTTTGTATTTTCAACATATTTCCCTGTTAGTTTACTCAAATTTCGAACGAGAGCACTCCACGAAAAATGAGAAATACATCAAAAAAATGTGTTACTTCAAAGTAACATGTTTTTTTATGTATTTTTTGTTTTTCGTGGGGTGGGGTACCTCAAACGTATGCAGTGTGGGTACTCAATGGATGCAGAATTTAATTCTGCATCCAATGAGTGGTCACACTCAAAATTTGAATAAACGGGTAGGGAGATATATTGAAAATATGAAGAAAAATGTATTTTTTTCTTTTTTCCTCCAAAATTCATAAATATTATTTTATTATTTTCCTTGGGAGGCCCATTTTAGACCTCAAATTTTCTCTAATGCAAATTCGAGTTGATGGTTTCTCTATGTATAGATCTGTAATTATAATTGCAAGATCTCATATCTGTGGGTACAAGAATATGGTAATAACTATATAGATCATGTTAGTGAGCTGTCTGGATTGATTAGGATGTGTTTCAATGAAGTTGGAGTTGTTTGGGTGAATTTGAGTTGTTTTGTAGGTGTTTGGGAAAAGTTGAAAATCTAGACAATATATGTATTGAAATTCGAGCTAGTCTTCCTAGATTCGAATTTATGCTTATGGATATGTTCATACTTGATCAAATATGAAATATATATCATTTCCAGATGTTACATTGATACAAGAACCCTTCCTTTGAATATGGTGATATGATTAGTACTTTTAATGCTTCAATATTGATGATAAAGAGGTTGCATACGAAGTGTTTGAAGAAAGTTATGAACCAGGCTTGATAACCAGCTACCAAAAATTTATATCATATCTTATTTGGGAACGTTACCGTGATTTCAAAGTATATTTAATGGGTTGCACATCTTCATTCAAGTCCTAAATAATAAATACATTCCTTTGTTGTTGAACTAGAACATCTCATAAGCCTTCATAAGTCATTGTTTGGATTAAGTTGGAGAACAATATACTCTGTATTGAAGAATTTGGAGTTAATGTGCCTAATTTCCACATTGGGTACATTATAGTGGTATTAGATCATGTTCCTCGACAATTGTGGGAACTCAAGAGGAATTTTGAAGAAAAAATGAGATCGGACCTTTCAAAAGAAGAAGCGCATCAGGTGTAGAAGAAGAAAATTTCATCAATGGCTAGATTTGTTGATGGTAGAATGTTACCCACTTTCCTTCCAACCTTGCCACCTGAAGAGAATAGGCCTAAATTATCCATTCCAGTAGTTGGCATTGTTGTCGAATGCTAACATCAAATGTGACAAGTCATCAACTTTGACACGACTTCGACAAAATCAGCAAATTCGAAAAGTTCAGCGAACTCAATAGTCTCGTGACGTCGACATCCATCCTCGACTTGCGACTGTCGAACTTCAACAGATTGTCTCTTTGTCTTCCAGTCGACTATAACAATTGAAATTCTGAAACCATTCTAACTTCTCTTGTAACTGAACGTAACGAGCAGGCACCCAAGCGTCTCAACATTATATATAAACATGTAAAATATTGTAATATACAGTTTTTGTGATCTTTACATCCAGTAATAGAGAAATCAGTTCACATTCTTGCATATTGTCTGTGAATGAATGTTTATGTGCATAGTGTAATCCTGCTTCGATTATTCTCATTCTTATGCTTCCACCATAATAGAGTTGACTCATTCAGTCGAAGTGTTGTCCCCCCTCGTGCACCTGGGCGCATTGCGGATCATTGGTATCGGAGCATTCTCAACTTTGTTCATGATTACGTTTTGCGTAGACACTTCCATCGAATTTACCCGACTTATGCCGGTTCAAACACGCTTGCAAAATCAACAATCCAAGCAGACACTACCTCCAGATATGGCAGAAGAAATAGGCTATAAACATGCAATCAACGAGGCACAGCAACTCGTAGAGCAAGCGCTGGCTCGACAACAAACTGAAAATGTTCTCCTTGTTCAATGAACGTCTCATGCGATTTGCTTCGACTTCAGGAGGATTTCCTACTGGAACTAACTCCGAAAAAATCAACCTCTTCAAAGTGCAAATAAATTTGGACATACCGAATCTATAAGGAAATATTGACGTGGAATCCATCGACAATTGGGTACAACAATTGGAATCCTATTACTTTGTGAATCAAATCTCGGAAGCTGAAAAGATCACCATTGCATCCTTAAAGATGTCAACATCTATGCACTGCTAGTGGGAGAACCTCTCGACAAAGATGGAGAAAAGCGGAGACCCCATAGACACATGGGAGAAATTTTTCGAATACATCTGAAAGGATTTTTACCTACCCAAATACCTTGAAAAGCAGTATAAGAAGTGGCAATAGCCAAGGAAATGGAAAGAATAATCAGTACAGAGTTACACCGATGAGTTCTATCGACTCATGGATAGAATTGGCGTTTAAGAAGAATAAAAATTGCTTGTTCTGAAGTACGTCAACGGTTTATCCCAGTAAATTCAAAAGGAGATGGAGTTTTTGACTGTTAATATGCTCACGAATGCATTCCACTATGCCATCAAACTCAAAACCAAACAGAAGGGAAAAGCATGCTTCACGACTAAACCGACATCAGGACGACCACCCTACAAAAAGGCATCAGCCGAATTTTACAAGTCAAAATATTCTCAGCCAACTCTTCCAAAGCCAGATCACGGAAAAAAATCCTTTTCAAAAAAGGGAACATAGCAAACAACCCCCTCCCTGGAAATGGTGTGATTACCATCACTCATCTTGGCATGATACCTCTGAATGCAAATCTCGAAATACCTTTTTGGAAAAAGTGTCAACATCCGATGCATTCGACAAGAATGTGGTAAAATATGACCTAGAAGCAACGACTATTTTGACATCGACATCGACAAATCCAAAAGCCTTGACTATCTTCGACGAGAAGGAACGAGAGTGCATGTTCCATACACAGATATCGGTTCAAAACAATCCATTGCATCTGATTGTGGACAATGGAAGCCAAAAGAACTTTGTTTCTGAAGATCTCATGAAGAAACTAGGTCTTGTTACCACTCTACATCCTCATCCTTACAACATTGGTTGGATGAAGGATGGACAAGAGCTAAGGATCACTCGACAATGCAAACTCGCCTACTCCATAAAGCCTTTTGAAGATGAAGTGCGTTGTGACGTGGAACCTCTCTCTGTAGTTGATGCCCTGTTTGGGAAACCTTACCTATGGGATCGCCACGGAAGTTACCAGTCACGGCCTCATAAGGTTATTGTCATAATTCGAAATCAATGGTACAGCATACAATAACGATGACCTACACCAACGGTTGCAATGATAATTGCTAAACAGACGAAGAAGTAATCAATCGTGCTCAGAAGTTCGCATTGATTATGATAAATCGTCAACATTCTAGGAATACTGCAGCAACCAGTCGAGTCACCAACCAGTGCATCTCCTGAGAGAAGCAGCAGATCGAAAATATTCTTAATGAGTACCATAACCTTTTCCAAGTTCCAGACGGAGTACCTCGACATAGCCAGGTAAAACACTCTATTGAACTTGCTCTTGGTTCTTCATTACCTAACGCATCTGTCTACAGAATATCCATTCTCGAAAATGAAGAGATTCGCATACAAACCCAAGAATCGATCGACAAAGGTCATATCCAACCCAGCTCCTCCCCTTTTGGAATTCCAGTCATCCTTGTTCCAAAGAAAGACGGTACTTGGCGCATGTGCATCGACTAAAGATCCCTCAACAAAATTTCGGTAAAGAGTCGCTACCCTCTGCCGCGGATAGACGGTCTCATCGATTGTCTGAAAGGTACTACATTCTTTACTAAGCTCAACCTCAAGTCGGGATATCATCAGATTCCAATCGAGCCCTCAGATGTATGGAAAATTGTTTTCAATACCAAGCAAGGATTCTTTGAATGGTTAGTCATACCTTTCGGATTAACCAATGCACCTGTGACCTTCATGCGATACATGGATAACATTCTTCGACCTTTCATCAACAAATGGGTCATTTTATATCTCGACGACATATTTATTTTCAGTCAATCATGGGAAGAACATGTCGGACACCTTCAACAAGTCCTCGACAATCTCCAGCAACATCGACTCTACTTGAACATAGACAAGTGTTCCTTTGCGTTGAACAACATCAAATATTTAAGGTTTGTAATTGATTCTACAGGCATTCACGTCAACCCAGGAAAAGTATAAATTCTAAAATATTGGCCCATTCCTAAAAGCATTCAAGAACTAAGAATTTTCCTTGGTTTGGAGAATTTCTATCGACGATTCATACTCAGCTTCATTCATATAGCCTGGCCCTTGAATCAGTTCACGAAAGGAAATGGGAAAACTATCTTCAAATGGACACCAACACAACAAGCAGCTTTCGAACAGCTCAAACACAAGCTCTGCACTGCACCCGTAATTGTGTTACCTGATTTGCATCAGCCCTTTGAGGTTGAGATGAACGCATCGGACTATGCCTTGGGCACAGTGACCACTCGGTTTGGTCACCCATTCGCTTTTCATTCGGAAACTTTTAACGACACTGTTAAAAGATATTCAACGTAAGAAAAAGAATTGTACGCCATTGTGCAATCTCTTAATCAATGGAGGCATTACATACTTGGCAAGGAAACAGTTATTCTCACTGACCACAAGCCTTTGCAGTTTGCCCCGTCCCAGTCGAAGTTACAAACAACTCGACAACTCAAGTGGATTAATCACCTACAACAATTCCAGTTGGTAATTAAGTATCGGAAAGGTAAATCCAACTCCATCGCTGATTGTCTAACTCAACCACCCATTACTCTCCTTTTTACAGTGATGAGTATGCAGGGATATGACACCACTACTTGGCCACGGTCGTATCAGGACGACATCGAATTTTCACCAGTCTATCGACAACTTCATACTGACAATTTCGACCTCGGACTATTTCCTGAAAGATACCTTGTTATACAAGCTTGGATAGCTTTGTGTACCGACCAGTGAGCATCGACAATAGCTCCTTTTGGATGTGCACTAAAAAAAGACTGCAGGACACTTTGGAGTAGAAAAGACCCTTGCTATTCTCCAGAATTATTTATTTTGTCCTACACTTAAAACCGACATCAACAAGTACATTTGATCATGTGTGGTTTGTGACATTGCTAAACCGCCTAATCGACAACAGGGATTGTACACACCTTTGTCAGTTCCTAGTCGACCATGGGAATCTATTTCTATGGACTACTTGACAGGATATCCTACTACCAAACATCAGCATGACGTGATCTTAGTAGTAGTCGACATAATTTTCAAGATGGCCATTCTCATTCTATGCAAGAAGACTACAACAGCACAGCAGACTGCTTAGCTCTTCTTCAAACATGTATGGAAACACTATGGTTTACCAACAACCATTTTTCCGACAGAGGTGCTAGATTCGTCAGCATCTTTTGGAAGACTCTTTGGCAGCAGCTAGACACAAGACTCTCATTGTCGACATCTTTCCATCCTCAGATAGACAGACAGATGGAATTTTTGAATTGCTTGGTCTTACAACTACTTCGCATGTACAACCACAAGCATTGACAAACATGGGATGTCAGTATTCCATACATACAGCACAGAGTACAATCGTGCTCATCATATATCTACAGGCAAGAGTCCATTTGAGATCTATTATGTATTTCAACCCCCAGCGCCTATTGACTTGATCAGCTCCTCAACACAGTCAAACGACACCAGCTACAACTAGCGATAAGTTGACAAAGCATTGAAGTTTCGAGATCAAATCTGCGAAATCTAGCGACAAGCACAGGAAATGTTACAACAATCAAACGCGAAAGCTAAGGCTCGACATGATTAGCATCGTATCCCTCGTTCATTTCAAATTGGGGATAAGGTCTGGTTACATCTCAAGAAGGAACGCTTCACTGGCCCATACAAGAAGTTGAAACCTTTGCGATATGGTCCATACAGTATTCTTCAACAAAATGGTGAAAACGCTTTCCATATCGACATTCCTTCTTGAATGGGTCTACATCGAGTATTCAACGTGGATCTACTTCGACCATACCATGCACCACTGTTGGAACAGAACGACTTGAAAATAGCAGAACCCGAAGAAATCCATCCAGATGTTCAGGAGCCTCTTCCTTGTGACACCATCATGGGATGACGAGTATGCCATACAAGGACGAACACAATTCCCTTGTTTCAGGTTACCAAAGTCAGGCAGATCCCCGCACAAGGAAAATGGTACTCTGCTACTAAAATCACGAACAATTTTCCTCACCTGCCCGAGAAAATAATGGGTACCATTGTTTCTTAAGGAAGGAGGTATGATCCATTCCAGTAGTTGGCATTTTTTTCGAATGCTAACATCAACTGTGACAAGTCATCAACTTCGAAAAACTTAGCAACTTCGACAAGTTCAGCGACCTCAACATTCTCGTGACGTCGACATGCAGCATCGACTTGCGACTTGCGACTGTCAAACTTCAACAGATTGTCTCTTTGTCTTCCAGTCAACTGTAACGGTTGAACTTCTGAAACCGTTCTAACTTCTCTTGTAACTGAATGTAACGGGTAGGCACCCAATCGTCTCAGCATTCTATATAAACATGTAAAATATTGTAATATATAGTTTTTATGATATTTACATCCAGTAATAGAGAAATCAGTTTGCATTCCTGCATATTGTTTGTGAATGAATGTTTATGTGCGTAGTGTATTCATGCTTTGCTTATCCTCATTCTTACGCCTTCGCCATAACAGGGCCGACTCATTCAATCGAACTGTTGCCCCCCCTCGTGCACCTGAGCATGTTGCGTATCACTAAATGGGAGAATATATCAAAGAAACCATATAAGACACAATAGGATTTAGAGCATAACTTGCAGCAGTGTAAAGCCATGTTACCATAATGCTATGAATCACAAATTATGGAGAGGATGTTTGGTGTTTTTACAAATAGAGCAACCCAAGGTTCCTATGATAAGTTTGGATTGGGAAGTAGTGAATCCACTATCATTGTTCAACCTTCAAATGAACATAAGGAGGAAAATGAAGCCATGTCCACAATCTCTCTTTATCCATACAAGAGTTTGGATCAAAATGAGTCACATATTGCAACCTTGAGTCTTCAGGTTAATCACAAAGTGGAGGAGCATGCCATCACAGATGGACCACATGGGAATGATGAGAGTGTAACCCAAAGGTATGATAACAATTCTATTTTTGAAGCAGTCATATTTCCTTGCAACAACATGATATAGAAATCATTTCATTTAAGGGTGATGGTCTTGTAGAATTCTTTAATGTTGGTACTCAAAATTTTGGTGTTAAAGATGAATTGTTGGTTGTGGATTCATGCCACAAACATTTTGATTTTGTATATCAGCCACTAAAAATGTGAACAAGACTCAAACCTTGGGAAATGAGTGGTTACCAGGAGTTAAGGAGGTAGTGGTGTTAGCATCCCAAGCAAGACAACCAAGAGGAACCTCATTTATTCCAAGGGAAGAAGGTGTAGAAGTTGAGCCTTTAGCTAGCCATACTAAGGATGTTGGGTTAGAGGAAGACAATGAAAGGGATGAAGCAATAAATGAGATCTTGCATGATCCACATGAGTTGGATGATCCCTTATGTGATGGCATACACATTGCTGATAGGATGGAATTCCATGACCTAGCGAACCAATTGTTAGTCACAAAGGAGAAGATGGTGCAATTATTGACAAGGACTGATGGTGCACATAATTTTATTGAAGAAGTTATGTGGAGGACTCAATTGGAGGAGAGACATAAAGGTCGTGTTGAAGGGGTCACTAGTGCCCAACTTTGCATCATTAAAAAGGAAATGGAAAGGATGAAATCATATTGATTGCATTTGTTCATAGATAGGGACCTTGCTCTCAAGTTTGTTGAATACAAGGCAATGGAGGTTGAGCATCTTCATGGGAAGTTGGGAGGATTACATCCTTCCTCCTACACCAAAAATAGTCAGTTGTATATGTTTGATGGAATTCATGAATTGATGGAGGAACCTCATGTGAGGGTTGAACGTGAGGAGCATTCATATTTGAAGGTGCTTGAGGAGATGATTGGCATAGAAGATTTTGACAAGGAATTTTTTTTGCATTATGAGGATCATAAGCCACTTCTATTGGAGAGAGGCTTAACCATGGAGGAGATGGTTGAACACATGCCTTATGGACCAGCTAGTATGGGATCATATGCATACATGGATTGGGTGGATAGTTATATGACAGGTATGGAGTCACATTGGGATACAGGTTCATCTTACACCAGTAGTTTATTGGATATAGCAGCATATAGAAGGACACGGGAGTTCCACCTGATTCATTTGGATGGGACAGGTGAGAGTGTTGCGAGCCATGGGACCAGTATGAAAATTGCACAAGAGTAGCTTCATATTCTGTTGGAGAGGTTTGTAGGGGTTCCAACTAGCATTGGGAGTGGTGTAATTCCAATATGGTGGTGGGATCCTGGCATTCCTAGTAGTGATAGATTTTTCTAGATGGAAATGATGATTGGAGCAGTGCAGCATTGACATTGAGATCTAAGAATTTCTTGGTTCAGCAGTTTAGTCGCTGGCATAAGAGAGAGAGCCAATCATCACTTTAGGAGTCTATCTTGGTGGAGTAGAGGAGCATGCCTCTGTGCACCTACAGGATCACTACTACATGATATTTCCCACAACACAGTTAAGTGCACCCAATTCCTATGGTTTCCTTTTTTCTCACACACCTTAGACTTGTCCACTTAAACTATGTCCAAATCTTGTGTTGCATCTTATGTTTGTGCTATGATCGATTGATGATTATGCTTCTTATGCCAAGCACCCACTCATTTATATAGGGTGTGATTCATCTTGACTGCACTTCCAATTAATCTGACATGCCCATCCACATAGTATTCTTGGTCATGTCCCATACTTAGTCTCTCAAGTGATGCTTTTCGCACAAGGAAAACCCATCACACGCCCTCCCATCCCATGGGATCCCTTGGGTCCACACCCCATATAGATGTTCCCAATTTTGTTTGCTTCCTAGGGAGACCAACGCCACTTGGACCCTATGAAAATCATCCACCATGCACATGCAATGATTGGGCCTTTCCAATTCCCACACAAGTGACCCTCTAGTGTGTTGAAGATGTGGTCCTCCCCCACTTTATTTGTTGTTTCCATAGAAACACCTCTTTTGTTTTGATCTCGGTCCTATAGTGGCTCCAATATTTTTCTCCTCCCACTCCCAGATCAAGTTTTCATACCTCCACGAAGACTCCTTCCATTCCCAGTTGTTCTCGTCGTCTAATTGTTACGGAGAAAAAGTTGCTATGGTATGGAGCCGACCAGAACAGACAGATGACTGCGGAATACTACTCAATTCCCAATGCAATTCTATATAAATGACAATGCTAAGATAATGGAGAATAATACCAAACTTCAACCAGATGTTCGAAGTAGATCCCTGTTGAGCTTTCACCTTCTACACTTGAACCTGCAAATTAGTCTCAACAGCCAATACAAACAAGCGCATATAACATGTGAAAGACGTTAGCATAATCAATAGCAATGGTCCATGATATAAGTAAATGTAACCCAATGTAATTTAAACAACATTCACAACATCAATTGGATGAGAAGATGAGTATTTCCATTAATTAATAACAAGAAGTACATGATACAACCTCTTGCCGGCAACCAATCTAAACCGAGAACTAGGTCCCTCCACTTGTGCCTCCACCACTTCAATCCTCCATACTATGGAAAACTCAAACTATCAAAGGATTTTGGGAGTTGAACATAAGAAGTTCACAACAACAAGGATCAATACGTGTAGACTCAAGTAACAGAAAAAATACACTAGATTTATCTTGCTCTCTCTTTCTCCTCCGTTCCATACACCATAAGAGCTCAATATATAGCCTTCCAAAGGTAGGTGAAAGGACACATCGAGTCATTTCGGGGCATATGGAGGGCCAAAGGTCACCCTAAGACCGCTTTTTGGGAGTAAAAGTGAGTTTTAATTACTTTTTACCATGAAACTTGGTGTACGCGGGCTAATGTGGTGCATCATGCCTGTACACTGGCTATAGTGGAACAGCAAGCGTACAGGAACACAAATAGGAAAAACTAAGTTCCTGAAGGGAAGATCATGAATCTGAGTCAAACAATGGATACTGAAAGGCCAATAACTGTTGATGCTCACAAGGTGTAAAAATATGCTGTAACAAATGCCCCCTAATGTGTGATGTCAGAAAATGGTGCTACAATGGCTGAAATACATTATAAGTCTCAAAAGTGGAGTGATGGAGACACAACTGGAAGGAAAAGCCCACTCGTCATAATACAATAATATCTCTGAATACATGTCGGTAGAGAACAACAATCTGATACAATGGCCATGAATAGGCAATACATAACGAATACATGTCATAGGTGATCATAGCCATAACCATTTATAGTAAGAGACGCTCTGCTGTTGAAAGGAAACAACTGGTGCAAACTGGAGGTACAAACTGCTGATGTATGAGAAATGGTCTCTCATAAGTACAATCACAATCATAAGTAGCATATTGAATTCCACTATCGCCTGGGGTCTTCTACACAAATCATCTATGGTGCAAGTCCCATCAAGTGAATAAAGGTGTTGAGGTCGAACCTAATGTGACATCGTCTGATTACCGATCAATGATGTATACCGTTAATAGACGTGAGATAACCCACCAATAATGAAAATGGGCATCAAGGCACAGAGTACAATCATCAAAGTGTGAATAGATGTGTTGAAGTCGAACACTATTATGAATCCATCGATCAAGGGACATTGATGTATTCCCAAAACTATCGATGGCGAGAGAACCTACCACTAATGACTGCAAGCCTCAAGGTACTCAACCGAACTCTAAGTCTCAAATTCCGAAATAAATGAGTTGAATTCGACGGAACGAAACTCGCTGGAAGGAGGGCATTGAGGAATCCCCCATCAACCAGCACAAGGTACCAGCTACGCTGAAAGATTTGGAAGAACTCAGATGAAACAGACTGACTCAATAAGGATGGCCGACATGCAATAGTCAAGAGATCTAAGGAGTGGTCGACTCTGGTTTCAGGACTTCCTTTGAACAAGAGCATGAGCAGATGAATAGACTCAGGCGGCATAGACTCAAATACTCGGTGATAATGACACTATGCGATGCAGGAGGCATCAACAAAGGGATCCATAATGACTGGAAGCTTAACCAGCAGGTGGAGTAACAACTGAGAAACGAGTACAGCTCCTACAGTCCTAGTATAGTCCTGACTCATAATGAATGGAGTGGAGTGAATGCTTTATTCAAAGGCGACACAACAGCTGCCGAATAGAAGTGGGAATCATAATCCCATCGGCCTTTTTCAGTTTTTAAATTTTTTGGTCTTTTTCATATTTGGAAAAGCTTGAAAAAGAATAAAATTGCTTATAGTACAACAAGTGAGGGAACGAGTGTCAAATAGCGAGCAAACTAGTCCCAAGCAGTGGAACATACCTATGATCAATGCAAGGAAGCATGTGCAAGGTGTGGACACTAGGGGGTTGTTCCATCAGGGTAAAGGGTCATCAAACTATGAAAGGCCAGTGAAGGCTCTACAAGGATTGACAAGGAAAGTGCTCAGGCACCAGGATGACAAATGAGTTAGCGGGAGACGGCGCAAGGCTCAAGCGGCAAGCAGGATGATGCAATGCAATCACAACTTGATAAAAATGGGGGAGTCCTTATGGGAGATGGCCAGCATAAGACAAAGTAGAGTATGAGTCTTTATCACAAAGTCATGGCGTAACTACAAAGGACTCCTGATCCTAAACAGAAACAACGACATGGGTTCCAAAAGGCATAAAGAGGCTCTAACTAGGGTTCCCATGATCGGATAAGCCCTACCGCCAAATAACAACACTTCTATTACAGTGTGAAGGTTTTGTGTCGGTTAAGAAGCAGGGTCGCACCTAGGGTTAGTGAAAAATGGTCAAAGGTCAAATGCATAATGCAGGTGAAAATGACATCTAACCTATATGCCAGGTGTGAAATATACCTTCCGTAGGCGCGAAATGGTCAAAAAGAAACTCTCTTCGAATAAATTTGTTCAAAATGCTACTCCAAGACATTATATTAGTCCAACACAGCTTAAACGGTAAAAACTATAGAAAAGTGGTTATGAAAAACTATAAATAGTAAAAAGAAATTACTATTTACCAATCCCTTTTCAAAATTCACCCAAATAGTAGTTTTGGTTAGTTTTCACCTTAGATTTCAATCGTTGATTCCGGGAGCTACGGGAATCCATTCGTCGAGCCGTCTAGAGCAGGTTAGTCATCTCATCCTCCTTCTCAATTTCATAGCTTTTATTTAAATTGTTAATGGTATATTTTTTATTTTAGCCCAAGGATACACCAGCACGGCGTTGTACGCGAGCTATAGCTCTACGGATCGCGGGTAGGTCAAGTTGGGCGCAGTCAACGCATGTGTTGACCGCAGGTAGACGCAACTGTGATAATAGTTGACCGCGTACAAGGCCGTGAAGTTGATTTTTTGAATGTTAAAAGCTAAAAATGCATGGTTTTTGTCTCCAGGATGGTCCTAGAGTGGAGGGAAAGGGAGCATGATGTGGTAGACAAGCAAGTCTACCAAGATTTTCCTATGCAGCAAGCACTACAAGCATGTGGGATTTACAAATTTTGGAGCATTGGGGGTTTGAGGGCCCAAAACCAATTGCTTCGTAGACTGATCAATTACTGGGATGTAGATGCACAAAACATCAACTTGGATGGTCAACCGCTTGCAATAGAAGTGGATGACATATATTTCATTACAGGATTATCTCGTCGAGGGGAGACTCCTAGTCTTCGATCCCGCAGTGTAGGTGGTGGGATTACCATCCCAGAATATATAGACTGGTACTGTCCTCCCAGTACCCGAAAGGTAGGGAGTCAAGTACTGATCGGGGCCATAGTGAGCTTGAGCATGAATATCATAGTGCTCACCCTCATGAGGATCACAGGTTCAGCAGCGTTACATCAGGCATCGAGGTCGGTCATGTTCTATGTAGCAGAGTGCATGAGGCCTATAGTATATGATTGGTGCACAACGTTACTAGGGTCGATGAAGACTCAGTTAACAAATGGAAACCAAAGTGGAATAATAAGGGGAATAATAAATGATGTTTGAACATTAGAATGGAATAAATATTTAATAAAGTAGATAAATAAATATATACAAGTGGAAATCAAAGTGGCATTTGATCATGAAGACACATGGAGGAAGGGGGACCCACATATGGCTAGATTTCCCCACTACACTTGGCATCATTCTCTCACCAATTCAAGTTCAAGGTGAATGGTAACATACTTGGGGGATTTCAAAAGGTATTATTCATTGCATGAATCATCCAAGGTCGAAATGTAGAGGAAGAGGAACTCCCATGGAAGAGGAAGAGGCAATTTGGAGCTAGTGAGACACTTGGGCTAGATTCCCTAGCTCTATGACAACAATGATGAAGATGCTATGACACCTATGACACAAATCAGACTTGAAGGCTGACATATGACATATATGACTTGTCAGGGCTAAAAATAGACTCCAAGAGGGCACTCAAGGGAGTTAGGGTATCTAAGATGCTTCCACATGTGATTTAGTGGAAGTGGGAGACTAGGAATTGTTGTACAAGTGGCGTTCTTTGGAATCTCTTCCCAACTTGAGTTGGCATGAGTCTCTTAGAAGGAATTTGACCCATGGAGGACATTAGAAGTTTATAAATGTCAATAACAAATAAGGAAACCAGCTTTTGATCATTTGAGAAATTTGCAATTGCATTTGTGAAGAGGGAGAGCTAGTGTATGGCTAGTTTCTTGCCGTAGCCAATTTCGAGGGTGAAATATTCCCATCCAAGTTGGTAATTGGAAAGGCCATTCAGAACTTTCATTTGGAGCTTTAATGGATTCATTTGTTGCAGGTGTAAGCTACAGGGAAGATCGTGGTTTCTTCTAATGCATCACATTCTCTCAACCATTTCCAGTTTTGAAGGCATATTCTTGCTCCTTGAGGGAGGGCATTTTTGGTGATCTATTGTACTCTTTGGGGGAGCTTCCAATACCCCATTTATTTTTTAATATAAATTAAATACTCTTTTCTTCATCTACAGAAATTTTCAGGTCGAAATTCCAATTATAAATGTATAAATCTCATTTTTAATGAAAGAACGGTACCACACTACCTTGTTGTGAACCAACGTAATGTTGATGGATTCGAATGGATAAGTAAACTAATGATGTTTTATTGATGAATGGAATTTTATTGATGTATTATACAAGTTTAATGTTCATTACTCAAGCATTTGAAGTCATTTTACTCAGTTTATTTACATTTGGAGAAGATTTGGTGCCATTTCCCCAAGGGTCGAACTAGTGATTTTTTCTATTGTTTGGGAGAAGGTTAGAACAGACTTAATAAATTATTAATGGTGCACATGAGACCTAAATAATTTAATTTATATATCCCCTACCTATTTTCATAATTTCGAGTGGGTTTGGAGGCATTTGGGAAGCCATTTCCAGTACTTACCCCAGGGGGATTTGAACCCCAAATTACTAGTAAAATTGCATACTTGGTCCAGAACCTTAAGAGAGTTTGCAGAAGTCTTTTGATGGTCATAAATAATCCCTGAAAATCATAATCAAGTACAAATATCATTCATACACCTTCCTTGAATATTGAAGGCATTTGGAACCAATTTGAGACATAGAGACCAATACTAGTCAAAGGGAAATTACTAGTAAAGTTCCCTACATTGGCCAAAATCGAAAGAGGATTTACAGAAGTATTTTAAAGGTCCAAAAGCATCCCTGAAACACATATTTATTTTCTAACATCATCCATATACCTTCTCATAATATTTGGGAGCAATTGGAGCAATTTGGAGACCTAGAGCTCAAAACTAGTCAAAGGTCAAACTAGGGAAAAAAGTGAAAAATTGCCATTTTAATAAAATTCCTAACAAGGGACATTACATTGGTATCATAGCATGGTCTTGGCACCTGATGTGGTCTGATATTCATGAGGACAAGAATTCAGGGACCACCATTAGATATTGAAACCAAAAGTGTTTTTGTTGAAGAGGAAAAAGTGAGGAAAATAAGCCAATGGGTGAGCATATTTTCTCAAGCACAGAACCCCGTAATAGAGCAAATGAATTTCAAAGAACACCAAGGCCTACTATACCAAAGATTCTTGAATCCAAATATCTGGAAGAAATTAATCTCTAATGGAAAAAATTGAGTGAAGGTTTCAGAAACACTCTACCATTTTATGAATACCTCATTATCAGAAACAAGCTCAAGATGAAGGAAGGTAATAAGAATCCATTTCAAAATAGAGAGTCCAAATATATTGATCATAAGGAAAACAAGGGGAAAATTGCATCAGCTTACTTGAAGGAGCAAAAGGAAGAGACATCACAAGAGCATGAAGAAGATTCTATTGAAAATATGGAAGATCATTTCGAGACACATTCTACCTTAGACATGAACCAAAGAGCATCTACTAATGGATGCTTGAACTATGAAGAAGTACCTACTGATGGGTGCTCACACCTCTATGTTGGTGACATAGAGATCACTTTTGAAAGCGTTGTTGCAAGCCAAACTTCCATTAAACATGAAAATGAATACCTTGTAGCAGTTGAAGAAGAAACAAGATCAACTTCCCCATCACCACTTGAGCTTCATGAAGTTGGTCCAAGCAAGAAAGAAGAAGATGAGGAGGTTCATTTGCAAGAGCCTAATTTTCTTTTAAGGGTCCTTAAAGATGAATGAAAAGAAGATCTAAGAGTCCCTCATTCTCCATGACACTCAAGCATTGGTGTCAAATTCTTGTTGGAGAGCTACTTCATTGGAGGAAACATCCTTCCTTGAAGACATGGAGAAGATTCAAAGAGCAATGTGCCACATCAAAGGTAATTTCATGTCTTTGCTTTTTGATAAAAACCATTTTTTTGAGCTTAATGAATTGTTACATGATGCATACTTGAAGAATAATGAGGATAATCATAAGCTCACAACTCAAAATGAGCAACTTCTTGAAAATTTGCAAGATACTTGTTTTTCCTCCTATGTTTCAGATTGTCAAATGGTATATTGTTTGAAGGATTCTCATGACATGGTGGATCATGAGAAATGTGGAAAATTGAATGTGCTTGATGTGTTTGAAGATGAACTTGAAGAGATCCAAACACTTGATGTGGTGGAAGAGGAACTTGAATTGTCTCTTGATGAAGGTTATGCAATTTTTAAAGAAGAGCATGCTTCCTCTACATTGGAACCAATCTATGACAAAGGTTTCACACTTTTGAAGGAGTTGCATGATACTACCCATATGGATCCTTCCCATGATGAAACTTTTGCAATTTTTTATCATTTGGGTGAGTTAGTTAATTCTCCTACATCCTACAATTCCATGTTTTGCAGCATTAGTCTCAATGAATAATGGGTGAAAGGATTCTTTTTGATGGTGCCACATGAGGAGTATGGAACTCCTAGATTTACTTTTTATGATGATATGGTTGGAGCAAATTCTTATTCACATTTGCAGCAACATCCTTTGTTACTTTATGATGATGCACATCTACATGGATGCACCTATGATATGCATTTGAGTCACTTGAAGACTCATGGTTTTTCTTGCTCAACACTTGATTCATTTGATGTTGGAGGAACTTCGTCCAACACTTGGGTGAATAGATTTATGATTGGAAAACATTTTTGTTGGCAACCACATACTTTGTTATATCTGTAAGAACAATAAACTCATAAAAGTAACAAGACAAACAAATGACCAGCATGCAATAAAAGAACTGATAAATACAATGGATCTGATATCCTATAAATTTATAAAAACCAGTATACAACTAGAAGCATCATGCAATGAAAGATCTGAAACAAAATAGTGTATCTAATCAACAATATAACATAAAAATATGCAATGAAAATATAGGATCCATACCTAGATAGATGACCTAGCAGCTACCATTACCTTGATAGCTCCAATAGTGCAATTGAAGGTGGGGGGACGACTCTCCACCCAACCAACCCCCAACCAAACAGGTTGAGGCCCCCGAGCCCCCAACAATTAACCCTATGCCAATGCTATCTTGCTTTCCTCTCGTCCAGAGCTCCTCTTCCAAGATAGCCAAAGACAAGCAAAGAAAAAGACCCTTCTCTTCACTCCTTCTCCTCCTTTTATCTCCTCCTCCCAATTTCTTAATTTCTTATTTAATTTATTTCTTTATGCAAAATTTTATTTCCGTTACTTCTTTTTCATGTTTCTTTTTATTATATTATATTACATTATATTTATTATATTAAATATTCCCTATATTTGTATATGAGGGTTGTTACATACTCCCCCCCTTCAAGAAACTTTGTCCCGAAGTTATAATATTCAAGCAATAAATACAATACTTATTCAATCAATCAATCAAGTAAATACTAGAATATATAGGTAGCTAGTACTATTGTGAAGTTAAGAGATTTATATGTGTGGCCACCACATAGAAGTCTCCAAACCACACTAATACAATCAAACGCCCTAAATTACAACATGCTTTTAAGTAATTCCCTATGAGTCTAGTATGCAACCATATCAACAATCATGCATCATACATACATAAGCATTAGATAATTAATTAATAATTAATCATTGTGTGTTTGGTTACTTCCTCTTTCCTTACTCACCCTCTCCCTGAGAATCATACCATCCGATCAACCTCCCTACACCTCCCCTCCAACTCCGGATGGTCCCGCTCCCCATGGCACGGGCCCTCTACTGTAACTTGTCTGCGGATCATGCAGTAGGCATCAGAAGTTCCCCGGGAAGTTACCGCGGCATTGCCACCTTCCCAACTTCTAGTAATAATACAGCCTCATTAGATTCTAACCGGAATCAGGGCCTCATCGGTACTAGCCGGCATCTGGTTCCCGGTACCCCGATCCTGATACTCCCGGTACCTCAATCCTGATATCAAGATCCTTATACCCTAGGCATCTCAGAAGGCTAGCCTAAACATCCTCCCCAGCACCCTCAAGGCACTAGCCCCATGCATCAGAATTCCTTCTCCATAAACCTCTCTCCCAATGAGTATGTATCCAACCGTGGACTCTGGTCACATCAGAAGTTCTCCGGGAAGTATCTGTGGCATTGCCACCTCCCAACTTCTGGTACTAAAGTCGAGCGTAGCTGGCATAGAGCTAATTGTTGGGCTTGTTCCCCATCCCATAATATATTTATAGTAGTCATTCTCATTCGTGGTTATGGGCTCCCACGAAATCATAGAATACTTAGCCTCATCAGGCTATTTGAGTGGATCACCTGGGACAACTGGCACTTTCCATAATGAATAATCATTAGTAACCATTTCTCAATATAATGATATCATGGATTATCCTTGAATCATGTGCTAACAAGAATGTCTCGCCACCAGTTCATATTGCATTGCATTACATCATAAGCCATCGTCATGGTAAGTCATGCCAAATTTAACATCTAATGCATTTAGGTGCTTTGTGCTACTATTATAACATAACTGGTCATTAAGCATCTCATTAATATGCCATGATAAGCTACCATATTTCAACATTAGTACTATCAACACAAAGTAACAACCCACATAATCCATCATCATATGAAATATGCATTCTACGGGGAGCAATAAGGGTTGGCATAAAATGTTAACATGTCATACCAAATATCTGATATAATTTCTTATTCTTCACTAACACAAAACATAGCTGTAAAATACCAACATTAACCACAACATGCTTTCATACCATTTAAGTTCCAAGTGTCATTTATCCTACTTAAGCATTTACCAATTAATTCAATGGATAGTGAAGAGAGACAATGCCCAGTAACAAGCATAGACCAATTCCGTTTACCAATCGTAGATATGGAATGGACAGTAATTACCATTTCACACTAAATATGCAATGCATTTTGCTGTAAGTATCTATTATTCATGCATATGTGATAACAATAATGCAATTATCATTCAATTCTCAACCCATGGTACCTAGATATGCAATACCATGCACCATTAATGTATTCACATCCAATGCATTTCAATGCAACATAACTAACTCATAGTGTGTAAGTATTTATCAAGACAAGTCTTAGTGGATATGCAATGCACAAAAATAGGCATTACCAATCAATTCACTAAGCATCAAACCATCACAATGCATTGCACAACAAATGGCATTTACCAAACAATTCTCCACAACAATGAACAATGATTAAGCACACTTAGTAAGTTATAGTAGGTCTATGCAATATTAAATAACATAAATTCTACTAACGGTTATCAATCACAATGCATAGTTAGTCCAACAAACAAATGCATTATACAAACAAATGCCAATCTCACAACAAAAACATACACATTATGAATCTAAAAAGCAAAAACAAGTGTTTGAGAAAACACTCCACCAATTGTACATTATGCAATTATTTCATACATAATGTATATTGCAATAATTCCATGGTACAACCATAATAATAATAATAATAATGCATAACTCATAATGCAATAATAGTCCAGCATCTTCATTATTAAATGCATTTCACAATGCTTCTCTATTATATTAATTTCATGCTCATTATATATAATAGTAATTCTAATGCATTAATCAATTTAATAGTGAATTGCATAATTAATTTTAAGTGCACTAATTAATTTTCATTAATTAATTAATGAAAATGTATAATCATTTAAATGTAAAACTCTATTATTTCAAAATAATTCATTTAATTACTCCAAATGCAAAATTCGTAATTCAAATGCATTAATTATTACAAATTTAATATGCATTAAGCAAAATAATTCCTATACATTAATTAATGTAATTAATTCAAATACATAGATAAAATGCATTAACTTTGAAATGTATTAATTAATAATATCGCAAATACATTAAATGTATATTAATTCAAATGCATTAAGTATATCAATGCAAATGCATTAAAAGTATATCATCCTTCTATGGAGAATGATTGGGAACTACAGCTTTACTGATTGTTGCCAAACCAACTCCATTATTTTTCCCTTATTTATTGAATTTTGGTTTATATATATAGCACAATAATGACCTAAACATTGCCCATCCACCTCTCGATTAGACCTTAAAGTCTTTTATGTAATTATTCTCCTTTTTTTTTTTTTTAATAAAGTTACCATTCGATATTTGCAAGTTTGCTTTTTATTTCATTCAATATTCGCCTTTGCGGAAGAAAAAGAAAGAGGAGGACATATCATATAATGTTTTAGTTTAGATTTTTATTGATTGATTAAAAAACTCAACTCTATTAGTTTTCTCCTGTCAAGTACTCAAAGAAACATAGAGAGGAATGCATTTTTATTTATTGCGAATATCAACTCTTCTAAATTTCTTTTGTCAATTTAAAGGTGGGGGGACGACTCTCCACCCAACCAACCCCCATCCAAACAGGCTGAGGCCCCCGAACCCCCAACAATTAACCCTATGCCAATGCTATCTTGCTTTCCTCTCCTCCAGAACTCCTCTTCCAAGATGGCCAAATACAAGCAAAGAAAAAGACCCTTCTCTTCACCCCTTCTCCTCCTTTTATCTCCTCCTTCTCCCAATTTCTTTATTTCTTATTTAATTTATTTCTTTATGCAAAATTTGCTTCCCGTTACTTCTTTTTCATGTTTCTTTTTATTATATTATATTACATTATATTTATAATATTAAATATTCCCTATATTTGTAAATGAGGGTTGTTACAATATCTTTATGATTCTCACATTCAAGGATGTATGGGTGAGACTTCTTTGAGTCATTTGAAGTCTCCTTGTTTTTTCTGCTCATTATTTAGTTCAGATTTTAGTGGATATTCTTCATTCACTTCTTGGATGAAAGAACACATGGCTGAATATTTTGATGCATATAAAATCCTTTTGGAGCAGCATTATAGGACATGGGATCCTCACCTATATCATTGGAGCGAATTTGATTGGTCACTTGAAGCTTGTATGCACTTGGAAAATGGTGGTCTACTTTCTTGGAGGTATAAGCACTTTCATGATTCTTTGATGAAGCACATCCTTGATGTACATTTTCATTATGTTTTTATGTACTTTGATGGTATATATTTTGTACTCATGATGTTTGGAAGAATGCATACAAGAAAATGGGATCCAGGAATCCTCTTATCTGATGGTATGGGTTGGAGAGCACTCCTAATTGTTGGGGTGCAATACAAGCAATGGAACCCTAGAATAATTTTTGTCTCATTGCTTTCAATTTTTTTGGGGAAACAAGAAGTATGGGAGATGGATTTCCCACTTAATAAATTGATTTTTATCATAGTAGTGCAGCAGCAAGCATGGTGGTTCCTCTCTAAAATCTTCATGGAATCTCAAAGACTAAAGGTTGGGCAATTCAATGGCAACTTCAAAGAATTATACAGAAAGCAAGTTCTTCAACACCCATGCTTGAAATTGCTTGAGGACAAGCAATATTGGGAAGGGAGGATTTGTCATGTCCCAAATTGGAATTGGGTCACATGGCCTAATCACATTGGACATATTCATTAGAGTTTGTCAAATTGATGCTAAGGGTCAAATAATTGCCAAGGAGAAAAATTACTAGTTTCCTAGGTTTGGGGTGGAAGCTTTGGGATTTGGAATAAGGGGAATAATAAATGATGTTTGAACATTAGAATGGAATAAATATTTAATAAAGTAGATAAATAAATATATACAAGTGGAAATCAAAGTGGCATTTGATCTTGAAGACACATGGAGGAAGGGGGACCCACATATGGCTAGATTTCCCCACTACACTTGGCATCATTCTCTCACCAATTCGAATTCAAGGTGAATGGTAACATACTTGGGGGAGTTAAAAAGGTATTATTCATGCATGAATCATCCAAGGTCTAAATGTAGAGGAAGAGTAACTCCCATGGAAGAGGAAGAGGCAATTTGGAGCTAGTGAGACACTTGGGCTAGATTCCCTAGCTCTATGACAACAATGATGAAGATGCTATGACACCTATGACACAAATCAGACCTAAAGGCTGACATATGACATGTCAGGACTAAAAATAGACTCCAAGAGGGCGCTCAAGGGAGTTAGGGCAGCTAAGATGCTTCCACTTGTGATTTGGTGGAAGTGGGAGACTAGGAATTGTTGTACAAGTGGCGTTCGTTGGATTCCCAACTTGAGTTGACATGAGTCTCTTGGAAGGAATTCGACCCATGGAGGACATTAGAAGTTTATAAATGTCAATAAAAAAGAAGGAAACCATCTTTTTATCATTTGAGAAATTTTCAATTGCATTTGTGAAGAGGGAGAGTTAGTGGATGACTAGTTTATTTCCTTAGCCAATTTCGAGGGTGAAAGATTCACATCCAAGTTGGTAATTGGAAAGGCCATTCAGACCTTTCATTTTGGAGCTTTAATGGAGTCATTTGTTTCAGGTGTAATCTACAGGGAAGATCATGCTTTCTTCTAATGCATCACATTCTCTCAACCATTTCCAGTTTTGAAGGCATATTCTTGCTCCTTGAGGGAGGGCGTTTTTGGTGAGATATTGTACTCTTTGGGGGATCTTCCAATGCCCCATTTATTTTTTAATATGAATTAAATACTATTTTATTCATATCCAGAAAGTTTCAAGTCTAAATTCCAAGTATAAATGTATAAATCTCATTTTTAATGAAAGAACAGTGCCATTTCCCCACTACCTTGTTGTGAACCAATGTAATGTTGATGGATTCGAATGGATAAGTAAACTACTGATGGTTTATTGATGAATGGAATTTTATTGATGTATTATACAAGTTTCATGTTCAGTACTCAAGCATTTGAAGTCATTTTACTCAGTTTATTTACATTTGGAGAAGATTTGGTGCCATTTCCCCAAGGGTCGAACTAGTGATTTTTTGTTGTTGTTTGGGAGAAGGTTAGAACAAAATTAATAAATGATTAATGGTGCACATGAGACCTTAATAATTTAATATAGACAAACCCTACCTCTGTTCATAATTTTGAGTTGTTTTGGAGGCATTTGGGAATCCATTTTCAGTACTTACCCCAGGGGGATTTGAACCCAAAATTACTAGTAAAATTGCATACTTGGTCCAGAAACTTAGGAGAGTTTTCAGAAGTCTTTTGATGGTCGTAAATCATCCCTGAACATCATAATCAAGTACAAATATCATTCATACACCTTCCTTGAATATTGAAGGCATTTGGAGCCAATTTGAGACATAGAGACCAATACTGGTCAAAGGGAAATTACTAGTAAAGTTCCCTACATTGGCCAGAATTGAAAGAGGATTCGAAGAAGTATTTTAAAGGTCCAAAAGAATCCCTAAAACACATATTTATGTTCTAACATTATCCATATACCTTCTCAGAATATTTGGGAGCAATTGGAGCAATTTGGAGACCTAGAGCTCAAAACTAGTCAAAGGTCAAACTAGGAAAAAAAAGTGAAAAATTGCCATTTTAATAAAATTCCTAACAAGGGAAATTACAATGTAATGGACATAGAATGACGCTCCGATAGTCTTACCCTTAAGAACCTTCGTAGTAAATTAGGATCCCTCACACGGTACTAACCATTCAATTGAGACACAACCAGTCATGAATCCACGCGAACTTCTAAAGACTGAATACCATGTGAAATGGCATCACGAAGTAGCTCAACAACGGCACTATACTCAGCCACATTGTTGGATTTAGGACCGAGACAAGCACCTCCCTGAGACACAATATGATGGTCAGGTGAATAAATGACCCACGCATCCGATGCAAGTTGTTGCGTATGATGGCTAGCACCATCCGCGAATCCCAAGAACACTGGAGATTCTGCTAGCATCTGTCAACCAAATGGAAGCAAATCAGCAGACTCAAAAAACCAAAATAAATCTAAACTATGTACAGAAGAAACTATACAATAATATACAAAAGCATTATTTCAGACTAGAAGTTCAAGCGTAATACCGCTTGAGGTAGAGCCCATTTCTAGGCTCCTTCAAGGAATTCCCTTCATAATATTCCAATTTGTAGGATCCTTTCTCAAGGACACGCCTCACTACGTAAGGACCGTGCCACATGGGGTTAAAGTTGCATGCCCCCAGGGGTTCCTTAGCTTGGTCATACAAGAGAACCAAGTCACCTTTAGAATACTTTCGGGGACGGACAGACCTATCATACTGAACCTTAACACGACGTTTATTGGAATCTATAGCCACGATGGAATCTCGACGTTGCTCGTCAAGATGCTCAAGGTGGATCAAACATTTCTCAACATCTGAAGTGTTAGGTAGGATCTCTATGGCTAGTTTTAACAAACGGATTTCGCATTCAATCGGTAATAGATACTCCACACCATGAACTAGCTGAAATGGTGAGAAACCGGTGGCAGTCTTAACTGCGGTTCGATATGCCCACAAAGAAAGATATAACATAATGTGCCAGTTACTCTTGCTTTGCTGGATGGTACGTTGGAGAATGGCCTTTAAGGACTTATTAACTTCCTCAACCTAACCATTCGCTTGGGGGTTGTAAGAAGATGAGTGGTCTTGAAGAAACCCAAGCTTGAGTGACAAATCCACCATCATTCTATTTTGAAAGTGACTGTCATGGTCAGTGACAATCTCTTTCGGGATACCGAATCGAGCGATAATCTGATTGAACATGAATTGGGCTGTAGTAGCACCATCGGCTTTTATGGTCAACATGGTCTCAGCCCATTTGGAGAAGTAATCCATGACCACAATGATATGGTGATTCCCCCCATCCGAAGCTGATTTGCAATCCATGAAATCCACCCCCCACTTGGTGAAGGGACTGACGGTGACAACCGGATGAAGGGGCGCTGTATGCGAGTGTATATTATGAGAAAACACTTGGAAAGGGTGACATCTCTTTACAGCATTCATACAATCCTTAAAGATCAAAGGCCAAAAGTAACCAGCTCGCATGATGCGTTGGGCTGTTGCAAGCCCAGATAAGTGACCACCACACGCCCCACCGTGGCAGTCGTTAAGAACAAAATCCGCTTCTTCGTGAGTCAAACAACAACGAAGGATAGAGTCCTTTCCCCGACGATACAAAGTGTCACCGACGATGACATAATCTTTAGCATGATGTCTTACACACCGTCGTTCGTCTCGTGAAGAGTGTGGAGGGAACTTCAAAGTTTGATGATATATAATGATATCCCCATACCAAGGGTCCACAGACGAGATAGGAAATAAGTGCTCATCCACAAAGGAATATTCATGGACAATATCCTCATCAAGTCACGGAAAGTCCGACATGAGCTCAGCAAAAACCAAGGATTTCACCGACTTCGCCGAAGCAAAATCAAGATCAAACTCCTGAAGGATCACAATCCATTTATTGTATTTCCCCCCTATAATACATCATGATAGCACGAACAGAAATGGATTGATATGCACTATGACTGTGGTTTTCCTAAGCATGATGTAATGTCGTAACCGTTGGACTGCATGAACAATTGCAAGTGCCAACTTCTCCACGTGAGTGTATCTCAGCTCAGTGTCTACTAGATTTTGACTAAGATAATTAACCACATGCTCCAGGAGCACATCATCTACCTAAACTAAGACCATACCAATCGTTTCTTGAGACGCGGCCACATAAAGTAGAAAATATCTAGCGAAGTCTGGTGGACTAAGCAGAGGGTCCGATACCAAAGCTTTCTTCAACGCGTTGAAAGACTACTGGGCTCGCTCATCCCAGATAAACGATGTGTCTTTCTTCAACAAGCGCGCAAAACCTTTGGTAAGACTAGCATAATTCACTACAAAGCGACATAGGAAAGTGGCCCTCCCTTGGAGGCTCTAAATTTGAAATAAGTTGCGCGGAGGAGGAAACTGAAGTATTGCCTCAACTTTAAGAGGATCAACTCTGATACCCTCTTTAGAAACTACGAAACCTAGAAGCCAGCCCGTTTTCACAACAAAGATACACTTGTTAGGATTCAATCAAATCTTGTAGCATCGGCATCTTTCGAGAATTAGATAGAGGTGCTTGGGGTGGTCCACTCTCTTGCGAGAATGGCCAGCAAGATCATCCAAGTATGCCTCCACTATGCGCTTAAGGTCGTGAAAGGCATAGGTCATAGCACGCTGAAAAGTAGCTCCGATGTTTTTAAGGCCGAATGGCATCTTCCGATACACAAATGTACCCCAAGGAAAAATAAAAGCAGTTTCATGTTGGTCCTCGGGCTTTATCTAGATCTTGTTATATCCTGAAAAGCCGTCCATAAACGAAAAAAATTTGCTTCCCGCACAAGCATCCAAGATCTGATCTATGAATGGAGTGGGGAAATTATCCTTTGGACATGCACGGTTCAGATCCCTAAAGTCTGTGCATACATGGATATTTCCTTGCTTCTTATCCACAGGAACGGGATTTGACACCCATTCGGTAAGGGGAACTGGGTAGATGAAACCAGCCTTAAGCAGTTTCTCCACCTCTACCTTGATCATGGTTGCCTTCCTAGGGTTCACAGCACGAAGGCATTGTTGAACCATCTTAGCATTGGGATATGTTCTAATCTTGTGTTCGACAATGCTGGGGTCTATTCCTGGCATCTCCTCATATGACCAGGCGAAAGCATCCCGAAATTCCTTGAACAGCTCGGTGTAAATGCAAATCTCATCAGGAGAACAATCTGCACCGATGTAAATGTTCTCTACCTTTCCGGGTGTACGAGAAATTTTGATCGGTATGGTAGGGGAAATATGTGGGAAATATTAGCCATGTTCCCCTCCGCGTAAATCCCATGTGAACCCCACAGGGTGACCAACCATCTCGACAAGAGTCATCCCAAACTCTTCCTGCACGATAAGATCAAGGTTGGGAAGAAAATAAGAGCGATGATGCATGTCTTCCCAAAGTCTTTCACTACCACACATGGCCTCGACGATAGCTTAATCCGAAGGTAAAGTATCGTCGAGACAATCGTGAGAAACAAGATGAGTTGACTACCCACGCGGGGAAGCATAATGGGATCTTCCACTTCTGCCATGAAGAGGCGAGATCTCGCTCTACAGTGGATGTTGAACATCTCGGTATGCAAGCTTAGCAGCAGACAGTGGTATATCCATTCCGATAGGCGCGATGTCTCCATACAAGGAATTCGCGGACGGTAAATTCAATGAATCATTAAAATACGAGGTCCAAAATTGTACATTATTGAATGGAGGAGGTGCACTATCAGAAACGGTTCCTATAAAGGAAATTGGTGCAACGAAGTCAAATGTTCCCATCAATGAGGGGTACAATCCTACACCAATTTTCCCAGTTTCCGGTTGAGAATATTTGACCTGAGGAACAACAATTCCCGTGGATGCTGTGGAATTGGGGCTAACAAAATCTAGCCGATCGACCGTCACAATATTGCCTTCATGTGGAAAGCAAATAAGTCTGAATATAGAGGACATGATTGCTCTCATAGCATAGATCCAATTCCTACCCAGTAGAAGGTTGTAGTCGATGGGCGCATCAACCACCTCGACTTCAATAGGCATGGATTTCCCACCCAAGCGGATGACAAGGGAAGGGAGAATACCATGCGGCCTAAACGACCGACCGTGAAATGCAGTGAGCATGGTCATAGACTTGGAAAAAGGAGGAGAGCCAAGATATTTCCAACAAGATAAGGACATTACTGGCATAGAAGCACCTTCGTCAACCACCGTTCTTTTGATGATATTCTGTGGGCACTCCACATGGATTTGAAAAGCCACATGATAAGGTAAGTGGGGTTGAATGTCAGTAGTATCAAACTTGATAACGTTAGGACTTTCCTGATCCTGAACTCCTAAAGCGCACAAAAGGGCGTTCTTCTGAGAAGCACATGCCTGTAAAACCTCAAGAGCCGACATGGCACACGTAGTTTGACCCAAATCTTCTAGAATAGAGTAGTTTTGGGCAGCTCGGGCATTGGGATTATGCGCAGAGCACTTGAGAACACCTTTCGGTATCTGGGGCATAGTAATGGGCTTCTCGATATGCAAAGAAGCATCAGGAAGAGGGGGCTCATTCCCCAAGTTCGGTTGCGGTGCACCATAATCGCATTGACGAGTAGCAACACTAACCTCTGATTTGACCATATTCATGCATCCAAAGCCACCAGTATGAGAAGTGGATGTTGAAGTGTCATTAGTTCCATAACCAGTGACGGAAGCACTCGAAGCCATATTCTGATGATGAGGAAGGGGATCTTTCAACACAGTTGGGCTGTTAGGAACCCATGTCTTTACTTTGTTAGTATATTATTGTTGGATGCATATGCTTCGTAAGTTGTCCCGTAGTATTTGTTGATCAATAGTTTGTGTTATTGTTGTTGGCGCATATGCTTTGTAAGTCGATCGTAGTATTGTTGATCCATAGTTTGTAGTGGCCCATGGTTTTGACCCATAGTATTAGCGCCTAGACTTAGTATATAAGTGTGTGTTGAGGCCTATGAAGGCACCGTGAAGTTATTTGTATTGAGCTTGCTCAATGGAGGTTGCCCCCTCGAAGTGGCCTGCGATCAATATAAAAGTGATTCTGAGTTCTGTCATTTCTGTTATTTCGCATATTCTTATTAATTAATTATTGCAGGTTCTTCACAACTGGTATCAGAGCACTTTCTTGGGCTTGCTAGGTAAAATTTCTGCCAAATTTGTTTTTCGCATATGTTGCAGGCTCGGATTTGGGAATAATCCCTATCCGCTTAACTGTGGGAAGTACTTGGGCATAATCCCTAAAACTCATTGTGAGGAGTACCACAGGAAACCTGAAGTAGCTGTCCCATGAGAGGACCTGCCAGCGAAAAGGGAAATGACCCCTACCTAATTGACTAGTTCCCACCCGTGAGGTAAACCAAGAGCTGTTGTTTGTGGCAAAGTTGTTATTAGTTTTACCTAAGCCGTGGAGTGAGGGGTACTGCCCCAATACGCAAGCCGTCAGAAAGCATTGGTGGCCGAGTGAAACCCCTGAACTGTTAGGAAGCCGCACATACCTAGGGTCCATATCTATTTTCAGCTGAACTGTTGACGATCACTGTTGCGCCGTTTCTGGTCCAGCCGTTCAGATCCATTCTGAAAGCCGTTCCATATCCAGCCATTTCAGATCTATTTTAGATCCATCTGTTCAGATCCATTCTGAAATTCATTCCAGATCCATCCGTTTCAGATCTATTTCAGATCTAGTCGTTCAGATCCATTCTGAAAGTCGTTCCAGATCTAGCTGTTTCAGATCTATTTCAGATACAGTCATTTTTTATCCATTCAGCGTCGTTTCAGATACCTCTGTTTCGGCTCACTTCCGGGATGTTGCAAATCTATCTGTTTCAGATCCCTTGTTTTCATTCTGTTTCCCTTGAAACTTCCTGGGAACCCCTGTACTCCCATTCTGCATATTTCATGCCTGAGGACCCTATCCCCAATTCCACTTCCCAAAGCCCAAAATCTCACATTTGTCTATTTTTAGGGTTTGCCATAACTTCCTCAGATTTCACCCAATCACCTTCAAATTTTACCACAGAGTTCCTTTCCTAATTTTGCTTCTTTGTCCCTTTCTGCCAAATTTTCCCATTCTTCCACCCCACTTTTGAAATCCTCCTTTTCGGCTTCCCTGTCCATTCGATAATGTCCAAAACCTAGTCAAACCCCAATTACCCTTCAAATTTTTTCCCAAATCGAGATTTTCCTTTACTGAAACAGTTTTTGTTTTTGTTTTTCTACTCAGTCAACAAAAAAAACAAAACAAAAAAACTCCTGGTTATGGTTGTCACCCGCACAGAAGCAAAAACCATGGAAGAAGCACTTGCAGCCATCCAAGCCAAACTCTAGGATCTGGATGAAACATTTCTCGGCCTCCATCTTGAACATTCAGCCATGAACAACAAACGGCAGTCTGAGTCTTCATCAGACAATGGGTTCTCTTCTTCCAGTAATTTCCGTGGTCCAAAGCTTGATTTTCCTCGCTTCAATGGTACTGATCCAACTGGATGGATCTATCGTGCAGAATAGTATTTCAGTTTGCATAATACTTTTGATGTCAACAAAGTTCCGCTTGCATCCTTTCATTTGGAATAGGAAGCTCTTCAATGGTACCGTTGGTACATCAAGGCTCATGAAGAACCAAAATGGCCAGACTTTTTCCAACTCCTTTTGCAACAATTTGGTCCTAGTGCTTTTGATGACTTCATAGGAGCCCTCACTAAACTTCGCCAAATTGGCACTGTGAGAGAGTATCAAACCGAATGTGAGAAACTAGCCAACCACACTGAAGGATTGTCTGATGACTTTTACCGGAGTTGTTTTATCAGTGGTCTAAAGGATGCCATCCGCTCTGAGGTCAAAATTTTATGTCCCAACACAATGATGGAAGCCCTGGGGTTGGCTAAGTTGGCAGAAGACAAGATTGCAGCCCAACAGTGCTCCAAGCCCACTTTTGTTCCCTTCCGAAATATGGGTTCTCAACAACCAACCATACCATAGGCTCCTCGACCAACTCCTATCAAGCATTTGTCTGAAACAGAGATGCAAGCACGCAGAGAAAAGGGGCTTTGCTATAATTGTGGTGAGAAATTCACTCTGGGACATAGATGTGTTCAGCAAAAGCTCTATCTCTTGGATGTGGATTCTCCGCCTGCCTCTGAAATTGGTGATGAAGATCCAGATACAATCGATCCTCAAATCGACATTCAGGAACCGCCTATTGACCCTCCGTCTCAGGATGACCAGCCAGAGATATCTCTCCATGGAAAAAAACACACATTGAAAAGATTACAACCAGGGTCTCTCAGCATCATCAGTTCACATTGCATGGAAAAACTCCTCAAGAATAATTCACATGGTATCATCGCTCAGATCCATTCCATTCAAATGCAACCATCAGCGGTCTCCACTACTCCTTTGGATCTACAACAAATTCTGGATCGATATACAGGTGTCTTTGCTGAACCAGTGGGATTGCCACCTTCAAGGCCAGAAGACCATTGTATTCAGATCCTTCCTGGCAGCGTTCCTCCCAACATCAAGCACTATCGCTACCCATTTCACCAAAAAACAGAGATTGAAATGCTCGTTCGGGACTTATTGAAGCAAGGTATTATTCGCCCAAGCACTAGTTCCTTTTCTTCTCCAGTTCTTCTTGTCCGCAAAAAAGATGGGTCATGGCGCCTCTGCATTGACTTTCGAGCACTTAATCACCTCACCGTCAAGGATAAGTTTCCAATTGATTTTCCTCGCTTCAATGGTACTGATCCAACTGGATGGATATGTCGTGCAGAATAGTATTTCAGTCTGCATAATACTTTTGATGTCAACAAAGTTCCGCTTGCATCCTTTCATTTGGAACAGGAATCTCTTCAATGGTACCGTTGGTACATCAAGGCTCATGAAGAACCAAAATGGCCAGACTTTTACCAACTCCTTTTGCAACAATTTGGTCCTAGTGCTTTTGATGACTTCATAGGATCCCTCACTAAACTTTGCCAAATTGGCACTGTGAGAGAGTATCAAACCGAATTTGAGAAACTAGCCAACCACATTGAAGGATTGTCTGATGACTTTTACCGGATTTGTTTTATTAGTGGTCTAAAGGATGCCATCCGCTCTGAGGTCAAAATTTTATGTCCCAACACAATGATGGAAGCCCTGGGGTTGGCTAAGTTGGTAGAGTACAATATTACAGCCCAACAGTGCTCCAAGCCCACTTTTGTTCCCTTCCGAAATATGGGTTCTCAACAACCAACCATACCACAGGCTCCTCGACCAACTCCTATCAAGCATTTGTCTGAAACAGAGATGCAAGCACGCAGAGAAAAGGGGCTTTGCTATAATTGTGATGAGAAATTCACTCAGGGACATAGATGTGTTCAGAAAAAGCTCTATCTCTTGGATGTGGATTCTCCGCCTGCCTCTGAAATTGGTGACGAATATCCAGATACAATGGATGCTCAGATCGACATTCAAGAACCGCCTATTGACCCTCCGTCTCAGGATGACCAGCCAGAGATATCTCTCCATGGAAAAAAACACACATTGACAGGATTACAACCAGGGTCTCTCAGCATCATCAGTTCACATTGCATGGAAAAAATCCTCAAGAATAATTCACATGGTGTCATCGCTCAGATCCATTCCATTCAAATGCAACCATCAGCGGTCTCCACTGCTCCTTTGGATCTACAACAAATTCTGGATCGATATACAGGTGTCTTTGCTGAACCAGTGGGATTTCCACCTTCAAGGCTAGAAGACCATCGTATTCAGATCCTTCCTGGCAGCGTTCCTCCCAACATCAAGCACTATCGCTACCCATTTCACCAAAAAACAGAGATTGAAATGCTCGTTCAGGACTTATTGAAGCAAGGTATTATTCGCCCAAGAACTAGTTCCTTTTCTTCTCCAGTTCTTCTTGTCCGCAAAAAAGATGGGTCATGGCGCCTCTGCATTGACTTTCGAGCACTTAATCACCTCACCGTCAAGGATAAGTTTCCAATTCTTGTTGTTGATGAGCTTCATGGGGCTCAATTTTTCTCCAAGTTGGATCTTCATTCTGGGTATCATCAAATTCGGGTTCATGAGGATGATATCCCTAAAACAGCTTTCCGCACACATGATGACCACTATGAGTTTTTGGTCATTCCCTTTGGCCTCATTAATGCTCCTTCCACATTCCAGGCCTTAATGAATAAAATATTTCGGCCCTACTTGCGAAAATTCATTCTAGTATTCTTTGACGATATCCTCATCTACAGTAAAACATGGGCTGAACATCTCTAGCATCTGGATCTTGTCATGCAACTTTTATCTGACCATCATCTCCACGCCAAACAGTCTAAATGTGTTTTTGGGCAGAAGGAAGTTGAGAATCTCGGGCACATTATCTCAGCACAAGGGGTTCGCGTGGATCCTGCCAAAATCGATGCCATGAACAATTGGCCGCATCCTCAAACACTCAAGAGCCTTCGTGGTTTTTTGGGGTTGACTGGCTACTACCGCAAGTTTGTCAAGGATTATGAGAAGATTGCAACTCCATTAACTGCTCTATTGAAAAAGGTTGATTTTACATGGGCACTTGCTACTCAGTGTGCATTTGACCAACTAAAACAAGCTATGTGTACTACACCTGTTCTAGCTATACCCGATTTTTCCAAGCCCTTCACGATTGAGAGTGATGCTTGCGGCAATGGACTTGGTGCTGTTCTCCTTCAAGATGAACACCCCATTGCGTTCACCAGAAAATCCCTTTCCGGTAAGAATTTAACTGCCTCTACATATGAGAAGGAAATGATGGCTATTTTGCATGCAGTACAGAAGTGGCAACCATACCTATTAGGGAATCATTTTTGCATCAAGACTGATCACCAGAGTCTGAAATATTTCTTGGAACAACGTGTCTCCTCCCCATCACAACAGAAATGGGTTAGCAAACTCATGGGTTATGACTATGAGATCACTTACAAGAAGGGGAAGGATAATATTGTGGCAGATGCTCTTTCTCGCACATTTGATGCCCAAGGTTCTCTTTTAGCTATTTCTATGCCTATTCCAAATTGGTTGCAATCTCTTCAACAGGGTTATGTCAATGACTCTTCCTTATCTCAACTCATCCAATGCTTGACCAACAACCCTTCTGATGTACCACATTACTCTTGGGATGGTGCTTCCCTGAGATACAAGGGTCGTCTGGTGCTTCCCCAGAGCACAGATCTTCAACAGGTTGTCTTCTATGAACTCCATGCTTCTCCATCGGCAGGGAACTCTGGGTTCCTCAAAACGTATGAACGGGCACGGCGTAACTTATTTTGGCAAGGCATGAAAAGGACAATTCAACAGATGGTGACTGAATGTGATACCTACCAGCGCAATAAGGGTGAAACGACACTCCTTCCAGGATTGCTCGAACCCTTGCCCATACCTACACGGATTTGGACAGATATTTCTATGGATTTCATTGAAGAGCTCCCTAAATCTGGCGGAAAGACAGTGATTCTCGTTGTGGTTGATAGCCTCTCCAAATATAGTAATTTTTTTTTCTCTCAGCCATCCCTATACAGCCTCCTCAGTCGCTCAAATTTTCTTGGACCAGATCTTTCGTCTTCATGACATCCCTTTTTCCATTGTCTCGGATCATGATGCGACTTTCACCAGTCATTTTTGGACATAACTATTTCGCCACACTGGCACCAAACTAAAGATGATTTCAGGGTATCACCCACAAATAGATGGTCAGACTAAAATTATCAATAAATGCTTGGAAACATATCTTCGTTGCTTCACCTCTGAACAACAACATCAGTGGGCAAAGTGGCTCCCTCTCGTTGAATGGTGGTACAATACCTCTTACCACAATGCCTCTAAAATGACCCCATATGAAGCAGTTTATAGTCAGGCACCTCCAGTTATTCTTCCATACACCCCCAGCAGTTCACCAGTTCAGGAAGTTGACACGGTCCTTCGAAACCGCGATCAGATTCTTCGTATTTTGTGGGACAATCTTCACATGGCAAGAAATCGCATGAAGCAACAGGCTGATCAGCACCGTTCTGAGTGCACTTTTCAAGCAGGCGATATGGTATTTCTTCGTCTCCAGCCGTACAAGCAATCCTCCCTTAAACTCAAAGGGTTTCATAAGCTTGCTCCAAAGTTCTATGGGCCATATCGGATTCTTCAAAAGATTGGATCCATTGCTTATCAATTGGAACTTCCTCCTTCTTCCCACATTCATCCAGTATTTCATGTCTCTTGTCTGAAGAAAGTTCTTGGCACCAACATCAATGGACAAATTATTTTACCCAAACTGGATGATGAAGGATCCATCCTTTTGGAGATGGAGGCCGTCCTCAATCGACGCACACGACAGCTTCGCTCTCGCTCTATCACAGAGTTCTTAATTCAGTGGCACGGCATGCAACCAGAGGATGCTACATGGGAACCACTCCTTCAAATTCAACAACAATTTCCACATCTAAAGCTTTGAGGACAAAGATTTTTTTAAGGGGGAGGGGATGTTAGGAACCCATGTCTTTACTTTGTTAGTATATTGTTGTTGGACGCATATGCTTTGTAAGTCGTCCCGTAGTATTTGTTGATCCATAGTTTGTGTTATTGTTGTTGGCGCATATGCTTTGTAAGTCGCCCGTAGTATTGTTGATCCATATTTTGTAGTGGCCCATGGTTTTAACCCATAGTATTGGCGCCTAGACTTAGTATATAAGTGTGTGTTGAGGCCTATGAAGGCACCGTGAAGTTATTTGTATTGAGCTTGCTCAAAGGAGGTTTCCCCCTCGAAGTGGCCTGCGATCAATATAAAAGTGATTCTGAGTTCTGTCATTTCTGTTATTTGGCATATTCTTATTAATTAATTGTTGCAAGTTCTTCACATGGGATCTGTGCAAGATGCTTCAATGGTTCTTCAATCCTAGGACAGAAATGAGTAAGATGATCTTCTGAACAAAGCTTGCAAGTAAACTTCAACTTACTCCTAGGATTACGGTCCCCACCAGCATTTGCGCCGTCCTGAGGAGGGTTGGCATTCTATTTCCTAGGAGTATTACGATTACTTCCATTATTCCCACCCTTACGATTGTATCTCCCCTTCTTCTTACCACCAGGCTGTTGGTTACCCGATGGGTTCGCTGACTACATAGCATGTACATCGGACGGTTGGGTGGAAGTGGACAAGGTGTGAACCTGTCCGGGAGTAGATTGGTTAAGAGACAAATTTTTCATTTGATTAGTAACCAAATCTACGGGTCAAGTACTTGTGGATCCAACAATGCCATCGGCATGTGGTCCAGGAAGTGGCTTGGGCTCATGTTGTGATCACGGTGCATCAGGAATAATATCATACAGGATGCTAGATTGAGCATAGAGTAAATCTAGTTGCTGGACTTTGTATATAGCTTGTTCCTCAGTCGTGATGTCGGATATCAAAACATCCTTAGAAATATATGGGAGCAAATACTTAAGGAACCATTCCAACAGAAAATATGGAGGAATGTTGGCTTTCACTAGCCTCTTCTATCGACGCCACTATTGAATGTGGTCAGATATGTGTGGCCTTATTCTGGCAGAAGGTAGACAAGAGCTTGGTGCCAGTATCCTAGCGAACTGGCAACTAAAAATGGTCTAGAAAAACCAAGGCTATCTCATGAAAACCCTTTTAAGTGCCCCCAGGCAACTCAACATACCACTTCGTGGCTTCCCCCATGAGGGTGCATTGAAATAGTCTCAAATGAATGGAACAAATGGAATCATGATTCAACGAGTTCGAGGAGCACCAAAGGTGAAAAGTCGTAACATGATCACATGGGTCCTCACCGCCCTTCCCTTAAAACTTCAGAATGTCGGAAGGGATTTTGGTAGGGACTGGAGGCCAAATAGGATCGTGACACATCGGATCATTCATGAGCTTCGAAAGATCCGAAAGATTCAAACGAGCAAGGAACGGGAGCTGCGGCGGTAAAGTTGGATTATAGGCTCCCAAAAGAGGTTGATTTTGTGGACCTGAAGGATAATACGAACCATGACCATGACCGTAGAGTTGATAACCGCCCCCACCCTGACCCGTATAAGGGTAGGTGGGTATGTATGTGTTGTGAGCACTGTAGTGAGGTGGGTTATAGTAAGGGACAGAACCGACTGTATTATAGTAAGGGTTACCACCATAATTATGGGGCATGTAAGTACTACTTGTAGCGGGAACCGTAGTGTGATGACCATAATTGTAAGGTATGTTCCCGCCCCCTACATAAGCACTATTAGTAGCAGGTTCAGTCGTATAATGACCATAAGTATAAGGTATATGCCCACCCCTCGTATTATGTGAGGTACTAACATTAGTAAAACTGGTCGTGGTCACAGGTATATGTGTAGAGGCATGTGTATTAAACTGTGGAATGTGAGTCGCATTGTGAACAGTGTTCCCACCAGGAGGGGTAGTCCTAGGAGGCGGTCCTCCTCCAACATTTGGAATGCTTTAAGGGATATGACTCATCCCATATTGATGTGTGGAAGATGAAATTGTAGTGCCCCCAGCGAGGGTAGTTCCCCCAGTGAGTGTAGTGTTTCGAACACCATGACTAGTGCTAGCATGACTACCAGACATAGTGGAAGTAACAACTGTGTTCAAACTAGGCATACCAAATGAGAAAGGTGTCGTGGATGAAGGAATTTTTGTATTAATCCAATCCGGCATCCCATATCGGAAACCTTGTGTGTGTGTCCCATCAAATGGGTTTGTCTCGGAAAGAGTGACATGTGGTGGTGACCCTCTTCCATCTCTAGGAGAGGGAGGAGCAGATGTACCATCAACTCTACCCGACGGATTCGTGGGGATTTCTCACGTGCCAGATGGTGTAGTCATAATATGAGCTTCTTAAATTTCGTATGAAATATCAAAAGGATCCAAAGGAATCCTCTGGCGTCTCTTATAAAAAGGACGTGTAACTTCGTTGGCCGGTAAAACATCTAAATGACGAGACCGGCGGAGAGGTGGATCTTGGTCCACGATATCTCCAAAAATTCAATAAATCAAAGCATCTCCTAACAGCCAACCTAACGATCAAATAGCACACACCTAAAGAAACTACAGCCAAAAGCACATAAACAGGACTGGCTCAAGGGACCTCCCGACACTACAGCCGGTATGTCTCGCCTAGGAGAGGCTTGAGACTCCCAAACTATAACCAGAGGTAACAGAATCAGTTATAAGGGATCCCAGACTTCACTGCGTGCACAGGGTCAAATCCCTATACAACAGAAAAATGTGTTGTCCAACCCCTATCTGACTCAGGACAATTGTAGAATAACCGCTACGAATGCCCTATGCGATACTTGCGTAAGGAAACTAAGGTCACCACAATATAACCAATGCTCAGGCGGACAGTCACAGGTGGGATCCGTCGTATGGGCAGGGTAGATAAGCCCGAAACTCAAGAGGGTCAAATCCCCCAAGAGTCCCCGTACACGAACAAATACTGGAAATATCTCCCACGTTCAGCCAGTATTAGAGGGCTATCTCCACAACCAACCTCCCGTGACCTCATGCTTAACTCTGTTCTGAGTAGAGCTTCCTGAGAACACTGATGTATACGATGGGTTACACCACTCCCTGGTCAGACACATAATATTTCGTCTAGTATTCTTGGATTTTTAACTCACAATGATCTATTCCAAGACTCTAAACCTATGCTAGTTGGTGCAACCTATGAAAAGAAAATCATTTCTAATCAATTTTAAGATTAAGCGTTGATTTTAAATGGTTGTAATTACTCAAAGGATATGGTCGTGAAACTAATAGTGTATAAGACTCAATGGCATGCACAATAAAAAAGCACTAGACTCATTTATTCAATGAAAAAACATGCCACTAATATGACAATCAATCCAACGGTTCAAAATAAAAATACAACTCTTTTAAAATTCCAATGCACAAGCAGATCCTAGATGAAATCACAAGCACTCAGATGCAAAATGTAGTGCATAAAGCAAATATTTGTGTATTTTCTCTTATAAATGGAAGGAAAATGCAAAACTATGTTTTTGTATTTTTCAATATAAATGGAATGAAAAATGCAAGCAAAATCTAACTATTCAGTTAAAGAAATGCAGAGCAGATCACTAAGACAACCCAGCAAATCCCAAACAGTAAGACTCAGCGAATGTAATGAGCTAGAAAATAAAAAATGGTGAAAAACCAACAAGGCTCAAAACAAAGAGAAAGAGGAGTTTCTGGTCACAAATAGGTCATGGAACAGTCAGGAATCATGCCAACTAAGACTCAGGAACACTCAAAACCAACCCAGCAACAATCCAAGGTCATTAAACAATCAATCCCAGAGTTGTACGCAACTGTATAAGGAATAGCAGCGGGTAGACGCAGGATACAGTGCAAACAGAGGCGGGTAGACGTAGGATACAGTGAAAACAGAGGCGGGTAGATGCAGGAAAAACTAGGTTGGACCGTGTACAGGGAAAAGCAAATGAGCAAACAAAGAGTCCAATAACCCAGAAAAAGCTAGTTTTCTATAGTAGATCCCAACAGCCAATCAAAGACACACAAGCTCGACAAACAACTCTAAATAAGGGAAAATGCCTAAAATCCCCAAAATGGAGGTCTCTCCCCAGTGGAGTCACCAATTTTGTTACAAAGAAAAACTTCCTGTAATGTCCCTTGTTAGGAATTTTATTAAAATGGCAATTTTTCACTTTTTTCCCAAGTTAGACATTTGACTAGTTTTGATCTCTAGGTCCCAAATTTGCCCCAAATGATCCCAAATCTTCTGAGACGGTATATGAATGATATTAGAACATAAATATGTGTTTCAGGGATGTCTTTGGACCTTTAAAATACTTCTGCAAATCCTCTTTCAATTCTGGTCAATGTAGGTAACTTTACTAGTGATTTCCCTTTGACTAGTATTGGTCTCTAGGTCTCAAATTGACTCCAAATGCCTTCAAATATTCAAGGAAGGTGTATAAATGATATTATGACTTGGATATGATTTTCATGGATGACATATGGCCACCAAAAGATCTCTGCAAACTCTCTTAAGATTCTGGACCAAGTATGCAATTTTACTAGTAATTTTGGGTTCAAATCCCCCTAGGGTAAGTACTGAAAATGGCTTCCCAAATGCCTCCAAAACCACTCAAAATTCTGAACAGAGGTAGGTAATGTATTAAGTATTATTTAAGGTCTCATTTGCACCATTAATTGATTATTATATCTGTTCCAACCCTCTCCCATTCAACTGCAAAAATCACCAATTCGACCCTTGGGGAAATGGCACTATTTCTTCTCCCAATGCAATTAAACTAAGTAAAAATATTTCAAATGCTCAAGTACAGTACATGAAACTTGTAAAATACATCCATGGTAGTCCATTAATCACAAATTCATTATAGAATCATCCATTCATTCGAAATCATCATCAATGCATTGGTTCACAACAAGGTAGTGGGGAAATGGCATTGTTCTTCCATTAAAAATGAGATTTATACATTTCTACTTGGAATTTCGACCTGAAACTTTCTGGAGATGAAGAACAGAGTATTTAATTCATATTTCAAAATAAATTGGGCATTATAAGCTCCCCCAAAGAGTACAATAGCTCACCAAAAACGCCCTCCCTCAAGGATCAAGAATATGCCATCAAAACTGGAAATGGTTGAAGGAGTGAGCTACAATAGAAGAAACCATGAGAGGCCCTATAGCTTACATCTGCAAATAAAGACTCCATTAAATCTCCAAATGAAAGGTCTAAATGGCCTTTCCAATTGCCAACTTGGATGGGAATCTTTCACCTTCGAAATTAGCTAAGGCAAGCAACTAGTCATCCACTAGCTCTCCCTCTTCACAAATGCAATTGCAAATTCTACAAATGATCAAAATATGGTTTCCTTATTTTTTATTGACACTTATAAAGTTCTAATTTCCTCCATAGGTCGAATTCCTTCCAAGAGACTCATGCCAACTCAAGTTGGGAAGAGATTCCAAAGAACGCCACTTGTACAACAATTCCTAGTCTCCCACTTCCACCAAATCACATGTGGAAGCATCTTAGCTGCCCTAACACCCTTGAGCGCCCTCTTGGAGTCTATTTTTAGCCCTGACATGTCATATATGTCATATGTCATCCTTCAAGTTTGATTTGTGTCATAGGTGTCATAGCATATTCATCATTGTTGTCATAGAGCTAGGGAATCTAGCCCAAGTGTCTCACTAGCTCCAAATTGCCTCTTCCTCTTCCATGGGAGTTACTCTTCCTCTATATTTTGACCTTGGATGTGTCATGGCATGAATAATACATTTTGGAATCCCCCAAGTATGTTACCATTCACCTTGAATTCGAATTGGTGAGAGAATGATGCCAAGTGTAGTGGGAAAATCTAGCCATATGTGGGTCCCACTTCCTCCATGTGTCTTCATGATCAAATGCCACTTTGATTTTCACTTGTATATATTTATTTATCTCCTTTATTAAATATTTATTCCACTCTAATGTTCAAACATCATTTATTATCCCCATTATTCCAAATCCCAAAGCTTCCACCCCAAACCTAGGAAACTAGTAATTTTCCTCCTTGGCAATTATTTGACCTTTAACATCAATTTTACAAACTCTAATGAATATGGCCAATGTGATTAGGCCATTGTGACCCAATTCCAAATTTGGGACATGACAAATCCTCCCTTCCCAATATTGCTTGTACTCAAGCAATTTTAAACATGGGTGTTGAAGAACTTGCTTTCTGTATAATTCTTTGAAGTTGCCATTGAATTGCCCAACCTTGAGTCTTTGAGTTTCCATGAAGATTTTAGAGAGGAACCACCATGCTTGCTGCTGCACTACTCTGATAAAAATCACTTTATTAAGTGGTAAATCCATCTCCCATACTGCTTGTTTCCCCAAAAAATTTGAAACCAATGAGATAAAAATTATTCCAGGGTCCCATTGCGTGTATTGCACCCCAACAATTAAGAGTGCTCTCCAACCCATACCATCAGATAAGAGGATTCCTGGATCCCATTTTCTTGTATGCATTCTTCCAAACATCATGAGTACAAAATATATATCATCAAAGTACATAAAAACATAATGAAAATGTACATCAAGAAGAAGCTTCATCAAAGAATCATGAAATTGTTTATACCTCCAAGTGAGTAGACCACCATTTGCTAGGTGCATACAATCTTCAAGTGACCAATTAAATCTGCTCCAATGACATAGGTGAGGATCCCATGTTCGATAGTGCTGCTCCAAAAGAATGTGATATGCATCAAAATATTCAGCCATGCATTCTTTCATCCAAGAAGTGAATGAAGAATCTCCACTAAAATCTGAACCAAATAATGAGCAGGAAAAACAAGGAGACTTCAGAGGACCCAAAGAAGTCTCATCCATACATCCCGGAGGATATGTATCATCATAAGGTAAAGCAATATGCTGTGGCAATTCTAAATAATGAGGTTCTCTATTCATGTCATCATCAAAAGGAGAGGTAGGAGTTTCATACCCCTCATGTGGTACCACTAGAAAAAAACCTTTCACCCAATTTTCATCCCAAAGTGATGTGGCTGGAAAAGAAGTGTGGGGTGAAGAATTATGAACCAACTTTAATTCTTTACAACTCTTACCCATTGAAATATTTAATTCATCTTCTCCATAATTGTTTGGTCCAACTATTGTGAGATCATGTACCTCTTCCAAGGCTTTGCAACTCTCTCCATGAGGCAACTCATAATCCCTTTGAACAAGGACAAGTGCTTGTCCTTCTTCTTGTTTTAGTGTAGCATCTTCAAGAACCTGCATATCAACATGTACCTCATGTTCCACAATTACATTAGGTTCCTCTTTTGTGACATAAATTATTTCATCCTTTTCCTTGAAAAGAGAACCATTGCTCATTATTTTTTCCGAGTTGCTTCCAAGTTCATTAAGCAACAATTTGAACTCTTAAAAAATATTGCCTCCACTTGTCTTCAAATGAAGGTTTCAGTAATTTTCTAAACTCCTCATTCTCCTCTAAGGTTCATTTCCTATCCTTACTCATGGTAACCAAGGAATGCACTTCTTCTCCTACTTCTTCCCTTTCACCAAAGTGCATCCAGTTTCAGTTTCTAAGGGTGGTGGCTTATTTCTTTGACTCCAGGTCTTCATTAATGTTCTACCACATCAAGTGCCAATACCATGCTCTAATACCACTGTAATGTCCCTTGCTAGGAATTTTATTAAAATGGCAATTTTTCACATTTTCCCTAGTTAGACCTTTGACTAGTTTTGATCTCCAGGTCCTAAATTTGCCCCAAATGATCCCAAATATTCTGAGATGGTATATGAATTATATTAGAACATAAATATGTGTTTCAGGGATGTCTTTGGACCTTTAAAATACTTCTGTGAATCCTCTTTCAATTCTGGTCAATGTAGGTAACTTTACTAGTGATTTCCCTTTGACTAGTATTGGTCTCTAGGTCTCAAATTGACTCCAAATGCCTTCAAATATTCAAGGAAGGTGTATGAATGATATTAGGACTTGGATATTATGTTCATGGATGAAATATGGCCACCAAAAGACCTCTGCAAACTCTCTTAAGATTATGGACCAAGTATGCAATTTTACTAGTAATTTGAGGTTCAAATCCCCCTGGGGTAAGTACTGAAAATGGCTTCCCAAATGCCTCCAAACCCACTCAAATTTATGAAAAGAGGTAGGGAATGTATTAAGGATTTTATTAAGGTCTCATGTGCACCAATAATTTATTATTATATCTGTTCCAACCCTCTCCCATTCAACTGCAAAAATCACCAATTCGACCCTTGAGGAAATGGCACTATTTCTTCTCCCAATGCAATTAAACTGAGTAAAAATACTTCAAATGCTCAAGTACAGTACATGAAACTTGTAACATGCATCCATCTCAGTCCATTAATCACAAATTAATCAGAGAGTCATCCATTCATTCGAAATCATCATCAATACATTGGTTCACAACAAGGTAGTGGGGAAATGGCATTGTTCTTCCATTAAAAATGTGATTTATACATTTCTACTTGGAATTTCGACCTGAAACTTTCTGGAGATGAAGAACAGAGTATTTAATTCATATTACAAAAGAAATGGGGCATTAGAATCTCCCTCAAAGAGTACAATAGCTCACCAAAAACGCCCTCCCTCAAGGATCAAGAATATGCCATCAAAACTGGAAATGGTTGAAGGAGTGAGCTGCAATAGAAGAAACCATGAGAGGCCCTGTAGCTCACACATTCAAATAAATACTCCATTAAAGTTACAAATGAAAGTTCTGAATGGCCTTTCCAATTTCCAACTTGGATGGGAATGTTTCACCCTCGAAATTCGCTAAGGCAAGCAACTAGTCATCCACTAGCTCTCCCTCTTCACAAATGCAATTGCAAATTCTACAAATGATCAAAAGATGGTTTCCTTCTTTTTTATTGACATTTATAAAGTTCTAATGTCCTCCATGGGTCGAATTCCTTCCAAGAGACTCATGCCAACTCAAGTTGGGAAGAGATTCCAAAGAACGACATTTGTACAACAATTCCTAGTCTCCCACTTCCACCAAATCACATGTGGAAGCATCTTATCTGACCTAACACCCTTGAGCGCCCTCTTGGAGTCTATTTTTAGCCCTGACATGTCATATATGTCATATGTCATCCTTCAGGTCTGATTTGTGTCATAGGTGTCGTAGCATCTTCATCATTGTTGTCATAAAGCTAGGGAATCTAGCCCAAGTGTCTCACTAGCTCCAAATTGCCTCTTCCTCTTCCATGGGAGTTACTCTTCCTCTATATTTCGACCTTGGATGAGTCATGCCATGAATAATACCTTTTGTAATCCCCCAAGTATGTTACCATTCACCTTGAATTCGAATTGGTGAGAGAATGATGCCAGGTGTAGTGGGGAAATCTAGCCATATGTGGGTCCCACTTCCTCCATGTGTCTTCATGATCAAATACCACTTTGATTTTCAATTGTATATATTTATTTAGCTCCTTTATTAAATATTTATGCCACTCTAATGTTCAAACATCATTTATTATCCCCATTATTCCAAATCCCAAAGCTTCCACCCCAAACCTAGGAAACTAGTAATTTTCCTCCTTGGCAATTATTTGACCTTTAACATCAATTTTACAAACTCTAATGAATATGGCCAATGTGATTAGGCCATTGTGACCCAATTCCAAATTTGGGACATGACACTTCCTATGGTATGGGGCCGACCACAATAGACAGATGACTGCATAATACTACTCAATTCCCAATGCAATGCTATATAAATGACAATGCTAAGATAATTGAGAATAAGACCAACCTTCAACTGGATGTTCGAAGTAGATCCCCGTTGAGATTTCACCTTCTACACTTGAACCTGCAAATTAGTATCAACAACCAATACAAACAAGCGCATATAACATTTGAAAGATGTTAGCATAATCAATAGCAATGGTCCATGATATCATAAGTAAATGTAACCCAATGTAATTTAAACAACATTCACAACATCAATTGGACGAGAAGATGAGTATTTCCATTAATTAATAACAAGAAGTACATGATACAACCTCTTGCCGGCAACCAATCTGAACCGAGAACTAGGTCCCTCCACTTGTGCCTCCACCACTTCAATCCTCCATACTATGGAAAACTCAAACTATCAAAGGAGTTTGGGAGGTGAACATAAGAAGTTCACAACAAGGATCAATAAGTGTAGACTCAAGTCACGGAAAAAAATCCACTAGAGTTATCTTGCTCTCTCTTTCTCCTCCCTTCCATACACCATAAGAGATCAATATATAGCCTTCCAAAGGTAGGTGAAAGGACACATCGAGTCATTTCAGGGCCTATGGAGGTCCAAAGGTCACCCTAAGACCGCTTTTTGGGAGTAAAAGTGAGTTTTAATTACTTTTTACCATGAAACTTGGTGTACGTCGGCTAATGTGGTGCAACCTACATGTACGTTGGCTATAGTGGAACAGCAAGCGTACTGGAACAAAAATAGGGAAAACTAAGTTCCTAAATGGAAGATCATGAATATGAGCCAAACAATGGATACTGGAAGGCCAATAACTGTGGATGCTCACAAGGTGGAAAAATACGATGTAACACTAATAAGCCCTCCAAACTGACCATGTGCTCATGCCAAGTCTGAATTCCATTGTTCACAAAGCAACCAGACAACACTCTCTCCACTTCACGTTTCAGTCTGTCCAAGACCATGGTAAGAGCATGGGATTGTTTCATCCGGTTAGGATCGTCTTCATCAATCCTATAGGGTTTCAGTTGAATTATGTGGACAATAGAGTGACAAGATTTTAAGTTATTTGGTAGCCTCAACTTGTATGCAACCTCTTTGATCTTCTCACGTATCTAAAAGGATCATTCAAACTTCTACATCAACACACTTTCCTACAAGACAAGTGATTTGAACTAATCCTTCCCCAAATTCAGAAGGACTTGGTAGCCAACTTACAACTCTAACTCTCGTCTCCCTTGGTATTCCCATTATTTCATCCTCTATGTTGCTTCTGTAAGTTGTAATTGTATGTGCACCCTTTCCACTTTGTCTTTCCGTCCCTTCACAAATCCCTTGGTAGTAGGACTCTTCCGATATAAATATTTCACAACAATATGTAGTGCCATTGGATGCTTCCCTATAGCCAACTCGAATGGACTATACCCTATCGTTGAAATCTTATGCATGTTGTAGTTGAACTATGCCACGTCTAATAAGTCTGACCAATCTAATTGATATGAGAACATATAGTGCCTCAAATAGCCTTCCAGCAAACTATTAATCCACTATGTTTACCCGTCAATATGCTAATGGTATGACAAACTCATCATAAAATTGGTTCCAACAAGTCTGAACAACTCTGTCCAAAATATCCCTATGAACCTTATATCCCTATCTGACACAATTCTCATCGGGATACCCCACAGTTTCACAACATTTTTTAATAACATCTTTGCAACATATTCCACTGAACATGGCGCTTTTTTTGGAATGAAAGTGGCATACCTGGAAAATTGATCCACCATGAACAAAATTACATTGAACCCCTACGCCATCGGCAACTAAGTTATGAATTCCATGGACACGTTTTCCCAAGGCTTCTCCAACACCATCAAAGGTTGGAGGGGACCAGCCTACATCTTGTTTGTTGGCTTGTCTTGCTAGTACACCAAGAAAATATTGACGTACTCCTCTACGTCCCATTTGATACGCTTTTAATAGTACCCACGCGATAGAAAATCCAATGGTTCGTTGCTTCCCTAGGTTCCCCACCCACGATAATTCATGACTCTACCACAACAATTCCCTCAGTAGGTTTGAAATCTTAGGAACATACAATCGCCCAAAAAGGTACAGTGAATCATCCTCTAACCAAAACTTTTTATTTTGTCATTCCTTAACCTGCTTCATGATGCTTAAGGCATCTTGGTCACCTTCTAGTGCCTCCTTAATCTTTTTTCACAATTTTGAGAGCACCTGCGAGTGACTTCCATCTGGAAACCTCTCATTCTCATTGTTCTCTTCCAAGGAATCCCATTGTGCCTTCCCACTCAAGGCATCTGCAACAGCATTCAACTTGCCCGATCGATACTCAATGGTTATGTTGAATTCTTCCAAGAAGTCCTGCCACCTTGCATGATTAGGTGACAACTTTGGTTTCATTGCAAAGTATCTCGTCACAACATTGTCCATATTCACTACGAACCGCTTTCTCAGCAAGTAGTGTCTCCATACTTGTAAACAATGCACAACTCCAACCATCTCTTTCTCATGAAAGGGATATCATCTTTCTTGACCTTGAAGATTCCTACCCTCATAGGTAATCGGATGACCTTCCTGCATCAAGAATCCTCCTATTGCGAAGTTGGAAACGTCAATCTGCACTTCAAACAGCTTCCCAAATTCTGGCATCCTCAACATAGGCGTTGTGGCAATTATGTTCTTCAGTTAGCAAAATTTTACTTGACACTTCTCCATCCAATTCCACACTATGTCCTTCTTCGACAGATTTCTCAAGGTTATTTAAATATTACATTATCTTGCAATGAACTTGCAGTAGTAATTTGAAATCCCTAGAAATATTCTTACTTCATGCACAGTTATCAGTTCTACCCAATCCTAAATGGTCTAAATCTTCTTAGGGTCTACGTGGATGCCTCCTTGACCAACCCAATGGACCAAGAGTGATATTTATGCCTACCCGAACATGCACTTATAATTTTCAAAAACAATTGATGTTGCCTCAAATAATCGAAAGCTTCTACCAAGTGATTCTTATGCTCTTCCATATTCTCATTGAACACCACGATGTCATCTAGATAGACAGCAATAGACTTGTCCAAGAATGGCCTGAGCACACCATTCATGAAAGTACAAAAGGTAGTAGATTGTTACACAACCTAGAAGCAGTCACCAAAAACTCATAGATCCCATACCTTGTCATTCAAGTCATCTTCTACTCATCTCCTTACACAATCCTCACTTGATACTACCCTTTCCTCAATTCCAACTTTGACAAAAAATTTGCCTTAGACAGTTTGTCGAAATAGTCTGTTTCCAATGGAAACAAGTATCGGTTCTTAATGGTCTGCTTGTTCAATGCACGATAGTCCAAATAGAGCATCAATTCTAGGGTGTCCTTTGTTTGAAATAGAACCGGTGTGCCATAGGGATACCTTGAAGGTTTTGTGAATCACAATTCTAAAAACTCTGTCAATTTCATCTTCGATTCCTCCTCAATAAGAATCCTTCATGATAGGCCTATACCCTGGCTCAAGCTCATATGATGGTAAAAAAGGTGCCTAATTGGGAATATCTTATGAAAATTCTCAACCATCTGATTCTCATACTCTTCCAACAAGCCAAGAAGTTCCAAAGGAATAGGCATACCCATTTCTTCCTTTGTCACTTCAGCAAGCAATGTTGTAACATAGATCTATGAATCTAAATTTCAAGCTTCTTTCTTGAAACTCATTGCAGACACCACCTGCACTTTTCCCCCTAGTATTCTTGTCATTGTGTCCACAACACAAGGCTTATGTCCCTCCAATATCACCAACTTGTCAACAAATTGCATGAGAACCATCTTGGCTCTCCGTAGAATTTCCTACCCCAATATGACATCAAAATCATCCAATTGCACCACTTTAAAGTTCGCATAGCATTTCCACTTCCCCAACTATATGTGATATTTAGACTCAATCCTAGTTGTTTCCATTGCGTTATTGTTTATACCCTTGACTAAATCACTTCAAGGTTGATATCTAAGTCCAAGCTCACCATCCAACTCCTTCCTCAATAAATTGTGAGAGGCACCTAAGTCCACCAATGCCTGCATGGTCCTCCCATTTATTATCAAGTCCACAAAACAAATTTGATGCCGTTTGTGAGCCTTATTTCCACTCACGGCTCCCAACCGATGCACGTCGTGTGCCAATAAAAGTTACACCTCACTTGTTTCTATTGAAGTACCATGCGCAAGCTCCTTGGTCAAGTAATTCAAATTAAGAAAAGAACAAGTCTCACCATGGTTTGGAATGTGCCACGTCTTGGTGTCACGCAGCAAACACCCTATAGATTTGCTTGATTTGCAAATGTGTTTCAATATTATTGCATACATATTCACTCCACTAAAGTGTATCCTGAGGCATGGTCGGATTTTTGGTTGATATTTTGACCCTACCACAGCCTGCAATAGAAATTCCTCGTCTGAACTTGCCCCAAATCCATGGCCAAGCAACTTTGCAACAAAATATCTTCCATGGCTTTTTTTCTGGAAAATGTCATGGGGGTGAGCATGCGCCCTGTGCTTACTACGCCAAGTAATGCTAAGACTTCTTCCCATACTTCACTTTACTCCCATGCTGCACCATGGAGGCGTGACGCCTCTCCAATACCACAGTCTTCGATGGAGAAAGATAGTGATTTGACTCTGAACCTTTCTATTTATTCTATATATCCAAGTTACACAACCAACTAATCTCCTTGTCTCTGCAAGCTTCATGGTGAAGAGCGTCCAAAATAGTTCCAATACCACCTCTCACGAACTCTCAAGTGATACCCTTCAATTCTACAGTAAGCATCTCTTAGAAGGCATGTTGCACTTCCCATCTTGACACTTAGTGGTGTGACTACCTAAGGCAAGCTACCAATTTATGATTAAAAGGACCCAAGCCACTTAGTTTATTATGTGTGTGTATACTTAGTTAAACTTATGCACGCATCAAATAAACTTCATAAGTAACCAAGAAAACAGCAGTTAACACAATGAACACAAGATTTGGTGCAACACCCAACTGAATGCCCAAGAGATTCTATTCAATAGTTACAACGTACAAAGAGTATCGAACCATTTCCTATGGCATTACAAGGAAAACTGAGGCAAATTCCTGAAACCCAAAAAAATATCTGCCACTAGTGTATTCCCTTCATTCTACCCTTCGTGCACTATCGCAAAACTTGCACACTTCCCTGAGCCTGCCTCTATGAACCATAGAAACACTACAACATGATTATTCAATTCAATTTCACTCAAAACCTAGGGATGCCTTTGTTCTCACATGCCTAAAACCAGTCCACTTAGACTGCACCCATCTATTGTGTTGTGTCTTATGCTTGTGCTTCATTTATGATCAATTGATTATGATGCCTCGTATGCCAAGCACCCAATCCTTTATATAGGGTGCGACTCAACTTGGGATTATATCCAAGCCGATGCACCCATCCACTAAGTATGCTCGGTTGGGTCCCATACTTAGTCTCTCAAGTGATTCTTTTCACACAAGGAAGTCCCATCGTATGGGAGCCCTTAGGTCTGCACCCCAGCACAACACGCCTAATTGTTTTTGCTTCCAAGGGATGCCAATGCCACTTGGACCCCATGAGAACTAGTCACCATGCCCACAAATGATTCCACGTGATGCTTGGGGCTTGACGATTCCCATGCAAGCCACCCTCTAGTGTGTTGCAGATGTGGGGTCATTACAAAGCATTTGCTTGCACAACCTCTAGACACCTAAACCAAGCATATAAGCAACACACCTAACATAAGAAATGCATTAATGTATCTTGAGCGATGGATGCACATGGCTAATACATGTGCCTAACCTTGAAGTGATTTGTATAAATTGGACACCCTTGGCCCCTAAACTCTAAATGCTAACAACCAACCACTAAATCATTACCCTCAACCACTCATCCATAATACTAATGTAAAAAAGGACTAACATGGGTAATGAGACACTAATATGACACTAGTTAAATACCATTAGGATGTTAAGATGCTAAATATCATAATAAGACATTGAAATGATGCTAGACATTGGACATGATTCACTAATTTAAAAAAAATGTGACACCTTCATATGCAACTTAGGACACAAGGAAGACACAAATATGACATAAATTAATATTACTAATACCAAGATATGAAGAAACAAAATGACAACACCAAAATGTTGTCATGAATCTCATTTTTCAATTTGCACAAAATAAGATGCAAATAAAAAAACCTAAAAAATTATATTGTAACAATACCATAATTTGCAATATATCCTTCACTATTTTTATAATTGTTTTATTTCTTACTTACATTGAAATTATGTTGATTCCTACATCAAGTGAGAATCTTCTTCTATATATAACTTGAACCTTTTCCTTTCTAATTTATGTATGTAACATTTTTAAATTGTAAGTCACAAAGAAGGTGTTTTGACTCTATCAAAATTAACTTGTTAAAAGACCAATTTCCTAAATATTATGCAATTCACGTGATGAGGAACAACTTATCACACCCATTTTAAAATACTTTATTTGATTTTTGTTTATGTTTAAAGATAAACAATAATTTTTTTCAGTTTTGAAGATAAATTAGCTAGGTAAGAATAACAATGTGTGGACAATTTGTCTTTTAAAAATTTAAGGACTTCTTAATAATGTTGCATTAATATGAGAGATGCTTTTTACAATTCAAGTAGATAAGATGTATTCACAATGTTTGAATTTCATTGTATTTTTCTTTTCTTTTTTTCTCTTTGTTGTTTAGAGTTAATTAATTTGTAAGTTAGGGACATATCAAGTAATTAGGTATAGGCATTGCACAAAGAGTAATTAGGCGCATTTAAAGGAGATGTGTCACAGCTATAACATTAATAAATTAATAAAAATGACCTTAACAAATGAAAAATAAAAATAAAAAGAAGATCACTATAATAAAATAAATCAACATAGGAGACGGCCAAATGGGCAGATCTGAACCCTTAGTTGATTACTCGGAGGATGAGTTGTCAGAAGAACAAATATTTTGCTCTCCATCGAGCATTGGATTGTTGGTAGAACTAATTATTTACAGCTTGGGGGATGTTACGGTTCGTTTGTCAAATCTATTTCTAGATGTCTTTCCATGGCTGCAGTGGAGGTTGAGGAAGTGTTGGTGTCCATTTTGTCACCATTTTGTATCAGTAAAACCGCTCTGACTGGCGTTATTTTCACTATTTTTTATATGATAAGTCATTCTTTCCTCCATTCAGACCATCAATCAGACCCAAGTATGCATATATTCACATATCACATGAATTTTGGGTAAAAATTGTCATATTGTGATTTATTGATGTTTATTTGACATTTCTCGACTTGATTGGCAACTAGACTTCATTCTACAGGCTATGGGATTCAAACAAAACTCCATTCAGACATGTGTTCATGTTGCAAGCATCTAGCCGCATCCATCCCGTCGTTCATCCCTTCATTCAACTCGCGAAATCGTTGGTTGGAATATTTCTGGCCATTAAAGACAAAAACGGAAAGATGGGTTCTGTTAGCAACGTGGTTGTCGTGGTTGGTGAGCTCCTGGTCTAGAAGATTCGCCCTCTTGCTCGCCTAGCTTGACAACACACCTTCTGCTCACGTAAACGCTCCAGAAGTTCTGTCCTCCTGTTCGCCCAGCCTGACAGCACTCACTCCTGCCCGCGTCAATGTTCCAGAAGATCCTCGTCCTCACACGCTCAGCCTGCCAACGCACTCTGTTCCCATGATGGAAGGAAACCAACTCACAGTTGTTCGCGTCAAATGGGTTCAACGTCGTGGACTCAGGAAGGCGGCCTCTATGCTGTCGTAAACCACCATGCAGTCGTTTGATAGTCATTAAGACTTCTATTTTTAGAGAGGTCGACTATGTCGACCTTCTCTCTGGTTGTAAACTTATATATAGATGCCTCCTTTGGAGAAATGCAGCACAATAGTTAATATACATATACGCTATCAACGATTTTTATACATAGAGACGTTGTAACTTTTCTCGGTTAATAGAAGTTTATGATTCAGCTGTTGATGTTCTGTTGTTGGTGATTAGTTTGAGTTAAGCTTCAATCTCTGATCGCTGGGAAGGTCCCCTCAATAACTGGAGGTTTTTATGTATACTTTGTACTTTCCTTTCTGCAAGTAAATAGTTTATTTTTCAGTGCATGTAATTAACTCTGTTTTCCTGTGTATGTCATCTCTTTATTTCCTGTAATTTGTATCTTGTTGTTAAGTTAATTTGCATTTCCAGAATTGATAATGACCGGTCAATCATAGTTTTCTCAGTTTGCTTTCAGTCTTTCGCAATTAGATAGAGTTTAACTAGTTGTTGTTTTAAGTTTAGTTTATAGTTAGAATTAGTTTTGTTCGTTTCTTTCATGTAGCAGTAGATTAGCTTCGTTTACATTCCAGTCTTGTTTTAGCATGCAATAGAAGTAGTTAGTTGCTTTTTCTTATTCTAGTTATTAAACAGTCTATTTGTTGCTTTCCTTGCACTGTAGGTTCATCTGCATTCACCAGTTGGCGTTAAGATCATTCAGTCTTCTTATTTCCTTAGTTTATATTGTTTTCTGTCATTCGGACCGTCATTTAGACTATCATTCGGACTGTCATTTAGACTGTCTTTCAGACTGCATTTGGATCGTCATACAAACTTTAATATTTTCTACATTGTTTTTATGCTTATTTAGAGTTTAATTTCTTAGGTTTTCAAGTTGTGTTATTTCTTGTAATTGATCAGCATTTGTAGGCGTAATTAGGACTTTGTTTTAGATTACATAGGGTGTTAAATTGAGTTTCATAATTCATTCTTAGCTTTTGTACTTGTGCGGTTATAATTTTCAAGCATAGTATCTGCTCTTTTCCATAGCTGATAAAAGATGTTCATGGTTTGGTTTAGAATTAACATAGTTTTATCAAGTTTTCTACTTGCTTTTTAACATAGTTTTATTAAGTTTTCTACTTGCTTCTAGATTAACTTTACTTCTAAGCCAGTTGCACATGCCTAGATAGCATAAATAGTCATATGTATTTGGTTCCGGAGTAGTTAATGAAAATACATGTTCTTGCTTTCTTATGAATAGATTGACTTATAAATAACATCTTGATTCTTTTTAACTCTTCAAATGTCATTTGTCATGGATAAAGAATAATTCATAATTTTTAAGATTAATTGTAATTGGTCTCTTTGTAGTTTACATCTCTTTGCAGAAATTAGGCTAGATTTACTTCCATTTTGCTTTGTTGTTAAATTCGAAAGTCATTACAGTACATTCACCCCAGTTCCTATCACATTCGATGTACAACATCAAGACGGATGGAATTAGGTAGCTCAGCTTAGTTATTAATACATGAGTAATTTATATTATAGGTTCATTCAGTAATTGTGATTTTGTTACAAGTTCTTGTCATAGATTAAGTTGCAAGTTTAACCATTTCATAAATAAAGTTCTGACTTTGTTCATAGTTGTCATTTCTAATTCCTAGATCAGAATCTGAAGGATTGATCAAGTAGTTTCCATTTTCATAAGAAGTAGTTTGCTTTTTTATCAGTATTTGTTTTTATCTTTTCCATTATTTAATCATAGAGTAGAGTAGTATAGCTTAATACTATTCTGGTCTGATGGTTCAGTTAGGTCTAATTATCTTAGTAGTTGTATTCTTAAAAGTTTGACTCGGTTTTTCATTTTGAAATATATTTCGATCTTTTCTTTATTAAACATCACTAAGGTCTACTGATCCGATAACTTAGGTACCTTCTACCTCAGCATATACTTTGCTACAACTCTAAGATTACCAACCCCGGTTGATAATTAAATATTAGGTGATTCTTTGAGATAGCTCACACACCCAATAGGAAGTGATGGACATGCACTATAATAAAAATATATCTATGGAATTGATGGATACTAGTGATTCCATTTGTTGAGGCACAATTTTTCAATGTAATGGTCATTATGTAATAATGGGGGTTTGTATAATATTATGATGGGTTTGTTAGGGTTTGTTCCACGAATTAAGGAAATTAAATGAATATTTTATTGTAAAGATCGACCATAAGCCTATTATAAAAGAGAGGCTTTGAGAGGTCATTATCACCATATTTGTGGGTATTCTTTTCCATTTATTTTCATTGTATTGATTCTGGGTGCTAAAGAGAAAGCAAGGAGTGGAGTAGTTCTGCAACTCCATTTCCCACAAGGAAAAGGGAGGCATGTGTAATCATGTTTCTTTAAATGAATACAGTGGATCAAGGTTTTATTTCCTCTCTTGTGTTATTTTCTTATTATCTTGTGGTATTGTGTTGCGAAATGGATATTGTCTCTACTATGAAATCTATGGTTGCTTTAGGGTTTTCTTAATAAACTGTTGGCACAAGGGAAAGTGCCAACACCAGTACTAAGGTCTGAACTGGGCAAGATCAGGTAGGAACTATACCATAGGTGAAGGTAATTTCGAAGGGATCTACAGTTTCTTCATCATATCAAAAGGCTACTGCTACCTCCTCAACGAATGCGCAATCGATCAAATTTTCTATTCTTGAACTTGTTGGTGGTAGGATAATAGGTAATTCCCTCGATCTTGAATCTTCGCGGGGAGGGAAGAGGTCGGCTTCTTGTGTAGAGACAAGAAGATAAAGTGGAAAGTGCTCAAGAGTAGAGGGAATCATGTCTCCTTGGTAGTAGGGGAAGATATACAAGTCGACCAAATTGTAGACCTAGTTGGAAATACTCTTATTGGGATGGTATTAGGACATCAACTAGGGATTGAATTGGTTCGTCAATGAATGGGTGAAACCCGCCTTCCGAGAATTGGGGTATATTCTGACTTTTCATCTACTCTTGCAAGGTTGACTAGGCTTCATCTTTCGTTCCTTGGAGGATTCCTATAAATTTCTAAAGGTTATGTGGTTTTGGGATAGTACTTTGTTTTCATTAAAGTCATGGTCGCCATTCTTCAATCTGGAGGAGGAATTTGTGGGTAACACACCTGTGTGGGTGAAACTGTCAAATATTCCAATGGATTTTTGGTCAAAATCAGCTATTATGGTTATTGGTGATAGGCTAGGGAAAACAATCTTTGTGGATGATATCTTGAATAACCCTTCTTGTTCCTTGATCAAATTTCTAGTTGAGTAGGGTGTTAGTAAAGGACTTTACGAAACGTTGTAGCTGTTTTGGGGTCATAAGAAGACATGTGCAGGTGCTTGATTATCAAAATATTCCCTTCAGATGTAGTTGGTGCCATGATTGCGAACATGTTATTCAAGACTTTGTGAAGGCTATGGTCAAAAATATTTGGAGGAAAAAGGAAGGGCAGAAGATTGGGTCAATTGTTGTCATGTCCCCAATTAAATGATTTTTAGATAAATAAATAAGTTGTCCTACCCAATTCCTAAGGGTTATTTGGAAGAATTAAAATATTGACATTTAACCCCAAGGTCTATAGTTTCTCATGAAAATTCAATATTCTAAATTGATGGTGTAAAAATAGGCAAATAAATTATGGAATAAATGTTAAATTATCCAAAATGAAGTGGCATTAGGTCCTAGTTGGACTTGGGGGCACATAATTGGACATGTGGGGTCCACATGAGAGAATATTCCTCGTTTAAACATGGATCCATCCCCAAATTCGAGTTGGAAGGGAAGAGGTAACATTCATGAAGGAAGAGGAAGAGTCATAGGAATAAAAATAGGCAATGACAGATTCTATGACAACTATGACAAGTATTATGACACTTATGACAAATTCTATGACACCTATGACAGATACTATGACATCTATGACAATGTAAGAGCTAAAAATAGACCAAGAGGGAGAATGAGAGGATTTACATGTCTCCAAAGCATACAAAATATTCCCCAATTCGAATTCATGGAGGATTTGGAGACAAAAGATGAACCAAGTGTCCTGTGGGGCCAATGAAGGGTCATAACCCCCATTAATTCGAATTTCATGAGTAATTAGGAGATAACTTAAGTTATAAGGAGGTAAATGACTCAAATAAAGTTATTAAAAGGAGTCCAAGTCGAAATGGAGTAGCTATTGATCATTGTTTATTTGCATCTTTGCAATTTGGAGAGCTTCAAGCTTGTCTTTACACGATGGATGTTCATCCTCCCTGCCTTAGTACCAATTTCGAGGGTGCAAGATTCCCATCCAAGTTGGTTGATGGAGAGGTCATTCATACCTCTCAACATATATTCATGGATATGTTTTGATGCAGGTTCAACCCCCATCTGATTTCAAGTTCATATTCTCTCTTCCTTCTCTACTATCATTCTCATATCTTTCTCTCAATGTTCATGTAAGTGAGATAGCGTACTCTTTGTTGCATATAGATAATGGAAGGTTGTTGTTTAGAAATTATGAACTTGTTAATGGATGCATAAATATGTAATGGATAGATCATGATATCCACATCTCTAAATACTAAGCACTTCATGTATTATTTCTCCAAGTAACATTGATATTCGAGCTAGTTTCCTCTTTCTCTCAATGTCATGTAAAAGTGTGATGGTGCACTTCTTGTTGCATCTAAGCTAATGGAGGATTGCTATATCAAAATTATGGACATGTTAGTTTACGCATAACTCTATAATAGACATATCATGAGAGCCACAGCTCAAAATCCCTTGGACCATATAAGAAAACTCAAGCAAAAACCACCATTTTGAGCCATTACGTCCTTGTATACATTTATGAAACTTTGAGCATTTATATATCAGTTTTGCACCAGACTTCTTCTGAGTTTTGTATCTGTTTGAGAAGCCTATTATTTACTGTGCATGAGACATAAATTTTATGCAAACTCATTTTTTCATTTGCTTATAATTCCATGTAAAAATCTTTGTTATATTGCTCACAATTTCCAAGCAATGAATGTGTTTTGTAACCTTATGTTTTAAGAGTTACTTAGCAAGCTATAAATATGAATAAATTTTGCACCTAGTTTTTTTGGGAGGGACTTGATATTATCCAAGTGTATGTTCTGAAATTTGGGAGATTTGTACAGCATTTGGGAACCCAAAAGGGTCATCTACCCTTGGGGTTTTCACATCGATTTTCCTAGTATTTTTTTCCTTTCATTCTCCAGTTGTAAATACAAGTTTTTGAAGTCCTTAGAAAGTGTCCAAGAATATAATAGTTGCATTAGTGTGTCCTAATACACCTCAATCCACTCCATACATAATTCGAAACCATTTGAAATCATTTGGGACAGTTTGGGGTTTCACTAGTCCAAGGTTCGAAAATTGGCCAAATTGGGTAAACTTTAAAATTAGGGATATTACAGTGGTATCGGAGCATGGTCCTTGCACCTGTGCAATAATATAATCCATTGAATAAGAATTTGCAGCCATGTATTACTATTATGATGACTCCTATGAGTACAATGCTTATGAACAATATGAAGAAGAATGTGAATGTTATGAGGAAGAGGTGCCATCATACAACACTTCTTACAATTTCATAAGGAATGAAGGTTGTTCATATGACTCTATGTATGATTAATATGAATGTGTTGAACCACCAAATGATAATCCTATGAATGAATTAGAAATATTGAGAGAAACATGTAAAATCTTTCCCCAACAATAGCAGGCATATCTTGATCTGTATAAGGGAGATACACAAAAGGCCATTCCTTTTGAAGACTATGTTGATTGGGTGTTTGGAAATAGTCCCAAGATTGAAAAATACCTTGGAGAGAAAATCATATATGTTTGAGTGAAAAGGAGGAGCAAAATGATGAGACCCATGAGCCACCTAGTTCTGAAATAGGTGAAGCAGAAGAAGCATTACATGAAGAGGATCAAAAGTCACTCCCAAGTGACTCTGTAAAATATGAAGAAACATCACATGATAATGAAGAATATTCCATTGAAAATACTGAAGATCATTCTGAGACACACTCTACTTTGGACATGAATCAAAGAGCATCTACTGATGGATGCTTGAACTATGAAGGAGTGCCTACTAATGGGTGCTCGAACCTCTATGTTGGTGACATAGAGATCACTTTTGAAATTTTTGCTGCAAGAAAAATTTCCATTGACCATGGAGATGAAGACCTTGTAGAATTGAAGAAGAACCAAGATCAACTTCCCCATCACCACTTGAGCTTCAAGAATTTGGTCCAAGCAAGAAGGAAGAAGAGGAGGTTCATTTGCAAGAGCCTCATTTTCTTGCAGGGTCCTTGAAGATGAATGAAAAGAATATTCAAGAGGCCTTGAAAACTCTTCATGACACACATGCATTGGTTTCGAAATTTTGTTGGTGTGTGGAGGATAAATCTTCCCTTAAAGACATGAAGAAAATCCAGAAGGCAATGTTGCACACCAAAGGTAATTTGTTGAATTTGCTTTTTGATAGAGATTATTTAATTGAGCTTGTTGGTTTGTATAATGGAATAACCTTGAAGGATGCATAAGAGAATGAAAATATCTCAAATGAGTTGGAATCCACCCAAAATGCACTCCAAAAATCTATGGTGCACATTGAGCAACTTCAAGAGAGGTTGCAAAGGTCCTTTACACCCTCCTACATATCATACAGACATCCAATGGTTGAAATAATTTATGTTACAAAGTAGGAACCTCATGTGATGGTGGAACATGAGGTACATGTTGATATGCAGGTGCTTGAAGAGGCTACATTCAACCAAGAAGGAAGACAAGCACTTGTTCTTGTTCAAAGGGATTATGAGTTGCCTCATGGCGAGAGTTGCAGAGCCTTGGAGGAGGCACATGATCTCACAATATTTGGACCATCCAATTATGGAGAATATGCATTAAAAATCTTGATGGGTAAGAGTTTCAAAGAGTTAAGGTTGGTTCACAATTCTTCACCCCCTACTTGTTTTTCATCCACATTAATTGGGGATGAAAATTGGGTGAAAGGTTTCTTTCTAATGGTGCCACATGAAGAGTATGAAACTCATATATCTCTTTTTTATGATGACATGACTAGAGCACCTTATTATTTACATTTTAAGCAGCATTATTTGTTACCTTATGATGATACATATCTACATGGATGCACCTATAATGTCTAGTTGAGTCACTTGAAGACTAATGATTTTCCTTGCTCCTTGCTTAGTTCAATTGATGTTGGAGGAACTTCATCCAATACTTGGGTGAAGAGATATATGATTGGAGAAAACTTTTATTGGCAGCAACATCCTTTGTTATTTTTTGATGATACATATATCCATGGATGCACAAATGGTACTTCTGTGAGCCCCTTGAAGGCTCATTGTTTTCTTTGCTCCCTATTTGGTTCAGATTTTAGTGGAGGTTCTTCATTCACTTCTTGGATGAAAGAACACATGGATGATTATTTTGATGTATCTTACATCCTTTTGGAGCATCATTATAGGACATGGGATCCTCACATATGTCATTGGATCATATTTGATTGGTCACTTGATGCTTGTATGCACTTGGAAAATGGTGGTCTACTTACTTGGAGGTACAAGCACTTTCATTACTCAAAGTTTTGGAAGGAAAGATTTGGAAGCAAATTTTTGGAAAGAAAGTAGGTTCTTCAACATCTATGTTTGAAATTGATTGAGGATAATCAATATTGGGTGGGGAGGACTGTCATGTCCCCAATTAAATGATTTTCATATAAATAATTAAGTTGTCCTACCCAATGCCTAAGGGTTATGTGGAAGAACTAAAATATTGACATTTAACCCCAAGGTCTATAGTTTCTCATGAAAATTCAATATTCTAAATTGATGGTGTAAAAATAGGCAAATAAATTATGGAATAAATGTTAAATGCTCCAAAATGAAGTCTCATTAGGTACTAGTTGGACTTGGGGGCGCATAAGTGGACATGTGGGGTCCACATGAGAGAATATTCCTCCTTTAAACATAGAGCCATACCCAAATTCGAGTTGGAAGGGAAGAGGTAACATTCATGAAGGAAGAGGAAGATTCATGTGGATAAAAATAGGCAATGATAGATTCTATGACAACTATGACAAGTATTATGACACTTATGACAGATTCTATGACACCTATGACACTTATGACAGATTCTATGACATCTATGACAATGTAAGAGCTAACAATAGACCAAGAGGGAGCATGAGAAGAGTCAAACATCTCCAAATAATCCAAAATATTCCCCAAGTCGAATTCATGGAGGAGTTGGAGACAAAATATGAGCCAAGTGTCATTTGGGGCCAATGAAGGGCCATAACCCCCACTAATTCGAATTTCATGAGTAATTAGGAGATCATTTGAGTTATAAGGAGGTAAATTAATCAAATAAAGTTATTAAAAGGAGGCCAAGTTGAAATGGAGTATATTTTGATCATTTTTTATTTGCATCTTTTCAATTTGGAGAGCTTCAAGCTTCTCCTTGCATGGAGGATGTTCATCCTCCCTGCCTTAGTACCAATTTTGAGGGTGCAAGATTCCCATCCAAGTTCATTGATGGAGAGTCCATTAATACCTCTCAATAAAGATTCATGGAGATGTTTTGATTCAGGTTCAACCCCCATCTGAGTTCAAGTTCATATTCTCTCTTCCTTCTCTACTATCATTCTCCTATCTTTCTCTCAATGTTCATGTAAAGTGAGATAGCGCACTCTTTGTTGCATATAGATAATGGAAGGTTGTCTTTTAAACCTTATGAACTTGTTAATGGATTCATAACTCTGTAATGGATAGATCATGAGAGCCACAGCTCTAAATCCCTTGGACCATATAAGAAAACTCAAGCAAAAACCACCATTTTGAGCCATTGCGCCCTTGTATACATTTATGAAACTTTGAGCATTTAAATATCAGTTTTTCACCAGATTTCTTATGAGTTTTGTAGTTGTTTGAGAATCCTATTATTTACTGTACATGAGACATAAATTTTATGCAAACCCCTTTTTGCATTTGCTTATAATTCCATGTAAAAATCTCTGCTATATTGCTCACAATTTCCAAGCAATAAATGTGTTTTGTAACCTTATGTTTTAAGAATTCCTTAGAAAGCTATAAATATGAATCAATGCTGCACCTAGGTTGTTTTGGAGGTCCTTGATATTATCCAAGTGTCTTTTATTAAATTTGGGAGGTTCCTACATCATTTGGGAAGCCAAAAGGGTCATCTACCCTTGGGGGTTTTAACATCGATTTTCCTAGTATTTTTGTCTTTCATTCTCCAGTTGTAAATGCAAGTTTTTGAAGTACTTAGAAAGTGTACAAGAATCTAATAGATGCATTAGTGTGTCCTAATACACCTCAATGCATCCAGACATAATTCAAAACCATTTGGGATCAATTGGGACAGTTTGGGGTTTCACTAGTCCAAGGTTCGAAAATTGGCCAAATTGGGTAAACTTTCAAATTAGTTATATTACAATTGTTGCCAATCAAAACTTGTTTGGTTTGCAGATGGCTCATAAGTCTCCTCTGGTGGTGGAGGATGGTATGATTGGAATCTTAATAGGGACAAACCCAGATAGAGATCCTATTATCCATGAAGGGAATATTTACATTGGGTACGTTTCAATATCCCTTTTCTCAATGGGTTGAGGTTGAGCTATAGACAAGGATTTGGTAGGGGTGAGATCTGATCAGTTGCTGGTGTTTTGTCTCCCCCTATTCTAGCTCTAAATGAATCTGTAGAGGCAATTTCAAAGAAAAAATGTGCCTTCCCCGTGTAAGCTTCCTAATTGACTTTTCCATATACCTTTGGAGGGTAGAACGAGAGGGTTGAGGGAAGATAGAATCTTGTAGGGGACTTATAATGCAGTTTGGTTGGATGAGGAAGGGAGCAAATCTCCTCTGCAAATTACCAATTCTTATGCATAGCCAAAAAAAAAATTATGAATTATGGATATTTCGAAGGACTCAAATTCTTCCATCCATGCTCGTGATCCCTCTAGAGTTGGACAAGAATATACTTTTTCTTTTTATTATTGTGGGGAGGAGAGCATACCATATGCATACTCATAAGGAACTAAATACCATGGACTCCTCCCAGTCTGTAGGATTGGGGATTGATTCTCTTAAGGACTTGGGAGCACTGAAGTTTAAATGGAAGTATGCTTTGAATAAGGCTCGGGAACTTGCAGTTAAGGAAATAAATGAATTTAGGTAGAAAATTAATATTTAGGGTCCTTGGAGAAGGAAGGACAAACCCCAAAAGTTATTTTTCCATCAAGATTATTTCAGTTAACATATGTGGGTTGGTGGGACAAGCCATGAAATTGGCCGTAAGGAAATAGGTAGATATTGGCCATCCTGATATAATACCTATCTAGGAGACTATGGGGAGATGGGACTTGTTGGTTCTTGATTTAAAAAAGGGTTTTAGTTCTAGGGACTTCCTTCCTAGGAACTTTGAGAGTTTTTTAGGGGTGTCGATTTCCGGTTGGAATCATATTATTTCATTATTAAATTCTTTTGTGGGTGATTTAGGTATATGTACTATGAGATGTATGGTAAAATTTTGGATCGGTCTTTCATGGTCTTCAATATTTATGGGCCTTATGCAAAGAAGGAATAGTTTTTGGATAAGCTATTTAGCCTCTAGTGTCTAAAATTGGACAACCGGATATTGGAGGGGGATATGAATTTCACTCTTAGTTATCATGAGGTTTGGGGGTATACTACGCATGTTAATCATCTGGCTGAGTTCTTTCAAAACAGTTTTGATTCTAGAGGACCGATAAATGTCAAGCCCTTAAGACTTAGACCGACTTGGGGTAACAACCATCAAGGAAATGAGGCGATATTTAAAATATTGGATTGATTTGCAGTCTCTACTCAGCTGCTGTAAATGGTGAGTAAAAACCGGTCATGGGTTTTTCCAACTCAGTGTTCGGACCACTTCCCGATTGTATTGGAATTGGATCTAGATGATCCTCAACTAGGCACGCCATTCAAATTTAATTCGGGTTGTCTTGCAAAGGAAGAATTTAGACATTTGATTAAGGATTCTTAGCTTATGATCTGTCAAAGGAGTCCTTGACTTGTGAATAATACATCGAAGCTTTAAAAGTTGTGAAAAATAAAGTTTTGTCCTTGGTTGAGGAGAAATATAGAATGAGGGAATCAGCAGTTGGCACAAGTCAAGAAGGCTCTGGACAATTTGACAAGAGAGTTTGATTCTATATATCAAGTGAATGATATAGTAGATAATCTAAAATAGTTGGAGGCTAAGAGGGGGGAATTTTTACTAGAAAAAGAGAATGATTGGCATATGAAAAGTAGGGGTACATGGATTGAGCTTGGGGATGATAATATATAAAAAAAGCATGTATTCATCAATCACAAGCAAAACATCAATATGATTTGGGAGCTTCAAAATTTGGATGGGATCAAGTTTCGTGGGTTCAAGGAGCTGTCAGAACTGGGGGTAAGGCATTTTGAGGATCTATACCATGAACCTGATAGAGCAAATTTAGCTAAAATTTTAAAAGTTGTCTCACTTTTCCCTCGCATGATTAATGAGGAAGAAAATGAAGTTATTTTTAGTCATGTTACAAAAGAGGAATTGAATAGTGTCTTTCTTTCCTTTAAGAAATAAAGGAGCCTAGGCCGTAATGGTTGGTCGATGGAATTTTACATTGGTTTTTTTTATTTCCTTAGAAAGGAGCTACTAAGGATTGTCAAAAAAATAAGAACCTCTAGGTGGGTCCCAGGGCACTTAAATGCTACATTTTTAACTTTGATTCCCAAAGAATATTTCCCAATTTATTTTGATTTTTTTTTGGCTGATAGCACTATGCAACTATCTCTATAAGATCGTAGCTAAAGCTATTGTTACTAGACTGAAGCCCATTTTTTTGAAGTACATTTTAGACGAGCAATTTGGGTTCTTAAGCAGTACGAAGATTCATGAAGCAGTTGACTTGGCACAAGAAGTTATACACTCTAAAAAAATCTTCAGTTCCTTCAGTAGTTATCAAAATTGATCTTTCAAAGGCCTATGATAAACTGTCTTAGCATTATCTTTGTTTTCCCTTGTTCAATATCGGTTTCTCATATCCTCTCGTTAAATGGATTATGTTTTGTGTCTCCATGGCGTCCTTTGCTTGTTTGATAAATGGGGTAGCTTCTCCCTTTTTCAAAGCCACTAGAGGTATTCGATAGGGGTTCTTGATGTCACCTTATTATTCTTATTGGTGGCAGAGGTATTGGGTAGATTGATCTTGGAAGGAAGGTAGTCATGGGTATTACAGGGTGTTAGGATTGGGAGGGAAGTACTATCTCACTTGTTCTTTGTGGACGATGTACCCCTCTTTTGTTTTGGAGATCTATAAGAAGGTTCATCACTTCATGAAGATCTTCATTTGTTTAGTAAGGCCGCAAGTATGAAGGTGAATGAAGTTAAATCTGCCATTTATACTCCAGGTATGAGCCAAGGAATTTGTACATATTTTGAAAGGGTATTTATGTTTCAACACCTAGACTTAAATGGTGGTGTAAAGTATCTAGGGTTTAATTTAAATCCTAACTATTACGGGAATGTGGACTGGAGGTGGTTGATTTCCAAGATTGAGAAAAGGATAACTTTATGGTTTAATCGATGGTTATCAAGAGGAAGCAAACCGGTTCTTGTTAAATCAATTCCAGATACCATCGTGGGTTTTTGGCATACACTTGCACACATTCTAAAGGGAGGTTTAGATAAAATATGAAGGTTTTGCTTTAACTTTTTATGGTAAGGTAACAATGATCATAAGGGGACCCATTGGGTTCATTGGAAGAAGCTTTTTGCTCCTAAGTTGTTAGGGGGTTGGGGCATCAAAAATATACTCTTTTCGATCAATCATTGGTGTCCAAGTCTCTGTGGGTTTCCTTAACCAAACAGGTTTTATGGAGTCAAATATTAGTCTAGAAATATATGGCTCTTGGGTCAAAGATGAATTGGATACATAAAGAACGCAAATCTATTTAGAACGTATCCAATCAGTGGAAGGATATGACCTTAGCCTTTCCAATTCTCGGTCCGAACTTAGCTTGACAAATTGGAAATGGAAGCCAAGCCCGTATTGGAATGGATGCAATTATGGGGTGCAACAAAAATGTTTTTCTGCCTTTGGATTTGGTACAGTTCTTACAACGATCAGAGAGAGACACCCTTGATATGGTCAATAACCCTATTGAAACAACTATGTGGAAGCAAGGATGGATAAGTGCCATGACACTAGGGACGGATGGATATTTGGGAAGGTGTAGGAATGCATTCCTTTGCTGATTAAAAAAGGTCCATGCTCGACTCAAAGATGCACCGAATGAGATGATTTGGAATCTTAATATACTTGGAGGTACTTATACAACTAGGTTGGGATATCAAGCACTCTTTAGGTAGGTGAATGAAGATGTGAGGTGATGGTATAAGGTCCTTTGGAAAGTGAAGGTGCCTTTAAAAGATAAGAATTTTTTGTGTTTTGTTGTAACAAGAATTGTGTTGACTTAGGACCTCCTTCAAAAAAAGGGAAAAATTGGATTAGGAAGATGTCCTTTGTGTTATAATCAGGAGTGAAATAACTTCCATCGTCTAGTACAGTGTGTGTACTCCTTTCAGGTATGAAGGGAAGTGGAAGGAGCATTAGGGCTAGCCTCACTTTCTCCAGGAAACTCGATGGATGTGTGTCTCCAAACTTGGTTCAAAGGGAAAGAGTTGGAGTGCTTGAGAGTAGTACCTTTCCTAGTACTTTAGGGAATATGGATTTCCTATAACTCTTCTTTATTTGAAGGCCTAGGGAATTTTTTGCCAATTGTTCAAGTCTCTTCTTGGATGCTTAGCTTTCTCCCCTACTACAAAGAAAATCCTAAGAAAAAGACACCTAGGTGTATAGATTCTCTTTAGGTGGACATTTCAAAGCCCTAGGGCAATTTTGATGGGGCATGTCAAGGACCCTCCAAAGTAGTGGGGTTGGGATTTGTTATACATCTCTCAGATAAGCATTACTTCCACTTTAAAGCAAATGTTGGCATTGGTACAAACAATTCTCGAGAATTTTGGGTTATTTGCTTAAATTTATGTTGGATAGAAATTTGCATACTTCTCAGGTTTATGGTGACTTTCTACTGATAATTCAGTGGAAGAATGCTTAGGTACAAGTGCAAGATATTGGACTTACTTTGATTGTTTAACAATTAAAACAAGTTATAGATCCTTTCAAGATAATGTCTTTACTCATGTTTTTCATGAAAACAACCAGGAGGCCGATACATTTTCTAAAGAAGGTATGGAACTCCCAGACACTCATTATGCTCTTGATGAGTATGAGGAAGGTGTTTTGGTAAGCCACATATAGGCTATACTTTATGACCTTATCTAATGTACCAAAAATGAAGCATCATTTCAAACTTTGGAATACTTACTTTTCGAAATAAAACACATGCATGGATTCCTAAGTATACCAAAAAAAGTGAAACGTTGGCATATGTACAACCAATGCTTGGTTTCCTCAATTATGGATACATCAAACCAATATGGATTTATTGATACATCAAATCAATATGGATTTATTGATTAACCAGCACATTTTACAAGTATTTTTAAATAATGTTGTTATTTATATAAATAGATTATTAGTATATTTAAATAATTCTGATATTTATTTTACAAGTATATTTAAATAATTTTGATATTTATTTTACAAGTATATTTAAATAATGTTGTTATTTATATATATAGATTATTAACATATTTAAATAATTTTGATATTTCTATAAATAGATGATTAGGTTTTATTTTTAATGAATATAAGTTAGATTTATATAGAGGTTAATTAACATATTTTATAAATATTGAAATATAAGTTATATTTATATAAATTTATGATTGGTTTTTATTTTTAATGAATATAAGTTAGATTTATATAATGAATATATACTTTAAAATAAATAATAATTTATTCATATAAATTTAATTTATATTTAAAATTATAAATTATAAATGCATAGTTTTATAAATATTTTGAATATTGAATTAGTAAACTATATTTAAAAATTCAAAACTAATATACTTTATTTTATTTTTTAAGTACATTTGTCATATTTATTTAAAATCAATTCAAAGTATTCTTACTTTTAATCACATCAAAGATGTTTTTTCATTGATTTTATTTTTAGATATCTTTTCAATTTAACTTAACCATAGTTACATTGGTCGTAATGTAAGAGGTGGACTATAAATATAATTTCCCCACAAAATGCCTAACTCGTAATGTTTTATTATATATCTTAGGAAACCCATTTTAAACATCAAAATTCCCCTAATATGATTGGTTTAATGGTGGTAGCTCAAATATTGGTTAGATTGAATTTAAGGGAAGGTCTCACTAAAATCCTAACTATATAGAATGGGTCTTGGTCCGTTGTTTAATTATTGGACTAGTTTGGTGTTCCTATTAGATGTAATCGATGCCACAAGTATGGGCATTTAGTAGTTGTTTGTAGCTTGCCTCTCAAAAAGAGTGTTTTGGTGAGAAAGAATCCAAAGGAAGGGCACGTTGAAGTTGGGCTTAATAATAACGTTGGGATTCTTTGCTCTAATTGGGGTGCAGGGATGATTGTAAGAATCCCCCCCCCCAATTTATATGTATAACAAATGGCCGAATCTTCCCTATATATAGGAAAATTTGAAGGAAATTTTATCAATAATATAATATGTATATATAATTTTTTGGTGAATATTTCGTTTTATTATATGATGTTGTAAAATCTTGGCAAATCTTTCACTAAATTATAAGATATTGTAAAATCTTGGCGAATATTTCACTGAATTATAAAATATTGTAAAAACTTGGCGAATTTTTTCCTGAATTATAAAATGTTGTAAACATTTGGCGAATCTTTCGTTGATTTATAAAACACATTGAATGGCACTCTGCTTGTTAATTCTGAGTTCAAGGCTTCTTCAAATGTTGAGTTCATTTGCTCTATTTTCAGTTTTGGTCTCAATACCAAATGGCAGTGGCCTTAATGATGCCTTCATATCCAAGCAAAGTCGAGTGGATCTTGTAGACATGTATTCTAAATGTGGGTGTTTGGAGGATGCACATAAGTGTTTGGCCAAGTGCTAGAGCAAAAAGAAAAAATAGTTGGTTGAGCAAGTGTTTGATATTGTGACATAAGCAAAAATCTTTAAAAATTATAGCTCGGAATACCATTAAAACAAACAAAGACATCCACAAGAATGAAGAATCATGCCCAAAAACAAAATATTGAACCACTCTAAAAAAAGGGGGAAATAAAAACTCGTTGGTTGTAAAATATTGATGGAAATGCATAAGCAACAACCATATTTGGATTATTACAGGCAGAGTTTAATGTAGTAACAAGACTATGTGTCACTGAACTCATAGTGGATAAGAATGACACATCATAAATAGATAAATATAATAAGTTAATAACTAATAAACGAGGTGATATTTAGGTGTTACTCTTCATCCAATGTTTGTCAAGATTCAAGGCAAGTGGAGACTCCAATTGTTATCTCGTCCCTTAATGGTCTAATGGACATGTGGGGACCTGAATCTTGACAAACCGATAAACTGATAGAATCATACATTATGCATGATTTTGGCCTCCACTATCCAATTATGCCTGTGGAGGCTAGGAAAATTATGCAATGTAATTATGCTAATTGCACTAGAGGAATTTTGGTCTCGTTCCAATAGGTCTCCTACGATCAATGCATAGGAACCTAGTGCATAGACCATGTTTCTCTTCGCTTAACTATGTAGAGCTCATTTATTTTTCTGAATAACGATAAATATTTACAAAGAAAATATACAATCATCATAAAAAAATCTAAAAAGTGAAGACAATTAATTCATGCAACTAAAAGGTAATAAAAACTTCTTTTCTCAAACCCTAAATCAATGGAAATCAACTAAAACCAATATTGATTCAAGCTACAACAAAGGGTTAAATCAAGCATCAAATGAGTACTAGAAGCATTCAAGGGTCTAACACAATATTTAACCAAAATACACGCAAACTCCACAAATCGATAAAATGCTTCAAACAAAAGCAATAAACAAGCCATAAAAATTTGTCAAGATATTAGAGATAAACACCAACATGGTTTCATGTACTTGAATGAGCTCATTATTGCTTAGCGAAAGTGTAGTCAAATTAGTTATTTATCCTTTAATGCTAGGACACTATCTATGTGAAGAGATAGCTCCTAGGCCTAGCTTTGTCAAATTCCAGCGTCATTTCCTATCACATACAAGAAAGAGACAATGTAAAAGATAAATATCAAAACATCAATCTTAAAATAAACTGCATCAAGGAAATGTATGTCATATCATCAATGTTACAACAAAAAAGTACAATGTAGAATCTATTTTTAACTAAAACGCTAGCTCAAATTCACATATAGTGATCACCAGCAAGGGTCCATGGAACACCTATACAAAAATAATACTCAAGAGTCCCTCATGTGTATTAGATCATACACAATCTTAGGTGAAATCCATTTCCCAATTCACATTCCGGGCTTGGTCCTCATTTTCGGCACTCTGAACATGAACTTCTCTGGATGAGCCATCATTATGATCCTCAAGAACATTATGATCCATATCAAGTTCATTAGAGAAATTTGTCATATTGTTTTCTCCCCTTCTTTCACAATTTGATCACCAAAGAGCTAGGGCTCTTTCATATGGAAAATTGTCAACCTCATACTTTGTTACATATAATCTTAAGCATGTATCCACATTTTTATCAAGCTTGTTCCTCAACTTTGACTTCAAAAATTTCAATGCACTAAACATTCTCTCATCCTCCACTGATCCCAAAATCATGGTTTGACATAAATCTACTAATTTGAAATACTCTGACATTTTTTGCAGTAGAAATTTGCTACCACTGAGTTTAGTCCATAATCTTGTAATTACACCATATTATAGAGGATTCTCCAACTCAGAAAATTGAAACCACATGTATCAGCAAAGCATCGGCCTTGATCTGACAATTTTTTTTCCATCTAAAATACCTTGAATATGTTCTCCTTGTATCTCGGCCTCTCGACAAAAATGGCTCTGCAAAATATTGCATTTTGCTATAAAGTAAACCTTTAAAGTGTCTGTACATTGACAACCATTCCAATATTGAGGGTATACCACAGACATGGCCTCCAACAATTTACATCGAGGAAATCGTTCTCTTATCTCTGATGATAGTGATTTTGCAAGTTGCGACTCACTAAAATCGTGCTAAATCACAACATTGTCAAATTGTTCTCTTGACACAGGGCACTCTTTGGTGGTTCTTCCCATCTTGTCATCATAATAAAAGGGAACCATATACCCACGCACTTCCATACATAGAATCCCTTTTTCATCAAACTTCAATCAATTTTCATCATTTTCTACATTGATTATCTTAGTCCAATTTGTAAATGCTAGACCTGTAAAAGACTATGCCATCATATACAAATTATCTAATGCAAGGCATGCTAATTTTCTAGCATTTTTGTATTCAGCAATATACATCGTGCAACTCTGAGACATCTTCACGAGGCTATTCATTTCATGAAGCAGAGGAAGAACTCCAACCAATGTTAAATATGTCTCTATATCAATTAATTGAAAGAGAAGAGTTTGAGCTTTTTCTACACTTAGGCGATGTTCATACATCACCCCTACCAAGGATGTATATTCATCGAATAGTCTTTCAGCCGGTCCCTTCAGTGATATCCATCTTGTATCAACATCTTTTAATAGTTTGTTTCCATTTGTAACACCATCGGAAAAATTTTAAAACTCTGAAAACCGTTTTGGACTCCGACAAAAGTATGCATGAACCTCACGTACAAGATATTCAACTTTTGAAACCAATGGAAAATGCAAGATTCATCCTATGAGCCATACAATGAATACTAAGCATATACGGTGAAGTTGAGAGTTGTAGTCTAGCACAAAATCCATTCCTTTGTCCCTACATTACTGATGCTCCATCTGCTCCAACGCATAACAACTTTTTTGTGATCATTGAATGATCCATACCACCAATTTCCTTCAAACTATTAATAACAAGTTCATAAATATTTTCTTTTGTAGAACTTTTGCTCATTTTATGAATTCCAAGTAGATAGGAATGACTGATATGGTCATTGACCGTATAAATGCTCATGCAAATCCATGAAGTATTATCAACAGCCGTAACCTCATCCAAAGACAATGACAAAAATGTAGCATTCACAATCTTCTCTTTCATATCCTCCTTTTCTACTTGAGCTAGATATTTTCCCCATTCCCAACCACTCATTAAAGACCAATGAGAAGATGGAAAATTTGGCACTTGAATAAAAGATAGATATTTCATCATTTTTGGATAATTTGTCATAGGGCGACCATTGGATAAGATGTGAAATACAGTGCTTAATTGTATCGTCTTCGATAACAAATTTGTTTCCATCATCTTTCCAAATTGAGAAGTGATGGTTTCTACACTTTTCTCTTATTTATTAAGAATTTATTGTATTCCTCTTCATATTGGAGATGTCGACATTGGCTAAGATATTTCCATCTAGCAGTAGATTTCTTCTCATCATTTGCATTTTTCTTATCATACATCTTTCCAACATGCTTCTCTATTGTGTATAGCTTCATTTGCAATTTCACTACCTTATCAAGTTTCCAACTACATGAAATGCATTTAACTTCTCGTGAGGTCTCATTCTCATTTGATGGAGGTATTGATTCAATAAATGGGAATCTTGATACCCATTCAGATTGGAATTGTCTCCCGAAGTCCCATTGGCCTTTTTTCGTCTTCCATGAATGGGCTATGTCACCTTGCAAGGAAAAATATTCAACATTTGAGCTACCAATTTCTAATGAAAATGGATTTGTCTCACTTTGATCATTAGAGTAATGTATTATACCATCCATTGTATGGATTGCAGATGCATCCTCCAAAGTGTTGACATCTCTCTCACCGATCCCTTGCTCAAGAGAGCTTGAAGCATGAATATGATGTGGATTATTGGATTGATGTTTTTGAAAATATGATATTACATCATTTTGTCTTAATGTTTTATTTTTCTTTCCATGATCCATGTTTGACATCTTACCTAATGTTCCACAATTGAAATTCCAAATAAATATAGAAACCAGAAGGAAGCCTGCATGAGAAAAATGATATAAAATTAGTACAATTGCACATTACTAAGTGATTAACCTAGGGGCCACTAGAACAGCAAGGAACAAGCAGCACACCACTATAAAAATTTCCTTCGGTGATCAAGGCCAGGAAAACAGATATGAACTCTCAAAGGAAAGTCTGGGATGATTAGGGCCCAGAACAAACTAGTAGAGTAGCGAAGGACAGTTATCCGGGGTCCACAATACAGAGTCTTTGGGTGTAATCGTTTGAATCACCAAACGCCCTCCCAAATAACTACAAGGTATTTCCTCCCACGTCTGTCCTAGGTACAGTGGAAATATCCTTCCACCTTCACATGTGAAAATCCATAAAGGTCAAAGATAATAAGGCTACCACAATTGAAGAAAGAGTCCGAGGGGACAGTCGCAGGTCGAACCAACACCAATGGGCAGGTTAACTAAGCCTGAAATCCAGAATCACACAAGGTACTAATGGATCCCCATACACGTGACAACTCTGGTACATTCTCAATTGAAAAGCAGGGGGGTATCCCTGACAGATCAACCTCACACGACCTCGTGCTTAACTCCAGTTGGAGTGGAGCTTCCTGACACACCTCTACAAAAGTGGATTTACCTAACGATGGTTTTACTGTGATTTTGAGATTTGAACGGTCTTGGAAAGTTTAAGATGCTCTATTCCAAAACCCTAGCCTAAGCTAGTTGGTTTGTGTGACCTAAAAAGAAAAGTTACTAGAAAATTTTAAATTAATGGTTCTTTTTAAGGTTTTTATTTACTCAAAAGGGTAGTGCATTTGTGTGCGAAATGGTTGCAACTGAAAAAATAAATGTGTATATAACAGTGTAAAATATTCACAATTTCCTAGTTTGCTTATCTTTCAAAACATAAAATCGTACAGTAAAAATAAACAATCTAAATATTTTTTATATTTTTCAAAGATGATAGTATATACGACTACAACTACTTCGAAAAAGGGGGAAAATCTTGTTATAAAGAAAATGTTCTTTTTAATTTGATTGAATCTCGCACCAAAATACAGAAGGCGATCCAATTGAAATTTGGGTGTCAATTGAATATCTATCTCAACTAGACTATCTTCCTTATCTGTGAGGCTAACTTAGCAAACTACAATATAGCCATAAACAGATTACAGAGAACAAAGACACGGCCACAGCAACATACCTTCTAGTTCTCACCTGATGGGTTGAAGCTCTGAGGATGAGAAAGAAAACCACCAGAGCATTAACTTCAACAACCAGGCCTTTCTCTACACTACAATGAACCAACACCTTTGCTTCCACTTTAACCTGTCACAATAGTCTCCACCTTGATTAATTACACCAAACACATGGAGCTCCACCAGTTTTAATATGGAATAAAAGAACCATTTGAACAAACACTAATAATGGATAGCTCCTAAGTTTTACCCACCTGTTTGGCTTGGCAGATTCTCAAAAGATTCTCCTTGATAATATTCTTAGTACATTATTGTTGACCTTATGTGAATATTACACAATCTTTTCAATTTTCAATATTATTCTGCCTATTTTTTCATATAATCCAAAGAGAGAGAATATCCAACTGTCTCTATGCTTCTACTCTATTTATTAAGTTTAATTGTACCTCATAATCTCTCTTGACTTTGGCTCTATTTGTTTTCCCATTAAAATTAGCGTATATCCCTTTCTGGGTGCTTTATGCATTATCTACATCATGTTCAAGATACTGATGTGCAGCAGAGTGGGGTAGCTATAACATTGATTCAAATGTTTACCACTTATGGATCTCTTTGCCGCGGCATTGATTCAAATATTTACCGCTTCTGGGTCTTTTGAAGAGTTCCCAGTAACAAATAGTTAGGAAAATTGAATTGGCAGAATGAAAGATTAAGTTGATTGATGCATACCAAAATAATTTCAACAATGATCAACATGTTGTTTACTACTTGGAAGCTTGAAACTAATTCTATTCTTGAAGCTTAACCTTAACATTGGCCTGTTTGTGAGCACAAAATCTTATAATGGATAAACTAAAGGTGGTCAAAGACAAATTTACAAGTGATTATTCAAGACTGATTATCTAATAAGATGGACAGCATGTTACATGGATGGCTAATAGTAATATGCATGAGAACTCTTTTTTTGTTGTTCTAGCTTAGAGTTTTAATGCTATGAAACCTGAATGGTATTGATTCTTAACATTGAATATACATTTTTTTTTACTTGTCATTTCCCTGCTGTATCTAAACACTGGATTTTCAAAAATATGGAAAGTTTGTATCCGTATCCTGGTATCTTAACATTTCTTCTAGGATGGTAACAATGCATATTCTATGTTACCATGACATAATGAGAACCACATACAAATTGTATATCAATAAAAGAGTAGCAAATGTGTAAAACAAAAATCCCAGTATGAAAGATAGAAACATCTTCAACAAAGTGAAAATGTGGCAATGTTATATGCCTTGCTCTAACTAATGTTTAGTTCAACATAAATAGCTACGGGAATCCATCCTCAATAAGCAGCTAAGCTTGATTAGAAATAGGACATACAATAATGAATAAAAAATCAGTATGTTACCTAGTTGTTAGATTAGATAATAAGATAAGATTTATTTTATTAATTTCCAACAAATGACCGCTGGAGTAGGTCAAAGGGACTGTACGATACATAATAATGTCAATACAAAGTGGAAGTACGAAAATGACTCCTATGAAAATCAAGATGCAGAAAGAAAGTATGGTTTTAATCTAAATCTCGGAAAACCAACTATGAAGATGGAGAGTCAATCCGAGAGTGGGATGTACAAAGAAAATGGATGTACATAGGTGGCGGTATGATACCATGGTTTCCTTTAGTCTCTAAACATTGCTTGCTTAACCACTCATGAGAAAATCAATTATAAATTTTTTCATGTCTTTCCATTTGCAAAGAGCTTACTTTCACTTCTATTTTAATGTGGCATGTTTCCTTGAAAATGTTAGTCAAGTTCATTTCTAGATGCAAGTTTGAGATGATTTAGGTTGTTGTCTGATGGACAATAGCCTGTGAAGAGTCTATAGATTGGATTATTTACATCAGATTGTGTTGCTAGGGTTGCTTGTTCTGGTTAATATTTATGAATACATCAAATCGCATGCTAGTTACAAAGAGATAATTCTTTGTTCTAGTTTAGTGACCCCATTGAAATAGTTTCTCAAGTGGATCATTAACTACATTTTGACAACCATGAGTTTGTAACTAGAAGATGTGCTTGGCCCAGAATTGTGATTTTTATATTGCCAAATTGATACAAATGGAATCAGATCTGAGTTTAAAAATACTTATGACTTTTTTGTAGACACAAATAGGCCTAAAATGAGATCAAAGATCTACCCTACAACAATATGGAAAAGTTTGTCCCAAATGGATGTTCAAACAATGAATTAATATGCAATGCCTTAATTGTCTTGGTATGTACCAAACCAAAAGATGGGTGAAAATTGCAATGTATGAGGATCAACAGAGATGTATCATTTCCTTTGAGGTGGTTTTGATGAGTATTAAAGTTTGCAAATACACTTTAGAGGGAATGGTGAAAATATGCTCTAATACCAAGATGATTAGGCCAGAAACAATAACTAAAATCAGAACTGATTTCAAAGTGAAACCCTCATCATTGTCGAGCAAATACCAATCATATTTGCACCAGATTGATTTAGTTTGGTTGTCCAATGAGGAATAGCAATGATAGAAAGATGACAAAGTAGGTCGATCGAGTACAGTAGGTCTACTTATGTCAACAAATCCAACTACAAAATGACTTTGGGTATTGAATCTACCCACAGTTACAAGTTGAATCAAATCCCAAATGTATTCAGTACAAGTACTAATTCGATTTGACAACAAAGATACTCAATGTAATTTCAGGCTAAGTTATGGTTTTTTGTCTTAAGAAAACAGAGCATGATCCTTCAAACAAAATATCCACTGAAGTAAATAAGTGGAATATTAAGAACAATTCTTAGTATAAATTATTTTTTTCTAGATGTGAGATCAACAATAATGTACTCCTTGATGTCAAAAGATTCTCTGATATCTAAATATATCAAACTTTATATAGCCATGCACATGTTAGAAAGGGCCCTAAAACTTTGGAAGATTGGATGTCAAATTACTATAAATGGGAGAAAGTTTAACCTTTTAGGTCCATTCAAAACCTTTCAACGGATCCCTATTCCTGGAGAAGCTCTGGGCATGATTAGGCCCTCAGACAGTCTTAAACCAGTAGTAGAAGACACCCAGATTTGCAGAGAGGGTTGTTGATAATGCTGGCAGAAAGGTGACATGTCCAGATGTGAAGAAAATAATTTGAAGATTGGCATAGCAGCAGAAGTGGAGACTAGTTGGGTTTATTCCTTTGTATGGAGGATATAACACTGCCTTCCCTTGCTCATCCATGAAGCAGTACATCATCGATAGATGAAACTAGGATATTTCCTCTTATTAGACTAACATTTGAATGTTGAACATGTCCTCCATTCAGTACTAGGCCAGAAAACTTCATAGATGGCCTTCTTATCTGGTCACTTTTAATATATTAGTCCATATTGTATAAAACGAAGACACCAGACACCTAAAGTTACAACTTTCATAACCAACCTCTTCTTAACTTCTTCCAAATCTTTACTGTTAAGAGATTGCATTAAGATAAGAAACGAAAGCTTTATTAAAGTTCGACAAATGAACACAAAAGTAGCTCAATTGGGATAAAAGATACACCCAATGCCATTACAGTGTAGTTCTGCAAAAGTAACTTCTAATTAATGTTGAAAGCAAGAGAAAGAAAGCTAAGCTAGTCACTAGGTCTAAATAAAAGATATAAATAACAATATCTGATTCCCAGCTTTGTATCTTACTATTGGTTACCAGGTTTTAGATCTTATAGGCTAGGTTTTTTCAATAGGAGATGAATTTGCACTCCCACTATGTACCTAGCAGTCCACTGACATATTTATGGTCATTTGTTAGACATTAACAAAATTATCCCAGCCTATATTATCATCACTTTAGCTCTCATAAATGGAAGTAATGTGCCCCTCCTTCCCTTTTATACAATAATAGAGCGGTCACAAGTAAAAACCTGGACCAGGTCCACCTAAGAGAATAAATACACAAGATGAGCACTCCACCTTGACAAGGTATAGTTTAACCCTCACCAACTCATGCACCTCACTCATGCTAAGGGTAGATGATTGCACAACAACTGGTGCCAAGCTCACTTATCCAAGGCACAACAACTGTTGCTAAGGGTAGATGATTGCACGACAAATGGTGCCAAGCACACCAATGGGGGTGGTATTGTTGATGCCTTGATTGAACATGAGGTTTTGTTGGGTTTCTAACTTTCTTGCTATGGCATGGATGGCCCAGTTGTTGCTAGTTAGATAATATGATTCCCTGGAATGTTATGTTGGAAATATGGAAATACAGGTTGGCATTGATGTCAATATATGAATGTTGGCAGTTGGTGACTGATGTTGTTGAAAGAAATATGCCAGTGGTGTTAATGGAATTGATTTCAAATAGATGAGAGACATTGTTGTTGGTTGGAATTGACAAATAACAATGTGAATTAGGTATGTGTGATGGTTGAGGCACTTTGTTATTACGTGGCATATGATGATGAGAATGACAACATTCCTATTGTGGAAGATCCAAAGTTCAGGGGATGTATCGATGCCTGGTGCAACAAGCCCTGAAGATTACCCTTGATGGGTCAATGATAGTGTCACGGGAAGAGATACTTTTATGGTATTCATGGACAAAGAAAAAGATGTATAATGCTGGTACAAAGGCCCTTAAAGGTGTTGAACCTACCAAATCACACCATCCATAAGATTACTTGAATTTGATTGTTAGTGGCAAATCGAGGCAGACATATTCATTGAAAGTGCCCTGAGTGACATGTATACCAAACATGGCAGTGTAGAAGAGTGTGAGTATAATCAAGCAATGGACTTGAACAGAAAAGAAGTCAGAGTGCGTGATAAAGACAGAGTAGAGATCGTGATGGCAGCATGACTATGATGGCAACATGATTGTGATGGCAGCATGGCAGAATAGATATATGTGATGGAAGTATGACAGAGTAGATATCACATGATGTCTGAAGGGAAGGCACCATTTCAAGTTTGCACACTTAGACAAACTGTCGCTCTTATGAAGGACATGGTGTCTATATCGAAAGAAATTAAAAAGGAGCACAATACAATGTTCAAATTCCTGCCATTATTAGCCCCGATAAATCGTATGTCACTCCATCTTATTGCAAGAAAAGGGGTGCTCTGTATTCAAAATCTAGAGGAATCAATTGATCTATTTATGATGGAGCCCTTTGAAAATAGAGTCGATCAGGTGTTGAACAAGGCTCGTGATGATGTTGGAAGTAGTGCTCAAAAAGGTTTATCATAAGTTAATAATAAAATGACTCTTTTGAGGAGATATCTCAACGGTTTAAAGATCGCACATTAAAGATACTACAATGCAAGATTGCAATTCGTGAAGCTTTCCACCATCTTGACTCTTTGTGCTTGGAGGAGAGTCTTTAAGAGTTTGGCTTTAATTCTGAGGGGCAGATCAATAGTGAAGATATTTTCTGCGCGAAGAATGGGTCAAAAGACTTGTTTCCTGATAATGATATCATCCTCTGTGATGGTGCTTGTGATCGTGCAGGAGAAATGGGGAAGACTCGGCAACCGTTCGATCAAAGGATTGACGGTAGCGATTTATTTTTTTATTGGGATTTATCCCACATTGGCAGTGCATTCATGTTTATATGAGTTTATATGGGTCGGCCTCACTATTAGTATTTGACGCGTAGTGAAAAGGTATGGTGGGGGCTCTAGGTGCTTGGACTTCACATGAAGTCACCAGCCTGGAGCTCAGGACGACCTGTCAGGCCCCCTACCTTTTGGAAGAGGCGACAATGACCATTGATTAACAAATTAGAAGATCTCGCCCGTTGGTTAATTAAAATATGTTTTATAAATTGTTTGCACGATGATCATAAGAATGACCATGGGTTAGTTTGGTTGGCGGAACCGATGATGAGGTTGCTATTCTTATCGGAGGTTTTAGAATAATGCCAATTTGAGGGATCGTATACGCATATGGAAAGCAATACATATGTCGACGAAAGGTGCATTTAATTAAACCTGAAGTAAAACGTAAATCGACGAAAGGAGCATTTAGTAGAATTGACCAACTTGAACAGGATTGTCACGAATTTCTTAACCAAAGTTTGTTAATTAATTATGCTCAAAAACAAGTTACAAACATAATAGAACTAACGTTATAGCAAAGAGACACATCCTTATTCAAGAGGTAAGTCTGTTTAGTTGGTTATGGGCATTGAAGGACTATATAGATAGAATTCAGAGATGAAAAAAAAGTGTCTCTGGGTTCCATCTTCAGTCAGAAGCAGAGTAGTGAGACAATGGAAGAAGATTGAAGATCAAATTTAGAAATATGAGACTGCGTTAGAGAAGGACAGAATTACAAATGTGTATCAAAATTTATTGAAGAACAGCAAAGTAGATTGTTGCAATAATACAAACACAAGAAGCCATGAAATACAGAAGCAGAATCCGAAGTTTTAAATAGAGTAAAAATCCATAGAGAAAGAGATGAAGTTTGACTGCATAAAACCATAATACCATACAAGCAGAGGTTGCAGCAGACAAGTAGAAAGTGCAGCAGTTAATGATTCTAAGAAGACTTGAAGAACTGATAGTATCATTGTGTGTTTATGAACACCTAGAACATAGTAGAGATTGAATTGCATTGTGAAATCAATTGGATGTTAGCAACAAATTCACATATCGACAATAAATTTAAACAGGGTGGTAGGGTGGTGCTAGGGCAGGATACAAGCATGTAGGGGGTCGTAGCCTCCTTCCAGTTGCAACTGGTAAATAGGGTGTCAGAGCATCCTTTCAGTGGTTGCTGATAAACTAGGGGGTCATAGACTCCTTCCAATTGTAGCTGGTAAACGGGGTGTGGAAGCATCCCTTCAGTCATAGCTGAATAAACTTGGGGACAGACTCTCCATCAAGTTGTAGCTTGAAAACAGTTTTGTAAAAGCATAGTTTATTAATGAGAAAAGAGTTGGTGGTTTTCCCTGTTGGATTCCACGATAAAATCTTGTGTTCACAAGAGTTTGTTGTTCATCATATATTTCTTAATTGAATAATTAATGTGTGTGCTTAATATCAATTGGAATTAATAAGTAAAAAGTAGGTAATACTGATTCAACCCCCCCCCTCTCAATATTGTTGGATATTCCGTCATGTTAGTGATGGTTCATGCTTCATGGTACCATAATGATTGAGGATGCTCCCTATGTAAAACTACCTAGAATTTCTGATACTTTCCTAGTTGCTTTCATCATATCCTATAGTACTATTGGAGCAAGATTGATGGCAGTCGATCATAGGGGCGGTTTATGGAGCATGTTACCCTCTAACAACATTAAGAAGCAATAAACCTACAGTCTGGGCTAATTCTGGGCACATTCATAGGCATCATATGCATGTTAAGCTTTTCTAACAGCCTAATCCTTCAATTTGGGCATAGTTTGGGCATTTCAGAGCATATCTTAGCCTCCCAACAACAATGAATCTCAAATCTAGGCAATTATGGGCATAGAAACAAAAATAAACAACCCAAAATATTTAATTATGGGCACATATGTACATGTTCCAAGCCTCTTTTAACCTTCAAACAACAACAGACCTCATATCTAGGCAAGTCTGGGCATAGTTTTAGTAGTAAATAGCCCCGTAAGACCAATTCTGAGTAGCCTTATGGGTGAAAAAGCAGTAGTAAAGGGAAAATAGGATGACATACTATCAGTTGTAGGCTACACCATGATTAATAAATTGAGGATAGCAACTCAATCACAACTATAAGATCTTTCTTCATCTTAAAATATGGGAACTCTCCCCCACATGATGCAATTTCTCTGAAATGGGCACAAAATAGTAATGCAGAAATCACTTACACAAGAAGGGTATCAAAGAACGAGGAGCACAAAATTGGTGAGAGTGATCATCTTTGACCAAGCCTCCCGGGGTTAAAATAAAATATACATATTTAGGAGAGCAATCAAATTTGGTCAAGTTAATTTCATACAAGAAATGGAGTCCAGAGAAAAGGCCACCTTTTCCAAATATAAGTAATGGTCCACAGATCCAATGTGACCCAGCTCGCTCAAGCAAAGGAAATCCACACAATAACAAACTATGAATTGTCATTAGGTGACATAAATTCCATGCTACCTCAAATGCATTACAAAAGTGTTCTTGACACTCTGAAAAATCTTCTGCTACAGAGCACTCAATAAGCTGGATATTTTCTTGAAAACATTCCCAAGGTTGATCATTCCATGATAGTATACCAAGGTATGATCAAATGGACCAAAAATCACACAATGAACCTTCATTAGCATCAAGTTGCTACAGGATGCAAGCATTGGAGCGATATGCTATACAAAAAAGTGGAAGTGGGTCAAAAATACATCAATTAACCTCCAACATATCCTCTTTCCAGAACTTAACCAGAGATGCGATATTTTTCACAGATTAATAGTTCTGCCACTTGAAGATAATAAAGTGACGTATATTTTTCACAAATAAAGTTATATAACCGAAGGCAATCCCCTGTTATCAGAAACATTTTGCAAACTTTGGCATCTTCTGAGGGTCAATCTCAGACTTATATTGAGCAGCAATAGGTGGATTCTTGAATTCATTTCTCAAAAAACAATTCCGGGCATAATAACAACCCTAAAACATGAAGTCCAGGCAGTCCTGGGTCATGTTTGGACAATTTTGAATCCATCTAGGCACTCAAACCGAAGTTCTAGGAAATCCTTTGGGCATAAACAACCCTAGAAAAGGAATATCTAGGCATAATTTCAGCCCCAAACAATAGTAATGTTCAGCTGTAACAACCCTTAAATGAAATTCAGGGCACACTTAGATGAAATATGGGCATCAACATTCCTGGTTGTATCTTCATAACAGTAATAAATGCCCCAACGGAAAACCTTCTGTAGCAATAGTTTGGTGTTATTTAAAGGTTCTGGAGCTAAAGTATGTTGAGGGTATCCTGAGATGACCCTACCGTAGAGTTGTAATAGATGTGGGAAGACTTGGAGAAGGATATCAGAGTCCATCTAATTATTAAAAGGAGGATCGCACTAAAACCTTATTCACTTCCACACCCTTCAAATGTGAAAATGGCACTTCAACTAGATCTAATAGGAAAGTGCCCTATTTTGAGTGACTAGTAAATATGATTATGCAATATGAGAATATATAAATTCTAAATACTTCTCAAAATTCCATCACTTAGGTTTGGAGGAATGACCTTTCATTCTCAAGGGTCCACAAGCTATAAGGAAAGAGTCTTGGAGATGCCCTATTTTCTAACAAATCCTACACTAGAATGCCATATTCTCATAATCAAAGATATGAGTGTAGCTAAAAATTTCATCTCAATAATGATCATATTTTATAAACTACCATTCATATCTATCTCCATAGAATTTCATGCTTAGTTCAAGAACCCAACACCAATCCTATCCTCATTTAGTATATAAACTTGCAAAAGGTAACTCCAATGTGTTTCAATATTGATGGATGGCACAAATGTATAGGAAAGTTTGTATCCAAACCTAGATCTTAATTATGGACATATTCATGGAGGTAGGCTTGAAATCTAAAAACTACGGTGCAATAAAATGGCCCTCTCTTCCCCAAAATCAAGGTCACAACGATAAGAATATATTGCAATATTTAACCTCTTCAAAGAGAACAATAAAGAATCCCTTAGTAAATAAATATGCTACCTCACATTTTGTTACTAAATAATTCTTTAGTTCCTATTTCTTATATCATGCATACTCAATTTCATAACAAGCAATACTTTTTACTCCCCTTGCATATTTACTGATTCTGGATACTAGGAATTAGAAATGTGTCTTCAGTGATTCCTCTAGGAGGAAGTGGAGCAGAGAAAGGGGCTTGTTGGAGGCCTTGGCCTAATTGATGTATGTGAACAAGGGACTGTGCTTTCTACAAAATGGTTCATCAAAGACATGAAGTGTGGCCCTTTTGGGCTTTACAATATAGTTGTTGAGTGACGAGTCTAACAACTTTAAGATCTTTGGTTCCTGCATTCTCAAATAAATTTGGCAAGCATGTCCACTGTTGTAGTAGGACTATGTGGATTATCAACAAGGTTTGGATTTAGTTGCATAATCAATTTGGACTTTCATTACAAATCAAGGGCAACTAGGGCTAATTATTTCCTTTGCAGGAAAAGGATTAACAAAGAAAGGCTTTCACACATGGGGTGATTTGTGGGACACAACCAGAGGCAAGTGGATCTCTTGGGGAGTTCTAAATTGTTCCCAAATATTTCAAGCAGTTGATCAACCCAAAAGACTATTTGTTCAAGCTAAGCTTGGATATTGGTGTATCCATTTGAAAGGATATTTGAATCGGTTTTATGGGAATCCACTTGTGGCTTACTGTACCAAGGAACTCTAAGACAAGATCTGCCCAACTTACAAATCGGTTGATTGTCTTAACAAGAATTAAAATGTTCAAGATCAAGAAACAAGGTGGCTACTCAATTGTCAAAACTTTGGAAATTTTGATCCTTTTTTAAGTCTTGAGTACATGGATGGTTGGTACTTCATATCACTAGAGCGATAAAGGATTGATGCATCACACTTTGCTTTCTATTGATCCCTGTACAGTTTGTCACAAGCCTAACACAGTTAAGCATATTTTCGTTCCAAGAAAACTATACACTAAAGAATTCCTAGAAAACTGGACAGTTGAAAATTGACAACCACTCAAAACTACAACTTTAATAATGCTAGAATCTATAAACACGCAGTACAAAAAATATATGGTTCGGAAACTTGGTAGATGGACTATCAAAACTTGTTACTCCATTCTCATTAATTCTAAACTGAAATCTACAACAAGAAAAAACCAGTGAGTTATTTCAATCCTTGCTAATGAACTATTAACCAGCCTAGATCCAAATCCTGGGCTCTATCAAGCACCGAGAGGGATCAAATCTCCCGAGGTGCAAACCTCTCCTCGAATAGCTTCTTTATTAATATGCATCTTGTTTTTTTTACTTCTTATATTTCTAGTTTTTATGTCGGCTATATTTGTTTTTACTTCTTTATTTTATGTCGGGTATAATATTATGTTTCTACTTTTCATATTCACTATAATATTTTTTTAACTTCTTTATTTTATGTCGGCTATAATTTTATTAATGGCCGACATAATATTTATTACTTTTTACTTTGTATTATTCTTTTTTGTTTATGGCCGACATGTTACAACATCTGCCTCATACTCATGTAACGTTACTCGACAAACGTTACAACTGTTAGGATATCTCATCATTCAGTATGTACTTTGCATGCATGCATCCGCATGCAGCCCAGTCACTAGTTTGATGCCTCCAGCACCTAGTCCCTAGTCTACCAGCACCCGGGAGCTTCCTTCCACTCAATTTTATCCCTCCTAGTGCTTAGTGCGCCCAGCATGCACCTACCACTTGAGAAGGGCGCCTTTTCTCACCTACCACTCCAGTTCACTTCAGTTAGCTAGTTGTCTTTCTTTGATTTGAGGCTAGACTGAGTCCTAACTGCTTTTATCACTCTGATGGACCTCCAGTGAGAATTGACTACCTATTCTGACTCCAGTTAGCTCCTCATGTGCCCTCCACTGAGCCTCCTTCCATACATTAGTGCCATTACCATTAGTTACACTTATTACACTCAGTTAGACTCAGTTTGACACCTGGCTAACAGTTACTTGTGCATTGATGACCACCACTGATTGATGATGAGGAATTCTAGTTGGAGCCAAGCTATTCCATGCAGTATATTCGAATGACCTCCTTGGCTAATTCGAATTGCTCACTCATTGTGACAGTATTGTATTGTAATTCTACTATTTTGGATTATAGAGCACTGATGCATCTCTCTTGCACAGTTTTTACTCCAATTTGTTTTACATCATTGTGATTGATATTCTTGTTCAATAGATCTCTTGTGACTAATTTTACATGGTATCAGAGCCATTGCAGGGACAAGATCTCTCTCCTACAGGTGTTCTACATGAAGATTGAACAATTTTTGCTCACTTTGCAGCAGTTTTCTGCAGTTGCAGCTATTGCTCCATAATGGTTCTTGTTTGCTTGTGATTGGCAGGTTTCTTACTTCCTCCATTTGCATTTGCTATTGCAGAGATGGAAGCTTCTTCTTCACAAAATATTCTTACACCATTCAACTATGATGAATGGAAACCAAAGATGATCGCATGTTTGAAGAGACAATGTCTTTTTGATGTGTGCATTGGTATTACAAGAGATTTTGATTCTGATGAAGAGGAGAATGATTGGCTTAATGATTGTGACAGAGCTTTTGGGACAATATGTCTTGCTATGTCTCCTTGTATGATCTACCTCAGTACTACTGCTGAAAATCCAAGAGATCTATGGGCCCAAATCAATAGAGAATTTGGAAAGCAGGAAGAAGAGGATCATGCCAGCCTTTTGGAGAACAAGCCCAGTGAGATCTCCTTATGTGTTCTCTCTCCGATTATGTCTTGGCCTCATCCATTGTTCAAGATGAAGACGAAACTGTAGATTCAACACTCATTCTCTCAAAGTCTTCTATTTCGAATTCTGAGCAAGATAAACCAGCTCGTACTCTAGATTCCGAAGAGGTTTTTGAATCCTCTCTTTCACATGAGTTTGTCGGCACGCAGAATAATGATCTACTTGATGTTTTGGAGGTAAAATCTGATTTTGGAGGTGAAGCATTCATCCTCCTTGATTGCATGCCTCCTATAAACTTTTGTTCTATCATTTGCACAGTTTCTTAGAGTTTTACTGAAGATGAAGAGCACTACCATTCGCTTGAGTTCAATTCTCATGCAATTTTTGCTGATTTTGGTTTTGATCTCACCCCTGTTGGTTCAAAGGAGATCTCAAGAAACCATTTGTCAAATATTGGAGCTGATTTAACTTCCACTGATAAGAAGTTCAAGTTTCAAGATCTATTTGATCCGATTGGAGCTATTCCTACCTCACTTGGTTCGAATCACAAGTTCCAGGATCATCCTCATATTTTCGTATTTGTTCTCACCATTTTCGGTATGAAGAGCAAGTTCATAAAGTCTCCACATTCGCTTGCATCCACTGATGGAGAATTCAAGCACATGTTTTTGGAGCATGATCCATTTACTCCCAAGAGTAAGATACCTCCAGACATATCTACTTGAGTTTGGGGCAGTTAAATCTTTTGGTGTGTTACAGTCCATTTTGAGGGGGGGGGGGTTCCCATGAGGTTTTCTCCATTTACTCGGTTCATGGATTGTTCTTTATTTGGATTATTATTGTATTGGGGTGACCTTTGGTCTTAGTTACCAGGGCCCCATCATTTTTTTTACATCATAGTATAGCTTGAGGGGGGGTGTTAGGATATCTCATCATTCAGTATGTACTTTGCATGCACCCCAGTCACCAGTTTGATGCCTCCAGCACCTAGTCCCTAGTCTACCAGCACCCGGGAGCTTCCTTCCACTCAGTTTTAGCCCTCCTAGTGCTTAGTGCGCCCAGCATGCACCTACCACTTGAGAGGGGCACCTTTTCTCACCTACCACTCCAGTTCACTTCAATTAGCTAGTTTTCTTTCTTTGATTTGAGGCTAGAATGACTCCTAACTGTTGTTATCACTCCGATGGACCTCCAGTGAGAATTGACTACCTATTCTGACTCCAGTTAGCTCCTCATGCGCCCTCCACTAAGCCTCCTTCCCTACATTAGTGCCATTACCATCAGTTACACTTATTACACTCAGTTAGACTCAGTTTGATACCTGGCTGACAGTTACTTGTGCATTGATGACCACCACTGATTGATGATGAGGACTTCTAGTTGGAGCCAAGCTATTCCATGCAGTATATTCGAATGACCTCCTTGGCTAATTCGAATTTCTCACTCATTGTGACAGTATTGTATTGTAATTCTACTATTCTGGATTATAGAGCACTAATGCATCTCTCTTGCACAGTTTTTACTCCAATTTGTTTTACATCATTGTGATTGATATTCTTGTTCAATAGATCTGCTGTGACTAATTTTACAACATCTCCCTCATACTCGTGTAACATTACATGGACACACGTTACAAACGTTACAACATCTCCCTCATACTTGCATAACGTTACATGGACACACGTTACAAGATCTCCCTCATACTAGGCTGTAGAGCGCCTCTTGGCGCAATTACACCTATACACATGCCTTCTCTTTCATAGACTAGAAGGTACAATGAATATGGACACATGCACAATGCCTCAACTGAACATCTCAATTCCTAATCCTAGTCTGCCTTCCTTACATGGATGGATGAGCCACGAAAAGTGTGCCTCTAATAAAGATGGTCTGAGGGCACATGTAAGCATGCATCCTCCTAGATTTGTATCCTTAATTGGACTGCATGTGCTTTACCTAGATGAACTTAGACTTAAATGAAAATTAGAAAACTACTAGAATGAAACTTAACTAACACATGCAAATTGTTGAGGATAACAAGCAAAAAATTGAGGATAGATTGTTGGAAATTGAACAACTATGACTCCTACATAATTTAATGCACCATATTGTTGATCTAGAAAAAAAGAAGCTCAAAATTTAATGCACCATATTGTTGATCTAGAAAAAAGGAAGTTTATCGTCATTGTCCAATTTGAATTGTTGTCACTAAAGCTACCAAATCTATTCATAAGAGCATAAAATATTGTAGAAGACCATCAAGGTACAATCTAACAATGCATGTGCATAAGAAATTGAGATTGCCATCACAATACTATCAACAATTTACTATCAATCTACCATTATTTTTTCTCACATCCTAGATTGTCTACAAAACTTCAACTTGGAGAGAGTAACAAAATTCCATATAGCTTACATCAAAAGTAAAGTTATCATTAAGAATGATCAATTCGCATGTAAAAAACCTAAGAGATGAGATTTAATGTGATCCTTCAAATATTCTCAAAATAGCACAAAATGTTAATGACTCCAAAAAGATGGATGGTGGATTCCTCCACCCCATAAATTGCTAGATTTTATCCCCAAAAAATGGAGGTCAATTTCAAAGAATTTTAATGAAGAACTAAAGGTAGTTCCAGTAGCAAAAGCCTTGTTTCCCATGCTAAATTTGAACAACCTAGATGATATGGTTCTCTATTGTCAAACGTGTATTGGATGGAGTCACTTGATCCATTTTTTCCATCCATACCCAGCATTGTGTTCAATGTCAAATCAAAATCTTACAATTCCAACAATATAACGGGTTTATGAAATTGAAGGATAAAGCAAAAAATAAGAGAACTAGAGTTTGAGAACCTATTACTGTAGATTTATAAGGGTATTGAAGGTAGTGTACTTGACCGGAGGTAGGGATCTTTCTTTTAACCCTAAGGATGCATCATGAGTTTACACTTAAAATATGTAATGGATTATACATAGCATTAATAATCAACTAAAGAACTAAGGGATGTATTCTACAGAATATAAGTCACAAATCCAAGGAAGAAGTATTATATTATGTCTAGGGGAAAGGATCCATTCTGGTACAAAGGCAACAATGGCATGATGAGGAAACCATTATTGTAATTGTGGAGGTATTATCATAACATAGACACAAATAATAAACTACTTTGCAAATTTAATGCTCAGATACCTTTTAATGCTCAAAAACCTCCTGAAATGTATAGCCAAAGCAGTTTGCAAGCCTCCAGATACACGCTATAAACGGGTGGTAACACAATTCTTTGAAACAAATCGTAAAAATGAGCCTCGTATGGGTGAAAATCAAGAATTTTACCATTAACATCCACGTGCTTCAGCATTCTAAATCAAGGGAGATGCCAGGGGTTTTATTGCTACTCCAGAAGCCAAATCGCAGGCGAATCAGACTCCAAAAATCGCCATTCCTTGAAATCAAGGGCGAACAATAGCTCTAGAAGATACTCATGCCAAAAATCACGGGCGAATGGATTTACAAGAACCACCATCCCTAAAAATCAGGGGCGACTAAGCATCCAAAGAAAATTGAACTGGCGAAAATCATTTTTCCCCTATTTCTCTGAGAAAAATCGCGAGCGACTGGTAAACCTTCTAAATACGTTTTTGGCTATCTAGGTTTTGAATATTTTACAAAAATAATTAGTGGGATATTAAAATTAACTCTCAAAAAGTTCTTTTATGTAAAAATTCGCCCTTAAAAAAATTGGAAACCTTCTAAATTCGCCACTGGGCTAAATTTCGCCCCTAAAATCATCCTTGTTGAGGTGGTCATACTACAAGTGCAATTTCATAATTTGTGGATCTTAAGGCCCTAGTGATAGTTGGATTAGTGGATGAAGTAGCTCCAAGGAAGGATAAGGAGCATGGAGTCTCCTTGCATGTTGGGGTGGAGCAAACTAATCCATTATGGTGGTAGTTGTCATCCTAATCAAGCACCCTCCAATTCCATAGGTAAGTTAATTGCACTTGTCTCCTTAAAATTTAACCTACTCACTGGACAAGGATTTGATTTCTAGAGCTTGGGTAAATTTGGCAGTAAGTTCTTCTTGTGTTTGTGAAAGGGGGGAATACTTTTGATGACTTGTCTAGGTTGGGTTTCTCTTTCCAATCTCCTTGTGTTGTTAAGGCAATCTATGGACATGAGGTTTTGGATGAGGTTTTTTTCCTTTGTGGTGATGGATTTGATTCTCTGGGAAAGGGGTCTTTGGCAGACTATAATGGGACTCTTAAGAAGGATCCTTTGAGGTATAATTTGAGGTCCATAAGGGAGGTTTATGTTGGTTTATTTAAGGAGGGTTGTAGTTGGTATGGGCTTGAATAAAGGAATGGGACCAAAAATTTTGGGTAGATAGAAAACCATTTATGTTCTTGGCACATAAAAAAGTCGTTTCAAAAGTTCTAAACGGTATGCAATTATCCATAGACTAGGTTCTAAGAGCATTGAATACCCCTAGGGGAGTTTCATCATGATTTTTTTTCCTTTAATTGTCAAGGGTTGCTAGTCCCTCGAAAAAACTAGCCTTTAGAAGGATTGTGTACATTCACAAGCTATACATGATCCTCTTGCAGGAGATTATGAGTGAAGGAGATAAGATTGTAGGAGATCTTGAAAATATGTTCAGGGGTGGGATTTCATGTTTGTAGACTTAAGGGGTAGATATAGGTGTCTAATTACTAGGAGGAATTAGATCTTTGTTTTGTTCTAATTGTCGGTATGTTTATTTAGGATTGGGGAGAGTGCTCTAGTATTGGGAAATGGGAAAAGAAGTGATTGTTTTAAATGTATATGGTCCCTATGTTAATAGGGTCTATTATTCGAAGAAAATTTTCAAAGGGGATAGAATGAGCAATAGGAATAGTATCCTTGGAGGGGGCCTTAACTTTTATTTGCGGAGGTCAGAAGTTTGGGGTCCTTCTATACAAGTTGATTTCTTATTTGATTTCTTCTTGAAAAAAATGGAGGTGGAGTATTAGGTATTGAGCCTGTAAAATTGAAGCCTACTTAGAGAATTAAAAGGGTAGGGGTCAATCAAAACAAAATGGACATATTCCTAATAACATAAAACATAATCCTTTTTGGAAGATTATGTCATAATTAAGCAATGAGTTGGATCAGGGGGGACCCCAATTATTTTCTTGTTCTTCTATAGATAGCAAAAGTTGGGAAAAGGCCTCCTAGCCCTTTCAAATTTAATCCAAGGTGGTTAGAAGAGGAATATTTTGTATAGTTAATAATAAAGCAATGGGATGAATCCCTTACGTAATCAACTTCTTTATAATTAGAAGCCAACCTCAAAAAGACCAAACAGATTACCATTATATGGGCTTAGGCAAAGAAGGAAAAGGACAATAAGGTGTTGTTGGAAGTTAAAGCTAAGATGGAGGTGTCGAATTCATTTGAGAGAGGTAATTATTGTTATGAGGGGTCAAATGCCAAGGTTAATGCTCTAGAGAGGAGGAAAATATTGGATGATAAGGAACCAATGTGGAGGTTAAAAACTAAAGCGCTTGGATTTCCAAAGGTGGTGAAAACACTACTTTATTTCATCATTATGCCAACCATCGAAGAAATTTCAATACAATTTGGAAAATTTATAGGTATAATGGGCTAGAGTTCAATCGTTTTGAGGAAATTGCAAAGGTTGGTGTGGAGAGCTTAGGAGATGGCTACTATAGAAGAGGTGGTTAAGATGACATCTTTGTTTCCCATGCTTATGAATGAGAATGAAAATTAAAGTTTAATGGAGGAAGTGACTAGGGATAAGTTACAGGGTGTTCTACCTAGTTTTCAAACAATAAGAACCCAGGGCCTAATGGTTGTCTAGTAAAATTCTTCCTGGGCTTAGCTGATATTATTGAGGGAGATCTTTATAGAGGAATCAAGGACATCATGGAGGATCATAGCAGCTTTGAATGCTAGATTCATAGCTCTTATACCAAAAGTTAGAAATTTTTCCTCCTTTAGGATTTTAGGCTGATATTCTTGTGTTATTGTATCTACAAAATAATGCAAAAGTTGTTGCCATGAGGGTTAAAAAAATGTTGTCTAATCCAATTTCAAGGGAGTTGTTTTGTTTTATGGAAGATAGGCAGTGATGAGGCCATTCAAGTGACTCAAGAAGGTATTCACTACATGAAAACCAAGAATCTACAGATTGTGGTGGTCAAAATTGACATTTCTAAAGTACACAAAAGGGTTGGTCATACCCAAGGTTGATGTTGAGCCATCTAGGATTTTGTGTGCCCTTTGTCAATTGGGTGATGAGTTTGTGCAACTTCTGTCTCTTTCTCAGTTATGATTAATGGAGCAGCTTATGCGTTCTTCAGGCCTAGTAGAGGTTTGAGGCAAGGTTGTCCTTTATCTCCTCTTCTATTCATTATTGTTGTTAAAGTACTTAGTAGAGCTATAGTTGACACAAACAACACTAGATCATTCAAGGTTGTTAAGATTGGGGAATCCTTTTATCTTTCCCACCTTTTTTTTGTTGATGATATTTTATTTTTTGTGATGGGTTGAGAAGGGATGTTGAAAAGATTAAAGAGATCCTAGAGCTCTATTGTCTAGCTACTAGGGTGAAGATCAATAATAAATCTTCTCTTTTTGGTGGGAATTGCTAAGGAAGATGAGGATTACTCTTCCAATATTTTCCCTTACAATCATCTTGATTTAGAAGAAGGTTTGAAGTACTTAACCTTTATTGAAACCAACTATTTTTAGAGGACTAGAATTGGTTGAATTGGTTGATTGTATTGGAGGCTATACCGGTATATTGGATGTCTCTTTCCTGGTTTCCAAAGGAGGTTCTTGAACATTTGATAAGAATCAATTTTATATTTATATGGTATGGATGTAGGGATAACAGGGGTATTCCCTTGGTGAAGTGGAAAATATAGGACGTGCCCAAAGCATTGAGGATGGGGTATAAAAAAAAATATTTATATTTTCAGAGACCTTGGTAGTGAAAAATGGTTGGAGGCTCATTTAGGGCAAGAGCCTTTGGTGTCATGTTGTGGTTCAAAAGTACTTTTCTCCAGCCTCCATAGAAGATTGGAAAAGGAAACATGAAGAATTTTCACAATGTCTCTATCATATAGAAAGCAATTGTTTTGACCTACCCTTAAATTGGTGAAGGGCTTGTATGGAAGGTGAGGACTAGGGCCAATGTCACGTTAGGGAAGGACCCATGGGATGGAAGTGGTTTAGAGTTCAAGCTTCTTGATCACATACTTCAAGAATTGAGGGACAAAGCATATAACAAGCCTTCTCGGGTTGTGAATCCTAGAGCTACACATCCATTTGGGCTCAAAAGTAGCTTTCAACTAATGCGATTTATTTTAGAGAAGGTGTTATTGTTTGAAAAACTTTTGTTTCTAAACTCAAGTCCAACCATGTCAGGATTGCAAACAAATATGATAAGCTTATCTAGTCTACGACACATACTAGAGAGTTTACCAAAAGTTGGGTATATAGCTTTAAGTTCACAAGAAGAAGAAAAACAAATTGTATGGTGGTGGAGCAACATATGGAATTTCAAGTGCCCTTTCAAGTCTCGTAGCTTCATGTTGATAGCCTTGAATAATAGGGCGTTGACCTAGGATAATCTACAAAAGAGGAATAGGTTTAGTCCTAGAAGATACCTCCTCTATAAGGTATGTGAGGAATCTAATTCTCATATGTTGACCAATTATGCTTATTCATTACAAGTCTCAAAAGAGATTGAAGGTTTGATAGGGTTATACAATGTGTGGATTGGAGACTCTATGGAAGAGGGTTTCAAAGGTTGGCGTAATTTAACTATGGAGGTTTATAAAGCATTACTAATGATACTAACCTAGGGTACGTGGCTAGATAGGAATACCAATTTGATTTAGGATAGGTTAATTCCCCTAATCCAATCTGCATCTAAGGGTCTTTGTATTTTAAAGAGTTTCCTCAATTGAAGCAGGGTAATCCTTCTAGGTAGATTGCTAAGGAAGCTTATTAAGGAGATAGTAGATCAAGGTGAGCCCCTTAATTGTGGAGTTGTGGTAGTTCTATACATTAGTGGTGTGCACTTACTAAGTTTAGAGTTGGGTTGGGATGGGTTACAAACAACTATGTTGAACTTATGGCTTTAAAGCTTCTTTCTTTGGCAGGTGAAAAGGAGGTCTCAAAGCTACAATTTTCAGAGACTAGAAATGTGTTAAAATGGATAAGGGGGGACCAAATTGTTTAAAGTATTTACTAAACCCATTTCGTGAAAAGGTTCGTGGCTACTAAACCCATTTTTAATCCTATATACAGGGAAAGAAATAATATTGATGTTTTATCCAAAGCTAGAATACAATTGCCTTTTGTTCAGTGATTCAAACAGGAGGAGATCCAAAGATACAATTCATAATATTGTCTCCCTCCATGGATGATCTATTCTATTTGTTGTGGCTACATGAATGGGTTTATTTTCAAGCTTCTCTTGCTACAAAAATTACTTTTAGACCTATTTCTATGTAGGGTATTCACCCTATGGTGTTCATACTATGAACTCGATATTGTGATTATCTTGTTGGTTTTTTCCTATTTTGGGACTTTGGGAACATATGGGGATACATGGATGGGAAAGTACGAATATCACAATTGATGTAATCACCTTTTTTGGCTAGAGATGATGATGCTATAATGTTGCATTATGAAATGTTATCATAGCATTATGAAATGTTATCATAGCATTATGAAAAATGATTTTGTACTATAAAATAAAATTATGATTTTTATTGCAAAATTTTAAAAATTCCAAAATAAAAACATTTCAATTAATTTAATCCACTTTAATTATTAACCATTTCTATCCTTAATCAATCTTAAACACTCATCTCATAATTTAACAATCAGTGTTCATGCATATAGAAGCACACAATTGTTTGTACATATCCATCAAAATCTATTCATGTAATAGTATATACAAGGAACTCATGCAAATACTTCAGAAATCAACACAAATTTTACATACACCTCTAACCAACATAAACTCACCATGCTCACCTACAACTAGGCTCACAATGGAGCAATACGACACTACACTGACCAAGCAACCTTGATTATCCTCAAATAATCAGTAACGCACACTCAACATAACTATGCTCACCACGGCATAGAGCCACTATGGAATGGAGCTTAAAGTGAAGTGGATGCCATTACATCTCCATGCCAAAAACAAGAACCCTAGTGATAAACACGTCAATCTAGAGAAAAAATAACCAATTCGCTCAATCTTGTGATTCCAAGTTTATTCAAAGATATACACTAGGAATTGCCTCCACCCCTCTTAGCACTTTCATTCCTACTCACATTTACACGCGTAACCAAAACTCATCTTATAAGTTGAGACCATTACATCCACATGCCCCCTACAATACTTAGTTTAAAACCTTCATGCCCTTGCCATTAAATCCTTATCCAGTTCCATCTATATTCTCCAAATGAGGAACCCTAGGCAAGCCCTGGCCATGACACACGAAGTGAAAAGCAGGCATCATATCACCTATGATAAAAATAAAATGATAGTCTATCTTGTTATTGATCATATTCCATGGCATTATCAGCGTGAATATTCCTCAAACTCACCAATTTGTAGGTTAATTTACCAATGCATATAAGTTGAACATCGTAACCACATACCCACGGAGATATAAGTATAATAATCAAATCGCGGTCTCACATCATATAATCATACATCCGAAAATGACCACTATTCCATGTTGAATGACATGTATAAGCAGGCTCAATCAACCACTACAAGAGGAGTCCACTCGAACCACAACAAAATAGAAGCTAAATGGCGTTCCACCTCACGAAAGCATAAGTAAAACACTCCATCCATCAAGTTCGTCGATATGGACAACCATTGCATCTAGCCATGTTTGTTAAGCAGCTAGTAAATCATTTATGTTAGCTAGGAAACAAATATTAAATTTACAATTTCTCGAAGCACCTCATAGTGTCTATTGTTTCTGGTTCTCCGTGTGTTTATATCAAGGTCAACTTACTCTTATTCTAAGAAAGCTAACTAGAAACAGATACCCAACACAGGGTTTGAGAGCAGAACTAGCAATCAAAAGATGAGGCACTACACAAATCACCACAAAGACTTGTTTATCAGGACTGTGTTTATTGTGCATTTACATCATATCAGGGCTAGAATATTCTTTGAAATATCCTTTGCTAAGTTGCACGGAATGCAAAAGGCATTACCCAACCCTACTACCATATACACCGTATATCAAACGTCTAATACAGCAAAGAAGGATAGACCCCTTGTGACAAAAGCAACAGATTATTACTATAAACGCTGGTTCACAGTGTTGAACGTGATTAAAACCTTACATCGTTACTGTGCAATGCTTCTTAATATCAAAGTTATATATATATATATATAGTTGAACGTGATTAAAACCTTACATCGTTACTGTGCAATGCTTCTTAATATCAAAGTTATATATATATGAGCAGTTTCAAGGTGTTCCACAGAAGGCTATTGCTTTATCTGGTCAAATAGGACTGATGGAATTATTTGAATGGATGGTCCTCTTTTAACATACACACCACAGATTGAAGAATAGGACTATAAACATCGGTCCATAGTTTTAAAAGCAGATGATATCTTCCAGTTCATTGTGAAATGGTTAAGACCAAGGTCATGATTCAACCAGCTTCAATGTGTATCGTAAAATGCTATTGCCTTATTTAGTCAATTAGGAGAGAATTCTATTACCATCTTTAAAGTGCATCTTTAATGTACAACAAACAGAATAATCTCTAAACATTAAAAAGGCAACATAAATAAATGAAACGCCCACAAAGTGCTCTAGTTCCACCTGTTTTGAAAGCAAATGAAATCTCATGTCATTTACTTTGTAATGCTTGTTAAAGGTGTACAGATAATTGAACAGATCCAGACTCCAGTGTCATCACAAATAAAATTACAAAGAGAAATGACTAGGCAATTAATCCATAGTACTGAAATTTTGTGGATTTAGGATTTCCATATGAAATCCTTAAAAATATATATATACACCAATGGTGTTAGGAAGTGAATACAATACATTCCATGCAAAAAGATATCAATTAGATGCACACAGTCAAATGCAAGTTACATAAACTAGCTCAGTGCAAAACTCTTCTCTGCACATGCACAATTGCTGGTCTTTTAGACACTGATGTCACCCCATCGGAGAGAACAGTCAATTTCACAAATTTGTTCAACAGTCGATATGCATTCTTGGACTATAGCAGGTCAAGAATCTTAACTAGTTTTATTCTAAAGCGCTACAGAGAAGCAGAACAATGACAACATAATAATAATGTTATTATAAGCACTTCATGCTGCTAAAACAAGATAAGAATCAGTAAAATAGAAAATGCATATTGTAAATTTTCATTTAGAAATAGAAACTTTGCAATAGCAATGCATTCCCTCAGGAAGAATTATCCATGTCAAAAGACGATCAAAAAACATTGAAATCGACAAGGGAATGAGCACCTAATCTTACCCACAATAAGAATAAGAATCAAAAAACAAACAAATTACACATCCTGAGATTGAATTATATGTTGAACCTTGCTCCCGCTCCCGAGGTGTTCCCTACCTGTCCTATACTAAAAGCTCCTATACTAGGTTGATCATTTGTGACAATGTTATGGCACCTCCCTTCTTTGTCAAGCTCCTATAAAAGCTGTTATGGTTGACTAAGTCACATGGTTCAAATTCAAATTCGAGTTCGGCAACCATTTGATTCAATTCAAATTCGAATTTTTGGATATATATATATATATATATATATATACTAAAAAAAAAAAAATTTACATCAACAATCATATATGACTGAAAAAACATGAACAATAATGAATAAAGTATAAAGTATAAACAATGAATTAAAATAATTAAAATACCAGGGCCGTGAATACCTGAGGGCCTGATGAGGTTCTAGATGAAGCATGCGAATGCCTGAAGGCTAATCAAGTGACCCGTGACCCAATGCGGCTATGCCAAGGCCCAAATCTTAGCTGAAGCCTACACCTGAAGTCTGAACCCTCTCGACTCTCGACTCGGTCACTCACCAATGCGATAAAGTGTCAATTTGACAGTAGAAATGGACACGGTTGCTGCTGTAGGCAGTCTATACTCGTGATCGGTGGAGATGGAAAGGTGAGTCGTGACGTGACTATTCTATCCTAGAATCTGGGTTGCGATAAACTCCAATCTTCAACAGCAGCAGAGAAAAATCGTGGGTCCATGAGTACTGAGCAGTGAGCAGTAGCAAACTAGCAATGATTAACAGCAAACACAGAGATGAGCGTGAGGATTCAAGCTGAGCGCAGAAAAATCCATAGCAAGTTCGCGCACAAGTTTTGAGAGTCAAGACTGAGGTGGGTAGGATCATAGGCACAGGGTTAAGACTAGGGTTTAGGACACAGTAAAATGACTAATTTTTTCGAATTTTTTATTAAATTCGCTTTAAGATTCGAATTCCCTTTAGATACAAATTCGATGAAATTCGACCTTCAAATTCGGCGTACTTCAAACAAATTTTATCCCTGGCTTGAGAGATTTGATGAATTTCGAACCTCAAGGTTCAAAATAGCCGAATCTTACGGCTTAGATGGCTGATCATTTGATGACAATGTTAAGTTATAAGTTATAACTAATAGATGATTGTTGTTATAGGGTTTAATCCATGTTTTCTATAGCGCATTCAACATCCTACATATTTTTTAAATATAAATCCAACAAAATATATTAAAATATATACTATATAAAAAACGCTATCGAGATGCTTGAAACAAGAGCTTTTAAAAATTCGCTTTTCACTCCACTTCCGCTCCCCGCTCCCAACAGCGTAGTGTTGAACTGATCAACAAGCCATGTCCCCAAACATCCTTTTATTATATTTTCAAAACAGGGAATTGTAAAAGTAAAAAGGAAAACTATCCAGATCTCAAACAAATTAAAAATAGGCCAGTGTATCACGATATAAAATTGGGGTGGAGGATAACAGTAAATCAAAGTAACCACAAAAAGAATCCTAGCTTTGAGAGTTTATGACAGTGCAAATACTATTAAAAATCATAAACATTCAGAAAAAAGGATGTAAATACCACAAACTTATCAAGTAACAAAAGATTGATGAAAATGTATGTCCCACTAAGCACAACAAACGTGCTTGATTAAAAATTTGATGTATAATGCAATCATTTCCATCTGCTTACAAGCACGCCAACTACAAAAAGAATGTAGTTGAATGATATACCAGAAAAACACAAAATATTAGAACATCTAACAATGATCTGGGCCTAAAAGCCTCGACACCATAGCCTGTCAGTATGGTCCATCATTTCTTCTCTTATCTAAAACTGAATATTTATTGAACAATGTATGCTCGGAATTTGGGTAAGTTTGTCTATGACGAATTTCCTGTCCTGTACCCCCAGATGGTGGCAGCATTGGAGACAAATATGGCTGCGGTTTATGAGCTGGATGCTCCTGCTGGTAACCTCCATGTCTTGGAAGAACATGGGATTGAGAATTTCTCACTGGCTGCTGACTCTGATTGCCAACTTGCATCATGCTATCCTGATATAAGTGAGAATTTATTGTGCCATTTTGCTGCTGAATGCGTCCTTGGTAGCCATAGTACCCATCAATAGGAACAGAAGACTGGAACTGTTGGTGTGAAGTACTTCCATAGCTCTGACCATGATTCTGATTGCCATTATATCTATCACCATAACTATTGGAAGCAGATACACCATAACCCTGTGCATTATTCTTGCTGCCGTATGTTCCACCATAAGAATTCCTGGCAGAGCCTGTATAACCCTCACCATGATTCTGGCTGCCATTATACATTCCACTGTTATATTTTTGCGAGCTATCTGAAGGATATCCATGTTCATATCCTTTATTATCAACTTGTCTTGGATATGAACTATGACTATAAGGCTTGTTGGTCTGGTACAAAGAAGGCATATCATGTATACCTCCCCTAGTGCGAGCTTCATGCTGCATTGGATGCTGTGCACTAAGCATCAACTCCTGTGAGCTATCTGAAGGATACCCATGTTCATATCCTTGATTATCAGCACGTCTTGGATATGAACTATAACTATAAGGCTTCTTGATCTCGTAAGGAGAATGTGTGTCATGTATACCTCCCCCAGTACGAGCATCATGCTGCATTGGGTGCTTGACACTACGCATTACCTCCTGTGAACTATCTGAAGGATATCCATGTTCATATCCTTGATTATCAGCTCGTCTTGGATATGAACTATGACTATAAGTCTTGTTGGTCTGGTACGGAGAAGGCATATTAAGTATACCTCCTCCAGTACGAGATTCATGCTGCACACTAGGCATTACCTCTTGTGAGCTGCTGTTTCTTGATTGTAGACTGTTTGCAATAAGACGATGAGCAGATTTTCCTAGATGAGGAGCTGAGACAGGCCCAGTATGGTGTGGCCTAAACAACAAATAATGCTAGATCAGCATGACCAATGAAAGATAAAATGAAGGCAAAAGCATTCCACCCACTAGCAACTTTAATAGATTTTAACTTACCTTCCTCGATCATATCCCTTCCGCCCATTATCTTCATGCCATAGAGTTGGTGTATTTACATCTTGTTCACATATAGACTGCCAAACGAAAAGATAAATATTGAAATATTGTACCATCAAAGCACAACATCAGAGGCAGTGATTTACAGATAAACAAAATATTTAATAGTGAGCTAGGATTCCATAGAGGAATATATAGGTAAGAATACAATAATTCCTGATTCTAAGAGAAAGCGTAGTGAAATTGGTATTGAAAGAATAGAATCACAAGTCTCTCATTCATGATGCCGAATGGTGAGATAAAGCTTCCTCATCTCATACAAGAATACAGTGCAATACTGTTGATTTTGTACCTAGGAAAGTGTCCCCCTAGTGAAAGTTAGCCAAGGGGAAAATTAACATGACCCTTGCATTAAATTACTTGAGAAGAGCATTTAATTCCACTTTAGAGATTAAAGTGACTTTTTGGTAAATTTAATTAAAGTGAGTGAAATTATTTTGGAGATAATTAAATTAGCTTTTATTCTCATCCATCCATCTAAGTCAATGTGGGCCCTTCGATTAGATGTCTCTTCACTCACCCTAGCATCCAAACAAAAAGGCAAGGGAAAGGCTTTTCACACATTCATTATTTCATGAGTTTTGACAGAGCTGAGAGAGCTGAGAAAGCTGAGAGCAATTTGACTCCTTGAGAGGAGAAGAAGAAAATTTGCAGGAGGGAGTAGAAGTACAGTGGCACGAATTTCAAGAATCCGAACAGTAGGTCTGTACATCAATTCTGGACACAATTTTCGAGGAGAAAATCAGTGACACAAATTTCCAGGCAGAGGCACAAATTTCGAGGCAGGCACAGAAAAATAAATTCCAGTCGTACGAAAATCGAGGTCTGGTAAACACGATTTTCGAGGCAGGAAATTAATTTCTGGGCACAAATTTCAAGGTCCATACAGTTCGTACACTGCTGGTTTGGCACAAATTCCACGACAATTTCTGGGTTTTGCTGTTGAGATAAGTTGTAATTCTGCTGTTGCATTTTTTTATATTGCTGAAGAAATAAAATAAAGAACTCCCTCTAACAGGTCTTCCCCTTGTGGGTTTTTCCTGGGCATTTGCCAAAAATGTCTGAGTCTTTAAATTTCATGCTGTGCAATCTTTATTAAATTTTCTGCCTAGAAAAAATGATGTTCATACTGTGTTTCTAAGTCTGAAAAGATTGGTAAATTTTCCAGCGCTCATCTAAACTGGGTTGGGCATTAAATTATCAAAAAATTTGACTTGAAACCGGGTTGGGTAACTGGGTTTGAACCTCAGAAAACTTTCAAATACAACCTAATGCCCCCTAATCTATATGAGATAAAGTCTTCTACACAAAATTGTAAGTTCCTAGGAGCACGCACCTTCTTTGGCTTTATTACTCCTTCAGGAGGCCTTGTAATGTGTTTGTGGATTGGTGGGCACTTGTAAATAACAGAACTGCAAAAGATCAATATATATCAAAGAAAGCTTAAGATGACCAAATACGAATTTCAGAGCTTTCTTCAAGAAAGATGATGACTGATGACTTACAGCACTTGATTGTTTGTGATATTTTCCATCCCCTTAATGGGTGAAGTGAAGATAGGCGGGCATGCCTCTCCATCACAAAGGCATAAGAAACCATTCATCCCCCCACTGCAATCAGGTAAAGATGGAATTTAAATACTAGAAAATGTCTATACAGTAGAAAACAAATGTGTTGTTGAAAACTGCCTCGTTTGTCATGAATATCATACAACAAACTCAATCATGAACCACATGAAAGCAATCCACTGACATGCCATTATTTAAACAAAAATAAACAGGAGGGTGAAAATGACCTAGCTCTAGGATCAATTTCTTCATTTACTTCAAGTCTTCCCTGCCCTGAAAGATGGCTACCATGATCATAAATTGAAAAAATGTATGGTGCCAAAGGATGGCTCACAGTCACAAAAAACAAGTCATACATCACACTATTTCTGCGCGCTTCCTCTGCCTGCAATCAAGTATAACAAGTAATTAATTGTAAAGGAGATCAATGAAATGTACATAAAAAAAGCATGTCAATAACTATGCCTTCCCAGCAGTTCTCTATTTGACATGTCTTACCGTCAAAGTGCATTCAACCTTGTTAACTTCCCTGAGTAGGCGAGCTTCATCAATAAAAGGCAATTTTGCAACACCCTTCAAAAAAACAGCAGATAAAGGATAATATTCTAGATACATTGCTGCTTCAAGCCCTGTGAAGAAAACAACTACAGAATAACATCTAATAAATGCCCACGCAAATCTATAATGCATTAGCTGTTAGATGGGAAACATGGAAAGTACTTGTGTATACCTGCCAAGCAAAGCGTTTACCGTTCATGTCTATCTCAAAGTCTGTCAACGGATGAAAAAAATCAGCTTCATGAAAACATAATATAAAAACATATACATTTCTAGCTTTGAAGTTAGAAACCTGCAGCTTTTAACCAAAAAAAATCTCACTCTAGCTTATTAATGTCCTCACCAGTAGGATAAAAATCAATAATAGGTGAGTTTGGATCAGTCATCAAGGGTCTATAATGTTCAGGAAGAGCATTTGAACTGCAATAAAGAATGATAAATTAGACCATATCCTTAATAGAAACGGAAGCCCACGTCATTAATTGGATTAGGTTGAAAACTAATTTAACCTTGCAGCTGGAAGGGTTCCCATGAGCTGATTAAATGGTTTGAATGGCTTCCCTGCTTCAAATCTTATCTCCAACTGATCCAGATCCCTCAGATCAGATGCAAATGGAGCATAATGATATGGATAAAACCTGAAAAACACAATACCATGCACCAATTAAGGCATATGAACAGAGTAAATACAGCTGCATATGAACTCATAGCCTATAGCCACATAGAAGAATGTTTCAGATTAGCAAAAATGCTCATACAGTGTTTTGTACCTAGTTTATATATATAACTATATGTATTCTAAACTGCTAGGCACCTTGAGCTTTCAACTTCTTCAGATTGAAACAATTTTTCATTTAGAACCAATACAGACCCTTGAAAACCATTGCTATGATAATCTGACATGGGACTCATCAAGACAATCAATTTTCAAAGGATGTACTTTCTGAGATCAAATCAGGGATTCAAAAATTGCATGCAGGCACAAACTTAACCACAATTAGTCGTCATCAATATTCAACGGTTTGTTAAATATGAAAGTAACAAACATATTTAGTTATGAGCAAATCTTAAATGGTATTAAACATCGGTAAGGGAGAGATGTACATTAGTACTTATGAGATAAAGGTATAGATATATTTTCTTTTATATACATTGAAATATAGATATGGATATAAAAGCGGAGAGTAGAATAGTTATAATAAATTACTTCAATTGAAAAAGCTTTCTATTTGGTAGGGCAAAAAGTTACAAGCATGCTAAATATCACTCACCATTGCCATAAACATACATATTTAATTATGGGCAAATCTTAAATACGATTAGCATTGGGTAAGGGAGGTGTAGATTAGTACATATAGCATATGGATATAGACATATTTTCTTTTATATTCAATTACATATGGATATGGATATAGATAACAGAAAGTAGACTAGTTATAATAGATTACTTCATTTGAACAACTTTCTATCCAGTATGGCCAAAAGTTATAAGCATGCTAAACAGCACTCACCATTGCCATGAGCATACTCCTTGGTAGTAATAACGCAAAACCCAGCACAGTCCTTCAGTGTATTTCAAAACCTGCAGTGATGAAGAAATAATTAAACAAAAGGTAGAATCAAAGGATGCAATAGGTATTTTCGAGCAAAGAACCACAAGGCAATGATAAGATTGCCACCCTGACCATGTAGTTCTTGAATAAAGCACCAAGAATTTCAGTTATTTCATCCTTATCACACAGCACACCCTATGTGGTCCACTTTCCATTTCCTTCAATATAAAAATGTAAGTTGACCATCCATGGCAAGCTAACAATAATACAAGGGAAAATTAACTTTTGCCACAATTTGTAGAAAATATATACCCCTTTTTCCAAGCTAGTGGAAAATAAGCTATTCTAACAACAGCAGAATATTTTGGATTGACATATTTTATAGGCTGTAATTTATGAGAACAGGCTAGATGATTTCATAATCGCCTAAAATTTGCTAAATTTTGGTGAGATTCCAAGCAATCACATGTTGGCATTGTAACACCCCAGTTTGGACCCCTGATGTAAAGATTTAAATTTTGTGAGTAAAATGCCTGAAGGTTGAACAAGTTGTATTTTGAGAAAATTAATATAAAATATAGCTGGCTGTGGCTGAGGCAAATGCTAAAGAGAACAGGGGACTATGCATTCACCAGTGAGAAGGTAAGGGGGCCGTAGATAATTATTAGCCTAAAGGAGGGTTAATAACATGACCCTAGCCTAACCTTAGACCCTTAAAGTATTTTAATTTTTAATCATACTTTGTCTCTAATCTTATTTACTTTTGAACCTTATAGTTATAATATATATCCTTCATGCAAAAACAAAGGTTTAGTGGCATGATAAATCAAAAGTTAAAAACTTATGGGACACGAGTCTTTGGGGAAAGACCACATGGGCAATGATTGCCATGCAGAAAGAACTGGACGCACACTCCCACGAACGGAGACTCTCAAACTTTCAGCCACACAATCTCTTTCACGCTCTCTGACTCTCTCATTCACACTGACACAGAGGTAGTCCATTGTTTTAATTTTGTCAATAAACCGTCTTGCCTGCTTGGGGTGGGGATTCTAAACTGAGATTTGACACTGTTTACAAAATTGTAAACTATCAGCTGGAAAATCCATCAATCGACCCTGTCATGAATACTGAGATTCATTAGTTGTGGGGCGTGGACTGTTATGTATTACCCTAGCTAATTTTACCAGGGAAATGGCGACCCTGTTATAAACCTTCCTTAGTGGAAATTCCATGGCTTTGATTAGAAGTGGCGTGCCTGAGGTACTTTAGTGAAGGGTTACCACTGTTATGCGGTTAGAATGGAAACCAAGGAAAGGGTCTGCATTGTTTGTTGAGGAATTTGGATGGCGCCAAGTTCCTGGTCATGGGAAAAGAAATTATATTGTTTGATGTAGGTTTGCCATGAGCCAGAGTTATGAGATATCCCCTGTGTAACCTGCTTATTTCCTTCCTGATAGTTCTGGAGCATTCTCCTGGTGAATTTTGAAGTCCCAAGCTCGGGGGTGGTTCCTTGCTGAGTGGTAAATGAGCAAGGTGGCCTATGGTTGGGTGGAGAGTGCCTCACACGCAGCCAGTTGCTCAATTTATCGTTATTTCAGATAAGTAACTGATGCTCTGTATCAGCTTTATCGTTACTTGTATGAATTTATATGAATTGGAATGAATGAATGATTCTTGAAGGATTTGAATTATTCTTGTATCGAATGAGAAGTGGTACTTTGAACATTCATGCTTGAAATCTGTATATCTGTTCATAAACATCTTTATGTATGAGTAACTGTGTTGAATGCATATGAAGGTTATCAAATTGGATGACGTTGTCAATGTTAATAGTAATTCACTATAGATGAATAATTCCTATTGGAGTGTTATAACTTGTGAATACATTTTTCCTTGTATTGTAAGAATGTTGGATGGAATGTGTCATTGGATGCCCTAACAGAGCTGTCCGTAAACCTAAATTTTAAGTCTCTAGGCTTTCAGTATATTGTTAAAACCGAAAACTGGGGAGCTGGTTGCCATTGCCTTATAATTTGTAAATGTTTAAGTTGTAAACTGCCAAATTGGAGGTAAGGAACTGTATGTTCCTCTAATAGTTCAACTTTCATGCTTTAGTATGTTTTTAATGAGTGGCAGCTAGGCCTTGGGAATCAATGTGTGTATGTGGAGCTGAAGAAGTTGCAAACTCAGCATTAAACACCTGAAAATGGATATAGTGTGCTAGGCCTTGGGAATCACCAAAGAATTCAAATATATCAGGAAAATGTAAAAGGCCTTCAAGAAGAAGCTAAAGTGGCAGATGCAAGAATGCAGTGCAGCAATCAAAGAATAACTGGCAGCCAAACAGTCCATGTAGCTCTTGTTTACTGAATTGTCTAAATATCTTCTGGATTCTAGTTTAATTGAACTTCTAGCAGATTCATAATAGTTTGTATAATATCTAATCATTAACAGTTTGTAGATATAAAAAATGGTTGTTATTAATTTAGAGTAATGCTGGCCTTTTGTCACAGTATTTGTACTAATACAAAATATTTTTCCTGAAAAAAAGATCAAATAGCACACATAAAAAAAATGCTATATAAGCTATATCATCCTCTCACCTTCAACCTCCACCCTGAATCCCCACTCCCAAAATCAAACCTAACCCTCCTAAAAACCTATCATGTGCCCCGACTACTCCCTCCCCCAAGCCAACTCTGTCCCTTCATCACAACACACCCTTCACACTGTACATTCCCTGGTGTTGAATAATACTAAAATATAATACTTCAAAAATGAAGATTATAGTCAACCGTTAACCGTTGCATAGTCACATCACATGATTTTAACTTTTTACCAATGCTCTGTGTTACCAGATCTGTCTGCTCTAGGAGATGGATCCCTGGATTCGATACAGATTTGGATCCAGATCCGCTCAATAACTGAACAGGCATTCCAGAACTGCAATAATGAACATGACAAGACGTTTGCTAGAGAGCACAACAATGAGAGGGCAGCAGTAATGAGAATAACAATATATATAAGTTCGTTGGAGAGCGGTCAATTGGATGGAGCTCGAGTGGTTGCAAAGAAAAGTCATTACCGTCCCCACCTGGGTTCAAATCCCAATCTTAGTGAGCCAACTTGTGATGAGCTATATATGATCTATTCATGGAATCATGAGTTGTTGACCTTGATCCACTCGGGGCCAAGAAGCATGAGGGGGACAACAGTTTGACTGAATGAGTCGGCTCTATTATGGCGGAAGCATAAGAAATAGAATAAGCAAAGCAGGAATACACTACGCACGTAAACACTTACATACAAACAATATGCAGGAATGCGAACCGATTTCTCTACTACTGGATGTAAAGATCATAAAACTCTGCTTGTATAATACAATAGTTTACATGCTTATATAGAGAGTGCTTAGACGCTTGGGTGCCTGCCCGTTACGTTCAGTTACAAGAGAAGTTAGAACGGTTTCGGAAGTTCAACCGTTACAGTCGACTGGAAGACAAAGAGACAGTCTGTCGAAGTTCGACGGTCGCAAGTCGCAAGTCGACGCTGCATGTGGACGTCGCAATACTGTGAGTTCGCTGAACTTGTCGAAGTTGCGGAAGTTGTCGAAGTCGGAACTTGTTGAAGTTGTGTCGACGTTGATGACTTGTCGCAGTAGATGTTAGCATTCGACAAGAATGCCAACTGCGATATGGATCGGACCTCCTTCCTTAAGAAACAATGGTCTCCATTGTTTGCTCGTGAGGGTGAGGAAACTTGTTGGTCAATTCAGTAACAAAGTACCATTTTCCTTGTGTTGGGATCTGTCCAGCTTTAGCAACCTAAAACAAGGGAATTGGGTTCGTCCTTGTATGGCGTACTCATCGTCCCACAATGGTGTCGCAAGGAAGAGGCTCCTGAACATCTGGATGGATGTCATCGAGTTCTGTTGTCTGAAAGTCGTTCTGTTCCAACAGTGGTGCATGGTATGGTCGAAGTAGATCCACGTTGAATATTGGATGTAGACCAAGGCATGAAGGAATGTCGAGCTGGAAAGCGTTCTCACCAATCTGCTGAAGAATACTGTATGGACCATATAGCAAAGGTTTCAACTTCTTGTATGGGCCAGTGAAGCATTCCTTCTTGAGATGTAACCAGACCTTATCCCCAATTTGAAATGAATGAGGAATACGATGCTTGTCATGTCAGGCCTTAGCTTTCGCGTTTGCTCTATGTAACATGTCATGTGCTTGTCGCATATCTGATCTCGAAACTTGACTGCTTTGTCAACTTCTCGCTGGTTGTGGTCGGTGTCGTTCGACTATGTCGAGGAGCTGATCAAGTCGATAAGCGCTGAGGGTTGAAATCCGTAACAGATCTCAAATGGACTCTTGCCCGTAGAGCTATGTTGAGCACGGTTGTAGCTATGTTGTATGTATGGAACACTGTCATCCCATGTGCGTCGATGCTTGTGGTTGTACATGCGAAGCAATTGTACTACCAAGTGATTCACAACTTCGGTCTGCCTGTCTGTCTGAGGATGGAAAGCTGTCGACAATGAGAGTCTTGTGTCTAGCTGCTACCAAAGAGTCTTCCAAAAGATGCCGACGAATCTAGCACCTCTGTCGAAAATGATGGTTTTTGGTAAACCATAGTGTTTCCAAACATGTTCGAAGAAGAGCTGAGTGGTTTGTTGCGTTGTAGTCCTCGTCTTGCATGGAATGAGAATGGCCATCTAGGAAAATCTGTTGACTACTACTAAGATCGCGTCATGTTGATGTTTCGTAGTAGTATCCTGTCAAGTAGTCCATAGAAATAGATTCCCATGGTCAATTAGGAACTGGCAAAGGTGTGTACAATCCCTGCCGCCGATTCGGCGGTTTAACAATGGCACAAACCACGCATGATCGAATGTACTTGTTGACATCGGTTTTAAGTGTAGGCCAAAAGAAATACTTATGGAGAATAGCAAGGGTCTTTGCTACTCCAAAATGTCCTGCAGTCTTGCTATAGTGCGCGTCCCAAATGAGTTGTTGTCAATGCTCACTGATCGGTACACAAAGTTGTCCAAGCTTGTATAGCAAGGTATCTTTCATAAAATAGTCGACAGTCGACGACTTGTCAATCTGAAGTTGTCAATAGACTGGTGAAAAGTCGATGTCTTCTTGATACAACTGAGGCCAAGTAGCGGTGTCATATCCCTGCATACTCATCACTGTAAAAAGGAGAGTAATGGGTAGTCTACTTAGACAATCGGCGACGGCGTTAGCTTTACCTTTCCGATACTTAATTACCAACTGGAATTGTTGTAGGTAATTAATCCACTTGAGTTGTTGAGTTGTTTGTAGTTTTAACTGGGTCGAAGCGAACTGTAGAGGCTTGTGGTCAGTGAGGATGACCGTTTCCTTGCCAAGGATGTAATGCCTCTATTGCTTGAGAGCTGGGACAATGGCGTACAGTTCTTTTTCGTACTTCGAATATCTTCTAACAGTGTCGTTAAAGGTTTCGGAATGAAAAGCAACTGGGTGATCAAACTGAGTGATCACTGCGCCCAAGGCATAGTCCGATGCATCCATCTCAATCTCAAAGGGCTGATGCAAATCAGGTAACACAAGTACTGGTGCAGTGCAGAGCTTGTGTTTGAGCTTGTCGAAAGTTGCTTGTTGTGTCGAAGTCCATTTGAAGACAGCTTTCCCACTTCCTTTCGTCAACTGATTCAAGGGCTAGGCTATGTGACTAAAGCCGAGTATGAATCATCGATAGAAATTCGCCAAACCAAGAAAACTTCTTAGTTCTTGAATGCTATGAGGAATGGGCCAATCTTTGAGAATTTGTATTTTTTTTGGGTCGACATGAATGCCTGCAGAGTCAATTACAAACCCCAAATATTTGATGTTGTTCATCGCAAAAGAACACTTGTCTATGTTCAAGTAGAGTCGATGCTGCTGGAGAGTGTCGAGGACTTGTTGAAGCTGTCCGAACCGATTGAAAATCAATAGGTCGTCAAGATAGACAATGACCCATTTGTCGATGAAAGGTCGAAGAATGTTATCCATGTATCGCATGAAGGTCGCATGTGCATTGGTTAAGCCGAAAGGCATGACTAACCATTCAAACAATCCTTCCTTAGTCTTGAAAGCAATTTTCCATACATCTGAGGGCTCGATTGGAATCTGATGATATCTCGACTTGAGGTCAAGCTTAGTAAAGAATGTAGCACCTTTCAGACAGTCGATGAGCTCGTCTATCCGCAACAGAGGGTACCTATACTTCATCGAAATTTTGTCGAGTGCCCTGTAGTCGATGCACATGCGCCAAGTCTCGTATTTCTTCGGAACGAGGACGACTGGACTTCCACAAGGGAAGGAGTTGGGTCGAATATGGCCTTTGTCAATCAAATCTTGGATATGTCTGCGAATCTCTTCATTTTCGAGAATAGATCTTCTATAGACAGATGCGTTAGGCAAAGAAGAACCAGGAGCAAGTTCAATAGAGTGTTTGACCTGGCAATGTCGAGGTACTTCGTCTGGAACTCGGAATAGGGTTTGGTACTCATCAAGAATATTGTCGATCTACTGCTTCTGTCGAGAGCTGTATTAGTCGGTGACTCGACTGGTTGCTACAGTTTTCCTAGAATGCTGCGGCTTTATCATAATCAATGGGAACTTCTGAGCATGATTGATGAGCTTCTTTGTCTGTTTAGCAGATATCAATGCAACTGTTGGTGTAGGTCGTTGTTCTGGTATGTTGTATCGTTGATTGCGAATCCTGACAATCACCTTCAGCGGTCGTGACTAGTAACTTTCACGATGATCCCATAGGTAAGGCTTCCCAAATAGGGCGTCGGCTATGGAGAGTGGTGCCACGTCGCAAAGTACTTCATCTTCAAAAGGCTTTATGAAGTATGTGAGTTTGCATTGTCGAGTGATCCTTAGCTCTTATCCATCCTTCATCCAACTAATGTTGTAAGGCTGAGGATGCAGAGTGGTCACAAGACCTAGTTTCTTCACAAGATCTTCAAAAACAAAGTTCTTCTGGCTTCTGTTGTCCACAATCGGATGCAATGGATAGTTTTGAACCCATATTTGTGTATGGAATAGGCGCTCTCGTTCCTCCTCGCCGACAATAGTCGAGGCTGCTGGACTTGTCGATGTCGATGTCAAAAGAGTCGTTACTTCTGGGTCAAATTCTACACAGTCTTGTCAAACGTGTCGGATGTCGACACTTTTGCCAAAAAGGTCTTCTGAGCTTTGCATTCAGACGTATCATGCCAAGATGAGTGATGGTAATCACACCATTTCCTAGTAGGTTGCTTGCTACATTCCTTTTTGTGAAAAGGCTTTTTGCCGTGATATGGCTTTGGCAGAGTCGGATGAGAATATTTCGACTTGTCGAAGTCGGTTGGTGCCTTCTTGTCGGGTGGTCTTCCTGATGTCGACTTTGTCGCGAAGCGCGCTTTTCCCTTATGTTTGGTTTCGAGTTTGTTGGCATAGTGGAATGCATCCACGAGAGTATTGACAGTCAGAAACTCCATCTCCTGTGGAATGTACTGGGATAATCCGTTGATGTACTTCAGAACAAGCAATTTTTCTTCTTCTTGAATGCCAAGTCTAGCCATGAGCCGATAGAACTCGTCGATGTAACTCTGTACAGACTGGTTTTTCCATTGCCTTAGCTAATGCCACTTCTTATACTGTTGTTCAAGGTACTAGCGCGGGTAAAACTCCTTCCGGATGTATTCGACAAATCTATCCCATGTGTCGATGGGGTCTCCGCTTTTCTCCATCTTTGTCGAAAGATTCTCCCACTAGCAGTGCACAGATGTTGACATCTTTAAGGATGCAATGGTGATCTTGTCGGCTTCCGAGAGTTGATTCACAGAGTAATAGGATTCCAATTGTTGTACACAATTGTCGACGGATTCCGCATCAATCTTGCCTTCTAGATTTGGTATGTCCAAATTCATTTGCACTTTGAAGGGGTTGATTTTGTCGGAGTTAGTTCTCGTCGGAAATCCTCCTCAAGTCTAAGCAAATCGTGTGAGAATTTCATTGAACTGGGCGAACATCTTAGTTCATTGTTGAGCCAGCGCTTGCTCTATGAGCTGCTGTGTCTCGTCAATTGCATGTCTATCGCCTGTTTCTTCTGCCATCTCTGGAGGTAGTGTCTGCTTGGATTGCTGAGACTGCGAGCGTGTTTGAACCAAGATAAGTCAGGTAGCTTCGATGGAAGTGTCTACGCAAAACTTAAGCACGAACAAAGTTGATGCACTCTGACGAAGCTCTGAATCTGCTCTAATACCAATGATCCACTCGGGGCCAGGAAGCACGTGGGGGGAAACAGTTCGACTGAATGAGTTGGCTTTGTTATGGCGGAAGCATAAGAAATAGAATAAGCAAAGCAAGAATACACTACGCAGATAAACACTTACATACAAACAATATGCAGGAATGCGAACTGATTTCTCTATTACTGGATGTAAAGATCATAAAACTCTGCTTGTATAATACAATAGTTTACATGCTTATATAGAGAGTGTTGAGACGCTTGGGTGCCTGCCCGTTACATTCAGTTACAAGAGAAGTTAGAACGGTTTCGAAAGTTCAACCGTTACAATCGACTGGAAGACAAAGAGACAGTTTGTCGAAGTTCAACCGCAAGTCGCAAGTCGAGGTTGCATGTCGACGTCACGATACTGTGAACTCGCTGAACTTGTCGAAGTTGCGGAAGTTGTCGAAGTCGGAACTTGTCAAAGTTGTGTCGATGTCGATGACTTGTCGCAGTAGATGTTAGCATTCGACAATAATGCCAACTCCGATATGGATCAGACCTAGCCTTGTGCCCTGAAGAATCTAGGGTTTACCCTAGGTGCCATCCTCAAAACGAGGGGAAGAACCCAGGAGGTCCCCCCCCACCCAGTATATTACCTGAAGAAAAAAGTAAAAAATTGCTTCATAGTGAAGATGAGGCTCCTTGGCGTAGCATACATTTGCCAAAGAGAACAGACGGCTCTTCAACATGGTCAACTGAATGCTATAGACTTTAATATAAAAGTTTATAAACTATAAAGCATAATAACATAATATAGAAGACTATAATTATCATATAAGTTTATTAACCATAGTTTATAAACAATAATAAAAATATATATAGACTATAATTATAATTAAAGTTTATAAACTATAACATATATAAACTTAATATGTAACTTTATAAGCTTTAATATATAAGTTATATTTTCCCCAGATGGGGTGTCATCTCAAGATATCATGGTAGGTCAGCGCTTGGTAGGAGTGGTGAGTGAAAGAACACCTTTGGTATGGAGTTGTCCTCTCCCACACAAAACAATTAAACTCTGCTACCCATCTAAAGATGGGTTGAAAACTTTGGCAATCTCTTTGATTATGGAGGAAGAAAAAGAAATGAAGGCTCGATAGTGGGCTAGTAGAGTCGCCAATGGTCACAGTTTAGTTCTTTATTGCTTCAGTCACTCGGCTCTGTTTTTGTTGCTCCAGTGGGTTCTGCTCCAAAGCTATGGAGTCTGCTCTTCACCATGGCAGAGGGTTCTCATGGAAGTAGGTCTCGTTGGAACTACCAGGCTGAGGGTGTTATAGGTGAGGAAAACAGCAGGAAGACCGAAGAGAAACTCAAATGTATCAACTCCAATTTTCTATTGAGACTCCAATTCTCTATTGAGATAAAAGAAAAGGTAGAAGCCATAGAGGAGAAGGTTAAGGCCAACAATAGGAACACTCCTGATGGGCTCATCGATGTGAAAACTCAGCCTTGAATACCTAATCCAAGTCACACTAGAGGTCAAGAATCAAAATATTTTAGATCTAAGTAGCCATGATACCCGTACTGGGGGGTCAGGCACGCATGCCAGTACCGTCGTACCCGGTACAGGAACGAGTACTCCTGGGAGTACCCAAGAAGTACCCGGTACCTTGCCCAAGTACCCGGTACTTTCCACTGTCCAGTCGGGTACTGGTACTCCAAAAAATGCAAAGTACCCTAATTTTGGGTACTTCGGAAGTACTTCTGGCCCATAAATCTTAGCCTATGGACTTCAAAATCCAATTATTTTAAAGTTTTGAAGTGGAGAGGGGGTAGGGTATGGTGGGGCCCTCTCCCAAAGATGTCCAAGTGTGCAGCGATTTGGTCCAATGACTTCCACAGCATGAATAAACGCATTATCTCAATCTGCTATTACACAATTTCTGAATAGCAATAGACATACTTACGTAGTTACGTTGTTATAAAATAATAAACCTGTAATTTCAGGTTAGTGCAACAAGCTCCTTACACAAGCCAAACTATTCTTCTTACAAATAACTTTCAGCCTTTGAGGCATTTCCAGGCATATGTAATATGTATCATGATTCATGTCTCACAATTCTTACATTAGATATTCAAATTAGATGTATACAGTGATTTTGCATATGCTATTGGTCTAGCATAGATGGCTTGAGGAAGCCAAATCTGAAATCAACTATGATGTTTAGTATTTTAGTATTTTGTATTTCATGTTCGAAAATATGGCAACTGCCATTTGTCAAATTTTGGAAGTAGTATGACAATGGACATATATCATGATGATGATTCATATCAATATCAACATGCAATTTGAATTTCAAGCAATGTGCAATGCCAATGTGTGTTGGAGTTTACTGTTTACTTGTTGAACAATGAACATTGAACAAATAAAAACTTAATAATAAATATTAATACATAATATAATTTATAAACTTGAAAATTTAATATATATATATATATACAGTACCCCGACGTACCCAAGTACCCTGTTTCAAAAAGTGGTGTACCCGTACCCGTACCCGTCCCAGTACCCAAGTACCCTGGCAACTTAGCTTTAGAGTATTAGAACTATACTGGCAAGTGAAGGGTATCATAAGTTCAATATCATCCTGAAATATCAACCAGATGCCAACGGAAGACCCAATTGTATATCCCACATGATTCAACCATTTTTTCTCGCATTCATTTAGCTTTAGAGTATTAGAACTATACTGGCAAGTGAAGGGTATCATAGCTTATGCCCTGGAAGTCAATGAGAAACATAAACATGTTGCTCTGCTGAAATTGACTAGAGCACAGGCAAAATTGGACAGGTTGGAGCAAAATTCGACCACCTAATATTAGCCATCTATGGGTCTGAAGCAGGCAGCGAAGAAGTGGAAGAAGTTGAACTGTTCACAATGGGGAAACTGACAAGGAGAAGGATGCAGCTCTGCAATCCCAGGGATACAATGATATAGAAGGATGATTCTGGCCCCTGGTCATCAAGCATTCCAGGCTTCCTTGGTTTAAAATCAGTTTTCATGAAAGCTGGAAGTTACTATAAATTCTCACTAGCTATGTACACTGTAAATCAGAGGACTTCTCTGAACAGATGTGAAGCTATATCTTTTTGGCTTATACACAGTTTGATAGGCAAACCTAAGAATAAAATCAGTATTTGTTTTTGCACCCCCACAGACCTGATTTCCCTAGAGGTAGGCTACAGGGAATGATGGATGTAACTTTTATTGCATATTACTAATAGATAATAAATCTAATTCACAAATATATATAGATAGATAGATGGATAAATAGATAAAGATATAGATATTAGGTTGTACAATAAACTAAAAGATATAGATGTAGATATAGCTATTAAGTTGTATAATAAAATAAGTGTAACACCCCAGTTTGGACCCCTGATGTAAATATTTAAATTTTGAAAGTAAAATGCCTGAAGGCTGAACAAGTTGTATTTTGAAATATTAATATAAAATATAGCTGGTTGTGGCTGAGGCAAACACTAAAAAGAACAGGGGACTATGAATTCACCAGTGAGAAGGTAAGGAGGGCTGTAGATAGCCTAAAGAGGGGTTAATAACATGACCCTAGCCTAACTTTAATCTTATTTACTGTTGAACCTTATAATCAGTGTTCCACCAAGCTTCCGGGACGCGGGAGCGTGGGAGCGGGGAAACACACATTGGGGAGGTGTAGAGACACCCCCAAATTTTGCGGAAATTTTGGGGGCGGGTGGCGTCGGGGTCCCTAACATAGGGGGCCATGTCTCTAAAATTATTAAAAAATTAAAAAATATGGGTCCCAGACTCCCAACATACTAACATATCAATTCCTCATCCCATCACCATTTACATACTAAATTGAAATTCATTAGTGTGCAATGTAAACATGATATTCAATTCATAATGGCTATTTTAATTTTTTAATACATGCATGTCTTTCATTTTAACTTTGAAATTTGAATCATAGACATAAACAGTAGATAAATTTAAAATGATAAATCATAAATTTGAATCATAGACATGTCAGATAAACACCTACAAATAAAGAGTGATGAGTCAAAAGACTCAATCTGAGTTTATCAATGACAGTAAATAAAACTAAAAGTAGCAAAAAGAAATCATCAAAAGAGCATCAAAGAGATAGTTCCATGGACAAGACCTGCTGATTCATCTGCTGCATGAAGTCACCATCTATGGGAGTGTCACCATCTAGGTTAGAGTCACTCTCAGTCTCAGCCTCGAGAGTGATTTATTTTTTAGGTTTTTTTTGGTTTTTCATTAAAAAAAAAAAATTCAGGAGGGGGGAGCACCTGGGCGTCCCCCATTTTCAGGAGGGGGCGTCTACAAGCCCCCCTCTGCAGGAAACTCCTCCTAGTGCGTTTCCCCAAGTTTCAGAGGAAAAGGGGCGCTGGGAAACGTTTGCCATGGATCCTCCCAGCCCCCAAGGCGTGGGAAGCGCAGAGGGCGAGCCCCCGACCCTGGGAGACGCATCCCCGTGGAACACTGCTTATAATATATATATTTCATGCAAAACAAAGGTTTAGTGGCATGATAAATCAAAAGTTAATAACTTATGGGATGTGAGTCTTTGGGGAAAGACCACGTGGGCAAATGATTGCCATGCAGCTAAAGCATCCATGCAGAAAGAACTGGATGCTCTACCACGAACTGAGACTCTCGAACTCTCAGCCACACAATCTCTTTCATGCTCTCTGACTCTCTCGTTCACACGGACGCAAAGGAAGTCCATTGCTTTTATTTTGTCAGTAAAACCATCTTACTTGGTTGGGTGCAGGATCTAGGCTGAGATTCGACCCTGTTTAGGAAAAACGTAAACTCTCAGCTGGAAAATCTATCAATTAACCTTCTCATGAAAACGGAAATTCATTAGTTGTGGGGCGTGGACTGTTATGTCTTACCCCTAGCTAATCTACCAGAGAAATGGCGACCCTGGTATAAACCTTCCTTGGTAGAAATTTTGTGGCATTGATTAGCAGTGGCGTGCCTGAGGTACTGTAGTGAAGAGTTACCATTGCTATACGGTTGGAATGGAAACCAAGGAAAGGTTCTGCTTTGTTTGATGAGGAAATTGGTTGGCACCGAGTTCCTGGCCATGGGAAAAGAAATCATATTGTTTGATGTGGGTTTAGTGTGGGCCAAAGTTATGAGATATAACTGTTGAGATATTCCCTGTAACCTGCTTATTTCCTTTCCAGTTAATTCTGGAGCATTCTCCTGGTGAATTTACAGTCCCAGCTCAGGGGTGGCTCCTTGCTGAGTGATATATAAGCAAGGTGGCCTATGGTTGGGTGGAGTGTGCCTCGGACGCAGCCAGTTGCTCAAATTATCATTATTTCATATAAGTAACTGATGCTCTGTATCATCTTTATAGTTTATTGTATAAATTTATATGAATTAGAATGAACAAATGATTCTTGAAGGATTTGAATTGTTCTTGTATCGAATGAGTAGTGGTACTTTGAGTTTGAACATTCATGCTTGGTCTGTATAAACATCTGTTAATAAACATCTTTTTTGTATGAATGAATATGAAGGTTACCAAATTGGACGATGTTTTCAATGTTGATAGTAATTCACTGTAGATGACTAATACCAATTGGAGTTATGCCTTGTGAAACTGAATACATATTACCTTGTAGGAATGTTGGATAAATTGTGTCATTGGATGCCCCAGCAGAGCTGTCCACTAAACTTAAATTTTAAGTCTCTAGGCTTTAAGTATAATACTAAAACCGAAAACTGGAGAGCTGGTTGCCTTATAATTTTTAAATGGTTAAGTTGTAAACTGCCAGATTAGAGGCAGGGAACTGTATGTTCCTTTAATAGTTCAATTTTCATGCCTTAGTATGTTTTTAATGAATTTGGCTAATTCCAAGTGAAGGGCTGGTAAATACCTTTCTTATAAAATTCGTTTTATTAGCACGTGCATGTGCTAACACCCTACAGACTCCATGGTTCATGGGAACTTCCGGGTATGTTACAGAGTCGTAACGGGGTATGTTACACTAAGTTACCAGGATATGGATCTGGATCCCAATCTGTCACAATCCGGATACGGCGGGGAGTCTTGTTATGACAAGATGGGTAACCTGGAGCAAGAAATGGGAGAATAACCAGCATAGATCTATCTTAAACCCAAATCTATTAAGCACCGAGAGGGATCCAATTTCTTGAAGTGTAATTTTTTTTGTTTTATCTTAAATTTTTTACACATTAAGAAAAAAATTACCCCTCAAGAAATTGGATCCCTCTCTTTTAATTTTTAATTACTTTTTTATTTTTGATAAGTTATGAGCGAACATGAAATTTTTAATTACTCTTGATTTCTTATATGTTATGAGCCGACATGAGAATGTAACGTAACAAACATCACACACGTTACAACATCTCCCCCATACTGGGTTGTAAGCACCTCGTTACTCTCGGTGCAATTATATGCTAGGTTACCTAAGAGACATGAGAAGGCAAGTAATCAATATGAAATCCCAGTTAAAGAAGCACAAAATGGCCATCATTTCTCTCATCTGTAGCAGGAAGGATGAAAAATGGCCATAGCAGGTATGGTGGAAGAAACAAACTTGAATTGGTTTTATGTTTTTTAAATTATTTTTTTTGTTAGTGCAGTATGTAAGGCTTTGCATGAACCATATAGTAAACAATAGCACTAGAATCCTGAGAATAGGGAAGAACAGTGGTAGTTTTTAGGAAATTTTGTTGTTTTTTGAAGATATATGAACAGTTTTACTTTCAAAACATTGTATTAAAAAGCTGTACAGTTAGACCACAGCCCCCCCTTTTAATACAAAAAGTATCTGTTTCTGTTTTTAATATATAATTTTACTTTCAAAACATTGTATTAAAAAGCTGTACAGTTAGGCCACACCCCCCTTTTTAATACAAAAAGTATCTGTTTCTGTTTTTAATATATAATTTTACTTTCAAAACATTGTATTAAAAAGCTGTACAGTTAGGCCACACCCCCCCTTTTTTAATAATGGTATTTGTTTCTGTTTTTAATATATAATAACTTATATAACTTAATTTATGCACGCTCTTTTTAACTTGAATTCTATAATAATATAAAGTAGTCCTTTAAATTGTATAAAGTTATTTTATCAGTTATATAATAAAGTAACTTACATGACTTAACTTATGTATTAACTTATATAATTTAACTTGACCAATGTTTAGAAGTTTATAAATAATTTCTATACAATAAGTTAATTGTTTATAACTATTATACCTTAATTATTTATTTTAAATATTATAATATTATATATTGCAAATGTATATATGTTATATAATTACAATTTTATATTTTTTTAATGTTTATATAAGTTATATTTTTAAAAATTATAAATAGTGTTTGTGCTTCATTTCTCTCATCTGTAGCAGGAAGGATGAAAAATGGCCATAGCAGGTATGGTGGAAGAAAAAACCTTGAATCAGTTTTATGTTTTTTATAATATTTTTTTTGTTGGTGCAGTATGTAAGGCTTTACATGAACCATATAGTAAACAATAGCCCTAGAATCCTGAGAATAGGACAGAACAGTAGTAGCTTTTAGGAAATTTTGTAGTTTTTTGAAGATACATGAACAGTTTTACTTTCAAAACATTGTATTAAAAATCTGTACAGTTAGGCCACAGCCCCCCTTGTTATATATATATACTCTTTTTAACTTGAATTCTATAATAATATAAAGTAGAGTCCTTTAAATTGTATAAAGTTACTTTATCAGTTATATAATAAAGTAACTTACATGACTTAACTTATATATTAACTTATATAATTTAATTTAACCAATGTTTGGAAGTTTATAATTAATTTCTATACAATAAATTAATTGTTTATAACTATTATACCTTAATAATTTATTTTAAATACTATATATTGCAAATGTATATATGTTATATAATTACAATTGTATAACTTTTTAATGTTTATAAAAGTTATATTTTTAAAAATTATAAATAGTGTTTGTACCTGCCATCTCCCCACTGTATCTGGATCCTAGCTTTTCAAAAATCTGACAGATCTGGATCCGTATCCAAATCCTGGTAACTTCACTAAAACTCTTATGAATGAATTCTTAACAATGGCGATATGCCAAAAAATTTCAAACACTTTTCACTTTCTGATGTCATAAAACATTTAACATACAGACCAGCAGTGATGTGCCTTCTAAACCACTCTATCACAGTACGGGCTTTTCTTGACTGGAGTGATGTCTAATCCCTTTAACCTATTTGGTCTTTAGTGGACAGTAAAATGAAATTCATTTCGCTCCTGTAATAATTAAACTATTTACAAATTGGCTTTCTAGAAAAGCAATAGAACACGGAGATACTAATACTGAAAATAAAGTAAATAAAATCTGATACATTTACAAGGAATGTAACAATAAGCATTGTTGAACTTACAACATCTTTTCTAACTTCATTAAGTTTTTCTGGAGTGTGGGCCATAAACTTTTCACTGTAATACCTTTCTTTCCACCCAGGGTCTCCTAGCCTAACCTGTAAAGAAAGACACAGGCTCAGCAAAAATGAATACACATCACATATAGAAGGGTTACAGTTCACTGGTAAATCAAAAATAACACTGTCAATTGACTTTCCTCGACATAGAAATTGTAAACTGTACCTTATCCCCTTCTGGTTCATCACAATTGAAAAGATCTGATTTTTCTTTAAGTACATTCTTCAGCTTAAGTTTGAATTCCTCCGAGTTAATTGTTTCCTGGAAAATAAAGAAGAGAAACACCCAAATTACAATCCCATGCTTCTTATGAATTACTCCTTATTTTCAATCACAGTTAAATCCTACTGTTTCCCATGATATTTTGCCACAACAATGCAACTGCAAATCAAGAGAAGGGAGCTAATGAGTTTTAGTTAAAAATAATCGGCTCATATACAACTGTTATGTGAAATATTACCTCTCTTTTAAATTCTGCATCAACCTCCTCTTCAGCTCTAACAATGGCTGCAGCAACACTGCTGTGCTGTTCGCTAACCCGTGTCAGCTTTGTAGCATGAACGGGGTGATCTGCCTGGCGGATATTTCGAGCATCCAGTTGGCCATTCTTTGATTGCTCCACCTGATATGGTGATAGCTGAGGACCAGAAGCTAAACGTGCTTTATGATGAGGCATCACTGGAACTAATAATTCAGGATTGATCTTGGGATCCATATTATCTCCATTCTTTTTTTGAGCCTTCTCGCGCTTGACTCTTTCCATCTGGCGCTGAAGATTACATTGACCATATTAATTAGAAAACAAAACTGCTTACCATAAGGTGCTGAGTCCCATATCATATAAGTTCTAACCTTTTCGAAAACATTTATACATCCCCATTCCTATCAACCCCACAGACTTCCCTTCACCTGAGATGTAAGTGCCCTTCTGAATTTTGTAGTTTACATAGACCTTAGATTATCTATGAATAGGGTAAGTCTATAGGGTCTATAGGAATGTCTAAGATATACTGGCATTCCTGGGAGCTTTAACAGAAGCATGTAACAGTACATTGTCAACATCAGAAACAAAGTGCCAAAATAACCTTTGGGAAAATTATACAATAACATAACCAAAAAACCAAAAATCAAAAAATCAAAACCAAAACTACTGTCAAATTCAATGGAGGTGTGACCAAAATTGACATATCACAAACTTATAGAAACAATAAAAGAAAAACATTTAAACCAAAAACATTCTATTTTTGTTTGGAGTTGATGAAGTTCAGGGGCTCAAATGAGCTTCCATGCTTCTTGTGCACCCACATTCTTCCCATGGCTTGGGAGGTCTGCATTGGCTACTTATAATTTTTCATTTTTTGCTGATCACAATTCATACCAATTATAATTTTGCTCATCATGGTCCCAACGACATGGCAAGCCAAGGGTTTATACATGCACTACTACTGCAGACTAACAAAGAAAAAAACTGATAACTGAAAGTCTATAGATTAAAGAGTTATACATTCACTAGCACTGTAGACTAGCAAAGAAAATAACTAATAACTAAAGGTATAGGTTAAACTTTTAAAGTGTTTACACATGCAATAGAAGTAACAAAGAAATAAACTGAACTAAAAGTATAGATTTATGTAGAAACCTGATGTAGGCGACCTCGCTTTTGAAAGATTTTATCCTCGTAGGAACCAATAGCTTGAATAAAATGCTCCACTCGCTTCAAAATTGCCTAAGTAAAAACAATAAATGATGTTCAAAATTGCCATATCACAAATACCAAGTTAATAACCATGATTTCTAACCCCTCCATATTACTGAAACCTTTGTTGGCCAAAATTTGAAAGATCTGTCTTAGAATTTGCTACATGGTGAAATGGAAAGACCATCCGCCTCACCTGAATAGCAGAGAAGTAACTGGAACACAGCAAATTATTTAGGCACAAAAAGAATAAAACAAGAAAGAACAGGCCCAAGGACAACCTGAGAAAGAGGACCTAACCCCCAATATGACCTAGATCCCATTGAGCATTTCCTGAGAAGAGTATCTTCTTCCTTCCATATGACAGCTGCTGTACTCCCAGCTTGGCAGTTAAAGTTGATATAGTCCAAGAAATTTAGCAAAAAGCAGTTCTAGCCATTTAAAACTTCTAAAACAGTTCAAGAAATGTTTCAGGTAGCCTAGACATTCTTCCAATGTACAATGCAAATGTTTCTCAGGCAACTTTCAACTCAAATAAGTTCATTGACTACTTGATCAACGGCCTGCCAAAATCCATTGGTTTCTTGTTCAATGGCTTTTGACCATGAACCATGACTCAATGAAAAACAACCAAATTTATTCCATGCAAGTGTATGAAATACAACCAAATTTCTTTTTTCTCAACTGAATATAGATAATATTTGTCTCATCACAACTGCCCAACAGATAAATGATACTCGCAATACTTCAATAACTAAGAAGTATGCTTACAATAAGTCAATAAATCACAAAAAAAGATGCTTCAATAAATCACTAAGAATGATTCTTACAATACTCCAATAACTAAGAAGATAGAAGTAACAACATAAATTGGCTAAAAGATACCCTCCATTTGAGGAGGGTTTGTCCATGGAATATATTAGTAAAAATCAGAAAAATTATCACTATAAAACACTACAAATACAGTGTACAACCATTTTGGAAGAATATCTAGTGGACTAAAATTTCACTAAATGACAATTATGATCACAAAACGAGAAAAAACTATCAATTACCTCGCCTGAATCTGTCAAATAACCACCCATTGCCTTGAACTCTTTCTTGTACACAGCCATCAGCAAGTTGATTGCCCCCTAACAAAAAGAACAGTTCAAAACAAATTGAATCCCATGCCCCTTAACCAAAACTATAGACTACGATATATGTTTTAAAAGCAGTGAACATGTTCAGCATCATCATTTGGGTATTTACTATTCATGCTGCATACAGAAGGCATTAAACTGCATGTATGAAGCCAGAAACAAAATAGCTCACAAAACTATAACTAGTGGCATTTTTAAATGCAGAAGTGCATTAAGCCTACATTGCACTTTTGCAACAAAGCTAAGAACCATAAGTCAGGCAGTCATGGAGCATAAGATCGCGTATTGACCTCACGGATTTCCAATGTAGGCATGTGCGGTAGGAAATCATTGCCGACGAAGAAACAAATAAAGATAAAATCATCGACAAGCCGTTCAAAGTCTATCTCAAATGGAGCGTTTGGTATCCTCAAGTCATACTCTAAGTATTCTCGCAAAGTCCAAATGTAGAGAAACTGCCAAAACACCATATTTTAAGAACAGGCATGCAAAAGACAATTATAACAGCCAGATAAAGCACCTGAGACTAGCAAAAACTTGTTTTTTTAATTTCACTATAGTAATAAGTAGCCAAACCCATCCCAACCTGATATGGTTTTTTGGGAATAGGGTTCTCTTCACCACCCTTCTCATCAAACTCTCCATGTTTTCGCTTGGCTTTTCCTTCACATTCAGCCGCCAAGTGGCCAATCTGGCCACACATGAAGCATTTGTCTTGCTGCCCGGGTGTGAAGACAACCTACAGAATTATGAAATCCAAGAAGACGTTATTTCTGCAATTACAGTTACATAAGTGCAGCTAATAAATCATCACTTAAATATCCAAACACCGAAATGGGACTGACCTCTCTTAGAATTGAAAAGTGCACCTCATGAGTTGCCAAAGCCAACATAATCAAATCAGCATCCTAAAACACAACACAACCTTCTAATTAGTGGAACGGCAGTTCAGCTAGCTCACAATGTGAGGCACTATAAAACATTTGGATCCATCATGGTCATAGATCATTTTGAACAATTACCAAGCCATATAAGCAATGCCGTGTGTTTGGGTCAAACCCAGGCAGATTTCTTTGAAGACGAATATATGACATTATTTTATGCTCTCCTTCCCCCGGAACATTTGCATCCGAGAGTATTACCTTCAAAGTTCCATGTCAAATTGAAATTAATATATCCAACAAGAATAGGAACTAGAAGCATGTAAACAGGGAAAAAGGATTTGCAAGAAACGTTTCAGGATCTGAGATCATATAGATCTATATATTCAATGATCTAAACAATGTATGCAAACAATAGGTACCTTTATATTCCGCCATCCAGGATCATAGTTTAATCTGAGATGTATGTAATACTGCAGAGCAATAGATAATGTGGCCATAAATTCTGTCCCTGGTGTAATGACATTCGAATCACATGCTTCAGACTTCTTTTTCGGGGCAATTATTTGTCCTTCTGCTTCAAATTCTCTTCTTAACCTGTCCTCCTCAGCAGTCTGATAAATGCAAATCATAAATTAGAATCTCAACTTCCCAATATAATTCTGTGACTCAACTCTTTAAGAAATGGATATGAGATAAAATGACATTTTCAAACAACATTAACCTACCGCATCAGCTGCATCTTTTGCTGCCCGGAAACGTCGAGAGCGCTGTTGATTCATCTTTGCTCTTGGTGCAACACCATCTGCAGATTGAAATATTTAACTAAATATTGATGACAAATAGGCAAACTAAGTGCACATATTTGGGCTTAAATGCACCATCCACAGAAGTTAACACAGCACCTTATCTCTACTTAAAAAGAATAAAACAAATGCAAAATTTACTTGATAGAAAATTGAATCAAAATGGCATTTAATAAACAGTCTTGAAACAAAGCTAAACTCTAGATTCAAAATAGGTGCCAGAGTGTTCCCAAAATTCTAGAAACATAAACAAATTCTTCTTTGCAGCCTTCAACATGAAATCCACAGAAAATTCAGACTAGTGAAACAGATTTCAGTGTGTCCACTTTTCTGAGTAACTCACCAATTGCCATATATAAAAGCTTCCTGGGGCGCACTATTGCAAATAGACGGTCTATGTAATCAAACATGCATTGAAAGACCTCATCATAAGTTGAGGGCGAAGGCTGCAAATAACAAAGATACAGTTAGATACCAGTCACTATTAAAACATTAATGAAAACAAGAAAAACTGCAAGGTAGTTTGCCCAGCTTCAATGAAAACAAATTCGTGGCAAACAAAAATTTACAAAATTTGACCCATCCATGCCAAACTGCATTGTACAAAAGAACCACATGAAACTCCTCAAGTAAAGAAACAGAATAAACTGGCCTATATAATGTTCGTTTATATGTACAAGTGTACAACAAAAATGGGATGAAAATTGAAAACCCATTTCCTTTTCAACATAAATTTATAAACTAAATAATACTTCATCTTGTCAAAAATCTAGGAGGCAAGTGAGCTGCCTCCTAAGGTGTTCACCAAGGTAATCAAGTTGTATCTTTCCACCATTATAATGATCCTGCAACAAGTTTGGTTCTGTGATGACTCCCTTTTTTCACTTTAAAAGAATACCTAGATATCAATAAAATAAAAAGAATGACTAGGTACTGTAGGGCTAGCGGAGGTCATAAAGTATTACCAGTGGAAGCTAACTAAATTATTTTAGCCCTTTTAGCTCATTCTGATCTGTACGTATGTTTGACAATAATAAAAGCCATTTGTTCTTTTGGTAGGGCATTCTTTGCTCTATGGTTTCAATATTTAGATTTTCTGAGAATACGAATACCAATATTATGTCTCCACTAATCGCTAGTGTGTTACTATGTAATACTTACATATATGAGTCATCATGGGGGCAGGTACTGTGGTGCATCAGAAAAGATCCAGATCTTGTCAATCATATTTCTGAGAAGTTAGAATGTTGAACAGACTGAGTTGAGTAATTACAAGTGGGATTGAGAGAAAATAGAGTAGTGGTAGCAGGAAACAATATGCAGGTCAGTAAACAGAGAGCAAAATGAGAGCACATGGACAGTAATGTAGATAAAAGTGATGGGCCAAAGAACTCAAATGCCTACCAGCCAATCATCCTTAGATTTTGATTACTGCCTGTCAAAAGTTGAGTCAATATGTCACTCTGCTCAAATGTTTGGTTTCTGTTTGTCGTTGGACTGTTAGAAGATTAGAACCTTTGTTTTTAAAGATGATCTTTAGGTGGCTACATTCATCAAATAGCTTCGATCATTTAAACTTTATTTAAAACAAAAACAAAAACAAAATTAAGAAATTCAAGCATAGGACTGCTAAGCAGGACAAGAAGTCAAAGATTCAAGCATTAGGGGTGCTTTTGTAATCTTGTACAAAGCAATTTTAAATATTTTACTTCTGTTTAAAAGAACATATATATTGCATATGATGCTGTAAGACTTTATAAATAGTTTGCTCCTCTTTCAGCTTCATGAGGTGGAGGATGTAATTTGCCTCCACAAGGTGGACTCCATAAACGTTAATGTTCAGAGATGATCAGCTGGCTGTACTAGCCCCATCACAGGAATGGGAGACACCTTCTACAACTTGGTGAATCACATGATCTCATCATTCTCAATGGACTTCCATGTTACTGAGAGTCCAACAAGTACACTTGTTTTCCTCGCCATGGTTGGGCTAGTGCTGTGTACTGTCTAGGAAAACCAAGCTCTCATACCTCAATTCAAAGATCCGTGTCTCCCCTCCACTCCCCATCGCCAGTCACGCCTTACTGGCATTACTCTACAGGAGTCCCCCTCCCTTCCCCTACCTCCCCCATAGCTAGCTTGATAACCTTGTTATGTACCTACCCGCACTATTACTCTCTTCTCCTTACATACCTTTATATCTATTTTCTTCTTTTACACAATATGTAAGGGCCACACCATTTGTCCCACATTCTTCTTCTTTCTTTACTTCCATTCTTTAAATAAGACATCATATGTATCAAAGGGTTATGCCGATATATGTGATCTCATTTGAAGGTTTACCCCCTTGAAATGGTATTGGAGGCTGCCCCCTCTAAGTGGTCGGTAATATAATCTATTCTTCTTTAACCTAATTGATGTTAATGGCAGGTTTGTATTTATATCAGCAATTGTGAATAAAGTGTCATTCCAAGTGGTATCAGAGTGGTCTATCCTTGATTACATACCTTGTATTTTTTTTGACGCCCCCTCCTGCTCCATTATTTTCTTGGCAACCATTTTTCTTTGACTTTCTCGCCCACTAACAACAAAATAAAAATACGCCAACACTAGCCGCAACCCTAAACACCCAAACCCTAGCTGCAACACCCCTTTCGTTCATTCTTCTATACTCCAAAGCCCAAGTAGTCACACCAACTCCATTCACCCAGCCACCATAGACCATACATGGTCCAAACGCCCTTATGGTATGGCTTCTCCTACAAAACTTTACGAGCTAAAGGATTCTAACAAGAATGTGAAGCATTACTTGAGAATACAGAGATTTCACACACACATCAAATTAGTGCCATGTAAGTCGAGATCTAGCCTCTCAAGCATATCTTTAATGTCTTGAAACATATCCAAGAATCACATTTTGCTACAGCTTCTAGGTCTGATCCAAAATCGAGTTCCTTCTTTGCTATGATTGATTCCCCTGGGCTGCAAGGCGAATTCTTACCCAATATTAACATTAAGAAGTTTGATGGCATCGATGTGAAGACTTGGTTAGCTCAACTAGAACGATATTTTTTCTACACCAAGCTCCCTTAAATAAAATGGAAGTAATGCTAGCAAACTAACATTTCCAAAATAAATGTAGCACTATGCCCTCCTTACCATACACTACATACATTGAACTAGTAATGCTAACCTTGTGCAACCTCCACTTGATAACAAATCCGTGTTGAAGCAATAACCAACCCCAAACCTTATGTTTAAAAGAGGCACGAGCATTCCAAATGGATTGACACCATCGTAGCCACCTCTCCACCAAATCTCCAAGCCCCCACCTTTTATTTAAGCCAAGCCCTATGTCCAAGGACTAGCACACCAACTCATAAAAGTCTTGCATCTCATAAATATAAATAGGATTCCCACTTTGCCATGTCCAATCCCTCCAAACAGGACCTTCCCCTTGCATCTACATTTATATAAATAGCTCTCTAGAATCAAAGACTCATGAGAATAGCCTTGTCCACACCAAAAAGCTTTTGAGCACGATTAAGAGCCCTCCACATATGCCATTGCTAAGTGTCTAATTTCCATTAGTCCTTCCAAACAAATAGGTCTTTCCATGCATAGATTCCAAGCTAACCTCGAACAATGGGAATGTCCAAATTGGTCTAGACTCTGAGAGGCTAGGTCCCAAGCATTGGAGGACCCTCAAACTGCCATGTAAGAAACTTGGAGACTTTCCATGCATAGAGTCCAAGCTAACCTCAGACAATGGGAATGTCCAAATTGGTCTAGACTCTGAGAGGCTAGGTCCCAAGCATTGGAGGACCCTCAAACTGCCATGTAAGAAACTTGGAGACTATCTACCAAGCTGCACACACCCTCTTAAGCAAAATCGAACTCGAGATCACAAAGGCCTTCACATTACCAATAATGTCAGTGTTGAAGAGGACCATTAATCCCACCAATTTGATGAGCCTATTGCAATAGGTAACGCACTAAGACCTACCAAGGAGCATCCCCTTCCACTACTTGTATCATCCATTTGCCCACGAGGGCAACACCTCGAGCTCAGACATTAGAAAGGCACAAACCCCCTTGAGCACGAGGTAAAGTACAAACGTCCCAAGCCACCAAAATTATTCATCATCCCCCATACTCTACTATTAATAAAGGTAAGGCTCCCCTCATCTTCTACACCTTTCATTATCAAAATCACCCCAAAATAACAAAAGAATGTCGTGCTAAGGCTCTTTGCTTTCAACACTAGTCTAGAAGGCATTTATGCATAGAACGGTCAAACCTCTCTAAGAAGAAAATTGGACCAACTTGTTGAAAATCTCTCGTGGAAATTGTCGAGGAAATAGCACCAATTAAACAAGTCCCTACAATCTCCATATGCATGCTCAAACTAGTATAGCCACTCCAAGGACATTGCGAGTGGAAGCCAAATCAAGAAGAGAAGAATTATGGTTCTCAGTACTTCTAGAAGAACTCACTACTTCATTCACCATAAAGCTCACCACATAACTCAATTGTGTTCCATACCATGTCAAAAAAAATTATGTCATGATTGCCTTGGTGGTAGAATTTCTTACGGAAAATTATGCTATAATGTCAAGCTAAGCATGTGTAATGATCGACTCTCAACCCCCATGTATGTTATTGGTTTAGGAAACATTGATGTTGTTGTTCTCGGAATCCAATGGCTTCTCACCCTTAACACTATTTCTATGAATTTTGATGAGTTATTCCTACAGTTCCAACAAGACAGTCACATTTCTACACTCTATGGAATGAACAATGCCCTTACTCAGATAATTTCTTCTCATAAGATGGAAAATCTACTCAAAAAAGGGTCGAGATGGGTCATTGCCCATCTCTATAGATAAGAGACAAGTTTCTCGTTCTTGCAATCAAGGAGTGGATGGATAAACTCAATGGGGTTGGCTACTTCTCTAAAGTTTACCTTTGTTTTGGTTATCATCAAATCAAACTCTAACAAGAGGATGTTCGCAAAACACATTCAAAACTCGTGTGGGTTGTATGGGTTCATGGCTATGCATGATCTATGTTCCCTTTACTTTACAAAGCCTAGTGAATAAGATATCCATGTCTTACTTGAGGAGAGGAGGTATGTTCTAGTCTTTTTTGTCAACATTTTGATTTATAGCGACTCAAGGTTTGACCACATTTCACATTTAGACAAACTTCTTCAAATCTTAGAAGAGAATAAATTATGTCAAAAAATCTAGGTGTGCTTTTGGTCAACAAGAAGTTGAATACTTAGGGCATGCCATTTCTAAAAAGGGGTCAAAGTTGATCAACAAAGATTCAATCCATTGCAAGGTGGCCCGCTAACATTACAAAGTTAAGAGGCTTCTTAGACCTCACTACTTACAACAAAAGATTTGTTCGCAACTATGCCAAAATTGCAACTCCAATCACAACCCTTCTAGAAAAGAATTCATTTCATTGGTCTAATGAGACCACCCAAGCTTCTGTAGATCTAAAGGAAGCTATGACATACACCAATTTTGGCAATTTCATATCTTAATAAGGTGTTCATCATAGAACGTGGTGCAATCTTGTTATAGGAGGGGGTAGACCCATTTCCTTTCAAAGTAAGCATTCAATGGTAGAGATCCTGCCAAGTTCACATAAGAGCAGACAATGTTGTCCATCTTGCATGCAGTAAAGAAATGGTGTCAAAATTTTTGGAGCAATGAGTCTCTTCCTAAGTTGCACGAAACGTGTACAAGTTTCAAAAACAGGAACACTTGGAAACATGACCCCCAAAAAATGGGTACATCAGGGGAAACGCAGTATATATATTTATATATATAATTTTTTTAACAACACATCATCTCACAATAATATAAGAATGAGTGGCTAATTTTTCGGTAGGTTTAGAAACGATTTAGAGGTTAATTTGTTTTCATTTTCCATAAACCAGGTGCTTTAGATTTCCTATGGGTCCCAAGCCGCTCATGGGCCCTTGGAGGTTGCCTAGAAGTTTCCGAATTTCCATGAGTTTTCGGTATCGGTACGTGGGCATTTTAGGAATTTCATGCAACATAGGTCTCTTCCGAACGACAACAAAAGTGGATAGCTAAAATGCAGGGCTATGATTTTGAGGTCATCTCATATAAGGCAAGGACAACATTGTGGCTAACGCACTCTCTTGACAACATGGAGATACACTCGGTGACATGTTATATTTTCCCTTTTAATGACATGGATAAAAGCAATAAAGAATAAGTTGTGTGCTAAACCATCCACAACAATTAAGACACCAACTTCAAGATGGTTCCAACCATCCTAAGAATTACACTTGGGAAGTATGGATTTTGAGGTGTAAAAACCATGTCGTTTTATGCCCAAATTCTAGTTTCAAGCAACAACCTTTATATGAATTGCATGCATCACCTAGAACAGGTCATTCCAAATTTTTGAAAACATATCGTAGAGTCAAACACATTTTTTCATAGTGGTCTTAAGTGTGATGTTCATAAGTTTGTAGAGAAGATAAGATAAGATAATTTTATTAATGTCCGACTAATGACCGCAAAAGTAGATCAAAAGGACTATTGAGTACAATGATGTCAATACAATGCAGGAGTACCCAAAGGTCTCCTATAAAAGGCGAGATACAGAAAGTTAAGTGCAATAAGGTAGAGTGGTAGAAAGTGAAATATGCACCGAGGCATGAAGAACCCTCGGCCTCGAACTCATATACCTACACTGACGATGGGGTGTATCATAGGAGAAGAAGATCAATGGCCAAGGAGAACCAAAAGAAAGGAAGTAGATCTATCATGTAATGGATCCATCTCTCCTACCATCTGAGGCTGAATGAAGAAAGTTGAGTATAGTCGGTTGTCTCGAGGGGGACCTGGTGGGGCACCTAGATCATTCGTTGCACTGCTAAATGGTTGAGGTAGTGCACCAACGAGGTCTGGGGGATCTCATCCATCTCCTTAACGGGGACCTAGTCTGGCCATGTCACTGAAATCTCATGGGAAGAGGGAAGGTCCCACAGGTCTGCACTAGTCTGGAGTCCGAGTTGTGTTGGTGTTGGTTTGTCTCTTAGATGGGTGTGGCATTTGCAAGTGCAATAAGGAGAAAGATGTAAACTCCCAAAGTCTGCTTCAACCCCTACCCATTCCAAATCAACACTAGGAGGAAATATCAATCAATTGCATGATTTGTTGTTGTTGTTGATAGACTTAGCAAATATGTACATTTCTTAGTCATACAACCCACTACCAAAGCTAGCCAAATTGTCAATGTTTTCCTGAAGGATATTCACAAACTTCATGGATGTCCCAAGGTGATTGTATTGACTCACCAATCACTTTTAGAGAGACTTATTTAAACTCCAAAGAACCAAATTAGCTATGAGCTCCCCCTATCATCCTCAAATCGATGGCCAAACTAAGGTTATGAACAAGTGCCTAAAAGGCTACCCCCATTGCTTCGCTACTGACAAACAATCCCAAAGGGTTAAATGGCTATTGTTGGCATAATGGTTGTATAACACTTAATATCACACGGTAACCAAGATGACCCTTACATTCCTTCTATCTCGAAGGTTCAAGCAGTCACATCTCATATCCAAAAGGTTCAAGATACCCTACAACTTCTATGAGACACTCTTATGATGGCCCAAAACCAGATATAGCAAACAAATAAGCATCATTCAAAACGACAACTTGTCATTGGTAATTGGGTTTACCTTCACCTTCAATGTTGAACAAACAATTGTCTATGAAGCACAAATGCAACCAAAAGTTATCACCAAAGTTCTATGGACCCTACAAGATCATTGACAAAGTCAAGGAAACCATGTATGACTTAGAGTTGCCATATGCCTCATGAATGTCTCTTGCTTGCAAAAGTTCATTGGGCAGCACATTACAGTTCAAACAACATTTCCTCGATTAGATGAAGAAGGCGAACCCATTTTTGAGCCAAAATCAATTATAGACACCCGAAGTCAACATCTATGTCACAATAGCATCATTGAGTGTCCAATCATATGGAAGAATCTTCTTTCTGATGATGCCACATGGGAAGTCGAGGATTTCATTTAGAAGTACCCAGGATCACCAAAGCTTTTACATAGAGGGGGGCCATGTTAACCTACCTAGACTATTACTCTTTTCTTCTCCTTACATACGTTTATCTCTATCCTCTCTTTTTACCAAGATATGTAAGGGCCACACTATTTGTCCCACATCCACTATGGTCTTCTTTCTTTACTTCCTCTTTAAATAATACATCATATGTATTTAGGGGTTTTGTTGATATATGTGAACTCCACTCAAAGTGGTATTGGAGGTTGCACGCTCAAAGTGGCCAATAATATAATAGCTTCTTTTACCTCATTATTTGTCTGGCTCCTTAAAAAGTATTGCCCACCATGGTCGATCGAGCAACCAAGCTTGCATAGTTACTTTGTTCTCCTCGGCCTCAAATGTTACAAGAAACGGTTCTTTCCACTCTAGAGGTCCTCTTGGGATCACCTGGCCACTTTATTGACATCTGTATGTCCTTAACCCATGTTAGTTTTTCTTTAGTTTTCAGAATTTTTTGATGCTCTGATATCCTGTAACCTGATTATTTTGCTAGAGTATAGAGGTGGAGCCAAATTTTAACTGATTTCTCTTTAAAAGCTTATTTTGATTTTACACCCTAAAGTTTAGGATCTATTGTGTTTCTAATGCCTTGTTTTATATATAAGTTGGATGATCCAGTTAGAAGGCTAGCATTCTCCACTTTGAGATCCATCTGCTGTTTTGGCATGGTTTTAAATAATAAGAATAGAAAAGTCTTTGAAAATCCCACCAACAATTTATCAGATATCCCCAGGTTACACAGGAGACTGAACCACGTGTAATCATCACCTATTCCACTTTGAGATCCATCTGCTGTTTTGGCGTGGTTTTAAATAATAAGAATAGAAAAGTCTTTGAAAATCCCACCAACAACTTATCAGATATCCCCAGGTTACACAGGAGACTGAACCACGTGTAATCGTCACCTATATTGTCAAGGCAGCATGGCAACAATTATTCTGATTACAGAATTGAAGGAATATAGTGATATTCGTAGAAGACATGTGACTACCCAGTCAAAGAGACTAGGGACTTGTGTACATTTAAAAGTACAGGTGCACTTTATATCAGTCTGCTTAATGCATAATGTACATCTGGGAACCATGTTCACTATAAAACATATTAACAAGCTTACAAAAACTCCAAATGGCCTTCAACATTTCCCTGCCTAATCCTTTACACTCACCAGCTACTCTCAGATATGAGACCAATCCACACGCATTAATTACACGAATAACCAGAACTCCAGTGGGTAACAGAGGGGCCTAAAGCAGCCATGGCACATCCTCAAGGACATAAAACAACACTATAATGTGGCCAACTAATAAGTGAGCCACTTATGACTCAGCCTTGAATGTCTCACATTACACTTGTCAAAGCTAGGTTTCTAATTCTGTTGATATGTCACAATGTTCACAACAGCAATATATTTCTGTGAAGTATCTAACTCAGACTCAAAGTCTGGCAAATATCGGATAAAACTTTAAAAGCATTCCCGATTTTCCGGTTACTCTTCTAACCAATACCATAAAGCATAGACGTAAAAGTATTATTTTCCAACACAAGATAAAATATTAAAGTGCTTCAAGCATCATGCCCGAAGAAACTGCGGCACAAAGAACAAACTTCCTTTCTATTTGTTGTTTCAAGTTTTCATAGTGGAGCAGATTGTTATTATCAATTTCAGGATTAACTGTATTAGAATAATAACGTTTCGGACCCGCGATACGCGATCCATCATCGGGACGGGAGACGAAAGAGAAAGAATAAATTAAGGACACGTGAGATGCTAGGTGCCAGGAAAAACCATTCTGCCAAAAAACCCTGCACATTTCGCTTAGGTGTCAGGAAAGACTATTCTGCCAAAATTCCTGGGATAGGCAGCAAGCCTCGTCCCTTTCAAACTCATGACATACAGATGGAGCAGACCACAGCCCTTTGAAACTCATGCGATACAGGTGAAGCAGAGCCAGCGTGAAAAGAACCGTGGTGGAAGCTTAAAACTCCATTGACCTCTTTGGCGAACCAACGCCACATTGGCAATAAACAAACATTCATAGATGGAACACGATATAGCAAAGTCAAAAACAAAACTCTACCGAATTTTCAATATTACTTTCAGTTACCCAGGCAAATCCCTTGACAGGCTGAAATAACCGGGTGCAAATTGATAGTTGAATGGCGAATTGACTGCTAACCCTAGTTTACCTAAAACTGAGAAATAGTGACCCTACGCCTGTAATCACATTATGGATATTTCGCCATGATGTTGGGGTTTGTATTGCATTCTTGGACGTGAAAACATAATCTGAACATTGGCAGAAAATAAATTAAATTTAAAGACAAATAAGAGGTGAGAAGTAGAACACGCACCCGATCTTCCGGATGAAAACAAGGATGAATAATTCCATTCATATCGAGATATAAATTATCATACTCCAAGTTATTGGGATTCGGTTTCGTTGTGTCAATGGGTATAGTGACGCCATTGATCTGCACTGCATCCTCCTCCACAACATCTACAATCACATTCGGAAATTTATCCGACAGCCACCGATAAAATGCCGGAACACCCATCTTTTCACCTAAAAAAACACCTTTAAAATCTGAAATATATATAGATGTGCGCGCGAGCGCGCCGTGGTTGAAGAACAGTAACAGGATCCGGTGTTAAACGTTTCTGACCCTGTAAAAAATACAGACCCCTCCTTCCAAACGAAACCTCCCTCCGCGAGGGTGGATAGATATATCAACGGATTGATCGATCCATGTCCATGTCAAGTGAAAATGGACAGATTATGATGAAACGCAGTGGCCGTGAGGTTAGGAGGCGGCGGAAAGGCTTCAAATCCCAAACCTAAACTTATACCCGCTTCATCGTATCATGCATCAAACGTGTATCATACACATTCGTTACATAAAAGAAAATAAAAATATTTTGTGTCAAAATATCTTTTGTAAGTCATGTTCTTACTTTTTCAACGAAGTGGATAGCTCCTCTCCTATGAAATTTACCGCTCATATTTTAACTCCAAAACCTGCAAGAAGTGAAATACATGTCGGTTCAAAAAACAACCTTGTATTGCATTCTGCAAAGATAATGTTTTTGTACGGGTCGTTTTGGTTGGGATACGCTAACTCTTACATTATATATATATATCACTCTTTCTCTTTCCATGTTATAATATCGAAGTTTAATTCCTTTGCAAAATTGGTGAGTGAGAATTTCAAAGGAGAAGTGAGAACATCACCGTATATAATTTGCAAGTGAAAAGCTGAAGTAAAGATTAACTAGCAATTGCACTTTATTGTAAGTGAAGGAAGCAAGAAGATGTAGTAGGTGCATCTAAATGAGACATATGGAATGAGAATCATAATTTGAAGTGTTGAACCACTAGAGTTGTTTCCATAATGTTATAACAATAGAGCAATCAGATTATTTGCATACATATGGTTGTGACATCATATCAACCTTTGCCTCTTAGTTATAATAATAGAAAAATTGTTTGAGTGACTCGGTTTTGGTATTGATCCTTTGTTTTATCATCACATGTGTTTCACATCTAAATATTCTTTGGACTTGCAAACCCACACATTAATCTAGAATGCCAAAATGATATTTTAATGACATCCATTAAAATATTCCATACACTAGTATTTGTATCATTTTGAATCAAAACGATGCAAATATTGATCCACCCAGCAGTTGGCATTATTGTCGGATGCCAACATCGACTTTGACAAATTCATCCACTTCGGCATGCATCGTCGACATTTGCGACTGACGAACTATGACAGATTGTCTCTATGTCTTCCAGTCGATCGTAACGGTTGAACTTCGGAAACCATTCTAACTTCTCTTGTAACTGAACGTAACGGGCATACAACCCAAGCGTTCTCAACACTCTATTTAAGCATGTAAAATATTGTAATATAGGGGGAGAAGAATCAAGAAGCAACAGAGTGAAAATAAATAAGAGATTAGTTCACATTCCTGCATGTTGTCTATGTGTGTATGTTTATGTGCGTAGTGTATTTCCTGCTTTGCTTATTATTATGCTTCCGCCATAACAGTACTGATTCATTCAATCGAACTGTTGTCCTCGTCGTGCACCTGGGCGTGTACGGATCATTGGTATCAGAGCTTCATTCATTCAGAGCTTTGTTCGTGCTTAAGTTGTGCGTAGACACTTCCATCGAAGTTACCTAACTTATGCCTGTTCAAACACGCTCGCAAACTCAACAATCCAAGCAAACACTACCTTCAAAGATGGTAGGAGAAACAAACAGTAGACATGCAATTGACGAGAAAGAGCAACTCATAGAGCAAGTGTTGGCTCGACAACAAGCTGAAATGTTCACCCAGTTCATTGAGATTCTCATGCGATTTGTTTCGACAACAGGAGGATTTCCGACAAGATCTAACTCCGAAAAAATCAGTCCATTCAAGGTGCAAATGAATTTGGGCATACCGAATCTAGAAGGCAAGATTGACGCGGAATCCGTCAACAATTGGGTACAACAATTGGAATCCTATTAGTGAATCGACTCTCATAAACTGAAAAGATCACCATTACATCCTTAAAGATGTCAACATCTGTGCACTGCTGGTGGGAGAACCTATCGACAAAGATGGAGAAAAGTGGAGACCCCATAGAGACATGGGAGAAATTTGTCGAATATATCTGAAAGGAGTTCTACCCGCCCAAGTACATTGAACAGCGTTATAAGAAGTGGCAGCAACTAAGGCAATGGAAAGACCAGTCCGTACAAAGTTACACCGCCGAGTTTTACCGACTAATGGCTAGACTTGGCGTTCAATAAGAAGAGAAATTGCTTGTTCTGGAGTACGTCAGCGGATTGTCCCCATACATTCAGCAGGAGATGGATTTTTTGAATGTCAATATGCTTGTGGATGCATTCCACTATGCCAGTGAGCTTGAAGCCAAACAGAAAGGAAAAGCATGCTTCATGACCAAGCCGATAGGACGACCACCCAACAAGAAGGCACCAGTCGACTTCGAAAAGTTAATATCTTCTCAGCCAACTCTGCCAAAGCAAGATCATGGCAAAAAACATTCTCAAAAAGACAAAAGGGAACGTAGCAAACAACCCCCTACCGGGAAATGGTGTGATTACCACAATCCATCATGGCATGATACGTCTGAATGCAAAGCTCGGAAGACATTTTTGGCAAAGGTGTTGACATCCGACTTGTTCGACAAAACTCTGGTAGAATTTGACCCATCAGCAACGACCCTTTTGACATCGACATCGACCACTCCAGCAACCTCGACTATCGTCGACGAGGAGGAACAAGAGCGCCTATTCCATACACAGATATGGGTTCAAAAAAATCCATTGCATCTGATTATGGATAATGGTATCCAAGAGAAAGTCATTTCTGAAGATCTTGTGAAGGAACTAGGTCTTGTTACCACTCCACATCCTCGGCCTTATAACATCGGTTGGATGAAGGATGGACAGGAACTAAGGATCACCCGACAATGCAAACTAACCTACTTCATTAAGCCTTTTGAAGATGTACTCTGCAACGTGGCACCACGCTCCATAACCGATGCCTTGTTTGGGAAACCTTACTTATGGGATTAACATGGAAATTACTAGTCACAACCTCAAAAGGTGATTGTCAGAATCCGAAACCAATGGTACAACATACCAGAGCGACGACCTACACCAACAAATCCATTAAAGACTGAACTTCCTCACATGAAAAGACCCTTTCTATATTATTATCAAAAATATTTTTAATGCCTTCTTCCACTTCTTCAAGTACCTTTCACGACTTTAAAGCAACTATTTTTTCCCAACCTCTCAACACAACCTTGATTCTATTAAAATTGTTACATAGTTGAGTGTCTCAAGTGACTATAAAATGGCTTATAGTTTTTTTATGACGAGGTCTCTAAATTCAAGAACATCAAACCATTTGTGGTTGGATTTAATCAGACTAGGTGGCTACCAATACCCCACCTCCAATTTCAAGAGAATAGGGAGATGATCCGATAGACCTCATGTGCCAACCTAAGAGTTAATTCCTAGTTGATCATTCTAGAAGTATTATACCATCAAGAAGTTAGTCAGTGTCTTGGATATCCACTCTCTACCTCATCTAACATTACACTAGGTATAAGAAAGTTCAATAGGTTCTACTTGATAAGACGATGAACCTCAAACAACTAAGAGAAGTAATATCCAAGTTGATCTCTTCTAGCATTATCCCCCTAAAATTCCCTTGATTAAGATTTAAATTCAAATCCCATCCCAATATCACATTTTCTCCTTCTATAATTCCTGAGTTTTCCAAGGCATCCCAAAATGGTTTTATATCCCCTTAAGGACCATAAATATTAATTAAGCTCATCGCCTTCCCTAGTTTTTTTGCTTTTAGCTTCAATGTAATACCTGAACCTAAGAATAAAGTGGAAATAGAATCAAACTTAGTAATCCAACCTGAAATAATGTCCCCAAACAACCCAACAACCTTAGCTGTACAAAAATTCCAATCATGTAAGAAAGAAGATTATAATGCAATAACTTTCTTACCAAAACGCATAGTTTCCTGGAAAAAAAATACAATATTAGGCTTGTAGACTTCAAATAATATTTTGAAAAACAATTTCTTGTGGGCACCCCCAACCCCCCTAACATAAAGAAATAACAAAAGCGTTATGGAATTGAAGTAAGGGACTTCCCTGCTCCAAGGGCCCTATTAATAGTTTGATGTTTACCTTTTCTCACTTCCTTCTTAGCCTTAGATTTTTCCAAATTCGTATGGGTCTTCTTTCCTACTGAGTTAAGAGTGTGTTTATATAAATCCATCCACATCTGCTTCTTCACCTTCCCTCTCACAATATTTTCAAGAGCGAAACTACTAATTCAATTTAGGGGGAGGGTTATGGAAAAGGTTATTTATGAGCTTTGTCGTGGATGGAGGAACCACGCTCTATTTTTGATACATAGTTTGGGCCCTAGGAGGTGGCCTTTGTACTAGCCTCAAGGGAATCCACCGATTCACTAAATAATTTTGATAAATTAGAGTTCCCCCGTGTCTCTAACCCATCCCTTCTATTCTCCATCCCCTCTATAGGATTGCCATCTCTAGGGGATTATAAGGTTAGACAGGGACCTTCCATAAAGATGTATGTTAGGTTAACTAGCTCCTTATTTCACTGGCTTTGAGAATAACCATTGGTTTAATAAACAAGTTCAATGAAGTAGGGGTGGGGGCTTCAACTTCAAGACATCCTTTATTATTGCCTTCTGCTTAACGGGGTTCCCCAACTCAAGGGGGATATAAGGTAAGTGTGTGTCCTTCCTTAGTGTTTTCTGATGGGAGAAGTGTTTCGTAATTTCAATCATGGAGCCACTATTCTTGTTTAGAAAACATAAATGAGAGGAAATGTTGCGAGAAAATCTCCCTACGGATAGGTAGATATCCCCTTGGGATTAGAAAAGGCCCCTAGTTGCCTACCCAAGACAGAGATGAAACAAATAGACACTATAGTCCTCCTAGATCTAGCTCACACATCAACTAACAAGCTATGGAAATACAAAGCAAGTAGATGGCATACCTTACTTTGATGGTTGTCCTGCTGCTCCTAAGTTGCTACAGCTCTAGCCTTTGATTATGGACTTATGAACCTGTTCACAAAGAAAAGACAACACCTTCTCCAACGCAATATATGTATAAACAAAGATCTAACTATATAAATAGAGACAATTTCACGCATTCATCATTAAAGACATGAAAATGAGAGGAATAGGCTAAGTTATATTAATGATAAGAAAGCCAAAAGAAGCTGATTACAATGTTACACCTTGATGTCCAAAGTAGTAGCACCTCCTTCCAAGCTCTCCAACATCACCCTTGCAAGACTCATAGGATCATAGGTTTAGTGTTCCCAAGATCACCCCCCCATAGCTCATGGATGGCTCTCTTTAAGTAGGATTTGGGAGGCCAACCACTAAGAGGAGATTATGGATCGAAGTGAATAATATGTGGATCAAAGATCTAAATCATGCCAAGGAGGGAAAGTGAGATGGGATTCGAAGGGGTACCTCATCCCAAGAAAATCTCCATGAGATCCAAGATCCAAAATAAAAGGGATAAGCCTAAATCAATACTACCGCTCCCCTATAACTAAGCAAAGTGCGGTAGTACCGCTCCCCCATAGGTATGCAGAATGCGGTAGTTTGACACTACCGCTCCCCCATAGGCATGCAGGGCGCGGTAGTTCCATAAGGCTTAATTTTTGGGGTGGTTAATGTGCGTTTCGACCCCTTGTTTGTTGGATTTTCTTCCAAGTGTGACTAGGGAAGGTACCAACATTAGAATGAAGGGTCCTAACACCCTTAGGAGGCATAAACATCATGTTTTCCATGGTGGTAAAACATGATATTCTCACTTACACATGGTGTGGCAATTGGAGGTATAACAGATGCCCCCTAAAGTGTGAGGTCAGAATGAATCTGATGGCCGAAACACTTTACAAATAATAAGTCTTCAAGGATATATGAAGGAGAGTTGGAGAAGAGTTGCAAGCAAATATCGACAATATGTCTAACGGCCTCGAGGCGGGCATACCCATGCTCGGAACAACTGACTGAAAGCATGGCTGTCGACCAATACATTGCAGATCCATGATAATACTGACTTAACAATGACTGGAGACAAATCATGGCTACTAGACTACAAGCGTAGATCCATGAAAAGACAATGACACAGCCACGACCAATACAAGAGTGGATCTGTGTGACAGGACATCAATGAGGTCACCAACATAATATATATGTGGGAACCTACTCAAAAAATCTCCATCGCAACCTGGATGTGCTAAAAAGACTTCAGAACTATCCGGGGTCTTCTACTCGATCCCAAATCGATACGAATCTAACCATGTGATTACAAGGTGTTGAAGTCGAACATGGTAGAAACCACTTGATTACCGGTCAATGATTGAAACCGTTAACAAGTGCGAGGGAAATCACCAATGATGAAAATGACTCCCAAGGTATCATGGTACATCTCGACGAAATGTGAATAGATGAGTTGATGTCGAACATCCGCGAGATCATTTGATCAGAGGTCAATGATGAAAACCTACTGTCGAATGCGAGGAAACCTGCCATTGAGGCATGCAGGTACCAAGGTACTAAGGTTGGTTTCTAAGACTAATTCCTGGATAATGAGTTGAAGTCGACAGGAATAGACTCGTCGAAGGAGGGCCATAATGGATCCCACATCATCAACACGAAACCGACATAGGAAAGTGATATGAAGTAACGAATCAGATGAGTATGGACTGACACAGGGATGTAAAGGCTAACAATATCGCAGAGTATGACTAAGGTAAACTTCCCTTGAACATGAACGACACGACAATAATGACTCGGCAGCATTGACTTAACGAGGCAGAGACCAAGACATAATGCAACGATGACTGAGGCATTCTTCAGATGATTTGAAGGAGCGGGACAACTCATAGAATTGGCATGACTCAGAGATAAGTAAATTACCCAACTGTATGACGAGACGCAAAAAGGTGCCATGTTCAAGGGCGACACAAGCTGCCATGAAGCTTTCTAAAAGAAACTTAACTTATTCCCCCCTAACCCCCATCATGTTTGATGAGTACCTCTTTGTTTTTTAACGAGCTTGAAGAGGATAACAGATGCTCGGTATAGCTCATCCTTTGGACGAGTCCAATCCCACATGTTTTACGAACCTGAGAAAGGAGGGGTTCGGTCCCAAAAGGGTCCTTCAATGTTTGATTTCACGAGTCCAAGGAAGGAAAACTCGGTCGTCATTTCATGTTTAGAGAGTCTGAAAAGAACTAAAGAAGACTCCAACGGTCCTTTTTCGTAAGGTTAGCCTCATCGCCCGAAAAAGGGTAAAACAACGCGGGAGAGGACTCTTCCAGTCATGATTGGATGGAGTATTCCTTTTTCGTAAGTAGTGCCCCCTAGTCCGAAAAAGGGGTAAACTATCACTAGGGAGACGATCATTCAAATCCTTTTACAAGCGTGAACGAATCAATTTCGCTTGGCAATCTTTTCCTATTTAGGGAGTCTAAAAAGAGCTTAAAGAGGACTCCATGTACAACTTTGTCATGGTTGATAACCAAGTATGACAAAGGAGAAGTAAACTCGGCACAGTTCCTTTTCCGTAAATAGTCTAGCGAGGCCGGATAAAGTGATAAACCTATACTCGTTAGACACACCTTTTTACTCCAATTTGTTTAACGAGCACGATAATGGTATCAAAAGCACTCGGAATCTTTTTCATGTTTGGATCCAGAGCACGAAAGAGGAAAAAGTAAGCTCAAACCACTTTTCATGTTTTTAACCAGAGCACGAAAAAGTGAAAAGTAAGCTCAAACACCATCTTACTGTTTTTTAACGAGCTCGAAGATAGGTTGGAAGAATGCTCATGATGTCTGCTTCATTTTTTAACGAGCTTGTAACAAAAAATGAACTATGCTCAGGATTAATTTCATGGTTTAATGAGCTCGAAACCTAAAAAGGAAAGTATGCTCGAAAATGTTCCCAATGGTGAACTTCTTCCCGTCATGAAATCCAAAGGTTGGTACATGCCCCCCAGCATGATTGCTAGAAGTAAGTGACTTAGCTCCAATGTGGTGTGGAGAGGCGATCGAGTTGACTTCAACGTAACTTCCAGAGGTTGAAGACATTCCCCCAAGCTTCATTTCATTCGCCTAAGGTATAGGTGAGTGAAAAGAAGGTTCAGGTACTAAGTCTACGAGGAGACTCGACTCAAAGGGAAAGGATATGTTTCATTTTTTAATGAGCTTGACATAGGAGTAGAACTTTGCTTAGACTACTGGTTTCATTTTTTAATGAGCTTGAAGCCAAAGGTAAACTCTGCTCATGGTTAAGGCCCATTGACGGGTTCCTTCCCAACATGATGACCAGAGGTTGGTAAATGCCCCCAACATGATTGCTAACGGCTAAACATGCCCCCCAAGCTTCGTTTCGTCTGACTACTCTTCTTCCTTACCCAAAAATCCTGGCTACTAATCCAAATGTGTTCACCAGGATCAAGTGACCCAGGCAGATGAAATGAAGGTTCAAATCCTAACTCTAGCGAGAGACTCGAACAAATGGAAGGGAGATCTATTTCATTTTTACACAAGCTTGAAATAGATAATAACAATGCTTGAAAGGGTCCTTTTTATTTTTTAATGAGCTTAAAACAGAAAGAAATTATGCTCGAAGGTAGTTTCATTTTTACGCAAGCTTGAAACTGAACGTAAACTATGCTTGGGATTGGTTTCGTTTTTACACAAGCTTAAAACCAAAAGTAAACTATGCTTGAGGGTCGGTTTTATTTTTTAATGAGCTTGAAACAAAGAATAAACTATGCTCACAGGAATCTATTTCATTTTTTAACGAGCTTGACATAGAAAGGGAACCATGCTCATGGTGACCTGTTTCATTTTTTAACGAGCTTGACACATAAAGGGAACTCTGCGCAAAATGATGGTTGGTTTCATTTTTACACAAGCTTAAAACCAAAAGTAAACTATGCTTGGGATTGGTTTCATTTTTTAACGAGCTTGACACCGGAATAGAACTTTGCTCCAACGTCTGCCCCTAGGGGGAAGAAACCACTAAAAGATGTGGAACATTTAGGGAAGTCTGGTGACTAGGAGTCATGCGATGAGTGGGCATCACAAAGGAAAGCTGATCGATGGTCACAACATTCCCATGATGGGGAAAATACATCACTCGGAAGAGTGAGGACACTACAGCCTTCATGGCATGGACGTAATCGCGTCCAAGGAGTAGATTAAAATCTAAGGGACCTTGGATGACCATAACATCAATACAGACAGTTTTCCTCCCAAAGTGATAGGTAACTAAGGAAGGGACCCTAAAGGTCCAGTAGGCCTTCTATTGAAAGCCAGTATTTGGTCAGTGATGGGCACAAGCCGAGGAGAACCTAAGGCTTGCCAAGCAGTTGAGGATAGAATACTAACAGAAGCTCCTTCATCAACTATCGTACGAAAAATTTCTTTATCGGAAACTCCTTGAGATATTTGAAAATGAACACTCGAAGGAAAACGAGATTCTGTTAGACCATTCCAATCAAAGGAAATAACCTCAGTACTTGGAGGGGGTCTCACAGAAATGGACAGGGTTTCCCCTTGCCGAGGACATTCTGAACCGATAAGGAAAACATCAGCGGTTTCCAATTCACTCTCGCTTGGAAGATAAGAATGAGATGAAGATTGTGTCAAGGTGACTGCTTCAGTCCGGACTTTCTCCAATGAAAGAGCGGGATCGAGTGGAGATGACAGCGACTCAATCACTTCACTCTCGGAAGGGAGAGTGGGATCAATTGCAGATGAAACTGAATTGATCACTTGGCCAACCAGCAGGGGGTCGAGGGACAACTTAATATCATTTGTTGGAAGCACCAGTTGAGAACTAGTAATATCTTCCAACCACCGCGAGGCTTCGTCCATGCTCGGACAAAGGAAAGTACGGTGCATACCCTTGCATATCAAACAAGGATATAGGACTTTACCCTTCCGACCCTTCACCAAGGGGTCACTGGTTGAGGGGGTGTCATCGACATGATGGTCAGAGGTCGACGATACAAGTGGTTTGGGTTTTTTAGACCACACTTCTGATACACGGGAAAGATCAGGGCAATCCTTGAGAAGGTGATCACCCTTACAAAGTTTGCAAGGGAACTTGGGCTTACGGGGTGTTTTCGTAGAATGAGTGCCATTAGGGGCAGCCGGTTTACGCTTGGTCTCTTCTTTATCCTTCTTCTTCTTAACTTTCCTTTTCTTCTTCTTCTTATCCACCTGATTACTAACACTATTGCTTTCATCAGGCGAGGAAGAAGGAACGGAAGAAGATTCATTCGACGAAGAAGGGGAAGGATTAGTTTGGGTTTGACTCTCTCATGGTGGAGAGTTAACATTTGAAACATTGGGTGCAATCGGAATTACCGGATTGAATAACCAGACCGGTAATCCTATGGTTAATCCAGGAAGATTTAACGTGGCAATAAAGGGAGGACCAATATCTCCAACTGGAGGAAAACTAAAAGGTACCCCTTGAAAAGGGGTCTCTGGATTGGTAGTCCTAGAAGGAGCATGGGCGCATGGAGGTAGATTCTCCATGAAACAAAACTAAGTGATGTGGATGAAGTCTTGTTAAAAAGAACTCAAAAACCCTCAGGCAACCGAGCGTGTGAAAGGGGAGCTAGGAAAAGACAAGGTTCACAGGCCAAAAGAGCAAGCTAAAAAAACTATACTGAGGCCGCTGCCACAGTAAGCGAGCTGTACAACAAAACGACTAGAATGCCCAAGCAGCCCTACAAAGAAAAAGACCCTCTATAAGATAGCAAGCAAACTCCTAACTAAGAGCTGGAGACCTCAACAAGCTGTATCCTTCGCAAGGTGATGAAATCCAAGTCGAACAATACAACGTGAGAGACCGATAATGGAAGGATATCCCTCTACCGAAAGGGATCCTAGGTAAAAGAGCCCTAGTAGAAAAGTCGCTAAGCTACCTCGTTCATGACACGTTGGAAAAGGTTTTGGGCGCTTCTGCCTTACAAGTAAGACAATTATCGATGTTGCCTTAGGGCTAAGTGGAGTGCGGCATTCCACAGAGTCCGTCCGGTTCTCAATCTCGCGGCTGTTTAACCCCTGAAAGTTAAAAACAGTCAGGAGGCCCCTCCACAAACTGACTGTGACCGTGTCAATAAATACAAGAGGATTTTAGTTCCCTAAAGACAACGACTATGTCTCAGATGAAAAATGACAAGGGGGAATTATTTTGATGCCTATCCCCGGTGTCCTACCTAACTACCAAATTCTTTTGATTTCCTCAAGTGAGGTTAATATTGGTTTAGTTAGGGAGATTAATTTTAGAGGCTGCCTTACACAATCGGGTTATGGAAGTGCAACTTGATGGTGTTGTGACGACTCAAACCATGCAAATGAAGATGAATCGAAATGAGCCTTTCTCTTCGATGAACACTAGCTAAAGTAAGGAAGAATTCTTTCCGTTCCCAATATGCACAACCCAATGCACATGCAATTTTATTCCTTTTCAAAATGATAGAAAGAAGTAAAATATGTACCCAAAACTAACCCAAAGCAATAAAAAAGTTCTTTATATGAACACCAAACGCAACGATTCTAATCCATTTCCTATCTTTTCACACTTGAAAAAGACACACCCAAGCTATGGAAAGAAAGATTCTACAAATGCTTCCAATCAAATGCAAGACAAAGAGAAGAACCTAATAATACCGTCTAACTCAAATGCACATAACTATGAAACAAGCATTTCTTCTTCTCATAAATATCAAATGATTAAATTAAAGCAAGAAGAATACCTATGTGTTTCAATTTCATGAATATGGTAAAAGAATGACAAAATCAAGCTTCTCTTTGAACTAAAGCGGAGGCAAGGAATCAATCTTTTCAAACAATCATTAAATAGGATGTAAAGGAAATAAGATGCCAAGCAATCCAAACACACCAAACCAAAAAATGATCTCAAAACCTTTGGAATATTACACTAAAGAGATTTCTGGAAAAAAATGAATCCAATCACAATCCGATGGCGAGAAGAAGTTTTAAAAACCAATGCAAGCTATTGGGGCTTGAAAAGAATGACAATTCTACCTAACAAGCAAACAAAGCACTAGTCTGACTCAAGAAACCAAACAAAGGCTTTGATCTTCCAAAAGATGCAAAGAGTTTCTAAAACAAGCTAAAAATGAATTGTATCAGTCCAAATTAGTCATGTAATGGTCACAAAATCACTGATCAAGAGACTCTAAATCAGAAAAATTGAAAACATACACAAGGGATCAAGTTAACCCAAGGGGATTTCAAATTTCCAAGATAGAACCTAGTCTTCCAAATAAAGAAAAAGGGGCACAAATCTTCCCAAATGGGGTTTGGAAGGGTTCAAAGTTATGTTATAGAGATCCTAAAGTGACTGGGAAGGTACACTTGACTCCCATAACTAAAAAATGGCTTAGAGGACTCAAAATTGACCAAATGGCCTCAAAGATGCCAATGAAGGACTAGAGACAAAAATGTGGATGAAAAGGACTCAAAAGAGACTCAAATCTCTTCAAAAATGTGTAAAAAAGAAGCCAATGGACCATATGGAGGCACCCCGAGAGTTTAGAAGCAAAAAACCCAAGGGAACCCCTCCAAATAAGCTAAAAAATGACCAAAAAATGACAGTGCCCGCCCCCTAGAACACTGTGGGGGAGCGGTAGTTTTGACAGTACCGCGCCCTAGAACACTGTGGGGGAGCGGTAGTTTTGACAGTGCCGTGCCCTAGAACACTGTGGGGGAGCGGTAGTCTCCTGTAGGATTAAAAAATCAAAGTTTGGCCGAGATCCGAGCAAGGATAAGGTCCTAAGTTTAAAATGGTCCTCAATGATGATCAAAGAGGATCTAAGGTGATGAGAAACAACACTTAAAAGAGGATTTGATGATCTAAACAAGCAAGCAAAGGTGAAACTAGGGAAGAAAGGGCTCCCCAGCAGAGTCGCCAGTTTCTGTTGCGAGAAAATCTCCCTACGGATAGGTAGATATCCCCTTGGGATTAGAAAAGGCCCCTAGTTGCCTACCCAAGACAGAGATGAAACAAATAGACACTATGGTCCTCCTAGATCTAGCTCACACATCAGCTAACAAGCTATGGAAATACAAAGCAAGTAGATGGCATACCTTACTTTGATGGTTGTCCTGTTGCTCCTAAGTTGCTACAGCTCTAGCCTTTGATTATGGACTTATGAACCTGTTCACAAAGAAAAGACAACACCTTCTCCAACGCAATATATGTATAAACAAAGATCTAACTATATAAATAGAGACAATTTCATGCATTCATCATTAAAGACATGAAAATGAGAGGAATAGGCTAAGTTATATTAATGATAAGAAATCCAAAAGAAGCTGATTACAATGTTATACCTTGATGTCCAAAGTAGTAGCACCTCCTTCCAAGCTCTCCAACATCACCCTTGCAAGACTCATAGGATCATAGGTTTAGTGTTCCCAAGATCACCCCCCCATAGCTCATGGATGGCTCTCTTTAAGTAGGATTTGGGAGGCCAACCACTAAGAGGAGATTATGGATCTAAGTGAATAATATGTGGATCAAAGATCTAAATCATGCCAAGGAGGGAAAGTGAGATGGGATTCGAAGGGGTACCTCATCCCAAGAAAATCTCCATGAGATCCAAGATCCAAAATAAAAGGGATAAGCCTAAATCAATACTACCGCTCCCCTGTAACTAAGCAAAGCGCGGTAGTACCGCTCCCCCATAGGTATGCAGAATGCGGTAGTTTGACACTACCGCTCCCCCATAGTCATGCAGGGCGCGGTAGTTCCAGAAGGCTTAATTTTTGGAGGTGGTTAATGTGGGTTTCAACCCCTTGTTTGTTGGATTTTCTTCCAAGTGTGACTAGGGAAGGTACCAACATTAGAATGAAGGGTCCTAACACCCTCAGGAGGCATAAACATCATGTTTTCCATGGTGGTAAAACATGTATATTCTCACTTACACATGGTGTGGCAATTGGAGGTATAACAGGAAAGTGTGATCATACATTCAAAACTATATGACATCATTTTCTCCATAGAATTAGGGATTAATGTAGTATATCTTGACTATTGGTCCTCACTAGCTCCAGGCCCCAAAATCGACTTGGACACCTTTCAAGCTTGTTCCAACATCACCCTTGGAGTTTTCATTTGGTCCATCCATCTTATTTTTTGTCGAGACTCATTTGTAAGAGGTTGGGTCTTTTCCAATTCTCTTATATTTTGAATGCAGGTGTCCGACCTCGTGAAACCAAGCACACCTAAATGACAATTTTTAGTAATCAAGTATGGATGAAAGTTCCACCTGTTCCATTTACTCTCCAATTCAACTAACAAGCCTTTGGGAAAATCTAGTTTTACTAACACTTTTGTGACTATTCTATCCTCAAAGTCTAACCAACCCTCCTCAAAAGCTACAAATATTCCATTTGAGTCACTAGTCTTCCGCATAATGGTTTCATTCCAAAGCGCAAGAATAAAACCTGGTAAAAGCACCCAAATATTATGAATATAGCTAGGTTCTCATCGAGGATCAAATGAAGGAGACCAAGGCTCGAGACATAGACCTAATTCCCAATAAACCATTCTCCTTTTATCATTTTTAGCATGTTCTATTGATCTTTGAAAACAAGATAAATCCATCCTCACATTAAAATATGAAACTTAGGTATGTAACCTAACACAAGAAACCATTGTTTTCATAATGAGTTTTTAAAGGAAGCCCCCTTCACTAACTTCCTCATGAATCTTCCTATAAGATCCAAAGGCATCATCTTCTCAACTTCCTCAATCCTTAAATCATGTCTGACGACCATTTTAACTCTTTCTTTATGCACCCTAATACACTTTCTGTTGTGTTCCTTCTTCATCTTATTGCCCTGCCTTTTTGAAAAACTGGAATCTTGAAACACAAAGTCTTCTTCACTTATATCTTCCATCGAAGCAATGGTATTACTTACCCCCTTGTGAGGAGAAAAATCCAGGGAGCCTTATTGTTTCAAATAACCTCGTATTTCTTTCCACTAGGTTGTGCATCAATAGACATGGATATTAGAGGGACTGGAGAGTGAAACTGAGGGAATGTTGGAGAAACTTGTATAGATGTATCAAAACCTTTCACTTTCTATCGACCATCATTAAATGTCAATGCATATGAATCTTTCCTTGCAATATCATGTGGTACCATATGGGTCCTAACATATTTAGATACCAGATGGTACCAATGGTATTTTCCCTAATTGCCTTGCTACTTGTTTCATCCAATGACTTGAAAACCTCTAAAACCTTCATAATCCCATTGTCTCTCGCAACCTTGGAGCATTGCCAAATCTCCACTAACTCCTCATGTGACCAAAACATTAACCACAAATCCCCTCATCTTCATCACCATAGTTAATCAAATCACAATCTAGATCCATTATAGTAGGCGAGCCTTGAGTGCCCCTGCTAATACAACTCTTTCTAGCCTGCAGAAAGCTTAAGCCCTAGTAGCCTTGCCTCTACTGAAAAACCACAGGCCAAGCATTGATTGGTACAATTATTTATATTTTACATGTATTTTTTACTTGAGATTTATATTTGGCATATATATCGATTTTGATATTATCGTTCATGTATGTCATGATTATGTCATTATGTATGTGTGTGTGTGTGTGTGTTCGCAAAATTGTCATTGAAGTCATAGGAAAATACCATGGGTGGGTTTCCATAAACCATGGATGGGTTTCCAAAGCCATGTACTTATTAGTAAAAAAAAGGAAATTAATTATTTACGTAAAGGTCTCTTATATTAATATCATGGGTGGATTTTCAAAACCATGGCTAGCTTTCCAAAACCACGGCTAGCTTTCCAAAACCATGGACTTATTAGTAAAAAAGGAAAATCGCTTATTTACTTAAAGGTTAACATGCCTTTTCAAATAGACACAATTCTTTATCCAAGGAAGCAATAATTATAATGAAGAGATTGGTGTCCCTTGCTAAGTTGGTGCTTAGCAGTGGGTATTGGTGTCTCCAATAGGTTGGTGCATGCAAAGATCCATAATAGTAAGTTAGTGCTTGCAAAGATCCGTAAGAGTAGGTTGGTGCCTACAAGTATTTGTATTAGTGGGGATTGGTGTCTACAATAGGTTGGTGCCTACGAATATTTGTAACAATAGGTTGATGCATACAAAGAATTATAAAGGAATTTTTTTTGTGGTTTTCTCCTGAAAGGGTTTCCACGTAAATCTTGTGTTCCATGTTCTGTAATTGATAGATCTTATGTGTGATTGTTTTATTGTGGTAATTGAATTTAAATAAGTGAAAATATTGTCTCATACGGATTCACCCCCCCTCTTAGTATAAGTGCGTGTTCAATAATTGGTATTAGCGTGGGTTCCTAAGAAACAATCTAACCACTAGAAGGTAGATCTATGGAGCACACATGACCGATCCAAAAGGTTTCTCCACAAACCTAGCTCCATTGTTCGACGGAACAAACTATGCATTCTAGAGCATAAAGATGAGAACATATCGAGTGGTTCTCTGGTTTGATGTTTGGGAATCAGCGGTGACTGGTTATCCAACAATAAAAACTTCACCAAAAGATGTGGCTGGGAAGAAGCCTAGTGAAAATAATGCAAAAGCCATGAATGCTATCTTGTGTGGTTTATCAGAATTCGAGTTTGTCAAGGTGATGCACTATGAATCAACAAAAAAAATGGGAAAAGCTTCAAAATGTCTATGAATGCAATGACAAGGTTAAGAAGGAAAAGCTCAAAATTCACAGAGGATAGTTTGAGAGTCTAAAAATGAAAGATGAAGAAAATATTGCAGCCTATATCCTTCATGTGGATGGAATTGTCAACACCATCAGAGGAATTAGTGAAAAGGTTGAAGATTTGATGATTATACAAAATGTGTTAAGGTCGCTCCACTTAATATTTGATGCAAAAGTTTCTGCTATTGAAGAAGTGAAGGATCTTGATAGATTGACAATGGATGAATTGGATGAGATTCTCGCTACATATGTGTTGGAGGAGCTTAATCGACCAACCAACTAGGTCCTCCCAACTAACTAGATATTACTCGGCTCAATCGCTCAGATTGGTTAGGCCAATCGACTAGACAATTAGGAAGATATAACTATATACTGTTTGCATGCACTATATAATAGGTTGGTGAGCTAGAAGATGTAATGCTGCTTCTTCTACATGATGGTCTCATAATATAACACAACTTGTTTCTCCTATCACCACTACTTGTATTCTTTCTCGTATCTTTATGTATGTATGTATGTGTGATCTTGCGTCTTGCTATGTATTGATGTGCTACTGGTAACCATATGTAATCCCTTAGATTACAACATTGGTTATGTTGCCGATAGTACTAAACCAGGATGAAAGATGATCACGTCTACATAAATGGTAAGCAAGGAATAAATTTGAAAGTGGTGGAATTGAAAGACATCGAATTAAATCCAAAACCATGCTAGAATGAACAAGTTTACCATTGCTAAGGCTAGAGAGAAATTTTTCATTGAATCACATGGAAAATTTATAGAAGTTGCACCTCGCGAGATAAAGAAGTTGGTCAATCGAATTCATGAGAAAAATTGAACCTTAGAATGAATGATTGTTAATGCGTAATCTATACAACAGAGGACAGACGAATATGTATGAGTGGCTTGAGTAGATAAGTGATGACTACTGTGAAGATCGAGCTATCGAATAAAGGACCTCACTCGAAGAAATCAAAACTAGATTTTACAACGACATCTACGACTCCTTTTTCACCATAATTCCGACCTTGATGTACAAATTTCTAATTGAAAAAGGATTTGGTCACATAGTCAAACCTCAACTCCGTTGGGCCTCAGTGCAACTTCAGACTGGGAACAAAAGAAAAAATATTGGGAGCACTTTGTTCGCGAACGTGAGTGGGAATATTTTCTAAATAAATGAATACCATTGTCGATTACGCTTTTGTTGTTGAGTAACACTTAGGTCAACAATGGGGGATAATCGATCATTTCAGATGAATGAATATACAATGCTAGTTGACATGAGTGCAAAGAATGAAGTCCAATAAGAAACCGATCCTCACTCAACGAGTAGCCAACCATAAACAAAAAACTAATATTCAGAAGATTGAACGAGAAACGAGAGGAACTTAGAAATATTCTAAGTATGCTTCGTGACAAGAGAAGTATGAAGAATTCAGTTGGGATGGTCGAGCAACCAAAAGGCCTACCTAAGTGGAGGGAAAGTCGACCAGATGATAGAAAAGATGAGGCACTGACACCAGTAGAAGGGTCATAGTTGATGGCTCTAACCCCGCAATCCTTGCAAATTACAATTCTCGATGTCATGACTCCCATCGAATCTGTCCCAATGATTATGAAGATTGGCCCAAGTATTAGACAAATCATTGAGCGAGATCTGGGAATTGAACCTAGAAACAATAACATATAGTGTCAACTAGATCAATGTGGACAAATTATGGACCAACTGATGATTCATAGACCATCGCATGGTAACTGGGTTACCTTTACGCCCGAGTTCAGAAGACACAATTTTAATATATTTTATTCAAAACACGTAGAGGTACCCCCCTTTCCATCAACTTTATTGATTGAAGTACCTAGCTTGTCAAAGATCCGACCTATCGACGAAGATTATGTAGAAGAAGTCAGACTGTCTTGTTACAAAACTCACCAGCCATTAATAAGCACAAAAACTCACCATATAAAAGTAAGTGCAAAAATTAAACATAAAGAAGTAAGTACATAATTAAGTTTTTCCATAGTTGGTTATTCATCACCAATAAATAATAGAACTCAAAATAAAAGTAGAAATTATGTCAAGATGGCATACCATCATCCAATTCACACTCTTATTTATGAAGGGGATGAAGACCCCAAGAAACGTTGGTTTGTCTATAAAACCATATGGAAAGCTAACCTTATTGATGACGAGAATCAATAGATTGAACAGTTTGCAGGTGGTCTTCGAAAAATAGCGCTTACGTGGTACATTAACTTTATTGAAGATGGAGCAAAAACGAAGCAAGAGATCATATAAGCTTTTCTAGGCTTCTTAAAGACCCAGGATAATAAGCATCTGGCCAACCACAAACTAAAAGAAATTACTCAAATATTGGGTTAATCAGTGTGCAAATATGATAGAAGATTTAAAGACTTTCTTAGCCAAATGCCTTCTAAGATGGACCAAACAATCATGATCTAGTTTTTTGTTGTAGCTCTACAACCAAGAATTAAAACGCCTATGTTGTTACTTGAATTTAAAACGTATGATGGCATTTTAAAGAAATCTTTAAAATTCAAGTTGAATACAAAATTTTCAGTCGGACCTGCCGATAGAAGACTTGAAGAAAAGCTAGAAATAATGCAACAATTGCTTCAACAACTTGCTGTAAGGCACAACAAATTATGGTGCACGATGTTGAGGTGTATTTACTGTCTTAAAGAATCACCCAAATATTTAATTATCAACCAGGGTTGGTATTCTTAGAGTTGTGGCAAAATATATGCTGAGGTAGAATGGCACCTAAGTTTCGGCTTGTCAGACCTTAGAATTGTTTAATAAAGAAAATATCGAAAGATCTTTCAAAATGAAAAACTGAATCAAACTTCAGAAAAGATAACAAATGAACTAACTAAGCCTAGCTAAACCAACAAATTAGAATAGTATCAAGTCATACTACTCTACTCTATGACTAAATAATGGAAAAGCTAAAAACAAATGTTGATTAAAAAGCAAACTACTTTTTATAAAGATGGCAACTACTTAATCAATTCATCAAAGTCTAATCTATAAATTAGAAACAACTATGAAATGACTCAATTTGGCAATAAATGATATAAACAAAAAACCATGTTAATTCAAAGCAAAACTATAAACTATTTAATGAATTCAACAAATATTCAAGACTACACTAAAGCATATAATTCTAATTCTATTCTCCTTGATGTTGTACGTCAAAAGTAATAGGAACTGGAGTGAATGTATCGTAATGACTTTCAAATGTAATAGCAAAACAAAATGGGAGTAAATCTAATCTAATTTCTGCAAAGAGATGTAAACTACAAAGAGTCCAGTTACAGTTAACTTTATACATTATGACCTATCTTCTATCCATAAACAAAATAATATGAAACTAATGAAAACTAGAAGCAAGTAGAAAACTTAATAAAGATATTTATTTCTGAACTCAATTTGGAAGCAAGTAGAAAACTTGATAAAGATATTTATGCAGAAGCAAGTAGAAAACTTGATAAAGATACTTATTTCTTAACCAAATTCTATTTCATAAACATCTTCATTATTTATGTGGATGAGAAACTGATCCTATGTTTGATGAAGAAATTACCAAAACTAAGATACTTGGAGAATGAAATTATTAACTCTAATCTGAACTAAATCTTAAGAACATGTAATAAACTACACTAAGAATAAAACTGATAAATTCTAAAACAACAACATATTAGTAAATCATATATGAAAGACATAACTCGAAAACAAAGTGAAGGAAAATGAAATGAAAATTAAGAATAATGACAAAACTGAATTAAAACTTTTATGGAACATAAAATAGGGTCCTAATTATAGTTAAGAATGCTAATTAGAAGAGAGAAAGATTACAATTCAAAAACTTAAGAAACTGAATTCAAAATAAGCATAAAAACAGTGCAGAAAGAATGAAAGTCCGAATGACGATCCAGATGGAAGAAAACGAATTAAACTAAGGAAAGAGGCAGTTTTGATGATCTTAACGTCAGCTGGTGAATGCATATGAACCTACAGTGCAAAGAAGTCAGTGAGAAGACTGTTGAGAAGCTAAGATAGTAGGAAGCAATCTATTCTAATTATTATTTGAAAAAAGGAACTACTTCTATAACATAGTTAAACAAAACTAAGCTACGAATAAAACTTAACCTACAGCTACAGAAAAAGAAGCTAATAGACTAATTCTAATTATAACTAAGCTTGAAACAGAAACTAACTAAACAACAACGATCTAAACTCTATCTAGTTGCAGAAGACTGAAAACAAACTAAAAACAAAACACTATGCTTGGTCGACCATTATCAATTCTGGAAACATAAATTAGGTTAGCAGTGAAATACAGATTACAGAGAGATAAAGAAATGACATATACAGGAAAACATAATTAATTATATAAACTGGAAAATGAACTAGCTATTTGCAGAAAAAGAAATTACAGAAAAACATAAATAAAACCTCTAGTTGATGAGGGGCCCTTCCCAACAATCGGAGATGGAAACTAAATCAACTTAATCACCAACAACATCGCATCAACAATAAAACGCAGGAGCTTCCATTAACTGAGAAAGTTACACAGTGTTTGCAGCTTAAAAGACTAACAATTTCCTAAACTCTAGAGACTCGGAGACTAACTCATCTCAGTCACGAAGAGGTCTATATATACAATTTTACAATGGGGAGAGCAAGTCGACCCTTTAGTGGTCGACTGCTCTAATAATAGGCAGTCTTTAGTACTATAAAAAATGACTGCCTGTGATTCATGACAATGCAGAGGTCGCCTGCCTGCTTTCACTGCGTCGATCCTACCTGATGCGAACAACTGCGTGTTCGTTTCCTTCAACCGTGGATAGAAGCATGTGATGGCAGGTCGAGCGTGGAAGGATGGAGCTGCTGGAGCGTTGAAGTGGGCAGAGAAATGTGTTGGCGAACTGAGCATGGGGCGGACGAGGCTCCTCTAGAACATTGACGTGAGCAGGTGGGCGTGATATCCGGCTGGACGAACAGGGAAGTCGAAATTCTGGAGTGTTGACGTGGGGAGACCGTGTGTTATCGAGCTCAGGAGGCAAGGAGGTGAATCTTCTAGAACCGAGGGGCTCATCAACCATACCCACCACATAGCTGACCGAACCCATGTGTCCGTTTCTGTCTTTAATGGCCAGGAATATGCCAACTGATGATTCTGCGGATCGAATACAGGGTTGAATGTGGGTTGGATGCAGCTGAACATTGGCAACATAAACACGTGTCTACATGGAGGGTCGTTTGAATACTGCAACCTGTAGAGCAAAAAATAAATGCCACGCATGTCTAGAAATGTCACTTTAAACATTAATAAATCATAATATAGTGAGATTTGACCAAAATTCATATGATAAATGAATATATGCATACTTGGTCTGTTTGATGGTCTGAATGGCGAAAAGAATAACTTATCATAGCAAAAATGATGAAAATGACGCTACTCAAAGTAGATTTGATGATAAAAAATGGTGACAAAATGGACACCAACATTCTCCCAAACCGGAGATATGCCAGGTCCCACTGAGCAAAACAGAGAAGTTCAGGAAGAAGGCTGAGCTGCGGTAGCAGCTGCCTTCGACTTGGAAGAGGAAGTGGTTTTAACTTTAAGCTTCTAAAGCTTCCTAAACTAGTCCTTCAAGATGTCATACTTCATCCGGAGAGTAGTATGGGACGTTGTTCTGGCATTGACCAAGCATTCAAAGCTTCTTACTTGTGTGCACAGTGCCTTGTTTTCTTTCTGAAGCTCAGAGATTATTTCCACATTTTTTTTTATTCTGGTTTGTCAACCGTGCTATCACTTGGGTTAATCTATCCACTTCATGCTGATTCGGAATGGGCTGTTCTATGTGATGTTCTAGGTCCTTTTGAGGACTTAACTTTCTTGAAGATGTTTCAAGATCAACCGTATGTTCTTCAAGAACTCTATCTTTGTTGTGTGCAGGGGAACTTTCAGCAAAAGGGGCTTCAAACAATTGAGCAGATACATTGGCTAATGTGAGGAGAGGTGTTTCAAGGATATGGTCGTCTGACTAGTTGTCTGAACATGATGGCTGAACAACAATCTAAATGACAGACTGGTCGACGAACTGTTCACGATTTGTTCTCGTGGATTTAGTGGGTATTGAAAAGAGTGGAGGTTTCGAAGTAGGATCACTAAGGGTAAACTCAGGAGAAGGAGATGGATGGACAAGGTGTACATCTCCTGAGGGATTCTCATCAAACCGCACACGCTTGGTGTCTTGTTTTGTTCATGTAGAGGCTTGGGTAGGCTCACTAATACTGGCTTGAAAACAATGGTGTTTTCGAGAATCAGAGGATTTGGCAATAGGCTTCTCGATCAAATGAGGGTTTAGTATTTCAAAAACAAAACGATCCCAGGTTTTCCCTCTCTCTTCTAGCTAGTGGATGATCAAGATTTTAATAAGACAATGATGGTACAAGCTCCCAGAGGGATTAACAGTATTCTTCCTGACCTGGCTTGAAATTTTCTCTAAACTTTTCAAGAAATAGAATGGGAAATTGAGGGTCTGATTGTTAACAAAATGTGCTAGCAATCTAAAATGGAAGACTTTAAAAACAGTAAACTTACCCTCACAATTGATCAGATGGATGATGATAGTCAAGGGATCTAGGTATTTCGGCTTGACCCACTCCCAGTGGAATCCTTTTGTTCCAGCGACATGTTGATATTCGGTCTTCAAAGCAAACTCGTGAGCCTTCCGTGGATGGAGGAGATGTTTATGCCAATGGACTCCTTCCCTAGGGAACTTCGTGGCTAATGAGATAAATTCTTCCGTCACAGAAAAAGTGAGATGGCCAACTTTCGTCGTCTTGCCGTCGAATCCTTTAGTGAATAACAATGATATTTCACTGTCGTGGCCTTGGAAACGGCGGAGAAACATCCCCCATCCAGCTCGAAGGAATACCTCACGACATTCTTTGAACTCGGGGATGCGAAGTAAATCCTGGTAACTTCCAGGTTCATGACGGATTAAAATTGTTGATAGAGGATGGGGGATGCAAATAGATACAAGGGGTGCAAGAAATTGCAGAGGACACGACTCAACAGAAAAGACGAACAACGAACGGAATGGAGTGAAATTCACGTAGCCATCAGTTTAAACTGAAGTCCGTTTGAGTGGTTGATTGATCGTAGGCATATCACACTTGTCATTCAAAGATCTTGAATTGAGCACCAACATAGAAATGCGTGAGTTAGAGAATACATGTGGCTATGATATTTTCAACCATGTCCAAAGCCAAGCTTTGGACAGGTTGAATATAATTCTCGAAATGAAATTATAAACGTGGATTATACATGGGAGATCATGATAACTCGATTAATATGGTGACAGATCGTACAATAGGATAATTAAAACCATATGGCGGTCATGCAATGATTCTGAAGATCGAATTGATGCATAATCCATTCGTTTAATGGAGGCAAGATAGATAAGGGAATGAGACCACGTGCGAAATTGACATTTGATTGATTCCTGACATAATGAGCCAATTAGATTTATCAAAAATATTTAAATTTGGACACCTTGGCATGTTTAATAAAGCCATTATAAGCTATGGTTTCATTCGGCACTTCATTCAGATCGTTATACATTTGCCTCGTTCGTCACCTCATTCGGATCGGCATTCGACCCGTCATTCAACCCTTCATACAGACTTTTGTCTGTACAAGATTTGCTTGCTAATGCTGAATGAAGCTGATTTTGCAGGGAATTTCTGAGACTGTTAGTGCACAAAAGATGTTGTAAACTTTGCTTTTCTGGATCTTTCAATTGCATTCCTCTTTATTTGTCATTGATTAGGACAATCCTTCTTTTGCTATTTCGCATTATTCCTGAAAATACCTATCATCTTATTAGAGATAAAATAAAATTTTCATAAATATTTAGAAAGTAAAAACAGTTATGATCCTCCCCCAAACCAAAAAATATGGCGTGTCCTCAAGCCATCAAAGAAAAATTGATTAATATTCAAATATTTTTAATACATGGTTCAGGCAATAATCTAAAAAATGTTGTGATAATTCTCATAAGAAAATGAAATATTAACTAGTATATGTAGATGATTCAAATATGTACATTCGTCAAAAAGAATACAACAATGCTTAAGAAGACCATATGAAGAATGTTAATACAGTCGATGTGAAATTCCATAGGAAAACTAGTCATCCACGACTCATTGTAAAGATCTCTTGTCATCCAAAGAATATAAATAAGGTTCACCGTAGAGGTGGTGAGATTTATTATAGTTATGGGTCCAATTTCTAGGATAATCATATCCTAGGTATTGTTTGAATTAGATGACACGGCCTAAGTCCAACTTACAACCATTCTCTAATGATAGTATAAATAATTGGCCTAAACATGTGTTTGTATACTCAGGTTTTTTATGAGCCATGTGAATAGAAAAGTATTAACCAAACCTCTTTTACTCGATATTGCCCCGCTGCCAGCAGGCCTACTCAGTACCCCGACGGGTGTATCTTGGTACCATGCAAGCATAGCCCCGCTGCCAGCGAGCCTGTTCAGTACCCCGACGGGTTTACTTGCATTTACCAAGCTTCCTTGTTTAATATTTTACTTAGCATGGACCTAATGCCAGCGAGCCTGTTCAGTACCCTGGCGGGTTTGCTTTGTATAATGATATTTTTAGTAAGGAAACTGGCTGGCACTAGAGTGTGCTGAGCCTGTTAAACACATAATTCAAATTTTAGCACGAACCTTATGAGTAACTTTATTTATAATGGCCCAAATCATAGATCATGTCAAAAGATAATAACCTAAAGCTGTTCTTTGACCTCTCAGTCTATCTTCTTCATAAAAGGTCAGTAATGTTCCCCACAAAATAGAAAATATCACTCACTTTTGGGCTACCTTTTAAAAGTGCTTAAGCGACAAGTTTTGATAATGAGTCTAGGATGGGCTAGTAGTCCATAGGTGTAAGATAGAGCTTTTGAAGATCATAATAATTAAAGAGGATCTTAAGCAACTGTTCTAATGATAAATCAGAAATGTACATGTTTGAATCAAATACCATATACAGAATCATACAAGAAAGTGGTTAAAAATGATATCAAGAATGCTTTAGTTTTCATTATAAATTTCAATTTTTAACGATAATCGAAAGAGAAGGAGAACTATAAGTATTTCTTTTTTTAGAGCACTTCCCTTTTCGGATAATATCGCATGCGCTGATTATAGGGTTATTGTAATCAAACTACAAAACCACTTGTTAGATGATTCAATTTTATTCAAAACAAAAACATATGTACAAAGAAAAAATCATATGAAGTTTAAGAAAAAGGGAAAAAGAGTCTTCCTGTTTTAATTTAGAAAATTTCATAAGCTGATCATAAAAATGAATTTCCTGTAAAGAATGCAATCAGTTGTTAGAAATGACTCTTATTATTGAAAAACAAGAACATATTTACATATATACAAAGGAAGATAACCCATAATTATTCAAGAACTAGGAGAAGGAGGAATGACTTCCTCTTCTACCAGCTCCATTTCCTCTTGGTGTAAGGCATTCTGCACAAATTCTTGTTTAGATATTGGTTGATGATAAAGTCTAAGACTATGACCATTTACAACAAAGGAAATTTGAGAGTCATGTATTGTATTAATTTTAACGGATCCATTATCAAAAGCTGTAACAATTTCATATGGACCCATCCAACGAGTAGTTAATTTGCCTTTAAAATTTTTGTACCTTGAATCAAAAAGTAATGCCCAGTCTCCAGTTTTTAATCGTTTTGTTTAATGTATATATCATGCCATTTTTTGCATTGGTTTTGTATTGAGATTGTGCGTTGAATAACATCTTGCCTAATCTCGTCTAATTCATTTATTTGCAGGATTCGTTGTCTTTGTGCTTCTTCTAGATTCATCCCTAATTGTGCAGCCATACGAAAGGTTTTGACTTTAAATTCAATAGGTAGAAGAACTTGTTTACCATAAATGAGTTCATAAGGTGTGTGGCCAGTGGTGTTCCTCCATGTTATTCTGTAAGCCCACAAGGCTTCTGGGAGCCTATCTGCCCAGTCTTTGTGGTGTAACTGAATAGTCTTAGTCAGGATGGCTTCTAATACTTTGTTAGTGGACTCTACCTGACCATTGGCTTGCAGGTGATATGGTGAAGATTTACAATGTCTAATACCATATTTGTCAGTAAGCTCTTTCATTAATTTGGAGGTAAACTGAGATCCTTGATCGGTTACAATTTCCCTGGGTACACCGAATCGAGTAAATATTTCTTCATATATGAATTCTACCACAGATTTATCTGTGGCTTGGAATAAAGCTTTGACTTCTACCCACTTGGTGACATAATCTGTACAGACTAGAATGTACTTCTTCTTGCGAGACATAGGGGAAATTGGTCCAACGAAATCTAGAGCCCATTTTTCAAAAGGTTCAATCATAACTTGGGGTTGTAAGGGCATCTCATCGGATGGCGTAGGTCTACACATTCTTTGGAAACTGTCACGTCCCTTGACATACTTTGCAACATCTTTGAAAATGCTTGGCCAATAATACCCAGAGTGCAACACTTTGTATGTTGTTCTCTTATCAGAAAAATGCCTACCACAAGGTCCACCATGACATGCATGTAGGATCTCTACCATCTCATCCTCCTATACACATCGTCTAATAATAAGATCAGGACCAGCATGAAAGAGATCATTATCCACCCAAGAATAACTGGAAACTATAATCTTACGTTTTTCAGGTGGGGAGAGATGGTTTGGTAGTTTTCCAGTTGCTAAATAATTGGCTATGTCTGCAAACCATGGGGTTCAAATAGACACAACGAACAAATGTTCATCTGGGAAGCTATCATCGATAGGATTAGCATTATCGTCAGTTTAAATTCGAGAGAGAAAATCAGCTACCACATTCTCTCGACTGGGACGATCAACAATGGTGATGTTAAATTCTTGTAACAAAAGAAGCCACCGAGTCACTCTACCATTGGTGATAGGCTTATTCATTAGAAACCTGATGGTGGAGTGGTCAGTGTGTATAAAAATCTCATATCCTGTGATATAATGACGAAACTTGTTGATGGCATAGACTACTGCTAGAAACTCTTTTTCAATAACAATGTATTTTGATTATGTGGGAGTCAGATTTTTACTAGCAAAGTAAATGGCATGTGATGTTTGTCCCTCTTTTTGACCTAAGACTGCCCCTATAGCTATGTCGGAGGCATCAGTGGATATATGGAAAGGAAGGGACCAATTTGGGCCCCTTAGTATTGGTGCCACTGATAGCTTTGCCTTCAAGGTTTCGAAGGCATGTTGACATGGTTCAGTCCATTGGAATTCTCTGTCTTTCATGGGTAGCTTGAACATAGGTGCGGCTATCTTAGTGAAATTTTCAATAAAACGTCTATAATAGCCTGCATGGCCAAGAAAACTTCTTACATCCTTCAGAGTTTTCGGAGGAGGAAGATTAACAATTATATCTATCTTGGCAGGATCCACCTTGATACCTTGAAGGGAGACATGATGTCCCAGAACTATGCCTTTAGTTAGTAACATTTTACATTTTTCATGACTAAGAGCTAAGTTCATTTCTTGGCACCGAATAAGAATTGTTTCGAGGTTATCAAGGGCTTCTTGGAAGGTATTACCATAAACTGTAAAATCATCCATATAAACTTCTACACAATCATGTATAAGGTCAGTAAAGATTCCTAGAACTGCCCGCTGGAAAGTAGCAGGTGCATTACATAGGCCAAATGGTAACACTCGATAGGCATATGTCCCCCAAGAACAAGTAAAGGTTGTCTTATCTTGATCCTTAGGTACTATTAGTATTTGATTGTATCCACTATACCCATCAAGGAATGAAAAATATTGTTTCCCTGATAAGGTATCTAACACCTGATCGATGAAAGGCAATGGGAAGTAGTCCTTAAGAGTGGCCTTGTTCAGTTCTCGAAAGTCAACACAGATACGCCATTTCCCTGTGACTTTCTTTGGAACTACCATCAGAGGAGACACCCATTTACCTTTGGAAATTGGGTAAATGAAACCGGCGTTAAGGAGTTTTTGTAATTCATCTTTTACTATATCCTTTAGGGATGGATTCATTCTTCTCTGGGGCCGCCTAACAGGAGGTACGTTCGAGTCTGTGTAAATGTGGTGGATACAGGTATTTGGGTGTATACCTTTCATATCGATATATTCCCATGCAAATGCTCCAGTTTGATTCTTGAGAACTTTTAGTAATTGTTTTTGCTGACTCTCATCTAAACCTGCAATTAAATGTAGAAATTTTTCGGAACTAACCTCGCAAGGTATGGTATAGGATCCTAGGTGTTCTTCGATTGCGAAGACACAGGGTGTACTTGTAAATGTTGAGAGGCTCATGTTTTCTTGGAATTCATCTCCAAATATTTGGTCAAGTTGGGAGAAAGACTGAGGAAAGTCTACACATGTTGTGGAAGAGATAAATTGATTCAACACATTCTTGGTATTTTGCTCTTGAAGTGCCCGGGAGAAATCACTAACAAGGGAAAGTTCTTCCAAGTTCTCATCCCCAAAAGGACAATCTAACCAAAATAGGTTTTCAGTTACTGGCTGAGCTAGTGGGTATAAAGTTAATTTTCTTGTAGATAACCCATCAGAGATAATCATCTCTCCATCCCTACATCCTATAAATGCATTGGCAGTAGCCAACCAAGGTCTTCCCAAAATAATGGGGTGACCTTTGGAAGGGTCTTTTGATTCTATGACCATGAAGTCCACGGGATATTCCCATGAAGCTACTGATATAGTGATGTCATCTAAGATCCCAGTAGGTTGAACCATAGTGCGATCTGTTAATTCTAGCATCGTTGGGGTAGGGCGGAGGAAGTGTCCTAAATTGAGAGTTTCTAAAGCTGTGGTAGTCATCAGGTTGATAACAGCTCCTAGATCAATAAGTGTGTTCCCTATGGCGGTGTTATTGATGATAACAGTCACCACAGGGTTTCCTGGATTTGAATACTTTGGGATTCTAGGTTGGTTTGCTATGTAATCTGATATTTCTCCTATTACATGAATCGTCGGAGGGTCTTTTTGTTTTCTCCTTGGTCTTTTAATACAGAGTTCCTTTATTACTTTACTATAGATTGGGATATCCTTAATGGCTTGTAACAAATGGATCTTAATACAAATATTTTTCAATTCGTTAATGATATCATACTCTGGATAAGTTACAGGTTTTTCTATTACTAGACGCTCCGGATATGGAGGTGATTTTTCCCTTGGAATTACTTCTTTGTGTGGATGGTTGTGTGTTGAAGATTTAGAAATAACCACATCTTCAAGAATGTCATCATTCAAAACTTCGGTAGGTATGTTTTCTTCTTCATTCTCTTCTTGGATAACAACTGATGACTTGGGATGATCTTGCAGAACTCTTCCAGATCGCAATTGAATCTCATGTATTGGCGCGGTCGAAATGGCATATGATGGAAGAGGTAACAACCCAATGTTGTTAATTACTTGGGTTGGTTTGTTGTTAGGATTTGGTATCGGTTGTGCAGGTAATATTGTGGGTCTTGGAGGATTCATGTTCTAGAAAGGGTGAGGTTGATTTGGGATAGGGGGTAGTGAAGGAGGTGTAAATCCAGGCAAAAGTTGTTGAATATTTGGTGGGTAAGGATAGTTAGGCATAGGAGGAGGTGGTTGAGCATAAGATTGTCCTCTCCACCCATGTGACCATTGTTATTGTTGGGTATTCTGAGGAGGGTACTGCGGAGGCCAATTCTGCCAACCTGAAGTATTCCATTGTTGAGGAGGTTGATAAGGATAGTAATAGGGTGGAATTTGTGATGGATCTTGATATGATGGTTGATCTCTAGGTTGCTAAGGACTCCTAGATGATCCACCAAAGTTTCCACTCTTATACACAGCTTGCAACCTAGGCAATGATGGACAATTATCGATCGGATGTTCTTTTGTACAAAGGTGACAAACTGAAACATTATTCAATGGACATTCTCGTTGAGGATGTTTAGTTCTACACCTAGGACAGAAAACACTCATTGCTGCACGCTCTTCATCTTGCCTCTTTTTAGCTTGCAGTGCATCTAGTTGAGAACCCATGGCTCCTAAGATATCTGTTTTGAAATTTTCCAACGAGTTTCCCAACTCTACCCTTATAACTCCACCAGGACTGGATGTGCTCCCTTTCATGTTCCTAGCATAAGATTCTCGAAAGTGTCTTCCACCTTTCCCTCTGCTCCTAGAGTAATTCCTACATAGTTCACAAATCTGTGTAAAAGGCTGATGAGAGATATCTCATGCTGCCATGAGATTAAGGTTTTCTAAGAATTCTTCTGAGATTCCCTTGAGGAAGAGTGTTCTTACTGCATATTCCCGAAGATCACTATATTTAGATTTATGTAACACATATTTAAATCTCTCGATACAATCTTCTAGGCTCTCGTCTTCAAGTTGTTGAATTTTAAAAATATCATTGCGAGAGTCCTTAGGTCTACAGTATTCTTGATATTTTCGTAGAAATGCATTCTTCATGTCTTCCCAAGTTCTAATAATAGATTCTCCTAATCCCATAAACCATCGAAGAGCAGAATCATTTAATGTGGCAGGAAAGAGTTTTAGTTTTTGGCCATCTTGTAGGTAATTATAACTCCTACACAAAATGTCAAACTCGAATAAGAATGTATCCGGATCCTCACTACTCTTCCCATAGAAGGTTGGTAGTGAGGAGGGAGGAATATTTTTCATAGTTACATCTTGTGCAGTGTCTAAGATAGGGAATCCAAAAGTACCTTTGGTTCTAACCTCTCCTTATCCTTCATCTTGTCGGACACGATCTTCATTTTCATCCTCCATGAAGATTCGATTGCCAAAGAGAGAATACCAAGGTGGATCCTTTCTTGGTGAATATGGGATGTCCCAACGTTTTGTTTCAGGAAGAGTGTTCTTCTTTTTAGGAGGAGAATCACCAACTATGTGGGTATCTAGTTTTGAAGTTCCTACTGTTGTTGTCTCAATCTGTGAGATAACTATGTTCACAAAATTCTCAAAAAGAGCATCTACTTGTGCAGGATCAACAAAATCTACTAAGTTTAGACCACTTACTATTGAAAAAGTAGTGTCCTTGGGTTTTTGGACTAATGGAGGGTTGGAAGGTTTTGAAGTTTTATCCTTTGGAGTTTCCTCTTGTCTACGTTCAATCTCAATATGAGCTTGAGGCTCCTGTGGAATTTCTTTATGAACAGACTTTTTTGATGTCCCTATGGTTTCCCCTAATTGATTTCCAGAAAGGATTTCCTTTGCTTTCCAAGTAGGACTATCCCCTTTAGGTGTCTTCCGATACCTTTTTGCTGAGTTAGTAGTCGGGGTGGCACGCCCCCTGTATAGGTTAGTAAGAATTTTGGTGGGAATTTTAGGAGGAAGGCTAGTTTTAATAAATCTACCTTGCGAGTTTCTAGACTTATTCATGAAAAACAAACTATAACTGAAATAAATTCTAACTTCATCACTATTAGTGTTGGGTTTTGGGGATGCCTGTTATAACAAATGCGCAGGTTCTTACCTCTCGTCTTACCGCTCACCTGCCACCAGCCTATTTCTAAGTTTCAAAAGAAGAGAATTCAAATCTATCCCTAAGTTTTAAGAGAAGGTCCTATTTATCTACGACTGAATTCTACCTATCTATCTACAACTCCCCGACAACGACGCCAAAATGTTGAGGTGTATTTACTGTCTTAAAGAATCACCAAAATATTTAATTATCGACCAGGGTTGGTATTCTTAGAGTTGTGGCAAAATATATGCTGAGGTAGAATGACACCTAAGTTTCGGCTTGTCAGACCTTATAAATGTTTAATAAAGAAAAGATCGAAAGATCTTTCAAAATGAAAAACCGAGTCAAACTTCAGAAAAGATAACAAATGAACTAACTAAGCCTAGCTAAACCAATAGATCAGAATAGTATCAAGTCATACTACTCTACTCTATGACTAAATAATGGAAAAGATAAAAACAAATGTTGATTAAAAAGCAAACTACTATTTATAAAGATGGAAACTACTTAATCAATTCTTCAGAGTCTAATCTAGAAATTAGAAACAACTATGAAATGACTCAATTTGGCAATAAATGATATAAACAAAAAACCATGTTAATTCAAAGCAAAACTATAAACTATTTAATGAATTCAACAACTATTCAAGACTACACTAAAGCATCTAATTCTAATTCCATTCTCCTTGATGTTGTACGTCAAAAGTAATAGGAACTGGAGTGAATGTATTGTAATGACTTTCAAATGTAATAGCAAAACAAAATGGGAGTAAATCTAATCTAATCTCTGCAAAGAGATGTAAACTACAAAGAGACCAATTACAATTAACTTTAAACATTATGACCTATCTTCTATCCATAAGCAAATTAATATGAAACTAATGAAAACTAGAAGCAAGTAGAAAACTTAATAAATATATTTATTTCTGAACTTAATTTGGAAGCAAGTAGAAAAATTGATAAAGATATTTATGTAGAAGCAAGTATAAAACTTGATAAAGATATTTATTTTTGAACCAAATTCTATTTCATAAACATCTTCATTATTTATGTGAATGAGAAACTGATCCTATGTTTGATGAAGAATTACCAAAACTAAGATACTTGGAGAATAAAATTATTAACTCTAATATGAACTAAATCTTAAGAACATGTAATAAACTACACTAAGAATAAAACTAATAAATTATGAAACAACAACATATTAGTAAATCAAATATGAAAGACATAACTCGAAAACAAAGTGAAGGAAAATGAGATGAAAATTAAGAATAATGACAAAACTGAATTAAAACTTTTATAGAACATAAAACAGGGTCCTAATTATAGTTAAGAATGCTAATTAGAAGAGAGAAAGATTACAATTCAAAAACTTTAGAAACTGAATTCAAAAGAAGCATAAAAACAGTGCAGAAAGAATGAAAGTCCGAATGACGATCCGGATGACTGTCCGAATGACAGTTCGGATGGAAGAAAATGAATTAAACCAAGGAAAGAGGCAGTTTTGAGGATCTTAACGTCAGCTGGTGAATGCAGATGAACCTACAGTGCAAAGAAGTCAGTGAGAAGACTGTTGAGAAGCTAAGATAGTAGGAAGCAATCTATTCTAATTATTATTTGAAAAGAGGAACTACTTCTATAACATAGTTAAACAAAACTAAGCTACAAATAAAACTTAACCTACAGCTACAGAAAAAGAAGCTAATTGACTAATTCTAATTACAACTAAGCTTGAAACATAAACTAACTAAACAACAACTATCTAAACTCTATCTAGTTGCAGATGACTGAAAACAAACTAAAAACAAAACACTATGCTTGGTCGACCATTATCAATTCTGGAAACATAAATTAGGTTAGCAGTGAAATACATATTACAGAGAGATAAAGAAATGACATATACAAGAAAATGGAATTAATTATATAAACTGGAAAATGAACTAGCTATTTGCAGAAAGTACATAAAAACATAAATAAAACCTCTGGTTGATGAAGGGCCCTTCCCAACAATCAGAGATGGAAACTAAATCAACTTAATCACCAACAACAACGCATCAACAATAAAATGCAGGAGCTTTCATTAACTGAGAAAGTTACACAGTGTTTGCAGCTTAAAAGACTAACAATTGCCTAAACTCTACAGACTCGGAGACTAACTCGTCTCAGTCACGAAGAGGTCTATATATACAATTTTACAATGGGGAGAGAAAGTCGACCCTTTAGTGGTCGACGACTCTAATAATAGGCAGCCTTTAAGACTGTAAAAATGGCTGCCTATGATTCATGACAACGCAAAGGTCGCATGCCTGCTTTCATGGCGTCGATCCTACCTTACGCGAACAACTGCATGTTCGTTTCCTTCAACCGTGGGCAGAAGCATGTGCTGGCAGGTCGAGCGTTGAAGGATGGAGCTGCTGGAGCGTCGACGTGGGCAGAGAAATGTGTTGGCGAACTGAGCATGGGCGGACGAGGCTCCTCTAGAACATTGACGTGAGCAGGTGGGCGTGATATCCGGCTGGACGAACAGGGAAGTCAGAATTCTGGAGTGTTGACGAGGGGAGACCGTGTGCTGTCGAGCTCAGGAGGTAAGGAGGCAAATCTTCTAGAACTGGGGCTCATCAACCATACCCACCACGTAGCTAACCGAACCCATGTGTCTGTTTCTGTCTTTAATGGCCAGGAATATGCCAACCGATGATTCCGCGAATCGAACGCAGGGCTAAATGGCAGACTGGATGCGGTTGAACATTGGCAATGTAAACACGTGTCTGCATGGAGGGCCATTTGAAGACCACGGCCTGTAGAGCAAAAACTAAATGCCACGCATGTCTAGAAATGTCACTTTAAACATTAATAAATCACAATATAGCGAGATTTGACCAAAATTCATATGATAAATGAATATATGCATACCTGGTTTGTTTGATGGTCTGAATGGCAAAAAGAATAACCTATCATAGCAAAAATGATGAAAATGATGCCACTCAGAGTAGATTTGATGATAAAAAATGGTGACAAAATGGACACCAACACACGACGTGCTCGATGGAAGGTCATACTAAAGACAATTGTCGATATGATGGCCATGACTTCAAGACAATAGAATAACATTTCAAGAATAAAGAAGGCCATACCCACAGGAAAGAAGATTACTATAAGAAGAACCACAACTCTTTCATGAATAAAGATGACCAAAAAGCTTTCGAATTGCTCAAACAAGCTATTACTGCAACATATATAAAATGTTTGAGCCTCATTCAACAACCGAATGCCCTTATAATGCTGACAATGTTAAACCCAAATGGTGTGGCATCTATCGAACTACACAACACGCCACTGCAGAGTGTGTCGAGCATCTCAACATTAAGATGAACTACCGTATAGTCTATCAATCACAAACCGTTGAGAAGAATAATCAAACAGGTCGAGACTCTAGACATAACGACTAACATAACAATGGATAAAACTAATGATGAGGCTACAATAATCATGGAAGATATAAAAATAACTAAGGAAGCTGCAATTTCGGTCAAGGAAAACCCCATTATTATGTTTGTTTCAGTGAAGAACACTTGAGCCCTACCTATCCCTAGAAATACATGACATACCTCAAGTTTTGTACAAAATTTGGGGTGGGGGAGAATAATCTAGAAGAATTCCTCATCATGCTCAAGAATCTCAATAATAAAAATAATATTAATCTCTTGTATGGTGTCCCTAAGCATGAGGTTTTAAATCATAAAAACTTGCAAACCATTACAAGGCACGACACAGGAATTGGAGATGACAATCCTCGAATTGCAAAGATTCAAAGTAAGGAAGGTCATTATCCAGACCCACACAAGCATAGACAAATATTTAGCAATGCTTCAAAAATATTTGAAGAATTAGCATAGGAAGAGGAAAATGCAAAATCTAAGAATAAACTATTAATGAATTATTACAACTCCTTACAAAGCAAGAAGTTGTTTCCAGACTCATTGATTTAATGTATATGATAAGGAATAACACAAGAAATTAAAAATTGCTAAGAATTTATGTTGTCTTAACCAAAAAGAAAAACTTGACATCAACCCACTTGTCAACCTCGAAGTCGAAGGATATTGTGTCTTGCAATGTGTCCTTGACTTCAAGTCACAAGCTAACGCAATGACAAGATCGACCTGGGAATGACTCGGTCAACCACAACTATTGGAGTTGGGCATCTATGTTAAGCTCACCTACTAGGGTCTAATCAAACCCATTGGAGTATGATTTTTTTTTAACAATAGCATCATGGGCATTGAAACACAAATCAATTTCGAAGTAATCAAACCGAAGGAAGGAGATAAATAATTTCCTGCATTGGTCGATCGACTGTGGGGAAGAAAGATGAAATCCTCCATCTCACTTGAAAAAGATAGAATAGAACTCAAGGGAGATGGCAAAACAGTTTTTGTGCCTATTTACCAATCTCAAGAGAAACCATGGGCAGAGCCAAATGACCATGGTGAAGACATAAGAATATTATCTCAAGTTATGCAGAACAATGAAGATTCAATTGAGCCAAATGACCATGGTGAAGACATAAGAATATTATATCAAGTTATGCAGAACAACGAAGATTCAATTGAGCCAAATGACTATGGAGAAATTCACTTGGGGTCTCCCATGTCCATTAGTCAAAATTTTGACTCTGAACTTTATGACTAGCGGATGGAAAATTACAAAGCAGATGCAAGAGAATGTTGGTTAGTCAGGGTCATTCCTCGTCATTCAATACATAATTCTTTGCAATATCCGTGATTCCAATTTTTTTGAAAAAAGAACAAGGGAATATCCAACCCTTGTGCCGATGAAAAGTGAATCAATTAATTTACCTCCTCTACGGTACAAAGAATGAGAATTGCCTTCGACACATTTCGAAGAGGTTTCCAAAAATGTTGGTGAATAAGATCGACTACAAAGTTTAGTCAAGACTTTCACGGGACAAGCAGCTGCATGGTGGGACAACCATAAGCCATACATGCAAAATTGGATAACTGCTTCAACATATTTTAATGAAAGATTTAGTGGAAAGAAGGTAACAACTCAAGCAGAAATTCATAAATTTATCCAAGGATTAGACCCCATCGTGCACATTGAAAACTGTTAGAAAGAATGGAAAATACTTGGTTATCAGGATGAAAGAGTATAGCCCCATTTGTTCCCAATCACATTGGATGACCTACCTTACAAATGGTACAATATGGAAGAGGCGAGAGGAGAAAATTGTTGCTGGAAAACACGTAAGGAGAATTTTATTAAGGATTTTTCATTCCCTCCTACAAAGGAATGTCTAAGAGAAGCGATCCAAGAAATACAACAATTTATTAAACCATCGGAACAACTAGTCGATATATCCAACAAAACTGATAGACCTAGTTCATACTGCAATATATTCACGATAACCTAGAAGCATTTGGTACATCCTCCAACCCGATTAGATATGAAGAATGAGGATACACATAGGAAAAGTTTTTGATGGAAAATATATCATCGCTGCTTAACCCATCCAATAAATTTAGTTTTGAAAATTTCTACAAGGGACAGAGAGGATGATGATGAACTAAAATTCTTTCCTCCGTCGTTCATAGAATTCAAATAAGGAGAACAACCAATTGATAAGTCAAAAGCACCATAATGGATGGATCCTGAAATAAAAATAAAAGAGGTCGACATTACAACCAACAAGAAACCTAAGATGGCGAAAATAGGTGATTATTGGTCAAGACAACAAACCATAGAGATAACAAACCTATTGAAGGAGTATCAAGACATCTTTTCCCCGAGATTATAGGGACTTGAAAGGGCTAGTACAAGAGATGGGATAGATGAAGATCGACATAATGCCCGACGCAAAGCCTACAAATAAGCGACCTTGTAAGCTAGGACATAAATATAAAGACATAGTGAAGAAAGAAATAGAGAACATGCTAGCCGCTTGTGTAATATACCCTGTGGGTCAAGCAGAATGGGCCAACCCCATGGTCGTTCAACCAAAGAATCACGACCCTAAGAGACTACAGATATGTGTTGATTTCGGAGGGTTGAACAAAGTAGCACTTACAGACCTGTTTCCAATGCCCTTAGCCAATGAAATTATCAATGAAATCACCGGTCATGTGTGTTATTCCTTTACAGATGGATTCTCGAGATATAATCAGGTGCCCATAGCAAAGGGAGATTAACACAAAACAACATTTGTTTGTGAATTTGGATCATTTGCATACAAGGTCATGTCTTTTTGATTGAAGAATGCACCAACTATTTTCTCTCGGATTTTCATAAGAGCTTTTCAAGAGTTTATGTACAAAACAATGGTTGTTTATTTTGATGACTGGACGATTTACATAATGCTCAGAGACCATGAACAGTGGCTCTGACTAATGATAGAAAGATGTCGACAAATCTAATTGTTCCTAAACATAAAGAAATGTATTTTTGCCATTCCCATAGGAGTATTATTGGGCCATGTCCTTTGTAAAGAAGGCATCAAAGTGGATTTAGTAAAAAATAAATTCATCCTTGATCTAAAACCTCCAGTAAACCCCAAGCTGGTCAGAGTTTTGATGGGGAATATAGGGTACAACACATATTTCATTAAAGTTCATCCAACATTATTTAGATATGACATTTCCTCTAGAAGAATTGCTTAGACTAAATATTGAATTCAAGTGGACTCCAGAATGCGAAGAATTGCTTAAGCTACTTAAAACAAAATTGGTAGAAGCCCTAATACTCAGATTTTTGGATTGGTCGAAGAAATTTCATCACCACTTCGACGCGTGGGGTTTGCGGTCAGTGTAATACTCACTCAACCAAGATACGATGGGATGGACTATCCTAATAGATATGCTCATCATAAATTAAATAAAGCAAAAATAATCTACTCAAATATCGATCGTGAAGGGTTAGGTATGATCTTTGCGCTGAAAAAAATATAGACACTACCTACTGGCAAACCCATTCATTTTCTTCACAGACCATTAGGAAATCAAATATCTAGTACATAAACTGTTACATCACGGTCGGATATGTCAATGGCTTCTTTTATTCCAAGAATTTGAATTTGACATATTAATTCGACTGAGCAAGTTGAATGTGGGACCCAACCATCTGTCCCGCATAGAATTAGGTGAAGATTCGGTTAGAATATACGACGAACTTTTCGACTCCCACCTTTTTAGATTTAAGTCTATGCCGACTAAATTAGTAGACATCACATAATTTTTACAGAAAGGACAAGCCCCAACAGGAACATTAGAGAAGAAGCAAATCCTATCAATGAAGGTAGTTCCTTATACATTAATTAATGGTTATTTGCATAAGCTAGGTCCCGATGACATGCTCTGTTAGTGCACACTAGAACATGAACGAGATACCATCATTGAAGAAGCTCATTCTAGATCAGTAGGTGGACACTTCCATGTTGATATGAATACCAAGAAAATTCTACAATCTGGACTATGTTGGCCTTCACTAAATAAATAATGCAAAGCCTATGTGAACAAAAGTGATAAATGCCAGCATATGGGTCGACTGCTATGATGACATGAAATGCCTCTCATCTCTGTCAACCCCAGTCTTACATTTAATATCTAGGAAATTAATTTCATCATATCATTTCTTAATCCTGGCCATCGGATGGGTGGACGATATATTATTATTGTCGTCGAATATATAACTAGGTGGGTTGAAGCAAAACCGGTCGAATCTTGTACTAGTGAAGTTGAAACCAAATTTATCTATGAAAACATAATTACAAGATTTGGATGTTCCCTTACTCTAATTACTGACTGAGGCACACATCAATAAGACTATAGATGTACCCCGGATGCGGGTGACGGCAACGGACACACCACTAGGACTCGGCCAGACACGACACTTGGTCATGAGCGTCAACTAAGTGGCTGCGCTGAGGTAAGGCATGCTATAGAAGCGACGTCAAGTCACTGGGCTCATTAATCTCTTGGCCTTCGACGTCACCTCAACTAGCCTGTCCTAATATGTCATGCACCATCCCCATGGCTCTCAGGCGTGTGAGGTCCAGTCCGCTAACTAACTGGCATCTCCGTCTGTCTTACAACGTTCTGTTTCAGGCCCAACCATGGTCATTCTCATTCTCATCATTCTGCTCCAGGATCCTCCTGCTCCAGTGCTTCTCGAGCTCCCATTTTCCAGCATACGCGATACCCTCACGATTGACTTCATGGGTCAGCCGAAAGGAACCAGGGGCAGAAAGAAGATGGACGCCCAGGAAACAAGGCAAACCAGGAAAGGTTATGGTATAGAGGTCTCAATTCCAGTCCGTCTACTCATAGACAATTGGGAGGCAAGGATTATCGCTGACAATATCTCCAACATGAATAAAGAACAACCCTGGGATCCCTACTGGCTGGTAAAAAACATGCCAAGAGAGGTCATGGATGACACGTTGTCCAATTGGGCCACTGCTCGACACGCCACTCAGACCCTGAGAGCTACCTTTCCAAACATGGCAGCCACTCTCAGCAGCCTGGAGAATACCCTCAGCTGGGACTCATATGCCCCCACTCGTCACCTCCGTCACGACCTTCGTCTTGGAAGCAGTGCTCATGGCGCCACTCCCTCAGCTGTCAGAAATGAGGCCACACTCGGCAATTTGGCTACTCCACTTGGTAAGGATTGGAACAACCTGGCAGGGAAAGATTTGGTTCTGCCACGCGGCAGGGTGCTGGAATCTCATAAAGGAAAGGAGCAATCTCTCTCTTCCTTCCCCATCCCCTCCACCCTGGGCCCGATTCTCACCAAACGTACTCACAACGAACCAAATAAAAGTATTCCCGTCACCAGGAAGAATGCACCTCTACTTGTCAAGCTCCCAGCAGGTGACATTCGGCCTCCGGCGAAGGATACTCTGCCACCTGTGAAAGATACTCTGCTAATTGCAAGGGACTTGGGAAACTCCTTCATATGTAGAGGCTCTTTCGACAACCCGTTAAGGAGGTTTTTCAACAGTTTTTTTTTTGTATGTTTTTCTATGCACCAGACTGTTAGTTTCTTTCAAGCCTTCGTGGCTATGACTACTCTACCTGTTTACCCTGGTCTCCCTATACTGGGTAGGGTCTTTTTGCATATTTTTGATCTGAACCTCCATGACTCTTTTGATCTTCAAGGTTGGCATCTTATGATAAGACCACCTCAGACTGTAACTACTACTGTATCTTTATTTCTCCTAGTTTAATAGAATTTTGTAGCATTACAAAAAAATAAAATAAGATTATCGATGTACTACTCAAATAATTTGTGATTGATCATCATAAAATTTCAACATATCACCCACAGTCAAATGGAGCAATCGAGTCATTTAACAAAAGATTGACAAAAGGTCTAACAAAAATATGTAATATCAACAAGGATGACTGGAATGACAAAATACCTACAATATTGTGGGCATATAGAACAACATATAAGAGATCGAAGGGTCATACATCGTTTAAACTAGTGTATGGCCAATAAGCAGTCGTCCCTCTACACTTCAAGCAACAAGCTCCAACCATCGCTCAAGTATAACACCTAGACACTATTCTAGGTACACAAGAAAAAATATTTGAACTACAGAAATTGGAAGAATAGAGAATGCTCGCCATCCATCATCAAGAAGTAAAACAATTACAACAAAAAGCATGGTGTGATAGAAATATCCGAAAAAAGGATTTCTCATTCGGTGACTTAGTACTCATGTATAACAACAAAATAAAAGGCAAACCTAAAAAGCTTGATATTGGATGGTTAGGTGTTAGGAACCTGTGCAACCCTTCTCTTTAATTTGTTAGTATATTGTTGTTAGAAACATATGCTTTGTAAATCGTCCCGTGAGTATATTGTATTATCCCACATTGTTAGTATATTGTTGTTGGATGCATATGCTTTGTAAGTCGTCTCGTGAGTATGTTGTATTATCCCACATTCATGGTGAGTAATAGTTGTTTAGCTTAGACTTAGTATATAAGTATGTGTTGAGGCAAATGAAGGCATCCATGAGTTATTTGTATTGAGCTTGCTCAAAGGAGGTTGCCCCCTCGAAGTGGCCTGCGATCAATAAATCCCTTATGTGTTATGATATTTCTTATATATCGTGCATTTTTATCATTTAATTGTTGGAGGTTCCTCACATATGGTATCAGAGCACTTTCTTAGGCTTGCTAGGTGGAATTTATGCCAATTTTTTTTCGCAGTGGCTTCCAGGCGCTGTGATTATTGCAGCAGTTCTTTTTCTTTGCATATGTATTGTTCCTTTCAATTGCAGGTTCGGATCCGAGAATAATCCCTATCCGCTTAACTGTGAGAAGTACTTGGGAATAGCCCTAAAAATCATTGTGAGGAGTACCACAGGAAACCCAAAGTAGTTGTTCCTTTGAGAGGACATGCCAGCGAAAAGGGCAACGACCCCTACCTGATTGACTAGTTCCCACCTATGAGGTAAACCAAGAGCTGTTGTTTGTGGCAAAGAGATTATCAGTTTTACCTGAGCCATGGAGTGAGAGGTACTGCCCCAATACGCAATCCGTTAGACAACATTGGTGGACGAGTGAATCCCATGAACCTTTAGGAAGTTGAGCATTCCCGGGGTCCATATTTATTGTCAGTTGATAAATAGAAGATTACATCTGTCCAGAGCTGTTGTAGATCACTTCCAAGCCATTGCAGATCTATTCCGAAAAAAAAAATCCATATCTTCTTTGCTTTAGCTCCATTTCCCTTGAAAATTCACTGAAACCCTTGCAATTCCATTATGTATATTTCCTTTTTGAGGACCCTATCCCAAACTCCACTTCCTGAAGCCAGAAATCCCACATCTGTCTATTTTTAGGGTTTTCCATAACTTCTTCGATTTTCACCCAATCGCCTTCAAATTTTGCCACAGTGTTCACTTCCTAATTTTGCTTCTTTGTCCCTCTTTGACAGATTTTACCATTCTTTCACGTTGCTTTTGAAATCCCCATTTTCTGCTTCCCTGTCCATTAGAAAGTGTCCAAAACCTATTCAAACCCCAATTACCCATCAAATTTTTTCCCAAATCCAAATTTTCCTTTACTAAAGAAGTTTCTGTTTTTGTTTTTGTACCGATTCAAAAAAAAAAAAAATCGTGGTTATGGTCGTCACCTGCGCAGGAGCAAAAAACATGGAGGAAGAACTTGCAACCCTCAAAACCAAACTCCAAGATCTGGATGCAAATATTCTCGGCCTCCATCTTCAACATTCAACCATGAACAATGGACAACAGGCAGAGTCTTCTGCAGACACTCGGTTCTCTTCTTCCAACAATTTTCGTGGGCCGAAGCTTGATTTTCCTCGCTTCAATGGTGATGATCCAATTGGATGGATATACCGGGCAGGACATTAATATTTCAGTATGCGTAATATTTTTGATGTCAACAAAGTTCCACTTGCATCCTTTCAGTTGGAACACGAAGCCATTCAATGGTACCGTTGGTACATTAAGGCTCATGAAGAGCCAACATGGACAGATTCTTTCCAACTCCTTTTGCAACGATTTGGTCCTAATGCTTTTGATGAATTCACAGGAGCACTCACTAAACTTCGCCAAATTGGCACTATGAGAGAGTGTCAGACATAATTTGAGAAACTGGCCAATCACAGAAGGATTGTCTGATGAATTCTACAGGAGTTCTTTTGTCAGTGGTTTGAAGGATGCAATCTGATCCGAGGTTAAAATGTTCTATCCCAGTACAATGATGGAATCCCTATGGTTGGCTAAGTTGGCGGAGGAAAAGATCACAGCCCAACAACGCTCCAAATCCACTTTTGTTCCATTCATAAATATGGTTTCCCAAAGACCTCCCATCACGCCAGCTGCTAGAGAAACTCCTCTCAAGCATTTGTCTGAAGGAGAGATGAGGGCACATAGAGAAAGGGTGATTTGTTATAATTGTGATGAGAAATTCACTTGGGGACATAGATGTGTTGAGCAAAATCTCTATCTCTTGGATGTGGATTATATGCCTGTAACTGAAATTGGTGAAGAAGCTCCGGATACAATAAATGATCAGGTCGACATTCAACAGCTGCATATTGACCCTCCTTCTCAGGACGCCCACCTAGAGATATCTCTCCTTGCTTTAGCCGGAGTCACCACCCCACAAACAATGTAGGTCAAGGGTTACTTCAAGAAGCTCCCTCTTACAATACTCATTGATTCTGGTAGCACTCATAACTTCATTGACCCTCAGATTGCCAAATAGGATGATTGTTTTGTCCATCCTTGTTCCAAATTTGAAGTCATGATTTCCAATGGGGAACCTTACCTTGCAAAGGGAAGTGTCTCAATGTGCGTATCTCTATTGGATATTATAACCCATGCTCCGACATGTTTTCCTTTTCCTTAGGCGAATGTGATGTGGTTTTGGGCGCTCAATGGTTACGCACACTTGGTCCCATCTTATGGGATTTTGCTGAACTTTGGATGCAATTTTCAATCAATGGGAAAAAACACACATTGACGGGCTTACAACTAGGGTCTCTCAGCATCATCAGTTCACATCGCATGGAAAATCTCGTTAAGAAGAATTCACATGGTGTCATCGCTCAACTCCATTCCATTTAGATGCACCCATCAGCGGTCTCCACTACTCCTTTGGATATACAACAAAATTTGGATGGATATGCATGTGTCTTTGTTGAACCAGTGATATTGCCACCTTCAAGACCAAAGGACCATCGTATTCAGCTCCTTCTTGGAAGCGTTCGTCCCAACATCAGGCCCTATCGCTACCCATTTCACTAAAAAACAACAATTGCGATGCTCGTTTAGGACTTACTGAAGCAAGGTATTATTCTCCCTAGTACGAGTTCCTTTTCTTCACCAGTTCTTCTTGTCCGAAAAAAATATGGGTCATGGCGCCTCTGCATTGAATTCCAAGCACTTAATCACCTCATAATAAAGGATCATTTTCCAATTCCTGTTGTTTATGAGCTTCTTGATGAGTTTCATGGTGCTCATTTTTTCTCCAAGTTGGATCTTCATTCTGGGTATCACCAAATTCGGGTTCATGAGGATGATATCCCTAAAACAACTTTCCGCACACATGATGGCCATTATGAGTTTTTGGTCATGCCCTTTGGCCTCACTAATGCTCCTTCCACATTCCAGGCATTGGTGAATAAAATATTCTGTCCCTACTTGTGGAAATTCATTATGGTCTTCTTTGATGATTTTCTCATCTATAGTAAAACATGGGATGAGCATCTCCAACATCTGAATCTTGTACCGCAACTTTTCTCTGATCATCATCTCCATGCCAAGTAGTCTAAATGTGTTTTTGGATAGGAGGAAGTAGAGTATCTTGGACATATTATTTCAGCACAAGGGGTTCGCGTGGATCCTGCCAAAATATATGACATGAAAAATTGGCCGCATCCTCAGACACTCAAGAGCCTTTGTGTTTTTTTTGGGATTGACTGGCTACTACCGCAAGTTCGTCAAGGATTACGGGAATATTGCAGCTCCATTAAGCGCTCTATTGAAAAATGATGCTTTTACATGGACACATGCTATTGAGTGTGCATTTGACAAACTGAAACAAGCTATGTGTACTATACCTGTTCTAACTATGCCTGATTTTCCCAAGCCCTTCATTATTGAGAGTGATGCTTGCGATAATGGACTTGGTGATTTTTTCCTTCAAGATGAACATCCCATTGAGTTCACCAGCAAATCCCTTTTCGGTAAGAATTTAGTCGCCTCTACATATGAGAGGAAATGATGGCTATTTTGCATGCAGTACATAAGTGGAAGCCATACCTATTAGGGAATCATTTATGCATCAAGATTGATCACCAGAGTCCGAAATATTTCTTGGAACAATGGGTCTCCTCCCCAGCACAACAGAAATGGGTTAGTAGACTCATGGGTTATGACTATGAGGTCACTTACAAGAAAGGTAAGGACAATGTTATGGTGGATGCTCTTTCTCGCACATTTGATGACCAAGTTTCTCTTTCAACTATTTCTATGCCTATTCCAAATTGGTTGCAATTTGTTCAACAGGACTATGTTAATGACTCCTGATTATCTCAAATCATCCAACAGTTGGCCAACAACCCTTCTGTTGTACCTCATTACTCTTGGGATGGTGCTTCCCTGAGATACAAGAGTCATCTGGTGCTTCCCCAGAGCACAGATCTTCAACAGGCTGTCTTCTATGAACTCCATGTTTTTCCATCGGCAGGGCACTTTGGATTCCTCAAAAAGTATGAGCGGGCTGACGTAACTTCTTTTGGAAGGGAATGAAAAGGACAATTCAGCAGATGGTGGTTGAATGTGATACCTGCCAGTGCAACAAGGGTGAAACGACACTCCTTCTCGGATTCCTCGAACCCTTTCCCATCCCTACACAGATTTGGACATATATTTCTATGGATTTCATTGAAGGGATCCCTAAATCTGGAGGGAAGACAATGATTTTGGTTGTGGTTGATCACTGCTCCAAATATAGTCATTTTTGTGTCCTCAACCATCCCTATACCGCCTCCTTAGTCGCACAGATTTTCTTGGACCAGATCTTCCGTCTGCATGGAATCCCTTCTTCCATTGTCTCAGATCACGATGCAAATTTCACCAGTCATTTTTCGACAGAACTATTTCGCCACACTGGCACCAAATAGAAGATGAGTTCAGGGTATCACCCACAAACATATGGTCAGACTAAAATTATCAACAAATGTTTGGAAACTTATCTTCATTGATTCACCTTCGAACAACAACATCTGTGGGAAAAGTGGCTGCCTATCGCTGAATGGTGGTACAATACCTCCTACCACACTGCATCTAAAATGACTCCATATGAAGCAATCTACGGTCAGGCACCACCATTGCTTCTTCCATACACCCCCAGCAGTTCACCAGTTCAAGTAGTTGACACGTTTCTTCGAACCCGCGATCAAATTTTTCGCATTTTGCAGGACAATTTTCACATGGCAAGAAATCGAATGAAACAACAGGCCGATCAACACCATTCTGAGCTCACTTTTCAAGCAGGTGATATGGTTTTTCTTCGTCTGCAGCCTTACAAGCAATCATCCCTGAAAGTCAAAGGGCATCATAAGATTGCTCCAAAGCTCTATGGGCCATACAAGGTTCTTCAGAAGATTGGGTTCGTTGCTTATAAATTGGAACTTCCTCCTTACCGCATTCATCCAGTATTTCATGTCTCTTGTCTAAAGAAAGTTCTTGGCACCAACATCAGAGCACGAACTGTTTTACCAGAACTGGATAATGAAGAATCCATCATTTTGGAGCCAAAGGCCATCCTCAATAGGTGCACTCGTTAGCTTCTCTCTCGATCCATCACAGAGGTATTAATTCGGTGGCACAGAATGCAACTAGAGGATGCTACATGGGAACCACTCCTTCAGATTCAACAACAATTTCCACATCTAAAGCTTTGAGGACAAAGATTTTTCTAAGGGGGAGGGGATGTTAGGAACCCATGTCAACCTTTCTCTTTACTTTGTTAGTATATTGTTGTTGGACGCATATGCTTTGTAAGTCGTCTCATGAGTATATTGTATTATCCCACATTGTTAGTATATTTTTGTTGGACGCATATGCTTTGTGAATCGTCTCATGAGTATATTGTATTATCTCACATTCATGGGGAGTAATACTTGTTTAGATTAGAATTAGTATATAAGTACGTGTTGAGGCCAATGAAGGCATCCACGAGTTATTTGTATTGAGATTGCTCAAAGGAGGTTGCCCCCTCGAAGTGGCATGTGATCAATAAATCCCTTCCGCGTTCTATTATTTCTAATATATCGTGCATTTTTACCATTTAATTGCTGGAGGTTCCTCACATTAGGACCTTACATCGTCGAAGAACTAAATAACAATGGGTTGGTAATATTGAAAACACTTCAAGCGCGAGTCTTCATGAAGGTCGTGAATGGAGCTCAACTGAAGTGATATCGAATATAAAAGAGGCATAACGTCAACTAGTGCCCATATCACCACTATTTGAATGTTGTGTCTCCAAGTTTACATATAATTAGGAAAAATCAACTAATTCGTTTAAAAGTAGTTACATAACTAACTTAACCTCAAATAGGTATAAAAAGAAGAACCAAGACTTGGATTTTGTCAAGCTGGACATGATTCAAACACATGGGCATTATCTAGGCAGAGGAGGCAGAGTGAGAAAATGAAAAGATGCAACAATCCTGGAGTAGCATACCTTCACCTAGTTCCAAACAAAGGAACAAAGAGGCACTAATGAAGTCGCTCGACAAAAGATCGACCAAGATATCTCCCAAATGATCGACGAAAGATGAAAAAAAGGCGTGGACCTAGAGAATGATGAGATCACCAACCCGAACGTCAACCGTCAAGCATACTGACTAGCACAAGAACAAAAATTCCTATGAAAGTTACACCAAGCGTGCAAATGAGCTATCCCCGGCAAAGTTCACATTTAATACTCTCACTTGCCCGCATTAAAATCCCATTGAATTTCGTGCCTATAAAATCATTAGAACTTGAAGATTCGCGGATTACGTTTTTCACAGAATTAGAGCGAGCACAATTAGTCCCTAAAATCACAGACTTCTTCTCAGAGTTGTCGACTATAGAAACAACCATGGCATCAATGAAATCCACTACAGTCACAAGGACCAAAGCCGCATATGAGAAAGCAAGGACGCTACTAGAAGAAACTGCCATGACCCCATTAGAAGCTAGAATACATAGAATAAAGAAAGCAAATATGGACAAGCCAAATTGGGGAAAATAGTACGCAAATATGAAGGCATGGGGAATTAGGGAAAACCAATGGATAGAAACTGCCAACAAACTCATTGCTGTGAAGATTTGTGGCTACTTGAATGCACCCCTGATAGCCCCATTTGGAAACCTGAAAGACCTCATAGACAAATTTATCGTTAGCCGATACCATGACGAAAAAATCTGGATCGATGATCCCATCCCAATCCAAGATTCACTCATTGCTCGCATTATTGGATTATCAAGCAAATGACCACCAGTACCAGTTAGGACCAAGCCACTGTCGCTCATCAAATAATTCACAGGGTCAAGAGTGGGCAAGAATTCTAAGGGGCTTAGTATCAGCAAAGTCCAATATGAGTTAGTCAAGCGGGCTGCAGTTATAATTACATTATGTTTAACAAGTTCAGGTCGATTATCCAACTTGAGGATCGACATGCTAGAAGCAGCCATCAGGTTGCGTACAAGGCCAAAATATTCAATTGGGTTGACCATTTTGCACAATTGCTCAATACCAATTGAGAAAAGTTCCAGTAGTCTGCACAAGAAATCAAATTCTTGTCATTAGTTATTTGGATAATAATGGCGAACATTAACCCAGTCGGTGAAACAAAGTTCTCCGGCACACAATCACCACTGATGAAAAACTTCCAAATATTTTCAGGGAAAGGACCATCTCTTAAAGTAGTAAACACAAATAACCACTTGGAAAAATGGTTCCGGGTAGTAAAAACTGAGTGTGAATGTTGGAGAGTACCCCAACGCATTCATTATTATTTACCCCAAGGAGCACACATTGAACTTGGCCTCGACATACAAAGGTATGGTATATGTAGGGTGCAGTAGGATATGCACACGAGCTTAACTATTATCCCAATATTACTAAGATATTTACTAATTTTTCAAGGAAGACAAATACAAAGATACCAATAATGATCATAGCCAGAGCTCAAGATTTGGATATCATTGAGACTCTAACAGATGGAGAGAAGAAGACTAGAGGGAAACAACATTGCACATCACTGCATTTGTCCCAGTCGATGAACCTTCGCGAGAGATGAATGAGGATGACGAAGAAGAACAACTTATAAAATACATAATTGAGCCCAACTTTGATGAGCCTCGATTAAAAGAAAAAGTTGACCAATTCGCTGAACATATACTTATCTTGTAGTGCAACCTCAAAGGCAAAGTGACCAGGAAAAACTCAAAGAAAAGAAAACATTTAATATTCGATACCACAGAAGATGACCTTGAAGAATTAAGGGTGTAGGACAAACAAGTTTTAGTAGAAGACACAAGGAACAAAGTGACCATGGAAATTCAAATCGATAAGGACTATGAGCAGAAGTGACCATTGGAGCTAGTTGTTTCAAATACTTCCTCTACAATGCTCCAACCACCACAAAAGAAAGTGAAGATAAATTAAAATTCGCATGAATAAAATCTGGTTGATCTGTCAAATGACTCTCCACCATAATCCCCAGCATGACTTCAAGAATAACAACAATAGGTATCCATACCAAATCTTGACTCCTTTATAGAGACTCTTAGGTTTAGTCATTTCCTTTCTACGTTTTCACAATACATACCATATTTATCCAAGCTTTTTGTAGCATCCCTTAACCAGTTAGTTACCCTATCGACGCCTAAACTAACTAGTTCTCAGAAGAATCCATTACTCCCTTCACTCAAGCCTTTCATTAATCTCTCCATCCCCCCTTTGATCGTCGCTGAAGTCCCATCTCAAATATTTCCCCAAGTAACTTTGGCCAAAACCCATATTGTAGATGAAACAGTCATAATCCAAGTGACTCAGCCTGAAACCACAATTTTGTAATCTCAACCGCTAATTGATCCCCTAATAGTACCACTACCACTGCCTCCACCTTCCACAACTTTGCTTACTACGTTGATACCTCTTTCGACTGCAACATACTCGACTATTATCCCAACTTCTCCATCAACCCTGCTAACTTCAACATTACCTGCAATGACCCCACTAGTGTTTCCTGCACCTCCATCGACCCCACCTTAATCAACTGCCCCCCAGATGACCATGACTTCCTAAAAAAATCAAAAGAAGTCATCAAAGAAAAGTAGTAAAAGCAAGAAATCGAAAAGTGACACCCAAATAACTTTGATAGTACAACCAGTAGTCGGATCAACAACAAATAAATTTGTATTTATACCTTCTAAAGCATCAGAGCAGGAACTTGACAAATTCGTCAAAGTGGTTACCAAAGAGTGCACAAAATAATGGTCAAAAGACTATAAAAGACCCAAAACATTGAAGGAGGAATAGGAAAATGTATGGACAGTTTGTTCCGTTAAGGTAGAACAAATTATTGGACCATTACCAGATCCTTAGCTAGATAAGACAATTGATAAGTTACAAATTCTAGTTGAATTTGTCCTCGATAATTATAGAAAAGTCCAGGATCAACTCGCACGAAAACAACACGATTATCGATCTACTCATCGTCGACTGGTTCAGAACATTTGAAGAATGTGATAAAAAACTGAATGAATATGAAATATAGGCAACCAGGGCCACAATTATTCTCAATAAATGGTACTCATATGATGGAAAAAATTGTGTTGAAATTCAGAATATGCAGGGTATTGTATTAGAACTTTATAAACAAAAGCAATCAGCCGACCCCCTCAAACAACAGATTTTGGCCGACCACATCAACATGGTGTAGCAGCAACATGCTCAATTAAAGAGAAAAGAGTACCAATGGTTACATGAAGGCAAGCAAGCACAAGAAGAAGTAGGTCGTTTGATTAATCACATCTATAATTTGATGAGATTGGTAGAAATCTAGACACAAAATTTTTGCTCAAACATGCAGAACATAGTAGATCAACCTATGCAAGTAATATTTATACACCTTTCCAAACTCACTAGTATGGCTACAAACATCAAGATTGTTCTTGCCAAATGGAATGGATTTCAGGAACGCCTCGCTTTCTATGCCCTAGCCATAGTGGAAGCATGTGTTGATTTCACTCCTCCAGGCAATGCATCTAGATCTCAACAACCCTGCAGATTTTTCTTATTTTTGTAATTTTGTTAAAAACTTGTATAAAAAGACACATCTCCCTGTTCTCTTTCTGACAAAGAATTTTTTTTGGGTGGGGAGATGTTGGAGGAGCTTAGTGGACCAGCCGACCAGGTCCTCTCGACTGAATAGATATTGGTTGGCTTAGTCGGTCGGGTCATTTAGGCCGACTGACCATACAGTTAGGAAGTTAAAACTGTATAATTGTTTAGATGCACTATATAATAGGCTGGTGAGCCAGAATATGTAATGTTGCTTCTTGTACATGATGGTCTCACAATATAACACAACTTGTTGCTCCTATCACCACTACTTGTATTCTTTCTCATATCTTTATGCATGTATGTATGATCTTGCATATTTTATGTATTGCTATGCTATTGATAACCATATGTAATGTCTTAGATTACAACAATATGAAATGAGGATTGAAAAAGGAAATCCATAAAAGAAAGAAACAACTTTCAAAGAATCAAAGAAGACAAATAACAAAGAACACAAATCAAGTGATTGTTCTAGATGTGAATTATATGTAGAGGAAACACATTTTGTGAGAAAACTCAAAAAGGGATCTAGCAATGACAAAGGTAAGCTTCCCTTTAAATGATTTAATTGTGGGAAAATAGGACATTTTATGGCTAAGTGTCTATATGCAAAGGATGAAAGTAGTGATGAAGAAGAATACCATAACGTAAAGAAAGGGAGCAAACATCATCAAGACAAAAGGAACCACAAATAGGACAAGCTTGAAAAGAAGAAAAACTCTTCTAAAAAAAAGAAGGTTCTCTACTCAAAAGGGGTTAGTGACTCATATGAAGAGAGCAGTGAAAGCAATTTCGATAGTGATAGAGAAGACATTCCCTTTATGGAAATCGAAACAAATATTAATGCTTTGAATAATAAAGACATAGGGGAAGAAATGATGGATTCCTAAGAAGAAGAAAATGCCAAGACAAATGGGGAAGTGTTCTTGAAGAAGAGACCATTTATGCCTTAAATGAAATAAAGAAGCTTAAGAAAAGAATTGAAGCAAAGGAGTAGCTACAAAAATATGAAGAGGAGGATCATGATTCATAAGTGAAAATATCACAAAGTCTTGAAGAAACATAAAATACGATTAGCAGCCTAAAGATTCAACTAGAAGAAGCAAAAATGATAGAATGAGTAGTGAGAATCTAGCTAAAAGAAGAGGAAGAAATATGTGAAGAGTTAGAATTTGAAATTGTTTTGTTAAGAAAGGAATTGGAGAAGTCAACTGCATAGTTGAATAGAAGCTTGAAGTTTGAAAAGAGCGTTGAAATATTAGATGGTATCATCAGTTTCCAAAGGTCACCATTCATTAAGACTGGTATTGGCTATGATAGGAATCAGAAGGCTCCTAAATAAAATTCAAACTCCAAGGCTACAAAACCACCAAAGAATGTGAATGAAGAAGAACCTAAAAGCTATGTCGATGTTCTAAAAAACTCCATAAAAAATGAAGGCAACAAGAAGAAGGAGAATGATGTCCCACATAAACCTGAACTTCCTTACAAGGACAACAAGGACAAATTCATAAGATCTTTTCCACCAAGGTGGCCTCACACAACTCCTTTCTTTGGTTATTGTTTTTCTTGCAATCGCTTTGGGAATAAAGAAATAGATTGTAGAGCATGTAATAATTATGTGTGGAACAAAGACATAAGTACTTATAAGTTCTCAAATAGAAACTATAATTCATTTGCCCCTTTATTCGATTACAATGTTGTATGTTATAAGTGCAACAACTATGGCACATAACACATTTTTGTAGAAATGGCATTGTAGAATCTCCTAGACAAAACAAGGAAGAAGATACCCTTGCCAAACAAAAGAAAGAATCCATAAAAAGTTTGGAAAAAAAGCAAGAGAAAGAAAAGTAGAAGAAGAAGAAGAAATCCATGCCTGTACAAACTGCACTTCATGCCCAAAATAAAGGAAATCAATGGTACATTGGAAATGGATGCTGAAGCCACATGACAAGGGACCAAACCAAGTTTCTCTCTTTGAAGGAATTAAACGAAGGTAGTGTAACCCTAATGGTTAAGAACATGTGTTCCTTCCTAAGAGGTCACAGGCTCAAATCTGGAGGGGGTAGGGTATGTACACCTCTGTAGAATTTAGCAGTTAAATCGCTACGTAGAGGGGGGTCCCTTGTCAAAAAACAAGGGGGTATCATACACCAAATTGGTGTCTCGCTTGGCGGTGACCTTAAAAATAGATTATTATTAGTATTATTATTATAACAATTGGAGATAATGATACCACAAGAATAACTGGAGAAAGTACTCTTGGTATTGATAGTGGAAAGACTAAAACATAGAATGTATTGTATGTTGAAGGTTTGGAACATAATCTACTCAGTGTTAGTCAAATGTGTGAACAAGGACACACTCTCACATTTTATTCTCAATGCTGTGAGATAAGGAATATAGGCTCTAAAAAACTAGTGGAAAATGCAATTAGAACCTCAAATAGTGTATATATTCTTATTAAAATCAAAGGAGAAAATTGCAATATTGAACAAATAGATGAAAGATTGTTATGGCATAGAAGAACATGCCATATGAACTTTGATAATGTAGTGAAAATACACACTAAACAAGCAGTGAGAGAAATGCCAAAGATCACAAAACTTCAAACACTATTTGCAAGCAATGTCAGCATGGGAAGCATACAAGAGCAAGCTTCAAATAAAAGGAATACACAATATCAAAGCCATTGGAACTTGTACATACAGACCTTTGTGGGTCAAAAAGAACACAAAGTTTACAAGGTGAAAATTACTTCATGTTGCTCATTGATGATTACTCAAGCATGCCACGGGTATCGTTCTTAAAAGACAAATATAAAGCATTGGAGAAGCTTAAAGCATTTAAAGCCTTGGTTGAGAATGAAACTGATCTAAAAATCAAGTTCTTGAGATTAGATCAATGAGGTAAATTTATCTCAAATGAATTTGAAGGGTTTTGTGAGCTTCGTGGAATAAGGAGACATTTTATACCTGCAAGAATTCCACAACATAATGTAGTGGTAGAAAAGAAGAATTGAGCTATACAAGAGATGGCTAGAACAATGTTGAATGAAGTTAAGTTATCTGATAGATTTTGGAGAGAAGCAATTGACATATCGATCTATATAATGAATAGAGGGAAAAGTAAATTCAACAACAATAAAACGTGCCAAGAATTATGGAAAGGTAGACTAGCAATAGTCAAGTGCATCACAATATTTGGGAGCAAGTGCTATATAAATAGAGATGAAGAGGATTTGGGAAAATTTGACTCCAAATCTAATGAAGGTATCTTTCTTGGTTATTCATCTAGAAACAAGGCTTACATATGTTACAATAAAAGATTGTGCAACATTGTAGAAAGTGCAAATGTAAATGTGGATGAATCAAGGCCTCAAAAGGAGAAATCACAAACAAATGAACTTCCAGAAAAGATGAGATACAAAGAAGAAGAAGAAGAAATAATAGAACATTCAGATACAAAGGCACCATCTAAATTTTTCCAAAAGGATAATTTGGAAAATCTAATTCTTGGTGATAAATATGTGGGAGTTCAAACTGGAAGAAGACTAGCATGCACACTAGAACATGCAAAATTCTCCCTGCTATCTAAAATAAAGCCTAAGAACTTTACAGAAGCTAGCGGAGATAAGCATTGGATTAATTCTATGGAAGAGGAGCTAAATGGAACTTGTTCCAAGGCCAAAAGAGAAAAAATGTGAGTGGCACCAAGTGGGTTTTCAGGAACAAGTTGAATGAAAATGGGCAAGTAATAATAAATAAATCAAGGTTGATTTGTATAGGCTATGCTCAAGTTGAAGGTATTCATTTCAAAGAAACTTTTGCTCCAGTTGCAAGACTATAAGCTATCATAATGTTTTTGGAATTTGCGTGTTTCAAGAACTTCAAAGTCTATAAAATGGATGTCAAGTCAACCTTTCTCAATGGAAATCTAGAAAAAGAAGTATACATTGAACGACCAGAAGGGTTCTTATTATTAGAAAATAATAATCATGTGTGCAAATTGAAGAAAACACTTTATGCACTAAAGCAAGCTCGATATTCAAAACTCGATAAATATCTACAAAGACAAGGCTTCAAAAGAGGAATTGTGGACAACAATCTCTACATCAAGACAAAAAATAAAAATTAGTTAATTGTTGTGGTTTATGTAGATGACATCATTTTTTGCGAGTAGTAATGTGGCAAGAGTTTGAAAAGGAAATGAAAAAGGAATTTGAGATGGCTTTGCTTGGTGAATTATCTTTCTTTCTTGGTTTACATATTTCTCAATCCAACAAAGGCATATTCATTTCACAAACCAAGTATATCAAGGAAATGTTGAAGAAATTTAGAATGGAAGGTTGTGCAGCAGTCATCACACCCATGGTGACAGGTTGTAAATTAAGCAAAGATGATGAATCTCGGGAAGCAAATCAAACACTATACAGGTCAATGATTGGCATCCTATCATATGTGATGGTATCAAGGCTAGACATTATGCAAGAAGTAGGATTGGCTTCGTAGTTTCAATCTGCACCAAAATAAACTTTTGTGCGAGCAGTGAAAAAAATATTCAGATATCTAAAGGGGACATAATTTGGACTTTGACTTGTGATACTCAAGAGGTGAAAAATTTACTCTAACAACATATATTAATGCAGATTGGGCATGCAATGTTGATGATCGAAAAAGTAAAAGTGAAGTAGCATTATTTTTGGGCAACAATCTAGTGTCTTGGTTGAGCAAGAAACAATCTTCAATTTCTCCATCCATAATAGAGGCTGAGTAAATAGCGGCAACACCATGCTTCACAGAAGTTCTTTGGATGAAGCAGACATTGAGAGATATTAAGGTAGAATATGATCATCCAATCTCAATATTTTGGGACAACACAAGTGCCATAAATATATCAACGGATCCTATTATGCAATCGAAAACAAAGCATATTCGAATCAAGTATCACTTCTTAAGAGAACAAGTAGCATAACATAATGTCAAGTTGGAATATATTTCCACCAAAGAACAAATTGCATATATTTTCACAAACACCTACCCAAAGAGATATTTGAATATCTCAAACATCAATTGGGAGTAATATCCATCTCATCTAGTCACTAAGTTCTTAAGAAGAAGCACAAATTCAAGGGGAGCATCCCTTTTCCATTGATGTCAAAGCGGGGGAGTTGCAGGCATGGGTAGTATTGCAACAAGGGGGCAAGTTGTAGACAGGGGAAGTATTGCAGCAAAGAGAATTTTTTATGCCCGATGGACTATGTGTTTTGTTGTAGGATTGCCATCATTAACAAAGGGGGAGATTGTTAGCAAAATTGTCATTGATGTCAAAGAACAATACCATGGGTGCCGGGTGGGTTTCCAAAACCATGGACTTATTAATAAAAAAAGAAAATTAAGTATTTACTTAAAGGTCTTTTATACGTAATAGCATGGGAAAATACCATGGGTGGGTTTTCAAAACCATGGGCGGGTTTCCAAAACCATGGGATTATTATAAAATAAAAGGGAAATTAAGTATTTGCTTAAAGGTTAACATGGCTTTTCAAATAGACACAATTCTTAATGAAGCGTATCCAATAGTTATATATATTTAAGAAGATTTGAAGGGAAAGTGTGTGAGCGGAAAACAATATTTTTAAAAATAATCTCTTAATACAAAGTATGTATGTGTGAAGAAGGTGCCGGAAAGAATGGCGAAGGAAATATGAACGATTATTCAAAGAAGTCTTATTCAAGGACGCACGGATCATAATTAAGGGAATGGTGCTGCTCTAAGGAAGAGATTGGTGTCTCTAGGTAAGTTGGTGCTTAACGTTGGGGATTGGTGTATCTTGTAGGTTGTTGCTTGCGAATATTTGTAACAGTAGTTAGGTGCTTGCGAACATCCATAAGAGTAGGTTGGTGCCTATAAGGATTTGTATCAGTGGGGATTGGTGTTTCCAGTAGGTTGTTTCCAGTAGGTGTTTCCAGTAGGTTGGTGCCTAGAGGACCATCTAAAATTATTTTATGCTCAGAGACAAAGCAATTTCCCCATGCCCAACACTATCCATTTATTCACAAATTCTAGTTTGGAACTACTGAAAAATTGAAATCTAAACCAATTCTCCCAATTCCCTTTCAAATTCATAGATAGTATGAATAAGAATGTAGATTCAATTTCATAGAAAAGAGGGACCGACTTGGGACCAAAATTGCCTTGATTAAACCAAGTCTAGTGCTCGAAGCCCTTATCTTGCTGTCATACCTTAAATTTATCCACTGATAGGTCCAAACTAATGGATTATTCCCAACGAAACACACATTTCCCCACATAACATCCCATAATTATTACATGATTCACCACAAGGGGCACTATGATTTTGCATGCCCCCATTAAAATCCCACTCCCTTCCCTCATATTTTGCATGTGAGATTGATATGACACACATGAACAACAATTGAATGAAAGTATGAGGTTGTGAGATTTCATTATTCTTTGGGCTGATATAAACTTGAATTGCCATGCTTGTTGATACATGGAGGGCATGCAATTATGTGAAGGATTTCTCATTATTAATATCATTTAATTAGGGAATGGGGGTACATGATAACCCCAAATTTTGTTTTATGATTCCATAACCCAGGTGTGTGGCTAAGTTATCAAGCTCATTGACTATACTATATTTAATCTTAAAACATGATAGTATTCAATGATTTCAAAGCATACTATTACATTCTTAACTCTTTCAATAATCCTTGCCAAATTGTCATCAAATGGTTTACTTGTACTTACCATGAACTTGATAACATTAGAGGAATATTCATTGGCTACCATGTTCTTGATCTCGTTGGTGTCTATAATTTTAATCCCTTGATAAAAATCAAGAGCTTGTGCTTGATTGTTCGAAGCTATACCTCAAACCCATATAAATCAAAACTCCTAGTTTCCATTGGGATCATAAACGATCCCTTGTCTACACCTGCCACCCCTAATTTCCATTGGAGGCTTGATAAAAGAACATGACATTTTTTCTCACAGAAAGTTTCCAGTTCTTTAGCTTTGATTCTTGCGTTTAAAGTTGCAAGTTTGATCTTTGAATAAGCTAATAGGCAATATATTTTGTCAATATTTTGATTTTCATTAGGAGGTCTATGAGACAAACTTTTTCTTCTTGTTATAGGAAGATAGTATTATGTCCCTTGACTCCTATCACCTTGAATGCTTCTATCGTAAGACTTCTTGCTTTAGCAATTGCTAGCCTTGGATTCACAATCCCTTCCTAAAATATGGCTTTGTTGCGAGCCACCCATACCTTGTAGTAGATGAACTTTGCCATTGCATGCCATGGCAATTTGAGGTTTATTTGTGGGAGTTCCTTTGTATTCCTCCCCATACTAAAAACACATCTCTCTAAGATTGGGGTATCTCAACTTTATGAATGATTTTTTGGCAAGCTCAATGCCAGACTTGAATATGGAAGGGACATTCAAATAACAAATGCCTTTGGGGTTCTACCACATCTCATTGGTCTCTGTATTCCATGTCATTCAATATTTTTTGCCATTAAGAGGATTTAGTAAAATGTGATCCAACAAAAGGTGTTTATTTTTTAGACCCATTTGCACCCCAAATTTGTGCATAAACACTTGCATGTTGTGAGAGGGAGCTTTTAAATATGTGGTCGATATCCTTTTTTAACTGCATATTCATTAACATTATTTCCCCATCCATGAATATTAGGAGTTTAGAGATCCATTGGTGCACAACCTCGAAAATCAGAGGTAAGAGATGAAGAAAGAGGCCAAGGTGTGTCCGTGGTGTCAAATATTTCCATCCTTTTCATCATTGATCACTTTGCTCCCATTCTGATATATCATAGAGGGTTTTCATTCCTTGTTTATACATCCAATCTCTTTGGGGCTTATAATTTTGTTGTTGACTTCCTGGAATCCATGTTAATTTGTATTTTATAAGGGGGGCAACATATTTGCAAATTTTCTAATGTGAGAACCTCTTTGCTCTTATAGAGGTGGTCTAAACATCTTTTCCTCATGCCTTAGAAGTATTTTGTGTGAAGAACTTGTTTTCATCATTCATTCTTACTAGTGATGAGGTGCCAAAATCCCAAATAAATATTTGTAAGATGATTTATTTTGGAGCTCTAATTGTGTTCCAAGATGATTTTTTTGGCATTGGGTTTCCCTCCTTGCCAAAGTAGTTTACATATTTCTCTTAATATTTATTGCACGATTCCAACCGGATCCGACGTTGTTGAGCATCGACGGATTGGAAGAGTGGAGAGGATGGATTTAATGAGAACAATACTTTCAGCAGGATTAATCCATTTTGTGCCCCATTACTTCGTTTTGGCTGTGATCTTTCCTAGGAATCCATGCCAATTACTAGTTCATGGGTTTCCTAATGAGATTGGCATCCTCAATTATTTGAAGGTTTTTGAATAAATTATACCAGGAAACGCTACAATTTTAGAGATTTATTGTAGTTGGAGAGTGGAGATGTTCTTCCCATAAATCATTCATTTACCATTATTTACACCCCACCCCCTGAGGCATTGAGAAAGTGATCCAAAATCGCTTCTAATATTTTGGCAATAACCTTTGATGCTTCTTCCCTGAAGAGTGTGTCATCAACAAACTAAGGGTGATTTATCTCTTTGATACCTCTAGTAAAACTAATGCCCCAAAGTCAGCTTGAGGATCTTTCAATCTCAAGTTTCTAGCTTAATGAGTTAGCCACAATATATAGCAATGAAGATAGGGAAAACCATATCATAGGGCATTACAACCCATGAAAAACCTAGTAGGCCTTCCATTAACTAAGGGAATTATTTAGGGGGTACCAATACAAGCTTTTCCCTAGGAAATAAAATAGTCATTAAAACCAAATGGTTTAAGAACGTTAAAGAGAAAGGAATACCTTACTCAATCAAAGACATTTGCCATGTCCATATTGATGACCATCCCTTTTTCTTTGTTCTATTCACTAGAGTGCGTATGTTCTTGAACTAAAATTATGTTGTCAATAATTGGTCATTTTTGCATGAATCCACCTTGATTGTTGGATATTAATCGGGGAAGAATATATTTTAACCCATTGGCAATCATTTTTGTCACAATTTTATAATATTGATTACATAAAGATGTTGGGTGAAATCTAGAAAAGGAGGAGGGTTTTGACTCTTTTGGAATGAGAGTTCGAAAGGAGGATTTTGTGGCACCTCTTAGTTTCCTCTTTTTCTAGGTATGATTGGTGATGTGTTTGAGATCATATTCGACGATATGCCAACAAGCCTAAGGGAAGTGAATGGAAAATCCAACTGGGCCTGATGCTTTTTCAAGTCCTATGATCCAAAATAACCTTTACTATTTTTGTCTCTTTTATGTATTTGCATATTTTCCATATTTTATTCATCCTTGACAAATTTTGGGATATTATCCAACATATTCCTTATTGACTCAACATTGATGTTGTTTTCTTCTTGATACATTTTTTGAAGTGATCGTGGGATGCGTCCTTGATGGATAGTAAGTCTTTAAAAGTGGTCCAATTTGTCAATGCTAGCACCTTCACATTGTTTCTTTGTATCCTAGCTTTGGTTTGTTGGTGGAAGTAAGTGGTGTTTTTGTCTCATACACCAAAGGATCCTCACCTTAAGCCTCCACAACTCTTCCTCTAACCTGTAATACCCCAATTTTGGACTTTGAACCCCTATTATATTTTTGTTAAGTATTATTTCATTTTTACTTAGTTGATATTAGAAATCTGAAAAGTTGATTTCTAATGACCATGTGGACCAACATATTAATGAGATGGAAGTCACAGTCTCCTAAGGGTTGGAGGGTAAATACCAATTATAATAACAATGAGAAATTATTATTGGAGAAAATGGAAAAACCCTAAAGAAAAGATTTGAGAGATTAATGAAATAAAAGAATTAACAAAATGAGAAATTTCACACCTAAGAGAATAAAAAGTGAAACTCATTGAAACACTTGATTCATTATTCACTACTCCTTATTCTACACATTCTCATGATCATTAACACACAAGAGAAAATGGGAGCTGGGAAGAACAATAACCAGAGCCTAATGAAGACAAGTGAATGAGGACAGCTTTGGGAGTACCAAACTGGTCTAGATTAAGAGGAATCTGAACAACTGGGTAATAGCTTGGACACTTAGTTGTGTGCAGGTAGGAGAACTACCCCAAGCTTGCAGGAGCACTGCATTTACTCTGAATAGGTTGTGATTGAATGATTCTCTTAATGGGTGAGGCTTAAAAGCCCCTGGAGCATCCTGGAGCTCAGGAGTACTGAGTTGGATGTTGGGTTTCCTGCTGCCACAAACATTTCCTAATAACTTGGGGGACGAGTTAAGGGTAAATAAAATCTAAACTCTGAAACAGAGGGGGACTGTGAACTCAACTCGGGGGCGACCTGAAAGCAAGGTGATCTTGCTGGTCAAAGGCTGGGAGGTTTGTGCTAGGTTCCACTGGTCTGTAGAAATATAGATAAGTTTATTTACTGTATTTGTATTAGTTTTTATGGACAGTTGCTAGGGTTTATCATGTATAACTCTGATTTACTGTTTGTTTACCAGATCTGAACATGAAGGTCTTATTAAACTGAATTTTGTATATGGGTCATGAACATACTTTTATGTCTCTGTATTGTTGGGTAGAATCATGATCTAATGCTTATACTTTCAGTTTTCATAATGGTGTTGAAATATAATGACATGTTCTTTATGCAGTACATAGACTGAGTTTTGTTATGATTATTGATGTACAAGCCTGAGAGAGGCATATCTGAATTATCATTGTTTATATAAACCCTAAGAAAATGTTGTAGGTATTTAAATAGAATACATAGCATTTTCTCCATAGATCCTATTTAATGACGGGACATATATTTTACATGTCAAGCCATCTTCTTATTATATAAGTTTTTGTTATATGTTATGGAAAAAACATTGATATTAATGTGACCAGATTTGTTTCTATTTCTTTTGACAGATAGATAAAATCATTATGGTTTAGATCTATAGTGATTGGATTTAAAATCTTTGACATAGTTACATTATAGTCGAATTTCATTTATATACATAGTGTTTCATATCCAGATTGGATTCATGTGGTTTCATAACACATTGTAAACACTATCTACTTAACTAATTTCGAGATGCATTATGGTTAGTTGCTTATTGACTTTTTATACATGCCTTGACTCTTGGCATGAGAGAGCGAGCTGCATGAGCAAACTACGACCTAGGTCGTGAATGTTGATGTATATGTAACTTCAGAATGTATTTCACATATATGTATATTGTATTCCTATAAAGATGTTATTATTCCTCTATACGGAAGTGTCATCATTTATATTGTAAGTGTCGTAACTTATACTTGATGGGTTATTAGACCACCTTGTTGGGGTCGGCCCTGTATAAGTCATGTGGGTCAAAGGGTTATTAGACCACCCTATTGGGGGTCAGCCATGTGGGTCAAAGGGTTATTAGACCACCCTAGTGGGGGTCGGCCCAGTCAGCATTATGTTAAGTGGTTAAGTTGAGGCCGACCTAGTTGAGTAAAGGTCAAGTCAAGTTAGTGTATAAATAGAGAGTGTGTCTCTCTCATTTCAGACATTCTATTTTCTCACTCACACTTGGGAGAGTGGCGCACTTGTGGAGGAGGAGGCTCTGCTGCTAGGAGAAGACTATCTCTTGTATTCTGGTTGTATCATTGCTCTATCTATCTTTGAGGAAGTTATTGGGGTTTTTCACCTTTATGGTTTTCCCCAAGTAAACTCTGTGTCTCTTGTGTGCTTGCATTATTGTGTCCATGATTGATATGCTGTAGATTTGCTGTACATGTTGTTCTCTCAGTTAAGATCCTAGATCAGATTGAAGTAAATTCTGAAAATTTAACAGTGAAACCCTTCACGATATCTCTGTTTACAAATCAGAATCAACGCCAAAGCGTTTGCCATAGGTTGGTTTGATATACCTCCATGCAGACGAGGGTTCCACGATGGTCATTACCCAGTAAAGACCTTCGAGTATTAATGTTGGGTCTTAATAAATAAATGTGACTGCATATAAGGCAGAGATTGGTTTATTTAAGTGTATATATATATATATGTTTAGGCTCGGGGAGCCTTTGAATACAGATTGACCATTAATGTTTAATAAATTCTGAACCGGGATAAAATGCCTTGCTTCGCGTTTTATTAGTGAAGTCGATTTTACAGACATGAGAACCAACAATATTGCGTCTCCAGTGCATCATGATACTACTGGGTAGTTGTGATTAATCAGTTTGTGGGTATGCCTTAACCTCGGCATGGATACACTAGTGCGATGGTTGCAAGTTTTGACCTCGACGTGTAATATTATTACCTAACTAACTGTAGTATTACATTGCAAGTTAAATGTATTTCAAATCACTGTTGCAAGATAAGAATGTGTTCATTATCAGTTCACATTTCATGCAGGATTACATCCCTGTAACTAAGCTCACAATATTAAATGAATGCAAAACAATTCATACATTAACTCTATTCATTCATTAAAAGAGGCAAACAGAGGCAGAGAGCAACATATCCGTTCATTGTTGTTTAAATACAAAGTTAAGAGGTAAACGCTTCCACTTCAATGCATTCATTATTTACAAAAAGAAATAATACAGTCCAGAGAGCTATCACTCTTCTTTTCCACACTAAAATCCCTTCACGGGTCAAACCAAAACGAGACAGTGCTCAACCAGCGACGCCCAGCATGGCCAAGCCACCCAAGATCAAGTGTAATGAAGAATTTGTTCGCCATACAAGTCAAGGCTAACATTACATTCACCTACAGGCTGGGGAAAGCCTTCAACCCCTAAACAAAGTCGCATGCAATAGCGAGGATGACCGAAGGCCTTGTGGCATCGTAAGTAGATAGAGAACCAAGAGTCCTAAGTAACCCATCCAAAACCAACGGGGTAGTTTCACCCGAAGGACCAAGGATGTCGGGTTACCTGGCCACGTTCATAGTTGGTTATTCGTCCCTAGGTCTTGGTGACATCGTCGAATGACCCAACATGCCCACGGTCTCATAGTTCCCGCGTTAAGAAGTGACCAATGCAATGGTTAGTCGTGACAGTAGTAATATCCTGATGTAAAAAGTAAATTGGGAAGCAAATCTAGTCATTAGGTTTTTTGAGCCCAAAATCCGACGACATAGATGTCTGATTTTTGACATCTTGCCATCAACCATCCGACAAGCAACATCTTTTTTTAACGTCGATGGCAGTTCAGCTAATATCTGACATTTAAATGCCCCGTCGGATATCCGACAGCCTGCAGTCGGATATCCGACAGCTACTCTTTACCACACCCGTCGGATATCCGACATCTTGCGGTCGGGTATCTGACAACCACTCTATTACCATACCCGTCGGATCTTTGACATCGTGCGGGTCGGATATCTGACAGCCACTCTTTTACCATACCCGTCGGATCTCCGACCTCCTCTGGTAAAATATCCGACGCCTTTAGCCGTCGGTGGTATGGCAAAGGCGTCGGATTGTTTGTAAGTAGACGTCGAATATCCGATGACCTTGGCATAGAAAAAAGACCATAATCCGACGCCTTTAGCCATCGGTTGTATGGCAAAGGCGTCGGATTGTTTGTAAGTAGAATTTGGATATCCGACGGATCTTGCATAGAAAAAATTCAAATATCCGACGACTTTAGCCGTCAGTTGTATGGCAAAGGCGTTGGATTGTGTATATGTTATGGTCGGATATCCGACAGAGAGTTTGTATTTAAAAAAAAAAAAACTTCCATATTTGTCTAATAAGCATACCCAACAGGATGTGCAATAATATTGTTGAGGTCTCAAGGTTCTTCTCCATCTTTACTATCCTTTGGGTAAGCTGTCTCTTCAAAGTTTTAGTAGTTTCTTCACAATCAATGATTGATATGCTATATATGATAGCTTATGGAAAATAAACAAGGGATTTATAGCCTTCTCATTTACCCAACAATGGTACTTTATGGAAAAAAATATTTGATATGTTTTCTTAGTCTTGTGCATATATCTTTATCTTCTGAATGGATTAAAAGGATTTTGTTCAAATTACTCTTATCACTATCATCCAATGAAAATAAAATAATGGTTCTATTTCTAATGCTCTACTTTTGGGCCAAATTCTTCATTAACCAATATACTGGCACTTTAACCAAATGAGTGAAACACAAGGCAATATTACCCAACAATATAAATGCATTCAAATGAAGACTAGAAGTGTAAATGACATACACATCTCAATTGTTGGCTAGCTTTAGTAAAGCATAAAAAAGATTCCTTTCAATTGCTTACAAATCATACAAATTGAAGGTGTATGGTTGAGTTGAGTGACAAAGTGTTAGGTGTATTCAAATTCAAAATCTTCAATTAGAATTCATTCCCATCTTTGGTGTGCAAGTATCTCTTCATTATTAGACTTGGATACAATCTATCTTGGAAGTGAATGATAACCAAGTCAAATTCAAGTCTTTTCTTGTTCTGTAAGATCCCAACAAGCATATTCCATCATGCAACAAGTCCACTAAATGAAGTGTGGTATGCCCTCTTCTGCTAGCATCAATTTCTCATGACATGGAAATGATTCTCCAATGCTTGCATCTCACTCAATCTCTATAACAATGTCAATTTGAATGGTAACCTATGTGTGCAAACAAAACCTTCATGAACTATCCAACATCCAGCGACTGTTATGGATTTCCAATGAACCCCCATTATAATTAACATTTGTTTACCAATCCCTAATACATATACACTAAGGAAATATTCACTTGGAAGATAAACGACAACAATTAAATAAGAGTTCCCTTGATGTTAGCATCAACTTATGTCCACCTCGTTGACCTTCAGTTTTCTTATAACTCTCTAGACAATTTGTTATCCTTGGGTTAGGGATACAAACAACCTCTCATCCTTTTTAATCTTCACTCTCCACATTATTCTCCCCAGAAAAAGAGATGAGATATCTTCTCTATTGTAGGAAGATTGGACATAATGGAGAGGATGCAAATGATCTAGAGGATTTGAGACATATCTCATTCAAATATTCTCAAGGAGATTCCAAGGAAATTAAAGAGAAGGTTAAGGATATTGGTTCCAGTGCATCATTTACTCATCCTTTGAAGTTGTGGAAACTCAAAATTGGTTATGAGGAGCAACCAAACATCACAACAAGCTCCAAGAAATTGTCAAAATTTAGATGACACGCGAGTGGGTTGTAGAAAGCCAGCATCGTAGCCATTCATTGAGCTCCTCTCTGTTTCGAGAATAATTTAATATTCTCTACTGAACAGGGCCAACCACGTGAAGGTGGAAGCTCTTATGTCCCCTCCCCCCGCTCACATCACTCTCAATTCCCCATACCCAATGCATGTACTCGAAAAAAAAATACGTGCAAATTCATGCATATTTCATCATAAACAAACATCTACCATTCATTCAATAAAGGCTAACATTCATTAAACCATTGTTTCATTGAGTCAACACATTCATTCAATAAAATATAACATTCAATAAGCCATTCATTCATTCAGTCAACACATTCATTCAATAAAAGCTATCATTCAATAAAAGATAACATTCAATAAAGGTAACAGTTTACTACACTGAATCATTAAACCATTAAACCATTAAACCATTCATTAAACCATTCATTCATTCATTAGGCCAAAAATCATGGACGACATATTATTATAAAAAATAATTAGATAATATTTTTTCCAGTCACTTCTTTTTAGTTTTTCTTCTCTTTACAAAATCTCTAAGAAGATCATCTTCTGGATTTTCTCCTTCAGTTCTTGGTTCTTCATCAGGCGCTTATCATGATGTCTGCGTCCTAGAGTGCTGATCCAGATGTGGATTTTGCGGCAAGGGGTTCAGATTTGCTGCAACAATGTGAAAATGTTACATCGTAATATTTTTCTATTGTAATGAAAAGTATTTCATTTAAAAAAAACATTACAAAGGTGTTTTTTTACCTGTTGTGGCCACATCATATTGTTCATGTTCTTGTCCAGGCTCAACCTGTACAGTGTCACCCTCTACACACTCTGCAGTTGAAATATGGTGAACTACAATTAATGTTCACCATCTGCAATGCTACACATAAAATTGTAGCATATGAATAAATTCATTACTAGGATTTGAAGCATGATCTTCCTCCTCGACATTAAGGGGATCATTGCTTTACTGCTCAAAACAGAGTCAATATTTTATGTCAATTATTTATAACGAATAGATTGCACAAGTATAAAATCTTCATTAAACTATATAGATTCTATATACCCGTGCACCAGATGGATTAGTACTAGAAGATTGTGTTTGCCTAGACAAGCTTTTTTGGCATTCAACAACAACTCCAAAGCCATGCTGGAAGCCAAGCTTCAAGTATTCCTCAGTGGGCACTTCTTTGAATCGGTCGACCTGCATATTTGCATAACGTCGTTAATTAACATTTTGCGGTGCAATAAAACGAAAAATAATTTGCAATTTATTATTTGTATGCATTATTGGATTTTTGAAACTTACAATTCATGCCACCAAATTCAAATAACCACCAGGCCCAAGCTTGTGCTAACCTATTTTTGACAGTCTTGCCTTTGTGGCCTTTGATGTGTCTGACAGCCTATGCAAGTGTTGAAATACGTTAGATGTTCCAAATTCGATATATAAATCAATAATAATAAGACTTAGAATTACATTGCGGAAAGTATTGCATACCTCCCTGTTCCTGGTGTTAGCTTTCCTTCTTTTCTCAGAGCCCTCTCCTTTCCATCTTCCACTAGAGCTTTCCACTCTCTTGTTGGAATTATTGGAGGGCGCTCATACCTAGGGTTCCTTTCCAGGTGAACCCTATATTGGTCTCAGACAATCTTCATATGTTGTCCAGCCTTTTTCAGGACCTTGGCTTGATTGAAGGACTTGTCGCCAAACATGCCAACCAACCGATTAGTGAGCTCATATTTTAAATTTTTCGGTTGTCTATCCCACCTTGTGCGGATGGTGGGCCCGAAGATCTCCAAGGACAAGTCATTCATATGTTTATAAAAAACATCATTTCTTGCAAAACGATCATGCCATGATCATAATGAGTTGAAAAAAAATGTTTTAATCGGTATATTACAATGAAATTATAAACACTAACTTGATCAACGTATATTAATTACCTGGGATCTTCTCTATATTTATTGGGACGACATCTTCGTCCACCAAAACTGTTGCCTCGATTGTTCCCGTGCTAGTGACATGGGAATATCTTGGAAATGTAGCTTCAGCTATATCAATATTACTAGGAGGCTCGGTGTTGACCCCTTCTTCTGGACGATTTGGTGTACGTCGGTCACTAGCATCTAGTGCGCTCACAGCTGGGGTCCGTGGTGTTTCGAAACGTGTTGCCGACTGTTTAGTCGACAATAATGGTGAATGAGTCGATGCACGTGGATTCGTTTGCTCATGATGCGACGTCTCTCCACGAGCATCACTGGGGACAACACCCCCTTGACCACTAGTGTGTGGTCTCAGATAATTCTGTAAATACAAACCACATTTTATACGTTCACTATCATATAAAAGTGAAAATTATAAAGTTATAAATGAATTATATTATGATTCAATATTCCTCAACTTACTTGCAAGGCTTTAGATCTCCGATCCAACACTTCAATCCTTGCTTTAATCTGGTCTGTCTGCGGAATTTGGAATAGTAGAGAAACGATTTCCGCACTAATTTTTTTCAAGATGTTGTCTATCACCTTAACCGAGTTTGTAGCTTCACCAATTATGTCAGCATCAGCAAACATCTCAGCCACTTCAGGATCTATTGATTGTTGCGATGCTGTTTCATACATCGATTCACTGGTCTGCAACAAAAATATATAAAACACTACTGAGTTCTATCATGATAGATTCCTAACATTATATTAACAAAACATGTCTATCATGATAGATTCCTAAAATTACAACTAGGTTTACCTGATGCCTGGACGATGGTGTCATCTGATCCACAACTGGGGACTTGCCCCAATCATCCGAAACCAGTATACAGACGAAAAATACATAACAAAATAAACATTATGCTACATATTATATTGGTACAATTCCAATGAATTATATGTGCTGCCTCGAGGAGCGTGATCCACTCATCGGATCAATGGTCATAGGTGACCTTCCCTGATCTACCAATAAGGAGGTGCCCCTTACAAAACCCTAAATAAAAAACATAGAACAAATCACCTAAACTAATCCAAAACAGTTCATGAAAAAACACACACAAAAAAACTATTCTTCATATTATATTTTTACTATTACAAAGATGTATACATGCTGCCTCGAGGCAGGTATGGTATGATCTACTGTGACCCTTACAGAACTGACCTACATAAAAAACATAGAGAAAATTACCTAAACGAAACCAAAATATTCATTGAAACATTAATATAATGAGAAAACATTTTGACATATTTAAATTGTACAATTACAATCAGGCTTACTTGTTTCCCTGAGGCTGTTGTCGTCTGATCAACAGACGAGTGGCTTTCCCGATCAACGATCTGCATCAAATATGAATAACATTATGTAAACCAAACGAATATACTAATGAAAAAACAAAGCAAAAAAAAATCTTTTTTCTTATTATATTTTTACTATTACAAAGATGTATACCTGCTCCCTCGAGGAAGATGTACTCCTCCGACCATCTGCTGTGTAATGTCCCCATTTTGACCCCCTTTGTATTAAATCGTAAATGATGTAAATATTGATATTTAATCATGGTGAGGAGCTCAAGGCTAAGGCCACACCATTGATTTAGCGTTTTATGTATCGGCAATTAAAAATAGATGCCTATGGTTCTTGTGCTAGATAGGCACAATGTAAATGAGACATCATGTAAATACGAGTTTTAATGAAAAATACCCACAACTAGCTACGCAATGCAACAAAGAGATGGGGCATGATTCTACAAGGAATAGGGAGGGAAATTATTCAAACCCTTGAGCCAATGGTGTTAACCCATGTGTCAATGAGAAAACCCATAAACCCTCAACTACCCATTTTGGGTTATGAACCCAATCATTTAATTCTTCCAAGAGTTGGTTGAGGCAGTTAATGCCTTGGGAATGAAGAGGTATGGCAGCCAATTTCGTGCATGGGCAAGCCATCAACCTGGGAATTTGTATTTTTGCTTCTTGGGCAAGAAAACACCCACGAAATGGTGCCCAAAGCCATCCTGAACCGATAGTCTTTGCTCTCTCACGCAGTCTGAACTACGGGGCCTTTTCCCATCATGTTTTTCACCATTTTTCCTGCATTTTCCATGCCTGGGAGCTCATTTTTGCATTGGACAACAGCCGGGAGAGAAGGGCCACGATTTGGGATTGTTATGGAGGCCATTTTTGCCCCAAAATGTCCATGGACGTTTTTCTAAAAACGGATTTGGCTTCCCAGGGTTGTTCCCCATCTTCTAGTTTCATTTTTGGGTTTCCCACGTTTTTCTGAAGCTAATGAAAACCCCACCTTTGGGCATCTCACTGTAAAAACGTTTCTTCATGCCCAGCACTTAGACTTCTGTTGTTATGTGCATCCCTGTTTTGATTTGAACCTGTGAGCAAGAAACTTGGAGTGGTAGTGGACAGAATTGGCTTGATAAACCTAGTGAAGGGAGTAACCTCTCAAGAAGATCAAGAGGGCTGGCTACTCTTCTATGCACACCTGGGACACTCTAGAATTGGAAGGTATGGCCTGAGGGACTATGAATTGGTGAAGGGAATACTTCCTTGAGTAGGGGTGTGTAGGCATTGTGGATGCCAAGCTAAATAGATCTTGTAGAGGTATCCATAGCTCTGTGGTTGAGCTCACTAGCTTAGCAATTCTTCCTTTCCATTTCCTAGCAGCCTGATAAACCCAATTGTAGATTGGCTTGGCTCATCTTGGTGTATGCTTGGCTATGTGTGAGTCTGCTGTTCCCTGGTTCCTTGTAGAAATCATGCCCAGCTCGGGGGTGGTAGTTGCATCAAGAGGTTGATAAGCACAATTGGCCTACGGTTGGGTGGAACGTTGCAGTTGCATAGCCAGTTGCTTGGGACTACTGTTATAAGATAAGTACTCTCTTGTGTTAACTTTGCATTTATTTATTTGATGAATATCGTGAATGTATTATGGATGTGTTATTGAATTTACTTCCGTTGTGTTTTCAAATGTTTATGCATTTGCATATGTCCATCTTCATTTTAAATTGAATGTTTGTTTACTAAGTATGGGACTAGATGTCCGGATCTAGTGTCACGTCCTCTCTATCATGCTGGTATGATAGGAGGGGGCATTACATGCTGGCAGGGATTTTTCCCGATCACTAGCCTGCGAAGTAAATATGGAAAATTTAAATGAAATAAACTAACGAAAAATCCTTAAGATGTTAAATTCATTAATACAAGATTGGGTAAATTGTTATATGTACCACTCCCATAGTAACCGTTTTTGTATCTACTCGATTCAAATTGTAATTAATAAGCAACTCTTCCCTTGCAGATATTGATTTAATGGCACATACAAAAACACGGTTTCTTTCACACCCCTCAAATTCACAGTTTGGTGGCTTAATTGTAGACCTTGGTTGTGTACTGTTTATAAACCCTGCAATATTCCCTGTGGCCTTTGGCCTTTTGTCAATGTACAACGTTGCTCCTTTATTTTGATCGTTGTCTTTCAACTGTAAATAGTTTGCTGACAATACATATCTACGCATACTTCGTGTATATTGGACCAGGCGCATCCATTCTTTGTAGTTGTAATAGGGTCCAACATACTCCATCAATTTTGTACATGTGCCGTAACCGACCATTATGCCATCCATGCAAAACAACCCAAAATCATGTAATAACGACGGTGCAATTCGATATATCCTCTCGTTCACACAAAAATTTGTGTTTGGTTGAGGAAGATCCTTGGGTACCCATTGTTTCACTAAATTTCTATACCTCAAGGGCACCTCAACGTCGCTTATTGTCTCATCATCATAGGAACATGAACCCCCTTGATCACGAAAAAATTCCATGCGTTTATGGAATTTTCTTCTGGTCTTTTGACATCTAGTTGATAAAACTCTTGTAGACCTACTTGATGTCTCACTTTCCTCTAGCCTTCCTAAACTCCCCTTGCTCGAGGAAGACAAATCTGACAAATACTTGTTTGGTTCTACCTACACCATGGGAAAAACGTTTATATAGGACCGCAAGGCATAGCGCCTCTTAAAAGGTGACGTGTAGCGCCTTTTATAAGGTGTCTTGTACCGCGTTCCCTTTCTCAAAATGTAGGCATTCAAGTGATGAGGAAGAGGATCACTTTATCTTTCTTAGGAGTAGAAATTCATGCAATTATGAGCTGTCTTTTATTGCTCCTTTGGGTCTTGAGTGCCATATCACACCATCTAACTATCTTTGTCGTCATGGCCCTAAAGTCTCTCTCATCCCGTCAGTTTGGGTTCATCACCTTGGTAATTGAATTACACTCACATTTAGTAAGATATTTATATTTAGCAATAATAATATAAAATAAAAATAACTAACCGTTATGGAAAACTTCTAAAAGTTCTTATGACTTCCAAAACTAAGATCTTTGAGGTGGTTAATAAGTGTTCACAAATCTTCAAAAACAATATTTTATATAATGTTGTGAAACTTGTATAATCTTATTCAAAATATAAACTGAAATATTCTTAAGGAAAAGGATGAACTCATTGAATATTGGAAACACATGGGTAGTTTTGTAATCAAGCATGGTCTTCTTAGAGGATTCCCTCTAAGATAGAAAATACCTCCATCTATGTCCTTCCCTTTGACCACTCTTCCCTTGTCCTATATATAAGATAAATGTTTCTGTGAACATACGTGAATACCTCTTCAACGCTGCTCCCAGCTAATGCTTCCTTTGGCCAATTACTCGTAATCTTGACTGAGTGTATTAATTGCATAACATAAATTTTCAATCATATTGACACAGAGAAAAGTAGGGCTTTCTTTATATTATCAGGACATAGTTACAAAGAATCAAAGATTTTTCTGATGTCTTCTTTTAGCACTCGGCCAAGAGACAGAGCATACTTCCTCGGACAGATACAGACTCAAGATTTATACTTAAGGAAGTATCAGGTTTCTGGTGTGATCTGATACCACGAGGGCCAGCCACAGAGCATACTCCTATTATTCCTTTTCCTAACAGACGCTAGACTTAAGGAGAGACAAGGTTTTTTTTGCAATCTAATACCACAAAGGCTAGTTGTAGAGCATACACCTTTTCTCAGACTCAGACACAGAGCAAAGAGAGACCAAACTCGAATGCCTCAAATGGTTCTCTACCTAAAACTTAGAGAGGACAGGCCCACTCTCTTAGCCGAATGGAATCTTGTTATGACAATATGAATGGACATGCCCCACTCATAGCCAAATACTTTTGAGATATTTACAAATCATCCTATAATTCTCGAAAGTTGGATTGAGTATCCCACGCCTTTGAATAAAGAGACCTCAGGACCACGTGTCTATTTTGATGCATGTGGACTTCTATGCAGGTTTTGACAAGCCATTGTTCTTTTTTTTGAATGTAGTACTCAAGGATTTGATCCTCAGTAATCTTTGTCTGCAAAATATCTTTGACTTGTTCGAGAGATTCTCCAATGTCCTGTTTTAGATTATAAATAACAGCTGGTTCTAATGTGGTTAGGTTGATGCCGAATGACTGCCACCAGTCTCTCATCCAATCAAGGCCGTAGAATGGAGGATCCTCATAGATATGTGTACTTTGATGTCCAAACTTTAGCATGGTATAATATGTTCTATCTGTATTTTCTTTTCTCAAGAATTCCAACCATAATTTTTTATATTTTTCATAAGTGTGGGTAGTACTTGGAAACCGGAGACTAGCATCTTGATGTGGCCATGCTTTCAAAGAACGTATCTGGTTAATACAATAGTATTGATGGTCTAGTTGTAGCCTGGGGTGATGTGTAGAGACCTCTGTCGTGATTAAGTTAAGATCATGGTAGAGGTGTGTTAACCAATTTCTTGCATCAGCTGCTTTTCTCAGGGAGTTGTTGTAAATCATCTCTGGTACAATATTGGATCCCATATGCATTCTTCTGAGTTCTGGCACTAGTCTAATAAAAGCATCAGATCCCTGTAAGTTAGCATCTAATACTTCAGTATGTCTCAACTCCCACCTAGGTTTCCATGTTTGTATATAATCAGACCAACTCATATTATCATTAATGTTATAGATCCGATGTTTTCCTTCGGTCCAAGCAGAGATTTCCATGTTTACTTGTGGGTTATGGGACCACTGGATTACGCTTTGACCTTATACGCTCGCTTGCTTCGGGCTCGCTTGCTCCAGGCTTGCTTGTTTCAGGATCGCTTGCTTCAGGCTCGATTGTTCAAAATTAACTTCATACTTCCGTGTCATATATTCTCTTGTTAAAAAGTCAGGAATGCTATTTTCTTTCCTATAAATGTGCTCAACAATATAGTTATAAGAGGAAAACAATGCTTGCCATCTTGCAAACTTTCCTTTTGTTGTTGCATTTTTTATTGTGTTGTTTAGCACAAATGGAAGACTAGAGAAATCTATTCTTATGATAAAGTCATGGTTCAACAAATGAATCTGGAACTTCTCTATGCATCTCAGTGTTGCAAGGATTTCTTTATCAAGAGTGGCATAGTTCTGCTCAGTTTTATTCCAAGTTCTTGGTGCAAACTGGACTATTTCCTCTTCTTTAGGTTTTCTTACCTGCTTTATAACTCCTCCCCATCCTAGGTATGAAGCATCTGTTTCTATAATCTTGGGAAGGTTATCATCGATGACATGTAGTATGGGTAACATTTTTACCTTGCTCTTATATTCAAGACGATTGTTTTTCAAAGTGTTCACGTTCTCATATGTGCACCAATTCCTCTTGTAACAAAAGGATGATCTAACCTAAGAAAGGAATCTTGTGATGACTTATTGTAAAAGAGTGTATGCTACCCCATGTGTTGCCCATTAATCATATAACTTCTTAATCCCATGTCCCTATCATGTTGTAACATCTAAATCTCTCAAGTTTAGTGGAAAACTCTACAAATCCATTGTCCGCCTCTCAAGGATGGCTTTGTCCTAATATATCCCATTAAATGATGGAATTTGCATGGTTTTGATTAAGTCACTCATCACTATAGTACTTGGTAATTGAAGGTGTATAATTATTTTCCCACCTAGTGCCTAGAATATCTCATATGTTGTTGAATAGATATTTGTTGTTGTCCCATAGTCAGGACACTTATTCTCCAAAATAATTTTCCTCACAAGTTCAATTGAGGAGTTCCACCACTCTTAAAAATCTTTACCAACACATATTTGATTACTAACAATTTTGTCTAATAGGACAAGTCTTAACCACTTAATACAAATGATTTACTACATATTAGATTACCAACAATTTGATTACTTAAGTCTTACCAACACATATTTGATTACCTGGGTGTAGATGTTTCCTATGATATACTTAGAAGAGTTACTTTCAGAAATGACTGTGCCTCTTAGAGGCCAGTCAACTCTAGGAACCAAGTGACCCTATTATAGGGTTAGTACAAACCAGAGAGAGAGATGACTGGGCTATGGTACGGTCAATCAAAGAAAGTCAATGACAGTCAAAAGGCTCAATACAATCACAATAAAGATGAGCTGACAACCAGCAGACTAAGGCCAAAGAGACTCATGACCTCCAGTAAGGTACAAGGACCAACCAAAGGGTACAAAGACCAACCAATAAGGTACAAGTCAAAAAGAAAAGAGTGGGTATAAAGACTCATAACACTTAGGACTAAAGGGGTGTACTACCTCAAATGTGGACAAACTACCATAGTTATACCCGTAAGACCAAAAACATAAAAGGTGGTATAAATCAAAAGATAACTCAAGATGAGTAAAAGACCCAAAAGGTAAGAGGCAATGTACTACAAAAAAATGAAAGGACCAAAATGAAAGGACAAGGTACCACAAGACCAATAAACAACATGGTGTAAGGACCAAAAGTAAATCAACCATTGCGGGGAAGGAACAAATAAGGTCAATTATATATTGCAATAGCTCCTTGTAACTACTTGTTATTTGACATGCCAAAGAGATGGAAGGTCAAATAATGTCAAATATATGCAATAGCTCCTTGTAACAACCTCTTATATGCAATAGTTCCTTGTAACTACCTCTTGTAACTCAAATAGGACCTCTAAAAGGTATGATAGCAAGCAATATTCCTAACTAAGGTTTGGAGGATGGTACGAAGTGGGTATAAAGACTCACAACCATTTGGACTAAGGGGGTGTACCTCAAATGTGGACAAACTACCATAGTACCCATAAGACAAAAAACATAAAAGGTGGTACAAATCAAAAGATAACTCAAGATGAGTAAAAGACCCAAAAGGTAAAAGGCAAGGTACCACAAAAATATTATCAACAAAATGAAAGGACCAAAAGTCAATCAACCAAGGTGGGGTACAACTAATCATCTCCCTCTCAAATGTACCAGTGTTCCATATAACCTGAAATTCCATCATCATTGTAAAAGGAAAAGTCCACACGGATGATGTGATCATGTGGTCCTATAGACTACTCCTAAGGTCAAGTGTTAGTGGTTCCTAAGGTCAAGCGTTAGTGGCTCCATCAAGAGGTGTCCAGTACCTTAAGAAGACCATCTAACTCAACTATCTCGAAGACCTAGGAGAAGAGAAAATCACACATCATCATATAATTGGTAACTGACCGTGTAAGAACTCAAAAACCCTAAAGCAACTGAGCGTGCAAAAGGGGAGCTAGGAAAAGACTAGGCTCGTAGGCCAAAACTACAAGCTCAAAAAACTGTACTAGGACCGGTGTCACAGCAAGCGAGCTGAAAAAAAAGTGGCTAGAATGCCAACAAGCAACACTAAAAAGAAAAAACCCTCTAAAAAGGTGAAATAGCAAGCAAACTTCCTAACTAGGAGTTGGAGACCTCGACAAATCGTATCCTTCTCAAGGTGGTGAAATCTAAGTCGAACAATACGAAATGAGAGACCAAAGTGGAAGGATATACCTCTTCGAAATGGATCCTAGGTAAAAGAGCCCTAGAAGAAGAGTCACTAGGCTACATCTTTCATGACACGTCGGGGAAGGTTAACTAGCACTTCTGTCTTTGAGCCCAAGTATCACCTATACGGTAAAATACAAGGAAGACAATGGATAGATGTCCTTAGGCGCTAAGTGGATTGCGGCATTCCACAAAGTCCATCCGGATCTGTCCTCGCGGCTTACCCCTGAAAAAATGGGAGCCGCCCCCACAAACTGGTTGATGACCGTGTCAATAAGTACTAGAGGATTTTAGTACCCTAGAGGACAACAACTATGTCTCAGATGAAAATGACAAGGGGAAATTATTTGGATGCTTATCCATGGTGTCCTACCTAACTACCAAATTATTTTTATCCTCAAGCGAGGTTAAGGTGTGTTGAGTTAGGGAGATGAATTTTAATGGTTGTTGTATTACTTAGTCGGGTAATGGAAGTGCAACTCGTGGTATGATGACTGACTCAAACCATGCAAATGAGTATGAATCAAAATAAGCCTTTCCTTTCAATGAATACTAGATAAGGTAAGGAGAGAGTTCTTTCAAACTATAACTACTCTTTCAAATTAAATGAATCCAACAATAACTTTCTTCTACTTCTAATGAGTAAAATGCATGAAATTGTTTAAACCTTAGCAAGCCTAAGCATGACATTTGATATTGTGCATAGTCACCAAAAGATGAAAACCTCAAGAATTGTAGGCATTCAGTGTAGAGTCTACGTAGGTGTATCAATTGAGTTTTTTAGTCTACATGTTGAGTCAATAAGTGTCATCATGATAGAAGTTCATGATCATAATTTAGAAATGACAAAGTTTTAATGTTGAAACTAGAGTGAAATCTAGTCCACTTGGATTTGTGAGCATGACTTTGCTGTGATCTTGATGCATATATGGCATGGTTGATGTTCTTGTATACGGAGGTTGATATGTAATTTAAGGAAAAAGAGTTAGAAATATGTATGCACATCCATGTGTATATGAATATGTATGCGCAATGTGTATAGTATCCTCAACGTTTGAAGCCAATACTTTTGTATGATATAGTATACAACAAAACTAAGTTCAACTTTTTCTCAACTTGAAAAAAAACAAGACTGTTTCTCCATCGCTTTCTTTGTCTCAATTGATGTAATTGAATTTGAAGAGAAAGGTTCATTTCTTGGATGAGAGGCCACTATATTTTTGTGAATATAGAGATATAGTGCACTTAGGAAAAATAATCAATCACTAATGAATGTGTGATAGTAATACAAAGACTCATAAGTTGTATATTTAGACAAAACTTAAGAGGTGGGGGCACTTTCCCCATGAGGGGCTTAAGCCTTATAGACCCAATATCAATGGGGACTACTATGGCATCTTAGATAATAATGTTTGATGGTAGGCATCTAGTGAATTCACTTGTGTTGTATGAATATAATATTTGCAGTGATTTTCCCTCTCTTTGGTTTCTTATTTGTGTGGATACATTTTGGGTAAGGGTACTACCTCATTATCCTAGCCTAGATTCAAAGATGTGGTAAAAAAAATAAAACAACATCTCCATCTGATTTGAATCCTTCTATATATGCTCAGTGCACATACAATGGATAAGGTGGAAGAGGTTTCATATTTGGAAGTGTCTTCCTATGAAATCAATTATATTTACTCTAATTACAAAAAAGCAGCAATCATATGTAGGTTTAATGGTTTTGACCTCCTTCTAAAATTTTGTATGCATGGATTCATACAAATCAACTCTAACGCATTTTTTATTGTTCTTTTCTACAAACATGACGTATATCAGAAAGTGATGGAGGAAGGACCTTAGTTTTTGGTGGCAACTAAATTGTTTTTGGTGGAAAATAAACTGGATCTTGGCAGGTGGGTTCGTGAAAAATACTAGGAGAACCTTTCTAACTACCTGGAGTAATCTCTGACTATTGATAAAGATAGTTGTGGGACAGACCTTGATAAGTTAGATCATTTCTTGTAGAACTACTGAAACATTGTAATTTGGATCATGGAAATGATAATAGCATGCTGTCCGTAACATCTCATGTTTTGGCTCTAATTTTACATGAACACAATGTCCTCAAATTAATTGATGCCACATTTAACACCAAACAAGACTGTTAGGAGGTGATGACTGTCATTGACAAACAACTTGACCATAGATTCAACCTCCCACAGAGTTGACTGATTTTGTTGAGTTTGAATGTGCTTTGACTAATTTTGACCTTCCTTAGACAATGTTGACTTTCAGAGTGCTGATTTGACTATCCTTGACTGGGAGTTGACCAATTTTTGGGCTATTTGTCCAATTTTTGGGCTATTTATGGATGGAAATTATTTAACTATGCTCTATGTGTGATAGGAGGCTTAAACAAAAATAAATATGGAGAAGGGTAAGTCGACTCTTCTCCATTATTCCCCAATGAACTTTATGGATAAGGGTTGTTTGACTCTACTCTATTCTGCCCTAGAGAAGAAATATACTACATGTGGGAGTGAGGGTCTCAATTAAATGTGTGGGATTGAGTTTTAATAAAAATATGTGTGGGGTTGAGGGTTTGAATGAAAATATGTCAAGAGAAGGGTCGAATGAACCCTTCCTATCCCTAACAATAAGCTTTTCTTTTATTAAACACACAGTTCTCAAGCTTAAGCATTGTATTTTCCACATCCTGCCTTGCATTTTTTTATGTTGAGCATTGAATATTATGCTTTTCATTGAGTTATTCTATATCCATGATTGATATGAGATTCAACCACTCTAGGAGGATTTATATTAGAGTAGATCCAGTTTACTTATGTTTTTTATTAGATTTTTTTCAGACGATACAGGATTCATTACTTTACAAACATTTAATATCATTACAACTCCATTTGCTAGTTGTTAGGGATACTCATTAGAAAACATACCAATTTCTTGGATCACCTTGGCATATGTTCTAGTGGGTATCTTGGAATAGATAAGGAAACTATTCTACAATTTCCCGTGAAAGGGGAATTCAAATGGTAGGCCCTATTCCTATGTATCCTAGGAAAAGATAGATCTTACTAAATATATTGGAAGATGGGGTTTAAAAAACCCATATTAATTTGCAAAGGCCTTAGTGACAAAGGGGTTTGGAGAATTTTGAAACATGAAGGCATGTAGGTAAAAGAAGTCTATCACAAATATATATACCCTCTCACCATAGAGGAATAGTTCTGAACAAGAGAAAATACCACTAGAAATGTGTTGGTGATGTGGAGGGCTATATTATCAACCTTTGAATTGATAGGGACTTGGTTAGTATGGAGAGTTGGGAATGGAAGAAGTCTGCAGATAGGATATGATCCTTGGATTGGTAGTACAATTCACAAGATTCTAGATCACATTATTGGTTCTATTAGGGATAAAGGTAATATTTTTTTGTTCCAAGTTGGAGATAGAATTAATTCTACTCCACTATCTCAGGTTTGGTTAAGGGCGTATGATCTCGAATTTTTTACATTTCCATTAATATTAGATTCTCAACTAACTCTATTTGCAGTAGCTCAGTAATCATAACATGGTAATAGGGTGATGGCATTAGCTACTGCAATTCCAGATCCTATTTCTTTTTTCCTTCTCTTAAATATTGATATAAATATATGACATAATGATATGTGATCACATACATAAATAAAATGTTGTCATTAATATTGGAATTTGGAAACAAAATTAGAAATATAAATACACAATATCAAAATATAAATCAACACTATCAAAATCCATATACACACTTTTGGAATTCAAATTCAAACTTTTGGAATTTCAAAATCACATTTTCATATTTGGATATTCACATTTTTGGAATAGAAATTCACACTTTTGGAACCAAAATCACAATTTGGAAACACTGATATTTACACTTTTGGCATCCTTTTTTCACTTTGGAAACACCAAAAACTCACATGTTTGAAAATGAATTCACACTTCCATATCACATATTATATCTTATAAGACCAAATTTTGTCAATTTGGCATTGATCCATGATATCATATTAGGTTTATTCTTAAGTAAGTAGGGCATTCAATAACATATGATTTGTAGGATCTTTCAAAGGTAAATATGAACTACAACATGTATAATACATAATTGTATACATAGTTCAAGCATTTTGACATTATCCTCTAAGTAAGGAAGTGTTTTTCAACAATAATAAAAAATCATTTAATTTCTTCATTTCTAATCCAATTCATAAGTGTAGTGTTCCCACACCTTCACTTATGTGGAATATGCAACCCCTATCCCCATATCCCATATCACACTAACCCATAAACTACTAACAACTCTTTAACCATTATACAAAATTTCTGATGTTTCTTTGGTCTAACTTTGAACTGTTTCATTGTTCACATCTCAAATCTCATAAAGCTTCACGATTTGGAAATATGTTTTTCACTGCCATGATTTTGAGGCAGAAAGAGAATCAACTAGACACTTCTTTAATCTTTTGAGGGAAGAAGGGGAAGAGCCAAACAAATAAATACAAGAAATGTTGGAGGAGGTCCCTTCTCTTGTGACAGAAGAAGAGAATACTTAACTGACAAAGGAAATCAATGAAGAAGACGTTGTAATGGATCTTTGGGACCTTGGGGCTATTAAGGCTCCTGGGCCTAACAAATTTGCAATTTCTTTTTATAGATCCTGTTGGGATATAATAAAAAAATATCTCCTCAAAATGATTCGATGGACACAACACAAGTTTAAAGTTGGAGGAAGTACTAATTCTACCCTTCTAGTCCTCATACCTAAAGAAAATTCTCCCACCTCCTTTTCCCACTTTAGGAACATATCCCTTTGCAACTCCTTGTATAAAATATTAACCAAAATCATTGCAAATTGAATTCAACCCCTTTTACAAAAGCTCATCTCCGAAAATCAAAGTTGCTTCCTCCAAAACATAAATATATTGGACAATATCCTCATGGTCCAGGAGGCTATCAATTCCAGTAATAGTAGAAAAGAGAAAGGAATTGTAGTAAAGATGGGCATTGCCAATGCTTTAGACTGGGTTAGACACTCCTTTCTATATGTAATTCTCTCAAAGTTTGGTTTCTCCAATGATTAAGTTTCCTTAATTAGGGCTTGCATAAGTAGACCGTGGATAGCACCTCTTATCAATGGTCATCCAAGATATTTATTCCAAAGCAGTAGGGGCATCAAGCAATGTTGTTTGCTTTCACCTTTCCTCTATATCCTAATGGTTGAATCCCTAAGCAGGAAATTGGAAAAATCTAGGCAAAAAGGAATTTCCATTGTGTAGGGATTCAAAGAAATCAACCATTCACAATTTGTTAATGATACAATTCGCCTTGGAGGGCCCTCCACCATTATTGCAAAGAATTTAAAAAATATCCTCAATTGTTTTATGACTACTTCAAGAGGTCTAGTCAACAAAGGGAAAATTTGTTATATGGACGGCATAAAACCTCAGGATTCTAAAAACTATGCCCGACATTCTAGAGTTACCTTCAAACCAAATTGGCAATATTTCATGTACTTAGGAATTTCGATCACCCTGAATAGTATATAGAAAGCAGATTGGACCAACATCATTGAAAAAATCAATAAGAGGATGACACACGGGGATCAAAATGGTTGAACTAATCTAGAAATATCGTTCTCATCAAATCGGTCCTATTATCTCTCCCAATTTACCTCTTTTCAATCCTCTCAGCTTCTATAGGAATAATGAATCAGATCACCTCTTTAATAAGAAGCTTCCTCTAGCAAGGAGGGAAACTGAACACAAAAAAATTCACTTAGTTAAGTGGGACATGATAATTTCACCTTTTGATCAAGGATTCTTGTTAAGATTCAATATGCTAAGACAGAAAATATCAGCATTACATTCCATTTCACACTAATAGCATATATAGGATCACTGAAAGAACAACAAGCACAACATAAACACAAGAGACACAGATTTATCCTGGGAAACCCTCATGGGGAAGAAAACCCAGCAAAGCTTCCTCAATATAGATGACCAACAAATACAAAGATGTAATCCACAACCATGAGCTCCTTCTCCTCCATAGCAGATCTCTCCCTCACCTATGTGCTATTCTTAGGTGAGTGCAATGTGTATTAAATGAGGAACACACCTCCTCTATTTATACACAACTCCGACTTGTATTTTACATTAACTAGGTCGACCCCAACTTAACCACTGGGTTAAACACCCCATTACAACTGACTGGGCCGACCCCTCTAGGGTGTTCTAATAACCCTTTGACCCACATAACACATACAGGGCCAACCCCCACTAGGGAAGTCTAATAACCCAAGTTACCACATTCCGACGGAGGAATAAACATCTCCGGATATACAATAAGGTCTTCACGGAGGAATGAAACATCCCTGGAATAATAAAGTACAAATATAATATCTTAGAAGTTACAATATTTCAACACTCCCCCTTAACGAGAAGGATATTATAACAACATCTGCACGAGCAAGGAGTCATCAACTACATCATACATGATACATCTATAAATCATTGGAAGCTTTCTCAACATCATCAGTAACTCAAGCAGTTATTGGAACATCAACATCTTCAGTACTGAGTCTTCATCTTCTGCGGCATTCGAACAGCTACAGTAACATCATCATCTAGATCCTCACGATCAACATCGTCCTCACACGATCATCAGCATCATCATCACATGATCATCACGATCAGCAGCATCGTCATCTAGATCATCACGATCAGCAGCATCGTCATCTAGATCATTACGATCAACAACATCGTCATCTAGACCATCATGATCAGCAGCATATGGATCATCTCGATCTACAGCATCTGGATCATCTCGATCTACAGCATCTAGATCATCTCGATCTACAACATCTGGATCATCTCGATCTACAGCATCTGGATCATCTCGATCTACAACATCTGGATCATCTCGATCTATGACATCTGGATCATCTCGACTCGATCTACAGCAACACACATGATCCAATTACAGGATGATCAATCCAGATCTACTTACAAGATGATCAATCCTGATCCTTTTAAGACAAATCCATGTCTAGGGATGATGCAGTCCTTGATCCGTTTAAGACAAATCCATGTCTAGGGACGATGCAGTCCGTGATCCATTTAAGACAAATCCATGTCTAGGGACGATACAGTCCATGATCCATTTAAGACAAATCCATGTCTAGGGACGATATAGTCCGTGATCCATTTAAGACAAATCCATGTCTAGGGACGATGCAGTCCGTGATCCGTTTAAGACAAATCCATGTCTAGGGACGATACAGTCCATGATCCGTTTAAGACAAATCCATGTCTAGGGACGATACAGTCCGTGATCCATTTAAGACAAATCCATGTCTAGGGACGATGCAGTCCGTGATCCATTTAAGACAAATCCATGTCTAGGGATGATGCAATCCTGACCACAGTGCCAGTCCTTTTTCATACTGGATGTGACCTAGATCAGATCTAGGATTTACCACCACAGAGCCAGTCCTTTTTCATACTGGATGTGACCTAGATCAGATCTAGGATTTATCACGTACATTTTGAACTCAACGTTCAGGGATGATGCAGTCCTATCATCAATTTTCAGAGACAGATGTCTACGGGTCAATTCAGGGGGCTGAAGTCCAGGGATGATGCAATCCCTCTCGTCCACTAGGGACTTCTTTCTCGGAGACATATGTCTACGAATCAATTCAAGGACCGAAGTCTGGGGAAGATACAATCCCCACCTATCCACTAAGGACTTCATTCTTGAAGACATCTGTCTACGGATCCTTTTAGAACATGTGTTCAAGGATGATGCAATCCCTCTTCTTTCTCGGAGACATATGTCTATGGATCTCTTTTAGGACAGGTGTCCAGGGATGATACAATCCCTCCTTGTCCACTTAGACAAATTCTAAGGACCATATATTGACCTTATCGTCGGAACCGGTAACCTCATCATCCACCTCATCGTCGGAACAGGTAACCTCATCCCTCATCGTTGGAACAAGTAACCTCATCATCAACCTCATCATTGGAACAGGTTATCTCATCATCGATAGAGGTATCCACAACAATACCAATATCCAAATATCATCATCGACCATATCACTCCCCCTTTCGAGGAGGGTCCTTCTGAAAAACACCAAGCTTGTCTCGAAAATACTCAATTTTTACTCGAGGCAGAGGTTTGGTCAATACATCAGCAACTTGTTTGTCAGTGCTCACATACTCAAGCTTGATAGCTCCTTTCTGCATCATATCCTGTATATAGAAATATTGGATCTCTATGTGCTTTGACTTATCATGGAACACTGGATTCTCTGTCATCTTGATACAACTTTGGTTGTCACATAGGATCATAGTGGGTTCCATCTCTAAGTCAAACAATTTCGATAACAACTTTTGAAGCCATACCGCTTCACTACTAGCAGAGCAAGCAACTATATATATTCTGCTTCAGCTGTGCTGAGAACCACACTAGACTGCTTCTTACTAAACCACGAGATCATGGCAGATCCCAGACAATAATATCCACCCGATGTGCTCTTCCTGTCTGATACACTTCCTGTCCAATCAACATCTTGTGTAGTCATACAATCTGAAGTCATGATCTCCAAGACAACATAGACCAAAGTCTATCGTACCCTTTAGGTACCTCATCACATGCTTTGCAACTATCAGGTGAACACATCTAGTTTCCACTAGATACTAACTCAAGGTGTTTGCAGCAAAGCATATACTGGCCTGGTATTCGTCAGATACATCAATGACCCAATAATCTGTCTGTACAGAGTTACATCCACTAACTCTGATGAGTCATCAGCTAACAGCTTCAAGTCGGAACCCATGAGAGTGGCCATGGTTGTATATTCCAACATATCAAATCTTCACAAGATTTCCACAGCATACTTTCCTTGGTTGAGAAAGATTCCTTTTGGGCCTTTCCATACTTTCACATCAATCTGAGATCTTTCATCTCAAATTCTATAGCTAGCTTCTTTCTTTCCATGATCTGTTTTTCATTCCTTGTAAAAAAAAAATCATCCACATACAGTAATAGTATGACAGGTTCATCATCCATAACCTTAAGGTAAAGGTTAGGATCAGCTTTACTTTTGGTAAAGCCCAAGATTTTCAAGAAGCTATCAGTTTCTCCTTCTGTGACTGAACGTCATCTACACTCTGCAGTGAGTATTCTTCTGCATATCTATCCGTGCCATCTCTCGTCAGATGGGCCTATTGATATGAGCCTCAAGATCATTCGAACTCTGTGGTGAGTTCCTTATTGCATCCATCTAAGAGAAGAATGTCATCTGTATATGGACACCATCTTCAACCTTGTAGCAAAGGTTGAAATCTGCATCACCCATGGTGATCATTAAGCTCATCAAATGACTATCGATCCTGGGAGCCCGTATAGAGCTTTCTTCAATTACACCATTAATAGAATGGTCTTATTGAGCCACTTGGAGCAAACATCTCATCATGATCCTCTTCCTTTTTCTAAGAGAATCTTCTAGCCATGAGCCTTCTATAGCATGTTTGATTTGTATGTCTTCCTGTTGAACATCCATCACTTGTTCGGTGTTCATCATCATAGCACATGATCTTTTCTACAAATCAAAGTTAATCGCATGATTAGTAATACTTGATAATCATCAAATTATGATAACCTACTATGCATACTGATATGATTCACATAGTCATGCAACTATCTTTGACCAATATCTTGGCACAACACTTTTCCATATCTTGTATGCATACAGTGGCTATCTAGATGCCTTCCATCTCTACCAGAAGATACTGTCAAGAGAGGGCACATCTCTCAGCATGTCAACAAAGAGGTTTCATTCTAGATAAACAACAATGGAATGTTTGTCCAATCTTATCCATCATATCCATATTAGTAGTATATTGTTCAATGCTATATGAATGCTTACACTATGCATGATATATTCTAGGAATACAAATATGCATACAAGCAATATCATTTACTATTTCAGAGATTCAAATAACAACTCAAATACTTATCTTTTATGTTGAGTGGTTGCCTCCCGCTTGATCTCTATATGTCTTTAAACTTCTATTCATCCTGGTCCATTATGCATGCTCAAGTGTGCACTAGTGTCATCCTCATGATCTCATACACACTCATACATTCATTAGTATACTATCGAAACATGATAATTTTAAGTATGTATGGTCATGATCATTTCATACATAGGTATACTTACCTAAGATCCTAACAAAGTAGGATTCTAACTTGATATAGGAAAACATACCTGGATTATCAAGCTTGGTTATGTCTTAACATACCCAAACAATAACTTCTTTGTTCTCTTCAATGATTTAGAGACCTTGTGCTAGAACCTGTATATCTCATAGGTTAAGCATAGTAGAACAAAGTCATACATACCTCATAAGTAGAGTTTCTATGTGATCAAAGATTATGGATGAGTCTTTGTATTCATGTCATCATGGTTGTAGAACTTGATTTGTCTTTCTTGATGTACCTGTATCTTATTAGCAGACAACATCATCCTCATACAACACCACAAGTGCATTAGTACAATCATAAGAGTCATAACCTTAATCAATGAATGCCTTCTATCATTCACATGCATTCATTATCAAATAATCATAATTGTACTAACCTCAATAACATGAAGACAAACATATCATAAACTTAACCATGAACAAATTTCAACACATACCTATATCTTCTTAAGTCATACCTGTCGAGATTTCTTGTAGTCTTCTTATGTAAGGCCTTAGCCTCATCTCCCCCTGAAACTGGATCTGGAGCTTGATTAGGGTTTGTCAGAGAAACCCTAAAAATTCAAACTTTGACTTTCACACTTCTGAATGGATGGAAATATGTGCCTTGTTGAGCTGATCAAGCTAGCATACTTCAATTTTTAAATCTCCAAAATTTGACCCCTCAAAATTGCCTTCAAAACTTCTGGATCTTCTGGACAGGATCCTGAACTAGGGTTTGATGAAGCCCACCCTTCTGCCCAATCAAACGGTTCGATCCAAAGCTCTAAACTCTTTTTTTTTGAGGAGCTTCCAGCCGTGGTCACAGACTTCAAAAATTCCAACTTTTGCAGAAGCCCTAATTTTCCACCTTTCCGATCAAAATCCCGAACTAGTATTTGATCAAGCCCGGTCTTCTACCCAACCAAAAAATTCGATCTTGGTCTCTAAATTTCTATTTTAATGAGTAGCATTCAGCCGTGGACTCCGCTTCCAAAAATTGCAACTTTCTCTGAAACCCTAATTTTCCACAGCAGTGACGATTCAAGAATGAAGGTGCTCAAAATCCAAATATGTTTTGATAGAAATATGCACCTGATTGTTTCTGGTGTGACTCCAAAATTTTCGATCCACAGGGTCTAAAAATTCTACCTGTGGTAGCTCGACCTGTCATCTTTCCAACCCCATAGGTCTGACCTCAATTGGATTCTCTGAGAGAACGTTACGCCAAGTGTCGCAACGTGACCTGTTTATGGGATAAAGCAAGAGATTGAACTTGTACAGTGTGCCACGTTTCACTGGTTCAACTTAGGCCTCTGAAAACATTGCATGAGATAACACAGTCTGTGCACTACCTGTCACTTTTTACGAAATTTCATTTGGAGGTTCCTATCCCAAGTTATGACCTTTTTTCCTAGGTCACCTGATTATGACTGAGATCTGGAAGAGGCAGAAACCCTAACGTGTACTAATCATAACTCACAAAGTACAACGAATCTGAGGGTTTCCTTTGGACACAAGGTGCCTAGGGATGTTATATACGACCTATAAAGGTTTTAGATCCTGAAACTTTTCCAAAATGGATTTATAGTGAAAGTGCCATGATGACGGGTTTTTGCTATACAAAACCCTAACCTTCAAATTGTCGCAAGTGAAGCAAGTGTCGTAAGTGCCATACATCGCCTTTCTTCATGTTAGCTCTGATACCATGTTAAGATTCAATATTCTAAGATAGAAAATATTAGCATTACATTCCATTTCACACTAATAGCATATACAGGATCACGGAAAGAACAACAAGCACAGCATAAACACAAGAGACAGATTTATCCTGGGAAACCCTCATGGGGAAGAAAACCCAGCAAAGCTTGCTCAATATAGATGACCAACAAATACAAAGATGTAATCCACAACCATGAGATCCTTCTCCTCCATAGCATATCTCTCCCTCACCTATGCACTATTCTCAGGTGATTGCAATGTGTATTAAATGAGGAACACACCTCCTCTATTTATACACAACTTCGACTTGTATTTTACATTAACTAGGTTGGCCCCAACTTAACCACTGGGTTAAACACCCCATTACAACTAACTGGGCCGACTCCTCTAGGGTGGTCTAATAACCCTTTGACCCACATAACACATACAGGGCCAACCCCCACTAGGGAAGTCTAATAACCCAAGTTACCACATTCCGACGGAGGAATAAACATCTCCGGATATACAATAAGGTCTTCACGGAGGAATGAAACATCTACGGAATAATAAAGTACAAATATAATATTCTTAGAAGTTACAATATTTCAACAATTCTTGGATATTAAAAGTCTTGGGGATATGAATAAAGAAATGGGGGCCAAAAGATTATGGAGTTTGGTTACAGGTCAGCAGTCATGGTGGAAATCAGTATTAATAAAAAACTATTTCTATCCCCATTGGCAATATTCTCTAGACTCTCTCAATCCAAACAAACATGGATCCTCTATTTGGAAAGCTTGTAAGGTATCACTCCCTTTGATACAACCGCAACTATCGCGGATTCTAGAAAATGGTAGCAAAATTCAAATTTGGGAGGATAAGATTATGGGGATCTCGGCACCAATAATAGCTTGACTGATATTAAGCTTTGGATGAAATGAGAAGGAATAATTAAACTCGTTGACATATCATATTGGGGATAAGGAAGCAATTAGAATAGATGGAAAGTGGAAAACCTCCCAACCCACCTGAGCAATAGTTGGAAACAACTTATCATAAACTTGAAAGGTGAAGCCCGCATTGGGTTAAATGAAAAAGACAACTTGGGGTGGGGAACGAAAGGAGGACAATATACTTTTAAGCAAGGTTATACTCTACAAATGGAACAGAGAAGCAAGAAACCCCACCCATCTCTCTGGACAACGATATGGATATCCAAGGCACTTCCCAAAATAAATTTCTTCATATGGACGCTTTGTCATGGGAAAGTATTAGTAGCTTAAAAATTGAGGAAAAGAGGTATCCAAGGTCCATCAAGATGTGTAGTTTGCTATATTTGTGAGGATATCATGTGGAACCTCTTCCTCGAATGTCCCTATGCTAAAGAAGTCTAGGAAAATACCCTGCATCCAGTACATTAAGACTTGCCTCAAATAAGCAATTGGAATGACATGTTTGTCACTTGGCATAAACATTATCCTGGATCTCTTAAAAATAAACATCTTCTCAAATTTTTTTGGTAGGCTATCCCTTACTATGTGCTATGGAGAATATGGCTAGCACATAACAAGATAATATTTCAAAATGATCAATTACCAAGATAATAGTAGCTACTAAGCAATTCCAGTACCATATTAGATGACAAGCACTAATTAAAATTGTGTGGGATTGAAAAAGATGACAAGCACTTGGTTTTCTCAATTCTTTCCAAACCGGACTACTTCTAAACCAAAATTTACCTCTGCATTTCTTATATTGGGGACCGATTTCATCATTTGGGCGTTTTATATTCGGGCAGTAGTTAAACCCTGGCGTTTCCACATTTAGTTTTGCTTAACATTTCAAATTGATACCCTGGTTTAGCATCGAATCTCAGTCTCATGTTTAAATTTATTTTTTGATATCATATTTCTTAAACCCTCACAACGAGTCTAAACCCTAGCCTCTGCTATTTTTGTCGGCGTTTTGATACATCACGATCACAGTTGGTTTTGGACTTGTTTTTTTTTTTTCAATGTGGTTCACTTTAATCGGCTTAGCCGACCGCTACATCCACGAAATAATTTCCGACGGACCCGCCCCGAAGGGGTTTCCGCCCTGCGGCCGCCTGCGTGCCTAACCCCAAGAGGGTCTATGAGGATGGATCTCGTGACCTCGCATGCTGGGAGGCCTAACTTCCGAAAACTCAACCGATCGAGCTAACTCTTGGGGCTGGTTTTGGACTTGTTACTGGAATTTAATACTAATAAAAAAGGATCTAAAATTTAAATCTTCTTCAAATATTCTTGAAGTAAATAATAAAAACAGAGGCCCCCATCCTGTCAACCAAAACTCATATCCCATGGACAAGAATCAACTGGAAAATTTAGAGGGCAGTGATTTTAGAGGGAAAATGCTATTGCAGTAAAAAACCCTAAACTAGGTTGGAGGGATTTGATTTTCTCACCGATTTAGGTGGCATTTTCTCCTCTGCTTGGCGAATGTGGCATCCTTTGTCACCTCCGAATTGCAACCTCTATGATCTCGTTGAATGAGAGTGAGCCATCCTGAGGACCGAGACTATCTTATCTTAACGCCTACTGCACCAGGAATAACGGAAACTGCACCAGAAGGAGGCTAATACACCTCAATTAACTGACTGGCAGGTTCGAATCCCGACAATGGAATCACTCTTTCGCTATCTGCGCATTTGGAGGAATAGGTTGCTCTCTTTGTCTTCGTGCGCGTGGGAAGCTGTAAGGTAAGTTTTTTTGTTAATTAGAGTTTCATATATATATAATAATAATAATAATAATAATAAAATAACATATTAAAAAAACTAATACATATATGTTAAATATTTTAAATATTGGATGACTTCATTTAGAAACCCAATAAGACTTTGAGTATATTTGTCGATGGGATCATGGTTTAGTGCTAGAGATGCCAACATGTTAGCACAACCACCAAGGTTCAATTCCCTTGAGGGTATGAATTAGAAGATAAGGCAAGGTGTAAGTCCTAGGTGGTTTTAACGAAAGAGTAGCTCCATATCATAACTTAGCAAAATGATAGTGTTTATGTTTAACTTGTTCAACCATAAAGGTTCATTTCAACTATGTAAGCATGCTACTTGTGGTTCCCGACCTCTTCGAATAAATTGTAATGCTTCTCTTTGAAGGTAGTAGAAAAGCTTAGCCAAATGGAATTGTGAACGTTTAGTCCTTTTCCCTTGGAAAGTCATTTTTCCAACACAAGTGGGTCGCTTGTGATGCCTTACATCTTCAAGCCAATTTTTCTTTGAGCTTAAAGGAAACACTTCAAGAAATAAATTGAATTCAAAAAATTGGTGATTCTTAGCCTTCTTTGAAAGATTCAAATGAAAATCATTAATTGGATAGTCTTTAAATATTTTAGAAATGTTATGGTCAAATACATATGGTAATTAGTCTTTGACATTGATGCTTCTAAATAATTAGTGTCTTAGACTTCTTTAAGAGACTGGTATAAAAATCATAAATTGGCTAGTCTTTAAACATAAATGATATTGATGATGATGACAACGTCGATGATGATGATGAAGATGACGAAGATGTTGATGATGATGATGATGAATGAAGATGATGATGATGATGATGATGATGATGATGATGATGATGATGATGATGATGATGATGATGATGATGACGACGACGAAGATGGTGATGAAGATGAAGATGATGATGATGAGGAAGATTATTGTCTGTGCTAGAAATTGTACTAAGACTACAAAGAAGTACAAGCTAGAACATCCAAAGAAACTGAAAGTAAAAGGTTTTAAAGTTTATGATTTCTGGAGGTATCATTCATGGAAAGAGTAACAAAACATGAATCACATACAATCACTAAGTCATAAGCAATCTGAAAACTGAAATGGAAGAATTAAGAATCATAAGCATAAACCATAAATATAAATACAAAGAGAATTCCAGTAATGTCCACAGGCTTAAGAGCATGTACAGGATAAAAACCTTTATCAAGAAATGAAGTGGTAAGCAGGGTAATTTAACAAATCATTAACATTAACTAGAAAATAATAATAACATATGGCTTATGTATTATATTTCAATTCAAACACGAGTCTTCAAAACTTACAGGCGAGTATATCATATATGCTCCATACCAATTGATTCCACAATTCTAACTTTCTTTTCAGAACAAAAACCAACCCCCCTACTCTCCGTTCTTCCTTCTTTTATAATTACAAAATATGAAAAGTAAAGTGGTTTAATATCCACTTTCTTAGGTTTCAAATCTATTCAGGAATTATATACAAAACAGGAGTCTTTTAAAGTATAACAACTAATTACTAAAAATAGGAGTTCACACTTATCAATCAAAAATGTGTTATGGACTTTGTTGGACAACTGTATGCATATGTGGCAATCAGAATTGTTTCGCTGCTGCTGCCAAAAGGGTTACTCCATCCAGTGCTTGTGATGTTTTGCAAAGAAAACCTTGCTCTACCATCCATGACCTGAACCTTGCTTGACAACTCCTGATTCTGCTTGTTTAAGCCTTCAATATGTTTAGTCAGCTCCTCAATTTGCCCCTGTGCATCCCTTTTTCTCTTCAAAACCTCTTTAGAAACTGAAATAATCTCTTGATAATGCCCATTGACATCTTCAATATCTTCGCTAAGTCTCTTATTGGCCAGTACAAGCCTTTCATTTGATTCATTCAGAAACCCAATCTGTCTTTTATGCTGCTGTAATGATCCTTTAAGATTGTCAACTTCAGAATTCATTTTAATTTCTCCTTGAAGTATTGGATGTTCATTTGAACCTACTGGAAGGTCTAGATTTTCAATAAGACAATCTTCATAAGTCTCACCTGATTCCTTAGCTGCTGCATTTGCATGAAGAATTTTTGAGCTCATTCCTTGTTCATCACTTAGAACATTTTCTTCTTCTGCCACTTCATCAGATTTTCCCAGTGGCTCTGTTGAATCTAGATGTTCCTTTCCTTTGTTTTTAACAAGTTGTTCTTGTTTTACATCTCTTAAATCTTCCTCACTCAAGGAGTTCTGAATAACAGTAACCTGTTCTCTACCCAATATGGGTTTCAATATTCTTCTCATATTCAATCCTAATTTGTTGGTTGCTCTAGTTTTAGGTCTCCATCTAGGCCTTTCAGGCTCCATTATAGATTTAATGTCTGCTTTAAAATTGGGGAGATGAATAATACCTATTTTAATGTCTTCTTTTCATTCATAGGAGGGGTATCCAACACATGAGTATCTTATTTAGGGGTATGTTCCTGCTTTTTTACAACTAAACCAATACTTTCTTCATTATTTGAAATATAAATACCTTCTGCAAGACTGTCTTCTTTAGGGATATACTCCTGCTGCTCCTCCACTGCTATTTGTCTCTGTTCTGCATCATTTGGATTTACAATATTCCCCAATACATCATCATCTTCAATTTTATGCACCTCTTCAAACCTTGACAGGAGCTTTCTTTCAGGTTCATTGTTCTATGATTCAAACCTTGACCAGAACAAAAAATGTTTCCAACTACAATTGCTTTTATCCAGCTCCGTTGAAACTATTAGTTTGACCAGACTATGGTGGAAAAGAGACTGGTTCGTATGATCCAAATGAACTTTAACCCTATTCGACATTTTCAGGAGACTTTTTATCTGGTCAATGGTGGAAAAGAGTCTGGTTTGTATGATCCACATGACCCTTAACCCTATTCGACATTTTCAGGAGATTTTTTAATAGATAATAGGGCAGGTTCATTTTTGATTGATCATTCAAATGCAATAAAAATATGACATGGTATTTATAAACTGAGGCAAACCTTCCCTCGCATTTGATATAGCTTTGCATGATGCCAACAACCTCCCGCCATTCGGGTTTCATATTACTTAGATGAATACCCTTGTTCTAGTCAAGGGATTCGAAACCTGGTAATAAGAATAGACTTGGATCAAATTCAAATGGGATCTTCTTAAACCAACGCTCCCCTTCAATGGCCATACCAGTGGCCTCAGCAATTAACTCTTTTGTCAACTCAAATTTTAGGGTGTCAAAGCTAACACAGGAATTTAAGCATTTCTGAGCAAACGAATGAGTAACTTTCAAATTATAACCTGAAACCTTCTCAAAAAATGTGAACCAACCAGCTTTCCTGAAGAGTTCTGCACATTCTGGAAAATCTTTAGCCCATTTTGTGTTCACCAAATCCAATCTACAGAGTTTTCCACTCCTGCCCATGCTTGCTATATTTGATTATCGACTTCACTGATAACCTGATAACAAAGTAACTATGGTAGAAATCATCGACATCACTATGATTTTGAGAAGCACATGGCTTCCCTTTATCTTCGAATCATCAGTGTTGAAATTATAAACTTGACACTTGCTATGATATGACGAATAGGTTCCTTGGGGTCCTTCATTCATGAGAAGAACGTGCCAGACTGGATGAGGACGAGCCACGATTTTGGATGATTTGGGATTCCAGCAACGCTCATGCTTATGAACCCTAGTGATTGCGCTGCCGGAATATCTGAAGTATGAAAAGTTTGCATAATCCTCAACATAAAAGTTAGAAATAATATCCACTCATGTTTTGAAGATCAATAAGAAGGGAATTTTTTAATAAGCCAATGTCTAAATAATAAAGCAAAATAATAAACCAACATTCATCAAAATAATAAACCAATATGCATGAAATATAACTCAAATAAACAAAAATAAAAACAAAAGAAATAGGAAACCAAGAAAAAGATTAAAATGAACTAGGTACAATTCTAGTTCCAACAATGATGATGATGATGCTACCAATAGGTTTCCTACCATACCAACAAGATGCTAATGCATCCAATAGAAGTGAATTGACATATAGATGCTCTTGACCTATACGACACAACAAGGACTTTAAACAATTATTCTAAGGAAAATTCACCCATCAAACAATAAATTCATCCTCAAATATGTCAGTTCAACCCAACAAGATGATGAATAGACCAACAATTGATCAAAATGTTTCTCATGATATCAATTGATATTGTGAGGCCCAAGAACTGATGACGAATTCATTGAGGCACTAAATTCATATCACCATGGAATAAATTGGCTCAATTAGTGTTATACCTCAATATTATACCTGACAACCTAGTGTCGCATCTTTGCACCAAATAACATAGACGACACTTCCCCCTATTGATTAAACATCCAAAAAAGAAGACCGATGACTGAACACTGAAGACAAACCTCTTTTCCTGCCATCTTTCAACCCAACCTAGCCCTATTTGCAAGCACTACCGCACCTTGCACATCTACTAAGGCGCGGTAGTCCTTACTACCGTGTTCTGCTCCTCTTCTGTGGTGCGGTACTACCGCGTTATGCTCAGTCTTAGGGGCGCGGTAGTCTAGTTATAGCCTTTTTTCCATGGACTTTGGGATCTCAAACCCTCGAGAGATTTTGTTGGGATTGCTGCCTTTGATTCGATCCCAACCCCCTCTCTGTTTAGCTGGACTAATCCACTAAACACTCCATAGATCCATACTTCTCTCTTGTTGGTTAATCTTCCCACATGCTATAAGAGAGAGGTCTTCCATGAGCTAAAGGAGGATTTTTTGGGGCATCAAACCTATGATCATAAACCTTTTGTGGAGATAGCTAGAGGTGGAAGCATTTGGAGCTGCAGGATTGGCTTGGACATCAATCAACATTTGTAAGCACTTTTCAAGCTTCTTAATAATATAACTTGCCTTGTTTCCTAATTCGTGTGTATTGATTATGTTTCAGTTTCATGAATTATATCTATATAGATTTGGAATTTAACTTGTAATTCAAAGACGTTGGAAGATTGCATGTGCTTGTATATTGTTTTGTCTCTACAGGTCTATCGCGAAGACTCTGGGATCAAAACTACAATTAGGACAAACGCTGAAGTGGAGGTGAGTTACTTTCTCTCTTTCCCCTTAATGTAAAACCTCTGAAATACTAGTTTAATATAGGATCCAAGATTACATTTATTTCATTTTTGTCTTAGCTTAGAGCTAGCTTAATCTACTTTATCCTAAGAGAATTTCTCTTTATCCATAGGGAGAAATATATGCAACAAAAACTGGCGACTCCGCTGGTTTGAACCCTGTTTGATTGAGTTTTTCTCTTCCTTCAAACCAGTAGTGGATTTTGGTCCTTTTTGACCTCCATTCACCCCCCTTCCCTCTGCATCAGCTCTCTACTTCTGATCATTGAGTCCTCTGGGTTTGCACACCCTTGAAAAGTCCAGAACTTTTCTTAAAGTAGCGCCCTCTCCATCCTTTTCAGTAGTACCGCACCCCCATAACTACCTACAGAGCGGTAGTACCACGCCCTTCACACTATCTAGAACGCGGTAGTGTACCAGTACCGCGCCTGGAGTTATGGAAAGCACGCGGTAGTCTCTGTAATTTTTTGTTTATCATACCCTGTTTGGTTCCTACAAATCATTTTTGACCTTCTCTGCCTTGGGTTGATTTCCCTGTTGCTTCTTGGCACCCTGCAACTCGCTTAGTTACAACACCGAACTTCCACTTTATTGTGTAAAGCCTTGTAGACAATTTTTTTAAAACTTTGGGTTTATGGTCATTAATTATCATCATACCTACTTCTTTATTCCCAATTGCTCCTTGTCTACATACCCCATCACTATTTAGCCAGTTGCAAGTCTCTTTGGTTTGTTTGTAGTTTTGGTTTGAGCTTGAATTCTTTGAGTTAGTGGCATCATTTGCATCTCGATCACCCCTTCATCATTTTTGCATTAGCTTGATCCTTTCAGTATAATCAAGTTGTTGTCACCATTTTCTTTCCCTTGATTATATCATTCTTAAGATTACATCGTTCTTACAAGTATTATCTTTCCCATTACTATTATTAAAATCAATATTGGAAAATTATCTTTTGAGAACATTGTTTTTCTTTCAGTTGAAAAGATCTAGTCATACTTTTGCACATTAGGAAGTGAATCAGTCATCTCTGTTTGCCACATAAATTCTCATTTTGAAGCATCATTGTTGTAGATCAGTTACATTTGAAAGCAATGTTTATTTTAGTTTGGCTTATTTGAAAAAGAAACAAAAAATAGTTTGAAGTGGTTTTCTTTTCATTTCTTTGAACAATTCATGCATTATGATCGAAGAACTCTCTCTTTACTTCAGCTAGATTTCATTGAATAAAAGGCTCATTTCGATTCATTCTCATTTGCATGGTTTGGGTCGTCACAACATCACCAAGTTTCACATCCATTTACCTGATTGAGTAATACAACCACTAAAATTTACACTCCCTAACTCAACACATCATAACCTCACTTGAGGAGGAAAGAACTTGTTAGTTAGGTAGGACACCGAGGATAGGCATCCAAATAATTCCCCCTTGTCATTATCATCTGAGACATAGTTGTTGTCCTCTAGGGTACTAAAATCCTCTAGTATTTGTTGACACGGTCATACACCAGTTTGTGGATGGGTCTCCTATTTTTTTAGGGGTTAAACTACCGCGAGATTGAGAACCGGACGGACTCTGTGGAATGCCGCACTCCATTTGGCCCTAAGGCAACATCGATCATTGTCTTCCTTGTATTCTCCGGCCACCATACTGGTGATACAAGGGTGATAAGGCAGAAGCGCTGAAAACCTTTTCCAACGTGTCATGAACGAGGTAGCTTAGTAACTTTTCTACTAGGGCTCTTTTACCGAGGATTCCTTTCGGTAGAGGGATATCCTTCCATGATTGGTCTCCCATTTTGTATTGTTCGACTTGGATTTCATCACCTTGCGAAGGATACAACTTGTTGAGGTCTCCAGCTCTTAGTTAGGAGGTTTTGCTTGCTATTTCATTTTCTTAGAGGGTCATTTTCTTTTTAGTGATTGCTTGTTGGCATTCTGGCCACTTTTGTTTTTAGCTCCCTTACTGGGATGCCGGTTTTAGCATAGTTTTTAGAGCTTGCTTTTTGGCCTGTGAGCCTTGCTTTTTCTAGCTCCCCTCTTGCACATTCGACTGCATCAGGGTTTTTGAGTTCTTTTTTATGAGACTGTCCCCGGAACTTGTATTTCTACCATTATGTCTGAACCACGGAGGTCACGAAGAGTACAGGGACGAATCCCACCACCACCACCACGGACTTCTGGTCCACCTACATCACGTATTCCTGCCCCTCATGGCTGCGGTGCCGGCCGAGGGAACGTTCCACTGCCTATCCGCACTACATCTTCAGTTCCGCCTTTAACTGTTACTCACAGTACGGTCTCAGAACCCCTTGAAGTTTCTACAACCAGTAACACACCTGAGATTTCGACTGTTACTTCACCCACTGTTATTCCAGATATATCTGCCACAATGGACAACACTGCAGCGGCTGAAACTAGTACTGCCCAAGATACTAGACCGGAGGCTACATCCTCCCCGATGTTAGCACTACCCTTCCACCAGATACTTTCTATGATGTTCTAGAAGGATCTCTTGGAACCACCAAAGGATCTGACGAAGATATGTCTGAGTTGATTGCAGTCCCGAACGGATATGTCGAAATTATCGAAGAAACCGAACTACCTAATACACCTTTTGAACCTGACTATGAATTTCTTGCTTCCCAGGTGGAACCTCCGCCTGCCATCACTATGCTGTTAGGTGTTCACCCTCAACAAACCGGTTCTTCTAGCAACATACATCATACGGTATCCCTCCCCGATCTCCCTTTGGGACACAAAATCATGGCGTCAATCCAATCTAGTATGGTTAGTCTAGCTAACTCCCCTTTAGCGTTGGAACAATTTAAACGTGATACAAATCAAATGCTCTCAACAGATTCTAGATATCCCCCTGCTACCCATCTTCCTGATTACCGAGCTCCCAACGTTCCGTCCAGCACAGAGTTTCATCACTCCTATGCTGACATCTCCGGACCTTCAGATTTTGCTTCACCTCATGTATTTCCGGATCCCGAACCAGGATCAACTCGCATTTTTAACCCCACACGAGATACAAATCTGGGGCAAGCCCTTGACAGTCCTCCTACTTTTCAAGACCCTATGGATGTGACTCCTGACACCCCTCGGTTAAATTCCCCACATTTGTTACCGTCAAGTATGTTTGACGTATCTTCCAGGGACCCACCACTTATGAGGGATAACCCAATATTCTCTCCATCCCCTCTTTGAACGTACGGAAGACCTCCTCCACAAATCGGCACCTTTGGCGCCATTGGCCAGTCGACACTATCTCACCTTTCTAGTGTCGGAAGAACATCAAGTCATACCGCTGGATCATCCATGTTGACCGGAGGTTCATCTTCGGCCACTATCTACACCATTTCAGGAGGTGGACAACCGACTATTGGAACCACTAATCCCAACAACCAACCCCCTCTCGGCGGACCATCAACCCAACCTACAGGAGGATAACCATTTCTTGGGAACGCTGCTCCTAGTCACCAACCCCCTCCCATAGGACCATCCAATCCACCTGCCGGAGGGAAACCCCTTGGTACCATTCAAAGCGGGGCGATTCAACCAACACCTCCATCCTTCCCACCGGATCAACAAGGTCCTTCACTTGGAGGATTTCCACTCGTTAACGCCCCCACTGGAACCATTCAAAAACCCCCTCAACCAATAGTTTCTGCTCAGTTAGGCATGTATAATACACCTGGCAGCGGACAACCTTATGTCGGTATTCCAACTGGACCTCATCCTCAACATCCCTCATCAGGCATGCTTCCTTCTTGGAGATCTCAAATCCCACAGAGCGGGGGATACTCGTTGTTTGGAAACTGGAACCAAGCTGGGGGGAAACCTCTCATTTCCCCCAACTTGAACTTCGGTTTTCCCTACCCTTCGATCGCAACTACTCCATGGAACCCATCCCTTCAACCTCCACCTCTTTATCAGGGTGGAACCCATATTCCATGGACACCATTCTTGCAACCACCCCCTAACCCTGGTATGGGAAATACTCCACCTACTCAAGGTAGTGGTAACATTCCTGGGACCTAACAACCCCAGGGAACCATACCCCAACAAGGAGCAGCAAACATTCCTGGGACACAACAACCCCAGGTTACGGTACCCGCCATCCCCACTCAGCAGAATGTCCAACAACCAGTTACCACTGTGATTCCCAGTCAGAAAATAAATCCCATGACTTCGAACACACAACCGGTTAACCAGATGGTCTACTACCCCCAGAACTTCCAGCAGTACCCTGCGGGAAACATGTATGGGTGCAACATGCAGCAGTATGCTGTGCAGGGCTCCTCAGGTGTCCCTGCGCTGTATAATTACTACTCATACCCGCAGCCCAATTGTCAACTTCCTTTCTTGGCCACGCTAGACTTACCTGATTTGTCGAGGCTCATCAACAATCCTATATGACATGAACCTCATTGGCCACCCATCCCAGCCAAAATCCCATTGGACATTCCTAAGTTCGATGCCAAGCCCGGGGAAGACCCTAAGAACCACATGATGACCTTCCATCTTTGGTGTTCATCCAACTCATTGATGGACGACTCCATTCGGTTACGGCTCTTCCAGCGCACGCTTACCGGTACGGCAACAAAATGGTATATCAAGCTACCTCAACACTCCTTTCACGACTTTAATACCTTAGCTATGCAGTTTTTAACTCACTTCCAGCTCCCCATCCGGTACGAGACTGGAACAGAACTGTTAACCTCACTACGTCAAACCACTTCTACGCATATCTCGGACCATATCCATGAGTGGCGTCGATGCCGTAGGTTAATCAAGGCACCCATTCCAGACCAGTTACTCGATGATTGGTTCACGAAGTCATTTCTGCCTCCCATCGCCAGGGATATTGCCATTCGAGGGCTGGTCACAGAGGAACAAGCCATTTCTTCTGCTCAGTACATGGATTTGGTATATACCCAATCTAGAACTCTACATAAGCTTCTTCCCCATGCCACCCGCATTACTACTGATCCAACTAAGCCTGCCACTGAACTCCCTATCGATGGCATTGTCGGTTCAGTCAAGGCCCAACCTGCTACTAAACCGACGGGGCAGCAAGCTCCTGCTTCCCCTGCTCCACCCCAGGCTGTTCCAAAAGCTTCTACTTCTCCTGCTCTCTCCTCCGAGGTGAACGCATTTCAATCTACGTCACAACCACCCGGAGGAAAGAAGAAGAACAATCGTGGAAATTCCAAGAAAACTTCTAACTAGCAGGAGAACCCCAAGCCACAACCCACTCACAACGACCCCAAACCACGTTGGAAAGCAAAGTTTCCCTGCCTCATTTTCCAGGAGGATCACTATACACGTGACTGTCCCTACAAGGACGAAGTCAATAAATTTGTCAAAGGATCCTCCTGCCCGACAATGTTAACCGATCCTTTCCCTCAGCAGCAACAGCAGATGGTTTCCCATGATCCCCTGCAAGGGGGCAGTCCGAACAAACCACCTCGCGGAGAGACGTCCGCAAATCGCGAAATCCTCATGACGAGTAATGAAGAGATTCACATAACCACTTGTTCAAAGACATACGATAACCCCCCAAGTTCAAACAAACAACCAGAGACAGCCAAGGGAAAGTCTCCTGTTGAAGATCCCTCTCTCACACCTCCCCCCAACGGTCATCTCCATATCGAAAGACCGCCTACAGACACAGTGCTATGCCCACCTAAAGGCACCATCCGAAAGGCGACATTCAATCCTAATGCACGGGCTGCCCAAAATTACAACATTGTTGAAGACTTAGCTCAAGCACCATGCGCCATGTCGACTGTCGAGGTTCTCGAACACTTCCCTACGCAGTGTAGAACCTTACTTTTAGCACTGGGGGCAGTGGACCCGGATACTTCAAACACCATCATGTTTAACTTGGAGTATGTCAAACCTCGACTTTCCCATCAGTTAGCCTTCCAGGTTCATACAAAAATCCGTGGAAATAACATCCACCGCACTGTCTTAGACGAGGGTGCTTCCATGTCGATTGTGTCTTTAAATTGTTGGAGAGCCTTAGGCTCACCCAAAGTCACAACTTCTCCTACTACTCTTAGAGCATTTGACGGACATGGTTTGCAGTCCTACGGACTCATTCCTATGATTGGTGTTGAACTGGGGGGCAAAACATTATCTATACACATCGAAGTCATAGATGCGCCATTAGATTACAATCTCCTACTTGGCCGGAATTGGTTCTACGCCATGACCTCCATAGCATCTATCGTCTTTCGACTCATACAATTTCCTCATGAAGGGAAGATTGTCACCATAGACCAGTTAGATTACTATATCCCAGACTCTCATTCGAACTCCGCCAACACTGTCCCATTATTGGATCAGCCCTGGTACCGTTTTCAAGACGTTGGAATTGGTCTTATGAAGGATTCCTCCCTTATTGGAGTTTTCCCAGAGCTCGGATCCCCCGTACAGCCCGTCAACATGATATCATCAAGTATCACCCCATTCAATGATGCTTGGATGATACCGAGTCCTACCGAGATTGAAAACTATGGCAACTCCATGCCGTTAAACAGGAACCTCGCAACGTATGAGGTGATCCAGTTAGCCACCGATTGGGTAGATCCTATTTCCCATCACATAGTGGCACAAATCTTGTCTGAGGCTAGTCCATCCTCACCACTTATCGATCCTCTCACATTGATTTTTCCTACTGACGAATCAATCATGGAGGTTATGTGCGGTGATGAACCACCCTGGGGAGATTTCCATCATCAGTCTTCTTTTCCCACTATCCAGGCGGTCGATCCAGATACTAAACCAAACACTTCACTTGGAATGATTCAAACCAAGTTTCCTACTTCATTCGATGAAATATTTTCCGAAGGAAACTTGGCCAGTCTCATGGCGACCACTCCCATCGAAATTTCAGTGAAACCTGGTGTCGTGGAAAACATTCATATTGGCAAGACATGTACTCCCACCAAGATGGAGTTCTACAGTGCCCACTTTAAAACTTTCTGCGACATTTTTGCTTGGAGTTATGAAGAGATGCCAGGAACATATCCTTCTATTGTGGTCCACAATATCCCAACCTTTCCTGGCACCCGACCAGTTCGGCAGAAACTCCAACCCGTCCACCCCCGTAAGGCAACCGCTATCAAAGCCGAAGTCGAATTTTTTTTGAGTGATGGCTTTATCTATCCTGTCCCGCTAACAGAATCGGTATCTAATATCATTCCCGTAGCCAAGAAACAAGGTACGATTAGAGTCTGCGTCGATTACCATGACTTGAACAAAGCTTGTCTAAAGGACAACTACCCAACTCCGTTCATCGACCAGATCATCGTTAATTGCGCCGAGAGTGTCATCTTTTCATTTATGGATGGCTTTTTCGGCTATAATTAGATCGAGATACTCCCAGTGGACTAGCATAAAACAACCTTTATCTGCCCATGGGGAATCTTTGCATATCGAAAGCTACCTTTTGGCCTAAAAAATGTCGGGGAAACTTTCCAACGGGTGATGTCGTATGCATTTCACGATATCAAACATATTGCAGAACCTTATCTTGATGACCTTCCCGCTCATTCTCAAACTCGGGAAGATCATCCTGATCACTTAGGCGTCATCTTTGCAAGGTGTCGTCGCTACAACATTCGTTTGAACCTACATAAATGCGTCTTTTGCGTTGAAGCTGAATTTTTTTGGGATTCATAATTTCCAAAGACGGTATATGATTGGACCCCGCGAAGGTAGAAGCTATTTTAACCATGCCTTCCCCCACGAACATACTAGAACTTCAAATTTTGCAAGGGCACGTAAAATTTCTAAGCCGTTTCATCTGCAATTTTGTCGAGATAACAAAAGGCTACATGAGGCTTCTAAAGAAGAACACCCCCTTCTTTTGGGACGACGAAGCCCAACGCTCCTTTAATAATCTAAAGGCAGTCTTAACTAAAGATCCTGTGATTCAACCCTCCAATTACACACGGGATTACATTCTGTATCTCGCAGCTTCGATTTCCACCACTGGCATCGTGTTAGTCCAAGAAGATACCAATGGCATGGAACATGTAGTATCTTATCTTAGCAAGAGTCTTCTTGACTCTGAAACTTGCTACTCACATGTTGAAAAGCTGGCTCTGGAAACAGTCTTCGCTGTCCAGAGGTTCCGTCACTACATTCTGCTCCGCCAGACCACTGTTATAGCGGATTTCAATCCAATGTACTATATCCTCACACGTCAAGTGCTTGGGGGAAAATATTCCCGTTGGATTGTTATCCTACAAGAGTTTGACTTGGAATTTTCCAAAGCCAAATCCAAGAAATCTTTGGTCTTTGTAGAGTTGATTTGTAATTTTCCCCGTGCTACTGAGCAACCTGAGCCCATTGATTCTCTTCTCGATGAATCGTTGTTCCTCATCAGCATGTCCGATCCATGGTACGGGGATATTATACTATATCTCCAAACTCAACATTTTCGCCTCGACCTCAACCTCGATGAACATCGACATATCCGACATCACACCAAGTACTACCTTATAATTAACGATACCCTTTACCGTCGTGGTGTTGATACCGTTCTTCGACGTTGTTTAACTTTATACGAGGCTGAACACGTTCTTAATGACTGCCACGCCGGAGCATGTGGTGGTCATCTCTTTGGGATGGCTATGACCCAGAAGATACTACGAGCGAGATATTTCTGGCCCTCGATTTTCAAGGATTGCATTGAAATGGTCAAGAAATGTCCACCCTGTCAATTCTTCCATAGTAAGACACGCTCGCATCCCGCTCCACTTCATCCTGTAGTTTTCGTCAGCCCCTTTTCCAAATGGTGTATAGATTTCACGCACTGTAAGCCTACTTCAGCCGGGGGGCATAGTTATGTCATAGTAGCTGTGGATTATTTCAAAAAATGGGCTGAAGCGATGCCTACTTATGCTGAGGACGATAAAACAGCTGCACAGTTCATATTCAACCACATCATAGCTAGGTTTGGAGTCCCACAATCCATCATGACCGATCATGGCTCCCACTTCAGGAACCATATGATTGAAGAAGTGAGCGCCAAGTTGGGTTTTAGTCATGAAAACTCAACCCCATACTACCCACAAGCCAATGGCCAAGTCGAAGCCATCAACAAGGTTTTGAAACGCATGATTCAATGCATGGTGGGTACCCATAAGTCCAATTGGCACTCAGCTCTCTTTTTGGCGTTATGGGCATACCGAACCTCAGTGAAAAGTGCTACCGGGTTCACACCATTCCAACTGGTGTATGGCCTGGAAGCCATTCTACCAATTGAATGTGAAATCCCGTCACTCAAGATAGCCATAGAGATACTTCCCAATACCACTTCCGAAGAGGAACGGTTTCTATACCTAGCCAAGCTAGATGAAACCCGTCGAGACGCTGCTTTAGCCAATGAAGCCCTTAAAAAACGCGTCAAAGCACAATATGACAAATCCGTTCAACCTCGGATTTTCAACGAAGGTGACCTCGTACTTACATATGACCAGATGCATGACAAACTTGGAAAAGGAAAGCTAGAGTCTATGTGGTACGACCCCTTCATTGTAAAACATGTATTGGAGAAAGGAGCCTACAAATTCGTCGACTGTGACGGCACACTGTTGGCACGACCCCGCAACGGGCTGTACCTAAAACGCTTCTACGCGTAGGTTTATCCTGTGTGAGACATTTGTTGTACATAATGTACTTAGTTTGTTTTCATTTTCTTCTTTTGTGTGTGTATGTATGGATCTTATCTCATATATCCCTATTTACCTCGACTTGTGCTTCTATGTGCAGATGTCTGCCTACTACGGATTCGCTGATGGTGTGAGCTGACACACCCGGAATCTCGCTTCCGCAGCTTGGGTAATCTATTATCCTACTGGCGAGTTGGTATCTTCAGGAGGCACTTGCTTGGGCCCTGCAACCAACAATATTGCAGAGTACCACACAGTCATTGGACTCTTAACCGAGGTTTCTTCCCTTGGAATCGACTCCTTGTCAGTCTTTCTAGACTCCCAACTCATGGTGTCCCATTTAAACTGCATCTACTCTATCCACGATCCTATTTTTTTCGCTTATTTCGAAGGGTACGCCTCTTGGAATGATCTTTTAATTACATTTCATATCAACACATACCAAGATAATTCAATTGTGTAGCTGACTCATTAGCTAACTACATTTTGGATTGGCATCTAGCCCATACATAAAAAGTGCATCTTAAAATAAACACGCAAGTCATTGTAAATAGATAAGTCATAGAAATAGGTCCATATATATATATCATCGCATATAAAAGTGTTTTTCTGAATACATAAAGTTTGTGTTTAAAAGACAAAATTTGGGATCCAATCCCATACAAAAAATTGGCTCTCAAAGCCTACATATCGTGTACATGCCGCAAAAAGATAAAGTACTACTATCTAAGGAGATCTATGAGATCTATCACTAGCCTCCTCAGATTTTGCACGCCGCTGATGGTAGCAAACTATAGCTCTAGCCACCCTACGGAGGAGTAGGCCAATACGTCTAGGCACACCCACGGTATGCCGCTGAAGGTCCAGAGGAACATCATCCATCCTCATAGTTGGGAATCTGAGAGTCAAACCCTGTAGGTTCCGCTCTATATCACGGACCCCTCCTGCTTCTTCCACTTCCTCCTCAGAAGCAACCCGGTACTCAATACCACCTCGACGTAACGACGAATAGCCTGCAGGTCTCCTTGGTCCATGATTTGTGACATGCACATGGACATACATGAGGTCTTTTCACACATTCCAGAAACAACTAAAAATTACATATTCAAAAAATTGAAAATACATTAATGAAGGTCATACCTGAGTCATCCCAATCCTCGTCGTCGGGCAATGCCAAGTCAATATCCTCATGGAAGTCCACTCCTGCATAGGGGTAGTCCTCGATCATCATGATCTGCTCCTCAAGCCATGAGAAGAAGTCCTCGCCAAAGGCTAAACGTTGTGGCACCTCGATTCACCCTGCATACTCACTCCATCGACCCATCCTCGGTTCGGTGATTGGGTGGATAGGCATGGTCAGCTGTGGATGCAACAACGACACCCTCTCTAAAAAGAAGGTGACCAAAATGATCCCATAACCAAATTGGCGGTTCTCTCCATTCCTACACTTGGTTATTTGCTCCTTGAGCTTGGATAGTACCCCTTCACACCAGTTGAACAATGTTGGTGCTAAACACTCCACAGCAAGATTCATTTGTGTGCGAGATGCTTGATGAGGACTTGTACTACCTGCCGCTCGGGTGATGGTAAACAACACAGTTCTCATTGGAAGATCTAGAACATCCTTAATGACCATTTTCCCGCTTTTCTTCCTGGAACCTTGATGACAGTAACGAGCGATCAAGACATCGGTGCTCGTTTTCGAAGCCCTGAACCCTGTTAAGTTCACCCGAGCCCCCTCTTTGAGAGGCCAATGAGAAAATAGATATCCTCGAGCTGAATCTTGAGGGTCTGCTCCCCAACTTGAAAATATTGAATGTCGGGGGTCCCACATTTGTATGATGTGAGTGAGAAGTTTAGCTTGCTTGCGGATGCCTTTGGTCTTGAAGAATTTTAATAACCCACAGTTCCGCAATGCAATTAGGGTATTTTGGTCATTTTCAGCCAATAGATCATCATTCTCATGCTCCCTCTCTTTCCAGTCGACCATTTTTCTTCAAACAAGGTATAAACTCCTGCAAAAAGTCCAAAGAAACGTTCATGAGCAAAATGGTAGTTTGATCTCGGTCTCAAAAATGAAGAAAACCAATTTATTTTTATCCTCTATCCGCCACTACCGCACCTGGAATCCAACTGAGCGCGGGGTAGAGGGTACTACCGTGCCCCCGTGTGGCCCCACAGAGCGGTAGTACCGTGCTTCCCGACACAGCGAGCCCGCGGTAGTTACAGAGGCGAAAAAAGCCCCATAGGGCTTCCTAAAAAACTGGAAAATTTTAACTGAAATCAAGATTTTAAACCATGAATTGAAAGAGAAGCTTGAAAACTCTTACCTGGCACAGATGAATATCGAAATGATGCCTTGGATATCTAGATATGAACACTTGAAGTTTTGCCCTTCAATGGATGAAATTACTCTATGAGCGAAATAGCCAAGGTGAAATGGTAACTTTTCATTTTTACTCGCTTTTATAAGTCACATATTCATTTTTTGCTCATTATTTTATCTTTTTAGGTCAAAACTCTTTTTCACATTACTAATGTCTTTTCGAGGTTTCACAAGTCTTTTTTACAGGATCTTCCTAAGCTGTTCACACTAACGTTTTCCTACTTATTGACCTTCATTAGAGCCAACTTTATCTTTTTCGTGCTCTGGATTAAAACTTGAAAAAGATTCCAAGCGCCTTCCACACCTGTGTCGTGCTTGTCAAACTCAAGAAAACGGTGTCGAGCTTAGTCGACTTTACTCGTGCTCATAAAACGATGAGGGAAGTATTATTTCGGTTTTATTTTATTCTTTTTTCGGACCGAAATGATTTAAATTTACGAAAAAGACCTTCAGAGTTCTCTTTAAGCTCTTTTCAGACTCCCTGTAGGCTTGACTGACCCAGAGGTTTTCAATAAGACCCAGGTTCTTCGCGGTTTCCCCTTGACCAACAAAACCCCTTCGCACCAGCCCTTTCGGCAACAATCTGTGAGCAGGTTGAGGTCTCACTCGAGGTGTATCTATGGGGTACTGCGGAATGAGGTTTCCATAGTATGTGATGAGTTGTTCAGTCGGACGTACTGCGCAGCGCAGCAGGGGGCATGCTCTGCGAGTAAAGACTGTGCAGTGATGGACAACACCGCGGTCCGCACCTCTAAGTCCTTCTACCGCAGGATTTCTTGTGTGACCGCGAGTGATGCAGCTCACACTACGACTTGAAACAATTGAGATAACTAAGGTTCTAAAGTTATTACCACTAATCCTTCATTCATGCATTTAGGGTATCCACCGCTCAACATGTGCTGCGGAGGTGATCCAACTACCCTAGATCCTTTTTACTGCGTAATATGAAAGTACTTAAGCTATCTCTCAACACTTAGCCAAACAACTGATTCGTTACGGCTTCATACATAAAGACTAAACATTCACCATTCAACCATTCATGCAAACTTAACATATTACTTCCATACTCTCTAGATGGAAAATACATACAAAAGTTCGACCATAACAGTATGCAAGGGAAATTTCATGCATTCATTTACAAAAAATAGATAAATGCACAATACATAAACACATCACACTGCATAGTATTTAACGTGGTTCACTCCCCCGGGTGGGAAGCTACATCCACAAGAACGATTGTTATATATATCTTTAATGGGAAGGGGACAACCGCTCTTAGTCTGCGCACTCAACTGCAAACTCTCTTCTCTCTCGGCTAGGTCTCTGCGCACTCAGCTACAGAGCCTTTACAATATTTTCGACTCAGAGAGATTTTTACAATATAAAATCGAAGCATAATATTCTCTAAGAGTTACCCTCAATATCCCAAACAATGAACCAAAAAGAACCAAAAGAACCCCTTCCCCATACAAAAGTTCCTACTTAAATATATCATGACCGAAGGTCATGTCTTTACATTGTCGAGGCAGAAACCCTTAGGGTTTCCAAACTGCTACGGCTTCTCTAAACTGTCCTGCTGGCTTTTGATAGCGTGTGTTCCATCATGGTGGTCCTCCACTCCTTTGTCCTATCGATATCGACCTTCTTGTCGTGCACATGCCAACAGGTCACTTTCACGAGCTGCCCTTACTCTAACGGTCTCGTACCACTTTGCACGCCAAGCTGTCGCTTTCCTTGAGCCGTTCTTCACCTAACCGACTCGTACAACTGGCCGACTTCCTGATTTTCTCGTGCCCGCCGCTCGACACTCCTAGAGCATCTTTTCCAAAATTAGACCACCACTGGTCTATCTGGTACCTGTACTTGTCCTTCGTTCAAAACTCTGCTTTGCTGGCTCCACGTGGCCTGATCACTTCACAGCACTGCTTCCTCACAGCGCTGTTCTTTGTGGTACTGCCAAAATTTGGATGATGTGCGCCACTTCGCAGCATCCCGCATACTTGTACAAAATCGTATCCTTTGTTGAGTTGCGCTTAGCTCCACAACTCAAACTCCTTGTATTATCCAAAATTGCCCCATCTTGGTCCATGCCCAACATGCCCCTAACACTTACATGTGGCTCGTCCCTGAGCCACCTTCTGCTTTGGCCTTCTCGATCTGCTCCGCGACCTGTGGAGCTAGCTTGGCCGTGAACTCATTGTAAGTGCCGATCAATTGTTCCACTGCTTCCTTGGTGTCTTGTGTGACTTGCTTTACTGTGTCAAGTAGTGCTGGAGTTATCTCTTCTCCAATCTGTCCCTTTACCTGCTCGTGGTTGTCGCGCAGATATTTCAACTTGTCTTCGATCTGCTGCGATACCGCTGTGGCATCCTCCAGGAGTTGCTGCGACTGATTATCCATCTAAGTCTCCTTTTCTCTTAATGCTTGGACCTCTTTTTTCAAGCTTGAGATCTCCTTATACCTCGACAGCCTATCCCTGGGTGGCAGGGCCTTGACCTCTGCATCCAATTCTTCAAGCGCGGACTGCTTTACCTTTACTGCGGTCTTTACTTGCAGTCGCGCTGGGTCCTCTTCAAGGGCAGTGAATGCCTTTGAGGTCTTCGCCAACAAATCTTGGCACTTAGCCATCTCAATGGTTATGTTTTGTGCCGCGGCGTTAACTGCTTGCTCTCTTAATTGCTGCTCAGTTAAGGGTGTCTGTGTCTCGAGCTGTGCCTTCAAGGCGTTGAGATCGGCTTCATGAAGGATGTCCTTATCCCGTAACTCCATTTTTAGTGACTTCACCATTTCTCCGATCCTCAGAACGGTGTCCACAGGATCGCTCTGGAGTTCCAAATCTTCAATGTCTGCGGCAACAACAGTAATGGTTGCCTCCAATTGTAGCTGGCGGTATTGTTCATCATGAAATTGCATATGTGTGCGCGATCTAGAGTCCTTGAGATTCCTATTTGTGGCTTGCAGCTCCGCTTGCAACTTCATGGAGTCCATTGTTCTTTCATGCATTTCATCTACGATCTGCAGGTGCAAAAAGTGTAATCCAGGTAGAGGAATCTTGGCCAGGTCGAGCTCTACCCGCTCGACACCCTTTGTGTCCTTGTTCCGCCATTGGTAGCGTTATGGCCGATGGGTCCAGATGAATGAGTCTACTCTTTGTCGGCAGCGTTATGGCTAGTTGCGGCTGTGTCTGCTGCGAGGTTCCTCCCAACCTCCCTTCAGCTTCTGCGTCGCGCGGCAAGGGTAGCCTTTTCTGGACATCATCCATCTTCTTCATAAGCCCTTGCAGTACGAGCCTAGTCTTTTGTAGGTCATCGTGTATGGCTTTGTCCTTCTGCTCTTTTCCTATCATCAGCTCCCCCATCTGCTCTGAAACCTTTTCTGCAATCATGTCGAAGTCTTCTTCATTAAGCACTGTTTCTAATTGAATCTTTATTGCTTTCATCTTCTTCCACGCCTTTGGCTTCTGCGGGGTTTCAGGTTCTTTCCTCTTTCCTTTTTATTCAATAATTGGGCATGGTGGCGGAATCGGTTCATCTTCCTCTGAGTCGGTATCAACGTCCATGACCTCGACTCGGAACTCGGCCGACCACTCCTTCATGATAATGTCGATGTCTTCCTCCTACATATGGTGATTTCCGACATACCATTCTGGCTTCTTCGTCTGCGCTTTGGGGGAAATAAAGATACAACGCATGTCAGCCTTAAAATCAACAATGCGAATATATTTTGAGGTTAACTGCTTTGTAATGCGCGTGGTGCGCATGATTGTCTCTCGCAGCTGGATGTAATATTGGTAAAAGACCTCGGCTGTTGCATGTTGGCGCTCCCCATTCAAATTTTCCCAGAGGTTGGCATAACGGAATCCTCTGGGATCATTGCTTTCTATAATGACGCCGACATACTTTTCCGGCTCTTTCCATCCTACGAATGCAATGAGGATAATCAACCACGTGAAGTGGAAATAACCTCCATTGACCTGGGTGTCATTGAGTTCTTCCAGGAACTCATTCAAAAGGTATTGACACCAATTAAACTCGGTCCTTTCAGCCACCGTGACACCGAGTAGTACTGCACCCGCAGGGACCACCGAGGGCCTTGCTGTTCTGAGGATTTTTCCTGTGAGAAACTGTGTGACAAATTTGGTCTCTCGGTCCTCAATTTCTTCTGTCGGAAAACCTTGTTTTCCTTTCGCAAATGCATGGCTTTTCTTCATCTTCGCGACAACTTCTTTTTCCTTACTCTTCCCTTGGAAGAACTGCTTGGGGTCCTTGCCGCACTTGCTTAATCCTATTATGCGGTGGATTAAGTCAATGTTCAAATCCACATTTCGATCCATCCATAAGTATCCCTGGTGAATTCACGCCATCAAAGTGCAAACCACTACATTGAGTTCTGGTGACCGATCAAAATGCGGTAGTCGTAGTAGGTTCTACAAGCCTAACTGTGCTACTGATGTAAGCCAACTCTCGACGACCAAGTTGAGTACGCCTTTAGCGTCTTTCTTCCAGCACATGTACTGGTCAGGATGGAAGTGTGGGAACTTGGGATCATGGGGTTCTTCCTTCTACACCCCCAGGAGGTCATGGTCTTCCCACTTGCAGTCTGGAATCTTTCCTAGCAAATTGCTGGTGACGTCTACGTGATTCGAAATTGGTGACAACGGGATCTCATAATGGGCATTCTTAAGCAGCTTGTAGACTGGGGCATCCAGCACCCATGGTGATATGTATTCTGGTGTCAACTTTAAGGGTTCCTTCTGAAATACCGGCAATCATGACACCGTCTGGCCTTGCTTAGGAGTCTTGCTTCGTGGCGCGACTATATCTTTCCCTTTGTCCTGCATGACTGGATTATGTCGAGGTGATCTTCGAGATGCCTGGCCCAGTTCGAATACAATCTTCTTAGCAGGGGTTTTCATTAACTCTGCAACCCCCCATGCTCAAAGACTCTGATTGCTTCTTGAAGTGTAAGCTCTTCTTCTCTGTCTGGTGATTTGTACATTCACTGGCGAGAGTAGGCAAGTGTTTCAGAAATATGAGTAAGGATTGCTAACACAAGAGTGAACGCATAAAAATTCTAACTGTTTGGTAACGCCCGCGAGTCCTTATGCGACATTATTTATAGGCGCAGGTGAGTCCCTCCGCGCCTTCCAACAGCTAGATGAGCATTTAATGTGGTGTCCGTTGGCCAATTTGAATAGATCCTTTCTTCATCAGCATGTTCACAACGACTATCTTTGCGTTAAATGCTCGAGCGAGTGCTTGCAACGGTCACTTAACGGCTATATTTTTCTCAAAGGCAGTGTAACGGCTATTTTTCCGAGTGTTGCGCCGAGCTGCGTGGCAGGCCATCTCTGATCTTTCGCAGTTACTTCGCGGTGTCGGTGTGTCAACTGCGGGGTTCCCTTTCTCACTTTCCCCCCCCTGCGCAGCTTCAGCTTTGCTGCGCGGTACATACATTGTTCTATTTATCGTACATGTACAGACTCCTTTACATTTCCAGTGTCCAATTTCAATTGTACTTGACACTTAGAAATTTATTCTTCTGCTTATCATTCAGGATTCTGCGAGGTAGGACTATCCTGGTAGAGCTTTATCCTGCTTCCATTTATCAAATTTGGTAAGGTATCGCCAGCTAAGGTGGCTAACTGGACTGGACCAGTGTTAGTAACATGTATCACAGTATATGGACCAAGCCAATGCATCTTAAATTTACCAGGAAACTTCATGAATTTGCTATCATACAGGAGGACGAGGTCACCTACTTGAAAGCACTTGTTCTTTATATGGCGATCATGCCATGCTTTCTCGCAGTCTTTCTGGACTTGCTGGTGGAAGCCGGCGATAACGTGATCTTCCTCCAACCCAACTAGGTGTAGCAACCTTTCTTCTAGTGCTGCGCGGTCTGCCATCCTTGTGAATGTAGCGATCCTCAAGCTAGGGACAATATACTCCATTGGTATTATAGCCTCTTTCCCATAAGCCAACCGAAAAGGTGTCTGTCCCGTCAGTTTCTTGCAAGTTGTCCTGTATGCCCATAACACAGATGAGATGCGAAGATCCCAATCGTCTCTATTCACATTGCATAGTCAGCGCATTCTCCAGTATTTTATTGAAAGCCTCAATAGTGCCATTCGCATGTGGGTGATATTGTGTACTGCGTTGATGATGGATATGGAATTCCTTTGTGAGAGCTTCAATAGTCTTGTTCAAAAAGTGAGTGCCTTGATCACTCATAAAAATCTTTGGGCATCCGAATCTGGACAATTTTTCTTCAAAAATGAACTGCGCTGCAGTCCTTCACTGGTTTTGCTTCCGCCCATCTGGTGAGGTAATCAGTAGCAGTAATGATATACCTCGCCAGTTCTCTTCCCTGGTGGGTTTATAGGTCCCACAAAATCAATGGCACATTTTTCAAATTCCTGCAAGGTCAACTACGGATTCAATGGCATCTCATCCCTGCGCGACGGTTTCCCTGTCCTCTGATAGACATCACAGTTCTGACAGTGTTCTTTGGAGTCTTTATGGATCGTAGGCCACCATAGCCTGGCGCGCAATATCTTCTTCACGGTAGCTCTTCCTGCATAGTGACCACCTGCAATCCCTGAATGCGCATCCGCTAAAATGAATGGTTTCTCATGGTCTAGTACGCATCTGCACAGGACTTCATCCGGTCCAAGTTTGTATAACTGACCTGCAATAATAGTGAAGTCTGCAGCGCGCACTACCAGTTGCTTCTTCTGCTGGACAGGGAACTCCTGAGGTGCTAATCATATTGTTAAGAAATCAATAATATCCTAATAATAATCATCAACGACCTGTATAGCAAATAACTGCGCATAAGGCAAACTGTCTTCAATGTTTGTCGGCTCTTCTCCTGACTCAATCCTAGAAAGATGATCAGGTCCCAAGTTTAGCCTGCCTGGCTTAACAATGATCTCAAAATCATATTCCTAGAATAGCAATAGCCATCTGCATATGCGCCCCCCTAACACTGGCTTATTGACTAAGTATTTCAAAGCAGAATGGTCAGTGAACATGAGGAAGTGCTCACCAAGCAAGTAGTGTCTGAATTTCTGCAGTGCATAGACCATCGCAAGACCTTCCCTCTCAGTAGTAGTGTAATTTTTTTCCGCTGTTGAGAGCTTTCTGCTTGAAAATGCAATGGGATGGTCAATAGCTCCTTCTCCTGGATGAGCTAATACAACTCCCAAGGCAATGCATGATGCATCAACATGTACATGGAATGGCTTCGCCCAGTCTGGGACGACTAGGATCGGCACAGTAACGATGTTTTCCTTTAGCGTATCAAAACCCTGTTCGCACTCCGCGTTCCAAATGAATGGTGCGTCTTTCTTTAGCAGCTTCTCCATTGCTGTGGTTATCTGTGCGTAACATTTTATGAATTTCCTGTAAAATCTGGTATGGCCTAAGGTAGAGCGCAACATCTTGACTGAATTTGGTGTTGGTAAATTTACAATTATTGCAATCTTCGTAGGATCCACCATCAATCCTTGCTTACAAACAATGTGGCCAAGTAGAATCCCATAAGGAACACATAAAATACATTTCTTCAGATTTAAGGAGATCTGATGCTGTCGACACTTCTAAAGCATCATTTTGAGATTCGCGCAATGGTTCTTCAATAGACCAGACACAGTCCAATCATCAAAATAGGCTTCCATAAACTTGTGCATAAAATCTTTAAATGCCGCGACGACGACCTGGGAGAATATGGCAGGCGCGTTCTTCAGCCCAAAAGGCATTACTGTGTACTGGAACGACCACCATTCTGTAGCGAACGTCATCTTATGCCTATTCGCGGGATCAATTCTGATCTGATGATACCCGGAAAAACCATCAGTAAAAGAGTAGGCCTCATTCCCTCCAACATTATCAAGCACTTCGTCCGTGAACGAAGTAGGGAATGGGTCATGCATGGAAGCATCATTCAATTTTCTGAGATCCACACAAATCCTGATCTCAACTTTTGTTTTCTTGTCTTGAACGACCATGGGGCTAATCCACTCGGATTCTTCAACAGGTTCAATGATTCCTACTTCAAGCATCTTATCCAGCTTTGCGTGGACTCTTTCTTTGTACCGTGGGTTTAATCTGTATGGTCTTTGCTTCACAGGCTTGGCGCCTGGCTTCAAGGGTATTTTCATGACCCCTAGGTCTCCTAAAATGCCTTTCATTTCTGTGAACTTCGTTAGGAAAAGCTCTTGATACTCATGTAAGGTGTCTGCGATCTCTGCAACAGTCTGATCGTCCCAATAGTCTCCAATTGACGCGAACTTTGGCTCTTCGCTTGTGCCAATTTTCACCTTCTGCATCTTTACTGGTCCACACATATCTGGGATTTCCAACAGAGGTCCTTCTACGTCGCGTGCACCCTCCGATTCTGGTATGTTTATGTTGCCCGGATCGTCCTCATCATGTTCGTTTCTATCATCGATTTCTTCAGCTAGGTTATAACATTCGATGGGATGTTGTTCGTGTTCTTTCCATTCTGACTGTAGGTGCGCAGGAACGCGATTTGCCCCAAAGAATTCCTCCAAGGTCATATTTTCATGAGGACAGTCTTTCCTGAATATGCGTTCCTTAATTACCTGCAACGCGTCATGGATCAATGGGTTCTGATTGTCAAAGCTGAAGTCCTTCTGGAAGTTTGTAGTCAGCATGTCCCGATCAGTGGTTTCGCTGCGCAACTCCAGGTCTAGGTACCATTTCTTTGGAATGTCATCTTCCAGGGTATGCACAAACAGGTGCACCCATTCTTCATGCGGCCTTTCCAGCCATGCCTGCGAACAAACTTCAAGATGTTGGCTAGGATCTGTCTGTCCATTAAAATTTTCAAAGGGTAAAGTAACCCTGTCATCAAACTGAATCTGCATGTTGATTCTGCATTGATCCCAAGTGGTTAATGTCTGCTTGTGCGTATTCCACCATCTGGTGGGTGTGTCGCGCAGTGCCATATCTAATGCCGATAATCTATGCTCATTTGCAATAGCTGCAGTGTATTCCTGGATGAAAGTGTAAACATTAGCGGAACCATCATATGTGGGAATAGGACTTACCTCCTTTCCAATCCAGCGCAGTGATTTTGTAACCTGCACGCACCTTCTTGCTGATACTTCATGCATGCGGCTTTGCCAATTTTCCAGTCCTTCTTCTGAGTCAGATACGCAGGAGCTGTCACATATCCAGCTGAGTGTACCATCCGCAGTAGGATTAATGTAATTTTTCTGGTTCGCAGTGAGTTGGTATAATCGGTCCAAGTCTTGAGCCCTGGATTCCTCCTGAATCGGCTCGCTTTATCTGTCACCATCTGTAGGATCCAACGGTTCGATGACCCTAAGATGCTTTCCCTCAAATATCATCTTCTTTGTCTTCGGGTTTATGATGGCCAAGTTATCAATAGTCCAGTCAATTCCTAGCAATGCAGGAAAAGGATGATTATCATCCACAATCTCGATAACTTCAAAGTCTGCATGACTTTGGACTCCATCGATGTCGACCACCACATCAGCTAACCGGCCAAAAGGTATGACTTTCTCTTGGTTAGCCATCCTCAACTGGATAGGTGACCATAACAAATTTGGTCGACCCATCTGTTGCCATGTCTGCTTAGTCAAGACATTCACTTCGGATCCCAGATCAAGGATGACTTCATCCATTTCAAAATCTCCTATCTGCGCAGTAAGCCTCATTTCTTGGCCTGTTCTTTTATGCTTCCTTATGTGATGTACTGCGCTATCAAAAGTTTCTATTCCCATATGTGGTTCATATTGGTTTATGAGCTTCTGTAGCTCTACTATGGCATTTTCACTTTTTAGTAGCTTCATGTAGCTACGCAGGAACTGCGCAACAGAAGTGCTGACATCCGTTGCGGGTACTTGTTTTGTCATAGGCCGCTGGCATGTCTTCAACATGTGGTGTTTCACTGCGCAATGGGATCCTCTGTGACTTGGGTGTTGATTCTCTAAAGGTATCCTGCGCGTTGATAAAGACCTCCTTGTTCTTTCGTAGGTCGAGAGCAGTCATTTTTCCCGGAGGTTTCGTTATCCATACTATTTCAAGAGGGGTCTGCTTTGTGTGAGCCTCCCCGACGTGGAAGCTTCTGCTCCCCTATCGTGGTCTATCTTAGCGCCACTGTGCGTGACCACATTGATGCTCAGGTCCACTAGTCTGTTCTCTGCTGCGATCCACTGGATGTTTGGATTAGGTGCCTCCGCCCGTCTTCTTTTCTACATTTCCACCTCTAGCACTGGGCAATCTTCAATAACATGATCGAATGATTTAAAATAATTGCATGTAGTGCATGGGTTAACACAATCTCTAGATACATGACCTGGCTGGCCACAATTATAACAAATGACCTGGCAGCGGCCTCTTCCCTGCGCCGGGCCAGCATTTCTTCCTCTACCGCGGTATCCAGCACCACGACCTCTGTATCCTCCTTGGTCATATTGCGCATTCTCTTGTTTTGGTTGGTTTTCTTCTTATACGCAGTAAAAGCCAACACCTCTCATTGAGTCCATATCTCGTTTTCTTTCATTCATTAGCTCATATGCACGACAGTTGGATTCATCATGTCCAATCGATTTGCAGAAAGTGCAGTATAAGTTTTTAGGTGTTTTCACATATTTCTGTATGAGATAACAGTCTTCAGGTCTGTGTCATGTGGTTCCTCAGATTTCACACCATGGGGCCTGACTCTGATTTATTGGATTGGGCGCACCACTGTTAAGATAGTCACGGAATAATGGGCAATGCTCCCGGTCATGTCCTTCGCCTTTACAACTTGTACACCAGACCTCATGCCTAGGTTCATACCTTTGTTCTTTGCCATTCTTCATGCTTTGCAACTCTAGTGTCAGGGTGGTCAGCTGGTTCTGGATCTGAGACATACAGAACTAGTCTCACCAATCAGCGAAGCCTCTAGCTTCATTACGATTTCCAAGGCCTCTTCCTGCGACGTAACCTTCTGTTGCATCAATGGTAGTCTAATATGGGGCAACAACGCAGCAATAAACCATTCTTTGTGCTGTTCCAGAGCTATAACAAAGCTCACTTGGTCTAATAAGGTCTTGAATTTCTGATCGAACTCCCAGACCGTTTCAGTCGGTCTCTATTTTATTTCTTTCAACTCGGTTATACACTGAGATTCAGATTTGGGTTTCTTAAACTCTGCCACAAGTGCAACTTTAATTTCTGCGAGGGTTCTCGGCTGTGTCTGAGAGTACTTCATAAACCAATGTAAAGCTCTGTCTCTGAAGGTGGTGATGAGCTGCGCTCTCTTCACAGCATCATCGTGGATTTGTCTTACACCCCATACGGATTCGCAAAGAAACCAATGCTGGTCAGGGTCTTCTAGACCACTTCCTTTGAAGATCAGTAGCTTCATATCAGTGTTTTCCATTGTCCTATTAGGTGGTGGGGTGCCTGGATTAGTGCGCTGCTGCTATAAAGGGCTCTGCGCAGTGAAAACAAATGGGGATATCAGAGTATGCTGTGGGGTGGGCTGTGTAAGGGCTAGACTGTGATGTAAGGGTGGCGCGGTTTTTTCAACTAGCGGATTCTGAGGGGTGAATGGTGGCACGACTTCATTATCAAGGTCACAAGGGATCTCAGTGTTTATGTGGAGTCCAGTGCCTCCAAGATTCTAATTAAATTTATATCTCTTGCCACTTCTAAGATTATGGGTATCTTCGTCAGAATCACTATATATACTGTTTACCATGACAGACTTGAAAATATTACTGCATTCTTAAAACACCTTTCTCAGCTAACAACATCTTAATGTATAGACTGAGATTGTTCAGGTACTTACCTTGGAATCCTTCGAAAAAATATGCTTTTGCTTGGCTGTAGGATTTGAGTGTGTCTACAACAAATTCTGTTACGAATCCCTCTAGCATGTGATCGACCCAAAAATCAACTGCGCGTGTCAATGGGTTGTCTATCGCTTTGAGCTACACTATGAGCTCGGGAGTCCACTCTGTAGGAACTCCTCCTTGAAAACAGGTTTTCTTCTCTGTGAGCCGCGAGATCCACTCGTGCAGCTCGTTTGGAAATGATGCCTAGAAAATATCGTGAATGTCTTTCCACAAATATCTATTCAACCACTGTTCGTCAGATAGACGCGGGTGTCTATTCTCTTGCCTTGCAAAGTTTCTTTCAGTCTTGTCACACCAAGCTTGGATCTCTGTCTTTTCAGGATGCCAATTGTAGGAGCCTTCTGGGAACTGATATTCTTCGTCACACATCACGATTGTAACTCATCACGGATTCTAGTGCGGCAACAGAACCATTTGTTGGCTTGACTGACCCAGAGGTTTTCAATAAGACCCAAGTTCTTTGGGGTTTCCCCTTGACCAACAAAACCCCTTCGCACTGACCCTTTTGGCAACAACCTACGAGTAGGTTGAGGTCTCACCCGAGGTGTATCTATGGGGTACTGCGGAATAAGGTTTCCACAGTATGTGATGAGTTGTTCATTCGGACGTACCGCACAGCACGGCAGGGGGCATGCGATGCAAGGCAAGACTGTGCGGTGATGGACAGCACCGCGGTCCGCACCTATAAGTCCTTCTACCACGGGATTTCTTGTGTGACCACGACCGATGCAGCTCACACTACGAATTGAAACACTTGAGATAACTAAGGTTCTAAAGTTATTACCACTAATCCTTCATTCAGTCATTCATTCATGCATTTAGGGTATCCACAGCTCAAAATGTGTCGTGGAGGCGATCCAACTACCCTAGATCCTTTTTACTGCGTAATATGAAAGTACTTAAGATATATCTCAACACTTAGCCAAACAACTGATTCGTTACGGGTTCATACATAAAGAATAAACATTCACCATTCAACCATTCATGCAGACTTAACATATTATTTCCATACTCTCCAGATGGAAAATACATACAAAAGTCCGACCATAACAGTATGCAAGGGAAAGTTTAGGCATTCATTTACAGAAAAGATAAATGCACAATACATAAACACATCACACTACACAATATTTAACGTGGTTCACTCCCCCGGGTGGGAAGCTACGTCCACAAGAACGATTGTTATATATATCTTTAATGGGAAGGGGACAACCGCTCTTAGTCTACGCACTCAGCTGCAGACTCTCTTCTCTCTCGGCTAGGTCTCTGTGCACTCAGCTGCAGAGCCTTTACAATATTTTCGACTCAGAGAGATTTGTAGGCAATACAAAATTGAAGCATAATATTCTCTAGGATTTACCCTCAATATCCCAAACAACGGACCAAAAAGAACCAAAAGAACCCCTTCCCCATACAAAAGTGCCTCCTTAAATACATCATGCCTGAAGGTCATGTCTTTACACTGTCGAGGCAGAAACCCTTAGGGTTTCCAAACTGCTACGGCTTCTCTAAACTGTCCTGCTAGCTTCTAATAGCGTGTGTTCCATCGTGGTGGTCCTCCACTCCTTCGCCCTGTCACTATCGGCCTTCCTGTCGCACGCACACCAACAAGTCACTTTCACGAGCTGCCCTTACTCTAACAGTCTTGTACCACTTTACACGCCAAGCTGTCACTTTCCCTGAGCCGTTCTTCACCTAACGGACTCGTACAACTAGCCGCCTTCCTGATTTTCTCGTGCCCGCCGCTCGACACTCCTAGAGCATCTTTGCCAAAATTAGACCACCACTGGTCTATCCGGTACCTATACCTGTCCTTCGTTCAGCACTCCGCTTTGCTGGCTCCACGTGGCCTGATCACTTCGTAGCATTGCTTCCTCGCAGCGCTGTTCTTCGCGGTATTGCAAAAATTTGGATGCTGAGCGCCACTTCGCAGCATCCCCCATACTTGTAAAAAATCGTATCCTTTGTTGAGCTGTGCTTAGCTCCACAGCTCAAACTCCTTGTGTTATCCAAAATTGCCCCATCTTGGGCTAGACCCAACACTCCCTTGTTTCGAAAAGATTGCCAAGTGCACTTGTCTCCTTCACACTTGTAAAAGTATTTGAAAGGTCATCTATTCGGTGATAGGTTACCCCTTTTTCGGCCCGTCTATTTGGTGATAGGTTACCCCTTTTTCGGCCCGTCTAGACTAATTACAAGAAAGGTATACCTCAGTCAACGTTTTGACTGGGAGAGTTCTCTTGGGAATCATTTTACACTTTTTCGGTACTGAGAGACTAAATTTACGAAAAAGTACATCCTGGAGCCTTCTTTAAGTTTTTCAAGCTCTCTAAATATGAAAAACTGCCGAGTTTTCCTTCCTTGGACTCGTTAAAATTTAACATTGAAGGACCCACTTTGGGATGAACGCCTCCTTTCTCAGGTTTGTAAAACATGTGAGATCAGACTCATCTATGAGATGAGCTATATCGAGCATCTATTATCCTCCTCAAGCTCGTAAAACAACAAAGAGGTACTCGTCCATCATGTCGGGGGAAATTGGGAAATGAGTCAAGTTTACTTTATTGGCAGCTTGTCAGTTGTCACCTTTGAACATGGCATGTGTCTGTCCCTTGTCTATGTTTGGGTATCTATTTATTATTGCTGAGTTATGGTCATCATCTCGAGTCGTTTCTCTGGCCACGAGCTTACTCGTCCTATGCCTACCCTCTGCTATCAATAATCCCTGCTTCTAGGTTCTGCTTCATGCCGTTATATGTTCAAAGGGTTTGCTTTTTTCCAAGTCATCTGTTGTGTCAATACTACCGCTGTGTCAGTACATGTTCCGTTGTTCCATTGTTTCACACTATCTCTCGTTCTGATTTCGTGTCAATGATGTGGGAATCATCATGGCCCACCTTCGATGAGTCTATCCCTGTCGACGCCAAATCACTATCCAAGGATTAGGCTTAGGAGTCAACCACTAATACCTTGGTACCTGCATGCCTCAATGACAGGTTTCCTCGTATTCAACAGTAGGTTTTCATCATCGACCTCTGATTGAATGATCTCTCGGATGCTCGACATCAACTCCTTTATTCGCATTTCGTTGAGATGTACTATAGATACCTTGGGAATCATCGTCATCATTGGTGATTTCCCTCGCATTTGTTAACGGTTCACATCATTGACCGGTAATCAAATGGTTTCTACCATGTTCGACTTCAACACCTTGTAATCACATGGCTAGATTCGTATTGTTTGCAATCGAGTAGAAGACCCTGGATGCATTTTGTATTTTGATTACGTCCAGGTTGCGATGGAGATTTCATTTGTATTGTTACATAGATCCACTTATGTATTCGTCGTGGCTGTGTCATCACTGTCTCATGGATCTACACTTGTTCATAGTAGCCATGACTTGTCTACAGTCTATATCATCTCAGTACTCATGGATCTACAATGTATTGGTTGGTAGCCATGCTTTGAGTCAATTGTTTCCGAGCATGGGAATGCCCGCCTCAGTGGTATATCTGACACTTTGTTTATGTTTCAGCTCCTTCTTGCTCCCCTCGATGCTATCTCCACACAGTATTTTTAAAGTCTTTCGACCATCAGTCTCTTCTGACCTCACACTTTAGTGGGAATCTGTTATACCTCAATATTACACCTAATAACCTAGTGTCGCATCTTTGCACCAAATAACATAGACGACACTTCCCCCTACTGATTAAACATCCAGAAAAGAAGACCAGTGACTGAAAACTAAAGACAAACCTCTTTTCCTACCATATGTTAACCCAACTTATCCCTATTTGCAAGCACTATCGCGCCTTGCACATCTACTGAGGCGCGGTAGTCCTTACTACCACGTTCTGCTCCTCTTCTGTGGTGCGGTACTACAGTGTTATGCTCAGTCTTAGGGGCGCGGTAGTCCAGTTATAGCCTTTTTACCATGGACTTTGGGATCTCAAACCCTCGAGATATTTTGTTGGGATTGCTTCCTTTGATTCGATCCCAACCCCCTCTCTGTTTAGCTAGCCTGATCCACTAAACACTCCATAGATCCATACTTCTCTCTTGTTGGTTAATCTTTTCACATGCTATAAGGGAGAGGTCTTCCATGAGCTAAAGGAGGACTTTTTGGGGTGTCAAACCTATGATTATAAACCTTTTGTGGAGATATCTAGAGGTGGAAGCATTTGGAGTTGTAGGATTAGCTTGGACATCAAGCAACATTTGTAAGCACTTTTCAAGCTTCTTAATAATATAACTTGCCTTGTTTCCTAATTCGTGTGTATTGATTATGTTTAAGTTTCATGAATTATATCTATATAGATTTGGAATTTAACTTGTAATATATAATTTAATTCTTTAATTAATATGTTAAAGTTAAAAATATATAAATTATAATTTAATCTTCTAAGTTTTGTTTACTTTTATACAATAAACTATTTAAATGGGAAATTTTCAAGAATGGAAACTTAGAGGATGAATTAAAACTCCCAAGATCATTTCATTAACAAGGAGTCTTAGTCTTAAAGCTCTATATATAATTTTTAGAATTATATATTGTAATTCTCAAAAATTTTATGATAAGAATATTTTGTTTTTAAAAATAAGAAAATATGTCATTTTCTCAAATTTTATTTTGACTTGGAAAAAATCTTGATTCAAATATTAGTTTATGATGATGATGACGACGATGATGATGATGATGATGATGATGATGACGACGATGATGATGATGATGATGATGACGACGATGATGATGATGATGGATCCGACGACCTCGCCATACCATCGATGACAAAAAGCATCGAATATCAGACTTATGACTGCAAAAGAATTCGACGACGACAACGTCCATGATGATGATGATGATGATGATGATGATGATGATGATGATGATGATTGATCCTAGAAACCCTCCCACACCATCAATGCATGCATCTAGTTTAAAGATGCCAAATTTCAGTCCAAGCCAACACATATTTAAAAAATTTCAACGTTGGCCCCATGTATCACATTATTTAATCTATAGGTATGGTTTTTGATGTTGCAATGGTTAGTGTCAGTCATGTTTGAGTCTGGAAACCCTCCCACACCGTCAATGCATGTGTCTAGTCTAACCATGCCAAATTTCAGTCCAAACCAACACATATTTAAAAAATTTCAACGTTGGTCCCATGCAGCACATTAATTTATCTATAGGTATGGTTTTTGATGCTCCAATGGTTAGTGTCAGTCATGTTTGAGTCCAGAAACCCTCCCACACCGTCAATGCATGCATCTAGACTAACCATACAAAATTTCAGTCCAATCCAACACATATTTAAAAAATTTCAACGTTGGCCCCATGAAAAAACTTTTGATGGGAACCAACTTAGAAACAACTTGGGAAAATAGACTATCCTCGATGGTAGAAATGATGATGATATTGATGATGATGATGATTATTATGATGATGATGATGAGGATGACGATGATGAGGATGATGATGATGATAATGATGATGATGATGATGATGAATATGAAGATGATGATGAATATGAAGATGATGATGATGAATCCGATGACCTCGCCATACCACCGACGGCAAGAGGCGTCGGGTATCAGACTTCTGACTTCAAAAGAATTCGACGAGCTTGCTAAACCACTGATGACAAATGCCGTTGGTCTAATTTTTAGGTAGCTGCGTCGGATATCATACAACGATGATGAGAATGATGAAGATGATGGTGATCAAGCATGACATTGGGTTAGCATGATAATTGTACATTTCCTTACTAAGCTTCTCTCTGTTTCAAGAATAATTTAATATTCTCTACTAAACAAGGCCAACCACGTGAAGGTGGAAGCTCTTATGGCCCCTCCCCTCTCTCACATAACTCTCAATTCCCCATAACCCAACAAAAATATCTATGTACAAAAAAATTAAATGTGTTTTTTGTCATACTCTATAACAAGCAATGCTTCATACAAGAAAATGGAAACAATAAGAAACAGTTAATTTATTATACGTACCGGCAATAAAATTCAATATTTCTATCACAATATTAAATCAAAATATATAGAGTAGATATAATATTACTGCATAGCTCGTACACTTCAATGGAATTCATCATCTTCGACTTCATCCAAGTCATCATCTGTATCATCCGATCCAGATTCAACATTGTAAGGATTGGCCATATCATCATCGTCATCGATGTCAGTTACGATCATCATGTCATCGTCGATATCATCTTCATGGACATTGTATGATACATCATATGATTCAACTAATTCTTCGACATCTTCTTCTGGAACATGATCATCTAACTCATGTTTATCATGATCATCTTCAACGTCGTCTTCTTCTTCAAGAATGTCTTCATTACCTTCATCTACGTTATACTTTACTGGCCTTCCCCTTGGAATGTGTCTCACAGCAAATGACCAACCCGCTCTACTTGGAACCTCAGAGTAAAATACCTGTTCACATTGGGTTGGAAGAACATAGGGCTCCGTTCCTGGCTCAAACAACCTTGTATTTACCATGGTAAGTCCATTATCATGTTCAATAATTGTTTTATCGGGATCACGTTAATTCAATCGACACTTGTACCATTTGACAATGAACAGAAATACCTTGAAGGAGTTAAAGTCACACTGAAGAATGTCTTCCAGATACCCATAGTATTGATTTTCAGAGAGTTCTAGATGTCTGTCACTTCTAGACGAAACATTGGTCACCTCAAAGACTGCAGATATCCCACAATCTGATGTTTTCTTCGTTTCATCCAACTTTTTGATGCGATATCTACAACCATTGCACCACATAGTCTTATGGTGTTTTACCTACAACAAGCCATACAAGAAAAGATTACATAATGATCCAATATTTATGATTAACTAGTACATGTTTATAATTTCACACAGGGAAAAAAATTAGCATGTACAATGACAATATGTTTGCAAAAAAAAATATAGTATGGTCGATTAATATGCTTACCTCCTTATCTTTTAAACCATATGCTAAATCGATTTCCCTTTGTGTTAGACTGGTATCTCCATTGCAATGTGCAAATTTAACCAATGAAGCCACACCTTCCCATGATATTCCATGACTAGATTGTTCACATCGTTCAATCCATACCTTCATCCAGTCAAGATTGTTTGCAATGTATAAATGAATTGCATCCCACTCTCGACCAACTGCTTGATGACAATACAATTAAAATTCAATACAAATGTATAGTCACTTAACAAAGTATATTACACTCTAAATTGATGCAAAATTATATTGAATATAAAAATAGAATATGTATGATATATATACATAAAAATCAACAGTCAAATGTGTTATATTACCTTTCACCTTCCTCGATCTACCTTTCCCCTTGGGGTACTCCCCTTCGAAATATTTATTGGAGTCCGGATCACAAATGCGACGTAAATTGAGCTTTGACGATAATATAGGAATATATTCACTAATATACAACATGTTTTGGTATACCATATATCCCTCCATCATAGAACCCTCAACATATGCTCGTTGTCTGACAAAACCCTTCATAAATTTCAAGTGCCTCTCAACCATCCACATGGACCTTGAGTGCGTAGGTCCACACAATTCAATCTCCTCAACTTGGTGTATGAGGTAGTGTTCCTATGCATTGAAAAATGTCGAAGGTAGATGCTTCTACATATCACACATGAGACGAGGAATTTCTCTCCTCCAATACTTTATATCTTCTATATGGAATTCTTTAGATGACAACCATCTACAAGTGACATGACAACCCAATCAAGAGATTAAAGAAAAAAACATTATATTACATAACATGAATTAGAGAACAAAAATCAAATATAAGTTCTACGATGAATTAAACAAACACTAAGTGCATGCAAAAAATCTCTACTTACCTCATGTATTTCTCGAGATTATATATTACTTGTTTGACATTGTTGTCGAAGTTGTCCGGGAGAGAGAGAGGTAGACCAAACTGTAACAATATACAAATCGTTTCATTTTTTAAACAAAGAGTAGACAAACAAAAATACCAACCATATTCACTGGAATAGAAAAAAATAATAATTAAATGCATACCATAATAATTACCTTCATGAATACATGCCAATCGTAGGTTTTCACCCCGCAAAATCACCTTTCTTTGTTATGATATTCTTCATGTTCGCACAAAATCCGGTGGGAAATTTAAATTTTCGCATGACTTCTTTTACAACATTACTTTGCTGGTCCGTTAACATCCATGGAAGTGAGTTTATATTAATTTGCTCTCCATTGCTATGAACTTGAATGACGTATTTCATTGCATGGTTGCCTTTTTGAATGTCTTTGCAAATTTTGACAATTTTTTCTTTCTCACTCCCATCCAATATTCGCCATAATGTTTCAGTCACATTCTTTCCAATATGCATTGTATCAAACATATGAGCAATTTGTAGGTGCTCATAGTAGGGCAAGCTACTAAATTGTCTAGGATAACTTTTCATTCTTCGTGGAAGCCCATTAATGCCTTCATGATCACATGAATGACAATCATGAATAGTAGTTTATAAAGAAATTACATAAATCAATGTCAATTAAAGTAAACAACACACAATAAAAAAATACAATATAACATTTCATATACGATGATTCATACGTACCTTGACAATTTCTATTATATTGCAACTTCCATAGGTGAGGTGTCATTCTCTGTGGTTTTAATGCAGTCTCTTGCTTGCCATTGAACATATGTTTTTTAGTAGTTCGATAACTGTGATTCTTAGAGAGGAAGTGCCTATACTCATCAAACACCTCCTTTCCTAAGCTTTTTGAACGATGAGATTTGATCTTCGGACCACAAACTAGACATGCAAATTTCCCCTTTGTCTGAAGACCTACATAAAGAGATGGAATATCTATGTCAATTATAATTATATACAAAATGACTGGATTATTTAGAAAAACATGCATGCGTAGTATATTAACTAGTTCATAAAATTAAATGCAAATAAAGTGGAACTTATAATTACATACCGCAAAAAAACCCTGGGGCATCATGTATTGTCCATACAAGCATTGCATGGAATTGAAATTGCCTTTGTCGTATTGGTCTAGATACGTCATACATAGTGATGCCATTCCATAACTTTAGTAGCTCATCAATAAGAGGTTCAATATATACACTCATATCTTTGAATTGGTACTTACCTGATTGATTTGAACATACAAAAAATATAATTATGAAACCATATTGCACAAGATAAAAACAATAAATATATATATGACATTATGCTACAAAATACGACAAATGAGATGCCACTACATTAAAAAAAAAGCCGTAGACACAATATACCTGGAACAGGGATGATTTTAAGGGTGAATTTTAGCCCATTGGCGAATTTATAGGGGTCACCAAAAATAAGTGGGCGAATTTTTTATATGAAAAGGGTTTTTTTATTTAATAGATTCGCCCACAATTTATTAAACCAATAAATGTGTGAAATGGAATTCGCCCACGAGGGGAAATGGGGTAAAATGGGAAAGATGGGATTTCGCCAATCAAAATATGGCCCAAATCGCGACTTCGCCCCCGTGTTTTCGGCAATGGAGGTGAAAATCAGTTGTATCGCCCACATATATCCAGTTTTGGAGGAGAATAGCGGGTATTTCGCCCGATTTATGGATCGTAGGGTAAAGCGGAGGTAATTCGTCCCCCAATTTATGGATCATATGGTAAATCAAAGGTAGTTCGCCCCCCGATTTATGGATTATTGGGTAAAATCGAGTTAGTTCGCCTTTGATTTGGGTTTGTGGAGCAGTTATTTTGCTGAGAAGTTGGGGGTTTCAGCTTCCAAGAGTTCAAATCTATTATTTCTACTCCAAAATGGTCCATATTTGAGAAAAACGTGGAAGGCTTTCGTTAATTGGGGACAATTTTTCACCTATATAATGCCCGCAAATGTCAGCATGAAGTGTTATTTTGATTACGATTTGAGTCTTGACAGTGGCTGAGTGGATAACAATTTGACGGTGGCTGAGTGGAAAACCGAAAATATCTGGTTCCTTCGGTCTACAGACTTACAGGTTAGTTTCTTTTTTTCAATTTTCTTCTCTGGTTTATATCAGAAGCTGTCGAAATTATGGATACCTCGCTTCTTAATGAAGGAGAGTTGTTTAATGCTCCTCTCCCTTATGTTCAAGTGTTAAAACCCTCAAAGAGAACTTCTAAAGTGACCAAAGAAACAATGGAGGTAAGGCTGGATCAATTTTTTATTTTGCAAGGAAAGGCACAGGTTGTTGGTGGCCTGAGAAGGAAGGCATAATCGCCTTTTGCACCTACCTTTGGTATCCTGCATTGGCTTCTAGAAGTTGTTCATAGATCTTATTTGTAGAGATTCTTAATGTAATTTTCCCATAAATGTTAATAGCCTCCTATTGTTGAAAAATGTGAAACGCTTCGAACAAATACACAAGAGAACACCCGCCACTACTTGATCAAGAATGCATGCATGATACAACTCATTGCTTAACACATCTACATCATCCTTAGTTGATTATAACTACATACAATATTTTGTTTGTGTTAACTTTAGAGTTGTTGAATTTTGTGTTCTTAGTTTTGTTCACCACTCCAAAGTAAGACAATAATGAAGGCTGTTTTTTATTAATTCGTGAGATAGTGATTGTGAATGATGAGTTGTCATTTTACATTTCAGAGGGTTTTAAATGATGTAACTTCGCTTAGATTTACATGATCTTCATTGCTGGTTCATGGTTTCTTTACTTGTGATGCTTGTCAGCCCTGAATGAACTTTAAGATTATATTCTGATTGATATTTGTTGATTATATGATGCATCTTTGTCTTTACTTGTTTATAATTCAGTTTCTTGTTTAGCTCATGAGTGTAATCCCTGTTGATCACCAAATTTACAACCAAGAAAACATTCCAGAAACCCTAAAACCTAGTTTACTTTATTGAGTTTTATTTGAGATTGTGTTGGCTTGTTTCTTTAGCCTTGGAAACAATTTCTGGTACAAACATATTTGGCGTCGTTGCCGGGGACGAAGTTGAAGACATATTTTCCCTGGGATACTTATCGGTTTTACTGGTTTTAAGAGGTGAACTTAAACAAGCACATTTTTAAGGCTATTTTTCACCAAGTTTGACACAGTGGCTACTAGAGGAATTGGAAGAATTAGAAAGTTTCAGTTATCCCCAGCTTTATGCAGCCCTAATTAATTTGAACTACTGTCACCCCTTTCTGTTTCTGAGGAGAAAAAACAAAATCTGTCTTGACAAATTGATTGGCGACTCCACTATTTCAAGATGCAGAGGCCAATGTCCATGGAAGCTATTCTGGCTCGAAGGTTTGCACCTTTCAATTTTTCTGATATTCCAGGTTTTCCAAATCCAGTACCTATTATGGATGTTTGGGGAGATTGTCTTCCATAGTTTAGAGAAAGCAAAGAGGATAATCCTTCAGATCACCTCATCAAATTTCATCAATGTATGGTTCAGTTAAATATCCAGCATGAAGATGTGCTCATGAAGATGTTGATGTATTCACTTGAACAAGATGCACGAGATTGGTATTTTTCTCTTCCCGCTGCTAGCATCTCCTCACTAAAAGAATTCCACACATGTTTTCGGAAACATTGTAAGTATCTGTTCTCGGTTGAACTCTTTTTAAAAGATTGTTGTGAGCAGGCTGATGTTTATCATACAATTTCTGATTTAAAAAATCATGATGATGAGTACAATCAAGGGTTCAAAACATGTCATGAAGAAGTTGAAGTTTCAGAATTTGTTGAAGATGAAAAGGTAACATTTTCAGATACTACTGTCAAGAAAGAATGCCATGATCATTATGATAATCAAGTTGTTGTTTTAGGTCAGTTTGAGGATTATCCAAGTGATGAGATCAGTAGAGATAGTTTGGAACATTTTCATAATGATTTCAACAGCCTTAATAACCGTTTGAATGCTAATCCTTTTGAAGATCAATCTCTAGTTCAACAAACTTTTGAAAATCAGTGTTGTGTTAAAGATCAGCTTTGTGTTGAAGGAAAAGATGAACCTTTAGCATCATCATTCAAAATTTCTCAGAATGTTCCTTGTTATGATGAAGAGATTAGGGTTCCAAGACAAGAATTCTGTGATGAATTAGATTCTATTCCTTTTGGTTTTGATACTAAAATCGATGAAGGCCAGGCTGTTCACATTTTTTCAGAAGTTACTCATATTCATGGTTATGATAAATCTGCTGTTCAAAATCATTATGAAGATGCTCTAATTTTTAATAAATATGATGATGAAATTGAAAAGAAAGACCCAGAAGTCTGTGAGGTGTGTGATATGTCAAAATCTGATCAACAGATTCCAGAATGCATTCAGTCTATTATCCTTGAACAACAAAAGCCAATGCCTGATAATTATTCCTTTGAAGACAGTGTGGAAAAGGGGGTTCAAAGTGTTGACATTATTGATGATACTATCCAAAAAATTATGGAGAAAATTCAGGTTGATCCTGATGTCTTTTTTCGCCAATGCCTACTTGATATTCATGGAACAAAATATTCTTATGGACAGCTTGTCTTTTTCATAGAGCAAGAAGACGTAACTTATGGAAATTTTTATGATCCAGTAGCAGATTATTTAGAGTCAATACCAAGTTATAAATCTGTTTTTTCAGAGACACCATTTGATGAAAGTGAGTATAAGTTGTTAGATCATTACTCTTCATGTTTTCCAATATTTCTGATTATATATATATTTGGAGTTGGAAACAAGTTTTGGTGGGTTGATGAAATTTTTTCCTGGTTACATTGGAAATGGGATTACAATTTGATTCAGTAAAGAGAAGGTTCCTCAAAGAAAGAGATTTGATTTTCATTGTATATATCAGTGTGTGAAGGATTGAATAAGGACTCCATAGCCCAATGGAAATTTTGCAGACTAGTAGGTAGCAGAAGAGAAGGCACTGGTCTACAGGTTCTTGAAGCCTCACAGGGAGGACTTCATCCCACAGCTGGAGCCAGATGTTAAGTCATGATCTTGTTTTCTTCAATTTTATATTTTTCTTGTGATTTTTATTTTAAGTTTGCTCATTTGCTTACTTTTGGAAATTTTTGGTTTTAAGTGAAATTTTGATTTTTGCCTTTAGGTTTTCATTTTTGTTTTTTCTTATGGTTTTGAAGGGTTCTATAGGACATTATGTGGATTAATTGGTTCACAAATAACACCATGATCAAAGTTTACCAATAAAACCTCATTCATGTCTATATGTTTTCAATAAATTTGCATACAGTTGTTGATTATTGATGAGATAGATTATTTGATTTCAAAAGACCAAGCAGTGCTTTATGATCTCTTCAGGATTCCTACATTCCAAAATTCACAGTGTATGCTGATAGGAATTTCAAATGCAATAGACTTGACTGATCGGTTTCTTCCCAAGTTGCAGTCCTTAAATTGTCAACCTCTGGTTATAACATTCTGTGCCTATTCAAAAGATCAGATACTGAAGATACTCCAGCAAAGGCTAATGGGTCTACCATGCCAAGTATTTCAACCAGAGGCATTGGAGCTTTGTGCACGGAAAGTTGCTGCTGCATCAGGGGATATGCGCAAATTTTTTCATGTTTGCAGAGGTGCTGATGAGATACTTGAAGTAGAATTAAATAATGATATTGAAATGCAAAAAATTATTGAGAATTCTGCTCTGTTTTTTCCTGTTTTGGGTTACTGAAGTTGAATGAATACCACGAGCTGATGGAGAGGAATTTTTGAAAACCAAAAGAGGTTTTTGTTCATAAGATACCCATTTACAAAAACCTCTCTCAGTTTTGCAACAGCTGTCAAGGTTTGAAAGATTCAGTTTAATCTTTGCAGCCTATGTTTCAGGGTTTTTAAATATTTAATATTTTCCTGTTTTAGTGTTCGTCTTGCGGGGCAGATTTTGATCAATTGGAGATGAATTGATAAAAAAAAAGAGAGATTGTTGTCCATCACGGACCCATTCACAAAAACCTCTCTCAGTTTTTACACAGGTGTCATGAATTGAGAGATATGGAAGCTTCTTTGACACCTATTTTCCAGAAATTCGCCATATTTGCTAGGAATCCGATTTGCTATTTTTAGTCAATTAGTTGAAAGTTAGTTAATGTAACTGCTGTGTAGTTTCAATTTCGACCTAATGAAGGGAGGATAGAACTACTTCTTTGTAATTATAAAAGAAGGACAAAGGGACAGAAGAAGGTTCGTATTTTGGGAGGACTTCAGGAGGTCTGCAAGACTTGTTTGTGAGCTAAGTATCATAACTCTTGTATGCATTTGATGATAGACTATGAAATATATGACACTTTTTACCCTTCAGTATATGTTTTAGCTTCATTTTGAGTTTGTTCAACTACTGGACTAATATATTCATTGCTGGTTCATGGTTTCTTTACTTGTGATGCTTGTCAGCCCTGAATGAACTTTAAGATTATATTCTGATTGATATTTGTTGATTATATGATGCATCTTTGTCTTTACTTGTTTATAATTCAGTTTCTTGTTTAGCTCATGAGTGTAATCCCTGTTGATCACCAAATTTACAACCAAGAAAACATTCCAGAAACCCTAAAACCTAGTTTACTTTATTGAGTTTTATTTGAGATTGTGTTGGCTTGTTTCTTTAGCCTTGGAAACAATTTCTGGCACAAACACCAAGAAAGATGCTTCTCTAGCTATCTGCCATAATGTGTGAACTCAATGCATGAGAATAGGTCACAAACAATGTTTCAACAATGCTTCACAAACTCTTCTTCAATCTCTGTCCATCAAAGGAGTGTGTCATAAACAATTTTCTATCTTTAATCTCTGTCTGAAATCAGTAAAGAAGCATGCACATAGTCCTGAAGAAGTGCCTAACATAAGGACTTCCATGTTTTAGTGCTTCATAGATAACACTTTCTCTCTATTCAATTTCAGTCCTTGTACATAGATCTTGACTCTCGAAAATAATTCCTTCCACAAGAGACCTTTAACTTTCCTTTTAGAATGGACAAAGGAGTGCACAATAGATTAGCTCAATCACTCGAGAAGTTTTATATCTCTATCAGCCATCGGCTCTCTATGGCATTCCACAAATTATCAATGAATAATCCTCATTTAGTCATTTGTCAAAAAAATTTCCCCCTTTTTAATGACAACAAATAGGCATAGATGAAAATCACCTCAACCAAACTAATTCTTCTCTCAGTCTTTTGCAGCTCCACTTTTGTCTATTTGATCATAAAATGTTTCCAAGAATACAAGAAATATTGAACATGCTTCAAGCAATTCCTTTGAAATTCCTTCATCAATGAGTGGGATACTCATCAAACAAATACGTTTGATATGGATTATAAACAACTTATTGTCAATGGTAAATACACAGCCATATGCAGTTATTGGATCAGCTTAAAGGCTTCAAGGATTCAATTCATAGTCATACCACTCATTCAACCTCTTATCTTTACCTCTGTTTTACTAGTCTTGTTTTTCATCTCTACTCTATCTCTTTCTCAGGTATGATCTCTAATGCCAAATGGATCAACTTCCTACTTCACAATCTAATCCAAAGACCACTCATAACTTTGCTACAAATATGCTCTACTTACTTCAAGTCTTCAAAACTTCAACCTTTATTTGGTTGCCCAAAAACACTCACAAACGTAAAAATTCACATTCAATAGATCGTGCGACTTGTTTCTCATCTTCCAAACCTTTGGACACTCCCCACTTCTTTACTTGACAACATCTCCCACAACTCTGCTCAAACAAATGAGTGTATCCATATTGGGTTCAATGCTCTTCAAGACTATCTTGAATCACTGTGGGAACCTTTGCCACTACAATGTCAAGGAGTGTAGCCTCAATCTTCAAATGTGTCCAATGAATAGAACATCAACTCAACAAATATGTTCAGCATGTCTATATATTCTTTCAAGTCTTCAATAGGTCTTCATGTGCAAATAGAATCCTCAATCTATCCCTCTATATTTGCTCAATAAGGAGGTATTTCATAATGCTTTTGATGATGCAGGTCTACCTCAGTTCACATCATCAAGCTCTCTATTAAGGTTTTCTCGGTATGCCTTCCATATTGCTCATATGTTTGGTCTTCAATCACTCAGATTCAACTCTATATTTTGTAAAATAGATCTTGGTTGGTTTGCTCTCATGAGTTACTTGACAGTTGGCTCACTCTAGATCTTTGATATTTTGCTCAGTCAAGGTATTCTTCAATATGTCCTTTTGTTAGTGTGTGCATTAAGGTATTCTTCAATATGTCCTTTTGTTAGTGTGTCCTTTATGACTTTTATGCTTGTTGTTTCTTGCAACATGCTCATGTAGTAATCTTAATGATTTTTATGTTGACTACAATATTTTAATGATAATATGGGAAATGAAGATCACCCTATCTAATTGATCCTCTTACGTATTTGCTAACCTCTTTTTAAGGTGCCTAAAATTACTTTTCCAGTTGGGTGTATTTCTTTCTAGGGTATTTTTGTATGTTGTCTTCCCAATGATAAGCTGGATTGATTGGAGGTAATTCATGTCAGCGAATAATTGTTTTAGAACTTCTTTACTAACTTAGAAATTTACCAAAATGCATCATTCTCTACTCTTATCCAAGAGAACATTATGATGTTTTCCCTCACTTATATGGTGTCAACTCTTGTATATAGTTGATGAAAAATTACTTTATACCTACATTTCTTTGCTAGTCTAACAAGGTTTAGTCTGCATGAACAATCACTTAAGTTTGGTCTTATTTCTGTGATAATAAAACTAATTGAGAATACCAAGGTCTGTGGTTGTGTAGTCCAATTGAAGAGGATGTGACAAACAAGGTGTGTTGTGGTTGTTTAACATATAGTTTATTTGAAGTGCATAAACTCATTTCTTGTGATCAATGTGTTTTTTTGTCTATTTGGAGAAGAACTTCTATGAGAATGCCACAAATTGAGGAGATAGAGCAGGTGATGTTAAGAAGTGTCTCACTTATGTGATTCTCAAGATATTTGATGAAGGCATAGATGCTTTTATGGAAAATGTTGCCTGTAACGCTCCATATTTTGATTTTCTAGTTAAACAACATTAACACTTATATTGTATTTGTTTGCTTATTGGAATCCTAGATCCTTTTAAGATGGATCTATGCTTGATTTTAGCCCAACTTCTTATAAGGCCCCTTAATTGAAATATAGGTGAGGGAATATGCCCTTAGTTCAATACTCACATTCTCGGGCTTGTGTTAGCTCTTTTCCATGTCTAACTCAGAATCAATGAACTTTTTATATTGGGTTTATTCTTCTTTGGTAATGTTGCATGTATTGTGACACAACATTATAGCTTTTAATGATATTGTTCTTGATTCCTACTTAGTTGTCTTGTCTCATTATATTTTCTTGCAATATAATGTGCTATTGTATTAATTTTATATCATTTTTCTCATGCAGGCTTCACTTCTGGTTTCTATATCAATTTGGAATTTTAATTGTGGAATATTAAGTAAGATGTCAAACATGCATCGTGGAAAGAAAAATAAAATATCAAAACAAAAGGATGTAATATCATATTTTCAAAAGAATCAATCCAATAATCCACATCCTATTCATGCTTCAAGCTCTCTTGAACAAGGCATCGGTAAGAGAGATTTCAACACTTGTGAGAATGCATCTGCAACACGTACAATGGATGGTAGAATAAATTCCTCTAGTGATCAAAGTGAGACAAATGCATTTTCATCAGAAATTGGTAATTCAAATGTTGAAGATTTTTCCTTGCAAGGTGACACAGTCTCTTCAACGAAAAGGAAAAAGGGCCAGTGGGACATGGGGAGAAAATTCCAACTTGAATGGGTCTCAAGATACCCATTTATTGAACCAATACCTCCAACAAATGAGAATGAGACCTCACGAGAAGTTAAATGCATTTCATGTAGTTGGAAAGTTGGCAAGGTAGTGAAATTGCAGATGAAGCTAGACACAATAGAGAAGCATGTTGGAAAGGTGTATGATAAGAAAAATGTAAATGGTGAGAAGGAATCTACTGTTAGATGGAAAGATATTAACGAATCTCGGCATCTTCAATATGAAGAGGAATATAATAAATTCTTAATAAATAAGAGAAAACTCGAGGAAAGTGGAGGAACCATCAAATCTCAATTTGGAAAGATGATGGAAACAAATTTGTTATCAAAGACGATACAATTAAGCACTGTATTTCACATCCTATCCAATGGTCGTCCTATGACAGATTATCCAAAAATGACGAAATATCTATCTTTTATTCAAGTGCCAAATTTTCCATCTTCTCATTGGTCTTTAACGAGTGGTTGGGAATGGGGAAAATATCTAGCTCAAGTAGAAAAGGATGATATGAAAGAGAAGATTGCGAATGCTACATTTTTGTCATTGTCTTTGGATGAGGTTACGGCTGTTGATAATACTTCATGGATTTGCATGAGCATTTATATGGTCAATGACCATATCAGACATTCCTATCTACTTGGAATTCATAAAATGAGCAAAAATTCTACAGCAGAAAATATTTATGAACTTGTTATTAATAGTTTGAAGGAAATTGGTGGTATGGATCATTCAATGATCGCAAAAAAGTTGGTATGTGTTGGAGCAGATGGAGCATCAGTAATGCAGGGACAAAGGAACGGTCTTTGTGCTAGACTACAAGTCTCAGCTTCACCATATATGCTTGGTATTCATTGTATGGCTCACAGGATGAATCTTGCATTTAAAATAGTGAGCAACTTTGCATTGGTTTCAAAAGTTGAATATCTTGTACGTGAGGTTCAAGCATACTTTTGTCGGAGTACCAAACGATTTTTAGAGTTTAAAAGTTTTGCCGACGGTGTTACAAATGGAAAAAAACTATTAAAAGATGTTGATACAAGATGGATCTCATTGAAGGGACCAGCTGAAAGACTATTCGAGGAATATGCTTCCTTAGTAGGGGTAATGTATGAACATTGCTTAAGAGTAGAAAAATCTCAAACTCTTCTCTTTCTACTAACTGATATAGAGACATTATTAACATTGGCTGGAATTCTTCCTATGCTTCATGAAATGAATAACCTCGTGAAGATGTCTCAGAGTCGCACGATGTATATTGCTGAATACACAAATGCAAGAAAATTATCATGCCTTGCATTGGATAATTTGTATATTATGGGAGAGTCTTTTACAGGTCTAGCATTTACAAAGTGGACTAAGATAATCAATATAGAAAATGATGAATTTTTTTTGAAGTTTGATGAAAAAGGGATGCTATGTATGGCAGTGCGTGGGCATATGGTTCCCTTTTATTATAACGATAAGATAGGAAGATCCACCAAAGAGTGGTCCGTGTTAAGAGAACAATTTGACAATGTTGTGATTTCAGTGAGGCACAACTTGATAGAAATTGCAAAATCACTATCATCAGAGATAAGAGAACGATTTCCTTGAGTTAAATTGTTGGAGGCCATGTCTGTGGTATACCCTCAATATTGGAACCATCGTCAATGTTCAGAAACTTTAAAGGTTGACTTTATAGGGAAATGCAAGACTTTGCAGAGCCATTTTTGTCAAGAGGCCCAGATACAAGGAGAACGTATTCAAGGTATTTTAGATGGAAACAAATTGTCAGATCAAGCCAAATGCTTTGCTACAACAATGTGGGAGAAATTTCCTGAGTTGGATAATCATCTAAAATATGGTGCAATTACAAGATTATGGACTAAACTCAGTGGTAGCGAAATCCTACAGCAAAGAATGTCAGAATATTTCAAATTAGCGGATTTATGTCAAACCATGATTTTGGGATCAGTGGAGGATGAGAGAATGTTTAGTGCACTAACATTCTTAAAGTCAAAGTTGAGGAACAAGCTTGATAAGAATGTGGATACATGCTTAAGATTATATGCAACAAAGTATGAGGTTGATAATTTTCCGTATGAAAGAGCACTAGCTCTTTGGCGATCAGATCGTGAAAGAAGGGGAGAAAACAGTATAACAAATTTCTCTAATGAACTTGATATAGAACATAATGTTTTTGAGGATCATAATGATGGTTCATCTCAAGAAGATCATGTCGAGAATGTTGAAAATGAGGAACAAGGCCAAAATGTGAATTGGGATTTTGATTTTTAACCGGTGATTTATGAATTATGATCCAGTATACATGATGTACTTGAGTCTTATTTTGGTCTAGGGTGTTCCATGGACCCTTGCTGGTGATCGCTTATGTGAATTTGAGGCTGCGTTTCAGGTAAAAATAGATTCTACATTGTACTTTTTTCCTGTAACATTACTTATATGAGATGCATTTCCTTCATGCAATTTATTTTAAGATCGATGTTTTGATGTTTATCTCTTACATTGTCCCTTTCTTATATGTCACAGGAAATGATGCTGGAATTTGACAAAGCTAGGCCTAGGAGCTATCTCTTCACATAGATAGTGTCCTAGCATTACAGGATAAATAACTAATTTGACAACACTTTCGCTAAGCAAGAATGGGCTCATTCAATTACATGAAACCGTGTTGGTGTTTAGCTCTAATATCTTGACAAATTTTTATGGTTTGTTTATTGCTTTTGTTTGAAGCATTTTGTCGATTTTTGAAGTTTGCGTGTATTTTGGTTAAATATTGTGTTAGTCCCTTGAATGCTTCTAGTTCTCATCTGATTCTTGATTTAACCCTTTGTTGTAGTTTGGTTTGGTTTTAGTTGATTTACATTGATTCAGGGTTTGAGGAAATATGTTTTTATTTCCTTTCAGTTGCATGAATTAATTGTCTTCACTTTTCTAAAACTATTATGTTCATTATATATTTTCTTTGTAAATACTTATCATTAGTCAGAAAAATAAATGAGCCCTACATAGCTAAGCAAATAGAAAAATGGTCGATGTACTAGGTTCCTATCCATTGATTGTGGGAGACCTATTGGCACGAGACCAACATTCCTCTGGCTCTAATGCAATTGGCACAGTTACAATTCATAATTATCTTAGCCTCCACGGGCATAATTGGCTAGTGTAGGACAAAATGCTTGACTCTATCGGTTTGTCGATTTGACAAGATTCAAGTCCCCACATGTCCATTGGACCATTAAGGGACGAGATAACAAGTGGAGTCTCCACTTGCCCTGAATCTAGTTAGTGCAGTTGTGTTTCACTGACACTTTCCGGATTTGAGTCCGGGTGTTCTATTTTTTGTGATGTGATTCATGTTATTTGACTAACTTTGTTGTTCCTCTATTTTTGAAGTAGGTTGGAAAATCTTTATGGTAGCAAGATCACTATATGTCAATTTGAGGTTGCATTTTAGGTAAAAATATATTCTATATTTTGTGTTTTTCTTTGTAGCATTGATGATTTGGACTACATTTCCTTGATTTAAGTTATTTAAGATTGATGTTTTGATATTTAACTATTACATTCTCTCTCTTGTTTGTGACATGAAATGAAGTTGGAATGTGAATGAAGCTGGGGCCTATCTCTTCACATAGATAGTGTCCTAGTATCAAAGGATAAATAAATAATTTAACAAGACTTTCGCTAAGCAAGAATGGGCTCATTCTAGTACATGAAACCGTGTTAATGTCTAGCTCTGATACCTTGGAAAATTTCTATGGATTGTTTACTGCTTATGTTTTTAGTATTATGTCGATTGTGGAAGTTTGGGTTTATTTTGGTTAAAGATTGTGTTAGTCCCTTGAATGCTTCTAGTTCTTATTTAATGCTTGACTTAACCATTTGTTGTAGCTTCATTGGTTTCTTTTGATTTTATTTGATTCAACGGTTTGAGGAAAGATGTTTTTATTTCCTTTCACTTGTATGAATTAAGCATCTTCACTTTTTAGCATGTATTTACTTATTTCATATTTTCTTTGAAAATATCAGTATTTAGAAAGGGAAATGAGCTCTGCATAGCTAAGCAAAGAGAAAAATGGTCTATGTAAAGGTTCCTATGCATTCATCCTAGGATACCTATTGGCACGAGACCGACATTTCTCTAATGTAATTGGCATAATTTTCATATATCCACAAATTGTCAATACAATATTCACTTGAATCTCAGCACCTACAGGGAAACATACTGTAAAAGGAGCATTCCAAACCTTGGTACTATACAGGTTAGCATGTTTCTTGTCTTATTTGGTGGTGTGTAGCAGTCATCTTGTTTTGGCCACTAGTAGTTAGATTGTTTTGAGTATATCCGAAATTGAATGAATTTATTGTATGTTGCATGTCTTTACGTCTTTAGACTTTTGATTTTTGAATATAATGAATTAATTCTGCTACTATTCTTAAGAGATTGATTTACATGCACAAGGGTGCTCAAAACTGTTGTTTACATCCATGTAGCCTCCTTTTAGACCCTCAAAATGAGGATCGGATGCTGATAAGTCTACCCGGGCTTGTTTTTGTCCCATTTTCATGCCTAGAACTGTGATTAATGGTTTTTATTGCTACTTTATGGGTTGCCACTAGAGGAAGGTCACTGCAGGATTCATTTTCATGCCCAGAATTGCCAATGGTTGCTGCACGAGGACATGAATAGTTATAAATTGCACCCAAAACACACTAGAACCACTTCTTAGGTTTTTTTCATCCATAAAAGAGAAAGGTCACTGCAGGCATCAACATAGTAAAAATGAGTGGAATAAATGTTGTATTATAAATGTGACTAGTGCCTCTGGCATGTCCCTTTTTGAAGGCTGCATCTGGACATCTGATAAGTGCTACTAGTTAAATTATATATGATTGTCCTGAAGTGAAAGTGCTTCTGCACTTATATGATTGTCCTGATAAGTGCTTCTGGACATCTGATCATGCTCCTTCAACATTTATGTGCAAAGGACAGATCATCCCCATAATCGCCTTAATGTAGGTCATCCCTTGTAAATTTTATAAGTGCCTCTGCTATATTTATCTTCTAGAACATTATGTATTTGTCAATGTATGCTAATATTCCAAACAACAATGAAGATAAGTGGGATGCAAGTCAGATTTTGCAATGTCTCTGTTCTTTTGCTTGTTTGGAGGTGTAAAGGGCCCAGAGTTCACTTTGATTTTCCTTGTTAAAAATGGGGACATGAAAAAGTTGCTACATGCCCAACAATGTTTACAACTTTCCCAGGAATTTATTATTGTTGTTCATTACCCAGGAATGTCTAGGATACCCCCATCAAGACTAAAAAATTCTCCAAGGCCTTAGAAGCTGGCAGCTTCCATTCCAATTAGAGAAGGTTGGAACAATACCTCGGGGCATCTAAAATGCTATGCATCAATAATGATAACTTTCCCATCAAGAAGTTTGTAATTATTTTTCAGCGATGAACTGATCTTGGTTGTCTCAAGCTCTTGCTCATATTCAAGGGATAGACTATGTATTCCTTACACACTCTACCTTCCATGACTATTTAGTATTTACCCTTGATAGGATAGTGTTTGGGCCCAAGTCTCACAAGAATAAAAAAAACAGGGTACTCAATGCTAATACAAATGCAATGGGTAGATTCATTTTGATTTTGATTTTTTGAACTGGGAAAAATCAGAGCTCAAACTTAACTCCATGCATTTTAAGTAATCACATGAATTTTCAAAGAAACATGCAGAACTGAGAAACTAAATAATTTCTTGAATTGAATGCTCATGTCTTACCCCACAAATACTGCTTCACGTGTGATTTATTCATCTATATTCCATACTTGTTTAGATCCTCTCCCTTCACCACACGACCAACCCTAGCAACTTCCCAAAAGTACAGAACAATGTTACAATGCAATAATTTCTCAGAGTAGTTCAGAGATGTCTTCAAGGGATTGTCTATGGACACCGCTCTATTTGCATACTATGCCTCCTAGAGACTAGAAGTACACACGGTCCATCGACTAAGGGGTATTTAGCATTCACCCTTGATAGGATTGTGTTTGGACCCCAAGTCTCACCAGCATATAAGAAAATAAAAAATAGGGTAAAAAATTTGGTATTCTCTGCTATTAGAGATGCAGTGGGAAGATCCGTCTTGTATTTTGATTTTCAGCTGGGGAGGCTTAGTGCTCAATCTTAACTCCATGCATTTAAGGTACCCACATCCTTACCATGGTCCTCTTCCTCTTGGGGTCTTTTTAATTCCTCCTGGGCTTCTCTTTTTGTTTTTTTCATCTTCTTTGTCCTTTCTTTCTGGGAGTCTTTGAAATTTTGCATGGGCTTCATTTCTGCTTGTTCATCTTTGCTACTCTCTACCATCATTTATGTTTTCTATCTATCTGGCCTCTGCATTCCTGCTTGATTTCTACCTTCTCTTCTTTGTAATCACTTTCCTATGTTTGGCAAGTTTCAGACATACCAAATATATATTTTTTCTCTGAATTATACGTCTGGCTATTTCCATTTGAATCATAAATGATTCCTGCGTGCTCAGAGAAGTCCGTTGAACCTTTAATGTCCTTTGTGAATGACAAAAACCAAGTAACTTATGCACAAGAACTCATACACTTTTTTGGAATCGCATGATCACACAATTGCTGGGACTTCCCAAATGACCAACACATCACCTACCTTTCCGAAACAGCCATTGCCACGGACAGACACTTCTAGCCAGTTTCATTACAGTCACTGGCCACAGGTTGTGGTAGTGATTAAAATAATGGTTTCTGCATGGTTTCCCTTATATTTCTGATGCTTCTTGGTAACTGGCTATGGATTTTTTATTTAACATATTTTTACCTTTGATTTGGATCAAAATCAAGTTTGTTCTATTTATTTGAGTTATGTCTTCTTGGATAATTTCTAGAGCATCTCTAAGCATGTCTAAGGAACTTTAAAAAAATGTGATTTAAATTCGTCTTTTGAGTTACTTTTTGCTGCTTCTTGAGAAGCTTGAAATTTCCAACTGTCTTTTCCACTCGTCAGATTTCTGTACCAGGGATTTCTATGTAATGAAGTGCCTGTGCAAATATGGAAGTGGATGGAGGCGTTGCTTGACCAATAACTTATCTTTAAATAGGGTCGCTCTTCAATTTAAGTTGACACACATACTCAAAGGTGGGACACTCTTTAAAAAAATGCATTGGATACTCAATAGAGGGAGTGTTCATATTGCTTGTAACAAATGACCATCGACTGTTCCCTATGTACATCTAAAAGCCTCCACTTGTGCTGGGCATTCACTTACCATATACCCAGATCTGCTGGAAATTCATTCTCCTCAATCATAAAGTTGAGATATGATGATGATACATCAACAGGTGCTAAGGAGATACTCAGGGTGCTATTTTTATCTTAAGAGCTGTTAAAAAATTGGATTTCTGGTTTAAGGAAAAGCACTGATCCCTAAGAGTTAAAGTGTTGCTTTTTCTCTTTGAGTATTCCTGCAAGGCGCAGTTGACTTGAGGACTAAGGTGCATTATTCATGCATGTTGCACACTGAAGGTGCCTAGTGTTAGGGTCTTGTCTATCTAGGGAGATGCACCAGTTCATGTTCCTTGTAAAGCTCTTCTTCTTATTCTATAAAAGGAAGAGGACACTCTACTGTCAGAAAGTCAATTTTGCTTTTGCTAATGATTAGCAAGTTTGTTGTAATTTTACTCTCATTAAATAAAGAATGATGTGATAGACTGTTTCAATTATGTAGCTTGCTGTAGCTTGTTTGTAATTTCAATTTTTTGTGTATGCAAATCTAGTTTTCAAACTTTGCTGTTTTGATTAAAGTTTAAGTTTCCTAGCAGTCAGGGTTTAGTTATCTAAGTACAGATTTGCCTATTAAATGTGGAAAATTTTAACAGTGTATCAATGTTGTGCATCTGAAATCTTCCAAATATTGTGTATGAAGTGGGATGCTGCAAGTGAGAGGGAGTTGTTGGAGGGTTTCAAATTTTCAATTGTTGTGAAGCACTAGATTCGGTGAGGAAAAATCCAAAAATTCCCCATTTATAGGGTACATCATCTTCATGATTTTTCTATGACCAACAATGCAAAAAGGTGTCATAGCAAATTGCAAATTCCATGTGGATAGCTCATTGTACCCATATTTCCTTCAACCTCAGCTCCATACAACAAAACTCTATATGTAGGTGTCATAGCAACCTCAACAATCATAGTGCAGTCCAAGACTACAAATCCCACATGGTTTGTGGGTTGCTAATGTGATTAGTTTTGGGGTGGGTGGACACTTTTTTGGTTCAATCATTTTGGAAAACAATTGTCCCTACACACAACATGGACACACATAGCCATTTTTTACTTTGCTTGGGACATATTTAGTCACAACAAGAATACTTAAGATTCTACTTCAAAAAATGTGTTTTAAGTTTCCATGACAAATATTAAGCAATTTGTCTGCCACAACCAGTGTATGGCTTTGTCCTTTGTCTCCAAAGCATTATGGTTTGTCCCCGTGTTATACGAATTTGTTAATCGTTAGTTGTACATCTTTGTCGATTGCTATCGATGATGTATTTGTACAGATGACTGTTCTCATAGACATTTGTGAAGGTGAAAACCTATTAACATATGTCTAGAATTCAAATACAAGAACTTGCAGCAATTCCTTACCACGGTGCAACAAGGACAAACTTCTTGAAATCGAAGAAATGGTTGTTAGTTGTTACACCTTGACAATGTGGTGTTCTAACTTCACTAACAATATTTTATCATCCTATGTCTCCCTACTTTACTCACCTACTTCTTTGTTTTGTATTATGCATAATGAAGTGGTGGAATTTTTCTGTTTCGTCTTTGAAAATGTTAACTAGATATAGTATTTATGATCAGATTCTTGTTAGTTTGAAACTTCAATGCTCCTTTCCCGTTGTCCTTTAATTTGTGCTAAGTGGGACCTTTTTCTATTTGTTGTATGGTACTCTTAGAAAGACATAAGAATCTGATCTGTAATAATCTCACTTTGACAACAAATGTGAGACATCAGAAATTCATGAACATAAATATTTGCCATTCTGGAATCTGGCTTTGGGGTTCAAGTTCCTGTGTTACAAGGATATCATCCTTCCTCCATCTGGTACTAACATTGCTTAGAAGTGGCGGTCTGCTTTGTAGGTCCCTTGCTTGTGGTCGTCTTATTGACGCCTTTTTAAATGAAAACTTACTAAACCACAGTTGCAAATCTTTCATTGAGGTGTTTGTTCAACATTAATTGAATACACAGCAGGTTAATAACTTAATGCCTTGTCATTCTGTACTGGAGAAGCACTACAATTACTTAGAAGTGGTTGTGTGATTTCTAGGTCTCTTTCTTGTGGTTGTCTTATTGATGCATTCTTAAATGAAAGCTTACTAAACCACAGTTGCAGATCTTTTGTTGAGTTGTTTGTTCTACATTATTTGATTGCATAGCAGGTTAGTGCCTTACCAATCTGTACTTAATAAGCACTACAGTTGCTAGATGACCTATTCTTATGCAAAGAATGGTATGTGAGGTTGCACAGTGTATTATTCTATCATCTAATATATTTCAAACTTTTAAAGGTTGCAACTCACAAGCAATTCATCAAATACTAGATACCGAGCTTTTATTGGATACAAGGGATAAAATTGATTTCTAGATTATCCAAGGTACCATATTGATGGAGGCATTATGAGCTAAAACTATTGTATGTTTAATGCTACCACAAAATTTTGCATTTGAAGGTCTGAAATGAGTTGTGGATGTGTTCTCTAGTTTGCTCTAAGGAAATTTTGATTTGCTACAAGAAGTGCTTATTGATGGTGAGTGACTCCTACTTTTGTCTTACACATATTTTTGCACTATGATTTGTTTGTCTTAAAAGTGGTTGTTTCAATTGGATTTATTTATGTTGATGGCATATTGTTGTCCTTGGGTTTGTTAATTTTCATATTCAATCAACTCCCATACACAATCAATGGTTTCTGCTTATCGATTTCTTAAGCTGCAAACAACTTAAACATTCATTCCTAGTTGTTATATGAGGTTTTCTTTCATGTTTTCAATTTGTCTTGTGGAATGCAAGTGCCAACAGCTCTAAAACTACCACTATCCATTCCAATATGAATCTTGAAATCAATGGCTCTAATCTAAGAGTTGTTGCAATTTTACAAGTAGTTTCTAAATTGAAATTTCTAAATATATTTGACTGCCTGGGCATGTTTCTCACTCATTGGGCGAATTACTCTCTTGCGTTGGTGTTTTTTTCTATTACTTGGGGCATTTTTGCATTGCCTAAGTTGTTATGTGATTACCTGAGATGTTTGCATACATCACTGGGTTGTTATCTTTTTTCCTCGGAAATTTTAACCATAACTATGCAAATTTTCTTTTGCTAGAGACGAGTTGATTGGTTGTCGACGGAAATTGGAGTGACTAGGGTGTCTTTATCACCATTGGACGAATTTTGAAGTGCCCGAGGCAAGTATTGAAGTGCCTGGGGCAAATATTGAAGTGCCCGGGGTATTTTTATTATCGTTGGGAGAATTTTGAAGTGCATGGAGCAAATATTGACGTGCTTGGGGAGTTTTTATCATCATTGGGATAATTTTGAAGTGCCTGTAGTAAGTATTGAAGTGCTTGGGGAATTTTTATCATCATTGTGTGATTTAAGAAGTGCCTAGGGCAAGTATTGAAGTGCCTGGGGTGAATTTTGAAGTGCCTCGGGCAAATATTGAAGTGCCTGGGGCGTTTTTATCATCGTTGGGAGAATTTTGAAGCGTCTGGGGAAAATATTGAAGTGCATGGGGCGTTTTTATCATCGAGAAAATTTTGAAGTGCCTAGGGCAAGTATTGAAGTGCTTGTGGCATTTTTATCATCAATGGGTGAATTTAGAAGTGATAAGGGTTGTTATTTATCAATATATGGATGCTTTAATAGTGTTAGGGCGTTTTAAAACAGTGCTAGGTGAATTTATCACTTGCTAGGGCCAATTTGTGTGGTTTTAAGCATTTTTGTGATTACCTGGGCTATTATATCATTGTTGGGTGTTTTTCTCCCTTGCCTTGGTGATTTTAATCACCACTAGGTTCCTTTCAGGCCATTTATTTGTTCTGAAATACACAGACAACTAGCATTATAAGTGGAAAGATTCAAATACATTACATGGCCAATTTCCATTACAAATTTTCCTTGTACGTGGGTGAGCCCTTCTCCTTGTATTTCCCATCGACATTGGGTGAGTGTGTTTTGTTGAGAGTGCCTTGCTGAGGAAAAGAGTGTGGGCATAAAGAATGGGAGGAAGGCCATTCTAGGAGTGGAAGATCCTTGATACAATTGTGGGAGGGAATAAGCAAAGAGAACAAGAGTATTATACATGCCGAGTCAAGATTTAAAACCCATGCCAAGTCAACATTTAGTCTGGGATATTGATCAAGTATTGAAGTGCCTGGGTACAATTTTGAAGAGCATGGGGAAAATATTGAACTGTACGGCATTTTTATCATCGTTGGGAGAATTTTGAAGTGACCAAGGAAAGTATTGAAGTGCATGGGGCATTTCTATCATCATTGGGTCAATTTAGAAGTGCATGGGGCATGTATTGAAGTGCCTGGGAGGAATTTTGAAGTGCTTGGGGAAAATATTGAAGTGCATGGGGAGTTTTTATCATCCTTGGGAGAATTTAGAAGTTCCTTGGAAAATATTGAAGTTCTTAGGGAATTTTTATCATCTTTCGGAGAATTTTGAAGTGCTCGGGGCAAGTATTGAAGTGAATGGGGTGTTTTTCTCGTCACTTGGTGAATTTAGAAGTGCATGGGGCATTTTTCTCATCACTAGGTGAATTTAGAAGTGCCTAGGGTTGTTGTTTATCAATGTATGGATGCTTTTATAGTGTTGGGACATTTTAAAACAGTGATGGGAAAAGTTATCACTTGTCGAGGTAAATTTGTGTGGATTGAGGCATTTTTGTGATTGCCTAGGTGATTATATCATTGTCGGGTGTTTTTCTCCCTTGCCTAGGGAAAGTATTGAAGTGCCTAGGGCATCTTTATCATCATTGGATGAATTTTGAAGTGTCTAGGGCAAGTAATGAAGTGCCTGGGCAAACATGGAAGTGGATGAGGGCGTTTTTTATCTTCACCGCGAGAATTTTGAAGTGTCTACGGAAAATATTGAAGTGTATGGGTGTTTTTATCATCATTGGGAGAATTTTGAAGTGGCCGAGGAAAGTATTGAAGTGCGCGAGGCGTTTTTCTCATCACTGGGTGAATTTAGAAGTGCATGGGGAAAGTATTGAAGTGCCTTGGAGGAATTTTGAAGTGCTTGGGAAAAATATTGAAGTGCATGGGGATTTTTTATCATCCTTGGGAGAATTTTGAAGTGCCTGGGAAAATATTGAAGTGCTTAGGGCATTTTTATCATCTTTCGGAGAATTTTGAAGTGCCTGTGGCAAGTATTGAAGTGCATGGGGCATTTTTCTCGACACTTGGTGAATTTAGAAGTGCATGGGGCATTTTTCTCATCACTAGGTGAATTTAGAAGTGCACGCGGTTGTTGTTTATCAATGTATGGATTTTTTTATAGTGTTGGGATGTTTTCAAACAATGATGGGAAAAGTTATCACTTGACGAGGTAAATTTGTGTGGATTGAGGCATTTTGTGATTGTTTGGGTGATTTTATCATTGTCAGGTGTTTTTATCCCTTGCCTAGGGTAAGTATTGAAGTGCCTAGGGCATCTTTATCATCATTGGACAAATTTTGAAGTGTCTAGGGAAAGTAATGAAGTGCCTAGGAAAACATGGAAGTGGATAGGGGCGTTTTTATCTTCGCCGCAAGAATTTTGAAGTGCCTAGGGAAGATATTGAAGTGTATGGGTGTTTTTATCATCGTTGGGAGAATTTTGAAGTGGCCGAGGAAAGTATTGAAGTGCGCGGGGTGTTTTTCTAATCACTGGGTGAATTTAGAAGTGCATGGGGCAAGTATTGAAGTGCCTTGGGGGAATTTTGAAGTGCTTGGAGAAAATATTGAAGTGCATGGGGATTTTTTATCATCCTTGGGAGAATTTTGAAGTGCCTCGGAAAATACTGATGTGCCTAGGGCATTTTTATCATCTATGGGAGAATTTTGAAGTGTAAGTGCCTGGGGCGTTTTTCTCCTCATTGGGTGAATTTAGAAGTGCATGGGGTGTTTTTCTCATCACCAGGTGGATTTAGAAGTGCATGGGACGTTTTTCTCATCACCGGGTGGATTTAAAAGTGCATGGTGCATTTTTCTCATCATTGGGTGAATTTAGAAGTGGATGGGGGCGTTTTTATCTTCGTTGCGAGAATTATGAAGTGCCTGGGGCAAAATTGAAGTTTTTGGGCGTTTTTATCATCGTTGGGAGAATTTTGAAGTGGTCGAGGAAAGTATTGAAGTGCATGGGGCATTTCTATCATCATTGTGTCAACTTAGAAGTGAATGTGGCAAGTATTGAAGTGACTCGGGGGAATTTTGAAGTGCTTTGGGAAAATATTGAAGTGCATGGGGAGTTTTTATCATCCTTGGGAGAATTTAGAAGTTCCTGGGAACATATTGAAGTTCTTAGGGCAATTTTATCATCTTTCGGGAAATTTTGACGTGCCTGGGGCGTTTTTCTTGTCATTGGGTGAATTTAGAAGTGCATGGTTTATTTTTCTCATCATTGGGTGAATTTAGAAGTGCATGTGTCATTTTTCTCCTCACTACGTGAATTTAGAAGTGCTTGGGGTTGTTATTGATCAATGTATGAATGATTTTATGGTGTTGGGACGTTTTAAAACAATGATGGACAAAGTTATCACTTGCCGGGGCAAATTTGTGTGGATTGAGGCATTTTTGTGGTTGCCTGGGTGATTATATCATTGTCGGGTGTTTTTCTCCCTTGCCTAGGGAAACTATTGAAGTGCATAGGGCATCTTTATCATCATTGGACGAATTTTGAAGTGTCTGGGGAAAGTAATGAAGTGCCTGGGAAATCAGGGAAGTGGATGGGAGTGTTTTCATCTTTGTTGGGAGAATTTTGAAGTGCCTGGGGCAAATATTGAAGTGTCTGGGTGTTTTTATCATTGTTGGGAGAATTTTGAAGTGGCTGAGGCAAGTATTGAAGTGCATGGTGCATTTCTATCATCATTGGGTCACTTTAGAATTGCATGGGGTAAGTATTGAAGTGCCTCGGGGGAATTTTAAAGTGCTTGGGGAAAATATTGAAGTGCACAAGGAGTTTTTATCATCCTTGGGAGAATTTAGACGTTCCTCGAAAAATATTGAAGTGCTTGGGCATTTTTATCATCTTTGGGAGAATTTTGAAGTGCTCGTGGCAAGTATTGAAGTGTCTGGGGCGTTTTTCTCATCACTAGGTGAATTTAGAAGTACATGGGGAATTATTCTCATGACTGGGTGAATTTAGAAGTGCATGGGGTTGTTATTTATCAATTTATGGATGATTTTATAGTGTTGGGACGTTTTAAAACAGTGATGGGTGAAGTTATCACTTGCCAAGGAAAATTTGTGTGGATTGAGCCATTTTAAGTATTCACTGAAAAATATGCAACTCTCTTACCATTCGACACCAAAGAGAAGAAATTTTGGTGACAAGATTGGTTGGAAGCTTGGAATTGGTCCAAGAAATATCTCTCTATATAAAGGAAGTGGCCCGCTACTAGGATATTCACTTAATTCTATCAGTTTGTTGGCCTGTCAAGATTCATGAACCCACATGTCCATTGGACCATTAAGGGATGAGATGACAAGTAGAGTCCCTACTTTCCCTGAATCTAGTTAGTGCAATCGTGTTTCATCGACACCTTCTAGTTGTCAGTGATCAAATACTGCTAGTGAAATGTATAAATAAACTCATCCTCTCCTCATTCATACACTTGTTCATTCGAGAGTCAAGAGTTGAATTCCGATGTATTTTCTTCTATTGCACTACCTTAGTAATCTACATAATCAAAAGCTTGAGTCTTATTGGCAAAAGATTCGCCAAATTTTTACCATATTTTATAAATCAGTGAAAGATTCACCAAGTTTTTACAATTTTTTATAATTAAGTGAAATATTCGCCAAAAAAATTATATATACATATTATATTATTGATAAAATCGCCATCAAGTTTTCCTATATATCGAAGAGATTCGCCCATTTTTTATACATATAAATTTTGGGGGGGTTCTTAAAATCATCCCTGACCTGGAACAATCATCGACAACATTATGTGCTCCCTCTTTGTTGACAACCATGGAGGAATGTTATTGGTGATAACAAAAATAGGCCACACTGAGTAAATGGATCTCATCTCTGCAAATGGATTGACACCATATGCTGCCAAATAAATCCTAAGATTATGAGGTTCTTCTCTAAAGTGAGGCCATTTTCCTCCACATCTCTAAATGTAGACCCATCTACAGGCATTCGAATAATCTCGTCTTGAATTCTATTCCGTGCATGTTAATCCATAAAATGCGCTATGTTTTTGCACCTAAATAGTCATTGAAAACGTGGAATAATGGGAATATGATGAAGAACCTTGCGAGGCACCTTTTTTGTTACTTGATCTATTCGATATCTACTGATATGAAATTCCAGACATTTTGTTGCAAATTCATGCTGATTATAATATAGAACATGGTCATCGGGGCATGCATGAATTGCTTCATACTGCATTCCAATTTCTTTCATGATGGCAGATAAATCTTGATATCTGCGAGGTAAAATATTTGATGGTGGTAACAAATATTCACCCATCATACTACAACAAATTAAAATAAAAATAGAAATAATATTAATGAAACACATTTCATCCGTATTAATTTGACTTATGATCAATTAACAATAAAATTATTAGACAATCATATATAATATGTGATGGAATATATTACATACCTTAACATCCGTGTGACTGATATGTTTGAAAGACCATTCATAACCTTCAAGTTCATTATCAACAATATAAAAGAGAGAAGATTTGTGTTGGAGCCCTCATAAAGGGGTTCGTATGCCTTCTCAAGAAGAGGTAAATCATGAATATCATCAAACTGATCATCATTTTCATGATCATGATCATCCATTCTAACATTAAATGAATCACGGATCAAAGTATTTGTACCATCATCTTCAACTATGTTATCAGTATGATGATCTTCTTCAATATGATCATTAACTTGTTCTCCATTATTCATATCTCCATGTTCCTCTGGTACTTGTTCTGAAAGCACTTCCTCCGGACGATATGCCGTAGGATGTCTTTCCTTTATAATTACATGAAACCATCAATAGATAAAAGTTAATATAAGAAATTCAAATGCAAAATGTAAAAATTTCAAACGCAAAATGTAAATTTTTTTGTGATGCATTTAAAATGTAACAAATTTTGTATGGTTAATAGAGAATATTATATAATCAACAATGCAATCACTGTAATGTTGATGTTTTCTTTTTTCATTGAGAGAAGCAAGGTGCTTTCATCCCTGTATGGGGGATATTTTGTCACGATATATTATTTAACACTACATTCCCAAAAATAAAAATAATAATTAAAAAATCCATGTCGACTCAAAACTCATCAATAAAAACTAATTAAAATATTTAACTTGAATGTGGATCTATTAAGGACTGAGAGGGATCTGTAATTGTTTCTATCTTTATTTTTTTACACATTAAGAAATAAATCCACCTCGAGAAATTGGATCCCTCTCAGTTCTTAATAGATCTGGGTTTAAGATGGATTTATGCTGGTGGTAATAACATCGATGGTTTTGGCATAAAAGAAGTAATTTTCTCTCTTTAAACTACTAAATTTCAAATCATAAAAAGGTGTGTTGATTTCAATCAAGATCTCTTAAGTTCATGAAAACATTTTACTCATGAGTGAAAGGTGTAATTTGATCATGTGTTTTGTTTTGAAAAAAAATATATATTTTAATAAAAAAAACACAGTTGATGCATTCATCTAACAACATCATTACATTGGAAATAAATAAATGAAGTAAAAGGCTTGAAGAGAAATTCACTTTTATTCTTGATACACTAAGCACTATCTGATTTTTCTTGGTAAACAAAACATGCATCAATCAAATAGATCAATCAACTACTCTTTATTATTACCTTTGAGTGTAATACAAACAAGAAGAGAAAAAGACAAGAAAAACTAAAAATAACAGGTCAAAATGACTCTTTTCATGAGTGGTCTCTACAGTTAGATAAAAAGGGGAAACAAGAAGGGTCTAGTCGCTACTTTAGGGATAAAAAGAACAACCAATTGTACTGTTGGTCAAATAGGTGCATCCAAACTATCCAAGAGACATAAAAATTGACCCAATTACTGAGCAAAGCTACTCAAATATAACTCAAAATTTCCCATACTGTCCACTAAGGTAAGATAAACGATGCTATGGTTTCTATAGAGAAAATAGAAGAGAAACAACATGACAATATAGTCGTTATTTCTATTATCATGGAAAGTGTCACAAATCTAGAGAGCTAAGTGCTTTCCCCGGTGAGTGGGTTAGTCTCACTAACGAACAAATAAATGAGTTATTCTACTATACCCTAGATTCAACATGCACACAAGAAAAAAATAATATAATAAATAATAAATATTAAAATAATATTTATTGTCCATGTTAGTTCCCATCTATTGAAACCATCAATAGATAAAAGTTAATATAAGAAATATTAAAATAATACATACATTTACAAAAGCAATCAAAATAAAAACATATATAATGCAAAACTTACAAATGGATGATATTCACGTCCCCCCTCAGCGTGTCCATGTTCCCTACAATGTTTTCTAGTTGTTGTGATCAAAATTCTTCTCCTCTTAAAGCTCCTGCATTGACTACATGGACAATAACATTTTCCATCACCCCTTCTTTTCACTCCTTCCCACAATCTAGCAAGCAATTGTCAATTTTGTTCGTCTGGATCAGGGATATTGCTATTTGACATTTTCTCATAAAGAGATTGAATGAAGATTATCGATCTTAGAAAATCAAGGTCCACACTTTGCTCGCTTTAATCACAAAAACAATAGAAATAATGAAAAATAGTCCACCGAATAAAAAACTTCCGCAAACCGTCACTTTTATAGCAAACATGTTGGAATGTTTCGAAATTTATAGGTTTTAAAATATAACCTTTCGTCGTATATCCGATGAATTGAACTTAGTTACCGTTGGAGAATAGATGTCGGATCTCTGACATTCTAGGGCATGATATACTGTCGGATATCCGACATTCTCGGGTATCATATTATGTTGGATATCTAACATCCAGGTCCATAACATATGGTCGGATATCCGACAACGTCGAGCTTAGTATTAAGTCGGCTATCCGACGACATTGGCCACTATTCGTTGGATATCATCGGATATGCAAGGGCCATCGGATATCCGATGGACACTTCTATCATTTTAAAAAAAATCATCATATTTCATAATTTTGAAGGTGAAATCCGACGACACAGTCCTTTTCGTCGGATGTCGTCGTATTTTCTCGTCAGATTTTGGGTTCAAATTCTGTAGTGAGTGGTGTTGTAACCACTTACCATTGGGTCAAACCAACGCGAAGCCCAAGCTAGATTTGCACCATACCTGCACAAGGAAACCACAAGCCGTCAGTTAAATGGTGACAACATAACATTCTTACCACGAAAACAACGAAGTAAAGTTGGGTAACTGCGTGCAAGATGGACTTGCTTACCTGTAAGACGTGTACCCAACAATGCTGCCAGTAGCTACCTCACACAGAGTGTTGGAGCGTTGTGGGAGCATCTCCTCCTTGGTTCTGGAGAAAACACCATGATTGAGCAGAAGAGCTCGAAGGACCCCGTTGAATTCCAAATGAACAACAAATGCAAGGTAGGGTTTTTGGTATAAGGAGGTGATACCGGTTGGAGGAGTGGCAACCTTTGAACCCGGTCACAAGTCCATTAAATTGTTTATTACCTCGTAGAGTTGGCGCCAACAACCACAAGAAATATCAATGATGCCCAGGCATGCACCACTCCCAAGCTGGATGACCTGAATCACGATCGACGGTCATGGGGCTGTCAACATTTAATTCAACCACAGTAAAATGTTAATGCAACATTGCTTTGGGAGTTGGCAGTTTCGTGCGAGAGCCAACATGGTTAGCTGGAGCACGAGCGGAAGTTTCATTGTTGCTGAGTATTGAACCACGACGCTGCCCAGTGGAGCCACCTTCCATCAAAGAAACCAGGGTTTAAAACTTTGGTTAATAGATTTCGCAGTCTGCGTGGCAGAGGGTAAGCTTGATACAATCGCCACATTTCTTATGTTATGCAAAATTAACCCTTAGTGCATGTACTGCAACCCTTTACCATCTCCACGTTATGCCTTGGCGTAAGTTTCACCACGAAGGCCAAGGTTTGGGCCGGTTGATGGTGCATCGTGGCATGGTGATATGGTTCGCATAAGCTAAGGTCCAACCTTGTGTTGACCTGGCCATGCGCCTAACTATTTAACTACGTTATATTTTAATGCGTCCACTTTTAATCTAACTCCTTTGTAATGACATTTCCATATGTGGTGTAGCATAGGTCGGCTATACAAATGCTTAAGTGTTAGTATGAGCGCTTAGTGCGGTTGCACAAGCTTAGGTTAGACCTTGGGTCAACCCATAAGCGCTTAGGTTGTGAATATATATATACATATTAAGTTGTAACATATGTGTATAGTTTACAATACCTCAAGTTTATAAATATATATATATATATTAGGTTGTAATATATATATAGTTTACATTGCATTAAGTTTATATCATATTGCATTTGTCTTAATATTATCAATTATGTTTTGTATGCATGGTTATAATATAAGTGACTATGGTATATTATGCTAAGGCCTAGCCCTTACAAAGTTAGTGTTAGGGCTTAGTATAATATTAATGCATAGGCTATATGTTAGTACCTTGGCATAGCATATAACCATGTAGATTACATTTGTATTCACATTAATACTTTAATGAGTTGCAGTTAATAATTAATAACTATATTAATGATATTAATATAGTTATTAATCGAAGTATTATTGATGTTGCATGTCTTTATTATTGTCGCAATTGTTCAACATGTGGTTGTCATATTGTTGATTGGTTTTTGAATTGGTGCCTAGTGACTAAAGCAGTGAAGTATAGGAATGTTGCCGTAGTTGGCACTTGATTGAAAAGCGACAGAAGAAATAATGACGTTTAATGCACGCACATTCAGAATATTACTAAGTAGGATGTAGAGACAAATTGTATCTATATTTCCGCATTTGTTTGATTTGTGAGGATCTTTATCAAAAAAAAAAATCGCGTAGAAGAAACATGACAAATTGGTATCAGAGCACGGTCACTACACTAGGACCTTAAGCTCATCTGTGTGAATGATGTGTTTTATTTAGAGATGAATAAATAAAAAACATTCTGTAGCATTTTTTTTTACATTGTTGTTTTTATCATCTAACAAACAACTGTTGGCCACACATAGACATAAAAGTGGTTGAAACGGTAAGTAGCATCAATGAATTATGCCGAACAGGAAGGAAGGCTGGCTGTGGAAACATCCAGTCAACAAGGAGAAATGGCCAGCAGGCAGGGGAGAAATCCAAACTCTCCACAAGGAGTGACAACATCTAGCGAGATGCTGGAGATGGTTAAAAGGCTAAAAGCTGAGCGAATAAAAATTGAGGAAAACATTAAATTTTTTGAAGGACAACTAGAAATAAATGTCATTCTGCTGCAAAAGTTGACTGAAAAGGAAAACAATCACCTCCCAACACTAGAGGAACAACATGCAGAAAAATTAGTCACAAAAAGAAATTCAAAGTTTAAGACTACACCTCCAAGAAATTCTGCAAGCTATAATATGGACGTCAGCGAGGAAGAGTCGCATGGCGAAGATTTTGAAGAGTATGTTCCTAAGAAGAAAAGGAAAACTGGAAAAGTAAATCAGCTACACTCAGAACTGATAAAGATCAAGCCTCCTACTTTTAATGGAGAAATTAAAACTAGAGAAGAAGTAGAACTGTGGCTCAAGGATATGGAAAAATATTTGCACATGGTCGACTATTCTAGTCTCATAAAGGCAAGGATAGCTGTTTTCAACCTGCAAGGAAAAGCTTCAGCCTGGTGGGATGACCTCAAACTGACACGTGCAATCAACGATAAAAAGGTAAAGTGGAAATCCTTTGCGACATTCTTCAAACATAAGTGCCTGTCTGAAAGGTACTTTGATAGAAAATTAAAGGAATTCTATGACCTAAAGCTGGGATAGCAAACCATGGAAGAATTAATCAGCAAATTTCTGGAATTACTCAAGTACGTTCCGTACATCCAGGATGAAAAATTCAGCATTCAACGTTTCCTGAATTGTTTGCCGTTTGGTTTCAAGGACAGGATTGAATTTGATGATCCAAGGACATTGGAAGATGCATTTAGAAAGGATAGATTGTGTTTTGAACAAGGGAAGAACAGGGCTGAAGTATCTAAGCGGTGAAATGAAGAGAAAAAAACAAGGTCTGAAAGTAGGCAGAGAGGTCATAAGCCCAATCATTTCAAAAACCAAGTTACGTGGGCACCTTTCAGCAACAAGTTTGATGGTAGAAAGTCACACTCAAACTTTGTTCCACCGAGCAAAAAGATGAACACTGAAGGCACAAGAAAACCGGAAACTACACCATCTAAGCCACCACTCAAATGTTGGGGTTGTGGAGAAAACCATAGATGGTACAAATGTCCGCATAAGAAGGATAAAGGCAATTCAGTGCATAATCTTCAAGAATCTTCTATAGTCCAAGATAGAAAGGACCCCGAAGATCTATGCCACATTGAACAACCGTCAAGCAGAACATCAAGCCTCTGTAATCGAGGTTGAAGGTATGCTTTCCGGGACACGCATGTCTATCTTGATTGATTCTGGCACATGTAAAATTTATGTAGACCCAAAACTGTGTGAGTCATGCAAACTTAGCAAAAACAAATACATGAAGCCTTGGCTGGTTCAAATGGCCACAAGAGAAAAAAGAAAAGTTTTTGAAGTGGTAAATCAGTGTCCTTTGAAGTTGAACGAATCTTACACTAGTGCAGATTTAAATTTTTTTCCATTGGGATCATACGATTTGCTTATCGGTGTGGATTGGTGGAAAAACGTAGGGCTGTTATAGACTGCTATCAAAAATATGTTACATTTATTAATGATGTTGGACAGCCTGAAAAGATTCAAGGGATAATAAGAGCAGTGAAGTTAAGAGAAATTTCTGCTCTTCAATTAAAAAGAAATGCACGGAAGGGGTGTAAACTCTATGCTATCCATTGGACAGAAAATCAGAAAAGTGAAATTTCAGATTTCACGAAACACCCTGTGTTGGCTAAATTTGGGGATGTGTTTCCCGAGGAGATTCCCGAGTTACCACCTAAAAGAGAACTGGATTTTACAATAGATCTATCCCCGGGAACAGTACCAAATTCTAAGGCACCTTATCGGATGAGTACTCCTGAATTGATAGAGCCGAAAGCACAATTGCAAGAGTTGTTAGAAAAATATTATATACGTCCAAGTGTATCCCCTTGGGGAACACCGGTGATCTTTGTACGGAAGAAAGATGGCACATTCTGACTGTGCATTGATTATAGACAACTGAATAAAGTAACTATAAAAAATCGGTATCCTTTGCCAAGGAATGATGATCTGTTCGATCAAGTTGGGGGTGCTACCGTCTTCTTGAAAATAGATCTAAGGTCAGGTTATCACCAGATCAAAATTAAAGAAGAATACGTGCATAAAATAGCTTTCCGTACTTGATATGGACACTATGAATTTGTGGTGACGCCATTCGGTTTGACAAATGCACCAGCCACATTTATGTGCCTAATGAATAATGTTTTCAGCAAATACCTGGATAAGTTTGTCATGGTATTTATTGACGACATACTCATTTATTCCAAGAATGAAAGTGAGCACGAGGAGCACCTAAGGTTAGTGCTGCAAGTCCTAAGAGAAAATCAACTTTATGCAAAGTTATCCAAGTGTGATTTTTACAAGGACCAAATACAATATTTGGGTCACATTATATCAGCCCAAGGTATTGTGGTGGACCCTGATAAGATCAAGGCCATAATGAGTTGGCCCACGCCCCAAAATGTAAGCGATGTCTGCTCCTTTGTGGGATTAGCCGGGTATTACTGTAAATTCATTAAAGGATTCTCCAAAGGGGCTCATCCTATCACTTCACTTCAGAGAAAGGAAGTCAAGTTTATTTGAACAACCAAGTGTGAAGCTAGTTTTGCGAAACTAAAACAGTTACTTACGTCAGCTCCAGTACTAAAAGTGGTGGATCCTTACGGCGACTTTGTAGTATGCACGGATGCATGCAACGATGGTTTGGGAGGCATGCTAACGTAAGACGGTTCTATAATCGGTTATGAACCCAGAAAGTTACAGATGCATGAAGTAAACTATGCGACGCACAATTTAGAACTGGCTGCCATAATTCACGCGTTGAAGATGTGGCGACATTACCTTCTAGGAAAAAGGTTTGTTTTGAAAACTGATCATATTGGGATGAAATATCTTTTTGAACAACCAAATCTGAATGGGAGGCAAGCAAGGTGGTTGGCTTTCTTAAGTGAGTTTGACTTTGAAATTCAACATATCAAAGGAAAAGAAAACAAAATAGTGGACGCACTTAGCAAACGAATGCACATGTTAACTATGGCTTCAGTTAACAATTTTCAATTTGATTTAGTGTCATAGATCCGGACAACAGCTGAAAAAGATCCAAGAGATCTGAATTTAAGACAAAAGTGTCTTGCAGAAAATTCAAAACAACAAGCAACAGATTACAGTATATATGAAGATGGGCTCCTGCTATTTAAAAACATACTTTACATACAGGATCAAACAGAATTAAAGCATGTAATTCTGGATGAGTTTCACAAAAGACCATATTCTAGTCTTCCGGGTTATCAGAAAATGATAACAGTTGTTAAAAAACAACACTATTGGCCCAGATTGAAATCTGAAATTGCTGAGTATATAGCAAAGTGCATGGACTGTCAAAGGGTGAAAGTGGAACATCAACACCCGGCTGGTTTGTTACAGCCTACACCGGTACCAGAATGGAAATGGGAGACCATTCTATGGAGTTTATCATCGGCTTGCCTAAAAATAACAAGCAACATGATTCCATCATGGTTGTTGTGGAAAATTTGACCAAGGAAACTCACTTCATACCAGTCAAATCCACATTCAAAGCAATAAAAATTGCAAAGGTATTCATGAAGGAAGTCTTTCGACTCCATGGAATTCCCAAAGTGATTATATCTGACAGAGATACAAAGTTCACTTCACACTTTTGGAAGGAGCTGTTTACAGGTTTGGGTACTAAACTAAGTTTTAGTATAGCCTACCATCCGCAAACAGATGGTCAAACTGAGAGGGTGAATCAGATCCTAGAGGACATGCTTCGCTTGTATGTCATGGATAACCCAAAGCAATGGGAAATTACCTACACCTCGCTGAATTTTGCCTACAATAATGGGTATCAGACTTATGCAGGAATGAGTCCATTCGAAGTCTTATACGACATAAAATGTAAAACCCCTGTTACTTGGGACGATCCAGTAAATCAGATTGTGTTGGTTCCTGAAATTCTAGTTGAACTAGAAAACATTGTGCAGAAACTTAAAACAAATAAAAACTGTCCAAGACAGGCAGAACAATTATGTTGACCAGCATAGAGAACATAAAGAATTTGAAGTTGGGGATCATGTATTCCTAAGAGTGAAAGCAAAGAAAAGTTCTTTGAGCTTGGGAAAGGTTTCCAAACTTGCACCAAGGTTTTGTGGTCCTTTTCAAATACTTGCTAGAGTAGGACCTGCTGCTTATCAGTTAGCTCTACCAACAAATTTTAAAGTACATGATGTGTTTCATGTTTCATTGTTGAAGAAATATGTATATGATCCTAAGCATATTGTGAATTGGCATGTGATTCATGTGGAATCAGAAGGAGACTTCCAGACAGATCCTGTATGCATATTGGATCAGAAAGAGGTGGTACTTCAGAATCGAACCATCGTCCAGGTAAAAGTGCAATGGGAGCACTATAAGCCTGAGGAGGATACTTGGGAAATGGAAAGGGAAATGCGAGCAACATACCCTTTCCTGTTCGAAGAAGTACATGACACAAACTAATTTTGGTTATTATGTTATATGTTGTTTTGCAAAACTGTTTAACACCGAGGATGGTGAAAACTTAAGGGGAGGGGAAATGTAATACCCCAATTTTGGACTTTGAACCCCTATTATATTTTTGCTAAGTATTATTTCATTTTTACTTAGTTGATATTATAAATCTGAAAAGTTGATTTAGAATGACCATGTGGACCAACACATTAATGAGATGGGGAGTCACAGTCCCCTAAGGGTTGGAGGGTTAATAATAATGAGAATTTATTATTGGAGAAAATGGAAAAAAACCTAAAGAAAAGATTTGAGAGATTAATGAAATAAAAGAATTAACAAAATGAGAAATTTCACACCTAAGAGAATAAAAAGTGAAACCCATTGAAACACTTGATTCATTATTCACTACTCATTATTCTACACATTCTCATGATCATTAACACACAAGAGAAAATGGGAGCTGGGAAGAACAATAACAAAAGCCCAATGAAGACAAGTGAATGAGGACAGCTTTGGGGAGTACCAAACTGGTCCAGATTAACAGGGAATATGAACAGATGGGTAATAGCTTCGACACTTAGTTGTGTGCAGGTAGGATAACTACCTCAAGCTTGTAGGAGCACTGCATTTACCCTGAATAGGCTGTGATTGAATGATTCTCTTAATGGTCGAGGCTTAAAAGCCCCTGGAGCATCCTGGAGCTCAGGAGTACTGAGTTGGATGTTGGGTTTACTGCTGCCATAGACATTTCCTAATAACTTGGGGGAACAAGTTAAGGGTAAATAAAATCTAAACTCTGAACCAGAGGGGGACTGTGAACTCAGCTCGGGGGTGACTGAAAGGAAGGTGATCTTGTTGGTCAAAGGATGGGAGGTTTGTGCTAGGTTCAACTGGTCTGCAGAAATACATATCAGTTTATCTACTGTATTTGTATTAGTTTTTATGTACAGTTGCTAGGGTTTATCATGTATAACTCTGATTTACTGTTTGTTTACCAGATCTGAACATGAAGGTCTTATTAAGCTGAATTTTGTATATGGGTCATGAACAGACTTTTATGTCTTTGTATTGTTGGTCAAAATCATGATCTAGTGCTTATACTTTCAGTTTTCATAATGATCCTGAAATATAATGACATGTTCTTTATGCAATAAATAGACTGAGTTTTGTTATGATTATTGATGTACAATCCTGAGAGAGGCAGATCTGAATGATCATTGTTTATATAAACCCTAAGAAAATGTTGCAGGTATTTAAATAGAATACATAGCATTTTCTCCATAGATCCTATTTAATGACATGACGTATATTTTACATGTCAAGCCATCTTCTTATTATATAAGTTTTTGTTATATGTTATGGACAAAACATTGATATTAATGTGACAAGATCTGTCTCTATTTCTTTTGACAGACAGATAAAATAATTATGGTTTAGATCTATAGTGATTGGATTTAAAATCTTTGACAAAGTTACATTATAGTCGAATTTCATTTATATACATAGTGTTTCATATCCAAATTGGATTCGTGTGGTTTCATAACACATTGTAAACAATATCTACTTAACTAATTTCGAGATGCATTCTGGTTAGTTGCTTATTGAATTTTCATACATGCCTTGACTCTCGGCATGAGAGAGCGAGCTCCATGAGCAAGCTACGACCTAGGTCGTGAAACCCTTCACGGTATCTTTGTTTACAAATCAACATCAACGCCTAAGCATTTGCCATAGGTTGGTTTGATACGCCTCCATTCAGACGAGGGTTCCACGATGCTCATTACAATAAAGACCTTCTAGTATTAATGTTGGGTCTTAATACATAAATGCGATTGCATCTAAGGAAGATATTGGTTTATTTAAGTGTAAATAAATATATATATATGTTTAGGCTCGGGGAGCCTTTGAATACAGATTGACCATTAATGTTTAATAAATTCTAAACCGAGATAAAATGCCCTGCTTCACATTTTATTGGTCAAGTCGATTTTACAGATAGGAGACCCAACAATATGGCGTCTCCAGTGCATCACAATACTAATGGGTAGTCGTGATTGTTCAGTTTGTGGGTATGCCTTAACCTCGGCATGGATACCCTAGTGCGATGGTTGCAAGTTTTGACCTCGACGTGTAATATTATTACCTAACTAACTACAGTATTACATTGCAAGTTAAATGTATTTTAAATCACTGTTGCAAGATAAGAATGTGTTCATTATTAGTTCACATTTCATGCGGGATTACATCCCTGTAACTAATCTCACAATATTAAATGAATGCAAAACAATTCATACATTAACTCTGTTCATTCATTAAAAGAGGCAAACGGAAGTTGAGAGAAACATATCCTTTCATTGTTGTTTAAAGACAAAGTTAATAGGTAAACACTTCCACTTCAATGCATTCATTATTTACAAAAAGAAATAATACAGTCCAGAGAGCCATCGCTCTTCTTTTCCACACTAAAATCCCTTCACGAGTCAAACCAAAACGAGACAATGCTCAACCAACGACGCCCAGCGTGGACAAGCCACCCAAGATCAAGTGTAATGAAGAATTTGTTCACCATACAAGTCAAGGCTAACATTACATTCACCTATAGGCTAGGGAAATCCTTCAACCCCTAAACAAAGTCGCATGCAACAACGAGGATGCTCGAAGGCCTTGTTGCAGCGTAAGCAGACAGAGAACCAGGAGTCTTAAGTAACCCATCCAAAACCAACGGGGTAGTTTCACTCGAAGAACCAAGGATGTCGGGTTACCTGGCCACGTTCCGAGTTGGTTATTCGTCCCCAGGTCCTAGTGACAGAGTCGAATGACCCAACACGCCCATGGTATTATAGTTCCTGCGTTAAGAAGTGACCAACGCAATGGTTAGTCGTGACAGTAGTAATATCCCTGTGTAAAAAGTAAATTGGGAAGTGAAGCTAGTGGTGGTGTAACCACTTACCGTTGGGTCAAACCAACGCGAAGCCCAAGCTGAAGTTGCACCATACCTGCACAAGGAAACCATGAGCCGTCAGTTAAATGGTGACAACATAACATTCTTACCACGAAAAAAGCAAAGTAAAGTTGGGTAACTGCGTACAAGATGAACTTGCTTACCTGTAAGATGTGTACCCAGCAACGCTGCCAGTAGCTACCTCACGCAGAGTGTTGGAGCGTTGTGGGATAATCTCCTCCCTGGTTCGGGAGCGAACACCATGATCGAAGAAGAAGAGCTCGAAGGAGCCCGTTGAATTCCAAATGAACAATGAATGCAAGGTAGGGTTTTTGGTATAACGAGGTGATACCGGTTGGAGGAGTGGAAACCTCTGAACCCGGTCACAATTCCATTAAATTGCTGAGTACCTCGTAGAGTTGGCACCAACAGCCACAAGCAAGATCAATGACGCCCAGGCATGCATCACTCCCAAGCTGTACGACCTGGATCACGATCGACAGTCGTGGGGCTTTCAACATTTAATTCAACCACAGTAAAACGTTAATGCAACATTGATTTGGGAGTTGGCAGTTTCGTGTGAGAGCCAGCATGGCTAGCTGGAGCATGAGCGGAAGTTTCATTGTTGCTGAGTATTGAACCATGACGCTGCCCAGTGAAGCCACCTGCCATCAAAGCAACCAGGGTTTAAAAATTTGGTTCATAGATATCCCAGTCTGTGTGGCAGAGGATAAGCTTGATACAGTCACCACATTTCTTATGTTATGCAACATTAAACCTTAGTGCATGTACTGCGACCCTTTACCATCTCCATGTTATGCCTTGGTGTAAGTTTCACCATGAAGGCCAAGGTTTGGGACGGTTGATGGTGCATCGTGGCAAGGTGATATGGTTCGCATAAGCCAAGGTCCAACCTTGTGCTGACCTAGCCATGCGCCTAACTATTTAACTGCGTTATATTTTAATGCATCCACTTTTAATCTAAGTCCATTGTAATGGCATTGCCATATGTGGTGTAGCATAGGTCGTCTATACAAACGCTTAAGTGTTAGTATGAGCGCTTAGTGCGGCTGCACAAGCTTAGGTTAGTCCTTGGGTCAACCCATAAGCGCTTAGGTTGTGAATATATATATACATATGAAGTTGTAACATATGTATATAGTTTACAATACCTAAAGTTTATATATATATATATATATATATAGTTTACATTGCATTAAGTTTATATCATATTGCATTTGTCTTAATATTATCAATTATGTTTTGTATGCACGGTTATAATATAAGTGACTATGGTATATTATGCTAAGGCCTAGCCCATACAAAGTTAGTGTTAGGGCTTAGTATAATATTAATGCATAGGTTGTATGTTAGTACCTTGGCATAGCATATAACCATGTAGATTACATTTGTATTCACATTAATACTTTAATGAGTTGCAGTTAACAATTAATAACTATATTAATGATATTAATATAGTTATTAAACAAAGTATTATTGATGCTGCATGTCTTTCTTATTGTTGCAATTGTTCAGCATGTGGTTGTCATATTGTTGATTGGTATTTGAATTGGTGCATAGTGACTAACGCAGTGAAGTATAGGCATGTTGCCGTAGTTGGCACTTGATTGAAAAGCGACAAAAGAAATAATGATGTTTAATGCACTCACATTCAGAATATTACTAAGTAGGTTGTAGCGACAGCTTGTATCTATATTTCCGCATTTGTTTGATTGGTGAGGATCTTTATAAAAAAAAAATCGCGTAGAAGAGACGTGACATAACCGATTTGCTTGATGGGTTTTCTTACATATATCTCATTCCTCTAGCTGCATTCACTTTGTAATATATTTAATTTCCATACTATGTTGAAGCTCTCCTAAATTCTTTTTCCACTTTAGAATTTCACAATTTAGAGGAAAATAAGAGGTCTTTGCTCATGCTTTAAGGGCATATTTAACACCTTTCAATTTTTTCTCGCAGATGTATGAAGGATACCCATATTATGGTTTGCCCCATTCTTTTGATATTATTTCTAGTTCTCTCGGGATTTGAAGTCAGAGTGGTCTAAACATAGAGGGTATAGGCCCAAAGTTTTGGACTTGGAAAGGGATATAGATAGATATGGGCTTAGGGAGTTCACTTGCTAGGTAATATCCCTCGGACATGCATTCATATTGGGCAATAGTAAATAACCAAAAATGAAAACAATATATTGGCGTGTATAAAGGGATGCAAGTGTTTATTTTATTTAATATATGAATATATCAATTGAGTTTTATTATTATTGAATATTGGGTAGAAGTGATTGGGTTGAATCTCATTGACGAGGAGGAGTGTAGTAGGTAGAAGTTGTGGTTTTTTCATTGCAATTAGGGTAGAAGCGATCCAGTTGAATCTTGTTCTCTTGGAAGAGTGTAGTAGCTCTGTAGCAAGTAAAAGTATCGAACGAGATGTAGCTATGGGGTTTAAAGAGGTCACATAGGAGTTAGTAGTTGGGGGAAGTTCAAAGGTGGTTGGAAAAGCAAGGAAAAATCTCTCATTCCAGTTTAGTAATATCTCCATCCAATTGAGTACAACCTAGTTTATAGAAGGTCAATGCTCCATCAAACCGAGTAAGCATTCCATCAAACCCTAAGTTAATGCAAAAAAATTCTCAGTATGAGGTCGAAGCCCTATTCACAACTTGACCACTGAACATTACTTGTAGCACCCAAGGTTCTTATGATTTCAGTAAACTGAATTCAAGAGCGAGGGAGCTATACCGATACAACACTAACCCCTATATTTATTCCATCTATTATTTCTAATACGGTCCCTTCCTCGCTCAATATCAAAAAATAATTGTAGTTCGCCAACAACTTTTGGAATGGAAGATACATGAGCTCTTTCTTTACATTGAAATTCATATATGTCTTCCAGCTAAGAATAATTTCTATTTGCATAGGTGGTGTTAGAAAAAGGCTTAAAAATTTACATATCTCACTTGTTTACTGTGCATTTTCTCTTTTTACCCCTTAGTAGATTGTTTACTGGTTCATGATTTCCACTCTTTATGAAACATACATGATAAGTCTTCTGTTTTTTATTTGTTGCATGTTATTGCATTCATTTGGCTATGTGTATGTATGTATAGTGTAAACAATGTGTGGTAACAAAAACTAATTTTGTTAAACAAGATGGTTTCTAAAGGGTAATACTAAATTCTTTCTTGCTGGAAATTCGAATTTCCTATCCATTGTTGTCAATGTTATCCTCCGATCATAGTTTGTTATCTTTCATTACACTACAAAGAACGTTAAACAAATGTAAAAGCTTAAAAAATGTCTAAAATAAGTTATATTAAAGCACGATGTGCGTTTCCAAATCACGACAGATAAATGGTTCTGATCATTTTCGGGGCTAAAAGTAATTGGATGATAACTTAGATGCCTTCAAAAGATCGAATGATCGAGATCCTAAGTGGATCCACAACCAAGAATCATTTCTAGGCTGAATTTGATGATGCAATAATAATATTTCGACCTCCAGAATGAATTGAATCACAGCATGTATCGTGATCACCGATGTGTGTGGGCATTAATGAATTGTTGGACTCACATTCCACTCAACATTAATGAATTGTTGGACTCACATTCCATTCAATCTTATCTTGGATTTTCCTCTAAAGTCTGTTGTCTTTTCTTATACTTTTCGAGAATTAAATCGTATGATTTGCACAATCCTTGGGTCTCATGATGACTGTTTTATTGAAGAGTATTCTTTCACTATACTTTTTTCCATTTTTCTTCAGAGGCAGTTTTTCCAATCAAATTTAAGTTCGTTAATTTCCATTAAATTATGGAAGAGCCATTCAAGTATGGACCTTGCTATGGGTAAGCTTGCAAACCCATTTATATCCCTATTTTAGGAGTTTGAATGAAATGAAACCTCTAGAGTCTTTGGCATTGCATATCGTAAATTGTCCGTGAAAATGATTTCTGTATGGCTTAGTTTCTTCGATGTAGTTGAGTTGTTCCCTGTATGGATTAGTTTCTTCGATGTAGTTGAGTTGCTTTCTGTATGTCTTAGTTTCTTTGATGCAACCGAGGCTTAGAAAAATTGGTTGAATTCATTTGTCTTCTAATTAATTATAATGAATTCAGCATATGAATTTATACAACCATTAGACTTTATCTCAAACCATCGAAAACACATGGTTGCAACTGAAAGATGAATATCATTCTAAAATTTGAGTTAAGATTTGGAAAAGTTAAAATGTTAAAACATGTGACTGGGGGTCTATTAATTGGCCTGGGCATATATATGAATAGCCACTTACCATAACGATGCATGTCATATCTTTTTTTTACAAGAAAATAAACTTTATATTTGATATTTCAAGTTTGAAATCAAAATATACATTGTTTTAGCTTCTTAGTTCATGACCAAAATTTGGAACTAGTTTGTAACTTATTGGAGTTTACTTTTTATAGTCATCCTTCAAAGAAGATTAGGCCCATGTCCTTCATTCCTGGATTCAAAACATAAACATCAAATTTAAAACAATCCCACAAAAACATGTTTCTCTAAGGACTGCCATTTTCTTGGTTCTAGTTAAGATAAAAAAAAGAAAGAGAAGATTCAGAGGTTAAATAGTCCTCCTCTATTTTTGAATGATCAAAGGTCTTCCTGCAATGAAAGGGGTGACTTATAGAGATAGTATTCTTTTGAGTAATGATGCCTATTATATATGTACTCCATGATGACTTTACAAATATTTTGATACACATGAATTAGGACTAGTGCATGTAGAATTTTATGTGATTACCATGAGAAAATTCCAGCGATGTCTATAGTTTTGTGACTCAGTGGGAATGATAGGAATCCTCATTATCATTTATTCCCATTAATCAATTGTAGGGTATGTAGTAGTGAAGCAATTGAACCATATAAATGTGTTAATCTTGTGTTGAGGTTGTTGGAGTAACCGTTTAAGCTAAGGCCAAAGATGACATATTTAAACCATGGATCGTTCCCCTTCAACGTGGGATATTTCCATAAGAAGTATTTCTCCTTATCTCATCTACGTGTTGGTATAATGAATACCCAATACTAATTCGATGAGCCAATCTTTGTTCTTTATTTTATTTAAGATGACAATGAAGTGTTTGTAGAACTAACTAAATTACCTTTCGTGCACGATTTCACCAATTACCATAGGGTTTAAGGAGATGCAATTTCAACAATTTTCTTTGACTATTCAATAAGTTGTTGCATGGTTATTTGTATCTTTATTGGCCTTAATTGGAGTAGATGTGCACTTCTAAAGAGGGTGACCAGACATGAAATTATAATTTATAAATGTATTGTCTCTCATGTCATTATACTAAGGGTAGAAATATAAAGGGGTATTAGAAATGGTTTGACAAAAATGGATACCTACAATATCTAATGAAAACATTTTTTTTTTAATTAGAAAGGTGTATTCGGGGTGGGGGGGGGGGGTCAACAATACAATTTTGTGAGTTATTTTCCTATCCAGTGAATAGGGATATTATTTAATATCCTATGAATGCACGTGCTATGTGATAGGTCCACTGAGTGAACCCCATGCAGATATGGGATGATGATTGGAAGAAACTAATGGGACGATTCTACATGAAAGTATAATATTTCCCAAGAGAAGATCGCTTTGAACCAAAAAACAATCTAATTTGGTTGTGATATTTCCAGCTCCAAGCCTTTGATTTGTCCAAGTATGCATGTCTTTCAATGAATTTATGTCCAAAAGATCCCATTTTGTCATGAGGTCTTCCACACTTTCCCTAAAAGGATTCCCCATTATACTCTCACCGCTTTTTACTTTATTTGGGAGTGTTACATTGAAATCTCCTGCCACTATGTTGTTTTGATATAATTAAATTATTTTATTGTTGGGAGAGAACTCTAACATTCCTATTTTTCTCTATAAGCAACAATCATATACATGTTAAAGATATGGAATGTTATGCCTAAGGATTAATGTTTCAGGTTTTATAAAATCCAATGTTGTGCATGCAATGCCCCTTGAGGCACCTCTTGAATTTACTACGATTATTTCACTTCCTATCCATTGTTTTTTCCAAATTTTAATCGCTTTTGTGCCTTGTAACTTTGTTCGTTGTACGAAAAGAGTAAAATGTTTCTGGTTTTTAATCATATCTATTATGGCTTCCTCCTTAATCTAATTGCATAGGCCTCTACAATTCCACTTGGACGACTGCCCAATGGTTCCCAAGGTCTTGGATTTTTATGAGGTGGAGCTCTATTTCATGTACCCATTAAGGTTTCTATCGTTGTATGGATACCCATTTACTTCTCCTTATTTTCTGCTATTGTTTTTCCCTTGCTGGTTTTCTTCATACTTTCCTATGTTATCATTCTACTTCAACTTCATCATGTTTTTCTTCCTCTTTTGATGATTGTTGCACTTTATTATTAGTTAGGATTCAAAAAGTGGTGTTATGGGGCCTTTCAAGCATAGGGTTAATCTCTTCTTGTTGATCTAAAACACATTTTTTGTCCATTTTGTGGAGAGATTTGATATGATGATCTGGTAGGATTATTGATTTGGCACTGAAAATAGATATAGGGGATTGTAGTGACGGATCTATGATTTCTATCAGGATAGGTTTATCTTCTTAAGTGTTAATATCAAATTTATTGGACATTTGGATCAAACTAGTAGTTGAAGAGGTAATCTAAGAGGCTAATCCCAAGTTCTTTGAGTATGATGTGTTATTGGTTGGGAAGGATCTATTATGAGATTAGAAATCCCAATTGATTTGAACCATGTGGGTTTTTATATACCAACTTGTTGAGGCCCCATGTGTGTAGGTTGCTGGAATGTTGTCCAAGGCTCACAACAGAGGGTGAAAACCCAGATTGAAAGGCTTCAAAAGGTTCTACGCAAGAACAGTTCTATCCCCAACCTGTTTGGAATAGTTAAATCCCACGGATACAAAGGCCTCCGCTGGCACTTATGGGTTTTGATCCAAAAGAATCTGTCTTCCTGTGAGGGAAGAACAAAGTGTGCTAACTCTAGAAACAAATCTACCTAGAAAGAAATCTAAGCTAAGTCAGATCTAATCTAAAGAAAGTGTCTTGTTTGTGTGCAGGATAACTTGTTCTGGAAGTTTAACAAGTCTCGTCACCAGTTTGACAAAAATGTGAAAATGGATCAACACTTATTAGCTCAAAATACAACCAACAAATTAAAATTAACTGATGGTAGTTTAAGAATTAAGCACATACAAGTTTACCCTGTAGCTAAAATGCTAATTGAAAAATTAACATATATTGATTAATTTCTGCAGAAATAGATAAATGCTTTAATTAAATAAATTCATTTAAAACATATAATACACAAACCATGAGTTAAGAGAAATCTAAACAAGTGATCATTGTATGAATAGTAATTGCAAAATCAAACAGTATTCATTCAATAATTAAGGTGAATAGATAAAATATTATCAAAGAAATTTGACAACAAAGACAAAGAAGATGCCAAAAGAAACTAACTTTGATTCATCAGGTCTGCAAAAAATTACAAGATCTTAAGTGAAACAACGTTTCTCCAGTCCTTCTCTGGCGATTTTCGCCCCCCTCCCCATGAGACCTCTACCCTTTAAATAATATTTACAAAATGGTTACAAAGGATAGACTTCCCATAAAAACAGGGATTACAAAATCAACTAATCTAAGGATAAACAAGGGTTGTTTGCCACTTGGTCCTAATTTCTAACAATTCATCCACATGTGGATAATTGGTTGAATCGAGCCCTAACTAAGCATCACATGTGAAGAATTCCATATCATTTTTTTCCAGCTCATGCCAAGTGCGTAGATAGATGTGGATCTTGCCCTCCCAGCTGATCGGTTGCTTGATGAACTGACCCACATTAGACATCTATATGTGCTTGAGCGGTTGTATATTTTCTTTGATCTCCTCACAACCTATTTTCAACCTGCTCGATCATTAACTTGGGCGGGCAGGCCTCTTCAAACAGATCCATAGTAGCAAATTTCAAGTTGACCATAATATTGTCAACAGCGTACCACCTTCTTACACAAATAGCTCTTGCCTTAGTGATTGTTTCATCTACCATGTCGAGGATATTCTACCAGGAACTCAAGGAAGTCCTGACTCTTCTGAACTGGAAGCTGCCTAACACCAGGATGTCATCAGGTCTTTCCTGGATGTACCTCTGCTAATTGACAATGTCATCGATGGCCTTAGAAGCTTGTTGTCTTTTATCCACCTACTAGTTAAAGATGACATACATCTTTTCAAAAGCATTGTTGGTCTCTTGAATTTCATTCAGTGCATTAAATAGTTCAGCTTAGAGCTTGTGATGCTCCTCATTCACTTGATTGGCCAAGTCTTTGAACTCTTGCTGAGAGAACTTAGAAAAGGAAGAGGAGGCTGCACTTGCAGTTGCATCTTCTAGCTGCTTTTCCAACACAGTTATTTTTTCAGCATTAGTTGTGTTAAAAACTTCAGCATCCTACAATTGGATCTGCAGAGAGGCATTCTGCTCCTGAAGATCTTCAAGCTTATCTTCAAATTCCTTCCTCAATTCATGAACATAAGATTCATTTTCTTCATTGGTCTTAACCAGCTGCTCTTGGAGTTTCTTGAACTCCTCCTTTTTCACATCAATTTCTTTATTCAGTGTGATCACTGAATCAAAGTTGGCCCCTGCAAAAGCACCCATGGAAGCAACAGTATCCAATGCTTCCTGTTGGATGTCATCTGATTGTTTGGCCCAAATGACCTGATTAGGAAAAGGTGCCTGCAACTCACCTTGATCCCTACTTCTCTTGTTGCCTTTCTTCACCACTGCCTTAGCTCCTTTACTATAGAAATAATCTCCAAGGGAGACTACAATATCCTCCTCATAAGCAGCTACCAACTTAGTAGATGATGAAGCCACATCTCCTGTTGCCACTAATGGAGCTGTTTGAGTAAAAATTGAATTAGGTATTGTCATAGTGATCTGAGAGGTGGTTGGTGAAGAAGGGATAACTTTAGGGACTGAGGGTACAGAGGTTAGAATAGGAAATGAAGTAAAAAATTCAGGAAGTGAAATGGATGCATCAACAACTGATGGTGAGGAAGGAACAGCTAGAATTTGGACATCATTGGCTGGTGGTGATGAAGTAGATGGTGGTGATTGCAGAGAGACAGTTGAAGACTGGATCTCTGCAACAATTGGTGGTGAAATGGGAAGTGGAACTGACATAGTTGGAAATGGAGTAGTGACGGAATCTAGTGCATCAAATAGCTGGGATATGGTGGATGGTGGTGTAATCTCAGAATATACACTAGCAAGGATTCCAACATAAGGAATTGAGAGTACAGAGGGTATTGTGTCAACACTAGTAGTGGTTTCGGGAGACTATTCATCTGGGACAGGTTATCCATGACTATGGCATCCAACAAATCTGCAACTGCCTGAGAGCTTTCAGTGACTTCTTGTACCACAGTCATAGAAGGAAGTGTTTCATCTTCCACGTCACTATCCTCAATATTAAGTGTAGGATTTTTTGAGGCAAAAGTTTGAATTTTCTGTCTTTTAGCTGATTTACTCACAACAATCACTTGAACATCACTAATCGGGTTGGCTACAGTAGCCACTTGGATATGAGTAGTGGGTTTGGCTATTGCAACCACTTGGGTATCTAGCATCGAAGTCATTTGTGTTAATTTCTGCTTCAATTGCTGAGATGTGCCCTAATCAAGGAATGGGACCCTAAGAGAGAAATGATTGGTTACTATCAACAATAGGCTAATCAAGTCTATAAGAAGGAATCTCAATAGCAAGAACAAGTATCAAGAAATTTCATATCGACGGATTGCGAAATTTTGAATAGTATGATCCTTCTTTGTAAAAGTTTCTTAGGCTTTGGGTAGAGGGATCAATCACATTCTTTTCCTTATTTTTCTTCACTCATTTTATTTCTCCTTTCTAAGCATTATCCAAGTCATATATTTTGGGAATGGAAAGCAATAAGGCCTAGAATGAATATTTTATAGTCCCCAACCAATGCCAATATTGTATATTGGGATTATTTTAGAGTCTAGATCAAGGCGTTTTGCCACAAATGATTAATAATATTCGAGCAAGGTTACATTGATTCCATCCCATTTTATATATTGCATTGTGTTGAGTAAATCTACGGATTTATTCTTGGCATGCCCATTAAATTTTGTTTCATGAATGTGTTTAATGAGAATGCAATGCTTGGTTTTATCATATAATCATTTTCATGTTTTTCATATATTATCTTCTAAGGAATGAAAATATTATTAAGTTGCCCTGTTTACATCAATCTATTTGTTTCTATGTTTAGTTATGCTTCAATTGCCTATCCCCTTTCACTCTAATTATATCACATTACATCTTCAATGTTTTAGAGACTATTTCCATGCACCACCCAATTTTGCAATAAATATAGTCGAAACTTCCTAAATAAAGGTTGTTTTCATGTGACATGTGAGAGAAATATCCTCAATACATTTGAGGATACCCCCTCTCTAGCCCAAGAACTAACTCGAAGACCTAGAGTGGCATGAGAATGTGCCCCTACACATTATGCTCCAACATTTGGTCCTTTGAAAGGGGAAACGACTTGGAGAATAATAGGAACATTAGGGTTGTGTCAAACCTCAATTTGGGATTTTTGTTTGTTTTCTTATAATTAATTTTTACTTTAATGTTAAAACCTTGTTTAACAAGTAAGATTACTTTAGGAAAGGTTTTCTTCTAATGAGTCCTTATAATTTTTTTTGCAGGTAAATTTGGTAGTCTTTGCTTTACTTTTGCTTTGTCATTGTATTTGAGATAGAATGAACTATATTCACAAAAAATGGGCTTAAGGGAAACAACATAAGAGTCTATGTGCTTGAGTAAATTTGCAATCAACATAGTGAAAGAAATAAATGAGTTATGTAACCGAGGTAAAGTACTAAAAGTTAAATAAATGCATAAAATGTATGGAGATAAGAAAGTGATGCATAAATTGTATAGAGATAAGAAAGTGATTCAAAAATATTCATACTTCAATTTAGGATGCACACATGGCAAAAGGAAAGTTGTCAATATAACAATTTTAATAAGAGAACTATTTGAGAGAAAAGTTAAAACCTTGAGACATGCAAGTGAAGCCAAAATGAATAAATAGAAAATTGAGTACCATGCTATAACAACACATTACCTCCATGGCACATCCCAAAACCATCACTTTAACAATTTTAATTATTAAAAGCATTTTGGGGACAATAATTCAAACATTGAAGTTGTATAAATCATGTATGTGTAAATGGAGATAAATTCCCCATGGAAATCCAAACAACATGACACCACAAAATTTCAAAAAATAGACAAAATAAGGTATATTAGAACACAAAAACCATAGAGAGTGTCAAACCAATGATTAAAAATGAACCCTTTGTAAGGGCTTCAAACCCCCAAAACGATAATTCAAAAAACACCTTTAAAAGAGTGAAGTTTTGAAATCACCTTTCATTTATGAAGGACGACAAATATAAAACTTCAAAAGAAGGGTCACATTTTCTACAACCCATCAACTTCCTCACTCCTAAAGCAGGGTTGCTCAATGAGAATTATACCTTTCATATTATTTGAAGACAAACAAAAATAGTAAGTAAGACTCAAGGTTAAACACTCAATACATCCTTTAACATCTATAGAATAAAATAATCTCTAATATAGTTGGCTCTCATTTCTTCTTTGATTTGATGTACCTTGCCACAACATTAAATCCATCGCATAGCTCACACCTAGATAATCCTACCATTTTAAGTGTCATTTAATGAAAGTTTCCCAATTTGAACGCCTTGTCTTTCTAAGTCCCCAATTAAATTCATATGTTGTGTGTTGCATTGTCAATCCTAGTAGACATGAAAATTCACATTGCATTTAATTTCCATTAGGTTTTTGGATCTCACATTCATCATAATGCCATTTCTTTTGTTGTGTTTGCCTCCATCCTTGGTTTTGTAAAACACCAAACACATAATAGTGATGAGTTATGGATGTAAATTGTAATGGCATTGGGAACTTTTCAATTACATTAACTAAAATGTGTGGTTTAATGACAATTTTGAAGAGAAAACAATAATCATTGAGCAATCCCTAGGAAATGAGGTCATCTCTCTTTGTTCATGTTCACATATTCCATCTCTCTAAAGGTATCTAACAAGTTGATTCATAGTTATTTTATTGCATTGGTAATGCTATATGTTTGCATGTAATAAACCATGACGCGGTTATAATGTTGGTATCTACTATTTGATTATTATTTGAGCAGATTTGTGGGTCTCTCCACCACATAGTATGTAATTCATGGCATCCCCATTAATACAATAGATACTTAATAGAAACAAAACACATAATTATTAAGTGTAAATCTCTTAACAATCACCTAATATCGTCAAGCTCATCATAAGGATAATGCATATGTTTTATTTCTTTCACACAAAACTATTTAATTATATTTGTAGGGATAAAATAACTCTATTGATCTCACTGAAATTTTATAACTTTTATGTTTTTTATCATAATTTAACTTTTATGTGGCACATAATTAATAAATGTAAATCTCTTAACAAACACCCAATCTTGTCAAGCTCATTCACACAACCATTTAATGATTTTTTGGGGATAAAATAACTCTATTAATCTCAATAAAATCTTCTAACGTTTATGTTTTTCATTATTTAAATATGAACCTACACAAGATAGACCTTGTCATCATCACAAGCCTAAAATTAGGATTACAAGAGTCAATGTTGTGATTCCAATTCATTCAATTCTTTACATCATCAAATCCTCAATCCTTTGTTCCTAAATATTGACATCAATGTAAGGATACTGTGTCAAAGAGTTTGAGAATACCCCATAGCTTTCTTTTTTCTTCATCGTCCCAAGTCTAGGTGACATACATCCTTTGTAGCATTAATGATTGGAGCAACATTTTTTATGCTTGGGTGAGATTCTTAAGAAAACTAGGGAGAAGATAATAAATTTGAGCGTGTAGAATTTTACAGTTCATCAAAATTGTAGAAATGATTTTGTATTTAAACCATATCTTAGTTTTAAAAAGTTCCCAACGTTTCGAGAAAACGCTCCATCGATCATTAGGTAACATAATTTTGTTATTATCAAACATATGCATTAGGGATTATGCTCTAAGAACCCACCATGGAAAGTAATGTTAATTTGCATAGTTTAAGTGATGTGAATAGTCAATATCCTCTATAAGAAAAACATACTTATGATCTGGATAACTAATTATTTTAGTTTTGTGTTTGTATGGATCATAAGAAGCTTCAAATCATAGTTCTTAGCCTAAATAATAAGAAATAGATGCAACATGCTATATTTTCATGTTCCTAAAGGCCTATGAAACAAATAAGGACTCTCCATTACTCTTATAGTATTTTGATGGACTTGTCACCTTTCATTTTCTAATGAGATATACAATAAGCATAACTCTCATAGTTAAAAGGTTAGAGATTTGCTTAACATATGAATCCAAGATGCAATCCACATGCATCATATATACATAAAACACATCTTCTTTATATAGCTTTCAACAAAAATGTTTAATTCTATCATTACTTTTAAAATTTTATGTTGTCATTTTTAATACTTTGAAATTCTTCAAAAAGAAAATAAGTACTGTCCTATCCCTTTTTTGGTTCTATGGCCTTGGTCATACGTCGATATTTATGTATTTATGGGTGACAAAACTGTTATATTTTCTATTATTTCTCGACTGTTGGGGGTGGAGGTGTTGGTTACCTGCTCATATCTATTTTGTCTTATATTTGTAATTGGAATTATGGTGATTATGTCCCATGGATTACATTGCTTGGGTGATTACTTACCGATGGTTTGTATGATTCTATTTACTATTTCACCTATTAATAGTAAGTTATATTTTTCTTGAAAAAAAAAACTTATCTTTAACTCATGAAAAAGGTACATTTAAAATTATGAAATATACTTATTACTTTATATATCAAAAAGTTACATTTGAAATTATAAAATAAGCTTATTATTACTTTATATATATATATAGAAAGAACAATACTTTTATCTATAAAAAAAATTGAAATATTTATGTAATTTTTAAATATCTATTTAATTTACTTTTATCACTTTAAATACAATTACTCTTCAACTTTTCATCATAAAAACAGTTAGAAGAATATATAAAAGTAACCCTTTAAATTTCATCACTAAATATTAACCTCTGCGTTTAGCAAGATATCATCCAACTCACAATCTACTGTACAAGATGACAAGAAAGTGTACCCCTCGAGTATGCCTTTAGAGAACAAAATAAGGTAGACAAATAACAGAGAGGTCCTTCCTAGGTTACGGCACCATACTCTATTCTGTATGCAACACCTCAGATTTTGGAATTGAGCTCAAAGTGTAATAGTAAGTTGGCCATTGAACTTTCTGTTGATAAAATATGGAACTTGTATCCTATTTTACCATCCTCTACAACTAATAACAAAACGAAGAATTTTCCGATAGATAACCAGTCTCTGTTCAAATCAGAAATCGGACTTTCAAAGCCCCCGAATTTGAGTAGAGAAAGACAGCAATTGCATTTTTACTTGACTAAGAGAATCATATTGGCCAGGATGATGGCACTATCATCATGTTTTAAAAGATAGTGTGCCGGCCTACGTACAAACGAAAATGGATACCACTTTGTCATGTGCCTAGAACTTCCCCCCCATAAACACCAGATGGATCAGCATTTTGGAGTATCCATGGATGTCGAAGAAGTCTTGTTAGGGGAAGGCGCTGCACTGAATCTTTTAACAACAACTGCAGCATCATCAGCATAATTAATCACTGTTAATATGTGGGCATGTGAGAGGTGAAGAAATGGGATGGCAATTTGTACTCACTTCACAAATAAGATCCTTAGCTGCATTAGAAACCACTGGCTTGGGAGGAAAATTCAAATCAACATTCACAATCCTGCATAAAATTTCATTACCACATTAACTCAATCCAAAGTTGCCAATGATCATCACTCACTTTACATAAAACTTTATGGAGTGTTCTACAGCTATTACCTGCCATAACTGTTATTGAACAAGAAAAAACTGAAATCAGTTCTCGTCTATGTGATAGAAATATAATTATTTTTGCCAAATTAAACACGGGAAATCGACTTGTAATTTTGCACAGATATTAGAAGCGAAAACATTCAGGTATCACATGATATAAGTTGTACGCGGTGTGTCAAATTAGGGTTACCCGTAGAAAAAATATTTAGGTTAAAAGTTAAGACTGAGTCTCACAAACCAGTGAATGAATGGCCATTATTATAGTTAAAAAGAAAGTATGAAAAAGGGGTGCCAAAAATAGGGTTGAACCTCTTGAGAAATAGAAAATTGGATTAAATAATGACTACGTAATAAGATCGCAAAATACAGAAAACGTGAAAGCAAAATGCAATAAGAGATTTTGCCGTCATGACAACCCAAGTTCAAACCCTAACAGACTTGCTACCCCGTGTTAGTATGGACCCGTGATAATGTAGGGTATTGGACAGGCTATGTGCTAGACCTGGGTGAATTTTGGCGGATTAGAAAGCCCTCTGATGTATCAGCTTGGCCGAACAATCCTCTGAGTTTGATAATGCTTTATGCATGTTTTAATCCAGGTGTCATTTTTTCCCATCAACAACTAAGAAACAGAGAAATACTTTAAGAAGACAAACAAGAAGAAAAATTTACAACAATGATCCCATTTTCAGTAACTGCAAAATCCCAAAAAAAGTTCTGAACTTTAAGTGGAGATGGTAGCCTGCATAATGACAGTTATTACAAGGATGTCTGCATATGCAACAAAATGTTGCATGAATGGAAGTTAGTGAATAGATGAGACTGGATATGCAGGGAGAATATAAAGGTTGAATTAGTTAAAGATTGTTGAGACCCTTCTTTCTCAAGGTAATGGTGTATTCAGTGCTGAATGTATATCCAGCCAATGGGTCAAAAAAGTGGCAACAACGATGGTTGGGGTGATACTTACAGACACTTCAGTGATAGTAAAGTGTAATCAATGTAAAAGAATCATGATGGTCTCAAAAGCCGTAAAATCTGCTTTCTCGGCTAATGAAATATTAATTTCAAAGCACCTTTACGCATTTATTGTTCAGTAATGAAATATAAGACACATTTTTCCAAAAAAATAAGATTGATGCAAAAAGCAAGTTAAATAGCTGCAAAAACATTTTGTGAACGAAAATCACACAGCCCAAAGCTTTTGCTCACTTGCCTCTACTTGGCAATCAAGCCCTTCCAGGCAATAGCTTCATGGAAAAACAGGTCCCAATATCCCAGCATGTTCATCCTTAAATTGAGAACCAGTTTACTCATTTTTTGTAACCTTACCTTCTATAAGTATCTGAGTGTTGCTTTGCTTCAAAGGGAGGAACACCATAGAGGAATTCATACAATAATACACCCAAGCTCCAAATGTCTACTCCAGCATCATGTTCCTTGTTCTCCACTGTATAGCATTTGAAAAACAATTCAGTTCTTTATAATTGCTTGCAGACCTAAATCAGAACACATACGAGGTTAGCAAAGTGCCATAGATGAGTCACCCATTTCTGGAGGCAAGTAATCCAACGTCCCGCACATGGTTTGCCTTCTATCAAGTGTATGAACAGACCATCCAAAGTCTGCTATTTTGAGTTCACCCTATAAAATATACCATCAGTTATCTGTAAGGGTTGTTTGGGAGCTGGAATCAAATAGCTAACAACAAACTTAAATTCATGATCACTAAGTACCTTTATACCAATCAACAAATTCTCTGGCTTTATGTCTCGATGTATCACATGCTTTTCATGGCAGTAGATTAGAGCTCTTGCTAGTGATGCAATGTACTATGCAAAACAGCAAACAGAATAAGAAGACACTTGATTCACTTAATAACCCTTCAAGGTATATAACTTAAATGATGAAAGAACTTACAGTAGCTGAACGCTTCTCACTGAAGAATTTATAACGTTGCAGCTCTTTATACAATTCACCCTTTGCAGCATATTCAAGAACTAGATATACACGACTCTGTAAAGAAATTAAAATGTCATTATTAATTAGCAATTTAGCACAGAAAGCAAAGATTCTAAATGTTTATTTCTAAAAAGTATAAATTGGACATAATCTCTACCTTATCATAAAAATAACCAAACAGACGAAGTATATTGGGATGCCGAAGATGACTCTGTATTTCAACCTCCCTGCGTAGTTGATGTTCTACCTGGGATGCTTCAAGTTGGTTTTTGAATAGAACTTTCAAAGCCACAACATACATACTCTGTTTGCACAAAAGAGGAACTTGAATCAATATTTATGATTTCACATCTGGTGAAAACAGATGCAACACTCGTCTGTTTGTTTTATATTACTACTCTTTTTATTACAAGCTCTCTGAATATTAAACATTAGAGGATGCACACACAAAAGGAAACGAAGAGAGATGATAAGAATGACAGAAATTGTATTAATGGAAGGCTCATTCATCCCAATAGGGGTAGATAAGCTTTTAAAGGCATAAATGACATTTCATTTCAACTTCTTGACATGACCTTTCAAGTTTCAACTTCCTAATAAAGTAGTTAAAACTGGAAATGAACAGGAACTGATTATCCCAAAATTTTGACTTGAACCAAACCCAGACCAAAACCAATTATATTAATTACATAATCTATTTAAATTTTAACTAATATATATATATCCAAACCAATAGACACCAAATATGTAAAGCTTGTTGACTTATATTGCATGTATAGGTATCAATTGGGTGTAGCTCAAGTGGTTGTGAAGAAAGTTGTTACCCTCTCTACCCAAGTTCAAATCCCAAATCCCACTTGGTGACATGTTTACTCTTAATGAACCAATTGTTGATGAGCTATATATAATCCATTCATGAGTTGTTGACATAGTCTTGTGCCTTGAAGAATATAGGGTTTATACCATAAGTACCATCCTCAGAATGAAGGGAAGTGCTCAAGCAATTTCCCTCAAAACATATTCCCTAGGAAAAAAATGCATTGCATGTAAGGGGGCAAATGAAAAATTATATTGAGATAACTTAAAATTAAAGTTTCAAGAGAAAATATAATGAGGCTCTAGAGCCTAAATGGCCTCTAGACTCAAAAAACCATCATACAATAATCAAACGAGTACATAGCCCCTCTGAATTCAAGCCCATTAGGCCAACTCAAACAGTTGCATTCTCTTGTTGAATGACTTCAACCACTGCTCTTAATAGCTATTTGATATTTTATAACAGTTGGCACCATAGGCAGCCCATAGGTTTCAATCAGTTGGCACCATTGAGCAGCCTATTCCCTTTCTAGGTTTCAATCTTAAAATACCACAATTCCCAGCTCAAGGGGTGAGCCCATTAGACCAACTCAAACAGTTGCATTCTCTTGTTGAATGACTTCAACCACTGCTGTTAATAGCTCTTTGATATTTTAAAACAATTGGCACCATTGAGCAGCCTATTCCCTTTCGAGGTTTCAATCTTAAAATACCACAATTCCCAGCGCAAGGGGTGAAAGAGGAAGGGATACAAGGTCTTGTTTTGCATATATGCTGAAATGCTGAAAAAAATTGTTATGTGCACTAAAAGCTGGAAAACAACCCAAATTTCTATCTTTTCCAAGTGAGGTCCAATGGGCCTGATTTCATCACCAAGCATCCTGAAATGGAAGCCCCACTTTAACTTTTAATGTTAAAATTCAAATTAATTAAAGTAATATATAAGTTAAGGTAAAAGCCGAATAAAATTTCAGACAAGAGGTTGGTTGGTTGACATGACTAGGTCAAAGGTGGTCGACTAGACGACGAAGCGGGTTCAATTTCTTTGGCTAAGTTTGAACAAGACAATTTCAATAGCATTGCTTCCTATCTTAACTTTTCAACTTCCTAGCTTGACACCTGATATGTCTAATTTGTCAAGCCACTATTACATTTCATATATTTATGTATAATATATATCATACCTTGATCACTGTATCCTAACCATGAAACATATTGCGCATAGAAAAATACTTTTACCATAACAATTTTTAACATGTACCCTGTTATCACCCAAACTTACAACCTTCAAGAAAAGTCCTAAAGTTCTAGGTATGGTCTTGGTGTAACTAAGAGGATGATCAATATCACCACACTGAACCCTCTTCTGGTCTTTGGGTTGGCTCTTTTCCAACTCAAAGTAGGCTTCCCTAGGATAGGATTACTAAAGCTTGCAACTAGGTTCAAGGTGAAATGAAGAGATAGCTTTAGCAAAACAGTTTATGACAGTAAATGAGAAATGAAGTAACAAATGGAATTGGTTAAATCCACTTGCTACAAGTAACTAACTCCATGAGAAAGTTTCAACAATGAATAAACAATGTAGTCACCAACCACCTCCAAAATAATTCAAGGAAAGAGGGTACACCCCTCCTTTGAGTGATTGACCAAGCATTCTTCACCATAAGCATGTATTAATGATGTCTCTGAAAATCACCAAAATGTTCAAGCATCCAATGTGGGGTGCTCCTTAAATTGAGTGGTCAAAGAAAAATGGCAAGCGCTTCAAGGCAACAGTTTTGAAATTATCAACAATATTTATCGGATTTTCTATTATAAGCACTCTTTGGAAATCTCACGGCAACTATGCTTCTAATGTCATTGGGTTCGCAAAATTCTAAGCACTTTATCAAAAGATAATTGTGTTAGTTTTGTACCTAGGGAAGTGTTCCCCAAGTGACATTTGCCTAAGTCACTTAGAAAAGAGGAAAAGGGTAACCCTCACATTAAAAGCATTTAATGAGACTTTATAAACTCAAAGTCAATTTTTGATAAATTTAAGTGGGTGAGTGAAATTAATTATTTATGAAAAATAAATGGAGCATTTAATTTCAACCGCAGATCTAAATCTATCTCATCCATTAGATTTAGGAAACCCTAGGGTTTGAACAAAAAGATGAAGGAGGCATTTTTCACTTCACTTTTTAGAGATTCAAGAGAGGAAAAAGAGAGCTAGAGAGAGCAGAGAACATGGGCACGATTTTCTAGGCAAGGAAGAGATTTTTTCTGCTGCATGCAAATCGAGACAGCTACATTTATTATTGGCACAAATCCCGAGAAGTGTGGCCGTACAGCAGCATTTATTGCTGTGCTGTACAGCATGTTTTTCGAGGCACGAGTTAGCAGCAGCATGCATTCCAAGGCATCGTACAGTATGGTTTTTGGGCACGGTTTTCTAGATAATTTTCTGTGCACGAATTTCGAGGAAAGGCACAGGTTTCAAGGCAGTTTCTCAGGCACAGAAATCGAGACACTTTGCTCCAAAATCGAGGTGATCTTCTGCACATTGTTCGAGGTAGTTTTAGGCACAAAAATCGAGGGCCATACAGTCCTGTACGGACTGTACTTGCTGCACAAAATTCGAGGTCTGTTTTTCTGCACAGTTTTCGAGGCAGTGACAGATTTCAAGGTTGACATTTTGTGCACAAAAATCGAGGTGACTTAACACAGTTTTCGAGACAGCCAGTTGGGTGCATCTGTGGGTGGAGATAAGTTGCATTTTTCACTGTAATGCTGTTCATTATTTTTGCTGAAAATAATAGATCTCTCTCTCTCTCTTATTGGTTTTCCCCGTGGAGGTTTTTCCAGGACACAATTGCCAAAAATTCTGAGTCTCAAATTTTAATGGTGTGCTTGTTAAAATTATTTTTCTGTCTGTTAGAATGAATTTTCAGCGTGTTTAATTGTCTCAGAAATTTTTCATAAGTAGTTTGAAGCCTCTGCAAAAACGGCTGTAAATGAAAACCACTGAAATGTTGACATAAACCAGCAAGCAGAAAACTCAGAAAATTTACATGGTATCAGAGCTTGAGGGCAGAAAACGGTGATATTTTGCAGACACGGAAATTTCGAGAACTCGGTAAATTCAGAAATTTTCTTCTGTTAATTAGCAGCACTTTGTTGGGTTGGCTGAAAGATGGCTACAGGACTTAGGTTGGAGGATAGGCTGAATGGGACAATGAACTTTGTGCCATGGAAGGCCAGAATTTTGTTGATATTAGAAGAGAATGAACTATGGGAGGAAGTGGTTAGAAATACTACAGCAAACCCCATTCAGATTCCCGCTGCTACAGATGCAGCAGCACTATCAGCCTTCAACAAGAAGGACTGTAAGGCTAGGAGGATAATCCTTGATGCAGTTAAAGACCACATAATCCCTCACATTTCAGGCAAGGCTAGGGCACACTTGATGTGGACGGCTTTGACCAGTTTGTATGAGAGTACCAATGAGAACCAGAAGATGGTTCTCAAAGAGAAACTCAAGAGTATAAAGATGAATGGAGGAGAGGGAGTGACAGCATACCTTACCAGGATATCTGCAGTTTGAGATGAATTGGCAGTGATTGGGGAGGTGGTATCTGCTACTGAACTTGTACGTACAACAGTGAATGGGGCTTCAAAGCCCTGGGGTGCATTTGTGCAGACCATAGTGGGTAGAGAGAACCTACCTTCTTGGGAGAGACTGTGGGATAACTTTGTGCAGGGGGAGACCAGGAGAGGTCTCATACAGGGCAGTTCATCACAGAGTGGGGTAGATGAAGAGAACGTGGCTTTGACAGCAAAGGGGAAGAAGAAGAAGGGTCCCAAGAAGGGTGGGTCCAAGCAGCAGCAGCAGGGTGGGCAGAAAAAAGACTTGAGTAAAATCAAGTGTTATGGTTGTCAGATGTTTGGACACTATGCTTCACAGTGTCCAAACAACAAGAAGAAGAAGGGATAGCAAACTGCAGCCTCAACGGAGGTTGATGACTTTGGAGACAGGTTTCAGAGGGAGTTTTCCCTATATGCTGGACAGATTGAGAGAGAGAGATATGGATATGGAGATTGGGCATTCATTGTTGGCAGGCCATCAGGCAAGTCCATCCACCACTAGTACTTGGTACATTGACAACGGAGCCTCGAGCCACATGACTGGAGCTCGAGAGATGTTCTCCGAGCTATCTCAGATAGGTTAGAGATGTGGAGGTTGTACTTGGTGACAATACCATTGTTAGAGCAATTGGTCGGGGAACCATTACATTTCAGAGGGAGTCTATGAGTCCCATGATTCTGAGAGATGTGTTGTATGTCCCTGGGTTGAAGAAGAACCTTGTTTCAGTTTCCACCATTGAGGACAGGGGTCTTGGGGTGTGTTTCTCAGATGGGAGAGTGCAGGTATTCCCCAGGACTACAGGTGTATCTACCCCCATGGGCATTGGGGTTAGATGTGGGAAGCTGTACAAGCTCTTGTTTCTGCCGCAACACGCTCTAGCACACAGTAGCAGCAGTGAGCTATGTGAGCTATGGCATCGGAGGATGGCCCACTTACATCACCCAGCTCTGAGATTGTTGAGGAGCATGGTTACAGGTTTACCCGAGTTCAGCACTGAGCAAAGTGATGTGTGTAGGGGGTGTGCTTTGGGAAAGTACACCAAGACTGCTTTTCCAAGCAGTGACACGAGAGCAGCAGGAGTGCTTGACTTGATCCATTCTAATATTTGCAGTCCTATGTCATCGGTCTCTTTGACTGGTTTTGAGTACTACATCATCTTCATTGATGACTACTCCAGGAAGACCTGGATCTACTTCTTGAGGAGCAAGAAGTCACCCTTAGTTTTGAGTGTCTTCCAAGGGTTCAAAGCCCTTATGGAGAAGCAGGCAGGGAGGAAGATTCGGATGTTGAGATCGGACAATAGGGGTGAGTATACCTCCAAGGAGTTCGATGCTTTTTGCAGACAGGAGGGTATACAGAGACAGCTGACTGTTCCCTACACTCTTGAGCAGAATGGAGTAGCAGAGAGGAAGAACAGGTCTATTGTGGGAGCAGCGAGAGTGATGCTCCATGATCAGGGGTTGCCATTCTTTCTATGGGCAGAGGCATGCAGCACTGCAGTGTATCTGCAGAACAGGAGTCCTCATCGTGCTTTGGGGAGGAAGACTCCAAAGGAGATGTACACAGGCAAGAAGCCTGAGGTGAGCCACTTTCGTATATTTGGTTCTTTGACTTACTCTCACGTCCCTTCTGAGAAGAGGACGAAGTTTGAGCCCACTGCAGAGAGAGACATATTTGTGGGATATGACGAGACTTCGAAGGCCTATCGACTTTACTTACTTGGCCAGAAGAGAGTTGTTGTTAGGCGGGAGGTGAAGTTTGATGAGGAGAGAGCCTTTAGGAAGTCGAGAGAGATAGAGCAGCGAGAGCCACCAACTCCCATACCTCAGTTGACACAGGCTTCTTCGATACAGGTTTCAGATCCACAAGTTTCTGAAGTGACTGGATCGCAGAGTACAGGCATAGCTTCTACAGGTTCAGTGGTTCAAGTGACAGGTACTTTAGGGACAAGTTCAGGTTCTGGTTCGCAGGTTACAAGTTCTTCAGGCACTAGTTCATCGGTTACTGATCCTTGGGGTGTTGGACCTTTTGCTTCTAGGAGTTCTTCAGATGAGGACAGACCAGTTTGGGAGAAGCCTTCAAGGAAGAGGAAGCCTAAATGGCTTCAAGACACCTTGAAGGAAGCAAAGGCATTTGGTAGACCCCAGGAGGAGATCAGGACAGTAGTGATGCCAGACAGATTGGGGATGGCTCTTGTTGCGAGTCTTCATGACTCTGAGCCTTCCACATTTGAGGAGGCTTCTCAGCATCAGGTATGGAGAGATGCCATGATGGAAGGGTACCATTCCATCATGAAGAATGATGCTTGGGAGATAGTGCCGAGACTAGAGGGGAAGTCAGTTGTGACTTCCAAGGGGCTTTACAAGATAAAGCATGGCTGCAGATGGCAGTGTGGAGAAGTACAAAGCTCGGTTTGTGGCTCGGGGGTTTTCACAGGTTGAGGGAGTTGACTATGATGAGACTTTTGCGCCAGTTGCTTGATATTCTTCCATCAGAGCAGTAATATCTATAACAACAGAGATGGGTTGGAAGATCCACCAGATGGATGTGAAGACCGCATTTCTCAATGGTCTTTTGCAGGAGGAGGTGTACTTAGAGCAACCACAGGGATTCGAGATTCATGGGAGAGATTCTCATGTGTGCAGGCTGAGGAAAGCCTTGTACGGACTGAAGCAAGCTCCTAGAGCTTGGTACTCCAAGATCGATGCATACTTGACTTCGATGGGCTTTTAGAAGAGTAAGGTTGATCCCAACCTTTACTACATTGTGGTTGGTGGAGATCCTCTCATTCTTCTGTTATATGTTGATGACTTGTTTATCACTGGAGAGGAGCATCTCATTGCACATTACAAGAGAGACCTTGCAGCTGAGTATGAGATGACTGATATTGGGCTGATGCATTACTATTTGGGGATGGAGGTTTGGCAAGAGCCTGGACATATTTTCCTGTGACAGGGGAAGTATGCAGTTGATATTCTGAGAAGATTTCGGATGGAGGACTGCAGGCCTATGTTTACACCTATGATCACCAACTGGAAGCAGCTTCATGCTTCGGAGGGTAAGTTGGTGAATCCTACACTTTACCATCAGCTCATTGGATCTTTGATGTATCTAGTCAACACCAAGCCAGACTTGTGTTTTGCGGTGAACACTCTTAGCCAATTCATGGTGGAGCCTAGGAGTGTACATTGGACTGCCGCAAAACATGTGTTGAGATACCTAGCAGGCACAGTGGACTATGGTTTGGACTACAGGGGTTCGGGTGGAGTCAATTTGGTTGGTTTCACATATTCAGACTGGGCAGGTTGTGTGAGGGATCGGAAGAGCACTTCCGGTTGTTGTTTCAGTTTGGGCTCGACAGCAGTGTCGTGGTTCAGCCGAAAACAGAAGTCCGTTGCATTGAGTTCTGCCGAGGCTGAGTATATGGCAGCCAGTCAGGCTACTTGCGAGGCACTGTGGCTTCGCAAGCTATTGGTAGATTTATTTGATCAGGAGCCTAGACCTACAGTGATCTATTGTGACAATCAGAGTTGCATTCAGCTCTCTGAGAATCCGGTGTTCCATGACTGGTCAAAGCACATTGAGATCAGGTACCATTTCATCCGAGACTACGTCCAGAGAGGAGCAGTTGAGTTGCAGTATATATCCACCAATGAGCAGGTAGCAGATATCCTGACGAAGTCTTTGGGGAGAGGGAAGTTTGTCTTCTTCAGAGATAAGTTGAGAGTGGTGCAAAACACCTTCCTCGGTAAGAGGGAGTCTTAGTTTTGTACCTAAGGAAATGGTCCCCAAGTGACATTTGCCTAAGTCACTTAGAAAGGGAGAAAAGGGTGACCCTCACATTAAAAGCACTTAATGAGACTTTATAAACTCAAAGTCACTTTTTGATAAATTTAAGTGGCTGAGTGAAATTAATTATTTATGAGAAATAAATGGAGCATTTAATTTCAACCGTAGATCTAAATCTATCTCATCCATTGGATTTAGGAAACCCTAGGGTTTGAACAAAAAGATGAGGGAGGCATTTTTCACTTCACTTTTGAGAGATTCAAGAGAAGAAAAAGAGAGCTAGAGAGCAGAGAACAGGGGCACGATTTTCGAGGCAAGGAAGAGGAGATTTTTCCAACTGCATGTAAATCAAGACAGCTACATTTATTATTGGCACAAATCCCAAGAAGTGTGACCGTACAGCAGCATTTATTGTTGTACTGTACAGCATGTTTTTCAAGGCACGAGTTAGCAACAACACAAATTCCAAGGCACCGTACAGTACAGTTTTTGGGCACGGTTTTCTAGATAATTTTCTATGCACGAATTTCGAGGAACAACACAAGTTTCAAGGCAGTTTCTCAACCACAGAAATCAACACTTTGCTCAAAAATCGAGGTGATCTTCTGCACGTTCGAGGCAATTTTAGGCACAAAAATCAAGGGTCGTACAGTCCTATACGGACTATACTTGCTACACAGAATTCGAGGTCTGTTTTTCTACACAATTTTCGAGGCAGTGACAGATTTTGAGGTTGACATTTTGTGCACAGAAATCGAGGTGCCTTAACACAGTTTTCGAGACAGCCAATTGGGTGCATCTGTGGGTGGAGATAAGTTGTATTTTTCACTGTATTGTTGTTCATTACTTTTGCTGAAGAAATAATAAATCTCTCTCTCTCTCTCTCTCTTACTGGTTTTCCCCGTGGAGATTTTTCCAGGGCACAATTGCCAAAATTCTGAGTCTCGAATTTTAATGGTGTGCTTGTTAAAATTATTTTTTTGTCTGTTAGAATGAATTTTCAGCATGTTTAATTGTCTCAGAAATTTTTTATAAGTAGTTTGCAGCCTATGCAAAACCGGCTGTAAATGAAAACCACTGAAATGTTGACATAAACCAGCAAGCAGAAAACTCAGAAAATTTACAAATTGCTCCCAAAGTTAAGACACCCCTCCAAAAGTGTAATAGCCTCCCATGTGTCAAGTGCATTTAAATTCCCTCAGGCGTTCCATCTAAAAACCCCTCAACCTTAATAATCATCAATTTAGTTGTATGAGAGACTATTGTGCCTAGCATCCCCCTCTTAAATGATTTTTAAGATAATCCCAAGTGCAAACCTTAGGTACTTTGGTTTATTAGTGTGATTAGTTATATTTCTTTGTTGACTTTAATTAATCACTCTAAACCTTTAAAAATAGAAGGTTAAACACTTTAATTAATCCATCACTTAAAAAGTACAATTATTAAAACTTCAAAACTTAGGGAGACTGTAATATGCCTAATTGTATATTACAAGTATTAATTATTAATCATGTATTAGGTCAAACGATCATTATTAATTAGGTCAATGGTCATCTCATACTGAAGAGATGCCACCTTTACGTCCTCATGCATATATATTCATTGCAATTCATTCATTGTAAATCATCATCAAATTATAAAAACATTATTAAATATTATTTGAAATTTCTTCTTTCAAGTGGTATCAGACCTGGTTGCATTCACAATTTTCTTCATTATTCTCCATTCCCTTCAATCCTACTCTCCCTACTCGCTTCACACCATACCCCCCCATGTTTCTCATCCCTATGTTGCACACTACCACTCTCATACCTTATCATCTTCCCTAATCCCTCTATTCGCTCTTCCATTGTTGTATTATCCCTCAACACTCCACCTACTGCTCCTCATCGCCCGCCCTCCTTCCACACTCCATTCCCTCAACTCCATCCTTCTACACTACACTCCATCTAAATTACCACCACCTCCCACGCATACGCCAGCATTCCCTCTTCCTTCCCATTGCTCCACTCCCATCTCCCACTGTTGCGCACTCTACATTTCCTACTCCCATCAACTCCCCCTCTGTATTTCACCAACATCGGCCCAACCTTCCAACGCCCCTCTCCACATGCATCCCTCTCCACACACGAGCTCACATCCTCCCACACACTCCCATACACTCCCATTCCACCTCCCTCCTTGCTGCCCACCATTTTTCCCACGTTACCTTCACATTTCTCCTCCTTTCTCTCCATCCCTACGCATTAGTCCCTTCCCAAACCACCCAGCACACATACTCGGCAGCCCATTCGTATCGCATACCCCCTCACGCCCTTGCCCAACACTGCTTCGCACCCTCCACTCTTTCAATTCACCCTTGCGCCCTCCATTCTTTCCATCCACCCGATCGTTGCACTTACCAAACCACAACACGATCACACCTCCCAAATTGCCCACGATCCCCGCGACCAACCCAACTCACCCACAATCCAACTCACCAATCCACTGCACTCACCAGTTTGTCATGGCTCCCTTCCATCCGACCTGCATTCCCACCAGCACCCTTCCAACGCCTGCCCCTCCTCATGCGCCCTACTCCCCCTCCAGCACTCCCCCAGACATGTTAGAGTTTGCACTTTAATTCAATTTAGTAAGATCTTTATACTGAAAGATAGACAAGCACAACAAAACACAAAAGACAGAAGAATTTACCTCAGGGAAACCATAAAGGAGAAAACCCAGCAACTTCCTCGGAAATAGATTTGTCACTAGTACAATATCAAACAAGATGAAAAACTCAAAATATAAGATGTCTTCTGCAGCTCTCTCTCTTTCTCCTCTAGCGAACTTGTCTTCTCTCTCACTTTGTGCAAACTTGCTTGAGTGAGTGTGAATGTCAAATGAGAGAGTGACCCTCTCTATTTATACTTTAAGTGAGGGTGACCTAATTCCTCAATGGGGCCGCGACTTGTCTAACTGACTGGGTCGACCTATCCTAGGGAGACTCAAAAATACATTTTACATTTGACCTTTTGGGGAACTATTCCCCCGACTTATAATGGAGGTTTAACCTCGATATTCTTGCACGACCAAATACAATAATGACATCCCCAAATGGAGGAAAAACATCCCCGATGGAGGTACAATAAAAATACAGCAATAATATAACAATAATATACAAATGAATATCTTATGAAGTTACATTTACAATAACACTCCCTCTTAACTAGGAAGATATTCTCTCACTACAGTCATCATCACTTTGGAGTCTGGACACAAACTCTAGACAACGTCATCATCGTTGGATCATAAACAACATTGGATCATCATCGTCGTTGTTGCAGCAATCCTCATCTCATTGATCATTGACTAATGACATCTCTCAAATCTATCCATCATGAGAAGTTCTACAGAGCCAACCTTTTTTCATGCTGGATGTAGGCCTAGCTCTCATCTAGGTCTTCAACATCTCTACGAGCAAGCCATCAAGTAGGTAAAACCCAAGAACACACATTACATTGCCACAGCAATCACCTGCGTCTCCTACTATCATCTCATCGTATCCAGATCATCTCGTCATCACACACGGAGAGCATCCCAGGTGCATACATCATGTCCATCAGGCCACTTGCATCTTCCACCTAGTGGATACAACCCAAGAGCACCCCAGGTGCATTACATCTCTCTCTCGATCAACCTGCGTCTTCAAACATGTGGATACAACCCAGGAGCACCCCAGGTGCATTACGTCCCTATGGACCACTTACATCTTCCACCATGTAAGATACAGCCTTGGTGCACCTTCTTCTGGTCTCATCACTCCCTCTTTCGAGGAACATCGATCTAGATAACACCAAGCTTCTCTCTGAAGTACTCGAACTTCACTCTCGCTAATGGCTTGGTCAACACATCGATTATTTGCTCGTCTGTCGCCACATACTGGAGCTTCACTGCTCCTCTCTGCACCATATCCTGGATATAGTGATACTTGATCTCAATATTCTTCGACTTGTCATGGAACACCGGGTTCTCAAACAACTTCACACAACTCTGGTTGTAACAGAAGATACAAGTCGCCTCGAGCTCGAGATCAAACAAATCTGACAATAGCTTCCAAAGCCATACTACCTCACAACTAGCCGAACAAGCTGCAACATACTATACTTCGATTGTACTCAGTGCCATGCATGACTGCTTCCTGCTAAACTAGGAGATCGTACCGGATCCCAAACCAAAGCAACATCCCGAAGTGCTCTTCCTGTCTGTGGCATTGCCTACCCAATCCGAATCAACATAACTATGTAGGTTAATCCTTTGATTCGTCTCATACTTGAGCCCATTCTCCTGTTTTGCAGCTATCAGGTGAACATGCCTCGAATCTGTCAAGAACTAGCTCAGGGTGTTCAGAGCAAAACATATGGTTGGTCTTGTGTTCGTTAAGTACATTAATGAACCAATCATCTGCATGTACATCGTGGCATCAACTGTCTCTGAAGAAGCATCACACAGCACCTTCAAGTTTGATGCCATAGGTGTGGCCATTGCCTTGCAGTCCATCATTCTGAACCTCTTCAGAATCTCTATTGCATACTTTCCTTGACCAAGGAAAATCCCATCTGCACTCTGACACACCTCCATGCCTAAGAAGTAGTGCATCATTCCCAGGACCTGTTATCACCTAAGTTGTAGTTACCCCTATGGATGTATCCACTCATGGATGGCAATAGGGAAGGGCAACTCAAAAGGTGCAACCACAATCACCTCGACCTCCAATAGATGGTTGTCACGCCAGTCGAGGCAACCTTCACTTTATGTTATCTAGCCCAGACAACAAAGGGGGAGACCCGATCTACTCCCGACAGGAGAGATCAAAACGAAGACACCAAATCAAGTTATTTCTAAGTGAAGTAAGGTGTATGGTTTATCCTAGACCTTAGGATGAGGTCACAAGACAAGTGAGGGGATCAATGAGTAAAGCTTTAGTTCATTATTGATGTGAGAGTGACTTATGATTTGTGAAATAGGGTCCAGGATTAAAGTACTAGTTCAATGTGAGAAAATCCACTACCTTGGGAACCGTGTCCAATGCAGGGTAGTTTAAGGGTTGAATTGGGGCTAACTAGTACAAGTGACACGCTTGATCATGAAGTATGATGGCATCAAGGGTTTAGTACACCACACTAAGGTCAAACCACAAGTTAATCCAACAATCTAGGAAAGTAGAATTGACTTGGAGAGAAACCAGTGCCTTGGGAATTGGGATTATGGAGTCAAAGTAAGGTTAACTTGTGGTTAAGGACTCCTATTGCATGAGACAAGTGGGCAATTAAAGTCTTGATGGATGAATAGGTCTAGGTCTAGGTTTGACCTAGGTGGACCACAATCCCTTAAAACAAGGAATGCTATCCCCAAGGCAAGATTTGACAAGGTGACCTACTAGACCTAGGTTTTGAATTATTCTCGTTCCAAATCCACGAAAATCTCAAGTACCCATGTCCTAGAAGTGGACAAACTCCCTTCTCCAAGGTGGTGCGACTTTGCCCAAGGAGGCCTAAAAGTGGGATAAGTGGGGTCAAGACACGTCCGATAGCATCCAAACTTTAGATCCAAGTAGGTTGATCAATGGGGAGTGTGGATCTACAATTTCAAGGCAATCCGATGGCTAGATCTTACTAGATCTGAGTTTAAAGATACCAAGTGGTCCAAAATGGGGATTAAATCCCTTAAAATGTGGAATAGGACCCACAAGGTAGAAATCAGAAAAGTGACAATCTGGGGGTAGGTTATTGGATGTGTAGATCACGAATCAAGTGGAATCTCAACTACCCACGTACTAGATCTAGATCAACCCACCCAAACTAGGAAGTGCGCCCTTGCTTGGAGAAGGCTAAATGCCTTGGGAAGAGGGTCAAATGGAGGCCAATCCTCACCAAACTATAGATCCGAGATGCCGTGGATACTATAGAGGTGGGTTTTAAATATCTTACCCAAAAAGCCACTAGATCTTAGTAGATCTGAAAAAATGTAAAAATGGGGGTTTTGATTAATTAGGGTTTTAAATGTTTTAGACAAGTGGATAGATCATGGAGATAGAAATTACCTTGAGATCATACCTGAGTGATGTGAATGAGATGCCTTGATGTTGAGGAAGATTCCCGCAGAGATCAAATGAGAGATTGTTGATTTTGCTTGCCAAATTGATGCCCTAGCCCACAAGTGCGCCCTCCTCTACCTGTCAATCCAAGGAAAATCGATTTCAATCAGAGAGGTCAAGTATGGAGGAAATACAAGTAAAATGCAATGATAACATAGAATAAAAGGTCCTGGGACAGTAATACTCCCTGTTACCAACGAAGAGATCCAAAGAAGAAGTAGGGAGAGTCTTCCCCTACCAATACTTCCTCCTCAAAGCAAATCGGCTTCCACCTGTAGATGCAAAAACGTGGTACAAAAGATATGGCAAACAAGATCTCCAATAACTCAATGCAAAGGAAGAACCAACGAACGAACACCAAAAACATTCACCACAACACTGGAGATAGATGCAATAATAAATTTCTATTCCAATAATCCAGAGCCACAAGTCCCCTTTACAATGAGAGGCTCTCTCCTTTAAATAGGAAGGAGAGGCATCAAAATCCTAACCACTTTTTGAATGAGTGGCTAAGATTAAAAGATACAAATGTCTAATCAATGGTTGAGATGAGCTCAACAATAAAATACATGGATCACTAATAAAATATAATATGAGTGGACAAAATCGCCCTAGAAGAGGGGAATCCCACCAAATCATGATGACAAAATATAATAGGGGGCTTATGGTGGGTCCAAGGGGTAATTTTATCCCTCCTTGGTCAATCCCCATAGCACAATAATTATAAAATAATCATCAATATACCAAATCGTGCCTCCATGGTCAAATCGTAGGCCTCAAAAAGACCTCAGAAATCATCAGAAAGTGCCATAAGTGATGGATGCGGGCCCCGATGAAGCTGAAACTGCTGGAGGAGGTGTGGAAGACATCGATCTAGCATCACTGCTCATCCCATGCCATAACATTGCCTCAGTAGCCCAAATCAATTTCCTCAATAGCCATTTCTACCAATCATGAAATGCCTCAGGAAGCGTGAAACTACCCCAAACTGCCTCCTGGAGTGTCTGCGCTGTCAAGGTGAGGGCACCAGTGTGTCTGGGAGGGGGGTAATATGGTAAAAACAAGTGGCTGGACCACCCCCTCCAAGCACAGCGCCCTAGGTCAACCGGATAAAAATCACATCTGCTCTGACAGGGCCTCTGACAAACCAAAACTGCACTAGGATAGCCTACTGAGGCTCAATCATCACTGTAAGTGCCCAGAACTGAAAACAAACTGTCTCATCGGACTTAGAAGGTCCAAATCCATCCAAAATGTGTACTCATACACCCTATGAGTCTCTGCATGATCAAAATATATATCCAATATACCGGAACAAGGTAAATAATAATAATCCGTAAATGATCAAATACTGTTGTAAACCATGAATCATCACCATAACCCTGTAGCTGCTGCATAGAATCATCATGTACATGTACATAGACCATATATCATCAATCCATATCATCACAAGGTCCAACCATCTCATGTCCTATGGTTGACCTTGGTCAAACTAGGTTTGACCAAGTTAACATGACCAAATATAACTCAGACCATCACTAGAAGCTGCTGCAAAGTGTCAAAGGTTAATGCATGCTCTACAACTTATTCAAATAACAATTATAACACAAAGTAATCATTACTGACAATCTAAATCCAAATATTTAATGTCATTAGTTATTATTATTACTCATACTAGACTTTCAAAATCATACTCACTTCATAACTGTGATCAATTTGCTAGTGAAGGATGAAGGCTAAAATAAATGGCTAGGCTAAGGGGTGACTTGACTGACTTAACTTTGTGACACTTTGGCAAGGGAAAGAGAAAACACACCATAGTATATACTAAATGAGCAACAACACAGGGAATGGCGGTGTCTCACAAATGGATGAGTTGTTCAAAGAGGGTTTATTCACCTTTAACAGATGCGCACAATCCATAATACAAATAAGGCCAGCAATTGTTTTGATATAGCATTTAAGTTCCATTGCTTTTTGGGCCTGAGGTTTCCATAGCCTTGGTCTATGTGTGTTTATAAACACATTGCATAGATTTACATTTATTTTAGGCTTCCTGCTGCAGGTGTGTTTTTAAGGCACTTGTTTACCTGAGCACTTCTAAGTGTGTCATGGACAGCTTGTTTACCTAGGTATTTACATTTCCAAAAGATATAACATTTTGTTTTCAGGGCCATTTTCATTTGGCATGCCTTTCATTCATGTGTGTTTAGAAACACATTGCATGAATGGGCTTTTCATACAAGATATAGCATTTCATTTTTCCAGACTTTGTATTCATGGCAGCACTAAAAGTTTCAGGTTTAGCCAACACAACTTTAGTGACTAGGGGGAATTCACAAGGAACTCCAACTCACCATAGGCAAGTTTTGTCACCAACTCAGAGCCGAGACACAATAAACCGGGAAGCTCATCCAATACAGAGGCTATAGTGGGGAAAAGATCCTCCATGTCACTAGTCAAGTAGTATGTCAAGGTGATAAACTAAAAGGTAGGCAATGGATGGATGAAGACAATGAATAATGGAGCCAACACTAGCAAGCCAAGGTATGGTGGAATGATCACCTCTATTCTTCCCTAAGGAGGGTAAAACCAATAAGTATGAATAGTGAACTTCTAAGTCTGAGTAGGGACAATAATATATATATAATAAGATCAACCAGGTCCACATATCTATATGATCGCCAGATCATGACACTAAGTGCTAAGACATGCTATAAGAATAAGTATAAAAGCAATATAACCATAACACAATGATATACCCGTTGAGTCATATACCTGAGTGCTCATCAACCTGTACCATCATATGTCCTCTGAAACTGCTGCTGTAACTCTGGGCACTACTGACTGCTCTGTACCAATGGTATAATGGCTACATCGGTCATCTCTCTAAGTGTCCTGAGACTAAGTCATGGCATGGGGAATATATACTGCTGTCCACAATCTGATAGTGATCCAATAGATGCTCATCTCAACATCTCAAATGTAAGGGAACTGGCTGAATAGTGTATTGGAATCGGAAAAATAATGTATGGTAGCCCGGCTACTATATATGTGATAACACCTGGCTCCGGCTGGGACAAGTGCTCCGCTGAAATGAGCGCTTGAGAACCTCAGAATCTCTGGTCCTCGAACTCTGCTACTAGAATCCACAATCCAGCACTCTACCATTTTGCTTCCAGCTTTTATTTTTTTGCAACCTATTTCTGCATTCACAAACATCAAAATACCTCATGTCGCATGTGTGGGAAAAATATAAAACCAACTGAAATAAAATCTATTCTATGTTAGAAATATAAATGCATGAAATATAAATGCAGAAAGTAAACTACTAACATAATTTGCAAAATTTGAAATTTATTGTGCAGGAAAAAGAAAAGTGACAGGTACTCAATTAAAACTAGGAGCTTACAAAGGAGCTTAGAAATAAACAAGGTGCCAGACTCAATGGCTGAAAAGACTAACTACTGCCTAGGTAAGCTTATTTGGTTTCCTACTTACTCTAATCTATCAGGCAAGGCAAGACTTGGTCATTCAAGGTTGATAGGAGGAAAGTAATGTTTCAACATCCTCCCATTTACAGGTAACTCAACTTCATCTCCATCCAAAGTTTCAAGGACAAAAGATCCTTTTCCAGCCAGACTACTTATCTTATACGGACCTTTCCATAAACTCTCCAACTTCGTGTGATTTCCTGGTTTCTCCTTATGCTTATCCCACAATAAAACTATATCTCCTATACCAAAGGTAGTACCTCTAGTATTTTGATCAAATGTGCCTTTTACCCTTTCTTGTTCTATGAGAATCTTATCGAGTGCATTCCTTCTCTTTTCATCCAGTTCAACCAATTTGTCAATTCTACCTTGCATTGCTTCTGTATCTGAGGTGCACTGCTGCAATAGTTCATAGACGGGTATTTGCAAATTTATTGGCAATCTACAGTCTTGTCCATATACTAACTCAAAAGGAGATTTTCCTGTAATTCTTTTCACTGTTGTTCGATCTGCCCACAAAGCATATTTTAACTTTACATCCCAACTTTTCTTATTTTCACCCACCATTCTTTTCGACAGCCTAATTAGATTTTTGTTACTTGATTCGGCGAGACCATTTCCCTGGGGGTAATAGTTTGAAGAATGAGAGAGGGTGATTCCATGATTCATGCAAAAGGTAGACATTTCTATTTTACTGAAAGCTGGGGCATTATCTGTTATTAGTTTTACAAGGCAACCGTATCTTGACACAATATTTTCTTCCAAAAACTTCACAACAACTTCGGCTGTGGCCTTCTTGGTTGGAATAGCTTCTACCCAACGAGTAAAGTAATCAGTGCAGGTCAACATGTACTTATATCCATTGCTCGAATTTTCATTAAAAGGGCCTACAAAATCCATACCCCATTGTTGAAAAGGAGATTCAACCACAACAGGATTTAAAGGTAAGGCAGGCAATCTTGGTTTTCCTGAGAAAAATTGACAGTCTTGGCATACCCTAATATAAGCATTTACATCCTTAAAGAGTGTTGGCCAGTAATACCCTGCTCTCATGATTTTTGCAGGAGTTGTTCTTGGAGCATAATGACCACCACATAATCCTGAGTGCATCTCCTTTATAATGGTTTTGGACTCTTCCAGGTTAACACATTTCAAGATTATCCCATCGGGATTCCTCCATCCTAATCCATCCTAGGTTAAAACATACTTTTCAGCTTTTAGCGTTAATGCCCTTCTTTGATGATCTACCAGGTGATCAGGACATGACAAGTTTCTCAAGAAATATACAATATCTTTGTACCATTCATGCTCTTCATCAATCTTTAAAATAGAAGGATCCCTTTCACTTATCATATTTACCATGTTGTCTCCCCTTTTAGTTAACAGTTGAGCTAACCCTTGACCTTTCACAATCTTGATTGGCTTAATCTCTAGATCATACTCTTGTATACGTGAAATCCAATTTCCTCTCACACCTATACCATCTGCTTGTGATAGAACATCCTTCACTGCTTGATAAGGTACATATGCCTTAATTTTGGAATATCCCACATAAGTTCTAAAATGTTTCAAAGCTTTAACCACGGCATAAGCTTGTTTTTCAGTTGTGGTATATTTCAGTTCAGCATCTCTCAAATTTTTACTCATAAAGGCTATAGGTTGTTCATGGTTTTCATCATTCTTTTGTAATAACACACCAACAATAGTATCTTCCGAAGCATACGAGTAAATCATGAACTCTTTATTGTAATTAGGACAAGCTAACACCGGGGAGGTTGAAACCTTTTTAAGCTTGGTGAAAGATGAATCACACTCTTTATCCCATACAAACTTCACATCCTTTTTAAGAAGGGCATTTAATGGTTTAGCCAATTCTGCTAAGTTTGGAATGAATCTTCGGACAAAGTTTATTTTACCAAAGAAAGATTGCAAGGTGGCCACACTATGGGGTGCTGCAATAGCATTGATGGCCTGGACACGTTCTGGGTCGATTCTGATACCTTCTTTTGACACAATATGTCCTAATAACTTACCCTCATCTACTCCAAAAGTTGACTTTTTGGGATTCAAAGATATGCCAAACTTTCTGCAAAGCTCAAAAACTCTTCTCAAATGTTCTATATGGTCTCCCCGTTCCTTGGAAAACACCATTAAGTCATCCTGATAAATGGCAATGATTTTCCCAATCAAATCACTAAATGCCTGATCCATAGCCCTTTGAAAAGTGGAACCGGCATTTAATAACCCGAATGGCATTCTTATATATTGGAAAGTTCCCCATGGAGTAGTAAAAGTTGTTTTATCTCTGTCTTCCTTTCTAATACATACCTGATTATACCCCGAAAAACCATCCAACATTGACAACATACCTGCCCCAGTAACACTCTGCAGCAAATTTTCCATATTTGGCAAAGGGTAATTGTCCTTAAGGGATGCTTGGTTAAGGTTTCTGAAATCAATACATACCCTGATTTCACCACTTTTCTTTCTTACAATCACCGGGTTAGAAACCCAAGTAGTGTGTCGAACAGGTTGGATAATTCCAGTTGCCAACATTTTCTCAAGCTCTTTCTTAATCAAGGGAGCAAGTTTAGGATTGACATTTCTTAACTTCTGCATATAAGGTTTAGCTCCTTCATGCAAAGGGATAGTATGCTCAATAATTTCAAGATCAAAAGTTTTGAGTTCATCATATGCCCAGGCAAAAACGTCTCTATACTTCCTAATTAGATTTACAATCGCCTTTCTTTCTTCTGGGGAGGCATTCTTTCCTATCCTAATCATTCTGGGAGAAACTGAGGTTCCAATATTTATCTCTATAACCTCATCTACTGGTTCAGCTCTTTTACCTTTGTATTCATCATGCCTGTTGAAATTTTTCTCCAGAGGTATTGCTAATTTCATAACATCAAAATTTTGAATAGAAGAACCGTTTAATTTATCTTCCAAATTCACATTGCAATTCTGGAAATTTTCATTGTTTTGCAAGAATGCAATGATCTGTGCATCATTATCAAAGATTTGCCAATGATCTTGATTATCAGGAACCGATGGTCTAAATATTACTTCAACCTTATACTCTTTATCCTTGAGATGATCTGGAGTTTCAAAGGTACATGCTATTACCGATAATGCATCGGCCAGGGTATTTTCTTCTCTTGGGACTGCTTGTATTGCAAAGGCATCAAACATTTCTATGGTATCCCAAACAGCATTTCGGTAATCCCTAAGCCTATTATTTTTGGCTGCAAACTGGTTCTTCACTTGGGACACAATCAAATCAGAGTCTCCTGTTACATTTAGACATTTAATCTTTTGTTTGCGGCAAATTTCTAACCCTAGAAGCAATGCCTCATACTCAGCTACATTGTTTGTGCAATTAAATTCGAGACGATATGCAAATAATTTTTCTTCCCCAAAAGGTGATGTAAGGACAATTCCAGCTCCAGCACCATGCCTAGATTTAGCCCCATCAAAATGCATTTTCCAAACTTGACTAGGAGGAAAAGGGTGTTGCCGGGGCTCTTCCCAAAAGTTGGCCATCACCATATAATTTCCAACTTCCTTAGTGGGACGCATAGCCTCTTCAAACAAATAGTCGGGGGTTTCTACATGCTCAGTCATAGGTTTTTCATTCATCAATCTATAAGAAGCTTTTCCTCCAATAGGAATAGTTGCATATGACAAATCCTTTTGGATACTTCCTCCTAGTTTGGCAGCCCATTCCCTTGATAGCAACATCCCCCATGCGTCAGGAATATCTAAAACTAGAACATTCATACTTATTTCAATTGCAGGATAAGCAGCCAATTTCATCTTGAGATTCTCAATCATACCCTCTGACTTAACAGGCCTAGAATCCATCCCACACACATTTCTATATTCACTGGATGGTTTTAGCTCCAATTGTTCCATGACCTTAAGAGGCATAACATTTACCTCTATGATTCGGTATATGTCCACTACAATATTCGACTATGAATGAGGCAACTAGATAAGGTTTTTGATGTGGAATCCATTTCCTTGGACAATATTAACATATTGTTTGAGTGGAGGGTTGAGTCTGAGGCACCTATTATGGACGAGGCACCTGCATGGTTGAAAGGCAGCGACGAGCTGAGGAGGAAGGGGAGGAGCAAGTAGAGTCAAGTGACGAAGACCTTGACATCATCGAGGTTGATGTGCCAACATCAGCACCATTACCACCTTCTACACAAGATGATACATCTACACCCTCTAGTTGGCATCAAACAGATGATGTAGGGCCTTCTAGGGGCAAACGAACCATAACCTTTTCTTGTAAAAGAGGGAGATGTCATTGATAACTCGCTGCTAGATAGCCTAGATTTCTCTTTGTAGATGACTCGTGATGATGTGATACATTTATATATTTGATGTCATTTTGTATTGATTATCCACTTTTGAGTCCTTTATTGGTCAACTATCAAGTTTCAAGATTTAGTATTAACTCTGATGTATCAGTTTGATTTGGCATCCACTACATTATATATATCGAAGTTTTTTCTATATTTAAGTGCCAATGTGCCTATTTGAGGTTGTTGGTTTATATATGTTTACAAAATTGAAAAAAAATGAATTTATTTTGTATTTTTTAATTATTGCCATGTTTTGTCGATTTTTTGCCGATTTTTCCGCGATGTTGCCAAGAAATTGTATTCGGACCCCCTACCGATTTTTTGTCATTGACGATGTTTTCAACAATGGTATGTACTATGAACACATTGCAGATTCCAGTTACAACAATCTACTACAAGTTACAAGTTGCAAGGTTGCATTAGACACAATAGAACAAAACTGAAAAAGTAAAGTGGGAGAAGGGGAACTTCCATACATTCATGAAGAAGAAGCCAATGAACAAAATACCAATGTGGGCAATGAAAAAACAAACTCTAATGGGCACAGAGCTAACACTGAACCAAAAGAGCTAGTGGAAACCATGAAAAGCTTGAGGATTGGAAGTACAAAGTTGTAGAGTTGATACTGAAAGAATGTTGACTCAAGAGCAGCAAAACCAACTGAATACCCAGATAATGCAGAGCTTGAATTTAGACAAATGCAAGCATGAGAAAAAAAATAGAGAACACTCCAAGAAGAGATTCCATGAAAGATCCAGACACTCCAAGAGTGCTACCAGGAGTCCTAAATATTATGCCTCACCATCTCATGTCAGCCCAAAGGTCCTATTTCTGCCTAGAGTCGCATGTGAACGTGAGAAAAATCCCAATTCTCAAGAGAGGTAGACCCTATGAAAATCTAAGGATGGTCACCTTGAAAAATGTGACTTAGGAGTTAATAAAATGAGGTAGGAAAAGAATATAACAATATAACTTAGCAAGTAATTCAAAACTTCAACATGAATGAAATAGAGACTAGTGCTTTACCATTGGGCAAAAAATGATACAATTATAGAAGATGAAGTACTTGCAAGCTATGCTAATAGATTACTTAACCAACAAAAAAGAGAAATGGTATTTAATTACTACAATGTGAAAGCGAAGTAAATTGTGAAATTGACTTGTTTGTTGATTATTAAGGGGAGAGGAGAATTTCCGATATATGCGAGGTACATAGAAACAAGTCCAAATATCAAGTGTGGTACTACACAAGAAAGGGACTAGATCGGAGTTGCGGGGATATGTACAACACTGACACCAATTGAGGGCGTAGTTTGATAGGTCACTACCTAGTAGATTCCCTCTATTGTAGAATTTGCCCACAAGTGACAAATCTATGGATGTTTATAGATGTCGATATTATGTCTTTAGGGAGGGTTGATTTTGATTTTAATTAATGTGAAATTAATTGGAATGTTTTTTATTTTTTAAGATTGATTATTAGATGGCATTAAGTGAATAATTTACAACATGCATGAGTGATTGAACATGAGATATTAGCATGCATCAAAGTTCTTTTCCAACCAAAATTAACTGTGATCTAATTACTACTTAAAGCAGATTAGAGAAATCAAAACTATGCTAAGAAAAAGAAACACAAAAAATAACAGAAGGCACACACGAAAATGACGCAGAGAGGGGTAGGGGGGATTTGACACCACCACCCTACCTAATGTATTACAATGGGCTATGCAGCCCTTAGAAATGCCTATCGTTGGTCCTTATGGCCAACAATCAGACTTACAAAAGTTGGAAAAGGAAGTGAGAAAATGATGAAGTAAGTGCTTTGTTTAGTAGACACCCTAAGGGGTTAGATGGTGGTCGATCTTGCTTGCCTCTTGGACTTTTTTCTCGTTGTCCAAAACCTGCAAATCAGAGATATAAAACAGCAAAGAAAGTGCTCTGAAATGAGCTCTTTGATCTCTCCCAAAAGGGGATTGTTCTGCAAAAGATTTGTTAGACTAAAAAAAGACTAATAGAGTGCGATAGGACAAAAAAATCTAAGAAGAAAGGGTTTGCATCATAATATTTTCTCGCTGTCCAACTTGTGAGCAGCGAGCTAAAATATGACACAGAGCTAATAAAAGAAACTATTTACACTAATCTACAATTATATGCAAGTATTGAGCTGCATTCGCTTTGAAACTGAGTGCAATATTAAAGTGGATTTAAATACATGCACTAGAATCTTTAATCGTAGATCTAATATAATATATGAATTATGTGCAAGGTCTAAGATATGTATGACTAGATCAGTTCTAATGAAAGATGCAACTTTGTTAATAAAGGATCTTAAATAATCATGTATTGCAAAGTAACTATTTAAGATTTTTTCTAGATAAAAAGAGGGCTAAAGAAGAGAAGAGGGAGCCTTGGGTTCTTCGGAAAATGGTCAACCCTTCGAGGCTGCTAAAAAACTGCAAAAAGGAAAATTAGGACAGCAAGCTATATTACTCAAATACTTCAAATGAATCATTGTCTAACTTGATTAAAATACTAGTGCTAAGTGCTAGTAATATATCTTTTTTAGATCTACACTTGCAAACTAAAATTTTAATGGATCTACTTGAAAAGAATATGACCTTTAATGAACAAAGTAGATCTAAATAATGTAACAAATTGAGATTTAAATTTAGAGAAGGTTCAAATGGGGAGAGAGATTGGATTTCCTTCAGATTGGCAATACAGAGATCCAAGGTAGTATGTTGAGGGACTAATCCGTTGAAGGCACCATGCATGAAGGTGTTCCTCTAGGTTTACCTCCCTTTTCTTAATGGATGAGGACCTGCACATTAGCTTACATACAAAAAGGAAGAAAAATTCTTCCTCCTTACTGCTTCCAAGTGTAACCTACAAAAGAAGGTTAGATCAGATACCTCTGCAACTGTAAGATTACCTAGATCAAAATCCTCTCAAGCAATCTACAACAAGATTCAAATAAAAAACTATTTAAATGAAACTTGTCCTACTAGGTGATAGCACCCCTTCAAAGGCCTAAGAAAGCAAATCAAAGCATTTATATAAACTGAAAAAGGTTACCTCACATATAAAATAGAACATTGGCATCCACACAAATCATGCACCAAACCTCTTTGATCTCCAAAGTCTCTTTATTTTTATTCCAAAATCACAAATGTACAAGGCTTAAGCATAAAAGCTCCAACAAAAACCAACTAACAAAATAGAGAGGAGAGGCCTCTTTAAATAGGAGAGCAAGCAGAGAATTAGCCCTCCTTAGACTCATGCATGCATAGAGGGGAAGGTGACACATGGAGGAGCTTACCAAAACCCTAATTGAGCCCTCCAAAACCCTAATGCGCCATGTGGAGGAGAACTGGAGCAATTAAGGAGTAAACAAAGCTTAACCAAGCCTCCAATGTCACATCTAGGAGCTAACTCATGAGATCCATGCAAGACAAAACCCTAATGCACCATCTCTCAAGAGAATGCATGCATGACAAGGAGAAAGACGCCACATGTGGAGTAGGATCCCACAATTAGGGGAGGGTGCCCACTTTTGGTGGAGACGATCATGCAAACACTGAGAGCTAATGCCACCAGTATGGGATGACTCATGAGAGGGGTGCCACATTTTGGAGGAGATCCCAATGCTGCTAGGATGAAGATAGGGCACCACCTTGCTCCCCTAGGTGAGGGAGGACGATGCATGCACCCCTCCTTGACGGGTGTGGTGTCGAGAACATCCACTATACAATTTTTTACCCCCTTAACTCCTTTTACATAGTTAATTTTCAATTTTGCTTCTCCAAGGGACCAAATAGGGCATGCATGATGCTAGGACTATGGTGACTAACTAATTTTGGAATCGAACTATAAGAACTTAGACACCAACCTGAGGCACCTATGTTATAACACATTTTGGCTTTGGAGGTGTGAGTAAAAAAACCATGTTGAACTGTGGTCACTATGATATAAGTTCGACCAAGTAAAAAAAACACTCCAAAGGTGCCATAACATGTGTGACTCACTCGAACTAACCATTTTACACATGTAATGGATGTAAAAAATTTACAAACAACCACTCTTTGACCATGACAAAGGAGGTGCAAAGTACATGCAACTAAGTAGAAGACTGCTTGATCTAGATGGAGGGACTGGAAGGTCCTTGACGACTGAAGTCTTCTATCTAGTGAACACCTTGTGCATATTGGGTGGAAATAGGTCCTACTCATCTAAAGAATCAAGGAGTGGCCCAAAAATATATTCAACCAAACATCATAAAAGAAGACATGGAGAAAGAGTTGCAAGGGAAGCTTAAGAAGATTAAGCCACCCACTTTTGATGGTGAGCATAAGAAGGGAGAACATGCTGAAGCTTGGTTATTGGGAATGAGAAAATATCTCTAGTTACATAGCTACTCCTCTAATATGGAAGCAAGAATTGCCATTTACAATTTACAAGAAAAAGCTTCCATTTGGTGGGACCAGTTGGTCCAAATAAAGCATACCAATGAAAAGAAGATCACATGGAAGCAATTCAAGAAGTACTTTCAGAAGAAGTATCTATCTCGACACTATTATGAGAAAAAGATGGAGAAGTTCTTTGAACTCAAGCTTGGAAACATGACTATGGAAGACTATGAAAGGAAGTTTTTGGAATTGCTCAAGTATGTTGGGTTTCTTAAAAATGAGAAGGTAAAAATACAAAGATTTTTTAGTGGAATACCTTCATCTTACACAGATAGACTTCAACTTGATGAACCCAAGACTCTTGAAGAAGCAATTCGAAAGGCCAAATGCATGTATGACCATAGCAAAAGCAAAGCTGATTTGCAGAATTTTTGGAGAGATAAGAAGAGAAACAAGCAAGATCAAAGGAAAAAGGGATTTAAGCCACCATTCTTTAGGAATCAGTCAAGTTTATATCAACAAAGCAATCCGACCCAACAAGGACCCAAGATGGCAGAGTCTCAAGAAAAAGAAATAAGGCAACAACTCAAGTGTTTAGGATGTGAAGGAGATCATATGTACAGAGATTGTCCTCGTAGGGGAGACAAAATGAGGACTATGCACAACATTCAAAAAGCAAGTACAATGGAGGATGTGGCTAGAGACATTCCCAAAATCTATGCAGCCTTAGATAACAAATAGGCAAAGCATCAATCCAATATGATTAAGGTTGAAAGTAGGATTATCAATCAACCTATTAACATTTTAATTGATTCAAAGACAAATCATAGTTATATTGCTACCAATCTAGTTGAAATATTTCAGTTAAAGAAAAGTAAGCATGATAAATCATGGTTGGTTCAGTTGGCTACTAGAACCAAAAGAAAAATCAATGATATAGTAAAAGGTTGTCCATTAAATATGAATGGACTCCATACATATGCAGATATGAACATAATACCGCTTGGTTCCTATGATGTGCTTACTGGGATGGATTGGTTGGATGCACACTATGTTATTTTGGATTGTCATAACAAGACCCTCACTTGTCTTGATAAAGGAGAGCAAAAGATAGTGAAAGGCATTCCAAGGCCTGTTTCCATAAGGCAAATTTCGATTGTACAGTTAAAAAAGTGTTTCAAAAAAGGATGTCAATTGTATGCAGCTCATGTGGAGGATCCAAAAAAGGGTAAAGGCCCCTAATTGGAGGATTTTCCAGTGTTACAGGAATTCTCGGATATGTTTGAAGAAATACCAAGTTTGCCACCTAAAAGAGACGTTGATTTCTCTATTGACTTGGTACCTGGAGCTACCCCAATTTCCAAAATTCCATACAAAATGAGTACACCTGAGTTGAAGGAATTACAGGTGCAACTGAAAGAACTATTGAATGTTGGTTTTTGTAGATCGGACAGGTACTACTGCATAGGTCAGGTATCAGGCATGTAGGAATCGTCCATATTTCCTCTCTAAGTGCTTGCTTGAGAGAGCAAGTAACTATTGTATGTCTTTCTTAAGTCTAACTTAGATAAAGCTCATTAATTAACTTAATGTTGACTAATGACTATAAAGTGAACTTAAGATTAAGTCGCGATCGTTGATTTTAAGTGAGGCTTGAGATCTAATCTCAGCCATCGATCACTTTGGAGATCTAGGGTTACGGTTTTGGTCATTGAGATAATATAAAAGAAATCCTAAGGAGAGGAGGAGACTGGCAACAATCACACATAGTGAGTGAGATCTCATTGAGTGGGTGGAGAAAGACTTCCATCCAAGTGTGAGGGTAGGGGCCGAGCAACGAAGCAAAGGGGCAACAAAGGAAGTACCACGCAGGTGTGATAGGCTACGCTACTTCTTGTTTTGTATATTCCTCAAGAGGGCCATTATCCCAAGACAAGAACCCATGATTTTTAAAGTTTATATAAATCATCTATTGCTAGTCTTTCCCCAGTTGGGGTTTTCTAAGGTAGTCAAATGTGTGATGATCTTCCTGTGTTTTTTCGTTGCGTAATTAGTTAGGAGTTCAATGTGTTTTTAGAGAATAATTGTTGTAAATTATTCGAGTTTGATAACCAAATATGGGCTTGTAAAAGCTAACACGGTATTGTTGCCACATCCATAGTAGTAGGGGCTACCATGATTGCAGACCAGTTTTGAGCACATTCCTGAGCCAGTAATTTGTTATCTTATGCACGAGATCAGTAGTTGATGAGCAATTTTGATGATGATCACTCTTATATTCAATGGGCCTAGAACATGTACATAGTTAGTTTCATGCCAGGACTAAGCCTCATGACCCCATGTCAATGACTGAGTTAGCCATTTTTCACCTTACAAAGCAGAGATGATGATGGTGCCCCATGATGCAGACATTAGCAATGTCCCAGTGTTCTCCAAATGTTACAGATGCAACTGCAAGTAAATGACCCAACAAGTATATGGTTATTGTATTGGGATGTTTATCTTGCTTGTTTACTTATCTTAGTAGTTGGACTCGGTATATAGTGGTTATGCATCGGTGATCTTCTATCTTATTATTTATTCGTGGTTCAAAGTGGAAGTGATTAAGTTGCTTTGAGTGAGAGGTTCTTGTGTATACTCATTGGTCATGCCCTTATCATAGTATGGACTTGGTCATTCCCCATAAGTCTTTGCTAGTCATGGCTTCATCTATTCACTATCTCAGTCCACCCGTTATCTTCCATTTTTTATATGATCCCGACTTACACCTTGACTAGTGATATCGAGGACTCCCCCCACTTATGCCTCTGTGTTGGATAGACTCTATGTTTACCTTGTGTTTCGGCTTTGGAGTGTGTGGCTTTTGTCACAAGATGTTATCCTGTAGTCCTCAAAAAAAAGTACTCCTAAAGCATTGGATCGCATAAATGTTATGTCTAAATGGATGCAAAAAGTCAGCCACAAACAGTGTTGCTAAACACTAAAGCAAATAAATAAAATGTCTTTCGTAGCTAGTCAGTTGCCAAGGGACGAACACTCATCCTTTGTATGATGTAAGGTTGTTTTCCCCTACAGGGCAACAGGGTGGTAACTCCATCGCACCTATGGACGGTGGCAGACAATGGTGATAAGACTGAGTCATTATCTGAGACCCGCAAGGCTATTCAGAGCACCTGCCCTTGGAGGATGGCTAGTGAAAGTTGATTAAAAGTTAAATGTTAAATGTAAATCTTAAATGTGCAAAAGCTGACAGTAAATCAAATGCAATAAAGATTGCTTGTCTAGAGTCTATTGGGAACATTCTAAGCACTCTACCCATTTGTGAGGCACCACCATTCCCTAGTGTCTTCTATCTGGCATATGTATAAGTGATTTCCCCTTCTCCCTCATGTACGAGAGGTCACGGTGTTGAGGTTGTTAAGTCAAATTCCCTTAGCCTAGCCTTGTTTCATCCACCTTAACCCATAACTAGCAAAATGGTCAAGTATGTAAATGAGTATACACTTGAGGCTTTTATTTGGAGTGATCGATTGCTTTGATCTAGACTTATTATTGATATTTATGTCTATGATTGCCATTAAAATGCCACTTAATGCTTTAGTCTTGCTACTAATATAAATAAGGGAGGATATTTCATCCATTTGTAAATGCAGGATCAGTTGTTTTCAGTCTAGGTCATTGTTTTGATCTATATGACCTGGTCAAACCAGTTTCAGCCCAAGTCAACAACAAGTTCCAGGATGAGTTTGGCCGACAAAGTTCGATTTTGGTTATTTATGGCCCTTTGATGTTCATTAGATGGTTCCATGCTCCAGACATTGATTTTCCATGGTGGCTTGCATTAATTTTATTATTATCAACAGTTATAGACCATATTTTTATTATTTGGGCATGGATGGACTTACAGATACATCTCTTGATGGACATATGGTGTATGAGTACACATTCCTAGTAGATTCGAACATTCTGAGTCCATTGGTGCACTTAGATCTCAGTTCTGAGTACGGGTACTTGACTATATGGCTAGTTTATCTTCCAGCAACAGAGTACCATGGAAAAATAGCATTAAAAAGGTGAAAATGGCTCACAAGGAAATCGATTTGGCTTAGTGGGGCAAAGAAATGGCATGAAACTTGTTCAAGGCATATGAGTGATGCTCTAGACATCTTTCGACATGGTCTTCATCTATTGTTTTGGTCCACACGACTTCATCCTCATCATTGGGGGCGTCATCTTCTATGTTGGGGGCACACGTCCTAGAGTTCCTTGGTCATCACATGTTGTATCTTACATTGATGTATTAGGGAGTGCTAGTGGAGTGAAGTTTCTACCTCCTAACCCCCCTTTATCATGTTATTATGATGTTCCTAGTCACATCTTATGTCATACGTCTTTCATAGGGCGTCTTTAAGGGAACGCATCCCCCCTCATTAAGTGATCTCATGTATATTAAGCTGGCACATGTTTAGTCGTTGATCTTGATGTATGATCTTTTGATCCTAGCCCTCCATACTTTTGGGTTTACGGTTTTTTATTGTGAGGATCTATTTATATGATCTCTCACCCATTTGTAAAGGACTTTTGGCTCTTGGAAATATTGGTAATAAAGGAAGATTTTCTTAGATCTCTTGTGAAAGCTTTGATGAATGTTCTTGCACATGATTGGAATGCCTCTTTCTTAGACATTTGAGTTGATTCAATGTGGTTTTGAGACAAATTTGGTGAAGGCTGAATTGATTTGTTGTAGGGGTGCAATTTGGTTCGAGGGTTTGATTGTGAGGGATATCCATCTCTCCTTTGGCAAATAGCTTCATCTCAAGGAGTATCCAACTGTGATTTTGTCCATTGAGTTATTTTCTTGAGATGCCTTGGATAGTTTTCTCTTTTGCTTGTAAATCAAATCTAACAGTAGTTGTTTGAATTTGCAAGTTGAAGAGAGTGCACTTTCTCCATTGGAGCAACTCGATCTAGCTTGGAATCACTCGAATCTAACTCAAAATTGTAACTAAGTGAAAGGATCATCAATGTGCTTGGCGACCGTAAGATTTTCAAATAAGATCTATGAAATTTTTCTTTGTTTCAATTTTTTATTCCATTAGTCATTAAAATTTAAAAGTTTAAAACCCTCATCTTTTAGATCTAGTAGATCAGGCGATCTATTTGGCTTGAAAATCAAAACCCAAGTTAGAAATAAATAAAAACCCCTAGAGACCAAGTTTGGACCAAAACCGACTCCATTTTCCCTTGATCTAGCACTGGTTCTCCTCTAGGCAATTCGCCCTCCATGGGGATTTGATCATTTATCCCGATCTAACATTTGGGTATTGTTTAATTGTCCTCTAAAGCCTAGATCTAATCTCAAGCAACCAATCTAAGTGCCATTTGCTCCTTAAACCCTCCCATTTTGACCATCTTGTATTTTATTGCATAAACCCTAGGTGGATCTAATTTGAGTATTTGTTATTGGCACTAGATCTATCTAGATATACTACTTTAAATCCATTGTGGTGATACGTCTTCAAGGCTGAGCATTTCTACTATCTTTAAGCCTCCTCAACCGGTCCCTAATTCTCCTATCCCACATACACTTCCTAGATCTAGATCAATCAACTCAAGATCTCATCCCTTCATCCCATTCGCATCACTTGGTGTGTCTTGTGTTGGTTCGCTAGCCCTCATAAGCTAGCTAGGGTCTTCCCCTTGATCTTGCTCCCAGTCGGATCTAAAGTGACAAGAGCCCGTTTAGTGTGACAACCATTCAAATAGTGGTGAACGAGGCCCTTGCGAGTGTCACGGGTTTAGTTACTCACCTCTACCATCCCGGATAGGATACCTTTAGTGGCAACTACTAACTTTGTGATAACATTCTTTGGCATCGTTGCTCAGGAGGTAGAGGCTTGCCATTGGTGTCTGCGAGTCATTCTTCATTGTGTTAATCAAAGAAGGAGGTTCATATGGGACAAAAGAATATTAGATTCATGAAATATTTACGAAGAGGAAGAAAATGCAGCTGAGCTTAAAATCCTCCTTCAATTTTGATAACCTGCAATGCTTCACAACTAAACACAACCCATGATCAAATCCAGTATATTTTAATAAGAGAAATTTTGGAGAGCCCAAGTATAACTGACTACTTTTGGTTACTCTTTGACTTCAAATATAAAACATAGGTAAACAAGTTGAAACTACAAATTCTTACCCAATGGATTAACAATAATCTTCTAAGCTAGGATAGATCAATGAGATTGCAAAAAGAAGTAAAACACAGAAAGCTATCACCTCATATGTGGATCAAGCATTCCCAATCAAGACAATTGCACCATATGCACCTCCAAAGCCTCAAAATTTATTCAAAATCTTTGCACAAAGGAAAAAGCATTACACAACAATATTAGCAGAGGTTCCTTGCATCCATCCTTAACAATGGAGCAAGCACGTGCTTTTATAACATAAGAGAGGAAGAGAGGGAGAGTTAATGAGCCAACTAGGGAAAGAGGGGCGCATATCCCAATCAATGGAGAGATTTGGGGATGGAACAAAGGCTTAACTAAGCATTGGTTGGCGCCATGAGATGAGGTGGACTCCACCTCAACAACAGGGCACCCCTCTCTACCTTGAAACCAACACCCAACGAATAGCAATGAGCCAACAAGGAAAGCTGCCCAAGTCATGAAGGAGGGCACAAATCCCAAGGAAGGTAAGCTCACAATGCTTTGATCTTGATCTGAATGTGATCTGAGTTGATTGGAATCTCCTCCGATAATGATTGCCAACTGGACTGGGCCTTTATTTGACTCAAATCCCTCAATTTTAGAGAAATTATTTTTCTCCAAACTTTATTATTTTAATTAAATAATTCTTCGTAATTATTTTCGAGAGAATTTTTATTATTCAAAACTTAGGAAAAGTGGGTTTAGGGGTTTTGTGGGTGCTCTAGGTTAGAAAATGAGCACCCCCATGGCAAATTTAACCTTCTAACTGTTAGAGTTTGTACTTTAATTCAATATTATCTAGGATCTTTAACTAAAATAATAACAAGCATAGCAAAACACAATAGACACAATAGTTTTCCTCGGGGAAACCATAAAGGAGAAAACCCCGCAACTTCCTCAAAGATAGATTTGTCACTAATACAATATCAAACCAAAAATGGAAAACCCAAAATATGTCTTCTACAGCTTTCTCTCTTTCTCCTCCAGCGAACTTGTCTTCTCTCCCTTGCTATGTGAACTTGTGTGAGTGAGTAGTGTGTCCAAATGAGAGAGAAAGGCTCTCTATTTATACTTTACTTTTGACTTGACCTTTTGCCTAACTAGGTCAACCTCACTAAAACTGATTGGGCCGACTTCTCTAGAGAGACTCAATAAACCCTTTTACATTTAACTCTAGGGGATCTGTTGCCCCGACTTACAATGGAGATTTTACCTCAATGACTTTGCATGACCAAACATAATAATGACATTCCCAAACGAAGGAAAAACATCTCTGTCGGGAGTACAAAATAAAATACAATAATAATATCAATATAAAATACAAGTGAATATCTTCTGAAGTTACATTTACATCAACACTAACCACACTTTTATCACTTTTTTATTTTTTAATTAAATCATTAAAAAACCTCGTTTAACGAGAAAAAACATTTTTGTCTGAACTAAAAGAAAATCCTAGGGGACCTAGTGGAGGTCCATATGACTCAATTTTGATGGTTAGCATGTGAAAAATACATAAACACATAGACTTTAATAACCTCCCTAGGTTCGACCACCATGGTAAATACTCCAGCTTTGGAGGTGTGAGTGAAAAACTCAAGAATTATACGCCACTGAAGCGCAACGCATAATTCCTAAGGAAAAAAACACTCTAGAGTATCCCCCTGATAGCCAAACCTAAGGTTGGCCAAGTCTTTTACAAAATGACCATGCTTAGACCAACTTATTACAATTCCCCCATGGAGGTCTGGACATGCAATTATTACAAAAGGGGCCAAAATTGGCCCTAAAAAAGTATTCTGAACTTCTGAAAACTGATGATGAACACTTTACATGTTCATGAAACTAGTGGCTCACAAGAAGTCCAACTATGGTACAAAATAGTTGGTAACAGGTCTCAAAAATCCATAAGTTGTGGCTAGAGGTCTTTTCGAGGAGTTTTGGTCCAGATTTGGAGGGTTTATTCGAAGGACTATTGTAGTGTTGTTGTAAACAAATCCAGCAATAAGAAAAAGACAAACATTTGTTGGTTTTCCCCGAAGGACTGGGGTTTCCAAGGTAAATCCTTGTGTATCTTGTGTGGTTGTTATTTTGTTCCACTATGCATTTATATGGTTGTTTAGACAATGTATTTTCAGTTGTAATGTTCAGTTCTGCAATATGGTTATCTACTAGTTGTAACTGAAGTAAACATTAAAGAAGTTGTTAATCAAGGGTTTAAACATAAAACTTCACATGGTATCAGTGCAGGACTGAGATACCAGCATGAGATCAAGAAATTAAAAAAAAAAAAATTAAGTACCGTACGACCACAATACGGGTTGTACAACCTCTGATTGTGCATCGTATAGATTCATCGAGGACAGATCATTTTGCCAGTGTCAATGTGGATTGTGGATGTCGTGAGGGCGTCATCGAGCCACGGATCGAGCTAGGAAGAGCCAACAAGTGGGAGGAGTTGAGTCTCGACTAGGGTTGATGAGCCTACGGAGACACATTGGAGGCAAACGAGTGGCAAAACAAAAAGGACGTGATGTAGCGAGCACGAACGTGAGAAGCTGTCTGGAGATTGACCTCAATGTGGAGACAGACGGGCGATGAATGAGGAGGTAACGGGTGTTGTGATTGTGGGCACACGGGAGGAGCAACCCATAGAGGGAACTAGTGGGCAACAAGTGGCGAAGGTACTGCAGACACTGACCAAGTGGAGGTTTAGATTGATACCGACGAACAAGGCAAGCAACAACAACCTTGGACGAGAAGGATCAATGACCAGTGGACGGGCCGCACAGTGGTGGATTCGTGAAGGCAATCTTACGTGGTGCCAGTACCAGCGTGCCTACAGATGTGCCCCAAGAGAAAGGGTTATTTTTTTTTACCAGGAGGGGTGTTTACCAGCTTTTTCTGAGTGGGGGTTATGGCCAAACCCTCTGGTTTCTCCCTTGGAAGTACTATGGCTTAGTGGCATTGTTGACTGCCTCATGAAAGGGCTTGAAGCCATGAAGTTGGTGTTTGGGGCTTCCAGGGGTGGGTCACTAGGTCACATGACCCCAACCTTGATTTATCATTCCGGTGGCAAATCTTTCAGTACTGAGGCATATGTTTCTCTTCCATGCCACCTTCCACACCCTCCCAATCCTCCAGTTCACCAGTGCCCTCTCTCCTTGGGCTCCGCTTGATGATGACGTCATCCTCCAGGCCAGGCTACAATGCTTGATGAGGGGGAGCATTGAGGGATTTTCACTACTATTGAGGTTAGATGGAGCATGACAACCCCCCCCCCTCCGCATTCCGACCTTCAGAACGGAGTGATATGCTTACTTTTAGTTGTTTAGTCATGTGTGAGTAAATTCTGGGGAAAATGCCCCAAATTACCCACATATTTGATTATTTTATATTTTTTTGTTTTAATTTTAAGTTGACATTTTAAAGACATGTCGGCCTAGATATTTTTATTTTTTAATAAAGTGAGTGTGAGAAAGTATAAATACACTTCTCCTCACTTCATTTTAACATAACAACTTATGGGATAAAACATCTTATGCTAATTTTTTCCCTCACTAGGGCTCTTGATTGATGCGCACCTCTTGAGGAGGATTCTACTTGTGGTTTGGAGCAATTCTCTTGGAGTATATTTTGTTCATGCTTCTTCGCTAAGGTGGTGCTAGAGTTGTTGGTTTAACACATGGGCAAGGAGGTATCCATGTTCTCTTTTGATGTCTCTTTGTTAATTGTTGGAGAATGATGCTTGTTTAGGGTTGAACGGTAGCCATTAATGTTGCATTTTGTCTCAACTAGTTCATTTTCTACCTTTAGTCACCATAGCATTGTTAGGACCTGTTGCCGCCGGAACACGCACCTGGGTGTTATCGCAGCAAAAATCTTCAAGCTGCTTGGGTGCATTCCTTGGGTGGCAAGTCTCGAATCAAGTACTGTCACTTGATCTTGACTCCTTCGTTTAGGCAAAACTCCTAACGAAGCCAAGGGGAGTAGTCCCTATGAGTTATTAAGCCTGAATAAGCTTTAGGTTTATGATTGGGTAAGTTGTTTAGGAGTTTTGAAATCAATTTACTAAAAGCAAAAATCACTTGCAAGTATAACTTTAGATCAACAGCATAAATTAATCATATAACACATGAGATCTAAATCAAAGATTGAAAAATATAAAATATAGACAAGATCAGTGCCAAAAATGGAGTCAAAAATGCATGTTATTGTATTGTAAATGTTTTGCGAGTGTTTCTTGTTCAATTTTAAATTATTATGAGATGGGATTTGATTACAGGAAGGGGGAGCTCCAAATATACCGTGAGGTACAAGGAGTAATGTTCGGAAGTAAATTAATGGTGGCTCCTCACGAAGACGTGTGGGCTGGAATGGAGTCTCGAGGACAGTGTTCAACACTACACCAACAAGGGTGTTGTCTAACTGTGCCCTGAGGTCGCCTCCCAGTGGTTCCCGCTTCTCCTGAGAAATTTCCCCACGCAGTAATTAAGTTCTTAGTGCCGAATTTTCACTATATTCAGGGTAGTTAATTCTATTAGTATGAGTTGTTTATTTAGATGTGAAGAATTAAAGAGTAGTTACAACTCTTTCTGATTTCCCGCGAGCCCAGGCAAATGCCCGCATGGGGAAATAGCATACTTTGAGTTGGAACTAAATGTTTATTCCATTTGATTGCAAAAAGTAAATAACTGAAGTAAAGTGTTATACTAATTACTACAGGCAAGGAGTCTCTTTTTTTATCATCCGATCACGTACTTAGGCAAATCCCTTTATGTGACGACGAGAGCATACTTCGGGAGAGCAATGCCCAAGTTCGTTACTTTAAGAAAATCAAAGACTGAAAGTAAATTGTTGGACTAATTACTACACCACGAATATATTTTTCCCTTTCGGTACTTCCGTAGAGCGTGGTGGGTTAGTATTGATTTTCTTGGCAAAAATACTTTGAAAAAATAAACTTGCTTGATATGTAAAGTATACTGCCTGCAAAAAATAGAAATTAAGTGTTCCTACGTCCCGAGTGAGTTTGAAGATCGATATTTGGATCAGACAATTCAAATGTTAAATTTTAGTACCTGATTGGTTTATTTAAACAGGAAATAAAGTTTGTTAGAAAAATTCACGCCATAAAAAGATGTGAATCTCCCCAAGGGGTGTGGGTGTGGGTGTTGGGTAGCCCACTTGCTCTTCCTTTTATTTATGATTTACAATGAATTTTTTAAAGCAAAAATGTCTTGGATCTTTACAGATTTAGATCCAAAAGGCTTACAAAAATGCAAAGGATAAATGTCGGTTGAAGTTGGGATGCCTCAGGAAACTCCGAAATGGCCCAAACTTGAATTTTTTTACCAAAAAGTGCCAAAACCTGCTAAAAAGTAAAACAGGACAGCGAGCTAATTAGTACTTAAAAATGCCCAAAATCACTTTAAAAGTGATTTGGGTGACTAAAAATATTTATGGAAAAATTTCTAAGCTAAACTACTTGCAAAAATTAAATGAAAATGACTCAAAAGGACAAGTCCTTTTGAGGATCTTGGCTCGCTTTTGAGTGCAACCAATGAAGCAATTTTTAAATTGCTAAATAAACTTTAAAACCCAATACAAAGCTACTCTAAGAAGCCTTAAGATTTTTCAATAAATTACTTGCTTGAGGAAGCTTAAAAATGCTAGATCTAGTGCGGAATATAAACTTTTAAAACTAAGATCTAAGCAAAATACAAAATCAGATCTATGTATGATATTTCTTTTCAACAAAAATAGATTCGAGAAGAACAGTAAGCAAGGAGATTTTCTTTAAACTTATGAAGAGAAAGAAAGGAAGAAATGAAGCTTGGTGTTGGATGGATCAACAGAAGAGACTTTCGGTGACAATTTGTGGACTATGTTGGATGAATCCTTGGAGAATAAGAGAACAAACTTGTTCCAATACTTTTCCACGCTTTGTAACCTGTAATTAATTAGAAACTTGCCAAAGAGATTATGAGATCCGATAATAAACACATAAGAAATCAAGAAGGCATGTCAATAAACTTATTAAACAATGCTACATTAGATCTCTAGATATGCATGATTAAAAGAAACTAGCAATAAGCTTATTACTTGATCATTTCCTATCAATTGATACCAATCCTTTCAAGGCCAAATTCACAATACGATTGAACAAAAATCTAAAGACACATGTTACCTTAATACAACAATGATCATCCACAAGAGAGCATGGCACCATGTAGCCTCCAAAGCTTCAACTTTATTCCAACAACACACAATAGAAAGTATTACAATAGCAAGCTTCTCTCAACACAACTCCAACTAGTTTGCAATGAGGGAGAAGCTTGTTTAAATAGCAAATGGGAGAAGGTAGGGCGTATTAGCTCCATGAAGGGAGAGGGCACATCACATGAGAGATATGGGGGATTTGTCTGTTGTGATTTGCATGAGGAGGTGCCACATCTCCATAAGGAGATGCACCCTCACCAAAATCCTAACCAACCCACTTGAGAGACGCCACATAACACAAAACCTTAATCCACATGAAGGATGGCGCAATCTTCAACTTGAGAGTGAGAGCGAGTCCAAGCAATAATCAAGGGATTGGATTGGAGCGTTTAAAGGGATAAGTGGGAGTTAGGGGATGAGGTGGACGCCACCTCACAAGAGGTGCGCCCCCTCCACATTGGGATCTCCTCCCATTTAATGCAAGTCGCCCATGCTAGCATTCATGTGAAGATGTAGAGGGAAGGCACACTACTAAACATTAAAATAATGCCACCTCATAGTTTGACCTCCATCCAAGTTGTAGATCACTTTGAAGAGGTCGCCCTCCATGTGACATGGCATGCCAACTCATTTGGCACACACATGCCAAATGACCTTTTTATTATATTTTTTATTTTTTGCCTCCGTACAAATTGTGGTTTTTTAGCATTTATTTGCCAATTTGTCACGTCTTTAAGGAATAATGCTCCCAGAGACGACATAGTCACCCGGAACATGGAGAAAGTGGGTCCTAGGATAAAGAGGACGCTTTGAGTGTGAAAACAAGCATCCCCACGCCAAAATTCACCTCCAGACCACACTTTTATTACAATTTGAATTTTTCCATTTAAACCATTAAAAAATGGTCTAGTTTTACAGAGAAAAAAAAAAAAAAATATATATATATATATATATATATATATTCTTCGGAAATTAAAAAAAACTTAGGGGGACCAAGCTCATGTCCATACGACTCAATTTTAATATCTAGAATGGTAATATACATTGACACTTGAACTCTAATAACCTCCTAAGACCGAGAAATCATGCCGACCACCCCAACTTTGGAGGTATGAGTGAAAAACTCAAAAATTATAAGTTGTGTATTCAACAACATATAAATGACAAGGTAAAAAACACTCTGGGCTAGTTGGACTAATAACTAAGTCCTAGGAAAGTTGAGTCCTTTACAAAACCATCGTGCTATGACATTTTTTACAATTTCCTCGCAAGCATGGACAAGTGATTTTATTATAAAAAAAAGGGCCAAAGTGGCCTGCTAATACTTCTGATCTTCTGATTATGAACAAGTAAACTTGTTCTATCTTCACAAGCTCACTTGAAATCACCTAAATGCAACTTAGCTGATAAAAAGACCTTCTCCAAAGGGGTCCTTCTTAGGCTTGAGCTTTAGGTCTTCAAGTTTTGCTACAACTAGGTCTCCTTAAACCAACCTTTGAGGTTGTTGAGAAAGGCCCTAGTTGCCAAACTTGCCAAGCACCATCTCAAGAGGGAGGCCTCTTTCTTTGATGCCCTAGTGTTAGGCTAGAATCCTCTAAAAGCCCTAAGTTGTACCTTTTTCTACTTTTTCTAAACCCTAGATTTGTAAATTTTGTAATTGTTAGACTAGCTAATTTGTTTCTTCGATTAATTAGGTTTGTTTATTTTTATTTTTATTTTACTTTATTTTCATAAAATTAATTTTTTAAATTCTAAAAACCCTAATTTTTCTGCTCCTAAAACCTAGTTGCAGACCTCCTTGGCCCTGACGACCCTCCCTCTCTCTCTCTCTTATACCTTCACTTCCTTCTCCTTCCAGCTCGCCTTCCTTCCCTTCACCTTTCTCCACCCTCGCCCTCCTTCATCTCCAGCTTGGCCTCCCTTTCCCTTTTATCCTCCTTCTCCATTTCTTCGCTCCCCCCTTTCCCTCTCTGTTGGCTGCCATCCTTTCGCTGCCTCCCCTTTTTTCCCTCTTCTCCTTCGTTTTCCCTTCCATCTTCATCATCTTCACTTCCACTTCCCTCCTCCATCCTTACCTTCCTTTCACAGCTCTCCTTCCACCTTTATTTCCTCTCTTCTCCCATTCGCTTCCTCCCTTGTCACCATTTTTTCTCCTCTCTATGAAGCAACCACTACAGGACAGTCCTAATCCCTGCACACACATACGGTAAAGAGGTTCGAACTTTAGAGTTAGTAGGTGGTCTTTACAAGGTCATTTATATGCCACTTGTGGTCAACTATAGTGCAAAAAAAAGTCTGAATTTTACTCAAAAGGAGGTCTGATTTTGGCTTGAAGGATGTCTGAAAAATACATTTATACATAGTCTGAAATTTGCCTTTGTTGACAGACATCTATGCACGAAACTTGAAGAGAATGAGCAACTAATTGTGTTTTTCAATTATCATTTGGTCTGCTGCCCATTTGGCACATTTACAAAGTCTAAGAGTACTTATTTACTGCTGTCGTACAAGTCTGAAACTTACTGTCAGTACAGCATTAAAATTTTGATGCATAAAGTGGGTGTGATTTGAAGTATTCTGTGTGCATAAGATTTGTATAATTGATGCATTCATTTCATTACCACATACTTGTTACATGACTGTAATAAATGTTGGAATTTGATATCGTTTAGGTAAGTACTAGTCTTAAGTAGTAGTTATTGGAAAGTCATCAACTGATTGCCCCTTTTTGACACACGCTTACATGATAAATGGTGGTGAATGATCTATTGTGTGCTAATGGTGTAAGTGTGGATGGTTTGGATATTTGGATAGATGCTCTTACATTTCATTGGATGATTTGTGGTTACGTTATTAATGAATGGTCTCTCCCTTGTGCTAAAACCCTATTGATTGCTTCCATTGATAATCTTTTGCAGTAATGAAGTTACGTACTTGTCTTTGACACATATTATCTTCGCATCTACAAAGCACTAACTCAAATAGTATTTCTTCTTTAGTTGCTTAAATTTATTGTCTAGTATGTCATCTATATTGTTGTCGTAGAAGACATAGTTATTCTTGTGCTAAGCTATCCTGCAGGCTACATAAAGGCCCTTCCCCTTGGAGGTTCCGACTCTCCGAAGAAGTTAGGGAATTGGCTAAGGTGACAGTGGTCACTTCCCTCATATTTGTCATCAAAGGCTAGCCCTGCTAGTTCAGCCGGTAACAGGCGACAGTGGAGCCCAACGGAGGTAAGGCAAAGCTCGACCGTGGAAGTAAAGGGGCATAGGCTCGTGGGCATGTGCTGCTACAAACAACAGGGTGTAGGTGGAAAGTCAAAGCCGTCGACAACTGCAAGCAACCTAGCTGCGGCCTCAGGAAACTACAGCAGAAGATTCACGTCAATAGAGAAAAGGCACCACCACCAGTTAGTGGGTTAACCATCGTAAAGAGAAAGACAACTGATAGTTGTCAAAGCCATTTGCCATTCAACAAACCTTGGGCAAGTTGGGAAGTCGAGCAAGGCCAAAGACAGTTGGGCAAGCCCGAGCAAGGGTAGAGGTGGCCAACAAAATTCCGAGCAATCGAGCAAGGGACGATAAGCCCTAGGGGCAGCCCAAAAATTGCCCAAGAAAGTCCAAGCAGGCCCTGAGCAAGGGGAGGTAAATTTTTGGCAATTGTCATGGACACATGGACATTGGCAGAGGTGTTGAGCATTGTAGTAGTGTCGACGACTACAACAGTATTGGCATGTGATTGGTAGAGTTATGTGGTGTTTTCTACGGGGTTTTCAGTGATAGCATCCAGTACCTTGTTTGAGATGACACTGATGGAAGAGGAGCACAGATCTTCATATCTGAGTGCATCAAATGCAACTGGGAAGTCTTCCAATTCAGAGGGAGCGGCTACTGCAACAACAGATGTGTTTGATCCTAGTGGAAGTACCTTCCTCACTAAGAGAGAGTGTCTGTTTTTGTAGCTCAACAAGTACTTCTATGTTGGGGGTGAAGGAGCCAATGATTCCTAGACATATATTGTAAAAGTGGATTCATAACACCTCATGTAAATGGTATTAGAGGGTCCATGGTATTATGTGTCCCATGGTATCAAAGGTCCCATGGTATTGAGTCCATGGTATTTGCATGAGTGTGAGATTATAAAAGGAGCCTTAGAGTATGAGTTCAAACATCGCAATTGCAAGAGAAGGGTTTCTTCTTGTAATGAGTAGTCCAAATCTAAATTTGAGATCATAGTTTTTCCAGGGGAGAGTTACTTCTCTATTGTCTATTGGATCCAGGGTGGATCTAGAGTTTGTCTATCCAGTTTGCAAAGAGAATTTGGGGCATCTTCCAGTATGGTTTAGTCTCAGAAAGCCATAGGTTGTGACCAATGTTATCGAAACCGGCAAAACCAGTCGGTCCAACCGGTTTAGAAGGGAGACCCGTCCGGTCAGGGTCCTGAACCAACTGAGCGGGATTTTGACTCGAACTGGCCGGTTCCATACGAAACCGGTCAAAACCACCAAACCGGCCAATTTTGACCAATCTGTACTGTGTCGTACAATCATGGACAGGGGACCCACGAAACTCAATTTAAAAAAAAAAACACAAAAAAAGGAATCCAATGCACCTAACCTAACCCTAAGCCTGTGTTGAAGCTATTTAAAGACCCCCCCGCCCCCTAAGTTACTCACACTATTCATTCCATCTCTTTTGGAATACTTAAGAGCTTAATTTCTTAGGCAGTTTCAGAGTCTTCTTGAGCTAAGTTTGATGGGTGGTTTGCAAGAACTTCTTTGGCAGATTCAAGTGTCTTTTGCAAGCAGATTTGGAGGAGATTCGAAGCCTTTTTTCTTGGAGCAGATTTGGAGCAATTACATGGACTATTTTGGAGGTTTTGAAGGGTTTTTTGCAAAATTTGTGGACTGTTATCAGCTTGTTCTTTTGTTGTTGGCAACGACAATTCCTCTCAAGCTTTGCTACATTTCTTCTTCTTTCTCAAAGGTATGTCAAGACTCAACACTCAACACTCATTTTCTCTTTAAATTTGTTTTTATTCTTAGTTATTAATAAATTCTAGGGTTTTATTTCCAGCTTTTGTTTGCCATGGCTCCAAAAGATAAGAGGGATCTAGCATGGAATCATTGCCAATTGGATGACAGTGGGAAAAAAATATGCAATTATTGTGGGAAGAAAATAGGCTGGGGGGGTATCCATAGGATAAAACAACACTTAGTCGATGCTAGCGGCAATGTTGAACCCTGTAAGAAAGTCTCTAATGATCTTAGAGCAGAGATGCTAAGTAGTATTGAAGTCTACCAAGAAGAAAAAGCCAAGACAAAGAAGCTTCAAAAAGACATAGGGAGAAGTTCAATGCCATTTGAGGATGATAGTGACTATGAGGGTGATGATCATGAAACCCCTCAAGGTCATATCACTAGTTTTGAAGAATCCTCCAATTTTCCTATTAGGGGGAGAGGTGGACCTAGAGCATCCAATTTGAACCTGAAGAGGCCACGTAAGGCCCCGACCAATAGTAGAGGGCTTGACTCTTTCTTTGTGCCGCACACTACCCCTGGTGCCCAACCCACCATTGATGCTAAATGGAAGAAAATGGAGAAGGAGGCTGCTTGGGAATGCATAGCTAGATGGTGGTATGATGTAAACATATCTTTCAATGCAACTAATTCTTTTTATTATCAACCTATGATAAATCTTATAGCTTCATGTGGTTCGAGCTTCAAAGGCCCTAGTTTTTATGATATTAGAGGGTCGCTTTTACGAAATGAAGTCCAAAAAATAGATGAATATCTGAAGGAGTTCAAGCAGTCCTGGAGTAGAACAAGGTGAACAATAATGTCTGATGGATGGAGTGATGGAAAATCCCACACCATTATCAATTTGGACCTCATGCTAGAGGATATTGGCAAAATTGAGTGGGTGAAGAAGTGTGGAGCAAGCAAAATCAATAACCGGGTACATCTACAACCACTCATGGGTTTGAGTCTTATGAGGAAGAACACTGGGGGTAAAGAGCTACTTAGATCAGTTGTTACACGATTTGCAACAAACTTTCTTTCATTGCAATCCCTTGTTGATCAAAAAGCCAACTTGCAAACGATGTTTTCTTGTGATGAGTGGAATGAATCTCAATGGAGTAAAAAGGCTAAAGGGAAAGATATAGCTGACAAAGTGTTTGAAAAAACATTTTGGAAAAAAGCAAAAGAGATAGTTTTATTAAGTGAGCCTCTTGTGAGATTGTTGTGGATAGTAGATGGTGATAAACCCGCCATGGGTTTTATTTATAAGGTCGTGGATCAAGCCAAAGAAGCAATAAAGGCAGCATATGGTGATAAAAGGAAAAAGTATTTTCCTATTTGGAATATCATTGATGACAGATGGAACAGACAACTCCATCGTCCTTTGCATGCAGTTGGCTATTACTTAAACCCAAGGTAAGAAATCTCAAAATTCATATTCAAAGTTATAAGTTTTCTTGTAATTTCAAACTTTAAAATTCAAAGTTATAAGTTATAATTTCAAATTCACTGACAAATATTTTTTGTCTTTTGAACTTTGAACTTTTGAAGGTACCACTATACAAAAGACTTTGAAACAAATGATGATGGGGAGGTAAAAGACGGATTGTATAAATGCATTGAGCGCATGGTTCCTGATGCCAAGATACAAGATAAGATACATAATAAGCTATTGCAATTCAATAAGAGTATGGGTAGCTTTGGCATGAGTCTGGCCATACAAGGCAAATCCAAGGATCCACCGAGTAAAAATTTTAAAAGTTTTCAAATTATATTATCCATTGTAAAGAATGAGTTAAATTTCCAAATCCATTTGTTGAAACTTGTTTGCATTCAACTCTTATTGCAGCCTATTGGTGGGGAGTGGGGACAGTTTGGTGGGAACTGCCTTGATTTACAAAAGTTTGCAGTGTGAATATTGAGCCATCCATGCAGTGCTTCTGGATGTGAACGCAATTGAAGCATATTTGAGCGTTATACACACCAAGAAACGAAACCGTTTGGAACACAAACGGTTGAATGATATGGTCTATATCCAGTACAATCTTAGGCTGAGGCATAACCAATTGTTGAACAAGACCCCAGCATTAGGCAACATAACCTTGGATGACTTTGATCCATCATCAGAGTGGGTTGTGGAGACTCAAGAACCACCAGTATTTGATAATGAAGACCTTTCTTGGTTGGATTTGGAACCACTTCTAGAGGTTCCACCTTCAGGGCCAGGGGAATCAAGTGGGGCTCAAAATCCCACTCCTGTAGAGGATGAAGAGGATGAGGATGACAATGAGGAGGAGGATGATGAGGAGTAGTAGACTCTAGTAGCTAGTAGGCTAGTGCCATATGATCAGTTTATTGTTATTCATTAGTACTATGGTTTCTTTTTGGATTGTAGGGGCCATTTAGAGCCTCTATGTTGATGTACTTTGGTTCAAAACCTCATAGATGTATTGCACTAGGTGCTATTTTGGTTATTTGCGCCCATACTTGCTATATATATGAGAAGCTTTGCATATTTGTGTATTAGTGGTTTCGATTCATATGTATGCACATGAATATATATGTTTTTTACAAAATATGAATATTTTATGTATTTTTTAGTAGACCGGTTTTTTTTCCGGTTTTTTTCCGGTTCCGGTCCGGTTCACATTTTGGGCTTCGCCGATTCGATGACCGGTCCAGTTCTAATAACATTGGCTGTGACTAGAGGTCTTTCCGAGGAATTTTGGTCCAGATCCGTAGGGTTTATCCGAAGGACTGTTGTAGTGTTGTTCTAAACAGATCCTGCAATAAGAAGAAGACAAACATTTGCTGGCTTTCCCCAAAGGACTGGGGTTTCCAGAGTAAATCCTTGTGTATCTTGTGTGGTTGCTATTTTGTTCCGTTGTGCATTTATATGGTTGTTTAGACAATGTATTTTCAGTTTTAATATTCAATTTTGCAATATGGTATCTGCTAGTTGTAACTGAAGTAAACATTAAAGTTGTTAATCAAGGGTTTAAACATAAAATTTCACATTTATTTGATTAAAATTTAAAAATACAAACCTAGAATTTTGTTTTGCTCTATGCAGATAGATAGAATATGTTTTGTATTTTGATGACTAATTGGTTATTTTTTTTAAAAAATAGTTTCCTGAGATTGTCCGTTCTGCATTATATAGATATAAAATAATAATAATAATAATAACTAAAAAAAGCATCCTTACAAAGGATTCTCTCAGAAAGTGGAGTTGATTTTGATGATTGTCTTGCTCCAATTGAAAGAGGTTTTGAGATCCATGGGCAAGATACCTAGTTTTTTCAAGTTGTTGATATTTGGCAAAGCCCCTAGCAAAGGGAAAGTTTAAGATGCCAAGGAAGAAGCTTTGTGTGATAAGGAACACTCCCCTCAAAAAGGGAGTGCTGGTTACCTGTTGTTCTAGGAGTGTTTGGCTCTTGCTATAACTATGGCACATCAACGCGAGATAGTTTCATGAGGGCATTTCAACTCATAGCCCATTTTTTTCATCTATTTTAGCACTTAGGAGTTACAATGGACTAAGGGGCACACTACTTAAATTGTTGCATAAAAATATGTGGCGCTGCATAAAAATATGTGGAATAGGTATTTTGGCACATCTGGGCATGTGCCTACCATGCTTGGCACATGTGGGGCGCACTACATGAGTAAGATACTTGGAGAAACATGCTCTGCAAGAGTTGTGAAGTAATGTAACTACTTACCTTAGCACATGTGAGACACTCTAGTTGGTGAAGATTCTCTTGGAAGGCACATGAGCAGATTAAGGTGGACCTAGTCTTAGGGTTTGGTGGAGTGCTCCTTTTTATAGGATTCTATTGTAACTTCTCCCCTCTTCTATTTAATAAAAGAGTATGAGGGGCATTTCACTTCATTGTATTGATTTTGTTTAGGGGAGTTTGTGAAAAGCCAATTTGCTATCGTGTAATCTTATTTTCTGAGTAATAGAAAGATATGTGATTGCTGGTGCAGATTAGTGTGCAGATCTGATATATCTTTTGTTTACTGTTGATTTAGCATGCAGATCTGAATTTTTCCATATCTGATTTTTGTTTATTGTTGTAGTTGATTTATTGCACTGATCTAATAAACAAACACACTGGTGCTGAACTAATATAGCATTCTTATATGTATAGTTTTCAGATCTGCTGTACATATAATGTTGGTTGTTGCTGAACTTATTTAATTTCCAGATCTGATTTTCGGACTTCATTTTATTAGATCTAATATCTGACGGCTAGCCACAGCTAGAATGACCTAACCTTTTGATATACAATGTCTGGACTCTTGAATATAACCTACAATGTTTTGGTGTCTGCAGATCTAAAATTTTGATAGGTGTTTCAAAGGGTTTCTGATTCAACTGTAAGGCTGAAGTCATATGATTGCAGATCCAATGTCATGAGGTGAAAATTCTAACAGGAGGAACATCTAAACAAACAGTTTTCCCTTCCTTCAAGTAACAGCCCTTGATCATAATTTCTATGGAAGAACATTGTTGTTTAAGAAGTGACAAACTCAAAAAGATGATGGCAGAACTTAAATGCAGAAAAGACTTGAAATATCAAGCTTCTCCTTGTATGCACACAATCTCAAGCTTTTCCAGAATGAGGTTGCATGAAATGAGCCCAAAACCCGCTTCATTGTGCACTTTTATATCCTAATTTATGTTTTTTCCTACTATCCATGTCGGATACACCGAAACACACAGGGTCTCAGTGCCGCACACATGTAGGACACAGATTTTAGTGGATTTTATGTGAGTTTGGATGGCATTGCCTCTGATGTAACTTTATTTATCTGCTAGGCTTACTGGTCTTAGATGAGGTCAGTTCTTATAAGGTTTTGCTCACTTATCTAAAATTTTGGAGGAGGTTGTTAATGGGTTTGGATAAGGATGATCATGTTAATCTAAGAAGAGGAAGTGCCCCTGAGACTTTCTGTGTGACAGTTTTGGACAGATTTTATGTGGGTTTGGAGGCATTGGTTCTGATGTAACTTTATTTATCTGCTAGTTTATAAGTGGGTTTATATGTAGGCTTACTGGTCTTAGATGAGGTTGGTTCTGATATGGTTTTGCTAGCTGATCTAACATTTTGGAGAAGATTGTTAATGGGCTTGGATAAGGATGATCATGTTAGTCTACTAAGAGGAAGTGCCTCCGAGACTTTTTGTGGGACACAGTTTTTAGTGTATTTTATGTGGGTTTGGATGGCATTGTTTCTGATGTAACTTTATTTATCTGCTAGTTTATAATTAAGTTTGCTGAGATTAGATGAGGTTGGTTCTATATGATTTTGCTCGCTTACCTAACATTTTGGAGGAGGTTGTTATTGGGTTTGGATAAGGATTATCAAGCTAGCCTACCAAGAGGAAGTGCTCATGAGACCCTTTAAACAATGGTATGTACTGATCATATTTTATTGTTTAGGAGATTTTAGATGAAAATTGTCCTGGTTCACTGTATACATACATATTCAATCATAGTTGAAAGATATTTGCTGTCCAAAAATCTTTAATATAATACACATTAGAAATCGCATCTAAAATTTATGAGATGCACACGCTTACCTTCTTCTCCCTGGCCAGGTAAACATTGCCAAACTTGCCTCTTCCCAGAGGTTTCCCGATGTCAAAGTCATTCAAAGTCCACTTTCTTTCATAATTCTTCTTGATGGCACCATTTTCCTGATCCTCCTCCTTTGTCGTTTTGGTCGCTACCAAAGCCTTGCAATGCCATACCCGACCCGACATACAATCCCTTAGTAGCTCAACATACAAAATCCCAAATTAAAAAAGAATTTGAGACCCCACTTATATCTAAAACCCAAATAAAATAGAATTTGATACCCCACTTATATCTAAAACCCAAATAAAATAGAATTTGAAACCCCACTTATATCTAACACCCAAATAAAATAGAATTTGAGAGCCCATTTATATCTGAAATCTAAACAGAATCTCCGACCCCTGAACTGCATATTAGTATGCTCTCCTGAAAGACTTACATGTGATTACCTGAACCCCAAATCCAGAAAAACCGAAGAAAAGAAAAAGTGTATTTTAAGCATCAAGTAAAATCAATCAAAATAAGAATAATTACTAGGATTACCAATCGAGACAAAATATCCCACACCACACCTCAGAGACAAATACTTTAATTCATCCGTCAAAACAATTGATGAGTGGAATTGTCTTGAAGAGAGAAGGTTTCAACCTGCTGCTCTGGCTGGGAAGCCCTCTCTTCGTCCACAAAAGCAACCATCGCTGTTGTTGAGGAACAAAGGAAAGAAGACTATACAGGCCGGAGGAAAAACTTTTGTGATTATAGGTCTAGTGACGGTACCATTACCAGTTGCACCTGCACCTCGCATATGATAGATATTCTTTATATATCACAATAGGCACTATTACTTCCCGGGCGATTTCTCGCAAACCTGTTTGAATTCTCCCTCCCACTCTTTTATCTTTAATGCACACGACCGAGCATTGAACTCGGTCCTTTGACATTATTAATTTAATGGACATCTTTCACTATCAACTTCTTGTTAATATTTATCATTCCTATGAAATGTGTTTTTTTACAAGTGAACCAATATATATATATATATATATATATATTTTTTCAATGTGGTTCATAACTCTTCATAAGAGTTCTTTTTTTTAAGCTAGTTAATACTTTTATTAGTAATCAAAAAAAATTACAGACATTCATAGTATTAATTTTGTGGTCGGTCCAAAGGAAACCCAAACCACATATTAAACAAAATTTTAAAATTTTCAGTACTAACTATCAAATTGAGTATGTAAATAGTATTGACATTAAGCTTAGACAGTTTTCTATAATCTAATCATTTCTACTATAACTAGAAAAAAAAGATTGAAAGAACCTAGTTTTGGTCTACAACATAGTCTTCATGAGAGTGGTTGGCTAAGATCTTCTTCTCATCGGTGCTTGGAGGTTCCTCTGGGGCAAACTCCAGCCCTGTAGTGGCCTTATAAATCGCATCAAGCTTGCTCTCTATTCTTCAACTATGTGCCTAGATTTGTTGTTTTGTTCAATGAATTCCTCCATCAGTAAGCCTAGTTCGTTGCTTTCCTCTTTCGTATCCAACAGAACCTTGCCCAATAAGGTTTTAATATGGCAATATAATGCAATGGTCCCAAAAAATTTTGTTTCTTGGGCTCTAGTGTTCCTAGGATATGGAACAAAAGAGCCCATATTTTCCTGTATATCAACATCCTGAGTGCATTGGCATTCAAATTTTAACCATTCCTCATTCCCAGCTAGCTCCCGTTGAATAAAGGTTGGGGTGAATCGAAAGTAGGAGTTCTTCAGGTCATCTATTTCCTTTTGAACTTGTAGTTCATTGGTTGGGCTTTTACCTTTGTGAGGGTATATGGCTTGAGGGCCTATGGCTATGTTTGGAGCAGGGGAGGTGAGCTAGAAGGAGGGAGGGTTAATTGCAAAAGCTTGAGAGATGGGTTCGAAACTGGTAGAAGGTGGGAGATGTGGCTGAGAACAACGCAAATTATCTGTATGTAGTAATGTTGTGGCCAAATAGCTCAAGAAACAAAAGGAGACATGTGGAGAGGAGTCTAAACAGAGGGCTAACTGAAAAAACAAACCAACTATTTGCAGTGTCATGAATGAAGACCACTTGAAACTGAATGAGGAATGAAACAAAGCTCATGGAGCAGAGACCAACATGTTTAGAATTTGCAAGTGTTGTCATAACGTTGAACCCCTTGCTCGCAATTTCCAAACACATTAATTGTAAATTGATGTGCCTATCAACACAATGATTTCGGTTGTCATCCTCCTCACTACTGCAATTCGCGTCCATAATTTCCCCTGCAAGTCATCGAAGAGTCGGTCTTATGAATTTTAACTTAGCAGTATAATTTCCATCTCTTTCAACTTTAATTTCATAATTCATTTCATCCCACAACTATATCATCATTCATTTGCAGCGGAAAATAAAACAAGGATCACTGAAAGAATAACATTGCATAAGAGACACAAAGATTTTTCATGGGAAACCCTAGCGGGAGAAAACCTAGCAAACTTTTCTCATAATAAATTAATCCAATACAAGAACAATACCAATCATGAAGTTGAAACCTAGCACAAGATAGGTTCGACCTTCTCCACAGTGAACCCTATCAAGGGTAGATAATCTTCCAAGAGAATAAGAGAAACTCCAAAAAAAAATGCTTCTAGTGAACTTCACCAGTATTCCTTGAGAAGTGCACACCAATTGAGAGAGATGAGCTTGCTTTTAATGTGAGAAATGAAGTGTGAGAACACTTCTATTTATATTCTTCAGTTAACTTGATTTTTACTCTTGAGGCCGACCTGTACTTTTATTTTATTATTTATTTATCTTTCAAGCCGACTTGTCATTTTGTCTTCTAGGGTCAATTTACCCCTTTTGTTGGGGTAGTTGTGCTCTTTCTTGCCTTCCACTTTCTTTGGGACTTCTTCAATGGATTGAATTTACTCCTTGGTTATTTCTTCATCGTAGAGAAGTTCTGCTCGTTGATATCTCCTCACATGCGGTCACATTCTTTCAGTAGATCTCTAATGTTGGTTTGACCATACTCTAAGAAGTACCTGACACTTCTTAAAGCCAATTGTCAAATTCAACATTAGATTAGAATTTGTCTAATATACAAAGAGATAAGATCTCCTTGTAACATATACAAGTCATCTCACTCTACAAGAATAGACCACTCTGGATAAGGAGCACTCCCACTTGGAGTACGCAATGTGACCTCTAGCCTCTTGCAGTCCAGTCAACACATGAGTGAACAAGGCTAAGCATATGAGCCATAAGACACACAGTCAAGGGCTACGATGGGGCCATTCTATCTGGGTCACGAACCCATCCAAGAGAATGATCTGCAGGATGTTTGCATGATGTTGGAGCCATGGAGAACATCGACATGTATGAACCTGCTCACAATACCCATTTACCTGTACGGGAGAAGGATCCCTATGCAAGGTAGTGCGATAATGTAATATTCAAGTGGCTAGGAGCGTTGCTCGAGGGTCGACATCTAACTTATTGGATGTCCCCTCGACATGGTCGAGAGGCCTTCTCTAATCATGCACATGTCTTACAAACACCTAATCTAGGGTTTTTTGTGAGAACATTGACTTTGTGTATCTAGTGCAAATTAAAACAAAACTTTACATCATTGCTTTATGATGATGATGATGATGATGATGAATATAATAAACTCTAGTGTTTGTAAGGTATATTGTCATATTTGTATAGTACTATTGCAATACGACACATATTAATGTAAAAATGTGAAAACAATAGTTCTCTTCCTACACCTATGGGAGGGTCTCGTGAAATTCTAAGTGACAACAGATCTAAAGAGTTGAGGATACCTCACAAAGAAAGAATGAGCATAAAATTTGAAGAAGAGTGAAAACTGCAGTAAAAAAGAGCAGAAGAATAATAATGCAGCAGAACTCAGATAGGAGCAAAATAATGTCACGTGTTCCAATAATCAGTATAATAAACAATGATGTTACAATGGAGAGAATTCGAATCATGCAGGAGAATTCAAACCTCAGATGGTCTAACATAGGGATTATCACCACTGGAGTGCTCCTAGAGACTCAAAGTCAACTGAGCTGAACCTAAACTCATCTAACTGAAGTCACAATCAGTTAAATGGCTAAGGAGGGCGCAATAGTGAGTTCGTCAAGCATGCCAATCAGAAAAGGGCGCATGAGGCCACAATCAGTGGCATCTGTAGCTCTAATCCCCCACAAGAGTCAGATAACTCAGGTGGACTGCATTGGAACACTCAGTAGGTTCCTATAAAATAGGAAATTGACTGAAATGGTCCTAAAATGATGCATGTAGGGCTCAGAAGGTGGTAGATGGATCCCGAATGACATCTGCACACCACTAAGGGGCAAATGACATCATCAACAACTAGGAAAAATAAATAATGCTAGGTAGTACAAGGATGGAGTATTGAAATATCCTAACACCCCCCCTTAATCCATACTTTGCATCCCAGACCATGGTTACTAAGACCAAAGGTCACCCATACAATCAAATAAATGATAAAAATAAAGAATTGTCCATGAACCAAGGAAATTGGGGAAAAAACTCATGGGAAAAATACCCCCCCTCAAAAAGAACAACAGTAGGGAACTCAAAGAACCTTCATTCTAAGAAGAGAAGGAAAAAACTGTCCTCAATCAAAGCCTTTGCAAAAATATTGGCAAGCTGCTCCTCTGTAGGATATCAATGTAGGTGCTAGATCTGGATTTGCTCCTCTGATGTGCCTCCCACTATGTAGAAGTTGTATTTGCCAAAACAAGTATTTCAGGAACCCTTCTTGCTACTGGAGCGAATGGCTCACTGTGGTCCAAATCATGAACCTTTGAGTACCTTTTGTCAGACAACCGAGATTGTTGTCTGGTTATAGATCCCCCATGGAAAGTCTCTCCAATAGATTGTGGATCAAACCCCACCATCATACAACACCTCTATGAGAGAAGTGGATCTGCATGACATAGTGAAAGTTTTGCATGATACTAAGATCTTGTGGTTCTATGGTCAAATGGATCCCCAACTGTGTTCCCAGCAGCTACAAGGACATTGTGAGCCCATATTGGCCTTGGCCATGGATTGTAAGCATGTGTTGGATCTAGATCTAAATCTGAATCTCCTTGAACTTTATTCTCAACATCAATATCTTGATCCTCATCTTCATTAGAAGAGGTACCACTCTGATCTTCGTCAAATTCTGATGGGGTAGGAAGAGATTATGGCAAAAAATGTGAGAATTCATATGCCTTGGAGGCATGTTTTGCAAACCCTTTCGCTATAATCTTCCCAGTTGATATCTCTACAATCTCAACTATGTTAGGACCAAATACCACTTTCTTTGGTGAACCTGTGTGAGTCATCTGATATACAAGCAACAAACAAAATTTTCGACAAGGAAGGCACAAATAGAACATTCTTGAACTTGCCATGCTCCATATGTATTGTGCCCTTCCCTTCAGCAGAGATCTGAGAGTTGTCTCCCATGTGAATAATCATACCATCTTTGAGATCTATAGAAGAAAATGATTCTTTGGAGGCAACCATGTGGTTGGAGGCTCCTGAATCTATTAAGAGGGCTTGTGATTTTGAAAATACAACCTTTAGTGCATGGCAACTCTCATGACCATCGAACTCACTTCCAAAATCAATCTCTCTTACACCTTTTGGGAGGGAAAAGTTGTGTTGTTCAAGAAGCTTGGTCATCTGATCTATCTTCTTCTGCATGCAAGATCTCTCTAGGTGGTTTCCTTTCTTGCAATAGGAACACTTGGATTTTTCAAATCCCTTGTGTTTGTCCTTCTTAGAGCTAGAGGCCCCTTCTGATGGACTTGACTTGGCATTCTGCTTGGGTTCAGATTGCCTCTTATCCTTGCCTTTGTGCTTCCCCTTCCCATTCACACTTTTTGGTTCTCCATCCATAAGACCTTGAGCTTTGGAGGCCTTCAAGGAAGCCATTTGGATCAACTTATCTTGTTCTTGGATGAGAGATCCAATGAAAACATCTAAGGAGGGCATCTCCAAACCAGGGATTGACATTCGCCCATAATGGAAGGTAGAGACAAAGATGGAGAACTCAGGACCTAGCTTGCTCAAAATTGATAGCACCAGTTGCTCATCCTTCTTCCCAATGCCACACTGCTTGCATTGCATAACTAGACATTTGAATTTTGAAAAGAATTGTTGAATGGTCTCGAAATTGCTTGGTTGTAGAGTAATCAACTCATTTTCCAGAATATGGCCTCTTAGCTCATCTTGTTTGCCAAAGAGGGTCTCTAACTTCAACCATAACTCCCTTGGAGTATTCAATCCTTCAATGTGGAAGAGTAGATAACTGAAAATATGAATACACATGAAACCAAATGCTTCATCCAATCTATTCAGATACTTGGTTTTCTCCATAGCTAAATGTGGTTCGGGATCCTTTCCCATTGTCACCTTGTACAATGATTTGTTGCGCACTACCATCTGCATATCAACCCTCCAATCAAGATAATTGAAGGGTGTCAGGATCATGGGAGAGAGAGGAGAGTTCGAATTGTCCATTACAATTACTGGAGCGAATACAAGGTGAAACTGCTGCTACTGCAAAAAAACTGCTACAACTGCAAAAAATTGTTGTAACTGCCGCAACTGTTGTTGCACTCAAAAACTTGAATAGCCTACAAAAAAATATCAACAATGGAGGTAGACTACTATTGAGGATTGTTTTAGGACAGTAAGCACTTTTATCTGGATCCTTCACACCTGGATAGACCTCATTGGATTTCTCCAATGAATTCAATGCAATGGCACCAGTATTTGCTGTGGAAATCCAGAGGCTTCTGGTGCACTACCGAAAGCAGTTGCTCAACCTATTTGCTCAATGGCTCTGATACCATGTGAAATTCTAAGCCACGGAAGATCTAAAGAGCTGGGGATACCTCACAAAGAAATAATGAGCATAAAATTTGAAGAAGAGTGAAAACTGCAGTAAAAAAGAGTACAAGAATAATAATGCAATAGAACTCAAATAGGAGAAGAATAATGTCACATGTTCCAATAATCAGTATAATAAACAATGATGTTACAATGGAGAGAATTTAAATCATGTAGGAGAATTCGAACCTTAGTTGGTCTAGCATAGGGATTATCACCACTGGAGTACTCCGAAAGACTCAAAGTCAACTGAACTGAACCTAAACTCAGCTAACTGAAGTCACAATCAGTTAACTAACTAAGGAGGGTGCAATAGTGAGTATGTCATGCATGCTAGGCAGAAAAGGGCCCATTAGGCCACAATCAGTGGCATCCGGAGCTCTAACCCCCCACAAGAGTTAGATAACTTAGGTGGACTGCACTGGAACACTTAGTAGGTTCCTATAAAATAGGGAACTGAATGAAGTGGTCGTAAAATTATGCATGTAGAGCTCAGAAGGTGGTAGATGGATCATGGATGACATCTGCACACCACTAGGGGGGAAACGACATCATCAACAACTAGGAAAAATAAATAATGCTAGGTAGGACAAGGATGAAGTATTGAAATATCCTAACAGGTCTAATAATATAATGAATACTTATGTTTACCCTCTCTTGAGATTAATAAAGTCTATAGGACAAATATATGAAATTAAACTCAATATACTTTATAATGTCTTTTCTATATTTAAATATGGCGGAAATGAAAGTATCATTATCATAATGGCTTTCATAAGTGTGGAGACATTAAGAGTAATTAAGTTACAAGACTCATTAAAGTTACATCTTATATTATTAAGGATAGGGAAATTCAAGATGAAATTGTGTTCCATCTGAACCTTATTTGTAACACAAATTTTACAACTTTACTCATACTAAGGTGTTTTTTGGGTTTGTCCATTGACAAGTTTCATTATGGAGGCCATAAACACTGATCTCAATTTAGGCAATATTAATCTTGTTCTTTAGGCTTGTAATGTTGGAAAAATAGTTATGCTTAGCCAAATTAGGAGTTATTAAATATTTATAATAGTTTAGATTCATCTTCCTAATGATTTTATTACCATCCTAAGTCGTATATTTAAACTTCATAGAGATATGATTTAATTTATTTTTTTTCCTCGAAAAAAAAGCGTAATTTCATTTCATCCATAGAGTACGAAATTACATTGATCAACACACTCATTTAGAGTGGAATATAGAACTGCTGTGTCGAGCATCCTGTAGTGAGCCAAATAGAGATCCGATGTTCTCACTACGTGAGCAATAACATCTTTTACAATAAGCGAGTATAATAACTTCTTTTGTAACTGTACAAAACTTGCATTGTCTATTACAAAAATAACTACAGAGAAATAGTTTATAAACCGAGCTGTCTTTGCAAAAACTACCAACCATCGTTCTTTCACCAAAACTGTTTGTAGTTGTTATCTGTCACCTCAAAAATTAAAACCTGTAACAAAAACCTGTTATCATTCGATCATTCTATGAATGGTCTATGATAGAAGGCTTGTTCATTGCCATTCAGAAATTCAGAAATTTTCCAAGTGCCGACCCCCATAAGGAGCCCTTCCTTTGAGTCCTTGTCCGCCTCAGCATTGTTTTCACGATATATGTGCCTGCAAGTAAAAGTTTCCAAAGTGAGAGTGACGTTCTGAATTTGTTCCAAAACAGAAGCAATCCTCCGACTGCTGCAGAGGTAAGTGCCCATAACCCAATTGACCACATTCAAAGAGTCTCCAAAAACATTAAGTTTTTGGATAGATAGTTCCACAACATATGAAATCAAGAGTTTGAGACTTAGAATCTCTGCCCAATTGTTTGTTCCCCTCCCAAAACCAAACGACATCACATAGTAGTGAACAGGTGATATGAGAAGGACAGACCCTCGCCCACATTGTTCATTTTGACAAGCCCCGTCAAAAAAACCCCATGGTTGAGATCTATCAATTTCCACAGGTTGAATAACTCGAGGAATTGGTGCCTGATGAGACCGCTTAAGAGCTAGAAAGATCCCACAACTGTTAATAGCCACAAGAGCCGAAATTCCCATATTGTCTTTGAACAAGCAACTGTTTCGCATGAGCCAAATGCCCCAAATCACCACCGGGGGTAGTGCTTTATAGCCACTCAATGCAGCATTGTTTGACCACCTTCTCCATGCCTCTTCAAGCATGTTCCCTTCCCATGGCAGAGGTGTTTTTAATAATCTGGATATAGTGATCCAAACCTCTTTTGAGAAACTGCACTGAAGGAACAGATGAGGAACAGTTTCCTCATTTAAATTGCACAGGTAACATCTGCTAGGACCGTGAAAGCTTCTTTTCTGCAAAAAATCCCACGTCGAAATCCGATTTTCCAAAACACACCACATGAATAATCTGGTTTTGGGCGGGCAATGAAGTTTCCATACAGTTTTCCACCACCAAACCAGATCTCTGTGCACATAGTTCTCACTAATCCACTGATACCCACTTTTTGGTGTGTAATTCCCGGACGGGTCCCCATCCCAAATAAGAGTGTCATCTTCTTCGTTTAAGAAAATATGTTCCCTACTTAGTGCTCTTAAGTACTGTCTAAGTTCTTCCTCCAGCCCCACTCTTAAGCCGAATGAATCATCCCTCCTCCAAGCTGGGCTTCCCATCCAAACATTCTCCACATCCACCAACTGACTAAGAAAGAGCAATCCTTGTTGCCTCGACGCCTCCATCAAACCCTCTGACAATATGTGTTGAGCTTCACATCCTACCCAAGGATCGCGACCAATCCTCACCCTATGTCTGTTGCCAACATCCCAGGCAAGATTTTGCTCTATAACATCAAAAGAGGTCACCAAGGCTTTCCAAATGACCGATCTGCCAGTATGTCCCTTTTGAGGTGACCTAATCCAATCTTCCACAGTGTCGGGCTCAACGTACTTCAGAAGCATAACCCTATCCCAGAAGCCTTCGGACTTAATTAAACGCCATCCACACTTAGTAGCCAAAACCTTAGAAAAGTGAAAAATATTCTTTAGTCCCCACCCCCCAGGGCTTTTGGTGCTGCACTTCTGTCCCACTTCACCCATGGGGTAACATGAACATCTTCCTTTCCATTCCACATAAAATTAAAGCAGATCTTCCTAGCTGCTTCTAAAATCCCTTTAGGGATCCAAGCAAGAGACATCCAGTATACCGGGATGGCTTCCAGCACCGTCTTAACTAGAACAAGTCGCCCTGCTCGCGAAAGCCACCGGAAACTCCAACACTTCAACCTCATAGAGATATGATTTAATATTGTCAATATTAATAATTTTATTATCTTCTTCTGTCTTCTCATAGTTAAATCAAGCATATAATTGCTTAATTTGAGCAATTGGTGTTTACACTATAAATTTGTAATCATGGCTTTAGACTCCACAAACGTACATGAAGATTCAATCAAGAGAATGGGAGAAGGAGTGTTGTGTTTGATTTTGAAATTATAGGTTATGAAAAACTTTTGGATTTGCTCAATTTTATTCCAAGTCTAGTGAGGGATATTACACAACCAAACTTCACATTCGATGTAGCAAATCAACAAGGTAACTAGTGTTGAAATGTTTTCTTGTCCCAATCTTAGAGAACAACACCTTTACATTTGTTTCCAAGAATGTAACGAGCTTTCCAACGACCAATGATTCTCTTCTCAACCGTATGTTACAATTCAAATCACAGTTAAACTTGATACCTAAATACTTGTAATACTGCTCCTCTTTGAGAGTTCTATCGCCATGAATTGAGAATATTGATTGAATGTGTATGTGTCTACATTATTTAAATTTAAAAAAAAAATTGTTAATCTTACATACCGCATATTCGAAGATACAAAAGAAGTGGAAAAATATCGAATACTATGTTGAAGTGGTGTTAGTATTAATACTCATGACATTCAATTGGAGTCATGGTCTAATTGAAGGTGGTAGTATGTGACACCCTTAATCAAAGCTCAATTCCTTTAGATAGATGAATAAGTGGTTAGGATTAAGTGTAAGCCTGAGGTATTTTTGTAAAACAATGCATCGTTGTCATGTAGGTTAGTCGAAGGAGAGTGCTTATAATTATTGGTTTTCCCTTTGATGGGGTTTATAGCTACCCACAAAGCATGTTTTTTTTTTTTTACTAGGGGAATCGACAACTGGAGACTGGGCTGGTACTCGCGTGACACGGGGTCCAGGGATCAATCCCCGCTACCACTATAACCCTAGGTGCCCCACACACCCCGCAAGCATGGGACACGGGTAAAGCCGGGTGTGATTTGAACTCGTGAACTCTCTTTACAACATGTGACTTCATATCAAGCGAAACCCCAATCAACCACACCCGTGCGGGCAACCCACAGAGCACGTTAAAATAAAAGTCGCTTTAAAATAATTATTTTAAAACATTATTCCTTTTTTTTCCAATAAAAATTACACTAGCAATGAGGTTGCATTGATTACTTTTAGGTTGTGGTTTAGTGGTGAAGTTGTCATTATGTAAATGATCCATGTCTAAACACTTATGAACAAAAAACTCTACACAATGTGTGCTTTGGTCAAGTTTGTCGACTCCTTGTGTTCAATTAATATCACAATGATGTGGATATGAGGTTATTAGCTCCCCACATATAAAAAATATATGTTCACCTTAACCAAAATAGTTAATATGTTCACCTTAATTTGATTATCTTCTTTTGGCTTCTAATAGTTAAATCATGCATATAGTTGTTTAATTTGAGCAATTGGTGTTTATAGTATCAATTTATAATCATGGAATTAGACTCCACAAATGTACATCAATATTCAATCAAGAGAATGGGAGATGGGGTGTTGTATTTGATTTTAAAATGATAGGTTATGAAGAACTTTTGGATTTGCTCAATTTCATTCCAAGTCTCGTGAGGTATACTATATAATCAAACTTCACAGTCGATGTAGTGAACCAACAAGATAACTAGTGTTGAAAATGTTTTATTGTCCCAATCCTAGCGACCAACATCTCTACATTTGTTTCCAAGAAGGAAACAAGCTTTCCAACCACCAATGATTCCCTTCTTGACCTTATGGTTCCAATTCAAATCACAAATAAAATTGATACCTAAATACTTGTAAGATTGCTCCTCTTTGAGAGTTTTATCACCATGAATTGAGAATATCAAATCGAATGTGTATGTGTCTAACGCCTCTACAATATTTAAAATTAAAAAATAAAAATAATGTTTTTGTTAATATTAAATGCCACACATTCGAAGATACAAAAGAAGTGGAAAATATGATGCATGAACAAGAATGTTTTTATAATAAACTAAATTTTGAAACGAGGGTCAACTCCTTGGATCTCAACCCTTTAAACTATTTTAGTACAGGTTGTTAAATTTCATACAGTCATAGCATAATAACATAAATGCATAACCAAGATCACTATAAGAAAGACAAAGCACAAAACAACAACAAAAAGTTTATCCTGGGAAACCCAATTGGGAAAAACCCAGCAACCTTCGTATAGAGATGATATTCCCGAGATCAGAGTACAAATAATAAAAGAGAAAATGTGAAAGTTTCTTCCACAAGTAGAAACCCCAAATCCGCTTCCTCCACTAGCTTGTGCGAATTCTGATCTCTCCCAAGTGATGCGCAATTGTGAAGTGTGAGAATAAGGATAATGAGGTGCACTAGCCTCTTATTTATACAAGTGCAAAACCAGAAAATCCCTAACTGGGCTGACTTCACCCAAGGGAAATTAATAAATTTAATTTTAATAATTTTCTTTTCTTCTTTTGCACCCCAAGGTTTACATTGATTCTTTCATGTGTTTACATAAGGTTCATCTCCTTGAGGAGGTACAAACAAGTACAATAAAATATAATGAATAATATCTTCTGAAGTTGTACAAAATCCAACACTCCCTCTCAACGAGGAAGGTATTCTTCGGTCTTCATATGCATCATGATCATTTGGGTTTCATCTTGTACATCTATTCTATCTCCATCATCTCTATACATACTGAAGGTTGTCCACATAGTCTCAGTCATGCATCATCTTCACTAGTCCTTCGATGAGTCTAGGAGAATCACTCAATCCTGGATTTAGGAGAATCTCTCAATCCTGAATATATGAAACATCTTCACCAGGAGAATCACTCGATCCTGGATTCAAGAGAATCTCTCAATCCTGAATATCTGAAACATCTTCACCAGGAGAATCACTCAATCCTGGATTCAGGAGAATCTCTCAATCCTGAATATCTGAAATATCTTCACCAGGAGAATCACTTGATCCTGGATTCAGGAGAATCTCTCAATCCTGAATATCTGAAATATCTTCACCAGGAAAATCACTCGATCCTGGATTCAGGAGAATCTCTTAATACCGAATATCTGAAACATCTTCACCAGGAGAATCACTTGATCCTGGATCCAAGAGAATCACTCATTCCTGGATATCCAAGATTATCAGTTGTGCCATCTCTGCTATATCATTTGCTACCTGTCTGTCTCATCTGCCGATGGGGTCCTCCCATACTTGGCCGAGATCTCAGACGAGCAAATGTGCACAACCATCTACTGACTATCTGACTCATCTACCTATGGGATTTCTCCCATATCTAGCTGAGTACCAGGACTGTAGAGGTACCTGTGAAATCACACAGCCAACTGCTGATTGTCCTACTCATCTGCCTATGGTATTTCTCCCATATCTTGTTGATTAACTGGACTACAGAGGCACCAGTGTGGACCCGACCAACTGCTGACTGTCCTACTCATCTGCGTATGGGATTTCTCCCATATATGGCTAAGTCATTGGACCGCAGAAGGTACCTGGGAAAAGCAGGGCAAGCATCTCAATGTCATCTTTCCCTCTCAAATCACAGTTAAACTTGATACCTAAATACTTGTAATATTGCTCCTCTTTGAGAGTTCTATCGCCATGAATTGAGAATATTGATTGAATGTGTATGTGTCTACATTATTTAAATTTAAAAAAAAAATTGTTAATCTTACATACCGCATATTCGAAGATACAAAAGAAGTGGAAAAATATCGAATACTATGTTGAAGTGGTGTTAGTATTAATACTCATGACATTCAATTGGAGTCATGGTCTAATTGAAGGTGGTAGTATGTGACACCCTTAATCAAAGCTCAATTCCTTTAGATAGATGAATAAGTGGTTAGGATTAAGTGTAAGCCTGAGGTATTTTTGTAAAACAATGCATCGTTGTCATGTAGGTTAGTCGAAGGAGAGTGCTTATAATTATTGGTTTTCCCTTTGATGGGGTTTATAGCTACCCACAAAGCATGTTTTTTTTTTTTTACTAGGGGAATCGACAACTGGAGACTGGGCTGGTACTCGCGTGACACGGGGTCCAGGGATCAATCCCCGCTACCACTATAACCCTAGGTGCCCCACACACCCCGCAAGCATGGGACACGGGTAAAGCCGGGTGTGATTTGAACTCGTGAACTCTCTTTACAACATGTGACTTCATATCAAGCGAAACCCCAATCAACCACACCCGTGCGGGCAACCCACAGAGCACGTTAAAATAAAAGTCGCTTTAAAATAATTATTTTAAAACATTATTCCTTTTTTTTCCAATAAAAATTACACTAGAAATGAGGTTGCATTGATTACTTTTAGGTTGTGGTTTAGTGGTGAAGTTGTCATTATGTAAATGATCCATGTCTAAACACTTATGAACAAAAAACTCTACACAATGTGTGCTTTGGTCAAGTTTGTCGACTCCTTGTGTTCAATTAATATCACAATGATGTGGATATGAGGTTATTAGCTCCCCACATATAAAAAATATATGTTCACCTTAACCAAAATAGTTAATATGTTCACCTTAATTTGATTATCTTCTTTTGGCTTCTAATAGTTAAATCATGCATATAGTTGTTTAATTTGAGCAATTGGTGTTTATAGTATCAATTTATAATCATGGAATTAGACTCCACAAATGTACATCAATATTCAATCAAGAGAATGGGAGATGGGGTGTTGTATTTGATTTTAAAATGATAGGTTATGAAGAACTTTTGGATTTGCTCAATTTCATTCCAAGTCTCGTGAGGTATACTATATAATCAAACTTCACAATCGATGTAGTGAACCAACAAGATAACTAGTGTTGAAAATGTTTTATTGTCCCAATCCTAGCGACCAACATCTCTACATTTGTTTCCAAGAAGGAAACAAGCTTTCCAACCACCAATGATTCCCTTCTTGACCTTATGGTTCCAATTCAAATCACAAATAAAATTGATACCTAAATACTTGTAAGATTGCTCCTCTTTGAGAGTTTTATCACCATGAATTGAGAATATCAAATCGAATGTGTATGTGTCTAACGCCTCTACAATATTTAAAATTAAAAAATAAAAATAATGTTTTTGTTAATATTAAATGCCACACATTCGAAGATACAAAAGAAGTGGAAAATATGATGCATGAACAAGAATGTTTTTATAATAAACTAAATTTTGAAACGAGGGTCAACTCCTTGGATCTCAACCCTTTAAACTATTTTAGTACAGGTTGTTAAATTTCATACAGTCATAGCATAATAACATAAATGCATAACCAAGATCACTATAAGAAAGACAAAGCACAAAACAACAACAAAAAGTTTATCCTGGGAAACCCAATTGGGAAAAACCCAGCAACCTTCGTATAGAGATGATATTCCCGAGATCAGAGTACAAATAATAAAAGAGAAAATGTGAAAGTTTCTTCCACAAGTAGAAACCCCAAATCCGCTTCCTCCACTAGCTTGTGCGAATTCTGATCTCTCCCAAGTGATGCGCAATTGTGAAGTGTGAGAATAAGGATAATGAGGTGCACTAGCCTCTTATTTATACAAGTGCAAAACCAGAAAATCCCTAACTGGGCTGACTTCACCCAAGGGAAATTAATAAATTTAATTTTAATAATTTTCTTTTCTTCTTTTGCACCCCAAGGTTTACATTGATTCTTTCATGTGTTTACATAAGGTTCATCTCCTTGAGGAGGTACAAACAAGTACAATAAAATATAATGAATAATATCTTCTGAAGTTGTACAAAATCCAACACTCCCTCTCAACGAGGAAGGTATTCTTCGGTCTTCATATGCATCATGATCATTTGGGTTTCATCTTGTACATCTATTCTATCTCCATCATCTCTATACATACTGAAGGTTGTCCACATAGTCTCAGTCATGCATCATCTTCACTAGTCCTTCGATGAGTCTAGGAGAATCACTCAATCCTGGATTTAGGAGAATCTCTCAATCCTGAATATATGAAACATCTTCACCAGGAGAATCACTCGATCCTGGATTCAAGAGAATCTCTCAATCCTGAATATCTGAAACATCTTCACCAGGAGAATCACTCAATCCTGGATTCAGGAGAATCTCTCAATCCTGAATATCTGAAATATCTTCACCAGGAGAATCACTTGATCCTGGATTCAGGAGAATCTCTCAATCCTGAATATCTGAAATATCTTCACCAGGAAAATCACTCGATCCTGGATTCAGGAGAATCTCTTAATACCGAATATCTGAAACATCTTCACCAGGAGAATCACTTGATCCTGGATCCAAGAGAATCACTCATTCCTGGATATCCAAGATTATCAGTTGTGCCATCTCTGCTATATCATTTGCTACCTGTCTGTCTCATCTGCCGATGGGGTCCTCCCATACTTGGCCGAGATCTCAGACGAGCAAATGTGCACAACCATCTACTGACTATCTGACTCATCTACCTATGGGATTTCTCCCATATCTAGCTGAGTACCAGGACTGTAGAGGTACCTGTGAAATCACACAGCCAACTGCTGATTGTCCTACTCATCTGCCTATGGTATTTCTCCCATATCTTGTTGATTAACTGGACTACAGAGGCACCAGTGTGGACCCGACCAACTGCTGACTGTCCTACTCATCTGCGTATGGGATTTCTCCCATATATGGCTAAGTCATTGGACCGCAGAAGGTACCTGGGAAAAGCAGGGCAAGCATCTCAATGTCATCTTTCCCTCTCAAAGAGGGACACATTCTCTTTGACTCCAAGTCTTCCACGAAAGTATTCAAACTTCACCCTGGGAAGTGCCTTGGTGAGAACATCTGCAGTCTGGTCGTATTTCGGCACATATTATAACTCGACCGCACCTTTTTGCACCATATCATGAATGAAGTAATATCGAATCTTGATATGCTTCGACCTGTCGTGAAATACAGGATTCACTGACATCTGCACATAGCTCTGGTTATCACAGTGAATCACAGTCAGCTCTGGAATCTGGCCGAACAATCCTACTAGGAGTTTACGAAGCCAAACTGTTTCTCGAGCTGTTGTGCTAGCAGCCATGTACTTGGCCTCTACAGTACTGAGTGCTATCGAGTTCTACTTCCTGCTACACCAGGAAATAACTACAAAATCCAAACTGAAGCAACATTCATAAGTACTCTTCCGATCTGCAACACATCCGGCCCAATCTGAGTTTGTAAACCCCTGTAATCTCAGGTCACAATCTGAAGCATACGTTAATCCATATCCCACAGTGCCACGTAAGTATCTGAGCACATGTTTTGTAGCAATCCAGTGAATCTGCCTCGGTACGCACATGAACTGACTGAGGGTATTCACAACAAAACATATATTTGGATTGGTCAGATACATGAATGACCCAATCAATTGGTGATACACGGTGGGATCAATCAAATCAGAATCTGAAGTAGAATCTCTCAACTTCTTCCAATTTGCATCCATCAGAGTAGCCATGGACTTGCAGTCCAACATCCCGAATCTCTTCAGTATACCAATGGTGTATTTTCCTTGTCCTACGAAAATCTCTTTCTGCCATTGCCATACTTCTAATCCCAAGAAGCAGTGCATCAATCCAAGATCCTTCATTTCAAGTTTAGAGGCAAGATTCTTCTTACACCATACAATGAGTTTCTCATTTCTTGTGAGAAACAAGTCATCAACATATAATACCAAAATCAATGGCTCATCATATACAACCTTGTAGTAAAGGTTGGGGTCTGCATCATTTTGATGCACCTTCCATCTCATAGTTGAAGCAGTAGCAATGATCGTTCTGATGGAAGTATATCGAACCACATAAGCAAATGTCTCATCATAGTCGACTCCCTCTTTATGAGAGAACCCTCTGCATTTTTCAAAGTCTGTTGTGCCCATCTAGGTCTTTTCCTACCTACAACATTTATGGGGATATCAACTGGATCAATGGAATCGATAGGTTCATCCTCTTCTGCTAGCTCCCTCCTGAACTGGAGGGGGAGATGATCTCACATCCTTTGAATCTAGCATCGATCTCCATGTCTGATCCTCTGCCTTTCCTGATAGCCATTTCTTCTTCAAAGGTCACATCCATACTGACTTCAGACTGTCTGGATTCTAGTATGTAGATTTTGTATGCCTTTGAAGACTCGCTGTATCCCAAGAAAGTTCCCTTCTTGCCCGAAGGTTCTAACTTCATCCTTTTCTTCTTGGGCACATGTATGTAGACTGGATAGCCAAATATCTGAAGGTGACCCACTTCTGGTTTTACTTTGGTGAGAGCTTCCTCCGAGGTCATCCTTGTTGGTCACTCTATATGTTAGTTAATTAAAGCTAACACATAGAATGGTCAATATAAATTGTCAAACCCAGGAAGGTCTTTTATTTCAAAGGCAATAAGCACAATCTATGCATAAACAGATCAAGCAGTTGATTTGCTGAATGTAAATAATGATCCTACCTATGTGTCCAGCCAACTCATTCCATAAGAACACTAATCTAATTCACACATCTAAGAATCCAAAGTGAAACAACTCCCCTACAGAAATCAACCCAGCAAGTTAATGATCTAATAATGAAATGAAACTAGATTACTTTTGCAAGAAGTTAAATCCTATAATTATCAAACTACAGCATTCAATCTTTACCAAAATGATCTATCCAATAGCTACTGTAATTCTATCATTAATTGTCTAATCTATGAATGCAATTGAAGATACAACAACAACCAGAATTAAAACACAAGCTTGAACTCTAACTGATAATTACTCGAAATCCTAGAAAGCATAAACAACTAGAAGATAATTGGAATTGAGCTTGGCTGTCACAGCTGATTAAAACACACATGCAATTAAGTAAATTATCCTACACAGTCGACTGTCACACCACTCTGTTACAACTATTCAAGATGCAATTATAAACTACTACAAAGGAAAGTTAATCTCTGTTACAACTACCAATAATGTCTGCAATCATTCCACACCACACAACAGAAGTAAAACTAAACTACTCTACCTACTTAAACCGACTATCTCTGTGAGAAGGCGGGCCCTGGCCTTCTAACAGAGACGCCGAGAGTCACAGCAAATTAAAACACAGAAGTGAAGAACTCTGCTCTCATATTAATGATGGAAGATGATGAGTTCAGTGCTCTGTTACAGCTTACACAAAGCGGTGATTGTCCAACCCTAGGCTACGAGAGCCTTCTGGAATTTATACAAAGAAAATACAGTTTCAGATCCACTAAATTCACGCAGCAATGAAGATCTATGATCTTCATGCTGCGGAGTTACAGCTAATTGATACAGCCGTGTTACACAAGGCTGTTAACCATGAATAATGTTGTTGCTCGAGCAATCAATAGATCAATAGACTCAACAACTAGGACGCGACCTGTCTGTCGCAGCTAGGTTATGTTTCAGTAGATTCTGTTATAACGAGGATCTGTGACAGCTCACGTGGAGGATGCGGTGTTCCTTGGAGTATGGAGAATTAGGCTTGGAAGAGTAACAGCTGGCGCTACCTCGCTGATACACCTGCGCTTTAGATTTGAACTAAATAAACTCACAAGTGTTAGCGTAAACCAAAGGTCAGGATTCGAATCTTCACAATCTTAGGCATAAAAATAAATAAGACAATAAAAAATTATATATGTCAATATCATTGATTTATCTGGAAAAGACATGGATATAGCTCACGAAAGTAGGATGGAATCAGGGCAAAATGATGTAATAAGGGTGGCCAAAAAGGGGCATTTCCTAGACCCAACATCTCCCCCCAACTATCCAATTGCATGTCCTCATGCAACAACCTCCCTTAATCCGAATCTGAGTCTGAGTGGAATCTGTGGAGATTTGTAAGATTGTACGCAAGTTCTGGTGCCTCCCCTCGAGGAACAAACCCATAGCAGGATACCCAATGCCCCCACCACAACTCTTCTTCTTCTAATGTTAGAGCATAGCTGGTTCTGTAAGAATTGCTTATAGGAAACCAAATGAGAGGGAATTTGAATCTCAAACCAAGCCACCAAGACCCACACCTTTCCATGCACCGCACATATCTAGGAATCCTTATCAAAGCTTGCCTAAAATTTTCAAAGCCATATGGATCCATTTCCTTAAGAGATGAGGAAGAGTACAACCATCTGTATTCACTACCTTCCAGGGCATCCTGCTGCATATTGAGAATCATTGGGAAACATTTGGCAAGGAGTCTATCTCTCAGTCTCTCAAAATATCGGGCAATTGAGGGAACCCTGAGAGTTTTAGCATGATTTTCCATGAATGCTGATGGATTCTGAGGTTCCCCCCTAATCCAAAAAGTAGAATTCTCCTCATTCCTAAGGATGGTTTGGAAAGCATCTCGCCATCTTACATGGTTAATGACAAAGGAGGCAAATGCCCTCAGCTAAATATCCTGTAGAATAGGTAAAGGATTAGATGGAAAGTCAATGTAGCAAGCCTTGTCATGTAAATACAATTCACATAACAAATGCGGGTCCTCAAAGTCACTCTTCAGAAAAGTCTCCAAAAACTGAGTAGCTGTTGCCAAATCAAATGATCTCCCATCCTTGAGAGCTCTTAATTGGAATAAGGTTGTCTGCTCGTGGAGAAAAACAGGGTAAGAAGGGGATGGAGTCCTGCAACTCAACAATTCTATGGAAAGAGTGTACATCATGTCTTTTTCTTGTTGCAGGGACTTAAGTTTCTTCAGTCCTTCCAATTTCTCTTGAAGTTTCTCCCACCAAAGTTTATGGAAGAATAACTCCTCAACCCACTTTTCTCTTAGTCCCTTAATGACATTCCTATGCTCTTGGAGAGAGATCATACCTGTTCTGAACTGTTCGATCCACTTGAGCCATTTATCCAATTCGAGATTTAACCAGAAAACCTTTTTCTCCAGTCGTTGAATTCTTTTGTTTGCTACCTCCTCTTCATCATCAGAATCCAAGTGAATGACTTCCTTATCTTGCTTTGGCACTGTGACCACTTCATCCTCTGTTGGAGTGGCAGTGGTTTGTGCCTGTGGTGCAGTCCTAGCCATGGATTTTGGAGATGTTGGTTCTTGTGTAACAACATCTTTTAATTCCATATCATCCTCAGCGGTCTCAGTTTGTGTTGCAACTGTAGCAAATGATTTTAGAAACACTGGTTCTTGTGTAACAGTGTTTTCTTCTTGCTCCTTGATATCAAGTGTTGCTATCTGAGTTGCGGCCTCACTAAATATTTTCAAGGGTGTTGGTTCTTGTGTAACAGTCCCCTGTTCTTCAATTTTGAACTGCTGAGGTTGTTTTTGGGTTATATCAATTTTTTTCTGACTGATGAGACTGGTCCTGAAGAAGTTCAGTATCCCTGATGGTTGGGACTGAAGAAGTTCAGTATCCCCTGATGGTTGGGACTGAAGAAGTTTAGTACCCCCTGATGGTTGGGACTGCACTGTTTCATCTCCTAAACTCAAAGCAGGGATCTCTTCAATTCTTGGCTCATTTCCCCCCACCAATTCAATTTCTGGAACCCCTTCTTAAATCTCCTCTATCTGTACATGCTTATGTGATACATCCCCTAACACAGCAACCCTGTGTCCTGCTGTAGCAAATATGTCTCCACACTCAGGACAAACAGTCTCTCCATACTTCTTATTTTCAAATGCAAAAGATGACTTTTCAAATAAATTTGCAGCATTTGCTAATGTATCCAAATTCTTTTCTGCTTGCTTTCCAACTAATCCCTTCCATCTTTCCAGCTCATTCCGCAATATCTGCACCTCTTCTTTTAATAGTTCATTTTCAAGCAGATGATTTTCGATTTGAGGTTATTTTCTGGAAGGTTCCTGCATAACAGCGGATGACTTGGGGTTTAAAATGGGAATCTCTAAATCTATCCTTGTTACAGGTGTTTTCTCAACCCAAGATGGCTCCCTATTCTCTCTTACTGCTTTTGCTGTCCCTGCTAGAGGTGATTCAATATTACCCCCAGTTGCATCCATTGCCTCCACTTCTTCAGCTGTTTCTGCTAAGGGTGATTCAATATTACCCCCAATTGCATCCATTGTCTCCACTTCTTCAACTATTTCTGCTAAGGGTGATTCAATATTACCCCCAATTGCATCCATTATCTCCACTTCCTCTGTTGTTTCTGCTATCACAGCTGCTTCTATTGCTGCTGCTGATCGACTCCTTCTTCTCACCATTCCCACTGGGTGTTTCCCCCTACCTACTAATCTTGGTACCTTGACAGTTCTAATTTTCCTCTTCTTTGTTGCAGTGGGTGTCTAGCTCCTATTCCCTAATCCTATTCCTTGTTTCTTTGACACAGGGGTCCCCGCTTTAGTCTTTTCTTCTTCAATAAGGGTACCCCTTATCTCTGAAGAGGATTCAACTTCCAAAACTTCCACAGTTCGTTCTTCTACTATTCCTATTCGATATCCTCCCTTCTGAATTCCTGCTTCTGCAACTGCAGCTTCTACTGTCGCAGCTCCAATAGCTGCACCAATTTCAGCTTCCTTTATTTGAGTAACTTCTTCTGCAGTTACAGTTTCTATCACAGTTTCTTCAGCTACAGGGTTTTTCGTTACTGCTACTTCTCCCTTTTTTACTTCCTCTTCATCATTGGCCTGGTTTTCTGTTGTTCCAGCCTCCCCCCCAACTGGGTTTGAGGAACGCCAGTCCTCACTACCTTCACCAACACCCTCCATTTCCAAAACAGGTTGTATAATTGGCACATCTGTAGCAAAAAATTGTTCCCAAGTTTAATTACGATTTACAATGGCTCTTAAAACCAGTAATTTAATTAGGCCATGATTAGTAAGGGAGGAAACTGGGTGTTGGGCGGTTTTTGCATAACCAGCCATGGTTTGTAGGGCTTTGAGCAGATAGAATGATATATTCACAAAATTACCATGGCGTAAATGAGAAAGTAAGGGGAGTTCAGAGAAAGAAACAGTTTGGTACCTACCTCCACAGGAGATGTATCTTTTCACAAAGATTGCTACTTGATTCCAGGGTGGTGGTAAAGATTCCAGTTCCAGCCCACAATGCTTCGGACGAACATGCTCCCCAACTGCTAAGAATTCTCTAACAACATTTTCATTATGCTCCTTTCGTCCAAATAATTTCTTCCCAACCTGTGGTAAACCAGTAACCTCTGATATAATCTCTTCTGTAACATCTACACGCAGCCCTCTAACCTCAGAGTGAGTATCAGTTAGGTTAAGGGAAAGTTGCAATGCGGTTTTTGTATGGAAACGGTTCAATCGTTGAAAATATTCCATCCAACCTGCTGCTGTAAAAATATTAAGGACTTCTGCATTAGCACGCACAGCTTCTGTGTATACTGGTTCATGTCGGACCGGGTTACCCATCTTAATCTCTTCTCAAAATTCAGAACCAATACAACAGTCACCAGTCTCGACGTGGGAGTTGCAACATACGAACATGCAAGCGATAGTTGGAGTTCGAAAATAGGGTATTTTAGGAAAGTCGGCGTAGGCATAAAATTCCAGTAAGATAAGACGGTTATGGAAAATTGGCATATTTGGAGTGTTTTGGTACTATTCGGGTATGGTGTCAGGGAATAAATACAGACGTGGTTCTGACATACCCTCCGGTAATTAAACATTATAGGTTCATTCAATCAAGGGTTAAGACAACACATAATTATTATTACCGTATTTAATTCCTTGCCAAATCATGTGAAAGTTCCGAACCGTACCTTTCATTTATGTGTTCAGCCACGAGGTAATTATTATGGTGCGCCAACTATTATAGCCTTCCTTCATCATCATCTCCATTTTTAAAACAAGCGTAAATGCACATGTGCTGAAGTGATGTGGCCACGCCACGCGAACTAACAGGTACCACAACATCCGAATGATTTTCTTCACTGCGATTGGATTGAAGAAATAGGTGACTGAGACTGACGCCCGATCAAACTATTATTGGCAGCACCGATCGGAGAGCAAACAAACTGGAGGAGTATCAGCTACGAAATTTAGCAAAATAAGCGAAAATGGCGGAGTCGCAGCTGTACGGAAGGAGCGAGGATGAAGTGGAAAAGAATGGAGTCGCGACTGCTAGATTTAGCAGAATCAATCAAGGATAGCGGAGTCGCAGATGCCATGTTTACCGGAATGGACAAAGGTAGCAGAGTCTCAGCTGCTGGATTTAGTGGAATATACAAAGGTAGCAGAGTCTCAGCTGCTGGAAAGGAGTAAAAATGAAGCGGAAATGGCAGAGTAGCAGCTAAGAAATTTGAAAGGTAAACAGAAATAGTGGAGTCGCAGCTGTGGAATTTGGCCAAATGAGCAAAAGTGGTGGAGTCACAGCTGCGAAATTTGACAGAACGGGCAAATATGGCGGAGTTGCAGCTACGAAATTTGAAAGGTAAACAGAAATAGCGGAGTCGCAGCTGCGGAATTTGGTCGAATGAGCAAAAGTGGCGGAGTTGCAGCTGCGAAATTTGGCAAAATGGGCAAATGTGGCGGAGTCGCAGCTGTGGAATTTGGCCAAATGAGCAAAAGTAGTGGAGTCACAGCTGCGAAATTTGACAGAACGGGAAAATATGGCGGAGTCACAGCTACGAAATTTGAAAGGTAAACAGAAATAGCGGAGTCGTAGCTGTGGAATTTGGCCGAATGAGCAAAAGTGGCAGAGTCGCAGCTGCGAAATTTGGCAGAACGGGCAAATGTGGCGGAGTCATAGCTGCGTCAGACTATAGTATAAGCAAATTTTATCTGTGAAAGACCACAAATTATCCATCTTTTTCAAAGAGCTTTATTAGATCAGAAACAAATATGGGGTGTCTGCAGTCGTTTGGCCCAGTCACGGCTGCTGCTCCTCCAATAATTTCCTGCACACAGTTCTTCAAAACAAACCGATCAAGTGCAAGAAAAATTAAAAATAGATAAAATACAGAATGAAAGAAAAACCAATTATTTATGTACAAAAATATGTGTGGAAACTGCAACTTTTAAGAATTCACAGGGTTTAAAAATCCCTGCCCCGGCGTTAATTGATACTCTGGATCAGCTGCAACTTGTGAAATAAAAGCCTCCCTTGAGATCGGCCTGTGATACAGTCGCAGCCGATGACCATTTGCGAATAATGGTACTTTGTTCTCGTCAATGGTGATCAACCGGACTGTTCCATTATCAAATACCCGATCTATCTGATAGGGTCCTAACCAACGGGTGCACAATTTGTCTTTAAAGTCCCTCTTAAATCGTGAATCATACAACAGGGCCCAGTCTCCTTCCTGGAAGACTCTTTTTTTTTATAAATCTCTCATGCCATCTAGAGCGCTGTTGTTGGATTAAGGTTGTATGATGCACTGCAGCTGTGCGCTTCTCATCCAATTCATTGAGTTGATTCAGTCGATTCCTCTGTGCCTCTGATAAATCTATGTTTGCTTCAACAACTGTTTTTAAAGTTCTAATTTCAAATTCGATTGGAAAAACAACATTCTTGCCATACACTAGCTCATATGGGGAAAAACCAGTGGTGTTACGCCAAGTGGTACGATAGGCCCATAGTGCCTCTAGTAGTCTTTCAGCCCAATCTTTACGATGGCTCTTCACTGTTTTTGTCAGAATAGCCTCAATAACCTTGTTCGTGCTTTCCACCTGCCCATTGGCTTGTGGATGGTATGGTGAGGTTATTCTGTGCTGAATATGAAATTTCTGCAACAGTGCCTCCAGTTTGTGAGATACAAACTGTGGTCCACCGTCTGTAGTGATCTCCTTAGGTACTCCAAACCGAGTAAAAATATCTTCATACAGGAAATCAATCACAACCTGATCATTGGCCTTGACCAAGGCTACAACTTCTACCCATTTAGTCATGTAGTCTGTGCAAACCAAGATATGAACTTTCTGCTTTGAGGGAGGGTTGATAGGCCCTACAAAATCTAGAGCCCACTTATCAAACGGTTCAACCACAAGCTGTGGCTGTAAATGCATCTCATCTAATCTGTTGGGTTGGCCCATCCTTTGGCAGCTATCACATGCCTGAACATACTTCTTTGCATCTCTGAACAATGTAGGCCAGAAATAGCCCATTCTCAAAACTTTATGACCTGTCCTCTTATAAGCAAAATGTCCCCCACAGGGCTCATCATGGCAAGCTTTAAGAATGCCGAAAATTTCATCTTCTCTAACACATCTTTTGATTTCTAAATCTAGCCCTGTGTAGAAAAGATGGCCATCAATCCAACAGTACCTAGCACTCTACTGTATGATCTTCCTTCTTTATCTCTTTGACAGATGTGCTGGAAGCTTACCTGCAGCCAAAAAGTTAGCAATATCTGCATACCATGGGGAATGAGCTGATACTGCAAACAAATGTTCGTCAGGGAAGGAATCTTCGACTCGTAAATTGTCATCACTGTTAGTAAGTCGAGATAAAAAAATCTGCAACAACATTTTCCTTTCCTGGCCTATCAATAATTGTAATATCAAATTCCTATAACAGTAACTCTAGCATTCGTGATTGGTTTATTCATTAAATACTTGATAGCAGAATGATCAGTGTGCACAAAAGTAGAATATCCAGTAATATAATGTCTAAATTTGTTGATGGCATAAACAATGGCAAGAAATTCTTTTTCTGTGATAGTATAATTTAGTTCAGCAGGAGACAAATTTTTACTAATATAGTAAATGGCATAAGGAGCATTGCCTTCCTGCTGTCCCAAAACTGCTCCAATGGCAGTATTTGAAGCATCTGAAGAAATGTGAACAGGAAGAGCCCAATTGGGCCCTCTTAAGATGGGTGCTATAGACATCCTTTTCTTTATCTCAGTAAACGCTGTTTGGCATGCATCATTCCAGACAAACTGTGCATCCTTCATCAACAGAGTGAACAAAGGAGAAGCTAGTTTGGAAAAATTTTCTATGAATCTTCTGTAATAGCCAACATGCCCCAAGAAGCTACGTACATCCTTCTGTGTTCTAGGAGTTGGTATATTTTCAATTACCTTGATTTTGGATGGATCTACCTGGATACCATCAAAAGAGATGAAGTGCCTCAGCACTATGCCTTCACTCATCATCATGTGGCAATTTTTAGTGCTTAAAGAGAGTTGGCTTTGTTCACAGTGTTTCAAAACTTTTTCTAAATTTTTCAATGCTTCTTCATAACTATCACCATATGGAGTAAAGTCATCCATAAAGATTTCCATGAAATCATTCACCATTTCTGAAAAGATTCCAATCATTGCTCTCTGAAATGTAGCTGGTGCGTTGCACAACCCAAAAAGAAGTACTCGGTATGCAAAGGTCCCCCAGGGGCAAGTGAAAGTGGTTTTGTCCTGATCTTCTGGAGCAATTTGAATCTGGTTATAGCCACTAAAGCCATCCAGAAAAGAGAAATACTTCTTCCCAGACAAGGTATCAAGGACCTGATCACTGAAAGGTAAGGGGAAATGGTCCTTCTGCGTTGCCTTGTTCAGTTCTCTGTAATCCACGCAGACCCTCCATTTCCCATTCTTCTTTGGCACAATCACAAGTGGAGAAACCCACTCACTGTCTGAAATTGGGTATATAAATCCTGCTTTCAAAAGTTTTTGGATTTCCTCCTTCACTATGTCCCTTAGGTTCGGGTTCATCCTTCGTTGGGGTTGACATACAGGCCTGGAGTCGCTCTTAATATAAATGTGATGGGTACACAGATGAGAAGGAATTCCTTTCATGTCTATGTACTCCCAAGCGAAGGCTCCCTTACGTTGTTTCAGTAGAGTGACTAGCTGTTCCAGCTCATTAGGTGCCAGATTAGGATTGATGTTCAATGTTTTTCCTGGCCCAATTTATACTGGAACACTCTTCAAATTCTTAAGTACTAGAATTACACTGTCATCACCAATTAGAGTTTCTTCTGTAAGATTTTCTTGTTCTGTTACAACTAGAGTACTATCCAAGATATGATAGACATTCTTATTGACTGACGTGGGCTCATTGATGAAACTATTAATGGCATCATCCTCTGTTTCATCTTTAAATGTTAAGGCTCTCCCTATGGTTAATAGTGGCTGCACACCCTCTTCCTCTTCCAAATTTGCCGATAATGGAGTATCAGCTTCTGTGCTTGGTCGAGCTGGAGGGTACAGGGTTAGATTCTTGATCTCAGTCCCATCCGAAATGGTCATAAAACCTGACCGATAGCCGATACAGGCATCAGCTGTGGCCAACCACAGTCTTCCCAATATCAGTGGGTGTCCCCCCAACTGGGATTTTGACTGTAACACCAAGAAATCCGCAGGGTATTCCCCCAAGTCAACTGAGATTACGAGGTCATCTAGGATTCCTTTAGGCTTAATCGTTGATCTATCAGCAAGTTCCAAAACAGTAGGGATTGGCTGAAGATTAGTGAGTCCTAATTTCTTCACAGTCTCTATGGCCATAATGTTAATAGCTGCGCCCAAATCCACCAAGACATTTGGAATTTGTGTGTTCCCTATGTGCACTGTAACAGTCGGGTTCCCAGGGTCATCGTACTTTGCCAGAAGGGCCTTTCCCATTATTAACTCTGAAAGTTTTCCCAACACATGGACAGTGGGAGGATCCCTGGGACTTCTTCCTGGTTTCTTGACACACAAGTCTTTAACTGTATTAGCATAAATGGGCACATCATGGAGGGCCTATAACAGTGGAATTTTAACACACAAAATTTTCAACTCTCCCATGAGATCAAATCGGGGCTGTTCCATTGTTTTCTGCAGCTGCAATCGTTTAGGGTATGGTGGTTCTCTATTCAACTGTGTAGGCTGTGACAGATCGTGTGTTGCTTCCTGAGTTTCAGCTGCTGCTTCAGTAGGAGTATCAGCATCCTCAACAATGGGGATTGTTGAATAGTGTTGATTTACTCCAGTTTCAATCACTGGGGATGACACATCCTCAGTGATAATAGGCTCCACTACCCTCCCTGATCGTAATTGTATATCATTGCACGGAATCTGAGTAATGGAATACGCAGGCATGTTGGCAGTCTCAAATTGATGGACTGCTTTATTGTTTGGGTTCGGGTTAGGTTGTGCAGGTAGCTGTGGTCGAAGTGGCGCATTCATAGGTGCGGCATTGTTCTAGAAAGGGAGCTGTGGTTGCTGATATTGATGATGTTGATACTATTGAGGAGGGTACTGTTGATACTGAGTCTGGTGATGGGGAAATTTATTTCCTTGGTAAGAGTTTCTCCAGTTGGAATTCCAAGGAGCTTGGTTTGACTGCTGTGGCCATGAATTTGGATTTTGCATTGGGTTCTGAGATGGAGGCCACTGGCTGTTGGAATAATGTGAAGGGAATTGTGTATTCATATTATGCATGTTGTTCATTCCATTCACATTATGCAGGAAAACTGTTGGATCTGGATTCATACCTTGGTTTCTAGGCTGCCATGGTTTTTTCTGTGCCATAAAGTATGTTGGCTCTACATCCAGAATAGATGCCTGCAGGACTACTTTAACCTTAGGTAATGAAGGACACTCCTTAGTAGCATGCTTGAGTTCACATATCCTACATACCTCTGCTTTGTCCAACGAGCACTCCTTCAGTGGATGCTTCTTTCTACATTTAGGACAAAATACCCCAAGTGTAAGATCTTCTACTACTTGTTTCTGTTTTTCCCTCATGGCATCCAACTCTGAGGAAATGGAGCTCAACATGTCTGTTTTAAAGTTATCCAGTAGGTTTCCTATTTTTGCTCGAGTGGCACCTCCACTAACTGACTTCTGAGTCCTAGTGAAGACATCCTGGTCTCGGTCATTGTCTCATTTGCTAGTTCTGGAAGATCCCCTGGATTACCTTCAACATAATTCAACAATCTTTTCAAAAGGTTCCTTCGAGATATCCCCTTTCCCCAACAGATTAAACATATCAAGGCAATCTTCTCTAATTCCTCTTAGTAAGATAATCTTGAGCACATCCTTGCCAATCTCAGCATGACCAGATCTTTGTAAATTGTACAACAATCTCTCCACAAAGTCTTCCAAACTCTCTTCATCCTTCTGAACCATTTTAAACAACTCTTCCTTTCTATCTCTAGTTCTGCAATATTCTTGATACTTAGAAAGGAAGGTGTTTTTCATTTGGTCCCAACTGGTAATGGTCTCACGACCCAAACTCATGAACCAACGCAGAGCATTTCCTTTTAAGGTGGATGGGAATAGATTCAGCTTCTGAGCACTAGAGGTGTAATCATATCTGCTACAAAGGATATCAAACTCAAAAAGAAACTCATCAGGATCCTCATAGGACTTACCATGAAAATTCGGGAGAACTGATGGTGAGATATTCTTCATAGGAGATGCTCTAGGTGTCTGAAGGATAGGGAATTCTAATGTAGCCACAGTATTACCAGGCTGATTATTTTCTCCTTCTTCCTCCCGGTGATCCTCATGTTCATTCTCACCCCCCTGTTCTCTACCAGCCATGGTTCTAGTCCAAAATTCAACAGTCTCTTTTATGCGTTCTTCCTCTGCTTTAGCTTCTTCCTCTTTTCTCCTCTCTTCTCTTTGCCTTCTTTCTTCCTCTGCTATTCTGCGAGTCTCCAACCACACCTCTTTAGTAACTCTGGTTCCGTCAATATGATAAATCTCCTCTCTATCTGGTGCACCTACAGCACTTCCCTTATCTTCAGGAGGTTTACTTTCTGCAACGAGAGTTGAAGGTCCCGTTGTATTCTCCACTGTAGATGCTGAATGTTCAAGATTGGGAGGAATAGAATTTTCCCTACCTGTAGAGTTCTGCGGTGGTCTAGTGGAAGAATCAGCTCTAGCAATTATCTCATCAATATATGTGTGTCTTCCCTGACCTGCATTACGATCTCGACCTCTTACACCTGCAATGTTAGTATTCAAAGGGGGTTCCCGATTTGTTTTTCTTGTATTCATGCATGCTGTAAAAAATTGAACTAAAATAAAATCAAATGAAACCAACTACTAACTTTGTCTATCTATTACCATCCCCGGCAACGGCGCCAAAATGTTGGTCACTCTATATGTCAGTTAATTAAAGCTAACACATAGAATGGTCAATATAAATTGTCAAACCCAGGAAGGTCTTTTATTTCAAAATCAATAAGCACAATCTATGCATAAATAGATCAAGCAGTTGATTTGCTGAATGTAAATAATGATCCTACCTATGTGTCCAGCCAACTCATTCCATAAGAACACTAATCTAATTCACACATCTAAGAGTCCAAAGTGAAACAATGCCCCTACAGAAATCAACCCAGCAAGTTAATGATCTAATAATGAAATGAAACTAGATTACTTTTGCAAGAAGTTAAATCCTATAATTATCAAACTACAACATTCAATATTTACCAAAATGATCTATCCAGTAGCTACTGTAATTCTACCATTAATTGTCTAATCTATGAATGCAATTGAAGATACAACAGCAACCAGAATTAAAACATAAGCTTGAACTCTAACTGATAATTACTGGAAATCCTAGAAAGCATAAACAACTAGAAGATAATTGGAATTGAGCTTGGCTGTCACAGCTGATTAAAACACACATGCAATTAAGTAAATTATCCTGCACAGTTGACTGTCACACCACTCTGTTACAGCTATTCAAGATGCAATTATAAACTACTAGAAAGGAAAGCTAATCTCTGTTACAGCTACCGATAATGTCTGCAATCATTCCACACCACACAACATAAGTAAAACTAAACTACTTTACCTACTTAAACCGACTATCTCTGTGAGAAGGCAGGCCCTAGCCTTCTAACAGAGACGCCGAGAGTCACAACAAATTAAAACACAGAAGTGAAGAACTCTGCTCTCATATTAATGATGGAAGATCGTGAGTCTTAGTGCTCTGTTACAGCTTACACAAAGTGGTGATTGTCCAACCCTAGGCTACGAGAGCCTTTTGGAATTTATACAAAGAAAATACAGTTTCAGATCCACTAAAATCGCGCAGCAATGAAGATCTATGATCTTCATGCCGCGGAGTTACAGCTAACTGATACAGTCGTGTTACACAAGGCTGTTAACCATGAATAATGTTGTTGCTCTAGCAATCAATAGATCAACAGACTCAACAACTGGGACGCGACCTGTCTGTTGCAGCTAGGTTATGTTTAAGTAGATTCTGTTATAACGAGGATCTGTTACAGCTCACGTGGAGGATGCGCTGTTCCTTGTAGTATGAAGAATTAGGCTTGGAAGAGTAACAGCTGGCGCTACCTGGCTAATACACCTACGCTTTAGATTTGAACTAAATAAACTCACAAGTGTTAGCATAAACCAAAGGTCAGGATTCGAATCTTCACAATCTTAGGCATAAAAATAAATAAGGAAATAACAAATTATACCTGTCAATATCATTGATTGATCTGGAAAAGACATGGATATAGCTCATGAAAGTAGGATGGAATCAAGGAAAAATGATGTAATAAGGGTGGCCAAAAAGGGGCATTTCCTGGACCCAACAATCCTTCTAGGCTGAGAATCGTATTCCTGGAAGCTTCCTTCTAAATACCAGTGAAATTCATGTGTCCATCGGAACAAGTCTTCTCTTGTAGTCCAAATCACATGGTCTTTTCCCTACAAGTCAAATCCCGACTGATGATCAGTGACTTGTATAATCAAATGTAAAGACAATAGTTTACATAGGAATATTAGCTAATACTTTATCACAATAGTCATAAGCATGTCTACCAAACACTTATGGGAAGTATCTAGATGTCTTCTATCTCCACTAGGACATGTCGTCAAGAGCGTGCACTACTCTAAACATGCAAGAGGGAGATATCATCTAGACTAGCTTCATCATGTGTTCATGCAATGTTGTGTAGCTCATATGCATAATAAATATAACAAGGTAAACTATATCAACTTCTCAACACATTAGATCAACATATAATAGTTATGAAGACATATAAAGTGAAACAGATCTATGTAAGCAAGAACACCAAAATACTTATCTCTTATTTTTTTAGTGTGTGGGCTCCCACTGCCTTCTTGTGGGAACCATATGAGATCTTTGTTCTTGCATTCTGGATTTTCTAGAAGAAGAACTCCGAATGATCATCATTCTTTGGCTTATTGTGATGATAGTCTTCTTCTACATCAGCAGTTGAGGCTTCATGCTTCCTTTTACTTGAACTTCGATAACTATTGGCGTAGTGTCCATACTTTCTGCACCTATAGCATTGAACTTGAGATATGTCCTTCTTCTCCTTTTGATCTGGGCGAGGAATAGATCTCCTATCTTGGTGCTTGTGTTTATGGAACTTCCTACCATTTCCCTTACCCTTCTTGGCATGGGAAACAAAAGCTTGGTTCTCATCAGGTTGAGTGCCATGGCCATGGAGTCTTTGACGTGCTGCAATCATGGTCTCTTCCTGAGTGAAATCTGGCCAAAGCCTCTCAAACTTTGGTAGTTTGGATCTACCACTTATGCTTTGGATAAAGGACTCCCAAGATGGTGGAAGACCATTAAGGGTGGTGAGGACAAGCTCCTTATCATTAATAGGATCTCCATTGGTGTTGAGCTTGTCTCTGAGTTCTGTGATCCTCATAAAGTATGAGGCAATGGATTCTGACTTGGCTATCTTCAAGTTTGAGAGTTGGTTTCTCAAATTCATGGATACATTGAGGCTAGTGTGTTCAAACAACTTCATAATGGTCTTGAACATTTTCCTAGCATTTTTCTTTCCTGATATTTGTGGGACCAAGTGATCTCTTACTGAATCCACAAGTATCCTTCTTGCTTTAGCATCATTCTTCCTCCATCGGGATTTATCCTGTTCGGTTTATGGTTCAAGAACCTTCTCATTTGCATATAGTAATAGATCATTTTCTTCTAGAAGCAGAAGAACCCTATACTTCCAAGAGATAAAGTTGGAAGCTCCTTCCAACCGATCTTCAACCTTCGTACCAATCATCTTGATTGCAAATCTGGTTCAGAAAACCTAGCAAGAGCTAGGTCAAAAATGAAAGTTGATAATTTGAAAAATTGAAACCACATATAAATGCGCCTTGCCAAGGAGAGTTGAATTGAGGGTAGGCTGGTCCAAGTTTGTGGAGAGAAATGAGTTAAAATTGAAACCCTAATTCTGCTGCAGCCACAGAGTTAGGTCAAAAATTGGAAATTATCAGAATTGAATTCCCTCTTCACCAAAAGATGCGCCTTGATAAAAATGAAATTCCTATAGCCCCTTTTCTCCAAAATGATGGTTGGAGACTTCACAAGATGAAATCCTAGTTCTGGAAGGGTTCCGACAATGTTCTGGCAATGGATTCTTCTAGAAATGCTCTGATACCATGTTAAATTTCATACATTCATAGCATAATAACATAAATGCATAACCAAGATCACTGGAAGAAAGACAAAGCACAAAACAACAACACCGAGTTTATCCTGGGAAACCCAATTGGGAAAAACCCAACAACCTTTGTATAGAGATGATAATCTCGAGATCAGAGTACAAATAATAAAAGAGAAAATGTGAAAGTGTCTTCCACAAGTAGAAACCCCAAATCTGCTTCCTCCACTAGCTTGTGTGAATTCTGCTCTCTCACAAGTGATCCGCAATTGTCAAGTGTGAGAATGAGGATAATGAGGTGCACTAGCCTCTTATTTATACAAGTGCAAAACCAGAAAATCCCTAACTGGGCCGACTTCACCTAGGGGCAATTAATAAATTTAATTTTAATCATTTTCTTTTCTTCTTTTTCACCCCAAGGTTTACATTGATTCTTTCATGTGTTTACATAAGGTTCATATCCTTTAGGAGGTACAAACAAGTACAACGAAAGTGCAATAAAATATAATGAATAATATCTTCCGAAGTTGTACAAAATCCAACACATGTAATATCAAATACTATGTTGAAGTGGTGTTAGTATTGATACTCATGCCATGCCATTGGAGTCATGGTCTAATAGAAGGTGGTAGTATGTGATACCATTCATCAAAGTTCAATTCCTTTACATAGATGAATATGCGGTTAGGACTAACTGTAAGCCTTAGGTATTTTTGTAAAACAATGTATTATTCTCATGTAAATTAGTGTTGTTAAGGAAAATTTCCATTAACTAGGGCTATGTCACCAACGTACTGGGTTGAACAAGACTGACATTTAAATGTTTATTGCAAGCAAAATAGACTCCTAAATTTCAATTACTATCAAGCAAATCTACACTAAAGGATGAAAGAGAAGAACTACGTGTACCTTATTTATGAACATTGATCCTAGCCACTCCCTTGTCTCCTTCAGATATGCTCTTTGCCATCAATCCAAGAACCCGCAACGCAAACAAGTTACCTTCCTCAAACAAATTTGGCAACAAAATATATTATTGAAATACAAATAGAGCATGAATATGAAACTAGTAAATCAAATTCAACTCAAGATACAATAATTACATATGCCAAATTTGATATAGTGATTAACACAAAATATAGGGAAGGGAAAGATGTCTAATCTTTATTAAACAATAGAAAAAGTTCAAATCACATCTTCTTTTGATCAACACCTTATCAAAACTAGAGCTGCAGGTCACTCCTGCTCACGTTCTCCACGAATCCCATTCCAAATCTGCAAATGCATAGGGGTAGAAACCACTTGAGAGCAATAGTTTTAGCACATGGGGATATAAATATCAATGACATGAACATAAATGGGAATAAATGGCAAGCAATTCCTCTAGCCTAACATTACTATGAAAATTCCTCCCAATTTGGCTTATCCCACCCTTTCTTATAGTTTGATGAAGATGGTTAGGAACAGTTACCAAATGGTTGGGGAAGTTGTAATCGAGCAGGTGGTTCCCGAAACTTCCATAACTCCCTCTTTTTCGAATGCTTATATATATTTTAATATTTTTTGAGGGAATTCCTGCCTAATCCAAAGATAAGAATCGAATGGTTCACTAGCAAACAATGTGCAACATGCAAATGCAACTTTTTCTTGCATTTGCGCTCTACCAAAAGCGGAAAGTTGGAATGATTCACAGTTTGCATGAACATTACGTGCGGATCTGCTCATTTTCAAGGGTTGCAACTTTTAGGGTATCCAAGAATGGATGAGGTTTCACTTGAATGTTCAAGGCCATAATAATAGAGGTCAGATCAAGGATCTTCCATCTATAAATGTCCTTTTTTTGTGAACGAACGGTGACACTTGAAGTGTCGTCTTTTAAACCGTCGTCGCAGATGGAGAAGTGTTGATTTGAGATATAATAGTTAGTCGAAGGAGAGTGCTTATAATTGTCGGTTTTCCCTTTGATGGGGTTTATAGCTACCCACAGAGCATGTTAAGAAAAAAAATCACAGTAAAATAATTATTTTAAAACATTATTCCTTTTTTCTAATAAAAATTACATTAGTAATGAGGTCGCATTGAAATTTTTTTAGGTTGTGGTTTAATGGTGAAGTTGGGATGACATTGTGTAAATGATCCATATTTAAAAATTGATGAGCAAAAAACTCTACACAATGTGTGCTTTGGTTTTGTTTGACAACTCCTTGTGTTCAAGTGATATCGCGATGACATGGAGATGAGGTTATTAGCTCCCCACATATCAAAAATATATGTTCACCTTAACCGAAATAAACCATTCATGATGAAATAAATATTTTAAAATGCACAATTACTATATAATAAAACTAAATCAAGGAATGAATACTCTGGAATAACAATGGTGTACTAAAATAATAATGGAAGGGATATCTAGGAAGTGGCAGTAGTATAAAAGGAAGTATTTCCATCACTATGATGTTCTAGTTCATTATAAAGTTGACCGTATTTCACAAGTGTTGCATTTACCAATACTACCAAGGTCGTGACTAGGGAGCATTCCAACCAGTATTTTACAAGCTTTACTTTAGAAATATAAGCTTAGGAGTTGAGAACTTATTTACCTTGATAAAAAACACCACATTTTAAATTGGTCAAAGCTTGAATTTACAATTGTTATAGATTAAATTAGTAGAAACTCAGTAAGAAATGCATACCTTGGGACAATAATAGTGATATTAGTCAATTTTTATATAAAAATTAGTATGTGACCAACTTGTTTACCTTTTTTTCCAAGGAAATAAATATTTATGTTTGATATTTCTAAGAGAGAAATCACAACATACATATGATTGTCTAGTACAAACACAAAGCCTTTCCAGTGTTTCCTGCACTATCTACCAAGTTAGAGCATATTACAATCATCCTATAATGTCTTGTATAAACTTACCCATCATGAACTTCAAAAGGCTGCCTACTTACTATGAGATTTAAATATCTCCTAGTAAGCTTTACATAAGATCAAAACAGACCTCTAAAACATCCAGTTATTTGATATCCAATAGCTAATACAATATTCTTTATGAAGCTTTAACGAGGGTGCCCCCTTTGAATTCAAGTTCATACAAGGTACCCTCCTACAAGAGAAAAGCTTCCTTAAACAAATTAGCTCATTGAGTATTGAATTCACGATAAATATTTGTAAAAACAATAAAATCAATAGTATATTTTACCTTCTTTACTTGATTCACAATAGGAATCAGACCCAAAGTTCTGATGTTGCATTTATGAGTTGCCTACTCTATCAAAATCTTTGAGTCTCCAAAAAATTGAAGATGTTTAACCCTCTTTCCTTTGTATTTTTCAGTAATAACCAAAAAGCATAAATTCATCATGGTTATTTGATCCTAATCTAACAACATATTTTAGGTTAGGAAATGAGAAGAATAAAGATAAAGTACATCCTTTCCTCCACAAAATTCTAGAATTCCTTTACTTGCTCCATTGAAGAAACCTCATGGATTCTCGTGATCAATACAAGGAATTAGACACATAAAACTGTTGGAGCGTTCGTTAGCCCAAAAGGCATAACTACAAATTCATAATGCCCGTAACGGGTTCTAAATGCAGTCTTAAATATATCTTCGTCTTTAATTCTGACTTGATGATATCCAGATCTCAAGTCTATTTTTGAGAATATCGTCGCTCCGCGTACTTGATCAAACAGATCGTCTATGAGGGGCAACATATATCTATTTTTAATCGTCATTTTATTTAATTGATGGTAATCTATGCATACACGTAAGGTACCGTCCTTCTTTTTAACGAAAATGACAGGTGCTCCCCAAGGAGACACACTCGGTCTTATGTAATTTTTTCCTATTAATTCTTTTAACTGTGATTTTAATTCATTAAGCTCTAGGATATTCATCCGGTAAGGAGCTTTGGAGTTTGGTACCGCCCCAAGTACTAACTCAATGGTGAAATCCAATTCCCTTTTCGGAGGTAATCCTGGAATTTCTCCGGGAATACGTCTGAAAAGTCTCTTAGGATTGGTATATCTTCAAGTTTTAATTTATCTTCTTTAGTAGCGTGTTCATCATTTATTACATTTACAACAAATACTTTACATCCTTTATGTACAACCTTTTTCATTTGTAATGCAGAAATCTGTCTCACAGAAACTTTTCTAGGCACTCCTTTTACTACAATAGTTTCTCCTTTATCATTCAAGCATGTAAATGTCTTTTCAAAACAATTCAAAACTACCCTATGATTTTCCAGCCAATCCATACCGATTAAAACATCATAAGATCCTAATGGTAATACATTCAGTTTTACTTGGGTTTTAAATTGACTCATACGCAATTCACAATCTTTCACATAATTAACTACCTTTCTCTTGGTTCCTGTAGCTAACTGAACCGGCCAAGATTTTTCAAACTTTTCCACTTGCAATTTACAAATTTCTACTATACCAGGTGATACAAAACTTAAACTAGCTCCTGGATCAATTAAAATAGAGATGGGTCTGTCTTTTAGCATACCTTCTATTTCGACCATTGAGGTTTGATGATCAACCTGCCAATTCTCCAAGGATGCATTGATCCCGGGCATTTCTCTCGCTAAGTCACCAACTGTTGCCTCTTCCTGCATTGTATGGATGTTGTTGACGTTTCTTTTCTGTTAGGACAATTTGTTGCATAATGTGGTCCTTGACATTCAAATAATTTTACAGGTTCTTTTTGTTCATTATTTTTAGCATAATTATTAGGCATGTCTTTGTTTCTTGTAGCTGAAAAATTCTGTGGTGTATTACTTCTAAAATTATTTCCTTGAAAATTTTTGCTAGGGAAATTTCGCTTGTTATTTCCAACATTCCTGTTAAATTAAAAATTTTTCCTTCTTTGTTTGAAATTACTTGGTCTATTAACTTTTTCCAGCTAGGTACACTTTCTCTTTTCCTGTTCAGTTCATAACAGAAGTTTGCCTTTCTCATAGCTTCCTTAAGAGTCTTGGGGTTGTCATACTCAATTCTGTCTTTGATATTAATAGGTAAGTAACTCATAAATATTTGTATTTTAGGTTTCTCGTCAACAATGTAAGGTACATATCTTAATAGACTTAAGAATTTACTGCTTAATTCTTTCATGTTCATAGAGCCTAGTTTTAAATCATAGAACTCTTTAGCTTTTTCTTCATAGTACTGTTCGGACAGAAACTTCTTCTGAAAGTATCTTTTAAAAGTAATCCAAGTTACACTCTTTTCTTTAATGCTTTTTACTCTTTTTATATCTTGCCACCATATATCTGTTTTCCCAGTTAGATTATAAATGGCCATCTTAGCTTTCAGCTTATCTAAATAATTATATATTTGAAAGTATTTCTTCATACCTGACAGCCATGCTTCCGCTTCTTCTCCCTTGTCTATCTCACCGTTAAACATTGGGGGTTTTATCTTTTTAAACTCCCCTGAGATCTCTTCATATGGCTTGTAATTCCTCTTTTTAGGACTGCAGTCACTATCACTGATGTCACTGGAATACTTATGTTTCTCTTTATGCATTTTAACTTTAGCTTCAGAAGAGGAATTACTTTCATCATTAGAGAATTTTAACTTCTTACCTTTGTGTTGACAAGACATGGTTCCATATTCAAATTTAGATTTTGTTATTTTATCTTTTCCCTCATTATGAAATTTATCTAACAGTATTTGATTCAGTTCTTCCTGTGCCTTCAGAATTCTTTCATTTTCGTCCTTAGCCGTTTTCATTTCAGCTTTTAAATCTTTAACATCTCTAAGTAGTTCGGATGAATTATCATTTAGTTCTACGTATATATTTTCTTCGTTAACACGTTCTTGTTCATGATTATTTTGTTCATTATGATGAGATCCATCCTCGGCAGATTCCTCTGGTCCTTCGATTACCTGCAAAATAGATATTGAATGGTTATGTACTGAAACAATTTGAAACAAAAATCAGTAACTGTGTTTTCTGTTTTATTGGAATTGCAAGTTGATCCACTTTCAGGCCTAGTGTTTGAACTTGCGCTCTGATACCACATGTCACGTCTCCAAAATTTCATAAAAAATTAAAAATTTTCTAAGTAATATCAACACTATAATTTGCTACATGATTACTTTGCGGAAATTATAATTAAGAACATTTTAATGTTTTGTATTATAATTTAAAAGAATATCTTCCTTGATGGCTAACTGATACTCTTATTATACATGGTAGTGTTATGATATTAATCTATAATACTTATGCTTGTATCGCTGCACATTATTTCTAGCACCACTTAGTCAACTATTTAACCGATACTTGTTTATTTACAAAATTTATTGTTTATTTAGTGTGTCTTAACAATTGATAAAGAAATATTATTGACGTCAAAATTTAGTTATTGTTATAATTCATCGTACGTTCTACCATGTTGTAAGAAAGATGTCTTAGTTCACGATGTTTACAATTCTAATTAACTTGTTTTGACTGGAAGGGGTTCTTGCGATGCCCCAAGGCTTACTTAGATATTAATTCTAATGCATAATGAAAATTACCACCTGTCTAGGTTTACAGGTAAGAGAATATCTCCAGTTATTATTATTAGATGTCGAAGTTATAAGGGGTCATGTTGTTTACATACAAAGGGTTTCATCAAGGGTTTAACCATGACCCTAACATTTAGGAATGGAGCAAAAAAATTCTAAGGGTTTAATGCTAAGGTGATGAATTGCAAAATTAAGCGTTACAACAACTATAATGTCGAGACGTATGCTAAAAGGTTTCGATGGCATACCACGAAGTGATCTTAACTATATGCTATGGGTAATGAGTCACGTGAAGACTTGACTCTATGGCCTCCACGTGGGTTTGGTAAACACTAAAACCTTGTTGGGTTTTGTATTTGAAATTCATTATGAAAGCACTGTTTGGAGAGCCGAGATCTCGACCACCATGAGCCTGGAGGGTCCTTCGTTGATACCATTCTTGACAAAGGTTGGTGTTGAACTTCAATACTAAATGTTGAGGTAATATATAAAACCACGCTATCTTTTAATTTGTTCTTTACATTGAATTTATGCGAATGGTTTAATATAATTGCGTTCAAATGTATGCGTTGACAGGAGCTGCAAGGTTTGGAGATGGAGGTTACAACATTACAAGAATTGCACAAAAAAGAAGAATAAAAGGGATCCATGGTTTAAAACTACCCTGGTAAGTCTCGGTCCATCTTGGAGCACTCTGGTCGTGTTAAATGCAAGGAATGTAATTCTGGTTGTTTGTTGGTCGAATCCTTGACTTGTAATTAGTTTTCGAAGTTGTAACTACCATCAAGGATGTTTTAGGGTTGGGTCATTCTTAAGATGAAGCCGTAAGGCAGAGTTTAAGCTTCAATGTTACATGTAAAATTGTGTGGCTTAACACCCACCATTGGGGTTTTTTCCCAACCTTAAAGATGATAGTAAGCTTCAGGGTTTTCAGTTTGAAACTTCGGCTTGTGGGAAAATTTTGTTTCTTGTTCAAAGCTAATTTTTAAGTGCAAGTTTAGAAAGCTTTTGTGAAGCGTATTTGCCATTTTCCAGGCTTTTGTTAGGTTATGAAAATGATTTAGGTTGATAGATTAAAACGATGTTATTTCCAAATTTGGAGAAAACCCTAACTCTCAGTTTGATTACGCTGTGGGAACTTCCATTCTCTGTTACGCAGGGTTTTGATGATGAAAATGTAAATGATAAAAATGTGGGCATATCTTTCTTCGTAATTTACTTAATGTAGATTGTTTGTTTATAAATAACGTTGATTTTACAAACAATCAGGACAAAACCCTGAATAACTGAAATGTTTTGATAAAAGTATTGGTGTAACTTAAACCTAAGGTTTTCAGTATTGTCGAATAAGAATTATGTTGGGATTTTGAGTTGAACAAGCCTCTCGGATGTAGTTAAATTGTTAAGGTAATAGAATGGTTATGGGATTCTGTCCCAAACCTGTATTTGTTTAAAAGTTTGCTTCACTTGCTTAGATGGTTACAATACTTGTATAGATACAAATATTTGCCTTTGATGGCGTTATTCTTATTTATAAATAAATAGTTAGTTTTATTATTTAAAGGCCAGATGCCTCTGTTTCGATTCTGATTGTATCTTAACCCTTTCGGCTGTATGTTTTAGTTATTATACTTGTGGTTTCAAAATGTAAATAACCTTGTAAGTTTTTACCCTAGTATGATACCCAACCTTTAAAATTATTGATGCATGATGTGGTAATGTTTGTTAGATTGCAATATTTTCTATGATAACCCTAATCGTGATCATATTTATTTATATGTTATGAATTAATTGATTAAAATGTTACTTGAGGTTTCGTCAAACTATTGTTGGTTCTTTCTTAATGTATGTTAAAAATGATTGGGGAATATTTGTTTGGAATTAGATGAGGATCTCTGTCTGCGCTCGATTTTAAAGGATTACTATAGACCATGTTGAAACTTATTAATGATGATTATATACTGCTTTGCTTCTGTTCGTAAAAGTGATAATTTTATAATACATCCTTGTAGGGTATAGTTATTGGTTTATGTAGGTTGTACATAGTTGTTCTGTCAACAAATTATATTAATAGTAGATATGAAATATATGTAATATATATATACATTAAATGATTCTATAATAGAAATACTATTTATATGATGATAATGATTGATGTAAACTACTGCTATGAATTTATACTCAGCATAAATTATCTACTGGTACAGTGACATTCTACATGCATAAACTTCTATTTTGATATATTAAAAAGAACATCATCTTACTTAAAATCTTCAGATCATTTCTAATCCATTATCTAATCATATTCCTATACTAGAGTACATCACTTGCGAGTGAAAGGAAAAATATAGGAAGAATATATTCTATGATCAATTTCGATACTTATAGTCTTCTATACAGAAATTTAAATATTAGTTCTGAAATCAATCTTTTTAACAACTAAATACATATTTAAGAAGCATTAAAACTCATTAACCTTAAGGATAGACTCTTTCAGAAATGAATAGAGAAAGTCTAGGAGTAATAAAACAAAAAACAAAGCAGAACCTGTTTAAACTGTGTAGGTGGACAAACACCCAAAGATCGTTCCTCCCAACCATCCCCTGAAAGTAGCCAAGATTACTTGCTTTAGGACCCCCGAGCCTGTTCAATGAACCACCAGGACGAAGATACTGTGTAGAAGCATATGACAATCACTTTGTATCTCAGCAATCATGAAGACTTGCATACAAAACTCTCTGCAACTTAGCAGCATAAAACAACCTTACACTGCAACTCATTAGATAACATTCCCCTCATCGAATCTCTTGTGTACTCAACATAGCAGTTTCCAACAAACACAAGGAAAAGTTGTGAGCCCCCTGCTCAATTTGATGGCTATATAGATCTGCCTACGTCTTTGGGTCAGTTAAATCATTTAATGAGTCACCTGCTCAGTTCCACCATCCTTGGGGAACATGACCACATTTTTAGGGAAGTTGCCTCCTGCAACAGCTAGTAAGTTAGTGCAGATGTTGCCACTTGTCAATTGCCTTCTACACTAGTTTCATTCCTCTTAATGGGTCAGTGAACACTCTTCAACAGTCCTCTTTGGATGAGTGTATCCTATTTTAATTTATTAAATAATAATATTATTCAATTACAGTCATCATTAACCATCCTTGGTCAATAATATAAAACTTTACAATAAAATTTAAAGTAATGTTTTTCCACAAACATAAAATGTTTCAAGTTCTAGGTAGGTTATAAGCGTTATGCGGGTTGTTATGGTTTGGCCAAATTTGAGGCATTTTTGCTATCCAAATAGCTGGGGACTCTAGGGCCATCATTGACTATCCAAATGGCTCTTCGAATCTTCAGGCACTTCGACTAGAGCATTGGATAGAAAGAGTCAAGTTTATGATCCAGAACTTTGCTCATATCACTTTTTGGCATATCTATTAGGTGTACAATAAAAAGGTGGATGACCTTTCGAAAATTGCTATAGGTGAGATGGATGGTCTTCTGTCTTTTAGGAATCCAGGGATGACGAGATCATAGACTTTGGATTGTATAAGGTGTTTTGATTTGCATGGTGGTTATTTGTTTCATGATATGATGCCCCTTTTTGGTTTTCATTATTTGGTATGAGTGCTTATGGATAAGAAGGTTTTGTATCCCATGAAAGAGTTGTTGTAACTTTGATTCTTAGTGAATAACAAGTTGTAGTTTTTTACTTGTGAATTTTTTATTATATAATATGTTAATATATAGATAATATATTAGTATACTATGTAATATGTAATATTCATATTTAATATAGAATTGATATGTAAAATATTAATATTAATAATTTAAAAAAATATATAAATAATAAAACAAATATTTTTGTAAGAAATTATAAGGTTTTGAAAAAAATAGGGGAAATAAATAAAACTAGGGAAAAGAAAAAATGAGCATAAAAATTGAGTAAGTTTAAAAATAGATAGAGAGGAAAAAAAGGGAAAAAAAATGAAAAGAGAGCACAAGTAAATTTAAAAAGAGATGAAGAGGGAAAAGGGGGGAAAATAAATAAAAAGAGGGCCTAATCATAATAAAATAGTTTAGTACTACCATCCGAGGGCATTATGTCAATCAAAGCGAAATCACTATTCCCCATCCGCAAAGCAGAGGCAGAGGCATTAGTTACAACCATAGTTTCAACATCAAAAAATTCTCTTGATATTCACCCATCAAGCTTCGTGACAACTCTCACAAAGCCAAATAAATTAATGTCAATGGTTATTATGAACTTCTGTTCGGCTCTTGTGCGTTTAGATCTGGTCTTACTAGGGTTTTGAGATAATAATATTCAAGAAAGTGACAGATATGACCCAAGTACATGTTTTTGCAAGTTGGATTGTGAAACGATTGATCATTTATTTGTCTAAACTTTTGCTCGGCTCTTCTATGGTTAAATCTGGTCTTACTAGGGTTCTAGGACAATCTTCAGGGAAGTGACAACTATGGCCCAGGTAGATGTTGTTTTTGCAAGTTGGATTGTGAAACAATTGATCAGTTATTTGTCTTCTATCTATACATTTCACAGTTTCAAAGGGATGAAATATTCAGTAAGGAAAAAATATTGGATTGTGAAACAATTGATCAGTTATTTGTCTTCTATCTATACACTTCACAGTTTTGAAGGGTTAAAATATTCAGTAAGGAAAAAATATCCAGTAAGGCGAAAATATCAGGTATTCAATCATTTATGGAAATGATTTGAAATTAGCAGTTTCATTAATTAAGTTGAGCTTAGAAGTTAATTAAGCCCAACGACTCTTGAGGAGTTAGGGTTAAGGTCAATCCCCATTCGTTTTGGGATATACATATCTTCCATGACCTCTTTCAGGGGCGACATTCATTAACTACTGCCTTTGTAAAGGTGTCAAGGAGAACTGATTGGAAAGAAAGACAAATGGTAGTTGGATACCTAAGAAGAATAGAAGCCCAACCCAAAGGGAAGTGGAACTTGGGGTGTGTAATTTTTACGGTGGAGGATTTTGAACTTGCATGGAACAACAATAATCACACCATGCTTGATATTAGCATTCCTTTGCCTTTATGTACAGGTATGTATCCAATGTTAGTATTTTATTTTTATTTTTGGAATGACCTTTCATAAGAAAAAGGGAACTTTGCGACTTCCAATCCATTCTTTTTTTTACTACAAGAAAGGTCTGTATTCGTTGTTTCAAAAGAGGGAAAACTCTTGATATATTTTCTACTGTGTTTGGTACATGGAGGAGAAGCAACCTCCTTATGGAGAACTAGCTCCAATCCTTTTCTCTTTATATGTTGTTGTCTCCATGAAATTGGATACTAATAATGCTATCGATTGGAGAGGAGCGACCTCATGGATGAGGATCAACTCACTCAAGACCTTTTAATACTGCAAAGGAAGGAGCCACCTATAGGATGAAGACCGGATTCCTTCCCTATATCCTTATATACATTTATATATAAGTTTGAGCGTATGCTACCAATAGAGAGAAGAGCTCGGTACATTCTTCCTTCTCCTATGGAAATCGGAAGGGACGCCTCTGTATGTAGAAATCCAACACCAATAATTTTATCCAACATATACTGTAGCATTACGCGGTTGAATACAACCATCATTGACCTCTTTGTTATGGTTTGTATTTATATCTTTGTGTTAGATAAGGAATTGATATCTGTTATCTTTTCTGTATTGTTATACTTTGTGGGAGAAGAATGTGGTTACTGATGGAGAACCTCCTCCAATTCTAAACTTGGTTGTTAGTTTATTTTCCTTATGTAGTTTGTGAAATGAGCACAAAGCTCTAACCTCCAGTTGGGTCGTATGAGAACACAAGTGTTCTATATAAATTTTGTAATGCATGACAATGCAGAAAAGCAGAATAGCACTATCTTCCCATCGTATGGTATGAAGGTGGACTCTAGTCCTTTTTAATCTACAAATCCCTTAACAGAAAATACTGTAACAAGACCAGGGTGGGAAAATAGGGGGGAAGACTCAACTTTGAGTCTTGTATGCCAAATTAAATAACAATCAAGATCTACCCAGGTTCCCTTAAGCCTAGTATGTTGGAACTGCAAAGGCTACCCTTGGAGGCGTGGACCTAGGCTAGGGCCTATTGCGGAAGATAGGGACATAATATGTCTCTTGGAAACACATGAACATGAAGGGTGCAAGACACCTCTTTTTGAAAAGTATACGAAGATGGCAGTGTGGAACAAGGAAGCAAAGAATGGAAAAGGTCACGGAGGTATCATGGTCCTAGTGAAGGAAAAGAAAGATCGTTGCATACAGCTAGAAAGGGAAGACCCAAATAAACAATTCATATGGTTTAAAATATCAGAAAATGGTCATGTCATTAGAATTGCAACATGCTACTTCACTCCACAAGTTTCAAAAATTTACAAGAGGATGGGGCTCGACCATAAAGATCCTTTTGCAGCCTTAAAAAATGATATTGTGGAGTTTTCTCAGGTAGGTGAAGTCCTTCTAGTAGGGGATTTCAACGCCAGGACTGCAAGTGAACAAGCTAGCATTCTTTGTTAGAAGGAAGATTGCAACCCTATTTGTCTTACGGAAGAAAGAAATCATCAATGGACAAGAATTTCAAAGGACAACAAAAGCTGCAATCTCTTTGGAGAACAGTTGCTTACCTTATGTGGGACTTTTGATTTAGTAATTTGCAATGACTTGACTAGATGGGTAAATTCTGGTAATTTCACTTGTAATACTTACAGTGGCGCAAGTGTGGTGGACTATGCAATTTTTTTGCATGGATTATGTGAGAAAATGGAGGAAGTTATGATCGGTGAACAGCTCTGGGATCTAAAATCTAATCACAAACCGATCTATCTAAGTCTTTCTTGGATTGAAAAGCAACACTTTGGGACAAAAAATTAGCACATTCAACAACCTCCGACAAAGGGCATCATTCTTTTGACTCAAGAAAACTGTAATATCTTTAGGACAACGCTAGAGAAGCTTTGTAAGAAGGAGGAAATTCCGTCCCAGGGCCTTAATAATCAGTAGCTAACTAATTTAATTCAAAGGGCACTCCCAAAATGCAAAAGAACAAAAAATAGGAAACTTGAAACAAATTGCTTTCCGGTTAATGCTTGGTTCGATGAGGAGTGCAAAAAAGCAAGGAGAGTGTGGAGAGAGTCAAATCGGAAAGAAAATGACCTAAAAGGTTACAAGTAGATTTTAAGAAAGAAAAAAGTTGATTCCATGGTCTCAAGGAGGGAAGAACTAATCTTCCTTGGGAAAAATAATCCCAAAATTTTCTAGAAGGAACTTCAAGCGAGCAAGAAGCAAACTGAAAATAATATTACAGCGGACCAGTGGCTTGAATATGCAAGGCAACTTTATGAGTGGGATTCTAAGTTTGACCCCCCCCAGTCAACACCACCACCATTACTAAGCTTTTCACCGTGCAAGAGATTGAGGTGGGAATTAAGAAGTTGGGTGTTGGAAAAGCCAAAGATTTAGTAGAACTTCAAGCATAATATTTAAAGTGGGGTTCAAAAACTCTTGCACCTCACATTACAGGAATGTTCAACAACATCATTCAGCAAGGATTCCCTATAGATTGGACAACTATCCTCGCAATACCTCTTTTCAAGAGCGGAGATGTCAACGATCCCTCTAACTATAGGACCATAATGAGAAACCCCTTGTTTGCAAATCTATTTGGAAGTATGCTAGAAAATAGAATTAGCAAGTGGACGGAAGAAAGGGGCAAGCGTGCTAAAGGACAAGCATGTTTTAGACCCAAACATTCTACGGTGGATCACGGTATAACTTTAAGGCACATCATTGAAAACATGTGGGAGAAAAAAGAGGAATCCTTTTGTTGCTTTGTCGATTTCAAAAAATCTTTTGACATGATTCCTAGAGATAAGCTTTGGCACATAATGGAGGAACTTGGGGTTCCTATACATCTTAGAGCAGCTATCCATAGGCTATATGAGGAGGTCAAATTCAAAATCAGAACATTAGATGGTATCTCTGAAATCTTCAGAAGTGATATCGGGGTCAAGCAAGGGTGCCCATTATCTCGTACCCTTTTTGGCTTATATATTGACAAACTTGAAGAGTGGTTAAACGTAGAGGATGGGGATGACGCCCTCGTGGGTGAGTTTGTGATAAGGCTTCTTTTGTATGCAGATGACCTTATTCCGATTGCTAAGTCTGCTCTTGGATTGAAAGATTACTTGATTTCCCTTGAGCACTTTTGTAGAACAGTGGGGATGCAAGTAAATGCTAGCAAGACGAAAGTGGTAGTTTTCTCTAGCAAAAGAAAACATAAACAACGTAACTTCGACTTTGAAAACAACACTCTTGAAGAAGTGGCATATTACAAGTACCTTGGAATCGACTTCAATAGAAATTTGAGTTGGGAAAGTTGTAGAAAAAAAAAGAACTATGGGAGGTTGGAAAGCGTTTTATGCTCTCCAAAATAGATGTAGAGATGCAGAGCTATGGGATTGGAAAACTATGCAAACCCTTTTTGAGCTCTTAGTGATCCCGATTGTTTTATATGGTTGTGAAGTATGGGTCAGCAGTACCTCAAACTTACAGTGGAGGCACATAGAGAATATTAAAAAACACATGATTACAAGCAAGTTCAAAATTAAGAGTTCAGTGCCATACGAGATCATGTTGAGTGAAATGGGGGTTGCTTCTATTGAAGCAATTTCTATGGTGTGGCTAATACGATATCTAAAAAGAGTTGAGCAAATGGAATAAGGTAGATGGCCCAAGGCTGTCTTCAAAGTCATATTGTGCAAAAGAAAGAAGACTTGGATACGGCAAAATATTAAATGGCTTAGTAAATGGGATATGTGCCCCACGAATAGTAAAGAGATAAAGGCTTTTGTTATCAATAAGTTCCACAAGTGAACTTGGGATAAAGAGTTAGGGAGAAAGAAAAAGTACTATATTGAAGAGTTTAACCCTACCTACAGTCAGCTTCAAAAGGCATACATAGGGGCCATCATACCTTGGAAAGCCAAAATACTTATTGCTCAATTAAGAAGTAATTCCCATCAACTCCGTTGCGAGACCGGGTGCTGGAAAAGGACAAAAGAAGCTTGGGAAGAAAGAGTGTGTATTTTCTGCACCTCGGGTAAAGTGGAGACAGAAAAACATTTCATTTTAGAGTGTGAAGCCTTTAAGGACAGTAGGGACAGGTATGCAAGTGTCTTGGCAGATAAATCTTGGGATAGTTTATTCAACGAGGGGACCGTGGAAAAATTGGGGGCGCTCATCATCAGGTTGAACATGAAAAGGATTGAGTTGCAGAAAACAACATGTGATGTGGTCTGTCCCATAGGCTATTTTTAGCCTCGGGGACGTTAAAATATTTTCTTCTTCTTCTTCTTCTTCTTTATATTTGACTGTTTATATGATTTCAAGAAGATTGATGCTTATTAATTTAATAATTAATTTTATTCTTATAAATGGACCAATTAACTTGCATAATATCGAGAGTACGAGAGAATAAGAATTTGTCTCTAGGTATCGATTCAAAATCACCATAAAATTGTTTCTTTAATTGACAGAAAAGGAAAGACTTGTCAGTTTAATGCTAAATATGCAATACATGGAAAGGTTAATACGTCGTTGGCTGATATAATTTCACCATGTAATTCACCCATGATAGATAATTTTTTTCGATATTATCTAAATCTGTTATATTGGAACTGGAAGCATTTGAGAATAAATAAATTCGAGTAATACATTACCATTGTGCAATTCGTAGTCAATCATTGTAGAAAATTAACAGTACATTCACAAATTTTGGATCTTACACATCAACTATAGGTACAGTTCACCTCTGAATTCTTATAGCCTTATATATTTCTATTCATTACTTCCTATTCAGACCAATCAGTCAACGAATTCAAGATCGAGATTAAGTAGGAACATTATAAGAACCATAAGCATCTATGAGGTGTAATTCTTTGAACTTGCATGTACCGGCCTTGTTATTCACAATAACTCTACCTCTACTAGCATTTTTATTATTGGTGTTTATACTCCTAAGCCTACCCTTTCCCAATTGGTATTCGCATAGAGAGTACCCAACAAGAGTCCACTGAGAACACCACCACCTTGGTCCCTCTCCCATTCCTCTGCCTGCATTGAGAAACTCTTGCTTCATTATTATTATAACACTTAATAGCCATCTCTTTCTCACCACTTTTCTCCCATATTCCTACTGGATACCAGTGTGATACTAGTCTCTTGCTTGATTGTTTTGGTGGTATTTGTTTCATGCTTCCAATCGTTAATATCCCCAATCACATCTTTGCTTCTTTTCCGCTTGACACCCTTCACAGTTAATTTTTTTTGCTGTCTCCAGAAAGTCCTCATTTCAAGACTACCTGATTTTGGCAATTTTCATCCCTCGTCACGGCCTCCCATTGTCTCTTTTTTAGTGTTGCTTGAAGTGATTTCTTCGAGGAGGGATTCTTGATTTCCTGATTATCAATTGACAACAAATAATGTACCTTAACTGGCAGTGGTTGATAACAAGTAACATGCATGGAATTTCCTTGGTAATATTCTATGACAATGTAGAAAAGTAGAATAGTACTATCTTCCCATTGTGTGTTATGAAGGTAGACTCTAGTCCTTTTTAATCTTAACTTTTGACTATCTTATAATTATTTTAAGAAGAGTGATGTTTTGTTGTATGACGACATAGAGGAGAAGAACACTTTCTTGGCGGAGAATCGATTTCTCTCTCATCTCATTTGAATAGTATTAATATGAGTGGATGGGAGATCTTCTCGGAGAGCCGACCCTAGATTGTATTTGTTTATTCTTTCTTTAGAGTTGTGAACTCTACAATGTTAAATACAACATTATGTGGAACATATACCTAGGGTTTTTCCTATTCATTTCCTTTCTTGTCCTTCGTTATGGTTCACAAGCAAGGTGGTGAATTTTTCCCATCTAGCCTGCTATGCCTCTGCTAGATACTTGTTGATCATCATTCATATGCTATTGTTCCTCCCTTGGCAGATAGACCTTCGCGCAAGAATTTCCACACCTATTATTTGTTGTTCTGTCTCCCTACATTTCTGAATATCAATACATTGTGCATTCATTTCAAACCCTGTTACCTAGTCATGCTTGGTTGTGGGCATCGATAGAATGATACATGGGATTCCCTTGTCCACTACTCACTTGGAGATTGATGTTCATTCTCTCCACTGTCTCGTAGCTTGCCCCTTTCACAACCATGCAACCACATGACCTCCCACCATCGGGAGAAATGTTGTGTTTCACACATGCATGCACTTTGCATCCTCCTTCCGAGGGTTTAAATACCCATTCTTAAGATCAAAACTTGATTATTAATTTGGTTATTTCAAAAGTTATATAAAACAATGCCTGAAAGATTTTGAATAGACTTTTATTAATTTTCTTATAGAACCAAAGCTTTATAAGCTTCAATATAAACAATTATTATCACATCCTTCCAAAGTTAAAATGTGCATAGGAGGCGGGGTATTTTAATGGAATTACAATTATAGTTCTATCACCCACTAAAGACGTTTACAAATTCGACGATTTGGACTGGAGGGTAATTTTTCATCGAAATTCGTCGTTTTTTATTTTGCAAAAATGGAATTTAACTGTGTTTTAATCACAAATTTGATGGTAGAAATGGATTCAAAACCCTCGAATACCCTCGGGGCACCCAAAATTCCAGAACTTGACAATTGTAACTTGGATTTTGAAAATTTTGGGTCCTATTTTTTCAAAATAGTGCCAGAAAAATTCATTATTCCAGCCCAAATCGTCAAATTTTTAGACTATGTGCCACTTAAGTATATGCATATGTATTAATGGAATTCTTTCCTCAGTCACACACTGCCCTCCCTTCATTTGTTCGTTATCCCTATACTCTTCCTTATCCATGTCCTTTTGACTTGGCAGGAACTTGAAATTTTGCTTCTTTCCCTTGTTTTGTTTAAAGTTAAAGCTCTAATGTTTAGTTTATAGGAGCTAAAAACTATAATATGTCTACTATCTAGGAATCGAGAATTACTTTTAAAACTCTTTTACAAGCCAATTTATTGTTAATACCAATATCAGGCAACACTCTAGTAGTGAGTTTAACTTAGCAGATTTTAGGTACACATGGTACAAACTAGAAATACAAAGTATTAAAAGGAAGTCTAATAGAGACTCTAAGATAGATTGGATTCTCTAGAATTTATTTCATAATTCTTTGGATGGTTTCTGTTTTAAAATTATCGTTTCTCGAAATGATTTGAAATGATATACTATCATTGGAATGAAGAATTTACAGCCTAGCAATGAAATGAAATGTTTATGATTTGAAATGAAATGTTTATGACTTGAAATGAAATGCTTATGATGAATTTACAACCTAACAATATTTTTAAATAAAAAGTGTCACAACTCTAATAAAATCAAATCATAGTTACACAAGTATGTGATTTCTATTTGATCTCTACTTGTATATTCTTTGCTTATATTTCGAGTTTGCTTGTTTTAATGACCTATAACTTAATGAATCAAGCATTTTATTGAAATAAATTGCTCTGCAAAATTTTGCATTTAAGATTGTAGCTATGTGAAATGTCCTTTTGAGACAATTAAAAAGTGGCTTGAATCATATAGAGTTTGAGCTTAAAATAATCACATTTCAGATTGTGCTCCCAAAAATCTGAAATGAATATTTTAGTTCTTGTAATTCCAAATATCAATCACCTGATTTCCCCCTACTTCTTGATGACATCCTACAATGTCTCAAGTTATAGGTGATGATTGTTTATCATGTTAGTTTTCTTGCATGAATTTATTTCATTGGTGTGCAGTTGTTCTCTCCATAGATATCCACTCTAGGTTCTTATGTTTGCTTGTGTTAGGGTGTCTCTACACCACTAGTTGCAACCTTCACTATGCTCTTTGTTCACTGCCCTAGTACTGTTCAAACATCCTAAAAAAATTAATGGTAATATTAAACATTTAAGTAAAAATATATAAAATGAAAGATAAAGGAGAATGCTTACTTTTACTTTAAAAATTTAATATTACCAATGATCACCAAGGCGACAAATTCCTCATAGATCAATCTCCTCTCTCTGCTTTTCAAAATGAGGATAAAAATACCAATAAATAGACTAAAGAATTATTGGTGTCAACAAGGCGATATTTTAAGTGGGGGAGGATGTAAGTCCCTTGCCTTGGAGTTGATAATGCAGCCAACACTCATTCATTGAAACAGTCATTGATAGGATTTGATCAATTGCGGCGACAAGTTACTAGGTTGGGCGAGCATGCCTTAAGCAATTTAGAACAATGGCAAGGCATGCCTAATTGTCAAATGGCTCGGCAAGCAATTTGGCTAAGTATGGAAACAAGATGAGAGTTGTCATTTTGGATTTCTTATAGAGGCTGCACAATGAATTTGATGGTGGGAATTCATTGGTTCATAGAGATGCTGTCAGCAATGACTTAAACTTGGGGTGCAATACCTTATTAGATGGGCATATGTAGCTAGGTAGTTGGGTGTGTTATTGTTACCCCCTATTTGCATGGGAATTTTTTATGAGAATTTCTAAGCATTTTTTAGCAATATCTGTGAGTTGAAGTATTCATAAGTCTATAGCTTATGGGAAACAATGAGTAGTGAATACTGTTGTTTTGAAGTCTAGAAGGTGAAATATGTTTCTTTGCATAAACATGGTCATAAGACATAAGCCATTACCTCTGTTCTTCATTTCTTGGATTTACTCAGTAGAAAAATAATTCCAGAGCAGTTTGATAATGTTTGACCTATGAATCTACAACATAATCTGGCCATGTTCCTTTGTCTTAATTCCAACTAGCAACATGAGAGATGTATTGTAGGATTTACATTTAGTTTTTCACCAGTAGGAGGGATTCTAGATGTTTTTACCATGACTGTAAAGGTTGCCATCATCACCAATAAATGTTTCCAAAGGAAGAGGGACATCCTTGTGTAAAGTTGATCCAACATAAACACCAAAGCAAAGAATTTCTATGTTATTTTCTCCCATTACAACAAGACATAATTATTAGTCCTAATATATTATTTTAATCTCTTCCAAAAATACATTTGTTTCATAGTTTGATGTCTTAATATTATGGATTTCCTGAATATAGAGCATCATAGACCTCATAACGCACCAACTTTCTCCTTTTTTCTCATTTGGTACACAAATTTGATTCCTCCATTGCGTTATCTCATCTTTAGTTGAATGATATCCCTCATGATTATGATGTTCTAATTCTTGGTTATGCCTTGCATACCTTTTCTCATGAGAATTCAACTTTCTAGACTCATAGCACGACACTCTACCCTCCTACATGACCACTATTAATATAGTATTAATATGATCACATTTTCTAATCTACATTGATTCATGTTGTGAGTACATTGATACTATTTTTTTTTGGCAAGGCAAATGAAATAATTGTTTTTCTCTTTCTGGATTACAATAGAGTACAAAGGCATTGCTGGTTGTGACAATGGGTTGCTTGAATTGGAGCATGCAATGTTTTCAAAGCCAAATTGACCAAGTTTCTAAAGTATGAAAAAATGAAAGATCAAAACCATTGAATTCTAGAGACCACACTTATATTATATGGATACCCTTTGTGATAGTGTGTTAAGGTTTTTAAGAGTTTGTGATATGTTTTATGTTACCATTGAAATCATAGTGTGTTAATGTTTGTAAGAGTTCGTGATATATTTTTAGTGTGAACTTTGATTTTATTTAAGGGTGTTAGCTCAATGGAAGAGAATTTGCCTTACAGTAAGGATATTGGTGGTTCTATTCCTCCGTGCACTATCTACATAAATCAATGACTAAATAATGACCAGTTAACAACAATCAACGACTAGATAAATGACCAGTTAACAACAATCAATGACTAAATAAATGACCAGTTAACAACAATCAATGATTAAATAAATAACTAAATGTACTACCTGTTGTTTCCTTGAATGTGCTGGAAGTACCCCAAGCAAAAACGTAAGGAAGATAGCCCAATCGAAGGCTTTGAATAATCCTACACAAGGATTATTCTATTATCAAGCTGTTTGGTATAACTAACTCCGACGAGTTTTACGGCTCCATTAGCCGCTAAGTGATGGTTTCTCCTCAAAGAGAAGAATTTGAATCATGACTGAAACTAGATTCTAAATGAAAACCTAACTTAATGTGTAATTTATTAAATGTGATTGTGATAACTAGTTCATGTCAATCTGCCAATCTATGATAAATGATAAAAATAATCATCTAATAAAACGAACAAAATGAAAACAAAAATGCTTTTTTTCATAAACTGATTATTGAAAAGGGAATTTTTTTAATTTTAATTAATATCCAATTGATTATCAACCTGACAAATCAGATTCATATCAATTGGTGTGTCATAAAACATTAGAGGTTATGCAATGATAAAAATTCAGGACAAATCAAGAATTTTGCTCATCAGAGATTGAAAATGATTCATGCTGCAATTGAAAGTAACTTCTGAGATCTAAACATAGGCAACATAAGGTGAATATAAGATGACAATCAACATATTCTGAAAATAAATTGCAGAAAACAAACCAAATTCCATTTATTAAATGAATTGATGGACACCTTACAGAAGATCTCCAGATCCAATGAACTAGCTTGCTGAAAAATCAGAGTACCATCCACTGATCCGAATAACAAACTGTATGCATAAAATTTTTATATTACAGAGAAAGAAAGAAATTTGTTTCTCCTAAGATCCCCCACCTTCTCAGAGCATGGAAGATAGGTATTTATACAAAATAAATAACAAGGGTTGATAAGACCAATTTCCCCAATTCTTGAGCTAACTAGATGAGTTGTTCCATTTAGCAAATCCGTCCATGAGAAAAATCTACGAAATTTCATTTTTGAAAAACTAGTCGGATCTCCCAAATGAAAAACTTTTTGAGGATTCTGCTCATCAATAAGCTAGTAGGGCATATTATGCACAAAACCCGCGTCTCAGATTTTCTAGATTCATATTCATCACTCCATAAATTGCATCCAAATATCAGTGCTTTCCACTTGGCACGTTTTGATCGCTCCAAATTTGGGATGCAAATTCTTCAGTTTGACTCCTCTAAATCCAAATCCACACCTGTACAATTAAAAAGAGAAATTAAAACACCATTCCAAAGCTAATGAAAGAAATCAAAATTAATAAAATCCATTTTCAAACCAAAATATAATGAAAATAAACAAATCTGACCCAAATTCGAAATCGACTGTTCAGACAGCTTTTCAGGGTGGTTAATCTATTCAATTGGAAAAAATAATCTTCCCAAATGATTTCCCATCCTTCCAACTTTGCAACGAGCTATCTCGGGCTTGATTTGGATTTATAAATCTCAAGATATTGCTCCCAGAAGTTAAGGCTCAGCAGCTGTTGATTTCATTGTTGGGTGAATCGTGGCCATTGATCTAACAATTAAAATCCATTATCACATACTGATTATTTTCCAAAAGAATAAAACCAAAACAAAAATCCAAAAACAATATTCCACATTTAAAGAAATCAAAATCGTAAAACCAAATGTAATGTCCCCCTCCTACCATTTAGCATGATAGAGAGGACGTGGTGCTCAATCCGGGCAATTAGCCCCATATCCATTAATTAAACTTATTGATACAAGACATGTATATGTGCATGCTATAGAAACTCGACGAAAATTAAATAAATTCTGTTGATATCTAACATACACTCAAGATTTCTGTGACAACCATTAAAAAGAGACCTTTGCAGAACTATACAAGATCATATGGAAATGCAGGATCATTTGAAAACACAACGGAAGTAAATTCATTAGCACATCCATGATACATTCAAGCCATTCATCAAAGGAGTAATTGCAAGGTTAAAAACACAAGAGAATACTTATCTTGACAAAATAGTCCCAAGCAACTGGCTATGCAACTGCAACGTTCCACCCAACCATAGGCTAGTTGTGCTTATCAACCTCTTGATACAACTGCCACCCCCGAGCTGGGCATGATCTCTACAAGGAACCAGGGAACAACAGACTCACACATAGCCAAGCATACACCAAGATGAGCCAAGCCAATCTGCAATTGGGTTTATCAGGCTGCTAGGAAATGGGAAGGAAGAATTGCTAAGCTAGTGAGCTCAACCACAGAGCTATGGGTACCCCTCCCAGATCTATTCAGCTTGGCACTCACAATGCCTACACACCCAACACAAGGAAGTATTCTCTTCACTGCCACACAGTCCCTCAAGCCATACCTTCCCTTCTAGTGCTCTCAGGGTGTGCATAGAAAAGTAGCCAACCCTCTTGATCTTCTTGAGAGATTACTCCCTACACTAGGTTTATCAATCCAATTCTGTCCACTACCATTCCAGTTTCTTGCTTACAGGTTCAAATCAAACAAGGATGCACATAGCAGCAACACTACACTTGCTGAGCATGAGAAAAATGTTTCAACAGTGGGATGCATGAGATGGGGTTTCCTGGGCTTTAGAAAAACGTGGGTAGACTCAAAACGTATGGCAACTGGAAAATTCGACTGGGAGAGCAAAACCCATTCCAGAAAAATTCCCCAGGGGCAAAAACGACCTCTCCCTCAATCCCAATTCGCGTCCCTCCTTCCCCAGCTGTTGCACCATCCAAAAATGAGTTCCTGGGCATGGAAAAACGCAGGGTTATGGTGAAAAACGTGAGGATAAATTCTAGTGAGCTCAGTCTGCGTGAGAGGAAGAACGTAATGGATGAAGATCGCCTTAGGCAGCATTTCGTGGGGGTTTTCTTGTCCATCAAGCCAAAAATACGATTTTCAGGTTGGTGGCTTGCCCATGCACGAAAATCTGACTGCCATACTTCTCCAATCCCAAGACATTAACTGCCCCAACCAATCTTTGGAAGAATTAAATGATTGGGTGCATGAGACAAAATGGGTAGTTAAGAGTTCATGGGTTTTCTCATTGACACATGGGCTAACACCATTGGTTCAAGGGTTTGAATAATTTTCCTCCCTATTCCTTGTAGAATCATGCCCCATCTCTTTTGTTGCATTGCATAGCTAGTTGGGGTTTTTCCATTAAAATTCGTATTTACATGATGTCTTATTTACATTGTGCCCATCTCGCACAAGAACCATAGGCATCTATTTTTAATTGCCGATACATGAAACGCTAAATCAATGGTGGGGCCTTGGCCTTGAGCTCCTCACCATGATTAAATTACAATATTTACATCATTTATGATTTAATACAAAGGGGGTCAAAATGGGGACATTACACCAAAATTAAAAACTTGAAGTAAAATTCAAATTACCAAAATTTACAGACCCGAAATTAAATTAAAACATAGCATAAAATAAACCTAGGGTCCGAAAAAATCGAGTTGAGGGAATGCAGAAACATAAAAATGAAATTATATTCCAAAATCACGGAAATCGGAAATGATTTTTAAAAAGTGACCATTTTATTTTCCCTTCCGTAATCCCCAATTGCGGATTGCGGAAACATCAAAATCTAACAATTAAAATTAAAGGATCCGCATTCCGCATTGCGGATTGCGGAAATGTTGAAATTCTAACAATTAAAATTAAAGGTTCCAGATTCTGCAAAAATGCATAAAAAATGATCTAGAAGCTTGAAAAAATGCAAATTGTTGAATATTGAATGAAGCAGATTAAAGTAAAATAACAATGGAGAAAATATTAAAAATCTAGAAATATCAACAAAGTGAAAGAAAAATCAATTTTGGAAAACAACATTAAAAACATAAAACCTAGAAGTAAAAATCAAACCATTTACAAGTTAATTCTTAAGAAAATAATTGTTGGAAACAAGTTACGTATATAGGAAAGAATCACTCCTATAATATATGAGAGTTAATAAGTTTCATAAATAGGTTTCTAACATAATCATTTTCCTATCCATGATCAAACTAACTTTACATTCGTGAATATTGAACTTTAATCCCACTAATTTCCAAATAAAAATTCATGGAAATTAGAGAAATTAGAACTCACTAAAACATGTGTTTTTTTTTTAATTTTCATAAAATCAAATTGTGTATAAATCTAATATATGGATTTAATAAAATACACCAAGTAATTTAGTGAAATCCAAATCATGACCATGAATATTTAAAAGATTTAAATAAGCTTAAATTAAACATTAAAAATATTAAAGTCATATAAGCAAACAAACCCAAAGACTAAGATTATTTACAATATTTATATTATGATTCTAGGCACGCAAAAGTGGAAATAAAACTCCATCAAGCTCAAATAATCAATTTATGCAGTGAAGACCAAATCTAGGTGGGGAATGTGAAGGATAACATGGTAAGTTAACCACCAAAATCCTGGAACCAACTCAAATGAATAAAAAAACAAATATAAGCTAGAGATTAGTAAAAATGGAAACAATCCAAATAATACCAGAGATATAGGAAAAAAACGGTGAAATACAAAAATGGAAATCCAAACAAACAAGAAATAAAAGTGGGGTTCCCATTTTTATTGATAAAAATGGGATCTGTTGTGCCTACAACAAATGGCGATTGCCTGGGCAAAGCAGTTATCTCTGCCTTGAAAAGGTAGCAGTTGTACATGTATAAGGAGATGAAAGATGAGGCTTTTAACAAGAAGAAAACTTTCCTTAAAACATGTGTACCACATTAACAAGTCAACCTTTTAAAAATTTACCCAGCTGCAATTGAATTTTAATGATGCCCTTCTAACTATCATTTGGAATGCAAAGAAAAATACTAATTGATTATATTTCCAACAAAATATGTTTTTCATTGAAGCATGCTCTAAATGAACAATTTGTGGTGACAATAATATGTTATCTTAATGTTTTACCTCTAATACCACAGGCATGGCCCTGCTGCCAGCAAGCGTCTATAGCCTCGACAAGGTTACCTTTAACCCAATAAGTTGCTTTTATCCCATCCACTAGTTAAATATGCGAAGCTTATTAATCCTTGTTAAAGATTCACATCCTTGGAAAGAAGCTGCAAACCACCGTCCTGACTTGGTGATCAGATTGTGACAGTGTCATTCACATCAACTTATAGATAATGAGCGGGATGGCTCGTGATGAGACCCCCTGTCTTGCAACCATTTTTGTGGCTACAAGACAGTATCATGGCTTGGTGACTAGATATTGATAAATTCATTCCATAAGAAGGTATGATCATGAACAGGTCGGCTTATAATAAGACCTCCTTTTTCCTAACTCACTCCCAAAGATGTTAAAGAAGAGGATTGGACTATGTTTAATGTTAATCTCATAAGAGATTACTTAATGGATGGGGAAGTGACTATACTCCTAAGAGAGCGGGATGGCATTAAGAGATTTGAGATGATAACAATGAAAGCCCCACTCATTTTCTCTTAAAGAGGGATCCAGTTAAAACATAATGTAGAATTTAGTTAAAAATAACTTTGTGTATTGATTTGTGATAATTAAAAGAAGAAAAATAATCAATGCAGCTAAGTTTATGTATGAAGGTAAAACTTGGAAAGTGTTCCACCACGAGAAAATGGATAGTCTCTTCTTGAAAATAACCTTGAAAATATTCCTTCACATACAAGACTTCAAAAGATGTAGGTTTGCAATGACTAACTTGCCTCAAAGTATTATTAACTAAGGATCAACAATCCCCTATCAATTAATTTTTAGAAAATGTTTGATAAATAAAACATGATTCAAAATAAAGATTTGTAGAATAATTGGAATCGATCTTTTGATAATTAACATTTCAACATTTTGCCCCGATGTAAATGATTATCAAACTAAGAAATCCAAACCTAATCAAACAATTTGAAAATGAAATGAAAAGTGATCTAATCAAAATAAAATTAAAGCAAACAAGGCTTTACAATTATGACTAACATCTCATGTGGAATAATATGTGTTTAAATTTTGTTGTAGAATTTTTTTTTTATTGTAATAGGGGTGATAAATAGTGGATTAGATTGTATCAATCCATAAATTATACATAATTATCTGAATTGATTACAGTTGTATTTGATGTAATTATAGATTCTTTTACTTTAAAGATTCAATTGATACTATTATTAACCACATGAGATATTGAGCCAATTGAAGCCTTTTTATTTAGAAAACTAAATTAAAATGTAAAATAATTGCAAAAATAGGCCTTAACAAATTGTCTGATGCGAACAAAAGTGGAATTTGTTGTCGTGTTTGGAAAATCGAAATAATTTGTTATTGTAATGAGAGTAATTATATCAATTCATAAATTGTAAATGTATTGAATCGATTAATTGAATTGATTAAAATAAAACTCTTAAAATAAATCTATTCTCCTTCAATTGAAGAATTACGATCAACATTGTTATTTGCTGCATAAAGTTGTTTAGGACAATGAGGTCTTTCTTTATTAAAGATTATGTACAGAAAGAAATAAAATGAAATAATACTAAACTAAATTGTGTGTAATTTACGACAACAAAATATGTAAAAAAGTCTTTTTTCAAGTGATTATCCAGGAAATATCAAAATTCGTGTGTAATGAATATGTTCTAATTTTAATTACTTTGTCTCATGTCAAAATATTTTTGCTCTTAAAACTTGGGAAAAAAATTAATTCAAAACATTTCATGACAAGATCATTATAATTTAAAACTAAAGACATAATTCAAACATGAATGCCTTGAACCAATAAAATAATAAGCGAGAGCATGAATAATAGAAAGTGAAAGAGGATAAAAAATACTTCCCTGAATGCATTTGAAGAAGCGTCGTTTCCAACTTGGACTTGGCTTGTCGTCGCAAATATTTTATTGAAGAAAACCAAAAGAGTAATCTAATTATTAAAGAAATGATCAAAACTAATCTATTCTACACCTACTCCTACACTAGTTTAAAAAGTAAACAAAAACTAAGTGTAATCAAATTTCCAATGCAACCATGAAAGCATATGAAAACCTGTAAAAAAGAAGAAGGGAATAATCAGAAAGCATGATATGAATGCTTGAAAATAAAAAATGAAAAAAGAATGCATTAAAGCAAATAAAATGAGATTTATCTACAAATAAAGAGAATGGAGCCTTACCATCTTTATATACAAATAGGGAAAACAGAGTTTTACTATAATGATAAAATCTTGCTAAGAAAGATTTCTCAAGCCAATCAACAACCCAATCGTGGTAGTTACAATGAAAATCAAAAGAATGACATAAAGTGTTCGAAAGATTTATGCGATGAAATGGATTATTTGAAAGAAAATAAACATTAGTATTATAATAATCCAAAACTTGTTTTTGAACAATTTTCTCCTTAGAAATATTTTCTTGAACAAGATCAGTAAAATCAGCTCCAATTTGTGCTAGTTTATTATCGTAATAATCATCATAAATTGGTTGATTTAATTGGAAATTCTCATAGAGATCAAATTGCCTTTGAGTATTTACTTGAGAAGAATTAAATATATGAGATGTTATAAGTGTAGAACTAGTATCATTAACATTCTGATAAGAATTTTCTCCATCAAGTAATCGATTGTAAGAAGAAAATGTTTCTTCATTGAATGATGAATCATAAAAGGAATTTTTTAAAAAATTACCCTTAGAAATAGTATTCATTTCCAGCAAAGAATAATGACAAGAAAACATAGATTGATGATAAATATAAGAATCTTCTTGATTTTATTCATGTATTTCATAATTAACTTGTACCTCTTTAAGATTTAACAATGGAAAGTTAGAATATGAAATATATGATTGAATGTCATTGTTATCAAATAGATCAATATACAAAGAAAAATATGAAGAGGAAATAAGTGTATGGATTTCATCTCTTAAAAGTAGAATATTTTCAGATCGAGATTCCTTAAGAGAGTTTTTCTCTTCAAAAGAGATATGTATGAAATGTTCCAAATCAGAATGTGTTTCTTTTTCTAATGTAGGATAATCATTTCGTAAAATATGCTCTCCTATAGAATCACTTAAGTCAAAAAATGGTAATTGGGAAAACATATCACAAATTTCAGAGCAATTAGTTGATTCAAGATCTATCAAAGGATTATCAGAATAATGACTATCAGAGTCTTGAAGCTCTTTACTTATGCTAGAAGAAGATTGTTCGATATTATGATTATAGCTGTTCTCTTTTATTTTAGAGGAATCTTCTATAGAAAAATGATCTCCTTCATGATTAGTTAAACTTTGACTTTCACATGAAACAGATATGGGCATATCAACATTTAAATCACCCAAATCATCATATTGATTATGATCCATATCTAAAAAAGAGAAGGAGTTCATTTTTACAATTTTTAAATCCTTATATTCTTCATGCAAGTCTAAACCAAGACTTGGATGATTATCGATGTATAATTCAGACTTATCATCTACTAATTGATAAGATTCATGTGAAACAGAACTAGTGTGCTGAAACCATTCAAGTATCATAGGACGATCTATTAAAGAGAATCTACAATAGAATTAAACATTATAATTGCAAAATATTCTAATGATTCACCAATTTTTCTAGTGACTTGTTTCCATTCATTGCATAATCTACAAAAGTCGTAATGTCCAAAAGAAAGTATGAAAATATCTATAAAATGTTCAAAAGAATGGACAGAGGAAAAAGGTAAGGTTACAAACCACTCTTTGACTCGTCCTTCGAATGTGAAGGCCAACAATTTGCACAAAACATCTAGATCCAGAATTTTTTTTATCAAAACAATTATAGGTAAATTGAAGAACATGTTCTTGCGCCAAAATTTCTCCCTCACCATCGAATTTTACTTCTATCAGTTACTTCAGAAAATATATTTGAAAATGAAAACTAATTTGTCTAGAAAAAAAACTAAATACAGATTCTTGGGCAAAAAAACAACTAAATACAGATTCTTGGGCAAAAATACAACTAAATACAGATTCTTGGGCCGGAGCCATTATAAAATAACATGATTAAAGTAAATAGCTCAAATGACCTTACATGTCGGATGTCCCTCCTTCTAGCGCCATTTGTTGATGCCTCGGATGTGCTGGAAGTACCCCAAGCAAAAGCGTAAGGGAGATAGCCCAGTCGAAGGCTTTGAATAATCCTACGCAAGGATTATTCTATCATCAAGCTGTTTGGTATAACTAACTCCGATGGGTTTTACGGCTCCATTAGCCACTAAGCGATGGTTGCTCCTCAAAGAGGAGAATTTGAATCATGACTGAAACTAGATCCTAAATGCAAACCTAACTTAATGGTAATTTATTAAATGTGATTGTGATACCCAGTTCATGTCAATCTACCTATCTATGATAAATGATAAAATATCATCTAATAAAACTAACAGAATGAAAAAAAAAGTTTTTTCATAAACTGATTATTGAAAGGGAAAAATATTAATTTTAATTAGTATCCAATTGATTATCAAGCTAACAAATCAGATTCATATCAATTGGTGTTTCATAAAACATTATAGGTTATGTAATGATCAAAACTCAGGACAAATCAAGAATTTTGCTTATCACAGATTGAAAAATATTCACGTTGCAATTGAAAGTAACTTCTGAGATCTAAACATAGGCAACAAAATGTGAATATAAGATGACAACCAACATATTCTGAAAATAAATTGCAGAAAACAAACCAAATTCAATTTATTAAATGAATTGATGAAAAACTTACAGAAGATCTCCAGATCCAATGAACTAGCTTGTTGAAAAATCAGAGTACCATCCATTGATCCGAATAACAAACTGTATGCATAAAAATGCATAACAATTTTATATTACAGAGAAAGAAATAAATTTGTTGCTCCTAAGATCCCCCCCCTTCTCAGAGCATGGAAGATAGGTATTTATACAAAATAAATAATAGAAGAAGATAAGACCAGTTTCCCCAATTGTTGAGCTAACTAGCTGAGTTGTTCCATTTAGCAAATCCGTCCATGAGAAAAATCTGGGAAATTGCATTTTATTAAAAACTAGTATGATCTCCCAAATGAAAAAATTTCTGAGGATTATGCACACTAGTAGTCTAATAGGGCATATTTTTCACAAAACCCGCGTCTCGGATTTGCCAGATTCATCTTCAACGTCACTGCTTTCCACTTGGCAAGTTTTGATCGCTCCAAATTTGGGATGTAAATTCTTCAGTTTGACTCCTCTAAATCCAAATCCACACCTGTACAATTCAAAAGAGAGATTAAAACATCATTCCAAAGCTAATAAAAGAAATCCAAATTGATAAAATCCATTTTCAAACCAAAATACAATGAAAATAAACAAATTTGATCCAAATCCGAAATTGACTGTTCAGATAGATTTTCAGGGTGGTTAAGCTATTCAATTAGAAAAAATAATCTTCCCAAATAATTTATCATCCTTCTAGCGTTCCAACGAGCTATCTCGGGCTTGATTTGGATTTATAAATCTCAAGATATTGCTCCCGGAAGTTAAGACTTAGCAACTGTTGATTTCATTGTTGGGTGAATTGTGGCCATTGATCTAACAATTAAATCCATACTAATTATTTTCGAAAAGAATAAAACCAAAACAAAAATCCAAAAACAATATTCCCAAAATATGGGAAATCAAATGTCGGGGAGGAAACTTAGAATTTGAAAGATACATTTAAAGAAATCAAAATGGTAAAACAAATTCAAAACCAAAATTAAAAACTCTAAGTAAAATTGAAATTACCAAAATTTAGGGACACAAAATTAAATTAAAACATCAAAATATAACAATTAAAATTAAAGGTTATTGTCGATTGCGGATTGCAGAAATGTTGAAATTTTAACAATTAAAATTAAAGGTTCCCCATTCCGCAAAATTGCATAAAAAATGATCTAGAAGCTTGAAAAATGCAAATTTTTGAATATTGAATGAAGTAGATTAAAGTAAAATAACAATGGAGAAAATATTAAAAATCTAGAAATATAAACAAAGTGAAAGAAAAACCAATTTTTGAAAACAACATTAAAACATAAAAACCGAGAAGTAAATATCAAAACCATTTACAAATTAATTCTTAAGAAAATAATTGTTGGAAACAAGTTATGTATATAGGAAAAGAATCACTCCTATAATATAGGAAATTTAATAAGTTCCATAAATAGGTTTCTAACATAATCATTTTCGAAAAATAGAATACCAAGAAAAGAATAATAATATTTCTTTTTGCACAATAATAAATGAAAATCCTTTTAAATTGCAAAAGGTAAAAAATAGAAATTGTGTTTTCAAGATCAAATTAACTTATTGAGAAGAAAAAACTTATCCATTATCAAACTAACTTTACATTCGTGAATATTGAACTTTAATCCCCACTAATTCCCAAATAAAAACTTGTGGAAATTAGAGAAATTAGAACTCACTAAAACATACGTGTTTTTTTTTTTTTAATTTTCATAAAATCAAATTGTGTATAAATCTAATATATGGATTTAATAAAATACACAAAGTAATTTAATGAAATCCAAATCATGACCATGAATATTTAAAAGATTTAAATAAGCTTAAATTAAACATTAAAAATATTAAACCAATATAAGCAAACAAACCCAAAGACTAAGATTATTTACAATATTTATATTATGATTCTATGCAGTGAAGACCAAATCTAGGTGGGGAATGTGAATGATAACATGGTAAGTTAACCACCAAGATCATGGAACCAATTCAAATGAATCAAAAAACAAATATAAGCTAGAGATTAGTAAAAATAGAAACAATCCAAATAATACCAAAGATCTAGGAAAATAAATGGTGAAATACAAAAATGGAAATCCAAATAAACAAGAAATAAAAGTGGGGCTCCCATTTTTATTGATAAAAATGGGATCTGTTGTGCCTACAACACTACCAAACAATGATAATTAATGACCAAATAACGACAATTACTGACCAAATAAACGACCAAATAATGACAATTAATGACCAAATAAATGACTAAATGTATGACCAACGTATGAAGCAATTCAAGATATTTATGACCAAGTGATAAATGACCAATTTGGTTAGGTGGTAAGTGATTGTTAATTTATCACCAACAGTCACGTGACCAAATTTAGTCATTTAACATCATTTTTAGTAATTTTTTAGTCACTTATCACCCATTTTGTATTAGTGGTAGATCTAACTATGTTTATCATATTTATTGTTTGGATCCTATAAAAAACAAGAAAAGAACCAAAAACATCACTATGTCTATGTGACAATAGTTGCTAATACATGAATCCGACCACCTAGCTTACCTTTAGATAATATACTTACTGATCCATTTTGAGAATGAAATCAAATCTAGTTTCTTTACTATGATTCACTAATCTATTAGGAAAATGATGTAATCTAAATGACATAAAATAGATATCCGTATTTCAAACTGACATTCAAGACCTATGTTGAATCCATAAGGAGATCAAGTAGAAACTTATGAACTTACATGTATGTCAATCTCAATGTTATAAGACCAATATGTTTGTAAATATGAAAGCAAAGTGTCTTATCATTGTGATTGAATACAAAACAAAAAGCTATTATTGAAAAAGTACCTATGTTTACAAAAAATCTCACCCTCATAGGAATTGAACCTTGGTTAGCGGTGAAAAAGTAATCATGCCTCATCAATGTGTCGAAACCATTTGGGGACTATGAATCTAACCTTAAAAAAATTGTGCTGAGGAATTGGAATAGGCCACATAACATGATCAATGAACTCCAATAAATGGAGATGTTAGATTGCAAGTTAAAATGGACATAGCCTTAGGTTTTAAATCACTTCATATACGTTTTACATAAAAAATGGTAGTATGTTAAGATCTTTGTCCATGGTTTGTCATGTTATACATCTATTCCACTTAGGATAAAAGCATACCTATTTTGCATGACTATTTTTTCTTTGGATCATTAAATGGGATTTCACACTGCTTATATTTTATATTATGTGTAAGTGCCTATTTCAAGGTAGAAACCTAAATATTCAACTAAAGGTTTTACTAAACCTTGAAGGAGAAATACAACCAATACATATCAATGTAAGCATATAAATGTGAGAACAAAAACTGAAGTTGATGGGCATACTAAATAATTAAAGGTAAGTCCTCAAATCAAGTCAATAGCAAAATATATCCACTGGATAGAAAAACAGGTTCTTTCGCCATGGCACAAAGCATGCATAAATACAAATAATTCTAGTAAGTGAAGATCTATTCTATCTTAAATTCGAAGGATGTGAAAGGCCTATCTACCTTAACAATGATCGGGGAGCATAAAACAAGAACACGATGCACACCAACTTCAACAAATTCACTAGGACCAGGTTGAATACATTTGAAGTTTATATGTGTCCTTTAAAACCTGCCCAACAATTGATCAACTTCGAAGATTGTGATATGAATTGGATGCATGTGCATAAGGTGACAGACTATTGGTTCTATAATTGCATGGGACTTGATAATTGTAATTCCTATTTTATCTGATGTGTATTTTTAAAAATTCATGGAAATTGAATATAATTGAACAAGGGATTCCATACATGGAATCAATACCACATGACATTGCATGTCTATAGTTATTGGTCATTTTTAACACTAAGTTATTCAACTAGCATTCTTTCTTACGAAAATGACTGAAATGGTCAGTTTTATCTACCAATCATTTTAAACATTATTTTCAAGTTATTAATCATTTTAAACATTATTTTCAAGATTGTCAAATGCATCACAATAAAACATCTTTCCTTTTCCAATTAAATACTAGCAGTGACGATTAAACAAGGTCATGTTTTGAGAACCTAGGCTTACATAAAAAGCATCCTGTACAGGCCAACCACCTTAAGCTTGTGATATACTTTGTCATGGCATCCCTCTCAGCTGTTGACAACAATTCACTGAAGACGATCTTTGCCAATGTATGCTTATCAAGGAAACATGTCTTAAATGAATAAAGGAGTCGTACAAATACATTCTAAAAGAATTTGTATGTCCTTGGATCAAAATACAATTTCTGTGTGCCTTTGTGTTACTGAAATTATATGAAATAAAGCATAATGCACAAGAGATAAAAATATACTGCACTAAGAACTTCTTGGCACAACTGTTTATCATTGATAGCTACCATGGATAAAAGTAAAGACTGGGTTGTCCTGTTACCACGACAAAAAATATCATAAGCTCATTTTATTAGCATTAACAACAAAATGTACAAATCTTGTCTAACATACACAAACCATGAGGAGTCATTGAAAACCAAGCAACCTGGAAACATCTGTTTCATTCAACTTGCTGCCTCTTTTAAGAATAAATTAAATAACAACTTCAACAATTCCTTCAACCGATTGCTTGATTTCGTGACAAAATGCAACGACACATCCATGTAGTGCTGCCACAAGATATGCTCACAAAGTAACCTAGGTTAGTAAATATTTTAGATGGGAGTAGGATACCAATTTGACGATTTGGATAGGAAGATGGTCAATGTTTCCCCTTTCTGGCCAAATCATCGATTTCGATCGGTGACAAGAATCCTCCAGATTCTCCCCGGGCTCCACAACACCTCGAGACCAGTCGGAAAGAGCATTGCCACGTAACCTTCAGAGTTTCCTTACCAAACGCATTCAATGCATGGACGAATGATGTAAAATTCGGGAGTGTCTACTGCATACATTCAACCCTTACTCCTCCCATACTACTATGTTTTTGCATTCGAAACCGTGCTTTAGGATCTCGCAGTGACCAGTGACCATTTTGAACACTTCTCAATCTCGCAGTGACCAGTGACTAGTCGGATCGCCTCATATGTCAGAACGCTCCGATTTTGTATTGTGAGAAAAAAAATTGTTGTTTGTTATTGAGAGAGTGAAAGAGATCCTTGAAGGGCCCAATCGAGCTCTCGTTACGCACAAATCGCTGTCTATGTCACTATATTCAGAGATGGTTGTGGAGACAAATGCACATAACAAACCATTCGTAAATAAAATTTTAGCAACACATAAAGGTGTCTACAGCAGGGTTCGAACCAACGTGCGTGAAGCCCAACAGAGTTCAAGTCTGTCTCCTTAACCACTCGAACATATTGACAACCAGATATTGTTGTAGCCTCCTGTAATACATTCAGTCGAGTATATTGTGTTTCCCATTGCCCAAAATATTAGTCGATAGTGAGAAATTGCAGGAGCTTGGGAGATTCAATGAGTTTTCCTTTTTAATTCTTTTTTTTGCGTTTTTTCAGTGGGGTGTTCTTTACAAAGTTCCGGGGTCACTCATAATACTAATGTTGATTCCAGTAGATGAAAAAAACAAGTTGGGGAATCGATTAGCCATTTATCAAGCTTCTTTTATCACAATGCTTGCAAGTGAATTAAGAGATTGGATACGACTCATTTGAAAATTGTTTGGATCTCCATTGGTTTTGGATATTTTAGAGAAATTTAGGCCTGGGCTATGTGTAAGTGGGTTCACTTTTTTCTGATTACTCGATATAAAATCGACGAAACTGCTTGGGTTCATCACATACACATGTTTTTTTCCTTTTCCTTTAATTTAATGCTGGTTAAGCTCAGGCTCAAACATAACTTCATGCTTTTGAGGCACTCGTATGCTTATTGTGGCTTTGGAGATCTACATCAACAACTTTATCTATTTACAATTTCCAATGATTCTGGGTAGTTTCACATTACCATTCCCAAAATGATTAAACAAAGTTGTATCAAAAGATGGAGCAGTCCACCCTCTGTTTCTTCCTCCATCAATTGATGTAAGGAAAATGTCACATCATGCCGCTTCCTAGGGAAGGAGAGGAATTTTAAATTTTCTTAGTTCTTCTGTTGATAAGTTTGTGGAGCTCAGTACCTCGTTGCGGTCTTTCAAAATTTATGGTTAAGACAGGTTGATGCTTGAAGAATTTGGACACAATTTAGACAGCTGGAATTATCATCCTATTTTTGTAACCAACAAGTCCACCTTCTTATGTTTTTGCTAGGACCCCTAAGCAACCAGAAGAATTCATGCTCCTAAATAGCTGATAGCCCCTGCTTTTGAGGGGAGTTTGGCATGAAACTAAGGAAAAATTGCAGATTTGTCTTTACTTGTGCAATTGACCCTAGTTTATGCTTTATGTAGTCCATGGAAGTACCTACAAACAATAAGTGGAGGTTGGCATGAATCTTAAAAATATATGAAGATTTATATTTACTTGTGCAATTGACCTTGTTTTATGCAGTCGGTGGTAAGTATTTAAAGATTATAATGGATAATAAATATTGTTTTTATGATGCCACTTGTCCATAATTGGGCTTCAGCTGAAATAATTTGTTAGTTTTTACAAAGACAACTGAAATAGATGGAACCATGGTAGATGAGCTCGAGAGGTGGTTAATGTCCCAATTCTGAGCAAAATGGAGGAATGTTTGTTGGTACTGTTAAGGTTTTGAAGTGTTGCATGAGAAATTGAAGCCATCAGTCAATTAAATCTCTAAATGAAAACAATGCTCTTAGTTAGCAAAACATTATCAAGTTATGAAGCTTTAAATGAGAACAATGACATAAAAAAAATGGATGCAATTTCCCCACAAAATCATAATTCAAAACTATATAAATGCAAAAGCTTGAGAACTACGAGACCAATAATATTAGTTGGGATAAGCTTTCTTAAGCATTAGACAAAATTCATGTTGTTAGTAAGGATAAAGTTGTTAAAGTATTGTTTCTTAACAATTAATTCGACTCATTGTCCATCCTATATAAATGGGATTGAACATTATGAAGGGAGATTTTCCGAACGTAAATTTTGTGGTGATTCTTCAAAGAGTACAATGGCCAATCTGTCAGCAATGAACCTGAAGGTTGGATTTATTTGTGTCCAATCAAGGTTTCCGTTTAGCTTCCGATGGGGAAAATTAGCCAAGTCTTGATGTATAATCCTCATCTTCAATCAATAGATTTCCATCATTGTTGACCTTGAAGTTGATTTCACTCTTATATTATTCTCATTTAACAATTCAAGGTTATTTTTTGTTGCTGCTCATTATTGTTGGAATCACAGTCTTATTGGTTGAAAGTGAACATATATTATTTCAAGGTCTCTAGGTTCATTGCATGAGTATTAGAGCAGTTGATATTGCTATTGTGGGTGGGAAGATTGACCAATAAGCTTGCATGGTTGAAGATCTGACTCCTTCCATGTCAAAACTTGCAAAAGGAATTAAGGTAATAAACAAAATATTGATCAGGATGGAAGCACAAAAGAACCCCACAGGAGAGGCCAGTTCATTGGAATTTCTAATTTCTAAACTATCTACTTAGGAAAATAGAAAAATTGAACTCTCAATCAAAACTACAATATTATTTTTACTAGGAATATAAACACATCAAGCTGAAGAAAGTATCAGCAAGTACACAGACCTAAAACTTAAATCACATTACTATTTATTACTATTGAAAATAGGATAGGATTTTCATTGAAAGCTTCAAAAATCTACCCTTCACCCATTGCTTCCTACTCTAAAAAAATGAATGAATAAAACCTGCACCTCTACCTTCTCCTTTATAGACTAGATGGTACAATGAATCTGGACACATGCACAACAATGCCTTAACTGGAATTATTACACCCTAACCCTAAGTGCCTTCTATTTGACATACACCCTAAATCAACTAATGGGACATACCGATATTTGAAGCATTCTATTCTATTCAACGTTCTATCACCTTTGTAACATTCTTTATTATTTTGAATTATTCAAGGCACTTTCGTTTATATACACAAACATTTATGAGGACATCGTTTTTTCATTTTTATTGCAGAAAGATGATGAACGAAACTTGAAATTGATTGCTTTCGTCGGAAAGAATGTAAAACACACTAGTTGAACCATTCTGAAGCATAAAAACATGGATTCTCTTTTAATAATCTTTGGAACTATTTTGACATTATAGCTAAGGTCACAAATTTTAGGTTTTTGTACCTACATCCCCCTTAGTTTCTACATTGAATCAAATAGATTTGAATTATACTAGATGCTCCAAGTGGACTTCGCATATGCAAGAGCATGACATTGAAATTGGGCCGATGAAAACAGTGAATGGAATTGGGTTGGTTTTATTGTTAACCTATCACATGTGTTTGTTGTAACATAACCACCCCTTTTATAGGAGTTAATAGCTTTCAAACCCTTGGTTAATGAAAGTGTGTTGGCTACTCAACTGTCCATTTTTTACCAATGCTTTATGTCCATTGGACATGGATGCTAAGGATGAGTGAATCCTTTGCTTGCAAGTAGTATGACATGTCGTACAAGAAGAAGTTTGAGTGTTGTCCTGGTGTCTTACCCTAGACCAGCCGCAAATTGTCCTCGTAAAATGTCATTTTGGGGTGTGTGGCGGGTATTTCTGGCCCAAACCACTACAACCAAAGTATTACATGTTGGTTATTATAGGATTTCCTTGCGCTAGGATGCTCATTTGTTGGTGCTAAAGTGTGAGACATGCAACGCTTCATAGAAAAACAAAAGTCAACAACATTTCCTCTTAAGCTTATTGAAGTTCAACTCCATACATAAGATGGGACATGTATTTATTGGGCCAATTTCCCAACCTATAAGTGATGATTGTGCCTTTATCCTTAACGCTAACAGATACTTTATGAGATGGGTGGAATTTGATCCACTTAGGAATGTTTGAGTAGAGAAAGGGATAAAATTCATTATACAACATATCATATCTCACTTTGGGGTTCCTTATGAGATATTAACTTATAGAAAGCTTGCATTTATTTCTATTGATATGATTCATCTTGGTGTAACTTATGGTATTCAATTATTGCAATGATCATATGATCCATCATTAAGTACATTACTTGTGAAGGTCATTTGTCAAATGTGATTTCCTATCACTTTTTCATTGTTTATCATCTTAGTTATAATCAACCAACCAAGATTCCTTATTTTTCATCATGGTTAAATCAACATATGGCTTAAGGAGTCCAAGGTGGGTGGTTGAGTGCTCTCTCTCTCACCATGGGCTCATCCAAGAATTAGTTAAGGATGCGTTAGCACGCAACTAGCCTAGAGTTTTGTCAAAATAAGTTATGTGCCTTCACAGTCAGGACAACATACCTTTAACCAATAGAGACATTTATGACAGGTCTTGATATGGAGCACCCACCAATGGTCAAACACAAGAATCCAAATTAATAAAAGTAAATTTGGCGGGGAAGCACAACAGGAGGAACTAATAGAGTGCATCTTTACCCTATTGTAGAATTGAATATAGTGTTTCATTCCATATGATCAATTAAAGTATCTCATCCTTATGATACGACTAATGAAGTTGAACTACATAGTGATGCACAAATAGAGGAAGAATATGATCCCATAATGCTGGGGTGTCATCATTAGATGTTAAGTAAATCTTGCATCACCCTTTTTCAATTATGCCACTGTTGACTTGAATAAACTCATGGCCAAATTAGTTGTAGTTTTTGCATAAGTGTACTTCATAGGTGCAATCCTATGAGAAAGGATTCATCACTTTAGAGAAACATCAACATGAGTTAAAGCTTGTAAAAGATATTTGAACAGCTTTCCATCATAATATCAGTTTCATAAATTGATTACCCTAGTCAAGAGCATTCTAATGCTTTGCTAGTCAATATCAAAATTAAATATTACATTGTAAAAAGTTACTTTTGAAATAACAATTTACCCCATTTCATAGATGTTTCTCGACCACAATTTAACATAATATGAATTGACCAAAATACTTGTAAGATGATCTTTGTAGAGTTTTCAATGCTTAGGTTGAATTGGAGGAGGATGACATTAACAATGGTTTGCAAATGACCTTATACACAATAAAATACAGCTCATAATGTTTCATGCATTAATGTTAAATCTAAACATAAATTATTTAAAATAAATAGAACCTTAGTGGACTTCAAGATCAATTGAACATTAACCAATTCATAGTTCCTTGAACAATAGATGATTGATTTTTAAGCAGTCAATTTGTCAAAAACTAGAAATGGACATATCTAAAAAATTGTTCATCCAAATCACATGAAATTTGGAATGAATAAGCATTGTACCCAGATGAACAACCTCAATAAATTTCACGTCACTCTAGTGAATAGATTTGGAGAAATTGTCCCTCGTAACCTACATCCAATTTTCCTTTATCTCAATACTTGTGCATCCATTTACTCTGATTTTTGGTGTGAATATGTACTATAGTGAAGGGAACAACCACACGAAATTTCAGCCAAAAAAATGTCATTTAGGAGAAAAACGCCATTTTCACCTACAACCATTTGTCTTTTACATAAAAAATCATGCATCAATTTGCTTTGATTTTTGGTAGATGTGGCACTATAACTTTCAACATGATTCCTACCACATTTGAGAAACAATATTAATGGAGAGTTGGTGGAGTTTGTCCACTAATTAATTTACTCGATAGTGTATATGATGCCTTTTTCATAGATTAATTAAAGCCTCTCTAGAATTGTTTTAGGAAGAAATAATCCATCTTCTAAAAATCCCCCAAAATTTATGTGGTTGGGCATGGGTTACCTTCATCGATTTTCACCTTGTAAGGGTTGCATGCTTTTCAAAATTTTCAACAACATATAGATTTTGACCTGATTTCTACATTGTTGCATAACTTTGTTGATAAAAAAAAACATAAATCAATTTTATTAAAAAAATGGTTATACTTCCAAAATTTAAAACATTTTGAACATTTATCTACCACATAAACTAAATATAAATACTATCCAAAGTCAACAATATGAGATCTATATTAAATAAACATATTTAATTTACAAAGAATCATGTACCATGAATTATAAAGTGCAACTCATTTCTTTACATAAAACCCCCATATGAGTAAATCCTCTTATCTCAAGACTATCACAACCATTTAAAACCCGTGAATGACAAGACAATCCACTGCAATGTAAAGCAAAACATAAAAATAAGGCCAACCAATGCATAAATGGACCTGCACTTAACTTTTGATATTAGAATACAATAAATTGAATTACGTGATCATCTCAAGGATGAAATTCCATCCCGATTCAGACAATTACAAATTTCAAAGGAGAGTGTGTTATGCTCCTCATGGTTGTCATGTTCAAGGATGCATATATCAAGTTCATGTAAATGGGAGTTATATGAAATGTTGTAAATGTAGTCACATCTTTCAATGGTGAACCTCAAATACCGAAAAAAAATTCATCCAAATAGATAAAATAGATATAGAAGAAAAAAATCCAAAATAGACCATAAAAAATAGCACCATCAATTGCTTCACTAGGCCTCTATAGTGGAGTCACAATTACGAGCAGTGTACATAACACAATGAAGGACTCCACACCTTGTATATGCCCTAATTACAATATACAACTTTCAGAAGTCCAAAAAATCATTCCATGGATGAGTAGGCAGCCACTAAACCACCCCCACCGAAATTGCTTGAAATTTCCCCAGTATGCCTGCAAGAGAACACATTCCATCCATCAATATCATCAAAGAAAACAAAATGCCATCAATGTGATATGAAAAAAAATATAAACAAAAAATTAAATTAAATTTATCCGAAAACTAACTTGTATTTTGTCTACATCTAGATTCCAAAAAGGGCTTATGAAACCTTAAAAACAATGTCTATAAAAAGTATGCATGTGTCTAACGTTGAAAAACAGTATACTGCTCACACAACCAAATATATTGCTCATGCAAACCTTACAACAAGAATAAGAACCAGATGAATACCATAAAAAGGTTATACAAACTAGAATCCAGATCTTCCCCTACATAACCTGCCTACATTCATAAGATAATTGCAGGTATAAATATGAAAGATACTAGACACTAACACTTGAAAATATGAATGAAAATATAGTACTTACAGTTTTTGCATGAGATACATAAAAATGTTGAAATATCATGTCTTCATAGAAATGTCCCTGTCATGGTAGGATACTTGGATGGCCTTGCATCTCCCTTTGGCCTTGGTTTGTCTCCATGGTTGTGTATTGTTGCGTCACTGCAAACATAAACACACCACTTGCTAAAGAATGGTGATGATTAAATACCCTAATACAAAATCATTTCTGTAATCAAGCTATGAAACTAAACCAGATCCATAGGGAATGCATTATTTGATCGAGGATGTCCCCTCTTGTTGAGGTATCGAAACTCGAATGGTTCATATTTAGATGCATGGACATTAAAATCAATTTCCAAACCATTTTTTTGTTTGCTTCTTCTTTGTTTTTTTGAAAGGATAAGGAAACTCTTCTTCCTCTTCAAAGATGAATCAAGAGCATCCAAACCAGGCGTGAAGTCAAAATCATCATCCAAAAAATTATCAAGCAAACCATTCAATTGGATCATCTTCCTCAAAGTAGTAGGGGGGTTATTTTGAAGAAACTGTAGTTTCCTTAACACCTCCTCTCTAGCCATATGAAATTCCTCAATGTCTGCATCAACAATATCAATGGGCAGAAGAGTCATGTTAGCATTTTCATCATGGTTCTAGTGCTCTATACTTATTTCGGGAGGGTCATTGAATGCATTAGCCATTTCATCTTGAACAAGCAATGAATATGAATTTTCTGAATGGAAATATAGCTAGTTGACCTTTATTGCATGCTTGCAAATGGTTCCATGATTAGGTTATCTAGTTGACCTTTATTCTTAATGTGATTATCCTCCGCAAAATATTGGGGTTCTTAAAACCTTAGCAACCAGAGCATTAATAATTTGTGATAAAGAACATGTGGAACAAGAGCTAAAACATCTAACAGAAGTATTCAAAGACAATGGCTATAATAACAATCAAATTAGTGACAACTATCAACAATGCTAAAAAATATCGGAGGAAGAAGAATAATGATAATGATGAAAACAATTGTAATAGAATATCTTTTCCATACATAAAAGGTGCCTCAGATAGAATAGCCAAAATTCTAAGAAAAACGAACATTAAGGTTTCTTTCAGACCTCCAAACACCATCAGAAAGATGGTAGACTCATTAAAGGACCCAATCAAACCCGGATTATATAAAGGAGTATATTCAATACCATGTTCTTGCCAAGATGTTTACATTGGAAAAACTGGAAAATCCTTTGAAGTTAGGCTCAAAGAACATTGCGCGGATCTAAAACATGATAGGGTTAAAAAATTCGCTTTAGCTGAACATGCACACTTAACCAAACATCATATATACATAGAAAAGGAAACAATCATCGCAAAAGAGGAGGATTTAACTAAATAGAAAGTAAGAGAAAAGATAGAAATTAGGATGAACCCTGATTGCATGAACAGGGATGATGGGAAAAAATTAAGTGACACATGGACCCCGCAGCTACACTTTTTGCAAAAAACAAAAATGCCAAACTGACAACAAAAGAATAAGCTGACCTGCATTAAAAGTATATTATTCAATGGTAAAATAAGAGCAATTATCTCGTATTTAAATGAAGTTTTTGGTAGCCACATCTCAGGCTTTCAAAGTCTCCTAAAGATGATCTCAGAGGAGAGATCGAAACGTTGAGCACAGTCTTAAACACTAAACACAGTTCCATATTACCAAACATAGTAGTATTTTGTTCATTAATGCAACATGCATAATACACATCTAAATCTAGGAACACAAGTATGTACACAAATGAACAATATGATTTAAGTAGCAAGAAATGACAATTCAAATACTTATCTTTGTTTGGTTGTTGGGTGAACTCCCTATTGATATTTGCTTCCTTGCATGAACTACTGGAGTCTTTGACAGTGTGCTCTACTTCATCGTCTGATTCTGAGGACCTGTGCCTTTCTTGCTTATGATCGAAAATGTTGAGCAAGTATTGTAGATCATTTGTTCTTTGTACTGGATTAGAATTTGTGTGTCCCTTCTTCTTTTTTCATCATAATACATATTCTTCATCACTTGAAGAATCATCCCTTTCTTCTCTAGTTCTTTTCCTTGCTGGTCCATCATCTTCAGTGGTATGAGCATGATTCCTCTTCTTGTCGGATTTCTTGGAGGATCCTTTCCATTTCTGGGACAATTTCTTGAGTAATGTCCCTTCTCATCACATGTGTAACATCTGATGCTGGAGAGATCCCTTCTAGGTCCATAATTCTTATTGGGCCTTCTAGATATTTTGTGATGATTGTCCTCCCTCTTGTTATGATTTATCTTTGTGTGAGAATTTAGAGCTTGGTCATCATCAGCTCCCATCTTCTCTTCTCTTGATACTAGACGAGCTTCTTCTTGGGTGCATTCTTCGCATAGTTTGCTGAAGGTGATCAACTTATTCCTAGCACATATTCCTTGAATGAGTGAGTCCCATGATATTGGGAGACCATTCAAGGTGGTCATAACAATCTCTCCTTCTTCTACCTTTTATTCAATTGATTCAAGTTATTCCTTGATTTGAGAGACCCTTGTGAAGTATGATTTCATGGTCTCTGAGTTTAGGATATTCACATTCTTGAGCCAGTTCCTTAATGTCATCTTCCGATTGATGTTCTTCCCTTTGAATAACTTCTTCAAAGCATCAAAGATGTCCTTGGGTGTCTTCAAGGATGACACATGGGGGATGAGATGATATTTAATGGAGTCTACAATAATTCTCTTGGACTTGACCAAGTTCTTTTTGTGGATATCCTTTGCTTCATCTCCCTCTGGTGCTGGAACCTCCTCATTAACATATTTGTCCAAATCATTTTCTTCAAGGACAAGAGAAATCCTATACTTCCATGCTTGGAAGTTGTCATCTCCCTCAAGCTTGGTGTGGTGAGTCATTTTGAAATGAGAACCTCAAATGGAAATAATAGATATTTAGGTCTTACCAATTTGAGATGCCCAACCTGGTTCTGGAGTTGGCTGGCCTACAGTTTGTCAAAGAAACCCTTATTTTCCAAATTTAGAATTTTTAACTTCTGATTAGATAGGAAGATGCACCTCCTCAAGGAAAGTTGTCCAATGTACTCCTTTTCCCAAATCCGTGGACATAATTGCAAAATAATCGATGCCCTAGTTTTCCCCTCGACAGTAGTGACAGGGCCAAAAATGAAAATTATCGTATTTGAATTATGCTTTCACATGAAGATGCACCCTCCTAGGGTGAGTTGTTTTGACCCTCTTTTAAAGTTGATCTATGGATGAAAGTTCCTGGGAAAGGAAGCCCTAGTTTCTCCCGGCACTAGTGACTAGGTCAAAAATGAAAATTTTCTAAACTTGATTTTGCTTCCTCCAAAAGTTGCGCCCTCCTAGGAAGAGCTAGCCTAGCCCTTTTTTTCAGATGATCTGTGGAGAGAAGGCCTTGAACTAGGAAGCCCTAGTTTCCTACTGCCGCACAATGGCTTCTTTTTTAGGATAGCTCTGAAACCATGTTAGAGTTTGCACTTTAATTCAATTTAACTAGGATCTTTAACTGAGAGAAAAACAAGCACAAAAAACACAACATACACAATAGTTTTCCTCAGGGAAACCATAAAGGAGAAAACCCCACAACTTCCTCAAAGATAGATTTGTCACTAATACAATATCACAAAATGGAATACCCAAAATAAGATTGTCTTCTGTAGCTCTCTCTCTTTCTCCTCCAACAAACTTGTCTTCTCTCTCTTGCTTATGTGAACTTGAGTGACTGAGAGGAGTGTCCAAATGAGAGAGCAAACTCTCTATTTATACTTTAAGTTTGGGTGACCTTTTTCCTAATTAGGTCGGCTTGACCAACTTGACTGGGCTGACCTGTCCTAGGGAGAATCAATAATACCTTTTACATTTATTCTTTGGGGTGCTATTTCCTCGACTTACAATGGAGGTTTTACCTCAATGACCTAGCATGACCAAACATAATAATGACATCCATGAACGGAGGAAAAACATCTCGTCGGAGGTATAAGTAAAACACAATTATGAATATAAATATAAAATACAAATGAATATATTCCAAAGTTACATTTACAACAATAACACCCAATGTAAAAAATTTTAGTATGGTCCCAAATTTAGTTTTTTTTCACTTTAAACGAGGCATCTAAACCTAAACTAGAGAATTGCTCCACCATAGGAGGGATCTAGGAGATTCTTTATTATAAATTAATGGAGGAAAATATGGAGAAAGAGTGTCTAGGTGCTTCTATATAATATTTAATTGGAAGGTAGTTGAAATTGGAACTGTATAAAGGGAGATCAAATTCTATTTGCAAAGGTGGAAGTTGAAGAAGAATTTTTCCTAAGAGGTTGATTTGATTGTTTTTGTAGGTTTTGGGAGAAGGGCATGTGATAGGTTTTGGTTTCCATCTCTTATGGATGACATTGGTATGCTTGGTTTCCATTAGTTTGTTGTTGCTGTTATCTATTTTGGGTCAAGGTCATTCACTCATTTTGGAGGGATTTTCTTCGTCAAGGGAATAGGTTAAGGCTAAGTAAGATCTATGATCTTACTTGTCTTTGATTTAGTCTGAAATTTGATTGAAGGAATTTGCTGCTGTCCATTCAACTGTTTGTCATTCATCTTTTATGTGTTGATTACATGGTGCTTTGGCTGAAATTTATATGGTTGTGATATGCATCTTTTAAGGGATTTCACTTTATTTTTCAATATAGTAATGTATATAAATTACTTTCTCTCATTGTATTGCATGATTCTTTGTTTCAAACCGAACCTTGAATAGTGGTCAATGTCGCATCTATTGACAAAGTCACTTTTCCAAAGAACAAACCCTAGTTATTGTTAGAAAAACAGGATCATAGAGAAAGAACAATAAACAAGATGTGAATACAAATTACACAAACACATTACAAGAGAGACACCAATATATCGTGGTTCACCCAAGATGGGCTACATCCAAACTGAAATTTCCAGTCCTTATTATTATACCATCCAACAAATAAAGGGATACAACCTGCAACACATTCGTTGCACTCCCTCTTCACTATCTCACAGTCTCTCTTCCACGATCTTAGAGATCTTTACAATGCATAATACCTAATACATCAACTCTAGCCGTATTACAATTTATTTCTTATAAAGGGGAATACAATGGGAAAATACCACAAGTTACCCAAAATCATGGGCCCGTAATCTGTTGGTGAAAAACTAACCCATAACAAAAATTTCTTTCGGGGGTGCTGGTCCTCGCGCCCCCCAGCCGGGGGAGTGCACCACTCCCCCGGACCCCCTGTTGCGCATGCCGGGATCATAAACAAACTTGGGGTACACCATGGATGAATCAACATCTATGAGACTGGAAGATCAGGCTCCACAACCAACAGTTATTGCCATGCCAATTGCTTTAAAATTATGAATTTCATTTTTAAGTGGGTAGTTTAGTCAGTCACACTCATATTTCAAGCATGCAGTACCATGTATCCTTTAGGAAATGGCTTAGATGGTTGTATGTTTGATGTAATTTTCTTCTATGTCCTTTCAAATGGGAACTCTTCTTGGTTGCTGTTAAGTGGAGTATGGGGAAAATTAGTCTACCTAATGTCAGTTAAGCCTGCAACTAAGAGATCGGGAATACCCTTGAAAAAATATTTTGAGGCGAACACTGCATATTCCCATTTACCATAGCTATTGTCCCCATTGAAAACCATGGTTATCACATATATCATGTATGTGAAATATAATGGCAATGGACATTGCATAATATAGTTGTTTCATGTTTTGAGATTCCTGAGCCAAATTAAATCAATACTGATAGAAAAGGGTGATCAAAGTTGGATAAACAATGCAAGGGGAAAGTTATATACAACAAAGTAGTCTCTCTCCACCAAAATTTGGGGGAAAATACATTTCCAAAATACATTGTCCATATAATATCAGACAATTGTGCACAAAAACAGGGCGTACAACATAAAAGATAAAAGGTAAAATGCCAAAAATGTTAAAGATATCTTCGACATAAATAATCACAGTTTACAAAGAAAATTCCACGTGACAACATAGTTATATCTTTTGGGAGTTGTATGATCCTTTAATGATTTTAGATTTCCAGTCCAAAAATTCTATGGGCATCTTGAAACCTAGTCTTCCCTCTCCCTTTGGTCTCGCCTGACCTATATCTCTTAAAAATAGTCAGGTGAGGTGTGTTAGCTCTCGCCCTTGCTGACCACAAGCCTTTTTCAAGGGATGGATACATTTAAAAGAATATTATTAAGCTCATAGCTCCTAAGTATTGTGCATTGAATGTTGAATCGCATTGGAAGAATCCTAATCAACTACTACTCAAGTTATAGTGGAAGAGGAGGTTTAATTCTTAGTAAAATACATGCATAAATAAATTCATGGGGAACAATTTGCAACCATGTAACAACTCACAAAATCCTAATTTTTTTCTTATTTATGGCCTAGTTTATTCTTTGATGTCCATAAATTGGATCAGATTGTACAAGCATCATGAAAGAAGCATTCCATTTATCGCAAAGAAAGAAAAATAACCATAGCTATTTGACATAAATTACATAGTCATGCTAGAGGCCATTCTATTTAGATCATTGCACCAAGTTACCAGTGTCAATTGCTTTAAAATATCCAAGTAACATTTATAACATGAAAATTTGATGTCCCATGTCTACTGTCAAATAAAACGAGGAACCAGAGGAAAAAAACCACCCAAATCCATCTTCACCAGATTCTAGGTTTGCACTCGAGTTTTTATATCCCTTTCAATTCTTGATAGATTCTGAGACCCGTGAGATCGGTTAAGATGAGTCTGTGCTAGTTTCTAACTTAGAAAACTATGCATTATAGTTGCAGAGAAGAATAAGAATATAATAACTGTACACATTGAGAATGATATTTATGCTAACCTTCACGCAACAATCAAAATGGGTGCAAGTACTTTCCTTTGGAAAATACCCTCCCAATGAGATGAGATGGAGGTTATATCTCTACCTTAGGTGCCACAAGATGTTCCCATTACAACGATTGGTGAGGATCATAGCAAAGGCAACTAAGGTCACCAATTTTTGCTTGGTATCCAGGATGAACGATTGTTGGAAAGAGCCTTTGGGAATGGGTAGGGAACGTAGGACACGAGTCCCAAACCCGAAGCTATTGGTGAGAAGTGGTTTCACATGGAGGAATTTCCACACCCGAACATCTCCCAAACTTGCATAACCCCACTAATCCAAGCAACAAGGGACAATATATCCACTTGGACTAGTTTTACGTACTGCTTGACACTTATGTTAGAGGCACTTTCTCGACAAGTACTTCACTCTACTGGATTTGACTCTTTAATTTTTCCTAGTCTCAATATTGTGTGGCCTTGGAGGATATAACTCACAACACCTATCTCCAAGGTATTAAAACCTAGACTATGAGGTGAGTTTCTAGAAAATAAAAACTTTTGGATTTCTTCTAATGCTTTCTACTTTTAAAAAACAACGATTTTACGATACTTTTTGATACTTTTCAAAAAATAAGAAATTAAGTGAAAATAGAGATATTCCAATGCAAATGCACTCATTTACACTCTTGAAAATTAAAGATGAAGCACTTTTCAAACCACAGAATCAACTCTTTCAATACAAATGCAAACTACCAATCTTTGTTTCGCAAACTAAATACAATTTTTTAGATCCACATTTTTTACTTTTTGATGAAAATGCAATTTTTGAACAACAACTAAACTACTGCAAACAATAAAAAACAAGAATTATATGCCTATCACTATGGTGAAAACAACTTCTAACACTAGCCTCTTCGACCACAAGCCAAAGCCAAGTTCAAGAATAAACAAATTCTTAGACTCAAACAATTTAATAAGTCTACTAGGTGACAAGGTTTTGGAATCCAATTTTTGATTTTGAGAAAGGATAATTAGATGGAGCACAAACAACTTGATTATGCTCCGGGTATTCACACTCAAGGCTTATCAATCACTCAAACAAATGAAAAGAAAACGAAATATAAAACACTCCAAACACTTTTCACTAAATTATTACTCAATCTCAAGACAAACGCACTCAAATACCACCCAGATTGATCCAATAGGACCCAAAATATTCTAAATCACTTAGACAATCCAACAAATTCAATACTTTTAGGATAAAGAGGGGAGAAATCAGAAATGTTTTCCAACTTTAGGTAATTCACTCCTATCTAGAATGTTGGGTGCGAACAATTCACACATGTCAGAACTATAAGGTGCAAATGTCCCCTACATTCGCTCCTAGAAGTACTACAGTGTGTGGTTAGTTCTTGAAGTGGACTAAAAAGCATTTTTTATAGAAAACTTTCAAAATTTTGAGAATTTTAAGGTAATTAGGATATGGTTAATTGTATTAGATACCGATACACCCAAAACAAACTGAAAAAATCAATCAACAAGGCCCTACAAAGGTTGGTTTATCCCCAGTGGAGTCGCTAGTCCTGTTGTTTGGAAATAAATCCTATGACTAGGGAGATATCACCAATGTACTGAAACAAATGAGAATGACTTAATGGAATATGTTTACAGGAAAATTTAGACTCTTGCACATGCATACATACAAAATTTAGTAAGCAAATCTAAATATAGGAGAAATTAGGGAGAAGAGAGGTGTACACCTTTTTTGACAATTGTCTTACCCGCTCCTTTATCGCTATCTGGATCGGTGCTTGATGCCCAATGTTTACTTGCAAAACCAAAAGCCAACCTTTATCAATCCAATTTGACACTTAACAAAGAATGTAAATGAATTGAAAACAAATAAAACATGCACTATCGAATCAATTTCAATGTAGAGGACAAAACATTATTAATGTCCAACCACAATAAAAAAACACTAAATTGGGGGAGGGAAAGAAGTCAAATCTCGATTATAGCAATGGAATATGTAAATTTTTTGCCTTCTCAATATTTGGCACCTTATCAATCCTGAAGATTCCAGTCTCCCTACTCATGCACTCAAACGATCCCACTCCGGTTCACTAGTTGTGTATGAGGGGTGAAGTAACCCGAGGGCGACACTTCGGTATTCATGGATATGAGGGATCAACATCAAGGATTGTAGATGGAAATGGATGCAGGATGTGTGAGTGATTACTCTATCATAACTTTGGATATCTAGATGTCCCTCCTGGTCCATTTCATTTCATTTTATGTTTGGATAAAATAGTTGTAAATGGTTACTAGGTGGTTTGGGAAGTTGCAAACAAGAAAATTGGTTTGTAAAACTTCCTTAACTCCCATATTTCAAAATTTTATAGTTTTTTCATGAAATTATGGGGAATTCACACCCAAATCAAAGGAAACATGTGAATGATCACTCCTTGTCAGTTTGCAAGGTGAAGACAATTAATGCTTAATGCATTCACACCTTGTTCAATAGCAAGGTGCGAATGAATTGCACCCTAATTGTGGGAAGGACATGAATTCGCCTTCTTTTGGGTTTATAACTCTCAAGAATGTATGAGACGATGCTGGGATTTCATTTTCAATGATCTGGGACATCAATAAGGGTCAAATCATAGGCTCTTCCATCCACAAGTTTCCTTTTTGTGAGCAGACAATGACACTTTTGGGTTTCATCTTTTGAACTCTTGTCATAGACAAAGAAGTGCCAATTTGATCTATAACAATATTCGACATGTGGCATTTCAAAATATTCAATCACATCCAGAGTGGAATCCCATAGCATAGATCACCAATGGATAACCATATTGATCAATTCCCTAATTTGTTCATAGGAATTTGACCAGTTTTCTAATGGTATATGGATTTGGGATCTTTCTTTATTAGTCATTCTTGTAATATTCTCAGGATTTGTCCTATTTTTGACTTCTCAAATCTTGATTTTATCAAAATAACCTTGAGTATTCTTTCGCTTATCTTCCTAAATTTCCACTTGGTTAGAAAACTTAAGTAAACTGTTATGCTATTGTTGAACCGTGCTTAGTTTTATGTAGAAGTATTCTTGAACATCTTTTGTTGGTGCTATGTTGGTTGCACTATCCTGGTTTTGTAAATCAATGTTATATTATGAAATAGTTTGCGCATTATATTGTATAAAGGATCGCACAATAAAATTATAAGAAATAATTTTAAGATAATTAAGTAATGATTAGGTTTCGTAAGTTAAAAGGCAGTTGAGGGTGTTAGGATATTCCTATACTCCATCCTAGTCGTACTAGCATTTTCATTATTTGCATTTACAGTCTTGCATGCATTCTGCATGCATGCATCCCAGTCATCAGTCCCAACACCTAGCCTCAGTTAGCCAGCCCCCGGTAGCTTCACTCAGATCAGTTTTAGCCCTCCTGGAGCTTAGTGCGCCCTTCCTCCTTGATTTAAGGAAGCCACTCGTCCTCTCTCACCTACCACTTAGTTGCACTTCAGTTAATTAAGTTATTATCATTTCTTCCTTGATTTAATGCTAGAATGACTCTCAACTGACTGTATCACTCCGATGGACCTCCAGTGAGACTAGACTGCCCATTCTGACTCCAGTTAGCTCCTCATGCGCCCTCCACTGAGCCTCCTTCATTCAGTTAGTTCCAGTTACACTCAGTTACACCTACCACACTCAGTTAGACTGATGGTTTACAGTTACTTGAGCATTAATGACTCCACTGATGATGAGATAGACTTCTAGTTGTGCTCCAATGAAACTCCAGTGATCTTTTGATCACTCCATGAAGGCTAATTTGAATTGCCACCTTCGCATTCGAATCCTCATGCATTGTACTACTTATTTGTCCATATTGTGATTAATGCATTAGTGTGTGAAGTTATTTTGCTTCTATCCGAGTTCTACTGTATTATTATTCAGTTACTCATTTTTTGCATTGACCACTCTTAATCTTATTCCTAAATTCTTTCATTGTGAGGTATACATTAGCTCTTAGATCTGCTGTGAGGATTTTCACAGAGGGATGAGATAACTGTCTCTCATTTGGTATAAAGAGAAGAAATACGAGACTTTTTTTTTTTTGATAGAATTATGATATAGACAATTTTGATGCATGATAGTATCTGATAATGGATGTATATTCTCAATATTAATGGAATGAATCAACTATTTATTCTAGTTTATTGTCACATACCCCAAATACCAAGTTAGTACTTTAGAGAGATTTCAAAATTTTCATGTTCATCACTTGACTTCCTATCACACCACTTACAAATGCAAGCACTATTCCTAGTACACTACACATATTTCACTTGTGTGGATTACATCTTAGGTATAATCTTAAATAGGATTAGTTTAAGTATGTGAGGTTCTCTTTATAAAAGAGATGTAAGTATATCTATATATATTTCCATATAAATGACTTCATGAAAATAAGCTAGTTATTTATGCATCCCATAAGTTCCCTAGATTCTTTTGGTTGGAACCTAGTATTATATTGTCTTTATGGACTATTCTATGTAACCATTTACTTCAATGAACCTTCATGTAACCATATCTCAAGAAAGAGGGTGCAATACAATTATTCTAACTTCGTAGTGAAATCTTAATTAAAGTGAATTCCTCCTTATAACATCCACCAATAGTACCTAAAGAAAATGGTTATCATCCTATATTAGAATAACTAAGAAGGATAAACACACTTCCTTTATTGATGCGCATCCATCATCATTATTTAACTATAAAAATAAATCTCTAATAGAAAGGTAATAAACCCTACCAAGGGTCTACTCATTACTCTATAAGTATCATATGCATTATGAACAAAATTCATTAACCCCTGAAGATATCTACTTTTACAAAACCATACTTTAATACGAAAGCAGATTTTCATTGGAATTTAAAATGGTAAAGAGATCCACAACTTTATAATGAAATTCATTTGTATTAAGAACCATACAACTCCCATCCTTGCAACAACATAATGCCGATTAGTTATCAATAATAGAATATTCAAGCATCTTAGTCACATACATAATCATTCATGTCGATTCTTCGTGCAACCAATATCTTTATAGACCTTGCTACTCATACAACAACACTTACAAACTTGATATAAAATAACTTTTGAATGTTCAAAGGAACTTAAATGATGGATACACATAGTTTAATCAACAAGGCCATCATATTTACACATGTTCCAAATTAGTATTTTCTGTAACAAGTTAGCTATAACAACATTTAATAAAATAAACAAAGTCGGGCGACTAAGGACATGACTGCAACTTTCCTCCCTACCATTGGTTCTCTGTTTGGAGTATGTTTTTCCACTGAGAGACCACCCCCGAGCTGGGCGATGAATCCACTAGAGGTAAGGGAACAAGGCTCTAGATTCAATGTAGTCTTGGTGACACTCTTCTAATTAATATTAGCAACCCATACCAGGACTTGACTACTTCATAAATATTTTAATAATAACTTGAGCCAAAGTTAAATCTTGTATTAATAATTCCTTGATATTACCCAAAGACTTAGGTTTGAACTTTTTCTTAGATCACTTAGACCTGATAAGAGTATTTTAAGATTTGATCCAAGATTTTTCATCCTCTTTTAAACATATGCCTAACATGGATACTATGTCTTGGGGAAATTTTGCAAAATATGCATATAAAGATTACTTACTTTAAGGAGATCACAATTAACCCGAAATAAATACCGAGATTGCTTACCACGATGAAGGCGCTACAAGCAGATTATCTCGTTCAAATTGTAATATAACTACAGACATCAAACTTATAGCTGTAAACAACGATATGTATATACATTAGCAATCATAGTTAAAAGCAGAGAGTAATAACTAGATGTAGAGATCGCACTCTTTCGGTCAACACACGACGATCCTGAGATCGCGCAGAGACGCAGAGGTAAGATGCGATCTGTATATATAGTATCAATAAGAAAGATAGAGATTAATATATATATATATATATATATATATATATATTAATAATATGGCGAGTGAGCATAAATGCTGTAAGCACAAGAGAGAATGGCATAAACAAAACTCAAAGGTTTGGGATCAAGCTTTCTCTAGTTGTCCTGTTCCCAATCACGATTTACATAACAAAAAATATGCAGATTTCAAAAGGTCGACGTATATACAATACACAGAAGGATAGAAAATGATGGGATCAGGATTTCTCAGCCGTCCTATTCCCAATCACGATTTACACAGAAATCTATAAATGAAATCCAACAATTACATATATTATATATCAAACCGAGAGTTTATATGGATCGGATTCCACCGAGTCGTCCCTTCCCAAGGCTCTACGTAGTAAATAAAATTTACAACATAATATATAAATGAAAACCAACATACATATACAATATATCAAACCGAGAGTCTACAGGGATCAACTTCCACTGAGCTGTCCCTTCCCAAGGCTCTATGCAGTAAATAAATTTTACCACAGAATATATAAATGATATCCAACATACATATATTATATATCAAACCGAGAGTCTACAGGGATCGGGATTCCATCGAGCCATCCCTTCCCAAGGCTCTACGCAATAAATAAAATTTACAACAGAAATATATAAATGAAAACCAACATACATATATAATATATCAACCAAGACTCTATAGGGATCGAGCTTCCATCGAGCTGTCCCTTCCCAAGCTCTACGGAGTAAATAAAATTTACCACTGAATATATAAATGAAAACCAACATACATATATAATATATCAAACCGAAAGTTTACAGGGATCGATATTCCATCAAGCCGTCCCTTCCCAAGCTCTACGCAGTAAATAAAATTTACCACATAATATATAAATGAAAACCAACATACACATATAATATATCAAATCGAAAGTTTATAGGGATCAGGATTCCATTGAGTTGTACCTTCCCAATCTCTACGCAGTAATAAACTTCACCACAAAATATAGAAATGAAAACCAACATACATATATAATATATCAACCTGAAATTTTACAAGGATCGGGATTCCATCGAGCCATCCCTTCCCAAGCTCTACGCAGTAAATAAAATTTGCCACAGAATATATAAATGGAAACTAGCATACATATATAATATATCAAACCGAAAGTTTACAGGGATCAGGCTTCCATCGAGATGTCCCTTCGCAAGCTCTGTGCAGTAAATAAAATCAACAAAATATATATCTATGTAAAACAGAAAATATTCCAGAGGTTAAAGCCATTCCCCCCTTTCTCAGAGCTGCGACCACACATAAATACACAAGAAAAAATTAGCTTTCCTTGGAGAGTCCACCCACATCGTGAGGGAATTCCCCCCCTTATTGCGGCCTGTCCACCTGCCGAGCCTTCCAACAGTTCGTGGGATGATGGTTGTCTAAGCTCTTAATGCCGAGATTTTAAGAAGATAGTGGAGTGTCGACATTATGCTCATAGTGCCGAGATTTTAAGACGGTCGTGGGCTATGAGAGTGTTTATCAATGGTTAATAGCCATAGGCCATGGTAACAAAAATATTGAACGACAACCCTTCTTTTCATTATTTACTAAATTACATACCTCCTTTTTGATAAGGTTTTATGTGTCTATTCTTCTCTTTATAATAAGAGACTATAGTCTAAATAGTCTCAATGACCACTTAAATAATTCTTTGATAAAATAATTTACCCTTCTTTATGAGTACCAAACTACATAGGTATTTCTATATACTTATATTGTTTTCTCTTGCATTATCATTATAATGCATTACAATGTATTTTATATGTATAGAATTATTATAACTAATAATATTTTATCAAAGTGATGACATACATACATATATATATATTTATCTCTTATATCTTGGGCTTTAACTAACTGAACCAAGATAGTAATAACAATCACTTAGTCTATCTTGTGATAAATAGTTAGCTTATGCTAATTACTAGATAGTGGGTTTTGATGATGAAAACCCTTGACATCCTTTGTCGGAACTATGATGTCAAAGACATCCATAGGAGTTTCTTAGTTTTACATAATAGCTCTTAATGGTAATTAACTTAGTGATAATATTTAGGTCTTAGGAGATATTTACTTCCTTTCTGCGGTTAAGGGTATCTTCGGTATCCCTCTCTAGGATTACCCGATAACCAAAAACTTAAGTGACCTTTGGTGAACATCAATGTTCACTTAAGTACTTGCGGCACCATGATAACATTTGTCATCAAACTCATGGCTTCCAATCCATTTCACCTCTCCCCCCATAGTGGATTCGTCCCCTCATCGTTAGGTTGCATCATGACCTCAGTCTCCTAAATCTTGCATTCCAATTTACAATTTAGGAAATTAAACCACAAAACTTACAATGTTTACTGGTGGGGCCTTGGCCTTGAGCTCCTCACCAGCAACAAGTACAATTTACATTTACATTTACATTTACAAAATAATAGGGGTATAAAAGAGGGATGTTACATCTTTCCCCCCTTAAGAATAACACCGTCCTCGGTGTTCATGCTTTCTCAACAGCTTGTCTTCAATTTTTAATCTCCCTCGATCTTCTCTACTTCGTGTCTTTGTTTTTCTTTGACACCTCCTTTTTTGTGCTCTTAATACTCTTCGAGTTTATACCTATGTTGCCATAAAATGCACTTATTATGCAACCAAAACAGGTCTTCCAAAATGGTTCAATAAAAACATATCGTTATTTCTTAATTCAACTCAGAACATAAACAATGAGTCTTTTTTGCAACACAACATTGTTGCTATTCGTGGAACATCTTCCAACCTTTCTTTGTGCTTTTATCACCATAAGGAGACATAATACAAGATTATTTTTCAATATAACTCAAAATAATTCATAGGTAATCCATATTTACTTATGTTTTGGAGGATGTCCTTTACCTCCAATACTTGGACACTTTAGCTAGTCCTTAGCTTGAGGTAGACATCTCCTTCATTCATAGGTTAGTAGCATTTATTTGACATAATTTCAAGTAGTAAACTTCAAATTCATCATTCATCCTCACCCTTGAGGGAATTTTTCCTACTCAAGTTTTATTTATATTCATAACATTCACACATTAGGGCATTCAACAACCCAGTTACTTGGTAGTTCTTTAATATGTGTTTCATTGTTACATCATGAAGATGGAAGACTTCAACAACACTTTGTTGAACACCAAACTCTCCCTTGAGTTTGGAACTTCAACAACCCTCTGCTAAACACAGAACTCTCCCTTAAGTTCTGTCACCAATTTATGTGTGGTCTTACGGGCTAAGCTTTTGAGATTATTCTCTTTTGATTGCTAGTCAAAAGTTTTCCTTCTTAAAAAATATCAAACAACCTCCTGTCTTCCAGATGTTATAATTAGGTTCCTAGGTCTTTGCCATTTATGATCACCATATCTTTCTCTCTTCCACTCAAGCTCCCTCGCTTGAGTCCAGGAATTTCTTTTCCACTCAAGCTATCTCGCTTGGTCCAGGAAAATTCTTTTCCACTCAAGATCTCTTGCTTGAGTCTAGGAAATTCTTTTTCCCCTCAATCCCTCTTGCTTGAGTCCAGGAAAATTTTATTTTAGCAAAGTAGAGCTGGATCATCAATTCTTCCACTTGGTGTCGATATCGTATTTTCTTTATTTTATGACTTATTAATAATGATCATTATCATTTCTTGTCTGTATTTTCCGTTAATCACAACACGCAACATAATATCATCAAAATAGGTTCACCTATTTAGTTATCAATTCTTACTCATGCTTTGAATATATCTTTACATGAGTCTTTGATATTTATTTAGACTCTTACTATATGCTTACCATACTCTATGCACAATATGTATCATGCTCTTGTCTTCCAACAAGTCCCGCAGATATTGACAATCTATCAAAATCACTTGTTAGTACAATTTTTCATGACATAGTCGAAATTTGTAAGAAACCCTTTCCTAAACATAATAATAATAATAAAAAATCATCCTTCACACTTGATTAAATTTAACTTTAATATCCATACACGATGAACTAAAATCAACATTCTTACTTTGATTGTTATTCTCATCAATCATACCTTACGGCCATAAAACTGCAATGTTAGCACATAGTATTTATTGTTCTCTTCTCGTTAACTTTGGTTTCTTAAGACGTATAATAGATTATCCCCTTGATAAGTTTACAACCACGTCAACAATTCCAATGGTCATCCTATTCACCACTCAACTGTTTTCAACTTGCGTCCATATAAATTTAGAAGACTATTGCAAAAGAATTTCTCTCTCTCTCTCTCTCTCTCTATATATATATATATATATATATATATCTTTATATATCAAGAAAATTCTAGAAAACATCCACATTTCTTCCTGAATGTAGCAAGAGTAAAATTATAACCCAACTTCTATTTTCAGTATGTCAACACACTACATAATACTAAAGCAAAATGAAAGCATTACTCCTATACTTTTTAATCCACAAATTTTATTGGTCAAGGTAATAACATACCTCGCCATAAAATTCCACATCTTTATCTATTATACGAGAAAGATGGAGTGTAACATTTTTCCTTGATCTTGATACAAATAGTCAATACATTAGTCAACATGGTTATTGAATCAATATATTCATAGATAAGCACATTTCTAACGAACTTTTCCCTACGTATAATAAATATGAAAGGAATTCAACTATCAACATAAAGTCATTGTCTACTATCTTGTCTAAATCCCCTTATCCATAACCCATATACAAACAATTTACTTCTATATGAGATGTTCATTGGATTTAGGAAAGTAAATCTTGAACATATGTTCCTTAAAGTTCTTTTAATAATTATGTGATTGCATATTTATCCCTTATCCATTAGATCATACAATCTTACTAGGAGAATGTTACTCATCTTTTATTCAACCGAAAATAACTACTCGTCTTTTCGTAGGATCGACCACACACAGTATCATTATTCTTTTCTCGTGGACTATAGTATAATATATTATGATAAGTTTGCAATCCTTCGTATAATGTTAATCTATCATGGTTATTCTATTCAACCATTCAAAACATCATGTCTCCCATGTTCATAAAATCAAAATAAATATTATGATCTTATCATTTAGACACCCTATTCTACCAAAATTTTAAGGCAGTATATGTACTTCTTGCGGAATATGCCTTTAACCCGAATTCCATTTGTCAGTTTAAGAAAACATAATTCTTCGGAAATAAAACATAATGGAACTACTTACATGTAACTCACAGACGACTTGTTATAGTATTCAATCTATCTTATTGATTACCTCTTGCAAAACTTTGAAGATGAATTTGTTCCTTCGTCTGTTCCTCCTTACAGGTAGAGTCCTTCGTTAGTTCAACCACTTTGTATTCTCTTACCTCATGTTGAGCCCAAATAGGACCGAGTGTTGCAACCTTGCTCTGATACCATATGTCACATACCCCAAATACCAAGTTAGTACTTTAGAGAAATTTCAAAATTTTCATGTTGATCACTTGACTTCCTATCACACCACTTACAAATGCAAGCACTATTCCTAGTACACTACACATATTTCATTTGTGTGGATTAAATCTTAGGTATAATCTTAAATAGGATTAGTTTAAGTATGTGAGGTTCTTTTTATAAAAGAGATGTAAGTATATCTATATATATTTCCATATAGATGACTTCATGAAAATAAGCTAGTTATTTATGCATCCCATAGGTTCCTTACATTCTTTTGGTTGGAACCTAGTATTATATTGTCTTTATGGACTATTCTATGTAACCATTTACTTCAATGAACTTCATGTAACCATATCTCAAGAAAGCGGGTGCAATACAATTATTCTAACTTTGTAGTGAAATCTTAATTAAACTGAATTACTCCTTATAACATTCAATATTAGAATAACTAAGAAGAATAAACACACTTCCTTTATTGATGTGCATCCATCATCATTATTTAACTATAAAAATAAATCTCTAATAGAAAGGTAATAAACCCTACCAAGGGTATACTCATTACTCTATAAGTATCATATGCATTATGAAGAAAAGTCATTAACCCCTCAAGAGATCTAATTTTACAAAACCATACTTTAATACAAAAGAAGATTCTCACTGGAATTTAAAATGGTAAAGAGCTCCACAACTTTATAATGAAATTCATTTGTATTAAGAACCATACAACTTCCATCCTTGCAACAACATAATGACGATTAGTTATCAATAACAGAATATTCAAGCATCTTAGTCACATACATAATCATTCATGTTGATTCTTCGTGCAACCAATATCTTTATAGACCTTGCTACTCATACAACAACACTTACTCATTTGATATAAAATAACTTTTGAATGTTCAAAGGAACTTAAATGATGGATACACATAGTTTAATCAACAAGGCCATCATATTTACACATATGCCAAATTCTTCTTTTCTGTAAGAGGTTAGCTATAACAACATTTAATCAAATAAACAAACTTGGGCGACTAAGGAAATGACTGCAACTTTCCTCCCTACCATTAGTTCTCTGCCCGGCGTATGTTTTTCCGCCGAGAGACCACCCTTGAGTTGGGCGACGAATCCAATAGAGGTAAGGGAACGAGGGTCTAGATTCAATCTAGTATTGGTGACACTCTTCTAATTAATCTTAGCAACCCATACCAGGACTTGTCTACTTCATAAGGATTTTAATAATAACTTGAGCCAAAGTTAAGTCTTGTATTAATAATTCCTTGATATTACCCGAAGACTTAGCTTTGAACTTTTTCTTACATCACTTAGACCTGATAAGAGTATTTTAAGATTTGATCCAAGATTTTTCATCCTCTTTTAAACGTATGCCTAACATGGATACTATATATTGGGCAATTTTTCAAAGTATACATATAAAGATTACTTACTTTAAGGAGATCACAATTAACCTGAAATAAATACCGAGATTGCTTACCAAGATGAAGGTGCTATGAGCAAGATTATCTCGTTCAAATTGTAATATAAGTACAAGCATCAAACTTGTAGCTGTAAACAACGATACATATATACATTAGCAATCGGAGTTAAAAGTAGAGAGTAATAACTAGATGTAGAGATTGCACTCTTTCGGTCAACACGCGGTGATCTTGAGATCGCACAGATATGCAGAGGTAAGCCGCGATTTGTATATACAGTAGCAATCAGAAAGAAAGATATTAATATATATATTAATAATACGCTGAGTGAGCATAAATGATGTAAGCACAATAGAGAATGGTGTAAACATAACTCAAAGGTTTGGGATCAGGCTTTCTCAAGCCATCCTATTCCCAATCACGATTTACATAACACAAAATATACAGAGTTCTGTTGGTAGTACGACTGCCGCTACACCAAAACCAGCAGGTGATTGGTAAACTCACCACCGCCAGATTTCAAGGATCCATGAGAGGCGATTAGTCCCTTGTCACGATACAATGGGGAGCGCTAACTACTTGCAATTTCGTGCAACAATATCCCCCTCAGCACGAGCCAAGTGTGTGTCGAACTCGTGACCTCTAGATCTGATACCAATGGTTGGTAGTACGGCTACCGTTACACCAAAACCATAGGTGATTGGTAAACTCACCACTGCTAGATTTCAAGGATCCACGAGAGGCGATTAGTCCCTTGTCATGATACACCGGGGAGCGCTGACTACTTGCAATTTCGTGTAACAAGTTCATAAAGGTCAATGTATATATACTACGCAGAGGGATAACAAATCTTCGGATCGGACTTTCTCATCCGTCCTATTCCCAATCACGATTTACACAGGAATCTATAAATGAAATCCAGCATACATATATTATATATCAAACCGAGAGTCTACAGGGATCAATGTCCACCGAGTCGTCCCTTCCCAAGGCTCTACGCAGTAAATACAATTTACAATAGAATATAAAACCAAAATACATATATAATATATCAAACCGAGAGTCTACAGGGATCAGCTTCCATCGAGCTATCCCTTCCTAAGGATCTACGCAGTAAATAAAATTTACCACTGAATATATAAATGATATCCAACATACATATATTATATATCAAACCGAGAGTCTACAGGGATCTAGATTCCACCGAGCCGTCCCTTCCCAAGGCTGTAAGCAGTAAATAAAATTTACAACAGAAATATATAAATGAAAACTAACATATATACAATATATCAAACCGAGAGTCTACAGGGATCAGGCTTCCATCGAGGCATCCCTTCCCAAGCTCTACGTAGTAAATAAACTTTACCATAGAATATATAAATGAAAACCAGCATACACATATAATATATCAAACCGAAAGTTTATAAGGATTGGGATTCCATCGAGCCGTCCCTTCCCAACCTCTATGCAGTAAATAAACTTTACCGCAAAATATATAAATGAAAACCAACATACATATATAATATATCAAACCGAAAGTTTACAGGCATCAGGATTCCATCGAGTCGTCCCTTCCCAATCTCTATGCAGTAAATAAACTTTACCACTGAATATATAAATGAAAACCATCATACATATATAATATATCAACCTGAAAGTTTATAGGGATTAGGCTTCCATCGATCCGTCCCTTCCCAAGCTCTATGCAGTAAATAAAATTTACCACATAATATATAAATGAAAACCATCATACATATATAATATATCAAACCAAAAGTTTACAGGGATCGGGCTTCCATCGAACCTTCCCTTCCCAAGCTATTCACATTAAATAAAATCAACAAAAGATATATCTATGTAAAACAAAAAATATTTTAGAAGTTAAAGTCATTCCCCCCTTGCTCAGAGCTGCGACCACGCATAAATACACAAGAAAACTCCAGCTCACCTTCGAGAGTCCACCCACATCGCGAGGGAATTCCCTCCCTTATTGCGGCCTGTCCACCTGCCGAGCATTCTAACAGATCGTGGGATGATGGACGTCTAAGCTCTTAATGCCGAGATTTTAAGAAAATAGTGGAGTGTCGACATTATGCTCATAGTGTTGAGATTTTAAGGCGGTCGTGGGCTATGGGAGTGTTTATCAATGGTTAATAGCCACAGGCCATGGTAACACAAATATTAAACGACAACCCTTCTTTTCATTATTTACTAAATTAAAATACTTCCTTTTTTATAAGGTTTTATGTGCCTCAACAACTCTTCTTTTCATCATTTACTAAATTAAAATACTTCCTTTTTTATAAGGTTTTATGTGCCTCAACAACTCTTCTTTTCATTTTTTACTAAATTAAATACCTCCTTTTTTATAAGGTTTTATGTGCCTATTCTTCTCTTTATAATAAGAGACTATAGTCTAAATAGACTCAATGACCACTTAAATAAATCTTTGATAAAATAATTTACCCTTCTTTATGAGTACCAAACTCCATAGGTATCTCTATATACTTATATTTTTTTCTCTTGCATTATCATTATAATGCATTACAATGTATTTTATATATATAGAATTATTATAACTAATAATATTTTATCAAAGTGATGGTGTTGGCCCGGTTTTGCAACCAGGCTTAGTGCTATGGGCACCTGCTAACTAGTAGCAGCAGTTTCAATAGAATTAAACAAGAAACTAATCTAAACAAAACTAATCATGGATCTATGCAAGAATATAAGCAAATAATGTAAACATTTAAAAAACAAGAACAAGAAAATATTAAAGAATGAATTTGTATTGAAAAATGGGGGGGCAAGCAAGTGCTTGCGATAATACCTTCAATGGTGAAGGTTGATGTTGAGCAACTCCCAAGATGAGTAGCTCCAAGCTCCAAGAGGTCTCCTTCTCCAAGGTTGCTTACAATGGCCAAAATGCTCAAGGAAGATTTCGGCAGCATGAGGATGAGATAATGGATGGATGTGAAATGAGGAGCCCCTACCACCTTTTTATAGGTTTTGGTGGTGGGGAATACCATTTGTGGTTTTGTGGAAACCAAATGGTATTGACCAAGATGGTTTAGGTACTTTTCCCTCCTTTTTTCCTTTTTTGAATAAAAATAATATTTTAATTCCCTTTTTAATATTTTTGGGAATTTGGACCCTTTTTGAGGGTTTTTTATGCTTTTCAGGAAAAATAATATTTTTTAATGGAAAAAGGGGTGTACTCAGGTCTTTTGGTGACCTTTTGTTGGTTTCAGAGGCTCAGATGGTGAAAAAGTGGACAAATGGGTCATGTGAATAGGGAAATGAGCTAGTGAGCACTTTTTAGGTGTTAACAGATTGCCCCCTGATGTGTGAGGGCAGGAGCTCATCGTATGGCCGATAGACATCATAGTTCTTTTGTCTTTTTTCAGGGGTTTGGGAAGGAGAAGAGACCGATCGGAGACTGGAGCCACAGCCCTTGGAAGCTGCAAGAAACAAAAAATATTACATGGCCTCAATATGAATGAGGTATAATCTCTGATAATGGACGAGGCGGGCATTCCCATGCTCGTATCAAGACATATACATAACAATTAGTCCCAAGAAGGGGGATCTAATACATAAAGAATCTACTGGTACACCATAACGGTCCAGGGGGGACATTATTTTGGGATGTACTCCTGATCATAACGGATCTCAATAACTGATACACTGGAATAACTGAGGAACTGCTGAAACTGAAGGTGTCCAACATCTGTAGGGACTCAAAGACTATGAGTCATCTCTGAGAAATAATGTAACTGTATACTCAAGGGAGTATGAAACTGGGGTACATCTGAATACTGTCGCCATGCGCAACCCGGATATCTGTAGAAAAAGTGTGACTGGTGTTATCCATAGGAAGACTCTCAAATGTGAGGAGTCAGGAGGTATCCGGGGTCTTCGACTAATAAGTGAAACGGACGAATACCCTGTGCGGGTCTCAACGATGCGATCAAGGTGTTGAAGTTGAGCATGTGAGAAACAACCATTTGGAGAGGCATTGAAGATTCCTCTCGAAATGATTTGTAGGCACTCATCATAAATGGTGATGAGTCCAAAACACAGGGACCTCTAGGTCTATCCTCTGGAATCAATGTGGTTGTCGTCGACAGAGGGAGACCAGCAACTAACAAGGCAATGATGTTTCCTTGATAGGAGCGCGAGGTGTAAAACTAAAGTGTTGTAGTACTGATGGTAGGACTGACATACTTGTGGGAAGGGGAAATAACTGGGTCAAAAAATGGGTAGATTCAAACTTCCTTTGTTCAGAGCATGATGACATGGTTGACCTAGCAGCGTAGGGAACTGACTTGTAGGTGTGGGGATCATTGCTTTGACTGAATGGTATATATTGACTCTGGGGGGGGGGGAGGACGAGCTAATAGGTGCCATCGAGGAATTATCAAAACATACTGCAGAATACTCTGAACAAAGGCGACCAAAATGGGGAAGCTGCCTAATGAGTAGATGTGATCTGTCGTGGCGCCAAGAGGCACCATTGATTCCTTCTTCATAGTTTTAATGAGCTCTAAGAAGGGATAAAAGTGTGCTCTGAAATGGTACGGTCCTGTAGATTTTGTGAGCCCAGGACGGCTCATGCTCATGGTTGCTTTCATGTTTAGAGAGTCTGAAAACGGTAAGTGGACTCTAATGGTGTTTCTTTTTCGTAAGTTTAGTCTCCAAGGCCCGAAAAAGCATAAAATGATGCGGATGGAGAACTCTTCTAGCCGATGTGACTAGAGTATACCTTTTTCGTAATTAGTCTACAAGGTCCGGAAAAGGGGTAAAATTATACCAGGTAGACGCCCTTTCAGATACGTTTAACGAGCATGAAAGGAAACAAGGTTGCTCGGCAATCTTTTCATTGTTTGTAGGAGTCAGAAAAAAGCTTAACAGAAACTCCCTAAGTGCCTTTTTTGTAAAAGGGGTTGCTCGGCCCGAAAAAGGGGTAAAATTATACCGAACAAAAATGGATTGATGAGGGCGAGAAAAGGTCTCAAGCATCGTCATCAGTGCGGAAAACTGGATCCGGTGACATAAGGATTGTCGAAAACGGAGAACGGCCGATGTGGCACGCAAACTGAGGCTATGTGGGGGGCATAAAAAATGCCCTGAAAATCAGGACGTGACAGTGAGAAATGTTCTCAAGCATCATCACGAGCGCGGAAAACTGAATCCGACGATATAAGGCACGTCGAAAACGGAGAATGACCGATGTGGCACGCAAACCGAGGTGACGAGGGAAGCATGGAAAAAATGCCCGAAAAATCTAAAGGTGAGAGCGAGAAATGATCTCAAGCATCATCACGGGTGCGGAAAACTGAATCCGGCGATGCAAATGGTGCGAAAAACGGAGGTCATAAGGACTCCGGAATGGTCAAAGCAAATAACTAGGTTAAAAAATTGCTACAAATAAAGGTGAGCCCACCAAGCCAATGATGCAGTGGTGGGGAGAAATGATGACCCGCGGGGGGAAATACTATCTGCATAAAATCAACTCAAATATACAAGTGACACGTGACCTCAAAAATGGTTGAGATCACGAATATGAAAAAGTGAGCAGGGTTAATGACATGCCCCCATGCTATGTGCATGGGGTTTGTGATTGTGGATCACATATGTGTTGGTTTGAACGATGGGCTCATTGAGGTGTTGAGATAGAGATGATGGGGAAGGTTCAAAATGATTGATCATGCCCCCTATCCCGGGGTCGAGGTAATCTATTATGCCCCCTAACTCAGAGGTGTCAATGTGGTGCAGATGTTGTCTCAGAGAGAGATCAATAGGGCATTGAGCAACTGCTGGTGAGGTGTTATAACATGAGGTTGTGGGTCGTGGTGGAATACTGAAGTGATGATATGATGATGGGGGATTCCCTTTGTGGGGTGGATGCCCCCAGTATCTCTGACGAGGATCACGATGATGATGAGTAGGCAAGGTTTTGGGCCTGCCCCCATGTTGTGGACATGTGGTTTCCTGGTCGATTTGAAAGGGTTGAACCTGTGTGTCAAAGGGATCAATGGAAGGGGCCGACCGGACAGAGGGGTATCCAGTGGAGATCGTATAAATGGCGGGGTCAAGGCCAGGCATTTCGATATCTGACCAAGTAAAGTCATCAGTGAATTCTTGGAAGAGTTGTTGGTATTCTCCGATCTCATGCTCACTGTGGGAGGTTCCTAATGTGATGGTATGAAGGGCACCAAGTGGGTCAGAGATGTCAATGTGGATGATGGGAGAAATATCGGCCATGGGATCCGTTAACTAGTCGATTTTAGTAGGAAGGAAATCCTTGGACTCAACCGCGAATTGGGTAGCGGTGGTGGATGAAGTCTCTTCCAGGAGGAAGTATGGACGATGGTGCATGTCTTCCCCGGGATAATCAAAGGTAGTAGGAGTCTCGAGAACCTCTTCATCATTGCGGGAGCTTTGAGTGGTCAAATCGAGTGATGAGGTAGTGGTAGTCAAAGAGATCATGTAGATGGTGTTAATCTCTCCGGATGAGGATGATGGGGGAGGGTAGATCTCCTCGATAGTAGGGGGTGCCGTCTCAAGGTCCAAATTGTTCATCTCGTAGAGAGCTGCTCTGTAATCTGGGATGTCAGGACAGTGATGTGAGTAGTGGCCGTAAATACCGCATATTACACATGGGTGGTTGGTACGCAGTGATTTATCACGAGGCATGGGGTTTGGATCGAGTTTGACAACCGGGATGTTGGGGTCGTCGTCCAGCATTTGCATGTGTTCCTGCAATGCAGGTAACTGTGGACACTGATGAGTTGGATGGCCTAACTCATCACACAACGAGCATTTTGGAGGAGCACGAAATACGGGGGGAGGTCTAACTGCCTTGGGTGGGGGTACCACAGTGTATGGTTGCGGGCCTCTGCCCCCAGTGGGTCTAATGAGTGGAGGGGGATTCGTCGATGACGAAGGAGTAGTGATACCGGGAGGTGGTTGGGTAGAAGTAACAATGGGTTGCACCGGTTGCAGGATGACATTTGGTGTCGGCGGTGGAACGGGAGGCGAAATATACCACACAGGTAATCCCAATGTTAACCCGGGGAGACTAAGGGTAGCCATAACCGGAGCGCTTACTACGCCCGAAGGAGGGAATAGAAAGGGGATTGTGTGGATGGGTGTAACACCGATGTGACTAGGGACCAATGGTGGTTTAGGGAACAAAGGTGGTTGATTACCGGGTGGTTGTGTATTCTGTGAAAGAGTACAGAGGTTCGCGACGTGGGTCTCCGGTGACGGTGGTGGAATGGCCTGGAAAGTAGAGGTCATCGACGCCTCGGAGTAAAGTTCGGGTCCTATTGAGGAAATGAATGAGGTAGTCGCACCACAAACAGGTTGTTCAACCATGGGGAGAACATTTTCAGGTGTGGCGGGGGCCTTGGGATCGTAATAGGTGAGCTGGTCGACCTTGACCACGCGTCCCTCATGGGGGAACTGCATGGTGCGAAATACGTATGAGGCAACAACCCGCATGGCATACATGTAGCTGCGACCAAGTAAAAGGTTATAGTCGAGCTGGGCATTAATGACCTCTATGTCGATGAGCACAGTTTTCCCACCTAATTAGACGGGGACCTTAGGTAGTAAACCTTGAGGTTGAGCTGACCGGCCGTTGTAGGCCCGCAATGCAGTGGTGGATTGTTGGAGAGTAGGGGATCCCAACTTCTGCCAAACGAATGTGGACATGACGCATGTAGAGGCACCCTCGTCAATGATGCACCGATGGATGACAAGATTCCGAATAGAAACAGAAACTTGGACTGCTATGGTGGAAGGCAGACGTGGTTCGGACTGGTCCAAATCAAAGGTCATCAATTTCGAATCATTTGGGTCAATCGCCCCAATGGCGGAAAGTAAAGTCTTGCACTGCGTAGGACAGTTTTTCAAGACTTCTAATGCAGACATGGCTGCGGGAGATTGAGCTAAGTCATCTACGATGTTGTAATTTGACGCAGCCCGTGCATTGGGGTTGTTGTTGATACGGTGGAGTGGGAAACGAGGTGCTTTAGAGGCGCCATCGAGTGGAAGCGGTGGTATACGTAACGTCTGATCAGTGGGATGAACGTTAGTATCCTTATCGGCGGGGGGGGCTTCGGAGGTAGGGCCATACTGGTTCCGACGTGTCTGAATGTTGACATCGGCAATGGACATCATCAATAAGTGGTGAGTGCCTGAATCAAACATGGGTTGATCAGGAGCAGCGTAAGTGATTTGTTGTGGTGGCACGTTGCCCTGTGGGGGAGCTAACGGCTGAGTGTTCACCACTCCTTGCGTTGGAAAAGGGTTTTGTAGCACCAAAGGTTGTTGTTGAGGTGGTGGGGGGTTGGGTGGCGGCTGAGGAGCCGCCTGCCCTTGACGATGGGCGTCATCTGTCCATAGCTGCCGAGCCCGCTCCATATGTGGGAAAGTGTGGGTATAGTGGCCATAGACCCCGCAAATAGAACAAGGATGGTTTGTTCGTAAATTAGCATTTTTGGCTTGCTTAGGTGGCCGATCAGGATTCTGATGAGCAGGCGCCGCGTTATTATTTTGCGGAGGATGGGGAGGGTGTGGAGCTTGGTTATGGTTTTGGTTGTTTCCACGGTTACGTCCTCTTCCACGGTTTGGTTGCCCACCCTGGTTGCGTTGGTTATTTTTGTATTGGGGCTGATGTTGTTGTGCGTACACGTGCCCTTGAGCATTGGGGGGATTGTGGGGAGCCGCAGGTGCGGGAGCAGGTTGCGGCGGGTAATATGCAGGTGGAGCTGGCGGTGGTCCAGTTGCCTGTTGGGGTTGTTGGTACCCCTGAGCTATTGGATGTGTTGGATTAGCTGGTGCAGCTTGCTGTGGGTACTGCATTTGTTGTGGCAAGAACTGAATGGGGTTCTGTGTAGCAGGTTGGTTATAATATGTAGGAGGTACATATGCTGATGGCGCTTGTCCATAGCAATGTTGTGGACAAGAGGGTCCATGAATATGATGTGTCTGGTTTGTTGGAGCGTAAGAAGTTGTTGCTCCGGAACTGGATGTAGCCCTAGAGAGGTTTGGGGCAGGCATGGTACTTACCATGCTGAAAGGTTTAGCTTGGGGTGTGATTTGGCCAATAATGCCATCGACGGCATGAGATGCCCCCGACGCGTCACTGCGTGAAGAGTCACATCATGGGGCGCCAGGTATGATTGTGTATAGATAACCCGACTGGGCGTAAATGAGATCAAACTGTTGGGCTTTGAGGATGGCCTCTTCTTCAGACTGGGGTCTTTCAAATGCCACTTCCTTCGCAATGAGAGGGAGAAGGGATTTTAGAAACCAATATAGGAAGATACGGTCGTCTAATTTGATTTTGCAGAGGCTTCGTCGTCGACGCCACTCATGAATGTGGTCAGTGATGTGGGTGGCCGTGTTCTGTCTGCAAGACAGTAGGATCTCGACGCCCGCATCATAGTGGACAGGTAACTGAAAGAACTGCAGGAAGGTGGAGGCAAGGGAGGTAAAGATGGCATGCGTCCCATGGGGCTGCTCGATATACCACTTGGATGCAGAGCCAGTGAAAGTGCACTGTAATAGACGGAGGCGGACAGAGTCATCCACTATGGAGTTGGAGGAACACCATAGATGGAAGGACATGATATGGTTCTGGGGGTCCTCACCTGCCTTACCCTCAAACTTAGGGATGTCGGAGGGGAGTTTGGTGGGCATGTGAGGCCACGCAGGATCATGTCTGATAGGGTCATTGGTGAGCCTGGCTAAATATGGCAAGTTCAAACTTGCCATATATGGTAAGCTAGCAGATGTAGGGACTGGGACATGTCTAGTCATGATGGTATGTGGTCCAGCAACACCTAAAGGTATGCTAGGTATTGAAGGTATATGTCCTCCAATAGGTGTGGTCTGGTAAGGGCCAGCGCTTCCTAGTGCAACATGGGTTACACTAGGGTTAGGAATAGTATTGGTGATTCCTGGGATAGGGTTTGTGGAAACCAGATGGGGTGTGACCCCTATGTTGGGCATGCCCATAACAGGTGGTGGCCCTGTGTTGGGAATTCCTATAACAGGAGGTGGCCCTGTGTTGGGCATTCCTAAATGTGGAGTGTTGCCCATATTGGGCATACCCAGGGGGGTGGTTGTTGCCATGGACGGCACTGTAGTAGAAGGGTCTGTAGACGTCTCTCCTATGGTGCTGGTAAAAAGTGGATCAAATGGTGTTCCAGACATAATGTTGGTTGGAAATAACGCAGTGGGATTTTCGGATTCTGCCTCAGAATCAGAAGTGAAGTGAGGCGTGTCAGAATCGGATGACTGTCTAGTTGACCGACGATGTGTCGAGTCAAGGGATAAGGCTCGGCGTCGGTGACGTGGCGAGCCAAGTAGACTGAACTCTGGGAGTTCGCCCTGTAGACGACGAGAGCGTCTAAAATTCTCAATGGTGAGAAAATAAGTTTTTGTGTGAAAAATCTATTTAAGTATCAGGTGGTGATATATATAAAAAAGCTCAAAACCCTAATGCAACCAAGGGTGCAAGAAGGGGAGTGAAAAAGAAGGCTCTCAGGCAAAAAAATCAACCTCAAAAAAGGACACTTATTCTAGCAGCTGTGCTACAATAAGTGGATGAATGCAACAAATGGTCAGAGTACCAACATGCAAACGGCTTCTAGAAAAACAAAAAGGTGTAACTAGACCAAAGGTAGGTTGAATCATGCAAACACCTAACTAAAAGTATTGTGACTCATACAAATGATATCCTCTGCAAGGTGATGAAATCCAAGTCAGACAATATGAGTGATGAGACCACGGCTAGATATCCCCCTACCGGGAGGGACACCGGGTAATCAATCCTAAAGAAAGGCTACTAGGATACTCCGTTCATGACGCGTCGAGAAAAGGTAAATCTGCCGTTTGGTCCTTTGATCGCAATATCCCAATACAGGGATATCCCGAGAACTGCGAATGGTAGCCCTTCGGTTACTGAATGGATTTCGGTATTCCACTCAGGCTTCCGGAACCATCCTCGCGACTTCAACCCTCCTAGGGGAGAGGCCTTCCCACAAACCGGTTGTGACCGCGCCAATAAATACTAAGAGGTTTTAGCTCCCTAAAGGACAACAACTATGTCTCAGATGTAATAACTGAGGGGTGTTATTGGAACACCTATCCCCCCAATACTACATAGCTACAAAGTTCTTTTAGTGTTCCTCAAGTGAGGTTAAAAGTTTGTTGAAATTAGGGTAAGTTTTAAGGCTCAGTTCAATTAAGTGATCGAGTGGGTGCACATGTGGTATTGTAAACTGAACTTGAAAGAAGTAAATGCTTTACTGAAAATTTCCAAAAAATAAAGGATCTTTCGAAAGTAACAAAGCAAATTTTTGACTTTTTTCAATAAATGGAAATTAAATGCTTTTCACAACCAACTCAAAAAAGAAAGGATCTTTTGAATCATGAAAGCAAATAATAGACTTCTTTAAAAGAAATAAATGGTTTTCTTTTCAAGGAAATTGCTAAGGGCAAGATTTTTTAAAGAAGTAAACAGGAAAAGATTTTAACCTAGATAAACTACAAAATAAGTCTTTCTTTCACTTTCTTGAAATTTTTTAAAAAGACTTCTAGATGTGCATTTAAATAGTGAAATTTTTTCTATAGCTGTAAAATATGCAGAATTTAATACTGTAAAAATGTGCTATATGGGCAAAAAGTACAGTAAGAAATTAATTTTTTGAATTGGAATGGCCGAATGAAAAAAATTAGCAGCGCGACTTTTGAAAGAAAAGCCGCGATGGACCGCGCGGGTTTCTGTCGCACAGTTGCGATGGACCGCGCGGGATTTAGGCGCACTGTCGCGATGTGCAGCGCGGAAAATGTCCGCGAAGCCGCGGGGAACCGCGCGGAAAAGGGGCGCGCAGTCGCGATGTGCAGCGTGGTAAATGACCGCGAAGCCGCGATGTGCAGCGCGGAAACAGGATGCGAAGCCGCGGTGAACCGCGTGGAAAAAATCCGAAAAGTCGCGGTGAACCGCGCGGAAAAAAGACAAAAAGTTGCGATGGACCGCGCGACTGTCTGGCTAAAAACCGTGAGGCGAAAGCCGTGCGCGGAAGCTGAAAAATGAACCTGAAAATTAAGAATTCCGGGCTGTTAATGGGGCCAAATCTTAGAGCAGCAATGGATCTGCTGTTTAAGATGGCAGATCTATGGATCAAAAGGTTAAAAACTAATAAAAAACTAAGATTCAAAAGTAAAACTAGAGATCTATTGTTCAAACCCAGCGGAGTCGCCAAAAACTGTTGGCCCGGTTTTGCAACCAGGCTTAGTGCTATGGGCACCTGCTAACTAGTAGCAGCAGTTTCAATAGAATTAAACAAGAAACTAATCTAAACAAAACTAATCATGGATCTATGCAAGAATATAAGCAAATAATGTAAACATTTAAAAAACAAGAACAAGAAAATATTAAAGAATGAATTTGTATTGAAAAATGGGGGGGCAAGCAAGTGCTTGCGATAATACCTTCAATGGTGAAGGTTGATGTTGAGCAACTCCCAAGATGAGTAGCTCCAAGCTCCAAGAGGTCTCCTTCTCCAAGGTTGCTTACAATGGCCAAAATGCTCAAGGAAGATTTCGGCAACATGAGGATGAGATAATGGATGGATGTGAAATGAGGAGCCCCTACCACCTTTTTATAGGTTTTGGTGGTGGGGAATACCATTTGTGGTTTTGTGGAAACCAAATGGTATTGACCAAGATGGTTTAGGTACTTTTCCCTCCTTTTTCCTTTTTTGAATAAAAATAATATTTTAATTCCCTTTTTAATATTTTTGGGAATTTGGACCCTTTTTGAGGGTTTTTTATGCTTTTCAGGAAAAATAATATTTTTTAATGGAAAAAGGGGTGTACTCAGGTCTTTTGGTGACCTTTTGTTGGTTTCAGAGGCTCAGATGGTGAAAAAGTGGACAAATGGGTCATGTGAATAGGGAAATGAGCTAGTGAGCACTGTTTAGCTGTTAACAGATGGCATACATATATATATATTTATCTCTTCCATCTTCCTAAGGTACTTATGTATATCTTGGGGTTTAACTAACCGAACCAAGATAGTAACAATCACTTAGTCTATCTTGTGATAAATAGTTAGCTTAAGCTCATTACTACATAGTGGGTTTTGATGATGAAAACCCTTGACATCCTCTGTCGGAACTATGATGTCAAAGACATCCATAGGAGTTTCTTAGTTTTACATAATAGCTCTTAACAATAATTAACTTAGTTCTAAGCTTGAGGTCTTAGGAGACATTTACTACCTTTCAACGGTTAAGGGTATCTTCGGTATCCCTCTCCAGGACTAATTGATAACCAAAAACTTAAGTGACCTTTGGTGAACATCAATGTTCACTTAAGTGCTTGCAGCACCATGATAACATCTCTCATCAAACTCATGGATTCCAAGCCATTTCACCTCTTCCCCCCTAGTGGATTCATCCCCTCATCGTTAGGTTGCATCATGACCCCAGTCTCCTAAATCTTGCATTCCAATTTACAATTTAGGAAATTAAACCACATAACTTACAATGTTTAGTGGTGGGGCCTTGGCCTTGAGCTCCTCACCAGAAACAAGTACAATTTACATTTACATTTACAAAATAATAGGGGTTTAAAAGAGGGATGTTACATTTATCTTTGTATGAATTTGATCCGGTGTATATGATTTTTTTGAGTAAAATTTGAATGATAAATAATATGATGATGGTATATGCCATTATAAAACCTTAACTTGCTTTTATTTTTTGCAATCCCTATGAGAGTCTCAGGTGAGAATTTTCCCTTCTTGGGTAATGAAAATGCCAATTCTAATAGGGGTATTATTGGTAATCAATTTAGAACCCAAGGTCTTAGTTTGTGCCAACAATTGGTTCCATTTTCGAGACATGAACCCAGGTCTCTCAGGTGAGAGCCGAGTATCCTAATAGATTAAGATAGTTATCTAATATCTCAACTATATTTTAACTAACGACACATAATCATGGCTTAACTATCTTAATTCGATCTTATACTTTTACTGCACAAGGATTTATACAATATACTGCACACACTATTTCATAATATAACATTCATTTACAAAACAAAGATAACGCAACCAACATATTTTAATTTAGAATTAATGGATAAGGATTCATCTTAAAGAAATGGGCATACCTCTATTCATCTTTAAACTCTTGTATCTATGCTTCTAATGAATTAATTTGTCCATGAAATTGCTCAATAACCTCCTCAAGTTTCAATTCTTGTTTTTCATGAATAACAAACAATTCTTTTGATTGTTCTTCCCTTATTTTGTCCATTTCTTGTTTATGCTGATCTTGTAAACTAGTATTTTTCTTCAATTATTTTGTTGGAACTATTCTACTTCCATCGAAGAACTTTGATTCCTCAATTATTCCTCCAAATAAATTATGTGTGCTTTTATCCTATCCAATTCTGTTGAAATCTCATTGACATGCCATATATTAGGATTAGAAAAAAGATCTTAGGGAAAAAATTGTTTCCACAACAAATTTCTCTGGATCTTAGGATGCAACATTCTAAATTAAGACTTTTTTAGATGGTTCTTTTTCAATATTGTCTAACCTTCTCTCCTTGGGCCTTCCCTTAATGATTCCCTTCTCAGAGATGCTAAAGAAGAAGTCACCAAGAGGTACTCCTATTTACCATACATGTCGTAAACCATCTAAGGAAAGCATTTTAAGAACCACTTATCCAATGATGGCAGCAACAGGTGTAATTGCAATAATTGATGAACTTGAAAAAATAATTTGAGAATATTGGGTTGTTGTAATGATTGGTGTACCCCCAGAACGATATGAGACTCTTGAGTGATAGTGATCTTACCAATATTACCTTAGATGATAGGTTTTCCTTGGGTTTCTTGAGTCCACAATTCTCTAAGTATTTCTTCTTTAAAGAGCTTCTCCAATTTATCCAGTCATGTTCTTCATTTTGCATGTCCTGGGGAGTTTTCTTCTTGTTTTTCTCATAATTGATCTTACCTTGGGTTGATTCTAGCTAAATGGATTTTGTGCCTTGGATCTTGTTCTTCTCTTCCTAAAATGACCTTAGTCTTTCATTTTGAAAAGCCAATAATTTTGTCTTTTCTTGGCTATCCTGAATGTCCTCAATCCTTCTCAAAACATCTTCAAAGGTCCCAATTCCTTAAAATACAACATCAAATGAACACTTTTCATGATGATATGACTTGATGTATTTGATCAATTTACAATGTTCTTTAATGATTTTATTTTGGTCATGCCTTTTTAAGTCTACATTGTAAAACTAAATATATTCAAGTTGTATTACCTCCTTTTTGGCACGTTTGGTATTCAATAGAGTATAAATTTGGTATTCAATAGAGTATAAATTCCAAGAGTAAGAGGAAAATAAGGCCACAATATTTTCTGGTTCTTCATCAAAGAAAGAGTGATTCCAATGACCATTGTTTGAAAACAAATTTCTTTCAATACCAATTTATCTGGAAATGTTCATCTAAGAACAAGTATCCAATCTCATTGATATCATTTCTAGCTTCTAGAGTAAATATGGGAGCTTGTTGGTTAAACAACATTTTATAAAGAGGGACCATAAAACCATAAAAATATCATAAAATAAGTTGATGTACTTGTTACTCCAAATAATTGAACAATAAACATGTACATATTCCTGAGAAGGGGTCCAATGCCATTTTAACAAAGGAAAATGACTTTTAGCACAAATGGAATAAATTAAATAATCGGACATGAAAAACCCTTCTCCATAACCCAATGGTGATTCCAAAGAATTTTTAACAAACCAATGAATGCTAGAAGACAAAATTTCAGCCCAATTGAAGATGAGGCCTTTTTTTGTGATCTGGTAAATGATAGGAACCCACTCTAATTTAAAATGTTGGGCATATTTCTCACCATATAATCTGCATAACATAGTGGCTATCTACTTGTAGGGTTCTTTGAGACCATAGACATGGTATAATCTATTTAATCTGGCCTTGTGTGAGTTTAAGTCATACCACCATTCCTTTACCAAGCCAACCACGTTCAAGTATTGAGCTTTAAATTCCTCCAAAAATTCCTTATATATAGCTAATAAATATTTTGGTCTAAATGGACCTACAATATGACGATAAACATTAACTATTGTAGAAGTTTTGAGATCGACATGAGAACAAATCTAGTATACTATATCATAAAAGGGGAGAATTGCTGGTCTAACAACTACTTGGTGAAGAGTCTATTTATTTATATCTAGCAATTATTCTTTGTCTACAACATCACCTTTTGGGAAATATTCAATTATGAACATTTGATGAATTTGATCCCAATCGGGGCATCCTTTAAGCCCTCTATTGTTGTTGGTTTCCGAGAAGAAGGAAGAATTGGGGTTTATGCTTTTGTCGAACTCTTTATCTTCTATATCCTATGTTTTAACCAAATTCTCTTTAGATTTCTTAGACATTTTGTTTGCAATAACAAAGGTACATAATTTTTTTATAAAATTACTAGAAAAAACCAAAAAGATGAATTGCTTAAAACTAATCTCTTTCATAAAAGGGATTATTATTCTACCAAAGTTCTCTATTGCTTGTAACCTAGTTATGAAATCATTGATTGTTTACAAAGCTTAAAGTGTAAAAACAATAATTTTTTTTTTCTATTCAAAGGTAGTAGTAGAAAATTAGAGAAACAACCAATATAGCGGCAGAGTAGGTTCTAAGTTGTTCGATTGAACACAATTAATTTCACCCGTTGTAAGTTTTAATTGTATTTGAATGACGTACAGGGAATTTGATTTATGTTTGAAAATTGACTTTTTTTCGGCAAAGAATTCGGCTATAAAAAATTCTAGTGAAGAATAAAACGTTGTAAAATGCAGGAATCTGACATCTGAGATCTGGAAGGCAGGTTAAAGCAGGTGAGAGTTCAAAACAACACCTCAGATCCGGATGCCACATGGGATTACAACTTCAGAGCTCACGTGTGTTATCACTTTTGTTATTGTTTACCAGCCATCGCGATTAGGTAATATTTCTGGGTGTCCGGTAACCATGAACACGATAAATTCTTATCTTGGATGTGGATTAAAGGCTGTAAAGAAGATTTTTTTCAAGGAAAATTAAGTGATTTATGGAACAATCCAAAGCATGAAAATTGAATGAAATGAGAAATAAGACTATTGCTTAATCAATTTCTTCAATGAGAAATAAAAATGAAATAACATCAATAAAAGGAAATGATAATGAAAATCAATATCAAACTATCCTAATGGCTAAAAAATAATAAAATTTATATGGTTCCCATGATTTTACGAAAATATTATTAAATTATGGAAGTTGTTGTATGAGGCATAATAGTTGGTGACACATTGGGAGAACCAATCATTTCTTGTCATTATTAATGTAAGGTTTATACTAAAGATAAATTCCCAACTAAATGAATTTCCAAATAGTTATGGGTACCTCATTAATACTCAATAATTTGAATTAGATGAGTAGCCAATTTTAGGTATTTGCAACTTAACATATCATTTTCAAAGAATAGGTTTAATGAGATTTATTTCTTTATAAGACAAATAGCTTCAAGATGGATATGAATTTAAACAAAAAGTCTTTCTTCTCATTAATACTCAATAATTTGAATTAGATGAGTAGCCAATTTTAGGTATTTGCAACTTAACATATCATTTTCAAAGAATAGGTTTAATGAGATTTATTTCTTTATAAGACAAATAGCTTCAAGATGGATATGAATTTAAACAAAAAGTCTTTCTTCTTATAGTGCATTGATATTTGTAGGCATGTGTTCCTCATCTCTCATTTGCTGACATTTCTTCGTTCCATGCAAGTGTCTATGGCCTTGACAAAGATGCCTCAGTATCATACAATTATAGAACCACTTCCAGCATGCTTCTATAGCTCTGGAGGGTTTACTTATACTTCCCACATTTTTATAGTGCTTTCAACTTCTTATTTGTTAAGCTTTATATTTGCTGTTGACCCTTTTGATCAATATATAATAATTTCATACGAAATTTGGGTGTATAAGAAGCAGAGTGATACAGGAGATTAGTAAATGGTTTTTGTTTTAATAATGTGACCCATAGGTCTCTTTACATTTCGAGTTAATGCTAATGTCAAGATATTTATTTGAAGTGGGTGGAGCTCATAAGAAAATGATATATAATCACTTTCCTAAATCATACCTTTATTGTTGAAATATATAAAGCATAAACGTTCCTCCACAACTATAAGGTATCATCCACAAGGTCAAGAATTTTGTAAAAGGAACCCATTATTGATTTATGACTAAATAATGTTTCCATTGTGTAATCAAGAGCTAGGTTGACTACAAAAATATGAAAAGCATTTGCACACAAAATATAGAGCTTAAAGACAAGATTAAAATTAAAACCAAAATCATAACAAAATAAATTACTAATAAAAAGATGAATTCGTAAGGAAAAGGAATGGAAGAAATAAAACAATTACTACAATATACAAGGTTAATCATTACCAACAAGTGGTGGTTATGAAAAATACGTCTTCAATATTTGGCCATTTACCGGGAGGCTTTTTATTCCCCCCTCCAACGATTTTAAGATGAAAGTTGAAGGACCAGTATTTTTAGAAGCTTGAAGGCCAAGGCATAAGTGTTGAAATTTGGTATGTTTACCCTTGGTTTCATGGGCCTAGTTTGATTTCAAGACTAAATCACCGATTTGAAAATATTTATCATTAACCAATTGTTTATTAAACAAACATTTTGAGGGAATTTATTTTTGGTATTTTCATGTTTTTCTTTCAATTTCAATAAAGTGTCAATCCTATTTTGCATAATTGGGAATGCATCATCTCTAGAGGATTGGGCTAATTGAAGAGAAGGAATAAAAATATTTGGAGGAAGAACAACTTCCTTTCCATAGAAAAGAAAGAATGGTGAATTCCCTAATTCCTTTTTAGGGGTTATCCTATCATCCCATAATGCACTGGGAAGAGTTTTGTGCCAATTTTTTTGATGTTCATGAATGGTATTTTTGAGGATATGAATCAAATTTTTGTTGGCTGATTTTGCTAAACCGTTACTTTGAGGATATTACTTGGTAGGATATTTAATATTGAAACCTTTTTTAAAGCATACTTAGTTAATTTTAAAGATGAAAAATAAGTTGCATTATAAAAAAACCAAGAGAACTGGGAACACCAGACCTAGTAATGTTGTACTGATCAAGGAAAGAGATCACCTCATTTTCATTGAATTTTTTCAAAGGAATTACTTCAGTCCATCAAGTTTTTCTAGGCATAATAGCAATACAACATCATAATTTTTCCTTAAAAGCACTACATCTATAAGTTGCTATCAGACATATTTTAATCTAAGTGCTCTTTTCATGGTGGTCTCTAATTACTGGTGTGCAGATCCATGAGAGAGATAATATTTAAGTTCAAAATACCAAGAATTGGTAGATGCAGGAACATAACATATTTCATGTTTGTTGATTTCTGCTTCATTTTCCTACCTTGATTCTTCTTCTACCTATGAACTATTTGATTGTGTCGCGAACTTACATAATCCTTGAACTCTTACAATCTTAGAAGGATTAATTTGGAGATAATATTCACGCATTGTTGTCATCCAATTTTTCCTTCGATCTCCTAGATTTTTTTGAACAAGTAAGTTTCGAATTCAACAATGTGGTACAATGACCTTCGCGTGAGATTTTAAAAGATGAGGTTGAAAATGTTTTACAGCTTTAAATACTGAAAAAGATTTCTTATCCACCTTTGGATAATTTAATTATGCTCCTTGTAGTCCAAAACTCATAAAGAAAATGGGAGCTTCAAAACCCTCTGAATTATTTTGGGTTAGAATTACTGCATAAGATATATCACAAGCAAATGTGTAAAGTATAAATTCATAGTCAAAATTAGGACTCATCAAAGTGGGAGCTCGTTCTATTGATTCTTTAAGGGAAGCATAAGATTCCTTTTCTTTCTTACCCCATTTAAAAATATCATTCTTCTTTATCATTTCCTGCAAAGGCTTAAGCATTTCACCAAAACTTAGAACAAATATCCATACAAATTTAATTTTCCCATGAAATCATTGCATAGACTTTTTGTTATGAGGCAGAGAAATCTGAGAGATAGTTTCAATTCTCTTAGGCTCAATCATAATTCCAGATTTTGAAACAACAAAACCAAGTAGGTTTCCTTAAATAGTTTTCTCAGGGTTCAAAGAAAATCCACACCTTATGCAATGCTCAAAGATCTACCTAAGATGATGAATATGATCATTCCTATTTCTTGAAAAGAATGTTACATCATCCAAGTAAACAACAACCAATTTATTTATTAGTTCACGAAAACTTATGTCCCAGTCCATTGCTCTTTCGAAATCCCCCCTTGCATTAAATCACCCAAAAGGAATATTTCGATAAGCATACGTTCCCCCCTTTAGTTCAAAATGTTGTTTTAAGTTGGTCGGGATGCGATACCACAACTTGATTATAACTTGAAAAACCATCTAACAAAGAGAACACATTTGAGCCTGATAAACATTGCAAGATTCGCTCCATTGGGGGCATTGGGTAGTTATCTTTATTAGAAGCCTTATTTAAATTAAAAAAAATCAATATATATCCTGATATTTCCATTCTTATTACAAATGGAACAAGGTTAGAAACCCATTGTGAATGGTGAACATGAAATATGATTTTCGTCTCAAGTAATTTGTTTCTCTTTCTTAATTTGAGATCGAAGGCTATGGTGTATTTTTGCAACTTTTGTTGAGAGGTTTTACATATTTTTTAATGGAATGATATGTTGTATGATCTTGGTATCATAAGTTTTAGGATCATTATATGTCCATGCAAATATATATTTATATCCTTTGAAGAGTTTTATGAAAGCATTTTTTTTTTGAATGAGAACAACCAATACCAAGATTTATATTCTAATGATGTTGTTTTGTACCTAGATTAATTACTTCATATTTCATTGATGATCTGTTGGTGCTGCAATTTGTGACCATCTTGAAATTTTCTTGTAGATCACCATTTTTTTCTAGGTGAACCATATATTTAGGGATTGCATTTTCAGGACTTGGTTCAGTTTCCTGAGAATAATAATTGATTGATTCATCATGTTGCATTTCATCAATAATTGATCCTTTAAACTTATCTTCTTGGGCAAGAAAACTTAAGACCTGATCATCATCATCAAATACCCTCCAATTTTTTATGTTATCTGGAACAAAGTGTCTGAAAATTAATTCCACATAAAATTTATCAATTGAGAAATTTTCTGCATGGATCAATTTTGCAGCTACATTTGCTAGTGGATCAACATATAACTTTTGGGAACGAGGTACATAAACAATATTAAAGGAATACAAATTATTGATAATATTCCATATCTCATTTTATAATATTTAAGGTGATTAGAAATGAAATGTATTGTATTTCCTACCTATTTGGCAATGATTTCTGAATCACCAATTAATTTCAACATTTTTACTTTCAAATCAACTAATTTTCCAAGTCCTTGAATAAGGGCATCATACTTAGCAATATTATTTGTACATTCAAACTCTACTCTACATGAAATTAGAGTTTTGCTTCCATTTAGATCCTTGAGGATACAACCAACTCTTTCACCCTCCTGAGACTTATAGCCATCGAAGCGTAAACTCCAAAAATGATTTTTTACATTCAAATCTATTTTCCTAGATTCTATATTTGTACAATTCCTTACAACGATCTGAGTGCAATGAAGAAGTTTAGAATGCAAGCATGGAAGTGAGTGAGCTGAAGATTCTGTAGTAAATTTTTCAAAATATGAGTCAAAATAATAATTACCTAAGGAGGAATTAGTGAACATGATATGTTCATTTGGATAATTAAGATTAGTAACATTGCATTTCATATGCCTTTCATGTTCAACTTTAATCGTATTTGGATGACCATTATATGTCAACCAAAAGCGAGACCAATCGGTAGAAAAATATCCATTAAGCTTTTCTAACCAATTTTTGCTTAAGATAAATCCATAAAACTTAGAAATATCTACTACAATAGTGCCAATAGTTTGATGTAATTTAGGGTTTAAATACAATCCAATCAAAACGTTTTTGAGCTCTCCTAAGACATTGGCATTTGATCTATCAAGTTACACAATTTGAGTAGTTGATCTCTTGGGTTCTACATTCAGTTTACTGGAGAAATAATAGGGAATAATATTTGAAGAAGCAACAAAATCTACTAAATAATTGTGAACGTTTCTATTGAATATTTCAAATGTTAACGAAAAGGGAGGCATATGTGAGCTAGATTTTTCTCCAATTAATTCAATATTGACATTTTGCGACTTATTACCCTTTAATGAAGAATTTTGGGCAAATCCCCCTATCCTTATTTTCTAAAAGTGTTGAATAATTTTCAGTTGAAGGTTGACTTAAAGTTTTAAATAGTTTATCCTTTTGTTGATTTAATTTGCATAATTCATATAGGGAAATGTTTGCCCTAGTCTTCTTCATATCTTCTTCTAGATCATAATCCAAATTACCATTATGGGAATAAATAGAAGGTTTATTTGAAATGATACTTGGCTTATTGATGGGAGAATATTTAGGAGAGGAAGACGATGCACAACATTTTACAAAGGGAGGTCCCTTGCTTCTCGTCTAAGCAACACAAATTTCTTCAAATTCCTCATATTCATCATCATATTAGTTGCGGTAAGAAATATGTGATAGAACATTTACTAATTGCTCAGGGGATTCCTCATCTTCATACTCATCTTGATTATTCTATACCCCTTCTTGTTCTTCCATAGAAACGAACACTTGAGACATATTGATAAAATAATATCAAGTATTTTCTGAATGATTCACGTTGTGAACTCTATAATAATGTTCATTGGCGACATATTCAAGATTATTTTCTTCGGAAGACGTATCCTAATTATTGGGAGGACTAATGTTTATCTTAAATGGAGGTCTCCAAGGCATTTAATATGATTTTCCCTCTCCCGAATTCTTTTTTAATTCAATGATACCATTGGAAAGCTTCTTGATAATTCTTTGCAAATTATCCATACCGTGACATTTTCCTTGTCCTTTTTTTTCTACATGTTTCATTGAAGGGGTTTGTTTCTTGATTACTAGAGAGATTTTCTTTTCTCCAGTCATGAATTTTCCTGCAATACTTGTCATTTCCTTCTCCACATTTAAAGTTTCCTCAAATGTTTTTGCTAAAGTAGTCTTACTTACTCTTTTTACAAACATAGCAATAAAAGATGGGAGAGCAGTTGTATATAATTCAATTGCTACATTTTTTGCAAGTTTTGAATTTTCAGGTATTTTATTCAATGATTTTATAAATATCTGATTAAAATCTTTATTTTTTCCTTAAAAATTCATTTTAATTCTTAGTATTTATAATACTAAGCTAGCATGGGTTTTGTCTTTCCAAAACTTCTTTATATATATTCTTTCAAAATTAGACCAGTTTGTTGTTGATCTTATGGTTAAGGAAAAACACCATGCAAAGGCTTTTTCCCTTAAATGTATAGGAAACAAACGACAAACTACATACTCATATTGGGAATTCATAAAATTAACAACAAGCGTAAACTTACTGATATGGTCTTCTAGAAATTCTCTATTATCTAGGTCATATCTTGGAAGAAATTTATCAGGATGTTTAGGGAGATCATGTATGACTCTTGGAACAACAACAACTCCTATGGTTAACCAAGGTCTTCTTGGATTTGGGTAGTTATTTGCTATGTTTCTGGGTGGAGAATGTCTAGGAATGCTATGAGAAGTTTCTTCTGAATAATTTCGAGGAGATTGTGATGGAATTTCTGGGGGAGAAGGTGGTTTTTCAATACAACCTCCTAACTTAAATTCAGTATTTTCAAGATATTTTGCCCCCAACAAAACATATAAGAAATGAAACAAAGGATTGGTATTAAAGGTATATTCAAAATAACTCTGGTTTTATTTCTTGGATTGTTCACGTATGGAAGGAATGATGAATTCAATTGTGGATGTCCGAGTAGTTTTCTTTGATCTCTGGTAAGGAATATGGATAAATGCTCTTGTCGATGTACATGATTACAAATGAAATGTTCTCTATAAATACTTGAACCAGTAGGTTGAGTTTGTGCAAATGAATGGGACTGATTTGAGATTTAAGAGTTAATTTAAGAGGTGTGTCATGATTAGACGAATATTTTGAAGAGTGAGAATCTATGACATGAGATTATGTCTAGTGAGATGAATCAACCATGCAAATTCATTCCCTATTCCTTGGTATATAATTCCTATCTTCTTCTTAGGCCAATACTTCCCAATATTGGTCTAGGTCATCTCTATTTTCAGATGTTTGCAAGGTTAGGTCATATAGTTGGTTGATGATTGATCTTTGATATTATATCCCGATAGGTAATCGTGGTTGTACAAGATTTGGTAGGGTCATAGATCGATTTTATGTAGCATGTTTTGAATTTTCCTCCCAGGTAGATTTCATTGAATAGTTCATGGGAACATGCTTCATGTTAAGCATGGATGGCCCTCTTTCTAGCGCCAAATTGTCGACAGGTAGAAAAATCCCCCCTACAATAAGGGGAGAGTTTCCCGATGGAAGATCCCAATTATATATGCTCTCATTTGGTGTAGCAACTTCCAACTGACATGCGGGTTCGATTAGCGGCCAAAAAAAATAAATCAAATTGATTTGAATAACTACTAACTAAATTATCCTAAAGACTGAAAGGAACATCTATTCTATCATTGTTAAGAGTTAGTTCTAAATATCCTATCTAGGAGTGTAATTGTAGAAGTTTAGATATAAGATTGGGCGATAAGTTACATAATGAAAGAAATAATTCATAAATTCAATAACATGTTAAAGCAAAAATGTATATATTATCTTTAGATGAAAAATAATTAGAAAACACATTATGCATCCTTATATATAGTTTATCATCAAATTAAGAAAAACTCAAACTTATCATAGACAAAGAATTTCAGGTGAACAAGAATAAATAACGAAACTGCACTAACTCATAGAAATTCCATCCCACAGTATGACACATTTATTCAATTGATATTTCCATAAAGATCTAGGCCTTCCATCTTAAATTCAAACTGATAACAATAAACAAGTCCAAGATCCAAAATTCCAACCCCTTTTTCTCCATGAGGAGGTTTCTAATTATACATCAAAAGAGTCCTCTTTACGTTTTTCAGTTACAACAAATTTTCTAAAGATGGGAAATTGGTTATTTTCTATCTCCTGAGAAGAAGGCCTTGTTTACTTTTGTTTCTCTTTTTCCTCCAAATATAGTTCCCATTGACCAAAGATTTCCATCAGTGTGAAATGAGCGGTGGATTTAAATTCTCCATGCTTAATTCACATTGATAGATTTTCCTTGTAATCTTTTCATTCTTCTTTTTAAATTTTGAAGAGAAAATAGAGATCGCAATTGAACATCTTGTAGGGTTTATCATAAATTATTTTACGACATTGTTGTCCCATCTGCTGATTTGAGTGATCTTGTCTAAATTGGCATCCCTCTGTTGCTCTAAATATACACTGGCCAATTGACTAGGAGTTGCACGTCCTAGATATTTGACATGTGGCACGTCAAAATATTCAATCATATTCAGTGCAGAATCCCAGAGCACAGAGCACCAATGGATAGCCATATCGATCAATTCCTTGATTTCTTAATAGGAATTTGACCAATTGTCTAATGATATATGGATTTGGGCTCTTTCTTTATCAACCATTCTTATAATATTCTCAGGAGTTCTCCTATTTTTGAATTCCAAAATCTTGACTTCATCAAAAAAAACATTGAGCATTCTTTCACTCATATTATTGAATTTCGACTTGGTAAAAAAACTTAATTAAACCATTATGATGTCGTTGAATTATACTTAAGTAAATTTTTTCCTCAACATATTTTAATTTAGAATTAATAGATGAGGATTCATCTTAAAGAACTGGACATACCTCTGTTCATCTTTAAACTCTTGTATTTGTGCTTCTAATGAATTGATTTGTCCCTGAAATTGCTCAAAAACCTATACAAGTTTCATTTCCTATTTTTCGCTAATAGTAGACAATTCTTATGAATGTTCTTCCCTTATTTTGTCCATTTCCTATTTATGTTGATCTTGTAGACTGGTATTTTTCTTCAAGTTGATTAGTTTGTTTGAACCATTTTGCTTCCATCAAAGACCTTTGATTCCTCAATTCTTCCTCCAAATAAATTGTGTGTGCTTTTCTCCTATCCAATTCTGTCGAAATATCATAGGCATATCATACATTAGCATTAGCAAGAGCCTAAGGAAAAGCCGTTTCCACAACAACTTTCTCTAGATCCCACTCTGCAACATTCCACATTAAGACCTTTTTAGATGATTCTTTTTCAATACTATCTAACTATCTCTTCTTGGGCCTTCCCTTGATGATTCCCTTCTTAGAGCTTTTAAAGAAGTAGTCACCAAGAGGTACTACTATTTCCTCTATAGGATGTAAATCATCTAAGTCAAGCACTATAGGTTCCACTTTTCCAACGATGGTAGCAATAGGTGTAGCTGCAATAGTTGATAAGCTTGATACAACAATTTGAGAATACTGGGCTACTGTAATGCTTGGCGTACATGTTAGAACAATCTGGGATTCTTAAGACATAGTGATCTAGCTTGGATTACCTTCAATGACATATTTTTATTGGGTTTCTTGAGTCTCCAAATATATAGGTATTTATTGTTTAGAAGGATTATCCAACTTATCTTGGTCTTGTTCTTCGATTTGCATGTCATGGGGAGAATTATCCTTGATTTTCTCATCATTTTTCCTGCCTTGGGTTGATTCTAACTGAATGAATTATGTGCCCTGGATCTTCTTCTTCTCTTCCTCAAATGACCTTAGTCTTTCTTTATGGAAGGCCAATTTTTTGTCTTTTCTTGTTTATCTTGAATGTCCTTAATCGTTCTCAGAACATATTCAAAGGTCTCAACTCCTTGGAATATAATATAAAACGAACACTTTTCATGATGATAGGATTCAGTGTATTTGATCGATTTACAATGTTCTTTGATGATTTCTTTTGGGTCATGCCTTTTGAAGTCTACACAGTCAAACCAAATATCTTCAAGTTGTTTTGCCTTCTTTTTGGCATGTTTGGTATTCAATAGAGTATAAATTCCAAGAGTGCGAGGAAAATAAGGCTACAATATTTTTCGGTTCTTCGTCAAAGAAAGAGTGATTCATGTGACCATTGTTTAAAAAAACAATTTCTTTCAATACCAATCTATGTGGTACATATTTCAGAAGAACATGAAGGGTTGATGCATAACCATAAATCCCGATGTAATAGAAATGTTCATTTAAGAATGAGTATCCAATCTCATTGAAAACATTTCTAGCTTCTAGAGTAAATAAGTGAGCTTGCTGGTTAAACAACGATGTATAAAGAGGGACGATAAAACCATTACAAATACCATAAAAGAAGTTGATGTACTTATTACTCCAAAGTATTGAACAATAAACATGTACATGTTCCTCAGAAGGATTCATCCGACATTCAGTATCCGGAAGGAGGGTGAAAGCAAGATAGAGTTCAAAATAGGACACCAGATTCAGATGCCACATGAGATTTCCATATTAGAGCATCACATTTGTTATCACTTCTGTTATTGTTTACCAACCACTGCGATTGGATAATATTTCCGGGTGTCTGGTAACTGTGCACACTGATAAATTCTTGATAAAACAATAACCCAGAACCAGAAGGTCAGAGTCCAGATATCCATAATTTCAAATGATGGACTTATAAAATATTTTTGGTTGTCCTAGATCCTGATATATGGTATCCAGAATGAAAAAACCTATTCCGTTAGATCATGTCATGAGTCTATATGATCAGGATCTGAGTGTCCATAATTCAAAATAAAAGTCTTGTAGATTACTTTCGGATGTCCAGGATCTAGTTATTCGATATGCGGTAAAATAAACTTAATTCGTCTAAACGTGACCCAAATTCAACAGTCTGGGATCCAAGTATTTAGGATTTTCTGAGGACAGGGAAGGAAAATTGTCCCAGATGCGGATATAAAGATTGTTACAAAGATTTTTTTCAAGGAAAATTAAGTTATTTATGGAACGATTCAAAGCATGAAAATTGAGCGAAATGAGAAAGAAGATCATTGCTTATTCAATTTCTTCAATGAAATGACATAAGTGAAAGGAAATGATAATAAATATTAATATCAAACTATTTGAATGACTAAAAAATAATAAAATTTTGTAGGGGCCCATGATTTTATGAAATTATCATAAAATTATTGGAGTTGTAGTAGTAGGCACAACAATTGGTGACACACTGGGAGAACCTATTATTTGTTTTCATTACTAATGTAGGGTTTAAATTAAAGTTAAGTTCCCAACTAAATGAATTTTTAAATAGTTATGTGTACCTCATTAATACTAGAAAATTTGAATTCGATGAGTAACCAATTTTGAGTACTTGCAACTTAACATATTATTTTCAGAGAGCAGGTTTAATGATATTTATTTCTTTATAAGACAAATAGCTTGAAGTTGGCTATGAATTTAATCAAAAGGTCTTTCTTCTTATAGTGCACCAACATTTGTAGGCATGTGTTCCTCATCTTGTATTTCCTGGCATTGCTTCATTACCCGTGAGGTCCATAGCCCTGACGAAGGTACCTAGGTATCATACAACCACAGATCTACTGCCATCAGGTGTCCATAGCCTCAACAGGTTTACTTATACTTCCCAAAATTTTATAGTGCTTTCAACTTCCTATTTGTTAATCTTTATATTTGTTGTTGACCCTTTTGATCAAAATATAAGAATTACATATGAAATTTGGGTGTATACAAAGCAAGGTGAAACATGAGACATTTTAATTAGAAAACAATTTATGTTTTAATAATGTAAACCATAGGTTTCCTTACATTTATAGTCAATTCCAATATCAATTCATTATTTGAAGTGGGTGGAGCTCATAAGAAAATGATATATAATCACTTCTTGAAATCAAAACTTTAATGATGAAATATATAAAGCATAAGAGTTCCTCCACAATTATAAGGTATCATCCATAGGGTCATTTTTTTTATAAAAGGAACCCTTTATTGATTTATGACTTAATAATGTTTCCATTGTGTAACTATACTTAGGCTAACTGCAACAATATGAAAAGAATTTGCACACAAAATATAGAGCTTAAAGACAAGATTAAAATTAAAACCAAAATCAAAACAAAATAAATTACTAATAAATAAAATAAATTCTTAAGGAAAAGGAATGAAAGAAATAAAAAAATTACTACAATATACAAAGCTAATCATTACTACCAAGTGGTGGTTATGAAAAATACTTCTTCAAGATTTGACCATTTACGAGGAGGATTTCGATTCCCTCCTCTATTGATTTTAATATGAAAGTTGAAGGACCAATTTTCTTAGAAACTTGAAATGGGCCAAGCTATACATGTTGAAATTTGGTATGTTTACCCTTGGTTTCATGGTCCTTGTCCCATTTCAAGAATAAATCACCAATTTGAAAACATTTATCGTTGACTAATTGTTTATCAAACCAAGGTTTAATCAATTGTTGGTGTTGATGGAATTTAGTTTTGACCTTTTCGTGTTTTTCTTCCATTTTCAATAAAGTGTCAATCCTATTATGCATAATTGGGCATGTATCATCTCTAGAGGTTGCATAAAAATATTTGGAGGAAGAATAACTTCCTTACTATAGACAAGGAAGAATGGCGAATTCCTTAATGCATTTTCAAGTGTTACCCTATCAACCCATGATGCATTGGGAAGAGCTTTGTGCCAATTTTTTGATGTTCATAAATGGACTTTTTGAGGATACATATCAAATTTTAGTTGGTTGATTAGCGGCTAAACCATTACCTTGAGGATAATAATTGGCATAATAGTTAATATTTATTTTCTTTTCTAAATCATACTTAATCAAGTTTAAATATGAAAAATAAGTTGCATTATAAAAAACAAGAGAACTAGGAACACCAAACCTAGTAATGATATATTGATCAAGGAAAGAGATCACTTGATTTTCATTGACTGTTTTCAAAGGAATTGCTTTGGTCCATCTTGTGAAGTAATATGTTGCGGTGAATATATATTTATGGAACTATGAAGAATTAGGAGTGATCTCACAAATTATATCCAAGCTCCATTGCTTGAATGGACCTTCAACCATGACTGTATGTAGTGGAAAAGTAGGCTTCTTCTCTCTTCTAGAAGATGTTTGGCAGAATTTGCACTTTCTTGCATAGGCATAAGCAACTTTAAAAAAAGTAGGCCAATAATAACCATTGCAAAGGGTTTTGCGGGTGGTGGTCTCCCCACCAACATGTTCTCCTGCTAGTCCATCAAGTAATCTAGTCAAAACATTTTTTTGCATCAGCTTTCTCCATACATCTCAACAATATGCGATCATAATTTTTCCTAAAAATCACTCCATCTATAAGTTGGGGTCGGACAAATTTTAATCTAAGTGCTTTTTTCTTGTTGGTATCGAGGTACTGGGGTGTAGATCCATGAGTAAGATACTATTTAAGTTCAAAATACCAAGAATTGGTAGATGCGGGAACATAATATATTTCCTGTTTGCTAATTTCTGCTTCATTTTCCCACCCTAATTCTTCTTATACCTATGAACCATTTGATTCAATTTCCAAGTTACATAATATTAACTATTTACAATGTTAGCAGACTTAATTTGGAGATCATATTCTTGTAGTGGTGTCATCAAATTTTCCCTTTGATCTCCTAGTTCTTTCTAAACAAGTAAGTTTTGAATTGCGGGATGTGCTATGATGACCTTCGTGTGAGATTTTAAAGGATAAGGATGAAAATGTTTTACAACTTTAAAGACTACAAAATCTTCCTTATCCATCTCTAGATAATTTAATTATGCTACTTGTAGTCCATAACTCATAAAGGAAATGATAACTTCAAAACCCTCAAAATTCTTTTATTTCATAAGATATGTCACAAGCAAATATATAAAGTATAAATTCACTTTCAAAATTAAGACTCATCAAAGTGGGACCTCGTGCTATTGATTCTTTAACGGAGGCGAAAGATTCCTTTTATTTCTTATTCCATTTAAAAATAACATTATTCTTTATCATTTTCTGCAAAGTCTTAACCATTTGAACAGAACTTAGAACAAATCTCCATACAAAGTTAATTTTTCTAAGAAATGATTGCATAGTCTTTTTATTATGAGCCAGAGAAATATGAGAGATAGTTTTAGTTCTCTCAAGATCAATCATAATTCCATATTTTGAGACAACAAATCCAAGCAAGTTTCCTTCTATTACAACAAAAATAGTTTTCTTAGGGTTTAAAGAAATGCAATACCTTTTGCAATGCTTAAAGATCTACGTGAGATGATGAATATGATCATTCCTAATGGCTGAAAAGACTATTATATCATCCAAGTAAACAACAACTGATTTATTTATAAGCCTAGGGAAAGTTATGTCCATTGCTCTTTAGAAAGTTTCTCTTGCATTTATCAATCCAAAAGGCATATTTTGATAAGCATAAGCCCCCCCTTTTATTTGATGTGTTTTAAGTTGGTTGGAATGTGATACCAAAACTTGATTATAGCCTAAAAAACCATCTAACAAAAACAACATATTTGAGCCTGATACAAATCACAATATTTTCTCCATTGGGGTCACTAGTTATCTTTATCAGAAGCTTTATTTAAATTACAAAAATAAATACATATTTTGATACCTCCATTCTTCTTGCACCGGAACAAGATTAAAAACCCATTGGGAATGGCGAACATAAGAAGTGATTTTATCTTCGAGTAATTTGTTTATCTCTTTCTTAATTTGAGGTTCAAGGCTATAGTGTATTTTTCGCGACTTCTACTATACAAGTTTTACATTTTTTTTAATGGAATGATATGTTGTATGATCTTGGTATCATAAGTTTTAATATCGTTATAAGTCCAGGGAAATATATTTTTATATTCTTTGAAGAGTTTTATGAAAGAAATGTTTTCTGAAGGAGAACAACCAATACCAAGATTTATATTCTGGGGATGTTGTTGTCCCTAGAGTAATTACTTCATATTGCATTGATGAGCTGTTGGTCTTCCAATTTATGACCTTCTTGAATTTGTCTTGTAGAACATAATTTTTTTTCTAGGCAAACCACATATTTAGGGATTGCATTTTCAAGACTTGGTTTAGTTTCTTGAGAAGAATTATTGATTAATTCATCATGTCTCATTTCATCAATAATTGATCCTTTAAAACTATTTTCTTTGGTAAAAAAACTTAGGATCTTATCATCATCATCAAAGACCCTCCAATTTGTTATGTTATCTAAAACAAAGGGTTTGAAAAATTAATTCTATAGAAAATTTATCAACTGATTTTTTTTTTGCAAGGATCAATTTTGTAGCTACATTTTCTATTAGATCGACATCTGAGTCTTGGGAACAAGGTACATAAACGATAGTAAAGGCATCAAAATTATTGATAAGATTCCATAACTCAATTTGAAAAAAAATTAGGTGATTAAAAAAAAATGTATTTTATTGTGTACCTGTTTGACAATGGTTTCTAAATCATCAATTACTTTTAATATTTTTACTTTCAAATCAACTACTTTTATGGGTACTTGATTAAAGGCATTATACTCAACAATATTATTTGTACATTCAAACTCTAGTCTACATGCAATTACAATTTTGTTTTCGTTTGGATCCTTGAGGATACAACCAACTCCTGCACACTCCTGAGATTTAGAGCCATCTAAGTGTGATCTGTAATCAAGGGACTTATATCCCACTCAAATAACCAACACAGACCTTGTGTGGAAAATTACTCTTGTTCACTGTTCTGAGTCTTATACATAGATTTTGGTTCCCTTCTTGCTTTGTCTAGGCTGCATGCTACGATTTCAACCAAACACTTTTCCTATAGTTGTTGTGATTTTCCAATAGATGAGAATAGACATATGCCAAAGGATTTACCTACGAACTCAAGCTATAGTGAGTTTTCACTCCTTGTGATGTTTGAAAATGCTACCCAAAGGAAAAATATCTTCCATGCACAAAGTTTTGTACCACGAGACAAGCAACCAATCCTCTCAATGTTTATGAGCTTCTTTTGTTCAATTACCAACCATCAAGGGAATTAAACATTACTTGTGAGACATATTTCTCAAAGAAATATCAAGAAATATCAAGCAAGATGCATATTACAAAGTAGGCTTAGCTAGGGAACTGATGTTCCTGTGCATTGATTGTAAGCTACAAGGAAGGTAAAATTTACCTGCTATCCACTTTTATCACTAGAAAAGGTGTAGAACACTCAACTAAAGAGGATTTTTTTTCATGCAAATGGAATTTACCCAACAATGTTTAACAATTCCCCAACACTATTAAAATGTCCTTACCTTGATAATAACACCCCAAGCACTCTTAAATTTTCCCAACAGTGATAATAACGCCTCATGCACTTTTAAATTATCCCAACAATTATAAAAACGCCCCAGGCACATCTAAATTCACCCAATAATGATTCAAAACACATTAGACACTTTATAATTCGCCCAACAACATAAAAATTCCCCAGTCACATCTAAATCGCTCATCAATTTATAAAAACGTCCTAGGCACTTTACAATTCGCCTCAACCAAAGAAAGTTTCCCCAAGCAATGAGAGAATGACACAAACACTGATAAATCCACCTCAACAATGATAAAAATGCCCCATGCACATCTAAATTCACCCATCAATTTATTAAAATTCCCCAGGCACTTCAAAATTCTCCTCTAGCAAAGAAATTTTCCCCAGGCAATGAGAGAATGATCTAGAAACTAATAAATTCACCTTAGGAAAAACAAATTTTCCTAGGCAAAAAAATTCTCCCAAGGGAATAAGAGAATGAATCACACAAAGAAAAATTGTCCCAAGAAGTCAATAACTTAAAAAAATGCAATTTAGAAACTCCTACAGAAGTGCAATAGCTCTGAAATTAAGTCCCTTGATCTCTAAGAATGATTGAGCATCCAATGGATGGGATTTACTAGATGTTACAACTATTTGGCCTAATAAATCAAAGGAGAAAAATGTAACATTACTCTATTCTATTCACAACTCTTTGGTTTATCCATTCTCTTCACTTGTTAACATCCATTAATGTCACTATGAGATCTTAATTAACATAGTATATAAAATCAATGTAGGAATCAATTACACTTCAACAAAGATGCACAAAACACATTATTTGTCCTGGAAACCCAAATGATAAAACCAACATTTAATGGTTGCTCAATATTTCATTTTGGTAATATTTGGATTAAAATGCAACTTTGGGCTCCTTATCACTCTCCTCTCTTGGCTGAAAACATGCAAAAATCCCTCTGGCAATCTAAATGAAAGAAGATATAGGAGAGCTAGGGTAATGGGAAAACCAATAGTCATGGCCTTTCATTTCCCATTCCTTCTCTCTCTCTCTCTCTCTCTCTCTCTCTCTCTCTCTCTTATTTTATCCTATATTATTTTTCCTCTCTTTTTCTTATTCACATTTACATTTGCATTATCTTTAATGTTTTGTCTAACCTTTATACATTGCCAAAATGCATTACATGTATTGAGTATTACAACCATTCATTTGTTCATATACATTTTTGGATCACACCTCCCAATTGAGAGGCATTTTGGTCTCCAAAAGCTTAAGGAAACAAAATTATATCAATGTGCATTCTATCAACTTTTATGGAACATGGGATCTAACTATGGCTCTTGGCTACAACTATAACCTTGGCTCTGGCTCTGGCTCTGGTCATGGCTATGGCTCAACTCTTGGTTTTGGCTCATTTGTTTCCACTACAAGAGTTTGCTCATTGATTCTCATCTCTGTGCAATCATCTGATTTGAACTATAGACTCAACATCCATTCCCATCTCCCTCATAGACTTGGAGACAATCCATCTCAACAGTTCAATGAAGCCAGGTCAAATTGTGGTCTTCTTTGGTTCATTGTTGAATGTATGCAACACTTATTTGACAGTGAGAACCTAGTGAGCATATGCCATCACAAAGGCAAGGGTGGACTACCTTCTTATTCTAGGATCAATTACTTCCCATGATGGAAATAGTTCTCTACTGGCAAGTCATTCTTCAACCAATATTCAATAGGTAAGATATCAACCCAGGAATGGGATCTTCTTTGATTGTCCCCTTCCACCGAACTTTTGTTAAGTTTTTACTTTGTTTAGCATAATAACATTAAACAATAGGATCACTGAAATACACGCACGCACAACAACATAAGAACACAAAATTTCTCTCGGGGAAACCACAAGGGAGAAAACCCCAACAAAACTTCCTCAATGTAAAATTCACCAATACAAAATAAAACCCCAAGACAAAAAAACTACTTCTCTCTAGCGAGCTTCTCTCTCTCTCTCTCTTATGCGAACTTTCTCAAGTGAGTGAGTGATCCAAATGACAAACTCGAACTCTCTATTTATATTGTTCAACTAGGTGAATTTTTACCCCAACTGGGCCTACCTCTCAATTACAAAACAAAATATTGATTTATTTATTATTATTATTATTATTATTTATTTATTTTTATTTTTATTTTTATTTTTTTTAATTTTTTTCTGGATTCTTCTAGGTAGACACAACTTCTAGGGTTTACATTGACTCTTTTAGTGACTCTTACTTAACCAATTAAATCAATGACATCTCCTGAAGGAGGAATAATAATAATACAATAAATAAATACAATTAGAATATCTTCCACAGTTAAATTTCTTTAACACTCTCTCTTAACTAGGAAGGTATTCTACAGACATCATCATCAACATCAATAACTGTAAAACTGACTGGTGAAACTTTGTATGTTATAGGAAGTTTTGGAACATCATCATATGTCCAGGGCATCATCATCATATTCAAAATAGAACTTCTAGATCATCATCATCAGTGTCATCATCATGATCGTCATCAGCATGGAACTGTTGGAGCATCATCAACATCGTCGTCATCATTAGCAAGGAACTGCCGGAACATCATCAACATCATCGCCATCATCGTCAACAAGGAACTGCTAGAACATCATCAACATCATCGTCATCATTGTCAACAAGGAATTGTTGGAACATCATCGTCAACATTGTCAGCAAGGAACTACTGGAACATCATAATCATCATCATCATCATCAATATGTAAATACTAGAACAACAACATAAACAACATCATCAATAATCAATACATAAATAATGGAATCAACAACAACATCAACATCAGTATATAGATACTGGAACATCATCATTATCATCATCAACAAGTAAATGATGGAACAACAACATCAACAACATGATCAATCATCAGTACAGAAATACTGGAATCAACAACAACATCATCATCAACAACATATAAATACTGGAACATCATCATCATCATCATCATCATGTAAACAACATCAACAACATCATCAATCATCAGTACATAAATACTGGAATCAACAAGAACAACATCATCAACATCATATAAATACCGGAACATCATCATCATCATCATCAACATGTAAATGCTGGAACAACATCATCATCATCAACATGTAAATGCTGGAACAACATCATCATCATCAACATGTAAATGCTGGAACAACATCATCATCATACATCTAGAACCTGCACTATGGTGAGCACTCTGGTAGATGATGCTGACTTACTAATCCTTTCGGACCAAACAAGCCTAGTCAGACATACCAATCTACTTAGGGACCAAACATGCCTTGTCTGACTTACTAATCCTTTCGGATTAAACAATCCTAGTTAGACATACCGATCCCCTAGGATGAAACAGGCCTCGCCAGATTGACATACCAATCCTTTCGAATCAACTAGGCCTTGTCATACTGACATACCAATCCTAGAATAAGCTGCCACACCAAGGCTCCAGGAAACTACTCCCTCTTTCGAGGGAGGTACTTTCAGACCCATCATCATCAGTTCCTCTTTCGAGGGAGGTCCTTTTGGACCACACCAAGCTTGTCTCGAAAGTATTCAAAATTTACTCAAGACATAGGCTTAGTCAATACATCAGCAACTTGTTCCTCTGTAGGAACATACTTGAGCTTTACATCTCCTTTCTGCACCATGTCCCGGATGTAGTGATACTTGATTTCGATATGTTTCGATCTATCATGAAACATTGGGTTCTCTGACATATTGATACAAATCTGATTATCGCAAAGGATATCAGTCGCATCTATCTATGTATCAAAAAATCCTTCCAATGTCTTGCAAATCCAAACTGCTTCGCTACAAGCTCAATATGATACAATGTATTCAACTTCTGTCGTACTGAGAGAAACATTGCTCTGTTTTCTTCTAATCCATGAGATCATACCTGATCCCAAATTGAAACAACATCCTGAAGTTCTCTTTCTGTCTTTAGCACTTCCCGTCCAATCTGAGTCTGTATAACTGTGCAATATGAACTCACTATCTGATACATATCTGAGTCCATAATCCAATGTACCCTTTAGGTACCTCATCACATGTTTTGTTGCAACCAAGTGAACATTTCTAGGCTCCACCATATACTGAATCAGGGTGTTCACAGCAAAACATATATCTGGTATTGTATTTGTTAAATACATTAGTGAGCCAATAATCTATCTGTATAATGTAACATCTACTATCTCTAATGAAGCATCATTCAAGAGATTCAAGTTTGTTACCATCGGAGTAGGCATGGCCTTACAGTCCAACATCCCAAATCTCTTTAGGATCTCAACAACATATTTTTCTTGATTTAGGAAAATCTCATCTGGGAACTGCCACACCTCAAGACCTAGAAAGTAATCCATCATTCCAAGGTCTTTCATCTCAAATTCCGCATCAAGCTTCTTCTTACATTCAATGATGGGCTTGTATTCTCCTGTAAAAAATAGATCATCCACATACAATAATAATATCATGGGTTCATCATCTACAACCTTATAATAAATTTTGGAATCTGATTTACTCTTGGTAAAGGCCAATCTCATTAGGAAACCATCTATTCTTCCATACCACGCTATGGGTGCTTGTCTCAACCGATATAATGCCTTCTTCAATCTACATACATGTGTCTTTCTGTCATTTGTTTCAAAACCTTTTGGTTGCTCGATGTATACCTCTTCTTCTATATTTCCAGTAAGGAAAGTTGTCTTTCCATCCATCTGATGTAACTTCCATTTCATCTTAGATTCCAAGGAAATAATGGTTGTAATTGAAGTACATCTAGCCACGGGAGAAAAGGTCTCCTCATAATCAATTCCTTCCTTTTGAGAGAACCCTCGGGCTATGAATCTTGCCTTGTACTTTTCAATGCTTCCATCTGCTAAATGTTTTTTTTTTTTAAAATCCATTTAGACGATACTACTGACTTGTCCTTCGGTCTTGGTACCATATCCCAAACATCATTCTTTATGATGGATTGGTACTCTTCAATCATGGTATCTAACCATTCCTTCCTCTTTACTGCTTCTCCAAAACATGTGGGTTCTTCTTCAACAAGGTTACACATCAAGGCTACATAACTGGAGTATGGCCTAGGTTTCTTGCTTTCTCCACTTGTTCCTTTTAGGGCACCATATTTTTCTGCATCTTGGATTATTTCTCGTGCCCAAGCTAGTCTTCTTTTTCGTCAAATTATCTCATGAGGTGGCTCCTAAGACTTTGAGGTTCTGTGATGTTATGATCCTCTGGTATATGCTCTTCTTCGACATTTCTTATTGGTGTGTTGTTAGTTTCTGTAACTCTAGGAGATTCATGCTCCTCTTCATCCTCATGAGTCCTTTTAGACTTGTAGAAAGTTGCATCCTCATCAAATGTAACATCTATGCTAAGTTCAATCTGATGGTATCCTGGGATATAGATCGGTAAGCGTTTGATTGCTCATTGTAACCTACAAATATCCCCTTCCCTCCTGAAGGTTCCAACTTCGATCTCTTCTCCTTGGGAATGTGTATGAATATTGGACAACCAAATATCTTCAGGTGACTGACTTCAGGCTTCTCACCAGTAAACATCTCTTCTAGAGTTCTGTTCCCAAGATCATTGTGGGATATTCTATTCTGCACATGAACGGTGGTTTTGGCTACCTCAACCCATAGATGCATGGGTATATATTGATCATGGATAGTGGATTTCACTGCTTCCATGATAGATCTATTCTTCCTTTCAGCTACACCATTTTTTTGTCGATTATAGGGAATGGTAAGCTCCCTCTTAATCCCAGCTTCTTTACAGAAGTCTTTGAATTCACCTGATGTGAATTCTCATCCATTATATGACCTTAATATCTTGATTTTATTTTCAGAGAGGTTTTCCACAAGAGCCTTAAACTCCTTAATTTTTTTCAAATACTTATCCTTTATTATTTAAGAAATAAATCCATATTTTGCGGGAATAATTATCAATAAACGAGGCATAATAAACATACTTGCTTAAAGAAGTAGTTGACATTGGTCAAAAAATATCTGAATGAACAATGTCCAATATGCCTTTAACTTTGCTATCACTGCTTGGAGAGTAATGCTTTGTATTCTTTCCTTGTGCACATCCTTTGCACACTTCCTCATGATCAACTTGGATTTCTGGTAATCATGTCACCACTTTCCTCACTATTGGTAATGCTTTGTAGTGTACATCAGCTAGTCTTCTATGCCATAATTCATAAGGATTCATGGTACTAGCTATTAGAGCTAAATCTACACGTCCCTTCAATTCATGGAGTCCTCCCTCTTCAATTCCAATAAAAACTGCATCATCTATTGTATTTCCTTTTGGCCACATGATAACTTCACCATCTACAAAAGAAACTCTGAGACCTTTCTTATCTAAAGCTGATATAGAAAGGAGATTATTTTTCAAACGTGGGACATATAGGACTTCCTTCATATTTATGGAATTTCCTGAGTTCAACTTGTAACAATCTTCTCCCATTCCTTTCATAGGATATTGGTAATCATCTCCAACCTTTATTTTGTGTGGAGAATCTTTCTGCAAAATATGTGAGAGGGAATTTTTGTAACTTATCATGTGTTTGGAGGCTCCACTATCCACTAACCAAGTGTCATTTCCATGGGATACTAAACCAGTGAGGGATGAAATTAGAACATATTCTTTGTTTGATGGACAATCTAGCGAGAGCGGAATCAAGGACTGATTTCCCTAGCTTAACGTAAGTCTAGAACAAATAGGACATAACACAAAATACTTTCCTAGATCAAATAGAAATGCAAGTAGAAGGATAGATCGTTTACCTTGAATTTGCAGATCCCTTTCTCCTTCGTTGATCCAATGCTCCAGTGCTGCCAGATCTTGAGCGGCTATACCCCGTTGAACATATAATAGACCAAGAATAGTGAAAGCATATATTTCATATGATAGATCTAAGTTAACAGTTAAGGAGGAAAACTCTAAACATCATCAATGCGACAACATTTATGGAATGCAATTGTATTAACTGTATTGAAAAGTGGAGAGTACAATAGAAAAGAGGATTACAACCATTTCCTTAATGTTGCAAGCTCCTTCCGACAAGCCATGCCAAATATCCTAGAGAGAAGTAGATGTCTCCCAAGCTAGAGTGCTAATCTACCAAGCTAATTTCACCATCATAAGAGTACCATAGACTTCCTCCCCTTGGAGAGAGGTAGAGCTTCATTTATATAGAGCTAAGTGGACAGGATATGGATAGCATAGGTTGAGATATGATAGGAGAGAGATAGGGGATCTTCCCAAGAGGTGAGGAACCGAGAGCCAGCTCTCACAAGAGATCAGGGATGAGGATCCAAGTCAGTAGGCTTCTAGAAGGAGCTCGAAGAAGCTATTTTTACCCATTAACTGACTTCGTCGCACCCTGTAATGGAGCAAGGTGCGACGTCGCAGGTTGCATGAGTGTAGCCTGCGACGACATCTCAAAACCTAGCAAAGGTGAAATGATATCCTTTCCAGGTGAATGACTTAGCCAATGGAACTTCAGGGGTGTATACACTGAATCTCATGATGGTAGGATTTTAGGTGTAACAGAATGCCCCCCAAAGCATGAAGCTGTTGAAAGATTGGACAGGTGAAATGCTTTGACAAAAGAAATGGCAATGGACTTGTTGGATGAAGGATACTACTGCAGTACAACTGACTATGAATTGACAATATCATATGATGTACAACATGGCTGCCGACCAATACAATGTAGATCCATGGTAGTAATGACCGACTGAACACAATCATGGCTACTAGACACAAGCGTAGATCCATGATGAGATGATAACATAGCCACGACCAATGCAAAAGTGGATCCGTGTGACATAAATAAATACAAACTGCATCACAACCTGGGTAAAACATGATTCCCCAGGGTCTTCAAGCTGAACCCGCAATGATACGAATCTATCCATGTGATTACAAATGTCTTGGTGTCGAACATGGTAGAAACCACTTGATTACCGGTCATTGATGTATACCGTTAACAAGTGCGAGGGAAATCGCCATTGATGTGAGTGATCCCCAAGGTATCACATTACATATCACCAAGCGTGAATAAATGAGTTGAATTCGAACGCAAGATGAAATCTCTCGATCAAGAGTCAATAATGTAAACTCATGTCGAAAGCGAGGTAACCTACCATTGAGGCATGCAGGACCAAGGTACTTGGTTGGTTTCTAGATTCAATCCTCGGATGATGAGCTGAAGTCGACAAGGATGAATCCGTCGAAGGAGGGCCATGATGAATCCCCCATCATCGACACGAAACACGACAAAAGATGTGTAGATCAGATCAGATGGTACAGTAACATACAGGACTGACTCAACATGATGGAAGGTGTACTGACTGTAGATAATGAATGGTGAAGATATTCTTGAACATGGGCATGGCATGACTTGGCAGTATTGACATGACGAGTATGACACTAACTCCTAATGCAACTGATGATGGAAGCTTTCTTTGAATGACTCAAAGGAGTAACAAGACTCAGGAAGTAAGCGGGACTCGAGGACAAACATATGATCCAAGTACTGTATGCAAATGTAGATGAGTGCCATGTTCAAGAATGACTAAGTACTGCCACAGATAAGGGTGTCATAAAAAAACTTTCCTTTTTCCCCATCATGAATGATGAGTGCCTCATGTGTTTTTTACGAGCTTAATGAGGGTAACCAGATGCTCGGTATAGCTCATCTCATAGATGAGTCCAATCCCAAATATTTTCCGAACCTGGGATAGGAGGGTTCATCCCACGACGGGCCCTTCAATGTGAAAATTTAACGAGTCCATAGAAGGTAAACTCGGTCGTCATTTCATGTTTAGAGAGTCTGAAAAGAACTAAAGAAGACTCCAATGGTCCTTTTTCGTAAAGTTAGCCTCATCGCTCGAAAAAGGGTAAAACAATGCGGGAGAGGACTCTTCCAGTCATGATTGGCTGGAGTATACCTTTTTCGTAAGTAGTGTCCCCTGGTCTGAAAAAGGGGTAAACTATCACTAGGAAGACGACCATTCAAATCCTTTTACAAGCATGAACGCGATAAGTTCACCTGGCAATCTTTTCGTATTTTGAGAGCTTGAAAAGAGCTTAAAGATAGACTCCGGGGGGGTTCCTTTTCCGTAGGAGTTTAACGAGCCTGGAAAAGTGATAAATCGTAACTCAGTAACGTATTCTCATAGTTTCAAGAGCACGAGAAAGAACAAAGAGTACTCTCATAATCATTAAATAATTACAATCTAATGAATTACAAGATAAATGAAAAAAATTCACAAGGGGTGTTCATACCTGAGATGACCGTTCCAACGCAAAAATGGCATAAAAAGACACTTAATAACTCCTGCACACTCATAAACTAGGTCAAATAGTCAACCGAACGTTCAAATATGATAAAATTGACCCAAACTATAGCAAATGGTATAAAGGCATCAAATATTTGAAAAAGGAATATTCCATTTTGTTTATAAATAGAAATACAAATAAAAAATAGTCACCATTGTTCTATTTGCCAAATTTGGGAGGAGAAGTGCTATTTGGAGCCAAAACTTCACTTGTCGATTCTGGGAGATACAAGCCATCATTTCACCCGCCGTCCGGAGCAGGTAATCCTAAACTTCATCCAACATAGTTGTAGTGGTTTACATTCTTGAATTTAAGTCATTTTTTTGGGTTTTGGCTTGATTTGGGAAGGGCCATTGCGTCCTTGGCTCGTCGCAGTTTGCCCTTTCGAGAACTACGATGAGACAGAGTTGTCGCAAAAGTCGCATGACTAGACTGCGATGACGTCGCATTGTTTGCAAAAATGGGGTGCGACGACGGAAACGTCCATCCCAAAACTCAAGCCAAGCTAAAAAAAAAGAACTTTTGGTTGGTGGGTGAAGCAAGTTCTAACAATGTTAAAACTCTCCCTTTGCCAGGTTCCAAACATCAATAATGGTTTTGGAATGGAGTGAACGGGAACATGAGTTAGATGATGAACAAGCTACAAATGATCCACAATGTGTGGAAGCATTGAGGAACTGTGGGCTCCTCAAGTTCTTTGAGATTCAGGGGATGAGGTCCCAAATCCCACTACTGACCCATATGCTCCAATGCTGGGAAGCGGCCCAGCAACACTTCGTGATCGGCGAGCACGTGCTTACTATAGATGTCGAGGACATCTATTTCTTGACTGGATTGTACTAAAGAGGGGACAATGTGATTCTGACTGGATCACGTGGAAGTGATCAGACTGTGGATGCTATGATCCTGCAACATTGTGTTCCCAACACCCGTGCTTCTAGTGGGAAGATTCCCATAAAAGACGTGCGGGAACGTCCATTGCGCGCCATACTTTTCACCATTATGAGGATGGCAGAGAACCAAGCTCCTCACCTAGCCACCAGGTCGTAGATGCTATATGCGTAGGACTGTATGTCTCCGAATATATTTAACTGGTGCGAGGGACTCCTCACAAACATGCGAGCTCAGCTGACCAAGTGTCAGTGAGGAGAGCTCAAGCAGTTTGGCTGTGGATCGATAGTGATCTCATTCTTATTGGAATGGGTTCCCCACTTACGTCCTCAGGTACTACTGGCGGACATGGATCCTAGGGATCCACACATGGCTAGATGGATAGCGGTGATGTCCTGACATGGTGGGGGACCCATTATTGGATATGCTCTAGAGTTTTTCACTTGGTTGGAGGGCCAGTTACTGATGGTGGAGGACTTCCCGTATAGTGGTATGGACTTTAGAGATGATCCAGACTTGCCGCTGCAGGAAGGGGCAGCATGGGGATACCTTGGTAAGAACAAATAACCCTTGTACCTTTTAAGTTTTGTGCATTTATGATTTTTTTTTGGTGTAGTGCTGACAAGTAAACAACATGTGTGTGCAGACGTGGGCCCTGTGCGACCAGTGGGAGTCTCTCTTCTTTCGAGAAGAGAGAGAGGAGAGGGAGTAGTCGTGAGTCCTGCCATACATGTCGCTATTGCATAGATAGACAGGGTTTACACCAACCTGAGCGGGTTCACACTAGACGTTCCTGAGCCGATGGTAGATGAGGTACCGTGACCCATGCAGGTGTACACGGTTGGAGCGACTGCGCGCTTCAACGCGCTGCTTCACAGGGTTGCGAGAGTAGTTGACTGCTTCCACACTCAGCAGGCCAGAGATGTTAGACCACCCAGGGCTGTGCAGGCCAGGCGATAGGCCTTATGTTGTTACTGTTTGTGTACTGAGAGCTTAGAGGCCTCATATTTTTGTACTTACTGAAAGCTACGAGCTTCAGATTTTGTAGAGATTTATTGAAAGCCGTCGTGCTTCAGATTTTGTACCAGCACTACTTTTCGAGAGATATATATATATATATATATAGACATTCCGACGATTTATACATTATGTGCTTCAAATGGATGAATGATGTGGTCTTGTTTATATGCTTGCTTATACAATGCGTTATTTACATGTTATGTCTACTTTTAACAATGCAATGAATTTGCTTATGTGTGTGCAATGTACCAATCTAAGATGAAGTTGGCCATAGAGTCAACAACTGTGTTAACATCTCGTGGAATGTGCAGGTACTGAATGGAATCAAAGGACCTTTCTAGAAGATGGACTCGTCTATGGAGATGGAGTAAGAAGGGATCGTGGATGGTGTAGACTCGGTTAAGATGAGAGACCACTAGTTGAGAATCCAGGTGGATGACAACGTGGTCCATACCCAAAGAAATAACATCAGATAGGGTTCCAATGACTGCTTGATATTCTGCAACATTGTTGGTTGCGAAACCTAGACATATTCCCCTTGAGTTGATGAGATTGCCGGTAGGTGAATAGAGTACCCAGGCTGCCGAAGCAAGGTTACGGGTATGCCGGCTGGCGTCGTCCGTGAATCCATAGCACGTTGCCATTTGCATAGGCAGACAGAACATGGTATAAGAAATGAAACAAGACCTAAAAACACAAGAAAAATCAAAGCGTCACACCACACATAAAACACACACGCATGCCGTGTACAGTATATACAAAAGTAATCATGCATGAAAGATTCAAGCATAGTACCTCTTCAGGTAAATCCCATTGCGGGGTTCACCTAAAGATATCCCATCATAGTCCTCAAGCTCATAAGCTCCCTTCTCCAGAACGCGTTTCACTATGTAAGGTCCATGCCACATGGACTCAAACTTTCCTGCCCCCATCTTATCATGCTTTTGGTCATATGTGAGGACCAAATCTCCTTTGCTATAAGTGTGAGGTTCTACCAACTTGTCATACTGCGCTTTGATGCGTTTATTATGAGCCTCATTGGAAAAAGTAGCATCTCGACGAGTCTCGTTGAGCTTAGCTAGGTATAGGAAGCGTTCTTCCTCGGCAGTAGTGTTAAGGAGAAGTTCGATGGCAAGCTTGAGAGATGGAATCTTGCACTCAACGGGAAGGACCGCCTCCACTCCATACACTAGTTGGAAGGGAGTAAATCTAGTGGCGGTTTTAACGGAGGTTCTATAATCCCAAAGCGCGAAGAAGAGCATATTATGCCAATTGGCCTTGTGCGTACCCACCATGCGTTGGAACAAAGTTTTCAAGACCTTGTTGATGGCCTCGACCTGTCCGTTTGACTGTGGGTAGTATGGTGTTGAGTTTTCATGGCGAAAACCCAATCTTTCACTCAACTTGTCCATCATATGGTTCATAAAGTGAGAACCATGGTTAGTAACTATCGCTTGAGGGACTCCAAACCGTGCTATTACATGATTGAACATGAATAGTGCGGTGGTCTTGCTGTCATTTGCATATGTAGGCATTGCCTTGACCCACTTTGTAAAGTATTCCACAGCTACAATGACGTAACTATGACCCCCGACCGAGGTAGGCTTACAATGCATGAAATCGATGCCCCATTTAGCGAAGGGGCCAACGATAATAACCGGGTGTAACGGGGCGGGGTGGGTGCGCTTCTTGGTATGAAATTGCTGGCAAGGAGGACATTATTTTACAGTCTCAATATAGTATTTGAAGATAGTCGACCAATAATATCCTGCGTGAAAAATCTTCTGGGCTGTAGCCATCCTAGAGAGGTGACCGCAACATGCCCCAGCGTGACAGTCATTCAGAACGCATTCAGCCTCGTCATGAGCCAGAAAACGTCGAAGGATAGAATTGATGCCATGACGGTACACAGTATCAATGATAATCAGATAATACTTTGCATGGTGGCGTATACGACAACGGTCGTCACGAGACAATTCGGGGCTGAAACACTGGGTTTGAAGATACAATGTGATATCTCCATACCACGGATTAGACGTACTGATAAGAAACAATGACTCATCCGGAAAGGAGTCATTGGGCTCAGAATCTACATCAGTACGGGGGAGGTCGCAAATAAGCTCAACAAACACCAAATACTTTTTAGACTTGGCCTTTTCGAAAAGAAGATCGAATTCTTGCAGTATTACGATCTAGCGTGAATACTTTCCCCCAAGCACCTGGCGTGTTAGAACGTGGTACATGGGGTTCGAATCGACGATGATGGTGGTGGTGAGAAGTAGAATATAATGTCGGAACTTCTGCACGTCTATGAAAACTGCGAGAGCGAGTTTCTCCACATGTGAATAGCGAGTTTCAGTATCAATGAGACCTTTACTGGCATAGTATATCACATGTTCTTGGGCGTTCTGGTCTTCCTGCACCAAAACCATGGCAATAGCGGTGTCGAAAGCGATGAGATATAAAATGTAATCTTGATAAAAATTCAGCGGTTGGATCACAGGGGAATGCATTATGGCATGCTTCAAACTATCAAAATATCGTTGAGCTTGGTCATCCCAAATGAACGGGACGTCCTTTTTCATCAATCTCATGTATCCTTGCATCTTTTGCGTGAAATTACAAATGAAGCGCCGTAAATAAGTTGCTCGTCCTTGCAGACTCTGAAGTTCCGTAATATTGGTTGGAGGTGGAAGTGCGATGATGGCTTCCACCTTCGAGGGATCAATGCGGATCCCATCTTTCGAGACGATAAATCCTAAGAGGCGTCCGGACTCGACACAAAAAATACTCTTGTGAGGATTCAGGAGGATGTTATACCGCCTACATATGAGGAAAACGACCATCAGATGATCAAAGTGGAACTCCCGCTGCTTCTAATGGGCAGGGAGATCGTCCCAATAGGGTTCCACAAAGTCCTTCACATCATGGAAGGCGTATGACATGGCCCGCTGGAACGTGGTGCCAGCGTTTTTAAGGCCAAACGGGAGTTTGCGATATGAAAATGTACCCTAAGGACAGATGAAAGCAGTCTTGTGCTGGTCGGCGGGGTGGATCTTGATCTGGTTGTATCCGGAAAATCCATCCATGAATGAGAAGATGACACTTCTAGTACAATTGTCGATGATCTGGTCAATAAAGGGAGTCGGGTAGCTGTCTTTTGGACAAGCTTGGTTGAGATCCCTATAATCAACGCAAACATGGATGGTCCCTGCTTTTTTATTAACAGGGACGACATTCGAGACCCATTATGTCAACGGGATAGGGTAAATGAAGTTGGCTTTCAAGAGTTTCTCAATTTCTGCCTCGATTGCCGCAGTCTTCCGGGGGTGTACCGGCCGCAACTTTTGGCGAATAGGTTTGAAGTCGGGATAGGTTTTAATTTCATGTAAAAAAATGGAGGGGTCTATCCCAGACATCTCCTCGTAAGTCCAAGCGAACACGTCTCGGAATCACTTGAACAAGGCCTTGGCGATGGTGACTTATTCAGGGGAACACTTCTGGCCTAACTGAATGTGTTCCACTACACCAGGTGTAACCAAAATGTCTATTAAAGTGGTTGACTCGATGTTGGCTAGGTTTCCTTCATAATCCGTTTGACATGCGAGTATCAAGGATTGGGAGCCAGGGTAGACATCCGGTGTGATGATGGTATGAATGCTGTTCTCCACAGTATCCAAAATAGGAAGGAAAGACGAATGATGATGGAAGTCTTCCCACGGAGGATCATCTAGACTCATGATTTCCATAATGGACTCGTCTGAATGAAAAGTCCGTAGCAGAGGATCGGATGATGTCCGTTGTGGAGAACAGGAGGGGGAGGAGACAACTAAGTGGTCCTCCGATGCTGATTGGATGGCCTCATATATGAGTTCAGCGGGTGACAGAGGCATAGTGTCTCCAATCAGGTGTGTGGTGGCTTCATCAGGTACAAGCCATGAATCAACGGAGGTGGAGATAGATGAAAACTGCGAGGAGATCATGTTCACCGTGGCAACAGGGTTTGGGGGATCCAAAATAGGAAAAACGCCCATAAGGGATGAATCCCTAATGAGGCCAACCCCCACACTCTCATACTTTTGCGAAGACTGTCCAATTGAAGGAACGTTATCGCCTGGATGAGTAGTGGTGTCAGGTGTGCAGAAATCCAGTTGGTCGAATGTGACAATTCGGCCTTGATGGGGGAATTTCACTATGCGGAAGACAGATCACGCAACCGCGGTCATGGCATAGAACCAATTACGACCAAGCAGTATGCTATAATCTAACGGGGGTAGCGACCACTTCCACGTTAAGGGTTACGGTCTTGCCCCCCAGCTCAACTGGTAAAGCTTGTAACAGGCCATGAGGTTGAAAGCCACGTCCGTCGAAGGGTCTCAAAGTGGTAGGAGAACGGTTCAACTCGGGAGAACCAATGGCTCTCTAACATGCGATCGACATGACTGACGTCGAGGATCCTTCGTCCAAAACGGTACGATGGATAATCTTCCTAGTGATATTCGTGGCAAATTGAAATGCCAGTTGATGGGAGAGCCTCGGTTTGAAATATTCTAGCCGGAACATCATGGTATTCGATGAATCTGGGTCAACTGCACTGATAGCAGTGAGGAGAGTCTTGCGCTGATTAGGACAGTTTTGCAAGACTTCAAGCGTCGACATAGCGCAGGGTGCTTGTGCTAGGTCCTCTATAATGTTGTAGTTTTGAGCAGCCCGAGCATTAGGGTTGAAAACCGATTTTCTAATCGTACTCTTAGGCAGACGCAACACTGACTCGAGAGAGGGCTTCTCAATAGTGAGAGGCGCAACCGGTATGGTGACATCAGGCATCGAAGTGGAAGCTTTTTCAGTATTAATTCCAACAGGTTCCTTAGCTTGAACATAGTCATATGAACGAGAACGAGTGTTCAAGTTGATGGTCTCGTTGCGCACCATGAGAACATGTGTGGTGTTAGACGCTTCTCCCTGGGAAGGAGAAGTGTGAGCAATCATCTGCTGATTTTGAGCAGGGAAGGGATCGTTGAGAACTGCGGGTGGAGGTTTTCCCTTAAGAAACTTTTGAACTTCGTCTTGATGGGGGCACTCTTTGGAAAAGTGGTCATCACTGCACAGTAGACAAGGATACTTTAACTTCCTTTTCTGTTTGGTATCATCAGGGGTGCTCTTTGGTTCCTGCTGGGTGGAATATTTCTTAGGTTTTCCCTTATTCTTCTTCTTACCACCAGACTTTTGAGGTGAAACTGATGAAACAGAATTCACTTCTTCGGTGACAGTAGGAGTGGATGATTTGGTGGTGCTGTGACCAGCCGACGTTGGTGATGGGGAAGAACCCTGGGGGTTTGACGAACCAACAGTTTGAGATGAAGGCTGGGTGCTAAGGGATCCAATGATGCCATCGAATTGGGGTCCCTTAGGTGGTTTCGCGTGGTCGTAAGTGTTGCAGGGCGCGTCAGGAAGAATGTCAAACAATGTGCCGGACTGAGAATAGACTAAGTATAGTAAGTGGGCACGTGCGATGGCTTGTTCTTCAGTGACGGGGACACCCATGGCAACATCTCATGCTATGGTAGGAATGAGAGACTTCGTAAACCAGTCTGCTAGGAGTTGATCTAGAATGGGAGCCTTAATGAGACGTCGTCTCCTTCGCCACTCATGTATATGATCGGAGATATGAGTAGCGGTATTCTGACAGAGAGAGGTTAAAAGCTCTGTATCATTTTCATACCACATAGGCAGCTGGAAGTGAGTCAAAAAATTCATAGCGAGAGAACCAAAATCGGGAAAAGAGTGAGGTGGTAACTCAATATACCACTTGGAAGCCGAACCAGTGAGAGTCCGTTGGAATAACCGAAGACGGATCAAGTCGTCCATCAGGGAGTTGGATGAACACCATAAGTGGTATGTCATCACGTGGTTCTTAGGATCCTCACCCGTCTTACCATCAAATTTCGGGATATTTGACAGAAGTTTCACCGGAATGGGTGGTCAATTAGTTTTGTGGTAGATGGGATCGTTGGTCAAACGAGACAGATCGGGTAGATCCAAAGTATCCAAAAAAGGCAGTTGTGGATTAGGCCATGAGTACTGATAGTACGGATAAGGTGTGTAAGGATCAACGAGACCTTGCATCGACTGACCATAAGGTGTACCAGGAGGAAACTGTCCATAGGGGTACTGGCCGCCTGGACCATATGTAGGTCTGCCGCCATAGTAAGGTGGTCCATTACCATAATAGGGTGGCCCATAACCATAAGGTGGTGGCCCGCCTCCGCCACCAAGAGGGGGTGGGCCACCTCCAAATGGTGGTGGTCCGCCACCACCACCAGGATAGGATGGGCCTCCACCGCCTCCGCTGGGAGGAGGTGGTGGTCCGCCACCACTATCGGAATAGGATGGGACCCCACCACCTCCGTTGCCGGATGGGTAAGAACCTCCTCCGCCACCTCCACCATAGTGAGGTGGTGGTCCACCACCACCACCACCAGGATTAGAGGGTCCTCCACCACCACCACTAGGAGGGGGTGGTGGTCCACCACCCTCACCGGGAGGGGGTGGTGGTCCCCCACCACCACCAGGATGAGATGGTCCTCCTCCACCCCCGCCGGGAGGAGGGGGTGGTACTCCACCACCTCTGCCAGGGGGGGTGGGCCGTGATGACCGAAGTGGGGTGGTCCTCCGCTAGAAGGTAGAGGTCCGCCTCCTCCGGAGTTATGTGGGGGCTCGCTGCCTCCAATAGGAGGTGGGGGTGGACCAAATGGGGGTGGAGGGACTTGAGGGACTGTAAGTGGGGGTCCATGTTGTAAAACATTTTGCTGTCCCCATAGAGTGTAAGGATTACCGAGGTAAGGTACCCCATAGAGTGCATTTCTGGGATTGAGTTGACCCGACACAGGGTTAGGATGACCTGGACACGCTTGACTCGATGGAGGTTGAATTACGTTGGACGGTCCCCCAACATGGGATAGTCCCGAAGTGGAAGGTCTAGGAGGTAAATAATTTCCAACGGAAGGACTGATGGGAATTCTAGCCGTGGTATTATGGTTTAGAGACGAGGGTTTCCCCCCAGCAACAAATTGTTGACCACTAGGTAAAAACTGACCCAACACTGGTTGTTGATTATTCACCGCCGGATTAATGTTCTCTGTAAAAAATGTAGGGGGTAAAGAGTATCCTCCCCGCAAAGTTTGGGGTGGGGGGGGAGCAGGTAACGTAACCGTGGTGATTACAGGTGTGTTGGATTGTTGCTGTTCAACATGTTGGGCAGTATGGAGTACTGAACTGGTCTCCTTTCTAGGAGATACATGTGCAGGAGTGGATGGTTGACCAGTTTCAGAAGTGGTCACGTGTTGCATGGATGATTCCGATGACTCGAAAGATAAAAAGCGACCTGGGATGGGTCGTTCATCGAACCTTATTTGAAAGTTCTGACTTCGAAATTCCTCACCCATAGCACGTAAGCGAGCCAATTTCTCATGATAAGGTGTTAAGCGATCGCCGGGACTAACCCAACTGGGTGGGGGAGCAACGGCAAAGTGGGCCACTGGGTGACCGATAGAAGAGGTCCAATAAGCTGCTGAAGGGCCAACAACTGCTGTGGGGTCATCCTGGGGTTGATTTATCCATTCCAATGATCCAGGTTCTCCCGGTGAAATGGGAGGTAAGTCTTGTGGAGTGGAGACTTGTGCTTCTTCACCTTGTGGGGGGTGAGAGGTAGGCGAATCTGGAGGAGTATGAGGAAAAAAATGTCCTCCAACATTCAAAGTGGGGTTCTCCACTTCATGTGACCCGACCTTGGCTTGTCAATCCATCCTTACCCTCGAAATTACCTCCTGGTTAAGGAGATATTCAGGTGGCAAGTTTTGAATTCTACAGGACCTTCTCCAAGGAAATTCAGCCAGAGTGACTAAAACAAAAGTTTCTCCTAAGGCAAGCTAAAAGAAAAGTAGACCAGACAAAACCCTACACAAACTAAGGCAACAAGTAGACTTATGCTATAAGAGTGGATTCAAAGGTATGGAATCTCACAGGATTGTCAAGGCTTTGCAACTCGCGATATACCGCAGGGTCCAACAATATGACGTGACAAGGAGGATTGAGACCGTACCCTTTCCTGCATACCCAATTACCTGGACGGTACGTGCGTAGTAGCTCCCCGAGTGCTCTTCTCGGTGTATTTCTCCGCCAAGACAGCCAAAAGGTTAACTCAGTTGGTATCAGGAATCCTAAGGGTGTCTCCTGATATACGGAAGGTACGTGGGCGCTCAAATCCGTAGTGATGTTGTCTAATGCACAACCGTTCGGAAAGAGACCTTTCGATATACTACCGAGTATGTGATACACCCTTCGATATACGCCAAGTACTCAAGGTGACTTGGTGGGTACGTGAAGGAGCTCGATATACCGATAAGTACGTGGAAGACTATAATACCCCCGGGATACAATGCTGGCAAATAACGACAGCTGCCACGCTTAACGACACTGGAACACGTCTCTAACTTACACACAAGTTGCTAAAAATTTTACCCTAGTCTACCGTTAATTTTATTTGGACGGTTATGTGAATGCATGAGGTGAGTACATAATCGGAAACATAATGCAGGTCCTAGCTACATGCAAAAAGTATGCTTTTCTTTCGATGAATGCTACCTATGGGAAGGAGAATTTTTTTTAATGACTTTACCAAAGCAATGCAATGTGACACAATCCCAAATCTATGAAAAATGATAATGAAGTATTCTTTTCCTTTTCAGCGAAACACGAAAATTAACACAACGCTACTAAACCAAATCAAGACACATTTTTCTTTTTCTTTTATCTTTTCAAAACGGAAATGATGCTAAGTAATGAAAAGAGAGACTTTTTCTAAGTAGAAACATGCAAGCTTTTCACTTTCACTATGATGACCTAAAAGCATAAAAAATCAAAAGATACGATGCAACTTTCCAAGCATGGAATCACTTTCGCAAAACTTGATGTCTATTCGATTTTTTTTCAAGAAGATGAGTAGCCCATAATTCATGAAAAAACACAAACAATGCAATTTCTTTTCAACTTTCCAAAAGATTCATAAATGGAACATTCCAATGCATGTACAATTCTTCAAATGATCTTGAAAAATAATGGAAATAAAGTATTTTCGATCTTTCAACGGATGCATCAAAATAACAATTTGATAACAACTATGCTTTTAAACATGAATACTGAACTGAAAAGATTACTTGCGGCATTCTAACAACTCATAAAATCTCAAGAGAAAGCGAGCACTCAATAGACTGAAAGTACACACAAACACTCAAATTCAAATAGTAACAAGCAGCAGTAAGACAAGCAAAGCTCACAAAATGAATGCAAATGAGGTCTGGAAACTGATCTAATACACTTGACCAGATCAAGCAAGGAGAGGAGGGAAAGCAAGGGTGAGCGGATGCAGGTGGGGGAAACCAAAGTGTCCACCACTACCAAATCTCAGACTTGTTCAATGTGGAACCCAAAAAAACTCCAAACAAAACCAAACAACTCAATCACACAAATCAAAGAGAGATCTCTAACTGGATCATACAGTACAGAGGGAGTCTGCACACAAACCAAAATCACAACAGAACTGGAGAGGGCATGCCTGTATGGAAAAAAATGACAGATCGACGCACTATGTGTTTGCACACAATGCGATGTCGCAGTTCACCAATGCGGGGAGTGTGACGATGTCGCAGAATACCGATGGAAGGGTTGCGACGACTGACTAACAGGCAAAGAACGAAGACCAAAAAACACACAATGTCGCTCTGTTAACCTTAAAAAGGTGCGACAGGAGAGATCTAAGTTCAAACATAAGCCAAAAATACAAGTAATGAGCAATAGACAGGTTTGAAAATGAGTTATGCAAACTCAGAGGAAGGTAATCAGACTCTTCAAAGTGAAGATCTGATGGTGAAACTACCTCAAGAAGAAAAAGACAAATAAGATGGCTTGGCAAGAGATCAACTGAACATAACATTCAAATGACAACTATAAAACAATGTTCTCCCCAGTATGGTCGCCAGATTTGTTTGACGGACAATATACCGAGAGCGGACTCAAGGCCTGATATCCCTAGCTTAACATAAGTCTAGAACAAATAGGATAGAACACAAAATACTTTCCTAGATCAAATAGAAATGCAAGTAGAAGGATAGATCGTTTACCTTGAATTTGTAGATCCCTTTCTCCTTCGTTGATCCAATGCTCCAGCGCTGCCAGATCTTGAGCGGCTATACCTTGTTGAACATATAATAGACCAAGAATAGTGAAAGCATATATTTCATATGATAGATCTAAGTTAACAGTTAAGGAGGAAAACTCTAAACATCATCAATGCGACAACATTTATGGAAAGCAATTGTATTAACTGTATTGAAAAGTGGAGAGTACAATAGAAAAGAGGATTACAACCATTTCCTTAACATTGCAAGCTCCTTCTGACAAGCCATGCCAAATATCCTAGAGAGAAGTAGATGTCTCCCAAGCTAGAGTGCTAATCTACCAAGCTAAAATCACCAGCATAAGAGTACCATAGACTTCCTCCCCTTGGAGAGAGGTAGAGCTTCATTTATTTAGAGCTAAGTGGACAGGATATGGATAGGATCGGTTGAGATATGATAGGAGAGAGATAGGGGATCTTCCCAAGAGGTGAGGATCCGAGAGCCAACTCTCACAAGAGATTAGGTATGAGGATCCAAGTCGGTAGGCTTCGAGAAGGAGCTTGAAGAAGCTATTTTTACCCATTAACTGACTTCGTCGCACCCTGTAATGGAGCAAGGTGCGACGTCGCAAGTTGCATGAGTGCAGCCTGCGACGACCTCTCAAAACCTAGCAAAGGTGAAATGATATCCTTTCTAGGTGAATGACTTAGCCAATGGAACTTCAGGGGTGTATACACTAAATCTCATGATGGTAGGATTTTAGGTGTAACATTCTTCACTGGAATATTCATCTTCTCTAGTCTTCTTTTCATCATCATGTTCATCGTCTTTGGCTGCATGGGCATGAAATGTTTTATTTTGATTCTTGAGTTGTTCAGCTCTGAGAGGACAATTTCTTGCAATGTGTCCCATCTTGTGACAAGCAAAACATTCAAAGGAAGAGAAGTCTCTCTTGATCCTTTTGTTCTTTTGAAATCTTTGAGATATTCTAGGAGGATGTTTATGAGAATGTTCATGATTCTTCTTTTTGTTCTTTCCTTTGGCACGAGATTCCAAGGCTTGGTCTTCATTCATTTAACTTGTCTTCTCTAACTGCTATCCTTTGTTCTTATTGTACACACTCTTCCCATAGTTGTCCGAACTTGATCAATTTCTCTCTAGAACATATACCACGAACGAAGGGTTCCCAATCCATTGGAATACCATTCAAGGCGGTCATCACAACTTCTTCATCTTCTACCATATCACCAATAGCTTCTAATTGTTCTTTGATATGTGACACTCTAGTGAAGTATGACTGCATAGTTTATGACTTCTGAATCTTCACCCTTGAGTTGATTTCTCAAGGTCATCTTTTTGTTGATGTTCTTTCCTTCAAATAGATTGGACAAGGCATCAAACATTTGCTCTGGGGTCTTCTTTGAAGACACTTGAGGAATCAAGTGATCTTTAATAGAGTCAGTTCTGATTCTCTTGGCCTTGATCATAGTTTTCTTTTGTTTTGCTTTAGCCTCATCTCCTTCTGGTTCTGCAAATTCCTCCTTTATGAAGCCTTCTAGGTCATGTTCTTCAAGAATGAGCATGACTCTATATTTTCATGCCTTGAAGTTCTTAGCTCCTTCAAGTTTCTCATCAAGCTTGGTAGTGTTTGTCATTTTGATAATATGAGAACCTCAAATGGAAATAGAATAGAGATAATACTTACCATAGAAAATGCTTCTCCAAGAATTGCTTTTGACTTGACCTGGGGTTTGATGGATAAACCCTAATTTTTCAACTTCAAAATCTTGGGAAACTAATTGGAGGAAAAGACGCGCCTCCACAAGGCGAGTTAGAAAAAATATTCCTTTTTACAGATCCGTGAGCAGATCCTCCAAAACATTGATGCCCTAGTTCTTCAGGCTGTAGTGGAGCACCCAAAAATGAAAATTATCGGAATTGAATATTGCTTCAACATAAAGATGCATCCTAGCGAGGCGAGTTGGATCCACCCTCTTTTTCAGTTGATCAGTGGAGAGAGATCCCAGAAATAGAAACCATTAGAGAGATTTTGAGGTCAAAAAAGGGCCTCCTAAGAGATGTACTACAAAAATATGAGATATATTAAAATATTATGAATTGGGGGTTTTATGGGGTAGGTATATATGACAAGTCACCTCCCACACTATTTTCTATGCACAATATAAATAACCATGGTTGAGTTACTTTTCAAAATTCACTAGAAATAAAATTAATAAAATAAGACTACATTGATGTGACTAAAATTTATTGTAAATTCCCAAAAATGTATTGTCCTTTAACATTTATTTGTTTTGAACTTGCAAATGAAATTAAATAATAAAAACCATTTTTAAGAGTTTTTTTTAATTTTATGTTGACTTTTTATATTTAGTACTTTTCTCATGAATTTAATAATGTAATTTAATTGAGAATTTATTTACATGTAAAATGTCAATAATATTATTATAATCCACATTGCATTATTATTATTATTATTATTATTTATTAAATCTATTATTATTCTTTATTAGTTTGACATTATGTTATTAAATAGAATGGAGTGAATATATAATTTAAAATTAAAAACATAAAAATGATAATATATTATTTTATAAAAAAATGTGAAAGGACTTTCTTTATGAATTAAGAGTACTTCATTTGGAAATGACAATAATATTATTTTATGTGAAAGTGTAAAAAGACATTCATTATGAGTACTTTACTTGAAAATGACAATAATATTATTTTATGAAAAGACTATCATTATGAGTACTTGACTTTATGACTTAAAAGTACTTACACCACTACCTTGGTTAACTATGTGTTTTCATCCACCATAGAAAATTTGACAAATAAGCATTCTTAACTCATGCAATGCCACCTCACCAAGGGGGATGATGTCATCTACTAGAATGTGATTGGTTGTATTTTATAGTACATTTTCTTTGTTTTGAGGCCCTTTTTTGACCTCAAAATTTCTCTAATGCCTAGATACTGCAGTTGTAACAGTTGCACAATGTTTTTTTCAGGTCCGCTCTGATACCATGTTAAGTTTTTACTATGTTTAGCATAATAACATTAAACAACAGGATCACTGAAAGAAATAAAAGCACAACAACACAAGAAAAAAATATTTCTCTTGGGGAAACCACAAGGGAGAAAACCCCAACAAAACTTTCTCAATATAGAATTCACCAATACAAGATAAAACCCAAAGAAAAAAACAACTACTTCTCTCCAGGGAGCTTCTCTCTCTCTCTCTCTCTCTCTCTCTCTCTTATGCGAAATTGCTCAAGTGAGTGAGTGATCCAAATGACAAAATCAACCTCTTTATTTATATTGTTCAATTGGGTGACTTTTTACCCCAACTGGGATGACCTCTCCTAATTTATCGGGCCAACCTCTCAATTACGTAACAAAACATCTTTTCTTTTTCTCTGTATTCTTCTAGGTCGACACAAGTTCTAGGGTTTACATTGACTCTTTAAATGACTCTTACTTGACCAATTACATCAATGACATCTCCGAAAGGAGGAATAATAATAATACAATAAACAAATACAATTAGAATATCTTCCATAGTTACATTTATTTAACAACTTCTACTTGCTTCACTTGTGAGGATGAGCTCTCATGCCACTATGAATTTGTGGACACTTTCTGCTCCGTGGGTTTCCAAATAAATGAGCTCTTCATTGCTAAAATCATTTGCTTCTTGTCATGGTAGGAACTCTCTACTGTTAGGATGAATTAATTCTTGTCATGGAATAAATTCTTTATTGTTTGTAGGTGCTAATCAACACTTTGTCTATGTAACACCGTCAAATGTATGAACTCCTTGGTGTGAAATCAGAACCACCTGTGACATTCTACATGCGCCAACACAAACACATGTATGGATGTAGGTGACATCATCATCAACAGTATACAGTGGTGGTATCTCCCAAAATTCAATGCCATAACCCAACATTCTCCACCATGATCATAGTTGCTGCTCCACACAAGTCTCAGGAATGCAATCAACTATTCACCAAAAAAAACGAACATATTGAGCAATGGTTAATTCATCCACTGTCATGGAGTTCCAAGGAACCCCCAAGGTCATTGAACTATGTGAACCAACCTCTGAAACATCCACAATAAAGGAATAATCTTTTGCAAGATGGAAGGAAACAATAATTGAAATGGAGTTGATCTTGATGTCTGCATCAATCTGCTATCCTCACCGATAGTGATGCAAGCCTCCTCTATTGCTTTAGCACCTTAGACAACTATTACGCCTTGGGCTAGAGATGCAGGAAAATATTCATCTCCGTCATTCTTCACTCTCCACACTCTTCTCTTTATAGTGCAGTTTTTGGGGTGAAGCTCTAGTCTGATGAATTCTCCAACACCTTGCTTCCCAATGTCCACTTAGCTTACAATGGTGGAAAAATTTCTTGAACTTAGTTGGAATACTTAGCTTCCCTTCCTTCTCCATTTTCCTTGACTTTGTTGATGGTTTGGAGAATCCACTCTTTCCATCCTTCCTTTGAAAGGGATATGGCTTGTTGCACATGGCTTACTTCTCCCAACAAGAATTCACACAATGGCCTTTCTTTCCACAAAATGAAAATGGTTATGAATACCGATAGTTAACAGCTCTATGGTCTTTCTTCTTGCAACAATGAAAAATCGGGGATGCCTTGCTTGATGTATACCTCTTGGTATTATTGCTCTTTTTATGGCTGATTGGTTTGCCACTTCTTCTAAATTCTAGTGGAGGATGATTCTTAAAGATCTTGTCATCACTCCCTTCTTCAATATGTCACAAGAATGTTGAGGAGGTATTGGGTTGCTACCTTCGTTTGCTGCTCTTTCTTATGATGAGCTATCCAACTCTGTCACATCTTGTTCCTTCACAAAAATGATCTCATTGGACATATAATTTTCCATTCTTCCATTGAATCCTAGGCCTTCATGCTTGGCCCACGGTGTAGCTACAATGGGGCTTGAGATGCATTGTCTTCTCTTGCCAAGTCCTTATCCATCGTTCCCACCTTCCTTAAGAGTTTGGAACTAATTCCTCTGGTATGCTTTTCAAATTCACCAACATGCTCTTGCAAAATTTCCAAACAAGGTGAACTTACCTCGGTGGTCTCACTCATTTTGCTAGCTTCAACAATGGTAATGGTAGGTGGCTTTGCTCCGTAGTCCCTTTTGATAATTGCTTGTAGTTTTGTCAAGGCTTCCTCCTTCTCTGCCAACTCTGGCTGCAACTGTGAGCATCATTTGAGTAAGCCTATATTCTTTCCAACTATCCAATTGAATGACCTTCTCACCAAGTTGCACTCTATGCTTGTCTCAATATGTCATGGTTGCGGTGAGGGTGTCTTGGTGTTCTTCAAACTTCTTCTCTAGAAATGACAAAAAATTGGAAGGGCTCTCAAGGTGATTCTCAATCTCTATCATCCTCTTGTTGAACATTTGGACGTGCTCCTTCAAGTGCTCATTCTCTTCTTGAAGCTAAGTATTGGTAGCCTTCAAGTCCTCCAACCTCTCCTTGTTTTCTTTTTCCATGCTAAGGTCTGCACTGTTCTCTTCAAAGATCTGACATGTGGAATTTTTTTTCCCAATTCCTTTTCTCTTTCTCTCCAATAATTTCTTTTTTATTGGATCCGCCTATAGATTTCTCAGATATTTTCTAGCTTTTCTCTCTTCAAGGATTTTCCCATGGTGAAATATTATTTCTTCTCCAAATACTAGAATTTGTGTCATGGATAAGGATATAATGACTAAATTGGCCCGACAACTAGTCAGAGTTTTATGTGTGGTAGCGGAGTGCCCATAGTGGGGTTGCATACAAGTGATTTTAGAAGAAGTCTCGATAGAGATCCCTGGTGGAGAATGATCGTGTGCATATGAAAATACGACATGTGGACATATTTGATTAGTCATTGCAAGCTCGCAGTGGAGTTTAAAACAAGCACACCTAAGGGAAGTGCCAATGGAGGAACCCCATTATGATGATAAATGGAAGTAACCAACTGGTCATCAAGAGCCTGCAATGGAGTTAAAAACAACCACGCCTAAAGGAAGGGACAACAGAGGAATACCACATTGATGACAAGTGACAATAATCGATTGGTCATCGGGATCCTGCAACAGATTTGAAAACAATCATGCCTAAGGTAAGGGATGACAGAGGAACCTTGTCATAATGACAGGTGGCAATAACTGATTGGTCATCAAGATCCCACAACAGAGTCTAAAACAAACATACCTAATGGAAGGGCCAATGGACAAACCTTGTTGTGATGCCAAGTGGTAGCAGTCGATTGGTCATCAAGAGCCCATAGTGGAGTTGAAAACAAGCATGCCTAAGGGAAGGGTCAATAGAGGAAACCCATCGTGATGACAAGTGGAAGCCACCGATTGGTCATTGGGAGCCCACAATAGAGTTGAAAACATGTTGTTCATTTTGAATCCTTGACATAGAAGTCCAATGGAGTGACAAGTGGGAGAACTAGAGTGGTTGTTGTTTTTTGATATCGAAGGTAGCAATAGTGGAAAGCAAGAGGAGGCCTGAAAGATGAATTTCAACAGTGTATCAAAGATTGACACAGGAAGCAATATAGTGGAGTATCAGAGTCCACTAGCGGAATTGTTGGAAGATGATGGTTGGGTAGGGTCCAATGGAAAGCCCCGAGAGGACAGGTGGCAGAGAATCATAGTTAGATTCTCGTTGTGTGCATTGAAGCACAATTTATGAAAGGAAGAAAGGAAATAATGACAATTAGTCACAGTGTTAAACTTGGTAGTAGTTTGGGGCTTCGTTTCGAAGGCTAATATAGAGGTGCAATTTTTGAACACAGATGGTAAATCCAGATGGACCAATCAAATGATAGTAATTTGCCGACGCTTTAATTTCCATGTTTGTAGCTAAGACCAAGGGTCGGGCATAGATGCTCCAAACCTGATGATGAACATATCTCCAATAGATAAACAAGATCGATGGCTAAGAAAAATGGCGCATCGCCAAGGTGCATGAGCCTTGATTCCGACCTGCTGAGCAGTTGGGTGGAAACCACCATGATAAATGGAACCCATTGATTGGTAAGGACTCCAATTTTCATAGTTTCCATACCATATTTGGTCGAGTCATTACTTCTTTCCTCTCATCTAGTTGGGTCTGGATGACGTAAAGTGACGCCACCTTAAAAATTTCCCCAATAATTACGAACCACTTGAAAAATTCAAATTTTCCACCCGACAATCAAATTTTCATTCATTAAAGCGGGAAATAATCCAAAGAGACGCTCATTTTGCTCTAAGAAAGAAGAAATGCCACTCCATATACACACCAGAGAGTCTAATGCACATTGATGCACATGCCAGCTCAACGCCTTCATCAACATGTCTTTTCCTTCCCAGATATGCAACACCTAATAACCGAGACATAATCCAACTAAGCCAGAGGGAAAACCTCCTATTATATATGGGATACCAACCATCTCACATAGCCTATTCACTAGGGAATATATCTAGGTAGAGGTCCCCACAACAGGGCTCAACTAAAAAAGGATGAGGACAAAACAGTTGCGCAGTTGAAACAAAAAATCAACAAAAAATTGAAACAAACAGTAAGGAAAAGAAGTCTTTGGAAATAAAGGGAAACTCATGACAGTTTCAAGAAACGTGAAAGAAGTATCAAGAACCAATCCCCCTATATAAAATAAATATTTAGATCTCAACATAGGGCATCAATCGATTTTGGGAGAGAAACAACTTTCAAGAGTGCAAGATCGTTGAACAGTCTGAAGGTAATAATAGACAGATCATGAGACAGATTAGAGACTCCAAGAGATTCTATCTCTCATTTTGTATTAGTAAGTAAAACTCTTCTATGTAATTTGATCTCCATTCCTGACCATGGATCTCATCTTTATTTTGAATAAAATCCATAGGTAGCCAACCATTTCATCATGTTCATAGTATATGTGTTATGTTTGTCTTTGAATGGGATTGATTTCATTTTACATGACCAATTTCTTTCGAATGAATGTCTAATGTATTGAATAGTACTTGAAGTATTCATATTGTTTTATGTGTTCGGATTCTAGCCATCTATTGTCACAAGCTTCACAATATTAGATTCACCTCTTTATTGAACTGTTGAATTCTTATTTTTCTCAGCATGTTCTTCTTCATACCTTTGTCAAACTATCGAATTCTTAATTGCTCGACATGTTCATCTTTTCATCTCTATTAAATCACTGAATTCTTAATTTCTCAACGCGTTCATGTCCCCACAAAGATTACAAGATTTATCCCTATAGATACATTGTATATTTCTAATTGTTTCCATATACGCTTCCATCCATTCTTTCTAAATCAAGATACCTGAATACAAAGTGGGAGAATGCCTCTGGAGTTGAAAGTCTTACCTCATCTTGCCCTTTTGTCTAAAGTATCTGTAAAAAATAAAAATAAAAGTTGAAAGTTATGTTTCACATTTGAAAAGATTGAGCTCTAAACCTAAATATGAATATATTGATCTATATCATGCTCTGGCATAGTTCCAACAACAGACACATCTCAGGGGACAACAAATTGGAAAATTGGTAGAAAATTACATACATTTTCAGCAAAGAAGATGATTAATTGGTTTGGTCTTGGAGCCCATTAGGTGCATACTATGTTAGAATGAGTTACAAAGGCATGTTTCTTGATGAATTTACAAAATCTCTCTTGTCTATGTAGGATGGACGAGGATACCACACAACATATTCCATTGAATAGTCCATTTGTAAAACAATTATAGAAGGAGATATATAGTTTATCTAGAGGAGGGGGCCAATGAAATGGAAACTCACTGTCTAGTTGTTGTAAGAATTGGACAAGTGATCCTGCTCTAGAAAATCATAAATCTCTCATATGTGTCCTTGCTCAAGCATTATGGATCACTCAAAATGAAATCATGTTTGAGAGTAAATCTATCTCTTCTCTGAAAGTATTCCATATATATATATATATATACATAAAGACCTTAAATAGACTATTGCTCAAAAGACTTCCCGAATAGCCAATCCTCTGGAGGTGGATAAGTCATATGCATAGGGTATTTTGATGGGACTAGCCAAGGAAAACCAAGTTCATGTGGTGTTGGAGGTGTCTTCTATTTACTTGATGGATCAACTTTTTCATTCAAGTTATTCCTAGGATGTAGAACCAATGATTGGGTTGAAATGCATCCATACTAAGCCTTTGAAATTGGCTATGAGAAAAATTACAAAAAGTTACAAGTCACAGGTGAATCAATGTTGGTTATTGAATGGATTCAAGGGACTTTTAGACTTTAGAACCTCACTCTTAGACCCTTGTTAGAAAAAATCATCGATGTTGTTGAGTTCTTTAAGGTAATAAGCTTCAATCATGTTCACCAACAATACAAATTTGAAGTTGATGTTTTATCCAAAGCAACAATATGAGTCTAGAGTCTACAGAAAGGGTACAGTCCCCTCCAAGATCATGTATGATGATAGCATATAGGCCCAAATTCTTTTTATTTTTTGCATTTCTATTTGTTTTTTTTATCATCTTTGAAAGTAGGTGACATTTTTTCTATGGGATATGTTTCGAAGTATCCAAGGATGAAAATATTCAAATGATGTAAGGCAAGAGCAAATTTTAATTTGAACCTTTTGGAGATAGGCAAGATCTAATAGACAAATCATTCATATTGTTTAGTAGACAATTTATTTGTTTTCTACTGCTATGCACATGCTGAATGTAACTTTGTTTTTCATCTGTTACAAAAATTTCCCTTGAAAATTTAAATTTAAAAAGAAAAATGTAGCTTAATGTGTTCCATGACTAAAAATTGATTCTGGATATTTTGTAATGAACATAATTAATTTTAATATATAATAATAAGCCTAATAAGTAATAATAAATTAACTAGTGACCTTTCAATGGTATTTATAACTTCACTAATGCTTGTATCAAACATCAAAATCCTTATAACAATTATATTTTAACTTGATGAATTTCTCTATTTTATCATCTAAGATGGATATTTTCTTAGTTATTGAAGAGCTTGAACATTGGTATCAGAACTTCTCCAATCCCAACCTTTGGCAATGAACTTTCATTAGAGCCTTTCTAATCCTGACCTTTGACCATATATTTTATTAGATCCAATTTGAACCCAACCTTTGGCCACACATTTATCATTGTCTTTCTAATCCCAATTATTGGCCATATTGATTTTCTAGATCTGGTAAAAAATTCAACCTTTGGCCATTTCACCCTTCGATACACCCTTCGATATACGCCAAGTACTCAAGGTGACTTGGTGGGTACGTGAAGGAGCTCGATATACCGATAAGTACGTGGAAGACTATAATACCCCCGGGATACAATGCTGGCAAATAACGACAGCTGCCACGCTTAACGACACTGGAACACGTCTCTAACTTACACACAAGTTGCTAAAAATTTTACCCTAGTCTACCGTTAATTTTATTTGGACGGTTATGTGAATGTATGAGGTGAGTACATAATCGGAAACATAATGCAGGTCCTAGCTACATGCAAAAAGTATGCTTTTCTTTCGATGAATGCTACCTATGGGAAGGAGAATTTTTTTTAATGACTTTACCAAAGCAATGCAATGTGACACAATCCCAAATCTATGAAAAATGATAATGAAGTATTCTTTTCCTTTTCAGCGAAACACGAAAATTAACACAACGCTACTAAACCAAATCAAGACACATTTTTCTTTTTCTTTTATCTTTTCAAAACGGAAATGATGCTAAGTAATGAAAAGAGAGACTTTTTCTAAGTAGAAACATGCAAGCTTTTCACTTTCACTATGATGACCTAAAAGCATAAAAAATCAAAAGATACGATGCAACTTTCCAAGCATGGAATCACTTTCGCAAAACTTGATGTCTATTCGATTTTTTTTCAAGAAGATGAGTAGCCCATAATTCATGAAAAAACACAAACAATGCAATTTCTTTTCAACTTTCCAAAAGATTCATAAATGGAACATTCCAATGCATGTACAATTCTTCAAATGATCTTGAAAAATAATGGAAATAAAGTATTTTCGATCTTTCAACGGATGCATCAAAATAACAATTTGATAACAACTATGCTTTTAAACATGAATACTGAACTGAAAAGATTACTTGCGGCATTCTAACAACTCATAAAATCTCAAGAGAAAGCGAGCACTCAATAGACTGAAAGTACACACAAACACTCAAATTCAAATAGTAACAAGCAGCAGTAAGACAAGCAAAGCTCACAAAATGAATGCAAATGAGGTCTGGAAACTGATCTAATACACTTGACCAGATCAAGCAAGGAGAGGAGGGAAAGCAAGGGTGAGCGGATGCAGGTGGGGGAAACCAAAGTGTCCACCACTACCAAATCTCAGACTTGTTCAATGTGGAACCCAAAAAAACTCCAAACAAAACCAAACAACTCAATCACACAAATCAAAGAGAGATCTCTAACTGGATCATACAGTACAGAGGGAGTCTGCACACAAACCAAAATCACAACAGAACTGGAGAGGGCATGCCTGTATGGAAAAAAATGACAGATCGACGCACTATGTGTTTGCACACAATGCGATGTCGCAGTTCACCAATGCGGGGAGTGTGACGATGTCGCAGAATACCGATGGAAGGGTTGCGACGACTGACTAACAGGCAAAGAACGAAGACCAAAAAACACACAATGTCGCTCTGTTAACCTTAAAAAGGTGCGACAGGAGAGATCTAAGTTCAAACATAAGCCAAAAATACAAGTAATGAGCAATAGACAGGTTTGAAAATGAGTTATGCAAACTCAGAGGAAGGTAATCAGACTCTTCAAAGTGAAGATCTGATGGTGAAACTACCTCAAGAAGAAAAAGACAAATAAGATGGCTTGGCAAGAGATCAACTGAACATAACATTCAAATGACAACTATAAAACAATGTTCTCCCCAGTATGGTCGCCAGATTTGTTTGACGGACAATATACCGAGAGCGGACTCAAGGCCTGATATCCCTAGCTTAACATAAGTCTAGAACAAATAGGATAGAACACAAAATACTTTCCTAGATCAAATAGAAATGCAAGTAGAAGGATAGATCGTTTACCTTGAATTTGTAGATCCCTTTCTCCTTCGTTGATCCAATGCTCCAGCGCTGCCAGATCTTGAGCGGCTATACCTTGTTGAACATATAATAGACCAAGAATAGTGAAAGCATATATTTCATATGATAGATCTAAGTTAACAGTTAAGGAGGAAAACTCTAAACATCATCAATGCGACAACATTTATGGAAAGCAATTGTATTAACTGTATTGAAAAGTGGAGAGTACAATAGAAAAGAGGATTACAACCATTTCCTTAACATTGCAAGCTCCTTCTGACAAGCCATGCCAAATATCCTAGAGAGAAGTAGATGTCTCCCAAGCTAGAGTGCTAATCTACCAAGCTAAAATCACCAGCATAAGAGTACCATAGACTTCCTCCCCTTGGAGAGAGGTAGAGCTTCATTTATTTAGAGCTAAGTGGACAGGATATGGATAGGATCGGTTGAGATATGATAGGAGAGAGATAGGGGATCTTCCCAAGAGGTGAGGATCCGAGAGCCAACTCTCACAAGAGATTAGGTATGAGGATCCAAGTCGGTAGGCTTCGAGAAGGAGCTTGAAGAAGCTATTTTTACCCATTAACTGACTTCGTCGCACCCTGTAATGGAGCAAGGTGCGACGTCGCAAGTTGCATGAGTGCAGCCTGCGACGACCTCTCAAAACCTAGCAAAGGTGAAATGATATCCTTTCTAGGTGAATGACTTAGCCAATGGAACTTCAGGGGTGTATACACTAAATCTCATGATGGTAGGATTTTAGGTGTAACATTCTTCACTGGAATATTCATCTTCTCTAGTCTTCTTTTCATCATCATGTTCATCGTCTTTGGCTGCATGGGCATGAAATGTTTTATTTTGATTCTTGAGTTGTTCAGCTCTGAGAGGACAATTTCTTGCAATGTGTCCCATCTTGTGACAAGCAAAACATTCAAAGGAAGAGAAGTCTCTCTTGATCCTTTTGTTCTTTTGAAATCTTTGAGATATTCTAGGAGGATGTTTATGAGAATGTTCATGATTCTTCTTTTTGTTCTTTCCTTTGGCACGAGATTCCAAGGCTTGGTCTTCATTCATTTAACTTGTCTTCTCTAACTGCTATCCTTTGTTCTTATTGTACACACTCTTCCCATAGTTGTCCGAACTTGATCAATTTCTCTCTAGAACATATACCACGAACGAAGGGTTCCCAATCCATTGGAATACCATTCAAGGCGGTCATCACAACTTCTTCATCTTCTACCATATCACCAATAGCTTCTAATTGTTCTTTGATATGTGACACTCTAGTGAAGTATGACTGCATAGTTTATGACTTCTGAATCTTCACCCTTGAGTTGATTTCTCAAGGTCATCTTTTTGTTGATGTTCTTTCCTTCAAATAGATTGGACAAGGCATCAAACATTTGCTCTGGGGTCTTCTTTGAAGACACTTGAGGAATCAAGTGATCTTTAATAGAGTCAGTTCTGATTCTCTTGGCCTTGATCATAGTTTTCTTTTGTTTTGCTTTAGCCTCATCTCCTTCTGGTTCTGCAAATTCCTCCTTTATGAATCCTTCTAGGTCATGTTCTTCAAGAATGAGCATGACTCTATATTTTCATGCCTTGAAGTTCTTAGCTCCTTCAAGTTTCTCATCAAGCTTGGTAGTGTTTGTCATTTTGATAATATGAGAACCTCAAATGGAAATAGAATAGAGATAATACTTACCATAGAAAATGCTTCTCCAAGAATTGCTTTTGACTTGACCTGGGGTTTGATGGATAAACCCTAATTTTTCAACTTCAAAATCTTGGGAAACTAATTGGAGGAAAAGACGCGCCTCCACAAGGCGAGTTAGAAAAAATATTCCTTTTTACAGATCCGTGAGCAGATCCTCCAAAACATTGATGCCCTAGTTCTTCAGGCTGTAGTGGAGCACCCAAAAATGAAAATTATCGGAATTGAATATTGCTTCAACATAAAGATGCATCCTAGCGAGGCGAGTTGGATCCACCCTCTTTTTCAGTTGATCAGTGGAGAGAGATCCCAGAAATAGAAACCATTAGAGAGATTTTGAGGTCAAAAAAGGGCCTCCTAAGAGATGTACTACAAAAATATGAGATATATTAAAATATTATGAATTGGGGGTTTTATGGGGTAGGTATATATGACAAGTCACCTCCCACACTATTTTCTATGCACAATATAAATAACCATGGTTGAGTTACTTTTCAAAATTCACTAGAAATAAAATTAATAAAATAAGACTACATTGATGTGACTAAAATTTATTGTAAATTCCCAAAAATGTATTGTCCTTTAACATTTATTTGTTTTGAACTTGCAAATGAAATTAAATAATAAAAACCATTTTTAAGAGTTTTTTTTAATTTTATGTTGACTTTTTATATTTAGTACTTTTCTCATGAATTTAATAATGTAATTTAATTGAGAATTTATTTACATGTAAAATGTCAATAATATTATTATAATCCACATTGCATTATTATTATTATTATTATTATTTATTAAATCTATTATTATTCTTTATTAGTTTGACATTATGTTATTAAATAGAATGGAGTGAATATATAATTTAAAATTAAAAACATAAAAATGATAATATATTATTTTATAAAAAAATGTGAAAGGACTTTCTTTATGAATTAAGAGTACTTCATTTGGAAATGACAATAATATTATTTTATGTGAAAGTGTAAAAAGACATTCATTATGAGTACTTTACTTGAAAATGACAATAATATTATTTTATGAAAAGACTATCATTATGAGTACTTGACTTTATGACTTAAAAGTACTTACACCACTACCTTGGTTAACTATGTGTTTTCATCCACCATAGAAAATTTGACAAATAAGCATTCTTAACTCATGCAATGCCACCTCACCAAGGGGGATGATGTCATCTACTAGAATGTGATTGGTTGTATTTTATAGTACATTTTCTTTGTTTTGAGGCCCTTTTTTGACCTCAAAATTTCTCTAATGCCTAGATACTGCAGTTGTAACAGTTGCACAATGTTTTTTTCAGGTCCGCTCTGATACCATGTTAAGTTTTTACTATGTTTAGCATAATAACATTAAACAACAGGATCACTGAAAGAAAGAAAAGCACAACAACACAAGAAAAAAATATTTCTCTTGGGGAAACCACAAGGGAGAAAACCCCAACAAAACTTTCTCAATATAGAATTCACCAATACAAGATAAAACCCAAAGAAAAAAACAACTACTTCTCTCCAGGGAGCTTCTCTCTCTCTCTCTCTCTCTCTCTCTCTCTCTTATGCGAAATTGCTCAAGTGAGTGAGTGATCCAAATGACAAAATCAACCTCTTTATTTATATTGTTCAATTGGGTGACTTTTTACCCCAACTGGGATGACCTCTCCTAATTTATCGGGCCAACCTCTCAATTACGTAACAAAACATCTTTTCTTTTTCTCTGTATTCTTCTAGGTCGACACAAGTTCTAGGGTTTACATTGACTCTTTAAATGACTCTTACTTGACCAATTACATCAATGACATCTCCGAAAGGAGGAATAATAATAATACAATAAACAAATACAATTAGAATATCTTCCATAGTTACATTTATTTAACAACTTCTACTTGCTTCACTTGTGAGGATGAGCTCTCATGCCACTATGAATTTGTGGACACTTTCTGCTCCGTGGGTTTCCAAATAAATGAGCTCTTCATTGCTAAAATCATTTGCTTCTTGTCATGGTAGGAACTCTCTACTGTTAGGATGAATTAATTCTTGTCATGGAATAAATTCTTTATTGTTTGTAGGTGCTAATCAACACTTTGTCTATGTAACACCGTCAAATGTATGAACTCCTTGGTGTGAAATCAGAACCACCTGTGACATTCTACATGCGCCAACACAAACACATGTATGGATGTAGGTGACATCATCATCAACAGTATACAGTGGTGGTATCTCCCAAAATTCAATGCCATAACCCAACATTCTCCACCATGATCATAGTTGCTGCTCCACACAAGTCTCAGGAATGCAATCAACTATTCACCAAAAAAAACGAACATATTGAGCAATGGTTAATTCATCCACTGTCATGGAGTTCCAAGGAACCCCCAAGGTCATTGAACTATGTGAACCAACCTCTGAAACATCCACAATAAAGGAATAATCTTTTGCAAGATGGAAGGAAACAATAATTGAAATGGAGTTGATCTTGATGTCTGCATCAATCTGCTATCCTCACCGATAGTGATGCAAGCCTCCTCTATTGCTTTAGCACCTTAGACAACTATTACGCCTTGGGCTAGAGATGCAGGAAAATATTCATCTCCGTCATTCTTCACTCTCCACACTCTTCTCTTTATAGTGCAGTTTTTGGGGTGAAGCTCTAGTCTGATGAATTCTCCAACACCTTGCTTCCCAATGTCCACTTAGCTTACAATGGTGGAAAAATTTCTTGAACTTAGTTGGAATACTTAGCTTCCCTTCCTTCTCCATTTTCCTTGACTTTGTTGATGGTTTGGAGAATCCACTCTTTCCATCCTTCCTTTGAAAGGGATATGGCTTGTTGCACATGGCTTACTTCTCCCAACAAGAATTCACACAATGGCCTTTCTTTCCACAAAATGAAAATGGTTATGAATACCGATAGTTAACAGCTCTATGGTCTTTCTTCTTGCAACAATGAAAAATCGGGGATGCCTTGCTTGATGTATACCTCTTGGTATTATTGCTCTTTTTATGGCTGATTGGTTTGCCACTTCTTCTAAATTCTAGTGGAGGATGATTCTTAAAGATCTTGTCATCACTCCCTTCTTCAATATGTCACAAGAATGTTGAGGAGGTATTGGGTTGCTACCTTCGTTTGCTGCTCTTTCTTATGATGAGCTATCCAACTCTGTCACATCTTGTTCCTTCACAAAAATGATCTCATTGGACATATAATTTTCCATTCTTCCATTGAATCCTAGGCCTTCATGCTTGGCCCACGGTGTAGCTACAATGGGGCTTGAGATGCATTGTCTTCTCTTGCCAAGTCCTTATCCATCGTTCCCACCTTCCTTAAGAGTTTGGAACTAATTCCTCTGGTATGCTTTTCAAATTCACCAACATGCTCTTGCAAAATTTCCAAACAAGGTGAACTTACCTCGGTGGTCTCACTCATTTTGCTAGCTTCAACAATGGTAATGGTAGGTGGCTTTGCTCCGTAGTCCCTTTTGATAATTGCTTGTAGTTTTGTCAAGGCTTCCTCCTTCTCTGCCAACTCTGGCTGCAACTGTGAGCATCATTTGAGTAAGCCTATATTCTTTCCAACTATCCAATTGAATGACCTTCTCACCAAGTTGCACTCTATGCTTGTCTCAATATGTCATGGTTGCGGTGAGGGTGTCTTGGTGTTCTTCAAACTTCTTCTCTAGAAATGACAAAAAATTGGAAGGGCTCTCAAGGTGATTCTCAATCTCTATCATCCTCTTGTTGAACATTTGGACGTGCTCCTTCAAGTGCTCATTCTCTTCTTGAAGCTAAGTATTGGTAGCCTTCAAGTCCTCCAACCTCTCCTTGTTTTCTTTTTCCATGTTAAGGTCTGCACTGTTCTCTTCAAAGATCTGACATGTGGAATTTTTTTTCCCAATTCCTTTTCTCTTTCTCTCCAATAATTTCTTTTTTATTGGATCCGCCTATAGATTTCTCAGATATTTTCTAGCTTTTCTCTCTTCAAGGATTTTCCCATGGTGAAATATTATTTCTTCTCCAAATACTAGAATTTGTGTCATGGATAAGGATATAATGACTAAATTGGCCCGACAACTAGTCAGAGTTTTATGTGTGGTAGCGGAGTGCCCATAGTGGGGTTGCATACAAGTGATTTTAGAAGAAGTCTCGATAGAGATCCCTGGTGGAGAATGATCGTGTGCATATGAAAATACGACATGTGGACATATTTGATTAGTCATTGCAAGCTCGCAGTGGAGTTTAAAACAAGCACACCTAAGGGAAGTGCCAATGGAGGAACCCCATTATGATGATAAATGGAAGTAACCAACTGGTCATCAAGAGCCTGCAATGGAGTTAAAAACAACCACGCCTAAAGGAAGGGACAACAGAGGAATACCACATTGATGACAAGTGACAATAATCGATTGGTCATCGGGATCCTGCAACAGATTTGAAAACAATCATGCCTAAGGTAAGGGATGACAGAGGAACCTTGTCATAATGACAGGTGGCAATAACTGATTGGTCATCAAGATCCCACAACAGAGTCTAAAACAAACATACCTAATGGAAGGGCCAATGGACAAACCTTGTTGTGATGCCAAGTGGTAGCAGTCGATTGGTCATCAAGAGCCCATAGTGGAGTTGAAAACAAGCATGCCTAAGGGAAGGGTCAATAGAGGAAACCCATCGTGATGACAAGTGGAAGCCACCGATTGGTCATTGGGAGCCCACAATAGAGTTGAAAACATGTTGTTCATTTTGAATCCTTGACATAGAAGTCCAATGGAGTGACAAGTGGGAGAACTAGAGTGGTTGTTGTTTTTTGATATCGAAGGTAGCAATAGTGGAAAGCAAGAGGAGGCCTGAAAGATGAATTTCAACAGTGTATCAAAGATTGACACAGGAAGCAATATAGTGGAGTATCAGATTCCACTAGCGGAATTGTTGGAAGATGATGGTTGGGTAGGGTCCAATGGAAAGCCCCGAGAGGACAGGTGGCAGAGAATCATAGTTAGATTCTCGTTGTGTGCATTGAAGCACAATTTATGAAAGGAAGAAAGGAAATAATGACAATTAGTCACAGTGTTAAACTTGGTAGTAGTTTGGGGCTTCGTTTCGAAGGCTAATATAGAGGTGCAATTTTTGAACACAGATGGTAAATCCAGATGGACCAATCAAATGATAGTAATTTGCCGACGCTTTAATTTCCATGTTTGTAGCTAAGACCAAGGGTCGGGCATAGATGCTCCAAACCTGATGATGAACATATCTCCAATAGATAAACAAGATCGATGGCTAAGAAAAATGGCGCATCGCCAAGGTGCATGAGCCTTGATTCCGACCTGCTGAGCAGTTGGGTGGAAACCACCATGATAAATGGAACCCATTGATTGGTAAGGACTCCAATTTTCATAGTTTCCATACCATATTTGGTCGAGTCATTACTTCTTTCCTCTCATCTAGTTGGGTCTGGATGACGTAAAGTGACGCCACCTTAAAAATTTCCCCAATAATTACGAACCACTTGAAAAATTCAAATTTTCCACCCGACAATCAAATTTTCATTCATTAAAGCGGGAAATAATCCAAAGAGACGCTCATTTTGCTCTAAGAAAGAAGAAATGCCACTCCATATACACACCAGAGAGTCTAATGCACATTGATGCACATGCCAGCTCAACGCCTTCATCAACATGTCTTTTCCTTCCCAGATATGCAACACCTAATAACCGAGACATAATCCAACTAAGCCAGAGGGAAAACCTCCTATTATATATGGGATACCAACCATCTCACATAGCCTATTCACTAGGGAATATATCTAGGTAGAGGTCCCCACAACAGGGCTCAACTAAAAAAGGATGAGGACAAAACAGTTGCGCAGTTGAAACAAAAAATCAACAAAAAATTGAAACAAACAGTAAGGAAAAGAAGTCTTTGGAAATAAAGGGAAACTCATGACAGTTTCAAGAAACGTGAAAGAAGTATCAAGAACCAATCCCCCTATATAAAATAAATATTTAGATCTCAACATAGGGCATCAATCGATTTTGGGAGAGAAACAACTTTCAAGAGTGCAAGATCGTTGAACAGTCTGAAGGTAATAATAGACAGATCATGAGACAGATTAGAGACTCCAAGAGATTCTATCTCTCATTTTGTATTAGTAAGTAAAACTCTTCTATGTAATTTGATCTCCATTCCTGACCATGGATCTCATCTTTATTTTGAATAAAATCCATAGGTAGCCAACCATTTCATCATGTTCATAGTATATGTGTTATGTTTGTCTTTGAATGGGATTGATTTCATTTTACATGACCAATTTCTTTCGAATGAATGTCTAATGTATTGAATAGTACTTGAAGTATTCATATTGTTTTATGTGTTCGGATTCTAGCCATCTATTGTCACAAGCTTCACAATATTAGATTCACCTCTTTATTGAACTGTTGAATTCTTATTTTTCTCAGCATGTTCTTCTTCATACCTTTGTCAAACTATCGAATTCTTAATTGCTCGACATGTTCATCTTTTCATCTCTATTAAATCACTGAATTCTTAATTTCTCAACGCGTTCATGTCCCCACAAAGATTACAAGATTTATCCCTATAGATACATTGTATATTTCTAATTGTTTCCATATACGCTTCCATCCATTCTTTCTAAATCAAGATACCTGAATACAAAGTGGGAGAATGCCTCTGGAGTTGAAAGTCTTACCTCATCTTGCCCTTTTGTCTAAAGTATCTGTAAAAAATAAAAATAAAAGTTGAAAGTTATGTTTCACATTTGAAAAGATTGAGCTCTAAACCTAAATATGAATATATTGATCTATATCATGCTCTGGCATAGTTCCAACAACAGACACATCTCAGGGGACAACAAATTGGAAAATTGGTAGAAAATTACATACATTTTCAGCAAAGAAGATGATTAATTGGTTTGGTCTTGGAGCCCATTAGGTGCATACTATGTTAGAATGAGTTACAAAGGCATGTTTCTTGATGAATTTACAAAATCTCTCTTGTCTATGTAGGATGGACGAGGATACCACACAACATATTCCATTGAATAGTCCATTTGTAAAACAATTATAGAAGGAGATATATAGTTTATCTAGAGGAGGGGGCCAATGAAATGGAAACTCACTGTCTAGTTGTTGTAAGAATTGGACAAGTGATCCTGCTCTAGAAAATCATAAATCTCTCATATGTGTCCTTGCTCAAGCATTATGGATCACTCAAAATGAAATCATGTTTGAGAGTAAATCTATCTCTTCTCTGAAAGTATTCCATATATATATATATATATACATAAAGACCTTAAATAGACTATTGCTCAAAAGACTTCCCGAATAGCCAATCCTCTGGAGGTGGATAAGTCATATGCATAGGGTATTTTGATGGGACTAGCCAAGGAAAACCAAGTTCATGTGGTGTTGGAGGTGTCTTCTATTTACTTGATGGATCAACTTTTTCATTCAAGTTATTCCTAGGATGTAGAACCAATGATTGGGTTGAAATGCATCCATACTAAGCCTTTGAAATTGGCTATGAGAAAAATTACAAAAAGTTACAAGTCACAGGTGAATCAATGTTGGTTATTGAATGGATTCAAGGGACTTTTAGACTTTAGAACCTCACTCTTAGACCCTTGTTAGAAAAAATCATCGATGTTGTTGAGTTCTTTAAGGTAATAAGCTTCAATCATGTTCACCAACAATACAAATTTGAAGTTGATGTTTTATCCAAAGCAACAATATGAGTCTAGAGTCTACAGAAAGGGTACAGTCCCCTCCAAGATCATGTATGATGATAGCATATAGGCCCAAATTCTTTTTATTTTTTGCATTTCTATTTGTTTTTTTTATCATCTTTGAAAGTAGGTGACATTTTTTCTATGGGATATGTTTCGAAGTATCCAAGGATGAAAATATTCAAATGATGTAAGGCAAGAGCAAATTTTAATTTGAACCTTTTGGAGATAGGCAAGATCTAATAGACAAATCATTCATATTGTTTAGTAGACAATTTATTTGTTTTCTACTGCTATGCACATGCTGAATGTAACTTTGTTTTTCATCTGTTACAAAAATTTCCCTTGAAAATTTAAATTTAAAAAGAAAAATGTAGCTTAATGTGTTCCATGACTAAAAATTGATTCTGGATATTTTGTAATGAACATAATTAATTTTAATATATAATAATAAGCCTAATAAGTAATAATAAATTAACTAGTGACCTTTCAATGGTATTTATAACTTCACTAATGCTTGTATCAAACATCAAAATCCTTATAACAATTATATTTTAACTTGATGAATTTCTCTATTTTATCATCTAAGATGGATATTTTCTTAGTTATTGAAGAGCTTGAACATTGGTATCAGAACTTCTCCAATCCCAACCTTTGGCAATGAACTTTCATTAGAGCCTTTCTAATCCTGACCTTTGACCATATATTTTATTAGATCCAATTTGAACCCAACCTTTGGCCACACATTTATCATTGTCTTTCTAATCCCAATTATTGGCCATATTGATTTTCTAGATCTGGTAAAAAATTCAACCTTTGGCCATTTCATTTCAGCAATTACCTTTGGCTTGTGGCCACATTTTTCTTTCAATCACATCATCAAAGAAATTAGTATATCGTTATGCTTCCACTACCAACAATTGTAAGCATATAAAATCAAAAGAAATAATAAAAAAAATGTTCTACTAACAAATGTTAAAATACAAATTAAAAAATAAAATTAGGGAAAGAATCACTAAGAATCACTACAAAAGAGGGAAACAAATATTTGCAATAACGATACTTAGTAAAGCGACAATGATAGTGGGGAACACCACTCTATAAGCTTGTCAATGACACATTTCCATCCCAAGGAAGAAGCTTTGTGATGATAGAAGCAACTAGAGACTCAGGGTTGAAGAACCCTATTGATTGAATAAATCATAGGTACAAACACATGAAAACTAAGAACTAAGGACAAACATATCACAACTAATAGCTACCAATCTACCTCAATCAAGCAATGGCATCAAAAGGTTAAGAACATAACAAATTAATATCATTGTAGTCATTTGAAAATATATTAAATCTAGAGGCTTACAAGACAATTTCATAACATTAGTAACAACCTTAAATTGTGGGTGTTTTCTAGATTACTCTGACCCCCATACTAGATTAATCACCTTATCTCTCACTAGTGACAAAATATAAATAAATTCCTACTAAAGCCATTTTATGGACCTTCACTTTGTATAATTGCCCCGCCTTAGGCCTTAGGCAATACAAAACACATCAATGGTTTTCAACGCACACATTAAAACAAAAACAATATTAGTCATAAGGGAAGTGTTTTGCCATTTTGCAATTTCACACGAAAAGGTATCTGTGAAATAAACAAGTTTCCATCACATTTTTCAAACGTGAAGCCACTACGAAGGAAATTTGGCCCTAAAACTCATGTGCCTCCATTGACTCACAATTCTTGATTCCATTTGTCATTGAGTCACATTGGCCAAGGTTGTTATGACTCTCCCTAGGGGTGTAATGGGGTTCCAAGGGCCCATCATTAGAGTAACAATGGATGCCATTTATTGTAACGTTGATTAAGTTTACCATGTTTGTTATTATTAAATAAGACCCACTATGGTATTTATTAGTGAGTAAATGTAAGGGGGCCTCATTAAAGAAGGTCCACTAGGTAGCTAGGAGGTTGTTATGTTTAGAGTTGTATTGTGATCTATAAACAAGGATGGAGCCCTTCTTATTAGTAGTGTCTGGAAGAATATTGTAATTGGATCTTAGCTCATAGGAGGTTCTTATCAATATTATTAGTAGTGAATAATATTGATTCCTTCCATGCAAGGATAAACTATACGACGTTGCTCTACATCAAGGGTTTTTATATTTATAAAGTGTGGAGGTTTTCTGATATATCTTTTGTGATTTCATTTTCAAATCTAAGGTACACTACAATTGGTGTCAAAGCACTTTTTAGGGCCAAAAACAAATATTTTTTCCTCTCATTTTGCAGGTTTTCAAAGAGAAAAAGGAGAGCCATGACACTTAGATCCATTTATGAGTAGTTTTTGGAAGAGTTTCCAGAAATTGATTACAAATGAGAGTTCCTATAAAAAAATACATGATTTCGAAAAGAAAATCACTCAAATCAAAGTTTGGCTGAGTTATTTCCATTTGAAATCTATTATTTTTTAGGGTTTTTGGTGACAACCATAGGGAATGCATAATACATAACCTTTGATAGGGTAATTAGATTGCAACTAGATCAATACCATTGGAGAGAGAATTTCAAGGGCTTTCATATGGCATATTATATGACATATTTCCAACCAATATCCAACACGCTACAACCCTTCCAAAATTTCATCCTCAAACCCTCACATAATTAAAGAATGTAAAGATGGTGGAACATGCCTTGGGAGGGTATTATGTTTGTGACACAGGTTTTGCAAACTATGCATGCAAACTCAAAAGCTATGCATGAAAATATGAAATATATGCAACAAACAATGAGTAAATTTCAAGAGGATTTTTTTAAATTTAAGGAGTTTTTTTTTAAATTGAAGAAGGCTTGTGTTACTGATCCCACATATTCTTTCATCATTGAAGAGTATAACCAAGAAAGGAATGCATGGTATGATTTATAAGATGCAACTGAAGATTGGTACATGGATATTTGTAATTTTTGGGAAGACTACTTCCATCTTTTTGACGAATCTTCTCCATCACATGGAGAGAAACTTGTGGAGGAAAGACAACATAGAGTGGTTCCTACCGATTCCAGTTTGCTTCTTCTACATTGGTAGAGTTCCTTTTATATCCATCCTTTTAGTAGTCTACAAAGGATCTATTTGTTGTGGATGTTTATACTTATTTAGATCCACATGACCATCATGGGATGTGGAGAAACACTCAAGGGCTTCTGGAGCTTAGGAGTAATCGATGGGGTGTCAATTGGAGCACATGGACATTGGACCTAAGTTTATGGCTAAGTACCTTGGACTACTTCACCATGGCCGTTACCACTTGTACATGGGACCCATGCTTAAGATGGAGCTTGTTGCACTACGTCAGTATGGTGGCTAACACTTGTGCATGGGACCCTAGTTCCTTAACCTACTTTAGCATAGAGGTCAACATTTGTCCATGGGACCCTGGTTTATGGTCGTACATTTTCACATCAAGAGTTAAGGACAATGCTTTCCTAACGGGGGAAAAGTATTATGACCCTCCCTATTGGTGTAATGTGGGGTTGAAGGGCGGGCCTCTTAGAGTAATCGTGGATGTTATTTAGTGTAAAGTGGACTAGATCCACTATGTTATTACTGAAGAAGGCCCACTATGGTAGTTATTAGTGAATAAATGTAATGGGGCATCATTAAAGAAGGTCCAATAAATAGTTAGGAGGTTGTTATGGTTAGACTTGTATTGTGATCTATAAACAAGGACAAGTCCTTATAAGTCACGCTTAAAAGAATAATGTAATTGAAACTCAGCTCATAGGAAGTTGTCCCCTTGAAGAGGCAAGTGAACAGAAATGGATTCCTTCCATAAAACGGTCAACCGTATGGTGTCACCTTACCTTAAGGGTTTTTATATTAATAAAATGTGTAGGATTTCTGATATCTCTTTTGTGATTTCACTTTCAAATCTAAGGTACACTACAAAGGTAACCCAACACCACAATTCCACTAGAAAGAAGGCAACATTGTGGCTACTCTAGGGTCAATGAGAAAAATTCAAACAAGTTAAATAATTTACACCTTATTATATCCAAGATAAAACATTTATTAAATATGGCTTCATTCAAATCAATTTGTAAAATAAATGTATATTTAAATAGTACTAAAGGTATAGTAAGTAAAATATTAAGTTCACATAATAAAACCATTAAAGCACAAAAAAGCATTGAAAAAATCTTTCAAATACATAAAATATAATAATAATACTATTAATTTCACATACATTGAAAGGCATCATATTCATCATCATCAATTATATTTTATTGTTATAGATTTCTCTATTTTACCCTATTTAAAATGAATACTTTCTTAGTTATGAAAGAGAGTTTGTACAATTTTACTCTATAATATGTGTAGTTCTATCAAACATCATATTCATTATTTATCAACTATATTGTATTTTTATAAATGTCTTCCTTATTCTCTTTAAATTGAACATTTTCTTAATCATTAAAGATGTAGTTCATAACAATTTGACATGCCATTTAAATTAATTTATATTTGACATGTATATTCTCATTATTAATATTATTGAAAATGAAACTGCAATTGATATCCATTTCTCAACATATCATGTTAACAATAGTATGCTTAAATGCGCACATATATTTGTGTTCCTTTATTCTCCCAATAGTTGTTTCATTTGCTCTACCTACAATTTTTCTTCTTAATAAATTCTTCTACTTAATAACTAATGTTGAACACAATTCTTTTTCTTTATAAGTTCTTTTACTTAACGACTAATGTTGAACAAATATAACATTTAAATATAGCTTGTTATACACTACACCTCTTCCACAATTCTTCTCATTATTTTAAGCAAAAGTAAAGACAAAACCATGTACAATGAGATGTTTACAATAAATCATATTGAATAAATGATGCACATACAATAGTTTTCAATATAAGTTGTGCCTTACTTACATTGTTAATAAAAAACCACTTTTAACCATAACATTCAAATACAATATATTAATCATTTTGTAAATACATATACATTGTTAGCATGCTTAATTGTAACAAACAAGCTTAGTAAAAGTCATTAATGATATGTGATCTTCTAGTTAAAATTGCGCTTTAGAAAATTATAAGTTTGAAAAAAAGCATTTGTGATTTGTTAGAAATTTTGTCTTGTTTGTGCAAAAACCACTTTTAACCATAACATTCAAATACAATATATTAATCATTTTGTAAATACATATACATTATTAGCATGCTTAATTGTAACAAACAAGCTTCGTAAAAGTCATTAATGATATGTGATCTTCTAGTTAAAATTGCGCTTTAGAAAATTATAAGTTCGAAAAAAAGCATTTGTGATTTGTTGGAAATTGTCTTGTTTGTGCAATAAAACCTTCTATCTATGCATCCATCTAGGATTTTAAAGATAGGGATGTAAGATGAGCCATGTGGGATGGTGAGGAGTAATGCACACTTAAAAGAGAACTCAACAATTTATATATATAGTCTTGTATCATGTCAACTACTTAATAAAATATTACTTATGCATGTGTGTTTATGTATGTATCAACATAAAAATAAAAGGCTTTGCCATATTATTATTACATTTTTTTTTATGAATAGTCATATTATAATTCAATAACGAGATTTATTATACCAAATAGTTATACAAACATGACTAAATACATTTACCACTAATAGATGGATGTTGTTATGTAGAACCATCTATAAATAAATCCTTAAATAAAGATGAAATTATCCTATTATCAAAAGAAAGATAAAACATATAAGGATAGATTGTCACTTTGATCAACCTAGCCTTTATTGTCTAGGTACACTTTCTGAATATGGCATGTTTAGCATACATGTGCATTACATTAGTTTATTTATTTATAAATACAAATAAGCTTATAAGGTCGCATTTCCTTTATGTTCATCAGGTACTCATACCTTGTCTTTTCACCTTTGCTTTGGTATTTTATACCAATATTTTCACATATATTTGGGAAAATTCTATATAAGTTCCTAAAAAGAAATTTTGCGTCTTTTGACAAATTGGGTCTTAACAATTACACACAAGGTTTAAGTGAAACATTATTCCATAAGAAAAAAATGACTATTTTTTGTACTTTTTTCAAAAATTGCAATCCCATTATTTTGGTAAATTTAGATGATCCCCCCCCCCCTTTAAGTTATATTTTATTTTTTGGCACTGCTTGGGGTAAGTACAACAGATTTGACTTTTTTCCCATTGCATACCCATGAGTAGAAATACCAAACTTGAAGCTCAGGGTAGTAATCCGTGGTAGAAGATCCAAATGATAAACCACTTTTTTATCAATTACACCCTTATATGCAAATTCTAAACTATAGCTGGCCTAGATATTGACTACAACAAAACTATACTGTACAAGGATAAACCTTGAGTTGTACTTTAAATTTACTTAGTTGAAAAAAAATGAGTTTTTTTTTTTTTGTTTTCAAAATTTAGGGATAAAAGCTACACAACTACTACTCAAATCTAAAGCCTCACCTTATGGTAGTGACAACCTATATAGGGAGAAGTCTTCTCAAAGTAACGAATTATGAAAAGAAATTTTTAAAAAGAAAAAGAATCTTCTTAATTGAGTAATAAAAGCTACACAATTACTACTAAAATCTATAGCCTTTTAACTTCATTGAGAGATGTCAAGCATATAAAAGCTACACAACTACTACTAAAATCTATAGCCTTTCAACTTCATTGAGAGATGCATATTTATTGTGTAACTTCATTAAAAATCTATAGCTTTTTAACTTATTGAGCGATGCATATTTATTGTGTAACTTGATTAAAAATCTATAGCCTTTTAACTTTATTGAGAGATGTCAAGCATATAAAAGCTACACAACTACTACTAAAATCTATAGCCTTTTAACTTCATTGAGAGATGCATATTTATAATGTAACTTCATTAAAGAAAAATGAACTTGAATCCCACAAAATAAATTAAAAAATTATTACAACCTACTTTTAAAATAAAAGCTTCCTTCTCAAAAGCTGAAGTACCCTATTTAATAGTTTAGAAAAACATACGTTGTATATATCATCATCTTTTAAGTATTGCACTGGCACTAAAAGATTCTCCACCATTTTCTTGAAATTCACAATTACTTGTAAATACAAACAAGTTAAAACCCGGTACTCAATTTGTAATCAGTACTCATTACTCAATCACGTGCTTAAACAGATTTAGTGAGGTTTCACACCCTTTTCTTGGAATTCAACAATGGTTCGCTTAATCAGTACACAATTATTTGCTTAAAATGTTTCAATAGTCTCCTCTCTCTCTTGTATTACATAGAAAGAGGAAACAAAACATCACCATGCTCAGTGTCAATTATGGTCTATAATTGACTATATCAACTTTGATGAATTAAATAAAATTTGAGATAAAGAGGAAACAACGCCTACTTAAATTGCCTAGAAAACTAAGTAAAGCTTATCAAAACCTAATTTTGAATAAGAGATAAGCACAAGTCTAGCTACTGAATAGCTAAATCCACCATTAAATTACATTAAAGAACATATCCCAACTTTTATTTTATTTTATTTATATTTTGTGTGAAAAAGCATATCCTAACTGCTTTTTCTATATTTTGGGGTTATATTTTTTTCCTAGAAATTGATATGCTACGTACAACGACATAAGATGATCAGCTATTAAAACTGTCAACTACCATCAAGATGGGGCATCCAACATCCATGGGTGCCGTAACATTCAAACTAATTATTTTGTACTCTATATACATCAGCAAACATACAAATGAAAACAATAATAAAGGAACTTTGTTTGAGCATTGTCAAAAGTTGCAATTTCATTTGGTACAACCAATACTGCGAGTGTATATATATAGAGTTGAAAGATTTTGTTTCGCACATATCTTTGTTAAACATCTCATCATTGCCTTACCATCTGTGCAATCACTGGAAAATAAAGTTTATCTTGAAAGGGCATTAATATCTAATTCATTAATCATTATTTTATAGTACTCGACTTATGTGCAATCACTGGAAAATAAAGTTTATCTTGAAAGGGCATTAATATCTAATTCATTAATCATTATTTTATAGTACTCGACTTATGTGTAAGGCACCTATTCACAACAAGATCTCTATTGCATAGAAAATGTTTGAAATTAATTGACAAACAACGGTTGGCTGTTTGATGTTTTGCCAATGAGTTTAGCTGAGCACAGATTCGCTTGTTTCAATTCATAAAAATCAGCTACTTTTATTTAAAACTATGGGTTAGAAATATTGCCATCAAATTGTTATCTTATTATTCCACAAACATTCTTATATCTAGAATCACTCTCAGCTATGTTTGAATTTTGAAACGATGTTCTATCTTATAGATTGGAAGAACGTGTTCTTGTGGCATTAATTACGCCAATCTCACTCCAAAAATGTGGGAAACGAGTAAAACCATTATCCACTCAAAAGGGAATATCTGCATGATATGGGACAGGCATGCAGTTGTACAACTAAAGGCAGCAATAATCACAACTAGAAATTTAGGAAGTTAAACACCTAGAGAGGCTACTGTTTCAAAATTTACACAAGATAGGAAAACTTCGAGGGCCATACGAGAAAGAGACGTTTTTTATCTGACAATAATACTATAACTATGAAAAAAAAGACACGATCCCTCAAAACTGCATGCGTTTAAATGAAGTTAAAGAATTATGGTAGCCGAAACATGACGATATTTATGTTCGCCAAAGGATCCACACAATAGAATGAAAGTAGAACAGTTCTTTCGAAACCTTGTATGAGATCCCAATAAAAAAAACCTATAATTATTTTTGGATGAGATATAAACATCAAATGCAAATTCACTTTAGAGGGAAAGGCAACTGTTTGACAGGAAAATGCAACTCCAAGAATAATTTCTCATCTAATACCATGCTGGCAAAAAAGTTAGAAATTACAGCACAGTAAGAAAACGCACTTGTCACAAATTCCATTCAGCGCTGATGAGCAGCAAGACAAAATTGAATCCCTTTAGATGATTACAATTTGTGATTAGTGTCTTTTGGTACAAAGAGAACAATTTATCCTACAAGACTGATGGAATTGAGCCATCGGAAACTGTTTGCCCTTTCGTCAGAAACAAACAAGAAAAGCGGGATTACAAGAGCCAAGAACTATACAAAGAATAAAGAATATGATAGCCAATGGTGGAAGGATTCCTACGAAATATAACAAGTTATGATTCTGGGGTGCCCCTCATGTCAAAAGCAAGAGCTTGTACAGTTGAAGGATTGACACGCAACTGTACAATGTTAACACTGTACCCTTTCCACAAAAGAAAATCAATGGTTGTACTGAAATTCTACAAGTTTGCAGTTTGTGTATTGTTTAAGTCTGAGGGAGGTTTTACTATACTCTTGGTAGGATCAACAATCAGCATGGACTCCAATGCACGCTTAACAAAAGAACTCTGTGTAGCAATCTCCTCGAGTATAATAGATTTTGCATACTTACATGCTTGCTCATCAGAAAAAGCAAGAATCCACTTTCCATCAGGCACCCGATATGTCCTATATCTGCTGCTATTCATCCAACTATTTGAGAGTCCAAGGAGGCCATGTCTTCTGCCCGAATTCGCAGGTGTAGCCATCTTTGATGGTTTTCATCTATTTTGGGCTGTTAACAGAGAAGAAAGAAGAATTATCAGAGAAGAATTTTCAGAGAAGAAAGAAGAATTATCTATTTTGGGCTGTTAACAGAGAAGAAAGAAGAAATAATGTCAGTGAAAGCTCATTAACACAGTGGTGCTTGTATTAATAGCATGAAGAGAACTACTATATTCTTTTGAAATGGCATAATCTTTCAAGAATCAATTAAGAATCCATTAGCTCAAATTGAGGACATTGCAACTGATACTAAATGAAAACTGTATTATACTATATTTATAATTTGAGGTGTTTAATGCTTCCCTGTTTTATGGTTTTTTCTTATAAGGTGGATTGTTATTTGATATATATTATGACAATGATGCTGACGATGATGGTTATTAACTTACAATGAGACCAAATTTAGTCTATCAAACTTTAAGAAAGGTAAGGAATTACTTTGTTTGCTTTAGAATTTATTTGTGCTCACAAACCTTTTAGAGAAGTATTCCTAGATCCCTATAGTTTTGATGAGTTAAAAGTTTAGGAAGATCGGTATTGTAACTACTATGTTGAAATTGCAATCTAATGTTATTGTACGTGGGACATTCTAGGAGAAAGTGATTTTCATCTTCAACACTCTTAGTGTCACAAAGATGACAAATTCTTTCAACCCACAACATTTTAAGAATTGTCCAATGCCTTGTTTCACCGGAGCTCATGAGAGTTTGTTCTAATTTTAGTGATTTCGGTTTTCTTCTTTATGCTAGTTAAAACAAAGAGATAATCTTTGACATCTCTCTTGAAATAATGTCAGTGAAAGCTCATTAACACACTGGTGCTTGTATTTAATAGCATGAAGAAAACTACTATAGTCTTTTGAAATGGCAGAATCTTTCAAGAATCAATTAAGAATCCATTAGCTCAAATTGAGGACATTGCAACTGATACTTAATGAAAACTGTATTATACTATATTTTTCTAATGGAACAGTTGAATTGCTCACATGAAAATATAGAACAAGAAAGGAAGACCTTACAACACAAAAATATATGAATGAAGAAAAAGAACCAAATAAAGACTCAAGAGGCTCCATATAGTCAGTTTACGAAGAAAGAATTATCAAGATAGATCATCCACTTCGACTCATTATTTGTGGAGCTAATGGAGGAGTGACACTGAGAAAGAGAATTGTATTCCCATTTTGGTGGTTTTGATCATCATCAAATTAGAGAAAGAGATAAGGAACTCAAAGAATGCTACCCTATCCTAACCTAAAGAGAGAAATTAAAACAATACACAAAAAAATAACTTCCAGGGATACCAAGAACCAGTTAATGGGATTGGAAAATTTGCAAACATATAATAGTAAAGAATTAAAAAATATGCGGAGATAAATTGTTATGAAGATAAAATAGGAAATATTATATTATTTAATTATATTTAATATTAATATTATTAGGAAAATGTGCCTATGTAAAGATGCAACCTAATACAAAAGGTTACCTTAATAGCCTATAAAGGCCAAGGCCATTTTCTCATTGTAATCATCATATTTCTATTCAATACAATATATTATATATATACACAAAAGGTCACCTTAAACGCCTATAAAGGCCAAGGCCATTTTCTCATTGTAATCATCATATTTCTATTCAATACAATATATATATATATATAATTTGGCAAACCCAATTATGAAAGCTTTTACGCTTCTGCATGTAAATTGGTATTGGAGTGTAACAATTCCAATGGGAGTAGTACAAGAGATCCGTGCTATTAGAAGAATTAATACAAAGAAATAACCTTGTAGTCGAAAGGGACCATAATTGAGGGCAATGATAAGCGAAGCTCTTGAACTAATAAAAGACATAAGGGAAAGTAACAAGAGCATGATAAATATCTATTCAGGTTCGAAGGCCGAACTTAGTCCAAATGAAGAACCCATTGAAGAAGATGAGGGTACGGAAACCAAACCAAATGAGCATTTGATTGCAGTAGAAATATTCCCTCCACCGGGTAGCAGAGATGAGTCTCAAGATGAAGAATACAATGATGACGACATTAACATCGACGAAGTTCCTGAAAATGAAGAACATAACAATGAAGTAGATGATGAGACAACTATTCCAACTATACAATTAGCAGATAAAATGGAAGCCTTCGCCAACGAAAATACAGATCTGCATGAGGAGGAAGATAACCTTTTGGAGAACTTCAAAGAACTAAAAAATGAGTAAATTGACGTAGAGGATGCATAAACCCTCACTTTTACTACAAAAGAAGAGAGAGGGAAACTGGTAGACCCGTTTTACCGTTTAAAACATGAAGAAGAAAAACTCTGCAAAATTGAGGTGTTGAACGTGGAAGAAGAAATATTCGAAATGGAGAAAGTAGTGGCGTTGCAGTCAGTAACAAAGTGATGAAAAATTGTTAGAGATAGTGGTATCTCGGGATGTCCTCCATCTTCAGATGCCTTGCATGGAGGAACATTTGCAGTATAGGCATCAGGATGGGGTAGAGGTGAGATGCACTCTACCCAGTGGCATGAATCCAGCAGTGGATGCATGTGAACCTTTCGGGGTGACTTGCCTCATGCATGCAATATTTTGCGTGCACAGTTGTTAATTAAAAAGCATGCAAAAGTGATATTTTTGCATGCACTCAATTTAGGGTTTTGGTAACCCTAATCAGACTGTGAGTTATTATAAGGAGGCAGGAGGTCACCGACAAAAGTTACTCAGTAGACTTATTAGAGAGAGATAAATTTGAGAGAGGGGGGCGACTTGTGCATGTAGAGAGGGCGACTTTTTGAGAGAGGAAGGTGCATCTGCAGGGAGGGAGAGTGAGGGATCTGAGATAGATCTGACTTCACTTGATCAGAGGCACATGTCTGCCATTGACTATGGGCAGAGTTAGCATCACAGTGGAGCCTGCTCAGAGATCTGAGCATTGGGCGACTTTCACACAGAGAGGGGGTGCACTTCTTGAGCAGAGGAGGACATGGTTTTTCCAGCTTGAGGCAAGAGCAGTTGAGACTTGCAGAATAGTTCTTTATCAGAGATTAGAGAAGATTTGTGATGATCTCAGATTAGTTTGACTGAGATCAGAGCTAGGGAGACTTCTCAGTGTCTGAGAGAAGGTGCACTTTTCCATGCAAAGCAAAGGGCGCTGTTATCACCAATCTTGTAGTTGCACCTACAGGTGGATCCAAGGTGGATGGTAGAGGGGATAGGCAACTAAAGTGGTGAACCAAGAGGGCCTAGGTTCCCAAATGGATGGTTGTCACGCCAACCGAGGCACTCTTCGCTTTAGCTATCAAAGCCAAGATAGCAAGGGGGAGACCCAGATCTACTCCTGATAGGATAGATCAACCCAATCACCAGATCAAATCAATCTAATGAAGTACGTAGGGTGACAGGTATGGAACCCTAGAAATGAGGAAATGGAACCACTTTGGAGGCTTAGGAAAGGTGTGATGTGATAAGAAAAGATGACACACAGTGATTCAAGGATTAAGTATGATTCCAAGATTCAAAGCTAGTTTCAAAAGGTCAAAATCCACTGCCTTGGGAAACGTGACCCTTAAAACAAGGAAAGTGGCCCAAATCAGAGATCTGACAGTTAGGACTTTCTAGCTGTGCTTGATGAGTAGATATGACAATGTCTAGGTGTTCAAGTAGTCAGACAAAGATCAAACCATAAGCAAACTCAACAACCCAGGAAAGTCGTGAGGGCTTGGAGAAGGATCAGTGCTTTGGAAAATGGGCCAAATGGAGTCGGATGTCCACCAAACTGTAGATCAGGGATGTCAGGGTGTAAAGCAAGGTGGGTTTTGAAGATCAAGTGCATCCAATGGCTAGATCTCAGTAGATCTGAGATTCAAAGTGCATCACCAAGTGACCTAAGTGGGGCACAACCCTCAAAATGAGGAATGGGGCCCACAAGGTAAAAAATCAACAAGGTGAAGCACTAGGGGTAGGTTATCAGGTGAGGAGAGTGTGAATCAAGTGGGATCTCACCTACCCAGGTCTTAGAATTAGCAGAACTCACCCAACCAAGGAGTGTGACCTCACTTGGAGAGGCTAAGTTGCCTTGGGAAAGGGGTCAAATGGAAGCCAATCCACACCAAACTATAGATCCGAATTGCTGTGGATACTATAGAGGTGGGTTTTCAATATCTTACCCAAGAAGCCACTAGATCTAAGTAGTTTTGAGAAAATGTAAAATGAGGGTTTTAATGACTTAGACAAATGGATAGATCATGGAATGAGAAATTTACCTTGAGATCATACCTGAGTGATGGATGAGGTTGCCTTGTTGTTGAGGAAAGTTCCCGCAGAGATCAACTGGGAGATGTTCGATTTCTCTTGCCTTGAGATGATGCCCTAGTCCACACGTGTGACCTCCTCTTCCTGTCAACCAAGGAAAGTGATTTCAATCAGTTGAACAACAATGGAGGAAATACAAATGAAAAGCAAATGATAACATGAAGTAGAAGGTACTAAGACAGTAATACTCCCTGTTACCGACGAAGAAACCCAAAGAAGAGGCAGGGAGAGTCTTCCCCTACCAATGCGAGACTCCTTGAACCAATTCAGCCTCCACCTATAGATGAAAAATACATGGACAAAAGTATAGCAAGATAATCTCCAATAACCCAGTGCAAAGGAAGAACCAACGAACGAACTCCAAAAGCATTCACCACAACACAACAAGTAGATGCAATAGTATTTTTCTATTCCAATAATCCAGAGCCAAAAGTCCCCTTTACAATGAGGAGCTCTCTCCTTTAAATAGGATGGAGAGACACCAAAATCCTAACCACTTTTTGAATGAGTGACTAAGATTAAAAGATCAAAGTGATCTTTTCAATGGTTGAGATGAGCTCAACATAAAAGCACATGGATCAATATAACAATATAATATATCAATGGACCAAATCGCCCTAGGAGAGGGGGTCCCACCAAAAGTAAATGATAAAACATAAGATCTAGCTCATGGTGGGTCTAGGGGGCAATATCTATCCTCCCTAGTCAATCCCCATGGCACAATAATATAAAATAATCAAGCTAGACACCAAATCGTGCCTCTCTAGGAAAGTCGTGAGCCTTGGGAGGCTCCCAAAATCAATATAAAATGCCGGAAGTGATGGATGTGGGTCCCATTGGAAGCTGAAACCGCTGGAGAAGGTGTGGAAGACATCCCACTCATCATTGCAAATCATCCCATGCCAATCCTTTGCCTCAGTAGCCATTTTTACCATTTTTTAACTGCCTCGAGAAATGTGAACATGCCCAAACTGCCTCCTGGAGTGCCTGCACTGTCAAGGTGAGGCCACCAAGCTCTCTAGGAGGGGGGTAATATGGTAATATCAAGTGGCTGGACCACCCCCTCCATGCACAACGACCTAGGTGAACTCATCAAAACTCATCACTGCTCTGACAGGGCCTTTGATAGGCCAAAACTGCACTAGGATAGCCAACTTAGGCTAATAATCACTGTAACTGCCCGGAACTGAAAACAGACTGTCTCATTGGACTCAGAGAGCCCAAATCCATCTAAGATGTGTACTCATACACCATATAGACCTCTGCATGGTAAAAAATAAATGTCTTTCATATAAGACAGACCAAATAATAATAATCTGTAAAAGTGATGAAAAGCACAAATCATCATCATAAGCCTGAAACCACTGCATAGAACCACCATGGTGACCTGTACCAAACCATATATCATATCTCTGTATCATTTGAGGTCTGCCACCTCATGTCCTGTGGTTGACTTTTGGTCAAACTGGGTTTGACCAAGTCAACATGACCCAAAATATAACTTAGGCTATCATCACAATGCTGCAAGGTGTCAAAGGTTAAAGCATGCTCTACAATTCATTAAAGTAACAATTATAACAAGAAGTATTCATTTCATTGGCGATCTAAAACCAAATATATAAAGGTCTTCAATATTATTTATGACTCAGACTAGACTTTCAGGACCATACTCACTTCATAGTTGTGATCAATTTGCTAGTGAAGGGTGAAGGCTAAAAATAAAATGGCCAGGCCAAGGGATGACTGTCGACTTGACATCATGACACTTTGGAAATGGAAAAGGAATACACACTAGTAACATATGTTGGATAAGTAGATAACACGGGGGATGGCAGTGTCTCACAGATGGGTAAGTTGTTCAAAGAGTGCTTATTCAACTTAGGCACCATGTCTACTTTTATAAAAGATGATCCAGTTTCATTAGGATCCATTGATTTCATTTCATGGGCTTTTTGGCCTACATAACCCTTCGGATCTCAGGTGTGCTGATAAGCACAATTAATTGCAGCTTGCATCCAGGGCATGTTTGTACATATACATAAGGTCAACAATCATTTAGATATAGAGTTTAAGAACCATTTCTTTTTGGACCTTTCAATATACTCTTCAAGGAGTATTTTTAGCTTTTCATTGCTCTTGCCCTTTACTCACGTGTGTTGATAAACACATTCTAGAGTTTACATTTCCATGGGCGAATTTACATAAGTTTCCATAAGTAGTACACGAGCTTTCAGTTTTAGACAACACATCTTAAGTGACTAGAGGGAGTTCATACCAGTGCCAAACATCGGGACAATCGACCATAATGATTTAGGACTACAATCCAACACACCATAGGTAAGTTCTATCACCAACTCAGAGCTAAGACACAAATAAACAGGGAAGCTCATCCAACACAGAGGTTACAGCGGGGGAAAGTCCTCCACGCCACTAGTCAAGTAGTAAGTCAGGGTAAATAACAAACTGGTAGGTAATGGATGGATGAAGACAGTGAATAATGAGACCAACACTAGCAAGCCAAAGTATGGTGGGAATGATCACCTCTATTCTCCCTAGGGAGGGTAAAACCGATGAGTATAGGTAGTGAACTTCTAAGTCTCAGTGGGGACAAATATATATATATATATATATATATATATATATATATATATATATATATATATATAAAAGTACAGCCAGGTCCACATATCTATATGATCGCAAGATCATGATACTAAATGCTAAGACATGCTACAAGAATGAATATAAAAGCAATATAACCATAACACAAGAATATACCTGCTGAGTCATATACCTGAATGCACAATATCTGAACCATCATCTGTCCTCTGAAACTGCTGCAGTAACTCTGGGCAATACTAACTGCTCTATATCAATGGCTAAATGGTTACACCGGTCATCTCTCTGAGTGTCCTAAGACTCAGTCATGGCATGGGGAATAAACTGCTGTCCATAATAATAATAATGATCCATAATAGATGCTCATCTCAGCATCTCAATGCAAGGGAACTGGCTGAAAAGTGTACCGGAATCTGAAAAATAGAGTATGGTAGCCCGACTACTATATATGTGATAACAGGCGCATTCAGAGTAGAGTTGCATGCTTTCACCTTTAACAGAGCAGATCAGGGCTGTGGAGTGGAGAGAGGTAGTACATCCTAAGACAGGCTGAGGAAGATCTTTAGAGAGATTTAGATCCGAACTAACAGCAGAGGGCACTGTTATCACATATATAGCAGCAGGGCTACCATACATTTTTTGTCAGATTCCAGTACACTATTCAGCCAGTTCCCTTACATTGAGATGCTGAGATGAGCATCTACTATGGATCACTATCAGATTTTGGACAACATATATATTCCCCATGCCATGACTGAGTCCCAGGACACTCAGAGAGATGACTGATGTAGCTATTATACCATTTGTATAGAGCAGTCAGTAGTGCCCAGAGTTACAGATGATGGTTCAGATTGATGAGCATTCAGGTATATGACTCAGCAGGTATATTATGGTGTTGTGGTTATATTGCTTTTATTTCCATTTTCTTAGCATGTCTTAGCACTTAGTATCATGATCTGGCGTTCATATAGATATGTGGACCTGGTTATGCTATATATATATCATACTTGTCCCTACTCAGACTTAGAAGTTCTTGGCCTATACTCATTGGTTTTACCCTCCCGAGGGAGAATAGAGGTGATCATTCCAGCCATACTTTGGCTTGCTAGTGTTTGTTTCATTACTCACTGTCTTCATCCATCCATGACTTACCCAGTTTGATTCATTACCTTGACTTACTACTTGGCTAGTGGCATGGAGGACCTTCCCCCATTGTAGCCTCTATATTGGATAAGCTTCCTTGTTTATTGTGTCTCGGCTTTGAGTTGGTGACAAAACTTACCGATGGTGAGTTGGATTTCTTTATGAATTCCACCTAGTCACTAAAGATGTTGTTGGCTAAACCTGAAGCTCTTAGTGCTGCCATGAATACAAAATTTGGAAATGAAATGTTATATCTTGTATGAAAAGCCCATTCATGCAATGTGTTTCTAAACACACATGAATGAAAGGCAAGCCAAATGAAAGTGGCTATGAAATATCAAATGTTATATCTGTTGTGAAATGTAAAATACCTAGGTAAACAAGCTGTCTGTGACACACCTATAAGTGCTCAGGTAAACAAGTGCCTTAAAAACACACTTGCAGCAAAAAGCCAAAATAAATGTAAATCTATGCAATGTGTTTTTAAACACACATAGATCAAAGGCTATGGAAACTCTAGGCCCAAAAAGCAAAGGAACTTAAATGCTATATCAAAAATATTGCTGGCCTCATTTGTATTATGGATTGTGTGCATCTGTGTAAGGTGAATAAACACTCTTTGAACAACTTATCCATTTGTGAGACACCGCCATTCCCTGTGTTGTTGCTTGTCCACTATATGCTATCATGTGTATTCCCTTATCCATTGCCAAAGTGTCACAATGTTAAGTCAGTAAGTCATCCCTTGACCTAGCCACGTCATTCTTAGCCTTCACCCTTCACTAGCAAATTGATCACAACTATGAAGTGAGTATGACCTTGAAAGTCTTGCCTAAGCAATTAATAATAATTAATGACATTATATTTGGTTTTAGATCGCCAGTAATGATTGCTACTTGTTATAATTGCTATATGAATGGATTGTAAAGCATGCTTTAACCTTTGACACCTTGCAGCAACTTGATGACAGTTTGAGTCATATTTTGGTCATGTTGACTTGGTCAAACCTCAGTTTAACCAAAAGTCAACCACAGAACATGAGGTGGCAGACCTCAGATGTTACAGATAGATGATATATGGTCTAGTACAGGTCACCATGGTGGGCTTATGCAGTGGTTTCAGGCCTATGATGATTATTTGTACTTTTCAGCATTTGTTCAGATTATTATTATTTGGTCTGCCGGATATGATGAGTATTTATTTTGGACCATGCAGAGGTTTATATGGTATATGAGTACACATCTTAGATGGATTTGGACCTTCTGAGTTCAATGAGGCAGTCTGTTATCAGATCCGGGCAGTTACAGTGATGATGGAGCCTCAATAGGATATCCTAGTGCAGTTTTGATCTGTCGGAGACCTTGTCAAAGCAGTGATGGGATTCACTTGGTTCACCTAGGGTGCTATGCATGGAGGGGGTGGTCCAACCACTTGTTATTACCATATTACCCCCCTCCCAGACTCATTGGTGAGCTCACCTTGACAACACAGGCACTCCAGGAGGCAGTTTGGGCAGTCTCACGCTTCTTGAGGCAGTCCAGAAATGGTAGAAATAGCTATAAAGGAATTCGATTTGGGCTACTGAGGCAAATTTTTGGCATGGGATGATTAGTGATGATGAGCGGGATGTCTTCCACACCTTCTCCAGCAGTTTCAGCTTCATCGGGACCCACATCCATCACTTATGGCATTTTCTGATGATTTTTGGAGCTTGCTAAGGCTCACGATTTGTCCATAGAGGCACGATTTGGTACTTTGATGATTATTTTATTGATATTGTGCTATGGGGATTGACCAAGGGTGTCTAAAATTACCCCTTGGACCCACCATAAGCTAGATCTATTATTTTGTCATCATGATTTGGTGGGATCCCCTGTTTTAGGGTGAGTTTGTCCACTTATTGTATTATTTTATTATTGATCCATGTATTGTATTGTTGAGCTCATCTCAACCATTGATTAGATCGTTTGATCTTTTAATCTTAGCCACTCATTCAAAAAGTGGTTAGATTGTGGACTCTCTCCCTCCTATTTAAAGGAGAGAGCTTCTCATTGTAAAGGGGTCTTTGGCTCTTGGAATCTTGATAGAGAAAAACTTTCTTGTGGAAATTCTTGTGGTCTCCTTTGTATCTGGTGTTCTTAGATGGTGATTGGAAAGTCTATTGCATCCTAGCATTTGGGTATTTGTGGTAAGATCTATCTTTTCTGGAAACTGTCTTGTCTACAAGAGGGCGACTTCACTTGGGCGTTTTTGCAAGGCTTCTTCAACTCACTCCACTTGGCATTCATTTGTATCAGGGGGTTATCATTAGTATCATTGTGATCTATGCTATCTTTCTGTTATTTCTCTTGTGGAATTAGTCTTATCTCTTGTTCGCAGTAAATCTGATATTGTTGATGTTTATTATGTAGGAGAGAGGGCACATTAGCTTCCTTGGGCAAATCGATTTCATAGAAAACTACCTCAAATCGCTCCAAATTGATCGGGTTTGCATAGATCATCATCATCAAGGCATCTACAAGGTTATCCAGGTAAGATCCACAGGTTTGTTCTTCTTTTCTTAGCTCCAATCCATTGACATAGCTACTTCATTGATAAAACCCTTAATTTACAAACCCTCATTTTACATTTTCTCAGATCTAGTAAGATCCACTTGGCTTTTGGGTATAAAATTTAAAACCCACCTCTAAGTATCCACGGCAATTCGGATCTGTAGTTTGGTGAGGATTGGCCATCATTTGACCCACTTGCCAAGGCAAAGAAGCCTCTCCAAGGGAGGTCGCACTCCTTGGGAGAGGTGAGTTTGCAGGGATCTAGCACCTGGGTAGGTGAGATTCCACTTGATCCGTTATCTACACATTCAATAACCTACCCCCAGTGTGTCACTTCAGTGATTTCTTCCTTGTGGGCCCCATTCCTCATTTTGAGGGTTGTGCCCCACTTGGGTCACTTTGTGGCATACTTAAATCTCAGATCTACTGAGATCCAGCCATTGGATTGTCCTGATCTTTTAGATCTACCTACCTCTATACCTCAACATTCCAGATCTGTAATTTGGTGGATATCCGACTCCATTTGGCCTACTTCCCAAGGCACTGATCTTTCTCCAAGCCCATTCGACTTTCCTGGATTGTTGGGTTAGCTTGTGGTTTGATCCTTGTTTTGGTTGCTTGAACCCCTTGACCTTGTCATATCACTCAATCAAGCTCATCTCTGGTACTGGTTAGCCCCAATTCAGTCCTTAACTACCCTGCATTGGACATGGTTCCCAAGGCAGTGGATTCTCTCATAATTGACTAGTACCCCAATCCTGGATCTTATTTCAAACATCATAAGTCATTATTTCACCAATATTGGACCAAAGATACACTGTTTAAACCCCTTGATCCAAACTATATTTCATCTTGTGACTTCTTCCATAGATCTAGGTTTCACCATGCACCTTACGTACTTCAACTATACTTGACCTGATCTGGTGTTTTGGTTTGATCTCTCCTGTCGGGAGTAGATCTGGGTCTCCCCCTTTGTTGTCTTGGGCTAGATAACATAAAGTGAAGATTGCCTCGATTGGCGTGACAACCATCCATTGGGAGTCGAGGCCATCTTGGTTGCACCTCTTTGGTTGCCCTTCCCTTCTGCCATCCATCTCGGATTCATCTCTAGGGGCACCTACAAATTTGGTGATAACATTTTGGCGCCGTTGCCAGGGAGGGCAGAAGCCTACCTTGGTTCGACATATTATTTGTCACTCACTCTCCTGCATTCTTAAACGACATATATCTTGGTAGAAGAGTCTAAAGTCTACCTGGCGACTCCGAATCGTGACTCCACTGAGGAGGGAGCTCATTTACATCCTTACAACACTGGAAGTAAAACAAACTTAAATCAAGTTGAAGGAACCCCACTTACCTATCATAAAAGAGATCCTAAAGCACAATCATCTAACTTCTTTTGGAAATTGGTTAACTCAGATTCTCCAAACCGCATTTCAGGATCTCCTTTGTTTAATTCGGTTCCTCCCTCATCTCCTAATTCAAACTTAAACACAAATTTACCAAATCCAATGGCTGGAACAAATTCTGGAAACCAAAATGTTCGTCCTCCACAAAATCCTAGGATTTTCAGAAGGAAGGCAAAGCCATCTCCTTTAGACTTTTCTCAAATCCAGGGAGCACCCCATGATATGCCGGAAAAGCATTTTGAAAAGGTTCCCAGATTTGATGGAGTATCTGCTACTTCCATTGAAGATCATATTGATAAAGTATGGGAACACATGGAAGCATATGGAGCATCTGAGGAAGATGTTTTCATGAGGGGTCTCCTTGCATCTTTAGAGGGACATGTTAGGAAGTGGTTTGACAGGTTGCCTGCTTCATCCATTGATGGGTATGATAACTTTGTCAATAAACTTAATAGTGAGTGGTCCCAAAAGTTAGATGGGAAATTTCTCTTACATCAATTTTTTGACATTAAGAAAAGAGAAAATGAAACAGTCCATGAGTTTAACATAAGATTCGACAAGACTATAGCTGTTATCCCTGAAGAAATCAAACCAAAAGATCAGGCAATTGTTATTCATTACTTGAATGCATTTGAAGGATGGGTTGGTTATCAACTAAAGGATAAGAACCCAAATGACTTGAAGACTGCTCAATCCAATGCAAAGATGGCTGAGCAAAATGTAACATCTATGGGGAAGCAAAACTTTTTCGATCAATTTACCCCATCCACTTCCAGATCTGATCCTAGACTTCGAAAGCCAAAGGAACATGCAAGTGTGCCAAAGGAATCGAAGGACACGTTAGAAGTTATGCAAGAAATGATGAGGCAACTAACTGTCCTAACTAAAAATATAGCGAGTTTGAATGATCCTGAGAGACATAGGAGGCCTGAAGGGGATAGGGATAGGCGATGACCTGAGTATCCAGAAAATTCTGAAAAGAAGGATGTTAATTGGTGTGATGAAACAGAAGAAGAACCTTCCGACACCATTAACCCTGATGACCAACCAGATAACATCAACTTTATCAATGACCTATCCTGTGATGAAGATTTTGGAAGAATCCTTCTAGAAGAAGAGCCATGGGAACAAGAAGAAGACATAGTTGAAGGACCTAGCTCCTCATGCTGTGCCATAGATCTCCCATAACCTAAAGGACAACCAAAGTATCAAATTTATAAACGAGGAGGTAATTCCCAACCTTCTTTCCTTGACAAACATAAGAAGATTGATGAAGATAAAAAGGAAGAAGATCTTGCTGTAAATGATTATGATCTAAAAATTGATATGAAGAAAGAATTAAGCAAGATAATGTGTAATGTTCCTGTCACTGAGCTAATGAAGGTGCCCTTTGTTAGAAGCCAAGTAGAGGAATTCTTTGGTCGCATTAGCCGAGAGAAAACCCTTGAGGTTGCCTTAGAATCCTGTCATATCCAGAACCTTAGTGGAACACAACTTAGCAATGTGGAGAAGGATCCACCAATAAACATCCATTCTGCAATTTATGAAAGAAAAAACGGTGGTCATCCTCCCTTTTACCTAACCTTACACATTCAAAACATGCTCCTTCACAATTGTATGTTAGATTCCAGAGCAGCTATGAATGTTATGCCTTTACAAGTTATGAAGGAAATGGGACTGGAAGTGACTAGACCTTATGGAAATGTCTGTGGTATAGATTCCCGTCGAGTACAGTCATATGGTTTGATTAAAAATCTTAGAGCTGATCTTTTTGCATGTTCAGACATCTCTACCATGATGGATGTAGTTGTTATTGATTTGCCCCCAGCATATGGAATGCTTTTATCTAGGAAGTGGGCAACTGGCTTGGATGGACACCTTATGATGGATTTATCATACATTTGTGTTCCTAACTCTGATGGAGCTTTGATTAGGGTGAATAGAGAGCCTTGCTATAGCGAGCATTGAATCATTTGATGAAGGGATAAAAAACACATATGGGGATTAGTTATTAAATAATGCAAAAACCAACTTTGTTGATGATGAGAATGAGCTTTGGGAAGATGATCAAAATATGTTCATGGTCATGGAAGATTCTGATTCCTCTTGGGAAGAAGAGCAAATAGCTGAACTTGCTAGAACAATTAATTTGGATTTACTTAGAAATGAATTTGCTGAGGAAATAAATGAATTGAGAAGAAGTGAAAATCAACCTCAGGGTCAAGAACAAAATAATGCAATCAATCAAGAACCAATTATTGAAAATCAAGCACCTGAGGAAGTTGATGATAACTTAGGAGATATAAGAAGAGGTGAACGTTTGCCTAGGTCAATCATTGAAATGAATGCGCTTATTGATAGTAATATAACAAGACAAAATCAAGGCTTGGAACCAATTCTCCCATGGGAGAATCATCATGAGCAAACAAATGTTGAAGAAAATGTTATTGAGGATCCTGTCCCTGTAGTTGATGAATTTGATGACATTAGGAGGGGAGAAAGAATTCCTTTTACTGTGAGGGAGTGGTTTGCCTTAACTGATCATAATAGAGAAAGGGAAAGCCAAGGGATTGCACCTATTTATCCATGGGAAAACCGTCCTGCAGTATCTACTGTGTTTGAGACCAATGAGGAATCTGAAGCCTCCCACTATTCTGATGTAGATGATTCTTTGTCCCACTTATCTCTAGAAGATGATAATTTAATTCAAGTTCATGATAATTCTTTAAGTTGGGAAGAGGACGCCTTAATTAATGATGCACCTGAAGGAGACTTTAATTTAAACAACATTGCTATTTTTCAAACTCCTTTAGACTCTCAAAACCATGTTTTATCTACATATCCTCATGTCCCTAATTTTCTTCTACCACCTGAGTCATCTAGTCATCATATTCATGATCTTTCTCACATTCCTAGTTCTTCTACATCTCATCTTGAGTCAGTTTCCACTGGTTTGGAAAACTTGGTCATTCCAGTTTCTTTAGGGGAAGGCTCTAGTCATAATACTGTCATATCCCATGAGCCACCTCCCTTGGAAGAACATAGTGATTTCTGGACTGTAGGTGAAGTGATTAAAAATGTTGTGTCTCCTCACGATGTAGAGTTAAATGAAGTAGTCCAAGAAACAAGAAGAGAAATTAGAGAAGTTCTCATTGGTAGGATTGTTATTCCCTTAGATGGTGGCCCACCTAGAGTCAATGCAGTTCCTTCTAGGAGGAGCTCAAGGATTGTTACACCTCAACCACAAAACCGTGCTGAAATCCACCCTATGCCTGTTCGCAACATGGGAGTTATTCCTGAGTCTGTCAATAGAAATAGGTTTTCTACAGGAAGTTTGGTCATTATTCCCAATCACTTATTGCACATTAGATCGGGACAAGCTAATGACCTATGTGTTGGGCCATTCACAGTAGAGTGATGCATTGGTAGCATGTGCTCTCTGACCACGGGTAGTGGGTGACGTATTTTGTATCCTGTAAATCAGAGGGATTTAAGGGATCACATCCCTGATCCCACATAGTGGGATCTCTCCACTTATCTTGTCTGGTAGAAGAGAGTAGGTAGGAAACTGAATAAGCCTACTTAGGCAGTAGTTAGTTGTTTCAGCCATTGAGTCTGGCACCTTTTGATTGACTTTTCCTAAGCTCCTTTTGCAGCTCCTAGTTTAACTGAGTACCTGTCATTTTTTCTTTTCCTGCACAATAAATTTCAAACTTTGCAAGTTATGTTATAGTTTAAATTTACTTTCTGCATTTATATTTCATGCATTTAAATTTCTGTCATAGAATAGATTTTATTTCAATTGGATTTTATATTTTCCCCATACATGCTGCATGAGGTATTTTGATGTTTGTGAATGCAGATACAGGTGCAAAATAAAAAATGCAAAATAAACTAAAAGAGCTGAAAGCAAAATGGTAGAGTGCTGGATCAAGGATTCGAGTAGCAGAGTTCGAGGACTAGAGATTCTGAGGTTCTCAAGCGCTCTTTTCATTAGAGCACTTGTCCCAGCCGAAGCCAGATGTTATCACATATATAGTAGCCGGGCTACCATACATTTTTTGTCAGATTTCAGTACACTATTCAGCCAGTTCCCTTACATTGAGATGCTGAGATGAGCATCTACTATGGATCACTATCAGATTTTGGACAGCATATATATTCCCCATGCCATGACTGAGTCTCAGGACACTCAGAGAGATGACTGATGTAGCTATTATACCATTTGTATAGAGCAGTCAGTAGTGCCCAGAGTTACAGTAGTAGTTTCAGAGGACAAATGATGGTTCAGATTGATGTGCATTCAGGTATATGACTCAGTAGATATATTATGGTGTTGTGGTTATATTGCTTTTATTTCCATTTTCTTAGCATGTCTTAGCACTTAGTATCATGATCTGGCAATCATATAGATATGTGGACCTGGTTATACTATATATATATCATACTTGCCCCTACTTAGACTTAGAAGTTCTTGGCCTATACTCATTGGTTTTACCCTCCCTAGGGAGAATAGAGGTGATCATTCCAACCATACTTTGGCTTGCTAGTGTTGGTTTCATTACTCACTGTCTTCATCCATCCATGACTTACCCAATTTGATTCATTACCTTGACTTACAATTTGACTAGTGGCATGGAGGACCTTCCCCAACTGTAGCCTCTATATTGGATAAAATTCCCTGTTTAATGTGTCTCGGCTCTGAGTTGGTGACAAAACTTACCGATGGTGAGTTGGATATCTTTATGAATTCCCCCTAGTCACTAAAGATGTTGTTGGCTAAACTTGAAGCTCTTAGTGCTGCCATGAATACAAAATTTGGAAATGAAATGTTATATCTTGTATGAAAAGCCCATTCATGCAATGTGTTTCTAAACACACATGAATGAAAGGCAAGCCAAATGAAAGTGGCTATGAAACATCAAATGTTATATCTTTTGTGAAATGTAAAATACCTAGGTAAACAAGCTGTCTGTGACACACCTAGAAGTGCTCAGGTAAACAAGTGCCTTAAAAACACACCTGCAGCAAAAAGCTTAAATAAATGTAAATCTATGCAATGTGTTTTTAAACACACATAGATCAAAGGCTATGGAAACTCTAGGCCCAAAAAGCAATGGAACTTAAATGCTATATCAAAAATATTGCTGGCCTCATTTGTATTATGGATTGTGCGCATCTGTGTAAAGTGAATAAACACTCTTTGAACAACTTATCCATTTGTGAGACACCGCCATTCCCTGTGTTGTTGCTTGTCCACTATATGCTATGGTGTGTATTCCCTTATCCGTTGCCAAAGTGTCATAGTGTTAAGTCAGTAAGTCATCCCTTGACCTAGCCATGTCATTCTTAGCCTTCACCCTTCACTAGCAAATTGATCACAACTATGAAGTGAGTATGACCTTGAAAGTCTTGTCTGAGTAATTAATAATAATTAATGACATATTATATTTGGTTTTAGATTGCCAGTAATGATTGCTACTTGTTATAATTGCTATATGAATGGATTGTAAAGCATGCTTTAACCTTTGACACCTTGCAACAGCTTGATGACAGCTTGAGTCATATTTTGGTCATGTTGACTTGGTCAAACCTCAGTTTGACCAAAAGTCAACCACAGGACATGAGGTGGCAGATCTTAGATGTTACAGATAGATGATATATGGTCTGGTACAGGTCACCATGGTGGGATTATGTAGTGGTTTCAGGCCTATGATGATTATTTGTACTTTTTAGCATTTGTTCAGATTATTATTATTTGGTCTGCCGGATATGATGAGTATTTATTTTGGACCATGCAGAGGTTTATATGGTGTATGAGTACACATCTTAGATGGATTTGGACCTTCTGAGTCCAATGAGACAGTCTGTTTTTAGATCCGGGCAGTTACAGTGATGATGGAGCCTCAGTAGGCTATCCTAGTGCAGTTCTGGTTTGTTGGAGACCTTGTCAGAGCAGTGATGGGATTCACTTGGTTCACCTAGGGCGCTGTGCATGGAGCGGGTGGTCCAGCCACTTGTTATTACCATAATACCCCCCTCCCAGACTCATTGGTGAGCTCACCTTGACAACGCAGGCACTCCAGGAGGCAGTTTGGGCAGTCTCACGCTTCCCGAGGCAGTCCAGAAATGGTAGAAATGGCTATAAAGGAATTCGATTTGGGCTACTGAGGCAAAGTTTTGGCATGGGATGATCAGTGATGATGAGCGAGATGTCTTCCACACCTTCTCCAGCAGTTTCAGCTTCATCGGGACCCACATCCATCACTTATGGCATTTTCTGATGATTTTTGGAGCCTGCTAAGGCTCACGATTTGTCCAGAGAGGCACGATTTGGTACTTTGATGATTATTTTATTGATATTGTGCTATGGGGATTGACCAAGGGTGTCTAAAATTACCCCTTGGACCCACCATAAGCTAGATCTATTATTTTGTCATCATGATTTGGTGGGATCCCCTCTTTTAGGGTGAGTTTGTCCACTTATTGTATTATTTTATTATTGATCCATGTATTGTATTGTTGACCTCATCTCAACCATTGATTAGATCTTTTGATCTTTTAATCTTAGCCACTCATTCAAAAAGTGGTTAGATTGTGGACTCTCTCCCTCCTATTTAAAGGAGAGAGCTTCTCATTGTAAAGGGGTCTTTGGCTCTTGGAATCTTGATATAGAAAAACTTTCTTGTGGAAATTCTTGTGGTCTCCTTTGCATCTGGTGTTCTTAGATGGTGATTGGAAATTCTATTGCATCCTAGCATTTGGGTATTTGTGGTAAGATCTATCTTTTCTGGAAACTTTGTCTTGTCTACAGGAGGGCGACTTCACTTGGGCATTTTTGCAAGGCTTCTTCAACTCGCTCCACGTGGCATTTGCTTGTATCAAGGGGTTATCATTAGTATCATTGTGATCTATGCTATCTTTCTGTTATTTCTCTTGTAGCATTAATCTTATCTCTTGTTCGCAGTAAATGAGATATTGTTGACGTTTATTGTGCAGGAGAGAGTGCGCATTGGCTTCCTTGGGCAAATCGATTTCATAGAAAACTACCTCAAATTGCTCCAAATTGATCAAGTTTGCATAGATCATCATCATCAAGGCATCTACAAGGTTATCCAGGTAAGATCCACAGGTTTGTTCTTCTTTTCTTGGCTCCAATCGATTGACATAGCTACTTCATTTATAAAACCCTTAATTTACAAACCCTCATTTTACATTTTCTCAGATCTAGTAAGATCCACTTGGCTTTTGGGTATAAAATTTAAAACCCACCTCTACAATATCCACGGCAATTCGGATCTGTAGTTTGGTGAGGATTGGCCATCATTTGACCCACTTTCCAAGGCAAAGAAGCCTGTCCAAGGGAGGTCGCACTCCTTGGGAGAGGTGAGTTTGCAGGGATCTAGCACCTGGGTAGGTGAGATTCCACTTGATCCGTAATCTACACATTCAATAACCTACCCCCAGTGTGTCACTTCAATGATTTCTTTTTTGTGGGCCCCATTCCTCATTTTGAGGGTTGTGCCCCACTTGGGTCACTTTGTGGCATACTTAAATCTCAGATCTATTGAGATCCAGCCATTGGATTGTCCTGATCTTTTAGATCTACCTACCTCTATACCTCAAGATTCCAGATCAGTAATTTGGTGGACATCCGACTCGATTTGGCCTACTTCCCAAGGCACTGATCTTTCTCCAAGCCCATTCGACTTTCCTGGATTGTTGGGTTAGCTTGTGGTTTGATCCTTGTTTTGGTTGCTTGAACCCCTTGACCTTGTCATATCACTCAATCAAGCTCATCTCTGGTACTGGTTAGCCCCAATTCAGTCCTTAACTACCCTGCATTGGACATGGTTCCCAAGGCAGTGGATTCTCTCATAATTGACTAGTACCCCAATCCTGGATCTTATTTCAAACATCATAAGTCATTATTTCACCAATATTGGACCAAAGATACACTGTTTAAACCCCTTGATCCAAACTATATTTCATCTTGTGACTTCTTCCATAGATCTAGGTTTCACCATGCACCTTACGTACTTCAACTATACTTGACTTGATCTGGTGTTTTGGTTTGATCTCTCCTGTCGGGAGTAGATCTGGGTCTCCCCCTTTGTTGTCTTGGGCTAGATAACATAAAGTGAAGATTGCCTCGATTGGCGTGACAACCATCCATTGGGAGTCGAGGCCATCTTGGTTGCACCTCTTTGGTTGCCCTTCCTTTTTGCCATCCATCAAGGAATTCATCTCTAGGGGCACCTACAAGTTTGGTGATAACAGGCACATTTCCCAAGTGCAGCAGTTGCAGCTGCTGCAGATCTCGGGTTTTATAACCCCTCAGGTTCGGTTGTTTTATTCTGAAGAGTTGTATCTAACTAAGTCTCTTTTACTTTCCTCTAGGCTCGAGAAAGAAGAAAGCCCCCATCGGAGTTGGTTTTCCCCATTGGGGTTTCTAGGGTATATCGTGGGTTCATTTGTGTGAATGATGTTTATTTGGTTAAAGTGTTAATAGATCTATTAGAACTTTTTGTTATAAGTCAGTTTTGTTTGTGATATTCTCTGGCGAAGAGAAGCTGGGCTTGTTTGACTTATAGAGACTCAAAGTCATTGAGATCTTAGGGCTTCCATATTGAGTAGTGACCTTTGGATAAAATTAACATGGTATCAGAGCCCTGGTAAGGGTTAGGGGGAGCATTCACACTCAGATCTGCGAGCAGTATACCAGATCTATGTGGTGACTTAGTTTGGATAATCATATCTGTGGAGAGAGTGACCGGATCTACCAGATATGAAGAGCAGAGCTCAGATCTGCAGTTGTAGAGGTCAGATCTATTAGATCTATGATTATTGGTGGATAGATCTGAGATAGATCTATCAAATTTGTGCGAGGGGAGGCCAGATTTGTGAACAAGAGAGGTTCATGGTTCTTTAGATACTCTTGTTTCAGTTCTTAGACAATTCAGAGGTTATGGCTACCAGTTTGAGAGTAGACGATAGGTTGGATGGGGCTTTGAAATTCAGTGCATGGTAGGCACGAATTGTGCTGCTTCTGAAGGAGAGTGAACTATGGGATGTTGTGGAGAGCACAGACACAAATCCAGTCACAGTACCGACGGATACAGTTGCAAAAGCAGCTTATGAAAAGAAGAATATCAAAGCCCAGAGGATCCTCTTGATGGAATCAAGGACCATGTGATCCCACACATCTTTGCTAAGGACAATGCGTATGAGATGTGGGATGCCTTAACAAAGTTGTATCAGAGTTCCAATGCAAACAAAAAGATGGTACTCAGAGAGAAATTGAAGAGTATAAAGATGGCGAAGGACAAGAGCATGGCCACATATCTTACCAGGATCACATAGGTAAGAGATGAGTTGGGGGTAGTAGGTGAGAAGGTTGAGGACGATGAATTGGTTCGACAAGCTTTGAATGGCGTGACCAAGTGCGATTGTCTGTGGGATGATTTCACATGGGAAGAGACCCGAAGGAGTTACATTTAGGGTTCATCTTCTACCATCCCTGAGGAGGAGGATGTGGCGCTTGCAGGCAAAGGAAAGAAAAGGTTTAAACAAAAGAAGGACCTAAGTAAGGTCAAGTGCTTTGCCTGCAATGAATACTATGGACACTATGTAGGACAGTGCCCGCATAGGAAGAAGAACAAGCAGGTAAAGGATGAGTAGGTTGCAGCAACAAAGGAGGTAGATGAGTTTGCCTCCAGATTCGAGAGAGTTCTCACTTGCTTCGGTTGCTTCAGGACATGATAGCAGTTAGCCAGGGGTTCAGGCTGATGGCAGATGGTTGATTGACTGCAAGCATTGCACTCACATGATCGGGATGTCAGATGCATTCCTATTACTTGAGTACACTCCTATGCAAATGGTTCGTGATGTGGATGGGACTGAGCATTTTGTCAGAGGAGTGGGTAAGGTTCGATTTCTCCTAGACTTTGGGCAACTCCTAGAGGTGTCAGGAGTCCTATTCATTCTAGGACTTACAGGGAGTATCCTCTCAGTAGTAGAAGTGGATGCTTCCGGGTACTCAGTTGTATTCCAGAGGGATCTCATATTCACATATCCAGAGGGAGTTGATCCAGTGCTGATGGGTCACAGGATTGATGGTGAGTATATGGTTCAGTGTTAGCCCACAACAGGTACATCTGGTTGGTTGATTGCATCTTCATTAGAGTCAGATTCTGACAGGGAGTGAGATGCTCATGGTACTGATGATGCACAAAGGAGTGAGTCTTCATAGCAGATAGGTGAGCGAGATGCTCACAGTGATGATGAGGTGCAGAGGAGTGATTCCTTTTATCCGATGGATGAGCGTGATACTCATGGTATTGATGAGGCACAGGGGAGTGAGTCTTTGGACTCATATTAGGTGGATGGGTGAGATGCTCATACAGGTACCAGCTAGAGATTGAGTTGGTATGAGATGACAAAGTTGGACTTAACTTAGGAGAGAGCTGAGTCAGTTTAGAGAGAGAGGGAGATTACTTACAGGTCAGTGGATCTGCTTGATGGTAGTCTTAGAGATTGGCTACAACAGAGATTCAGAGGGAGTCTGGATCAGGGATTAGTGACAAAGTATGTGAGAGAGCGAGAGGACAAAGTATGTGAGAGAGTGAGAGGCTTCTCCCAGGGCTACATTGATGGAGGTGTACCAAGTCACTATAGATCAGAGTGCAGCAGTGACAGTCGGGACAGATGGGTCAGTGTCAGCAGCAAAGGATTTGTTGGATCCAGGCATTAGTGGTCGGACTTCCCTCGATAAGAGGGAGTGTTAGAGATAGTGGTATCTCAGGATGTCCTCCATGTTCAGATGCCTTGCATGGAGGTACATTTGCAGTATAGGCATTAGGATGGGGTAGAGGGTGAGATACACTCTACCCAGTGGCATGAATCCAACAATGGATGCATGCGGACCTTTCGGGGTGACTTGCCTCATGCATGCAATATTTGCATGCACAGTTGTTCATTCAAAAGCATGCAAAAGTGAAATTTTTGCATGCACTCACTTTAGGGTTTTGGTAACCCTAATCGGACGACGAGTTATTATAAGGAGGCAGGAGGTCACTGGAAGAGGTTACTCAACAAACTTATTAGAGACAAATTAGTTTGAGAGAGGGGGCGACTTGTTCATGCAGAGAGGGCGACTTTCTGAGAGAGGAAGGTGCATCTGCAGGGAGGGAGAGTGAGGGATCTGAGATAGATCTGACTTCACTTGATCAAAGGCACCTGTCTGCCATTGAATGTGGGCAGAGTTATCATCAAAGTAGATACTGCTCAGAGATCTGAGCATTGGGCGACTTTCACACAGAGAGGGGGCGCACTTCCTGAGCAGAGGAGGACGTGGTTTATCCAGCTTGAGGCTAGAGCAGCTAAGACTTGCAGGATAGTTCTTTATCAAATATTAGAGAAGATTTGTGTTGATCTTAGATTAGTTTGATTGAGATTAGAGCTAGGGCGACTTCTCAGTGTCTGAGAGAAGGCGCACTTTTCCATGCAGAGCAGAGGGCGCATTCAGAGTGGAGTTGCAGGATTTAACCTTTGACAGAGTAGATCAGGGCTGTGGAGTGGAGAGAGGTAGTACATCTTGAGATAGGTTGAGGTAGATCTTTAGAGAGATTCAGATCCGAACTGACAACATAGGGCGCATTTCCCAAGAGAAGCACTTGCAGCTGCTGCAGATCTCGGGTTTTATAACTTGTCAGGTTCGGTGGTTTTATTCTGAAGAGTTGTGTGTAACTAAGTCTCTTTTACTTTTCTCTGGGCTCGAGAAAGAAGAAAGCCCCAATCGGAGCTGGTTTTCCCCATTGGGGTTTCCAAGGTATATCGTGAGTTCATTTGAGTGAATGTTTGTTTACTTGGTTAAAGTGTTAAGAGATCTATTAGTACTTTTTGTTATAAGTCAATTTTGTTTGTGATCTTCTCTGGCGAAGAGAAGCTGGGCTTGTTTGACTTATAGAGAATCAAAGTCATTGAGATCTCAGGGCTTCTAGAGTGAGTAGTGACCTCTAGATAAAATTAACAAAAATATTTGTCAAAATTTGAAGTCCAAACCTGCTCCGGAAGTAGATAAGAAACCTAATATCAGTGAGGAACATTTATTGGGAACACAAGTAGAGGGACAACAAAATTCTGAAAACCTTGAAATAATCCGAATTCAAATGACTAACTAAGATTCCAAATTCATACCGGGTCGTTTTTGGCCTTGCGATTTCAAGATGGCTGTAGATCCTGAGTATTGTAAGGAACCCTCTAAATGATCTACGACGTTGGAATTAAAAATCCATACACTAGTATTAATGGGTTCAAAGGCTGTGGCTTAGGAGTTTGTGGAACTCTTCGAGACAACAAAGAAGGCCATCGACAAAGCCTCTAGAGACGGATGCAACGAAGTTGATAAGCAATGCTCTATGGATGCCTTGGAAGCTCTCCATGATTTCCAAGTAACTATGGCTCTTCTTCTTTCTATGCAGCTCGACAAATGCTTTAGAGCTCTCACAAAGCATCCTCAACCAAAGATCCGTGTTGTAGCCTTTGAATTACTTGATGCTTGGGAGAGGACTGTGGCCTCAAAGAAGCCAAAAACAAGAGACATAAATGAATTCCTCGTACAAAAATTGCAAGCCTAAGAGAAATAGATGATAGAAACAGAGTGGGCTACTATTTTTGTGCTGTCACAATTTTGTCAAAAAGAAGAGTTTATCGCTAGAGAAGAGTTTTGAATGCTTCCAATTCCTAAGCTATTCTATCTTAGTTGCTTAAATGATATAGAGGAAATATTGCAATTGCAAGTCGGAGCAAATTCTTATTTCATACAAGGGATCCGGATTTCACAAAATCTGCCTGGTTGCACGAGCTATATTAAGGGTGTTGGTGTACGCCTACAACTAGAAGATGAGATGGAAGCCTACAATTGTAACAAGAAAACAAAATCCATTGCAAGCAAAGCTTATGACGATGAGAACGACAACATAGGAAAATGTAGAATGCGAGAATTCAATCAATATGTTGGCAGCATGTCCAGCCGGAACGCCTAGCGAATCTATTGGAGTCAATAGGCCAAAATCAAGATTCTATCATAAAAAGGAAAGGCAAAGTTGATGTTGAGGTCGAATGACAATTCCATGGGAACAAGTAGCAACCATTGCCTAGCCTATGGTCGCGATCTCAATTACATGAGTGCTGAAAAAGTAACGAAAAACGCTAATGATGTTGCTCCGACCGTCTTTGGAACTTCAACATTTGATGTGTATATGCAAGAAGCAAGTTTGACAATCATGTTATTAATCATTCAGGGAATCCACCACATCCAAATTAATGAAGAGACACGAGTCAAAATGGGCTTTAGTGAATCATCGTGTCGATTTAAAAGGAAAATTATTAAAGTGTGGAATAAGGGAATATTACAACTTAAGAATATAATAATAGTCTCATCCAAGGAAGAGTTATTTAAAATTTTAATAAATGCCCAAGGGAGGAAGTTATTAATTAGGATAAGTTAAAAGGGAGTGAAGGTCTTGTTATCACATATATAGTAGTCGAGCTACCATACATTATTTTTCTGATTCCAGTACACTATTCAGCCAGTTCCCTTACATTTGAGATGCTGAGATGAGCATCTATATTGGATCACTATCAGATGGTGGACAACAGTTGTATTCCCCATGCCATGACTGAGTCTTGGGACACTCAGAGAGATGACCGATATAGCCATTATACCATTAGTACAGAGCAATCAGTAGTGCCCAGAGTTGCAGCAGCAGTTTCAGAGGACAGATGATGGTACAGGTTGATGAGCTTTCAGGTATATGACTCAGCAGGTATATCATGGTGTTATGGTTAGATTGCTTTTATACTTATTCTTATAGCATGTCTTAGCACTTAGTGTCATGATCTGGCGATCATATAGATACTTGGACCTGGTTGATCTATTATATATATTATATTGTCCCTACTCAGACTTAGAAGTTCACTATTCATACTCATTGGTATGCACCCTCCTTAGAGAGAATAGAGGTGATCATTACACCATACCTTGGCTTGCTAGTGTCGGCTCCATTATTCATTGTCTTCATCCATCCATGACCTACCTTTTAGTTTATCACCCTGACTTACCTCTTGACTAGTGACATGGAGGATCTTTTCCCCACTGTAGCCTCTGTATTGGATGAGCTTCCCTGTTTATTGTGTCTCGGCTCTGAGTTGGTGACAAAACTTACCTATGGTGAGTTGGAGTTCCTTGTGAATTCCCCCTAGTCACTAAAGTTGTGTTGGCTAAACCTGAAACTTTTAGTGCTGCCATGAATACAAAATCTGGAAAAATGAAATGCTATATCTTGTATGAAAAGCCCATTCATGCAATGTGTTTCTAAACACACATGAATGAGAGGCATGCCAAATGAAAATGGCCATGAAAATAAAATGTTATATCTTTTGGAAAATAAATACCTAGGTAAACAAGCTGTCCATTACACACCTAGAAGTGCTCAGGTAAACAAGTGCCTTAAAAACACACCTGCAGCAGAAAGCCTAAAATAAATGTAAATCTATGCAATGTGTTTATAAACACACATAGATCAAGGCTATGGAAACTTCAGGCCCAAAAAAGCAATGGAACTTAAATGCTATATCTAAACAATTGCTGGCCTTATTTGTATTATGGATTGTGCGCATCTGTGAAGGTGAATAAACCCTCTTTAAACAACTCATCCATTTGTGAGACACCGCCATTCCATGTGTTATTGCTCATTCAGTATATACTATGGTGTGTATTCCCTTTCCCTTGCCAAAGTGTCACAAAGTCAAGTCAGTCAAGTCATCCCTTAGCCTAGCCAATTATTTCAGCCTTCACCCTTCACTAGCAAATTGATCACAACTATGAAGTGAGTATGATCCTGAAAGTCTAGTCTGAGTAATAATAATAATTAACAACACTATATATTTGGATTTAGATCGCCAGTTATGATTACTCTGTGTTATAATTGTTATTTGAATAAGTTGTAGAGCATGTATTAACCTTGACACTTTGCAGCAGCCTTGGATGATGGTCTGAGTTATATTTGGTCTTGGTTAGACCCAGTTTGACCATGGAGGACCATGGGACATGAGATGTTGGACCTTATGATGATATGGATAGATGATATATGGTCTATGTATACATACATGATGATTCTATGCAGCAGCTACAGGGTTATGATGATGATTCTTGGTTTACAGCAGTGTTTGGTCATTTACAGATTATTATTATTGGCCTTGTTCCGGTATATTGGATATTTATTTTGATCATGCAGAGACTCATATGGTGTATGAGTACACATCTTGGATGGATTTGGACCTTCTGAGTCCAATGGGATAGTTTGTTTTCAGTTCCGGGCACTTACAGTGATGATTGAGCCTCAGTAGGCTGTCCCAGTGCAGTTTTGGTCTGTCGGAGGCCCTGTCAGAGCAGATGAGATTTTTATCCGGTTGACCTAGGGCGCTGATGATGGAGGGGGTGGTCCAGCCACTTGTTTTTACCATTATACCCCCCTCCCGGACACATTGGTGCCCTCATCTTGACAGCGTAGGCACTCCAGGAGGCTGTTTGGGGCAGTTTCACGCTTCCCGAGGCATTTCAGGATTGGTAGAAATGGCTATTGAGGAAATCGATTTGGGCTACTGAGGCAAAGTTATGGCATGGGATGATCAGTGATGATAGATCGGGGTCTTCCACACCTTCTCCAGCAGTTTCAGCTTCATCGGGGCCCGCATCCATCACTTATGGCACTTTCTGTGGATTTCTGAGGTCTTTTGAGGACCACGACTTGACTATGGAGGCACGATTTGGTACATTCATGATTATTTTATGGTTATTGTGCTATGGGGATTGACCAAGGAGGGATAAAATTACCCCTTGGACCCACCATAAGCCTCTTATGATATTTTGTCATCATGATTTGGTGGGATTCCCCTCTTCTAGGGCGATTTTGTCCACTTACATTATATTTTATTAGTGATCCATGTATTTTATTGTTGAGCTCATCTCAACCATTGATTAGACATTTGTATCTTTTAATCTTAGCCACTCATTCAAAAAGTGGTTAGGGTTTTGGTGCCTCTCCTTCCTATTTAAAGGAGAGAGCCTCTCATTGTAAAGGGGTCTTTGGCTCTTGGATTATTGGTATAGAAAAATATTCTTGTGGAAATTCTTGTGGTCTCCTTTGCATCTGCTGTTCTTAGATGGTGATTGGAAAGTCTATTGCAACCTAGCATTTGGAAATTGTGGTAAGATCTATCTTTTTTGGAAATCATTGTTTGTCTACAGGAGGGCGACTTCAACAAGGGCGATTTTGCAAGGCTTCTTCAAATCGACTTTCTTGGCATTCGCTTGTATCAGGGAGTTATCATTAGCTTCATTGTGATCTATGCTATCTTTCTGTTACTTTTCTTGTGGCATTAGTCTTATCTCTTGATGCATCAAATCTGATATTGTTGACGTTTGTTGTGCAGGAGAGAGGGCGCATTGGCTTCTTGGATCAAATCGACTTGCATAGAAAACTACCACAAAGCTTCTCAAATTGATCGGGTTTGCATAGATCATCATCATCAAGGCATCTACAAGGTTACCCAGGTAAGATCCACAGGTTTGTTTCTCTTTCCTTTATCCAATCCATTGACATAGCTCATAAATTGTTAAAACCCTAAATATCTTAAAAACCCCATTTTACATTTTCTCAGATCTACTTAGATCTAGTGGGTTGTTGGGCATAATATTGAAAACCCACCTCTATAGCATCCACGGCATCCCGGATCTATAGTTTGGTGAGGATTGGCTTCCATTTGACCCCCTTCCCAAGCCAACTTAGCTTCTCCCAAGCAAGGCGCACTTCCTGGTGGTTGTGAGTTGACCTAGATCTAGGTGGTGGGTGTTTGAGATCCCGCTTGATCCATAATCTACACATCAAATAACATACACCCAGATTGTTACTTTTCTGAAATTCACCTTGTGGGCCCTATTCCACATTTTAACGGATTTAATCCCCATTTTGGACCATTAGGTGTACTTAAACTCAGATCTAGAAAGATCTAACCGTCGGATTGCCGTGAAATTATAGATCCATACTCCTACTTGACCAACCTACCCGGATCTAAAGTTTGGATGCCATCCGACTTGTCTTGACCCCATTTACCCCGCTTTTAGGCCTCCTTGGGTAAAGTCGCACCACCTTGGAGAAGTGAGTTTGTCCACTTCTAGGACGTGGGTACTTGAGATTCTTGCGGATTTGGAACGGGAATAATTCAAAACCTAGGTCTAGTGTGTCACTTTGTCAGATCTTACCTTGGGGATAGCATTCCTTGTTTTAAGGGATTGTGGTCCACTTGGGTTAAACCTAAATCTAGACCTATTTACCCACCAAGACCTTTATTGCCCACTTGTCTCAAGTACTAGGAGTCCTTAACCACAAGTCAACCCTACTTTGACTCCATTATCCCAATTCCCAAGGCACTGGTTATTCTCCAAGTCAATTCGACTTTCTTAGATTGTTGGATTAACTTGTGGTTTGACCTTAGTGTGGTGAACCAAACCCTTGATGCCATCATGTATCATGGTCAAGCTTGTCACTTGTACTAGTTAGCCCCAATTCAACCCTTAAACTACCCTGCATTGGACACGGTTCCCAAGGCAGTGGATCTTCCAACATTGAACTAGTACACTAATCCTAGATCTCACTTCAAACATTATAAGTCACTCTCACATCAACTATGAACCAAAGCTATACCCATTGAACCCCTCACTTGGCTTGTGACTTCATCCTTAGGTCTAGGATAAACCATACACCTAACTTCACTTAGAAATATCCTGATTTGGTGTCTTGGTTTTGATCTCTCCTGTCGGGAGTAGATCGGGTCTCCCCCTTTGTTGTTTGGGCTAGATAACATAAAGCAAAGGTTGCCTCGACTGGCGTGACAACCATACATTGGAGGTCGAGGTGATCGTGGTTGCACCTTTTGAGTTGCCCTTTCCTATTGCCATCCATGACTGGATACATCCATAGGGGTAACTACAGCTTAGGTGATAACAGGTCTTAATTAGGATTTTTCCAAAGTTTTCAAGTCATAACTAAAAGTTACACACACACACACACACACATATATATATAGGTTAAGTGAAGATAAAAGTGGCATAATATAAAAACAAGGAAAAGATAATTGAAGTGTTAACGATTATGAAGAATTCGTGAAGTCCTATCAAGGTAAAAGTTAAAGAGCAATACGGAGATAATTTTATAGCTTTGAGGACAAAGATTCCATAGAGACGGCAGAAATCTTATGAAGATAAAATAGGAAATATTATATTATTTAATTATATTTAATATTAATATTATTATGAAAAGGTGCCTATGTAAGGACGCAACCTAATACAAAAGGTCACCTTAATAGCCTATAAAGGCCAAGGCCATTTTCTCATTGTAATCATCACACTTCTATATATATATATATATTATTTGGTAAACTGAATTATAAAAGCTGTTACGCACCTGCATGTAACATAAATGTTTCAAGAGTGGTGTCAACCAAACATCAGAAGAAAAGAAAGAGCATGTTCATTTTCCATATGTCAAATATAGAATTAAAGCATAATCATTTACAGCAGAGAATCATCCAACCCTTAGTGAATAGAATCTATTATTGCATGACTATCAAAAGAAGGATAATTGTCAGATTTTGGTTGGTACCACTCATTGTCTCTAGCAATTTGTATATAGTGGATGTTCCTGCAATGCAGAAGTTTTATTTTGAGCTGGTGAAGCTCATGTCTCAAACATAAGTCCATGTTTACGACGCACTTATGTTCTCACCATTGCTTTGGAGGTCCACACTAGACGACTTGAATTTTCAAACTAGTGAGAGACTATTTCTGTTTCCTATGGGGTATACCTTGATTCCGTTGATCTTCTAGAAAACTCAATAGTAGGTCATGCATCCCATCGATAGCTGCAAGACTTGGGACCACATCTGGCATAGGGTTCGCTATTACTATAGTAAAGGGATGCCATTACCATATGCATGATGTCACTGACAGGACATGATAATTTCAGTGTGGTCAACCCTCACTTCTTTCTCTTAACATTTACAATCCTCTCCAAGTTAGAGGGTCGCACATCATTAGTTTTTGTATGAAATAAAGGTTGAAAGGGATCCATGATTCCATTTCTCACCCCAATGAGTCATTTGTATCTTTAATTTCATAGTAGATTGAGTACCCAAATATAAGATTTTGTGAGTGTCTAAAATTAATGAGAATAAATGACAGATGCATTAATCTTAAGAAATATGATCCTAGATGTCCACCCAAAAGATGAAAAGACTATACCCTAAGCACTTTGATAAAAAACATCAACCATGTGTCATATCAAGGTGCAAATAGAAAGAAAGTCTGCACACAATATATCTTGGGCCTAAGAAGTTGAGGGGAATAGAAGTTTGAAAGTACATGTTACCACCCAGGACATATGAAGACTTGGTGCCACTATTTGAAGATCATAAATCGACAGTTGGTTTGTGAAAAACATTGTCTTAGATCTTATTGCAGGTTTTGATGCATGTTCCTCCATTATTGAACATCTTTTGAGGCACATCTCTACATATTTGGAGGCATTTTGGACCCCTTAGCGCATTTCCACTAGCATGAAAACACACATGAAAATAAGTGCTCACATTATGAGGAGATATTGGAAGGTTTATGGCATATTTTGTGGTCAAATGCACACTGCTCTCCTCCAACTCAAGGAGGGTATCCCTAACTAAGATTGTTCAGGCTGTGGAGTGTGGACTCTAGCCTCTAGGTGATTTAGGAAGACCTTAACAAAATGTGTGTAGCTGTAGACTTAGTATAGTAGGTGGATGAATGGATTAAAAAACAAAGAGTGATGGAAATCCTTAGACTAGTGCCTACCAAGTGTTGGGTTAAATGGTGTCAAAGAAGCATGGATCCAAGAGTGTGAGTGCATGAATGTGTAAGTTGTTGTCCGCCGAGATGCACACCAGCAGCAGAAATCTTTCGAAAGCTGTCTCTTCACTACAAGTGAGAGAAGTGTGGCCTTGGGGGCAAGCAATGAGCTAGGTACTATCACCTAAATCCCAGCTCCTCCGTTTAGGCTAACTCCTAACGAAGCCAAGGGGGGTAGTCCCTACAAATAGTTTACTATGGCTCAATGTGTTTTAATGTTTTTTTTATGTGAGATGATGCAGATGGGTGTTGTTTAGGAGTTTTGAAAAATGAAAGATCCACAGCTTTATAATAAACACAAGATAAAACGCAATCCACGTTGCAAACAAGACGTAAGCTTGACAGTATAAAAAGACTTGTAAAATAAAAGCATCCACAGATAGATAAATAATTTAAAAGACCATTTCCTTATCCATTGGACCAAGGAGTCAAAAATGATTGAATGTAGTGCTGGGGGATGCTGAATATATAGTCTTAGTAACTGTTTGTGAGAACGTTGTGCAAATTATCTTGGTAAATTAGAAGGTTTTAGTGGTCTTGATTATTAGGCTAAGAACAAAGAGATAAGCAAAAGTCCGGAAAGTGATACTTTCAGTGGTTTCCACTCTGATGAGAGGTCGGAACCATCTAGATTGCAAAAGGTAAGTGTCCAATGACTTAACCACCCCGAACCTGACAACGACACTTTCGGCACCACTAGGTTTAGGAATCTTTGCCTCCCACTTAAAAGTATTTCTCGAAAAGATCAACGCCGGCACATTGGTTGGGGTAAAGTTTTATTAGATTTTCACTTATGAGATTAACAGAATCCAACACCTTTCTGAGTACTAGCCCAACCTTCTCAGGTTGGCAGAGCATACGGGTGTCAGATAACAACCAAGATAAATTAATTAATGGGGGTGTGAGTTGAAATTTTTATTTTTATTAAAGCACATAGTTCAACTCTCCGACAGAGAGCGCTCTTGACTTAGTCTTAAGACCAAAGTTCAAGAGACTTGCTTGATTGAAATGCCTAATGCAAGGGGAATGCAAAATCTAGTATGCTCTTCGTTAGAGAGTGCTCTTGACTTGGGTTATTTCAAGTTCAAGAGGCTTTGTTCATTGTTAAAATAGAAGCAAATTGTAAGCATGAACGCATGTGATAGCTCAATAAGATGGGAAAATAAAAGACAAAGATATCACTTGCAAATATGAACAACTAGCATTCTACAACAAGATGAAACAAACTATTCGACCAAGACTAAACTAATCTAAGAGAAATAAACAGGTGGGATCAACCTCCGAACAAGGTGACCACTAGAACCACCAGTCCTTGAGAAATTTCAGCTAGCTGAGTTTTGACAAGGAGTCTAATGGGGAAAGAGAAGTAACCACAAAACTATGTGGCCCTGCCCTTGGGATTTCATCCCAAGGATACTATCTCAAGTCAAGACTTGGAAGAGAATTATTCTAAATACAAAAAGTAAATTTTAATCTAAGAACTTGAAATGAATCTAGCTAAAGCATGCATGAACAAACTTCCCCAAATGGGGAAGGAGAAACTAAGTGTGGGAGGCACTATCCCACCTAGCCTTTTTATTAATCAGTTTACAGTATTTTGGATTTTCAACCTTTTGAAGAGATAATAGAAATGGAGATGAACTTTGAAACTCTTAAGAGTTTTACAATAAAAAAGGAGAGTATTGAATTTATTGGTTTGAGGCTTGGTTCCAAGCTTCCTTTTGTCTTCTTGTAATGATTTTCTCTTCTCTTGATTTTCTCCTTCCACTTCAAGTTCTCTTTTGGATCTAGCTTTATCTCAAACCTACACACAACAAAGATTTCAAACTACAAGCACCCTTTAGCATTAGTTGAAAACAATGGAACTACTTAGATCTAGAAATTATCAATCAAAATAAAACTAAATAAAGATGCCAACTTTCTCTTTCCAAACGAAATCTAAATGCCAAGATGCAAACTACTCAAACAAAGTAAACTATGATGCACCTAAAAGAAGCTAGATCCTAACAAAGCAAATGCAAAGTTTATCTTTTAATGAGATCTATTGATGCAAAGTATTACTACTAAAATGCAAGATATGAGATCTAAGATGCCTATTTGCAATCTTTTAAAGCATGAAACTTCTAAAGACTAACCCCAAAGAAACTAAGATCGTTTTTATTGTTTTACTTTTTATGACTTTAGGGCTCTCTTGAAGGTGGACGAGAGAAAGGATGGAGAGAAAAAACGAAAGGGAAGAGGAGTAGAGAGCTAGCAAATGGGAAGTAGACAAGGTTGGAAAGATAGGGACGAAAGCTAGGAGGAGGGGAGACGAAGACAAGGTAAAAAGTGTCAAAACGAAAGCTAGAGGGATAGGTTGGACGAACTAAGGGAGATGGGAAAAAACTAAGGGTAAGGAGAAAATGGAGACCTAGGGTGGAAGAGCGAATGAGGAAGGCTAAAGTGGAAGAAGATGAATGGATGAAGGAGACTAGCAATGGAGAGGGGCTTGAGGAGAAAAGCCTTAGGACCAAGTGACCAAGATTAAGAAAAGTTTTTGTTGCTTGATGGAGGAAGAGGCAAGTCTCTTCTACTATGTTCCTTCTCTTGAAATGAGGAGAAACTTTGAAGACCTACAAAAGATGTTGATTAGGTGCCGAAAACCGCTGCTAAGCAAAGAATGACTTAATCTCTAAGCCTTTCTCCACCTTGGGAAACCCCTGCAAAAACCTTGTTATAGCATACACAAATAATGAACAAAATACTTCTAAGCAAAGCTAGAACATAGATTGAATATAGAATTTGCATAAACAAAGACAAAGTGAAAGAGATATCACCAATAGTGTGAAGAACACCCCAAATACTCCAGCATAGACCTCCAAAGTCTCAACTTTATTCAATACTTTAAACAAATCTTACAACAAGAATTTGGCAGAGTGTTCATGCTCAAAATCTCCATCAGGAATGAGGAAAAAGAGCCTCATTATATAACAATAGACAAGAACCAATCTACCCTAATTCAAATTGGCATGATGGGAGCCAATAGCACTTAACACAAGTCGAATTCCAAGTCTCAATCCAATCAAATCCTAGTCTAACACATGCTTGGAGTGCTACACTCCTACATGAACTCAAATTGCATTGATTTAGGGTGGGGAGGTGGCCTCCACCTAGGCAAGGCACCCCCCATCCCATTCTTGGAAATACCATCATCCATACATTACTCGCCATGTGTGAAACTCGAGCTTCAATGAGGTTTGACGTGAGGATATCAAGGAGAGCGAATATGCCACATAACACAAGCTTGGAGTCTTGAGTTGAATGCTATCTCGAACTTGAATGAAGCCAATGCCATGTGTTTGCACAATTTTAGGGAGGCGCCTACCATAGGCTTTAATGCATACCAACCAACCATTAATCACTCAACACATCATCAAATTGAATTTCTGATGGAGGAGGGCAAATTCTCTTGGTGAAGATATGCTTGTGCTGACTGTATACTCAACTGAATGATGACTGAGATGATTGGAATCTTCATTAATGCCAGGTGCCATGTCAATTAGCCTTTTATTTTATTCTTTTTGGATTATTTTGGAGAGATTTGGATTATATCCAAAATATTCATTTTTATTAATTTAATTAATAATTTCTCTGTAACTGGTTTTTTTTTGAGAAATTATTAATTATGAGGCTGAATTGACATCCGAAACTTAGGATAAACCGTTCCGGGGATCATGAATGATTTTTGGCTTAAGGTTGGAGCCTTCAATCATTGAATTCGGATCCCGGATAACTGACATATTACAAAATGAAATTTCTTCATTTAAACTATAGAGAAATTTATTAAAATTTAAAAAATAATTAAAAACCCAAAACCGGAGGACTCGGTAAAATTTTTTCGAAAATTTTTCTGAGGGTCCTAGAGACTTAGGACATGACCAAAACCTATTCTAATAGTGTCTAGTAGGCTTATATACATTAGTTGGACTCTAATACCACCCCATGGTTAAAATTTTCAAAATCAGGCATTCTAGCTTTGGAGGAAGCGGGAGAAAACCTCATCGATTATAGCTCGGCTATAGGCAAAGTATAATTGACAAGGGAAAAAACTCCCTGGAATACCATAGTTGCTTAATCAAGTCATGGGGAACCGAGACACTCAAAATCCTACTAGCACACTTTATTACAAACCTCGTGGGGTCATGGTCATGTCGATTGAAAACAAAATTGACTAGCCAAAACTGGCTAAGCACAAAGGATGGATCATCTGATACACTGGAACACAAACATTTATTATGTTTGTCAATGGCGGCTCTTCAGATAATCCAACTATGATACAAATAAGTTGGTAACATAAGGTAAACACAAGTTGTTTAACATGCCACAAATTTTCCTTAACTGTGCTGAAAATTATTGCGGCAAATTAACCTCGGAGAGCTGAAGGTGCCACTATAAAACAATGTTATGAAGATGATGTTACATTAATTCCAGTAGCAACTTAGTTTGTTAGATGCAAAATTAACTTTACAACAATAATATAAGAGAGATTTTCCTCACATTATATCATCCAAATTGCAGATGTTCCATTAGAAGGCCTTCATATCAAGTTAGAAAGGTTTTACTACAATAATTAACAACAATATAAAAAAAATGCAAAATTAAAAAAAATCCCCACACACAAAAAAAAGCCTCACATTAAAAAATGCTATATCTCCAATCTTCCATTAAGCTTCCAAATCTGATATACAATGTGGCCCAAGGAGAAAACTCCAATCCTCATTCTCTCAACCATCATGTAAACAATGGAGAGAAAACTCCTTTATATAGAGGGTGTTAGATCTCTTTTACAATAAAATATAATTGTTTGTCTATTTAACTCCATGCCAAGTCGAACAATAATATAATATTATAGTTAGTTAGAACTAACAAATAATGGTTGACAAGTCAAATGGGTGAAGTGGATTCTCTCTTCTCTTCCAAAAATAGGATGAACTAGTTCAAAGTTACTTTAACTTTCAACAAAGTGTGAACAAGACTAGTCAAAGATGCAAGTGGACCCCTTAGTGGATAAGGTTAGGTGAATGAATGAATGTGAATTGATAGAAGTGGTTAAAAAGACTAGGGTGCATGCATAACTAACCACTCAAAACAAGTGTAAGCTCAACAACCTCCTCCACATGCGTGGCACCAAATTTATAAAGGTGGAAGCCATCATTTTTTAATTTTTTAATGGATTTTTTTTTCTTTTTTTAATATATATATATTCTTGAGCTTCCTCAACATGTGTGCCAAAAGGGGACAACTACCCTCAGTGTTGTATAACATGGGGCATAAAGTTGCATTCTCTAGTGAATGCATTTTATTCTCTCTTTTTTTTCCCTTTTCTTTTGCCTCAACATGTGTGTCAAAGGGGGAGTAGTACTCTCGTGTTGTACCACGTGGGGCACAATGTTGCATTCCCAAGGGAAAGATTAAAACATTTTAAGATGGAACTTAGGGAATGCAGCCTCAATGAAGGTTTATAACATATGAATATTAAAAGGCCAATAATGTAGCACTCAACCTAAGGTTTTGGTTTAATTAATCAAAAATAAAAATATCCCAAACCACTTTGGAGAGTTCACACATGCAAAATGTGATTTAATGGAATATGGCAAATGAAAGGTTAATTATTAAGGGAAACCTATATGAAAATGGATGAAATGACTCATGCACCCTCTAGGAATGGGGATATTATGAAATAAGAGTGTGTACAGGTTATATCAATGTATAAAGTGGGGGTGTAATGGAATATGAAAGTTACCTAGGTAAAATGACGGAAAAGTGATGAAAATGAGTGTTATGAAGGCAAAACAATGGGAAATTATACCACCGTGAGGACACAAACAACTAAGACCAAGACTTGAATCCACCATGAAACAACCAAGTGGAAGTAGTGCCTAGAGCATGAGGAAATAACTAGGTGATCTCCCTAGTATGAATAATGCCTCCATTAAACTGAAAAGAACATGATGCACCACTGAGTAAACCTCTAGCAAACCACCAAACATGACCATGAACAAAAGCAAGTCTTCTCCACCAAAGATTTCTATCAAATGCCAAGTGAAAGGCTCCATGAAGAAGAATACCCCTAAGTCAATCGAGATGCTCCAAGATACCAACTAAAAAGCCCATTGTGAAACCTCCTACTGTTAGAAATGTGTTGTCATTGATGTCAAACATGCTGCTATTAATGTCAGACATTGTGTTGAAGATGATCAAATTTGACGATACTTGTGGTTCATGTTTAACCATTGAGCTACCGAAAGGTGGAGTTCCTGTAGCTATGTCAATACAAAACATAATGAAGGGAACTACCGGAAGTTGGAGTTCCTGTAGCTATACAAACAGAACGAAGGGAGCTACCAGAAGTTGGAGTTCCTGTAGTAACATCTATACAAGAAGAATGAGTTTAGCCACTGGAAGTTGGGCACGCTAACCCTGACGTCATAATCAAATACAATCTCATGCTTTCAATCATGAGATTGAATGACCACCAAGACAATACTGTTGTGCTAAGGAGAGTAAAAAAACGACCACAAAGCAAGAGGAATACATCTCGTTTCATGAGCAGATGCCTGCAAAAGGGATACAGAATGTTCACTTACGTGCTTGACATTGTGAAGATGAATTCTAACGTCGAAGAAGAAAATAAGTCGGCCCTTCCTTAAGCCGTAAAAAGACATGTTGAAGTTTAATTAAACATGTGGAGTAAGTCGACTCTCCTACAAAGCCATCGCAAGTAAACACACGATATTGAAATATACATAAGGCAAGTTGGTCCAAGTAAAAAGGAGACAATGTGTATAAAAGGAGAGCGATTCATTTGAGTAAATAAGCCAAGGATTACGAATGAATAGAAGGAGATAGTGCGCAGATCTCAGGGATGAGAAGCAGGACCGAAATCTGAACATGAAGAGCGCTGATCAAGGATGACTAGCTTGAAGATCTGAAGTATATTTGTGCAGGTGCGAGTTCTGTTGGTAAAAGAAGTCTGGGGTTAAATTTGCTAAGAAACGTGGTGTAGGTTTGTGCAAAATGAAGTTGTGATTGAAGTCATTGATTGAGAAAACTGTAGCAGAAGAGATCGAATAGATTACTGGGTATATCCTTTTGTACTTATCGCAGAACTGAAGCAGCAGAAGAGGTTCAAAGAGAAAATTAAGACTATAACTATTGTATGGTTATCTTGGATTTTGAGGTTGCAAATCGTAGAAGTCTCTTTGTTGAGTGCTGAGACTACAAGGATTGGTTGAGTACAATCTTTGATTATAGAATCGTAAAGAAAGATCTGGGCATAATGAAATCTAGGACGCAAAGAAATCATGAGAATATTCAGAGCTAGAATGGAGTGCTCATGTGATTCGAGCTATTAATCAGTAACTGGTAATCGAAATTTGTGAAAGCTTGTCTCCTAGTTTGGAAACTACCTGCAGGGGGTTTCACTTGGTAAAAGAATGACAAGATCAGATCTCAAAGTGATGAACGGAAGCAAAGAGAGTATGCAGATCAAACTAAAGCAGCCGGGATTTATACAGCTACAAGAATGGCAAAGTTGATGTATTGAGGCTGAGCAGAGAGCAATAGAGGTGTTGAAAATAGTAATATAAATCTAGATTCTGAGATGTTACAGTGGGCAGAGAATTAGCAATGGGAAACCATTGCCCGTGGGTAAAGAATTAGTAGTGGGCAACCATTGCTCGTGGGCAGAGAATTGGCAGTGGAAAACCATTGCTTGTGGGCAGAGAATTGACAGTTTGGAGCCATTTTTTGAGGGCAGAAGATAATCAGTGTTTATCACTGACCGAGGGCAGAAGATAACCAAGTGGTTTACCACTAACCGGGATCAACTAGAACACAAAGGATAACCACCAATAGGATGTAATCTACTTTATTGAGTTTACCAATATACATTACTGAATTTCCATATACATCTTGTGTTTACTTGTGTACTCTTTGTTGATGAGTTCTTATTGATGGTCACTTGCATAGAATGGTTAATGAATGCTTATATATTTTGATGAATGCATAAATGTGTTTGAGGAAGTGCTTGGTTGAAAGAAAAAGTAATGAAAGTGCAGGACACTGATTCACCCCCCCACCCCCCTCTCAGTGTCCACGGTGTGTTCAACACATACAATATGAGGTGTGACAAGTTGAATAGGTTTTCACCGGCATAGAGTGTCCCATACTTTTTGTTTTTTACATTTCTTGAAAGAAAGTCGTATTTTTCTAGATTTGATCATATTTTTGGATAACGCTTTATGGAGATGGGTATGTGGTTTAAATTTGAGGCAAATCATAGAAGATTATATTTTTAGAAGATTTCCTTTTTAGAATTTGGCTTGAATGATAGGATAATTATATTTGGGGATCTAGGATGGAGATTTGTTCATGGTTTGAATTTCCACTAATTTTGAGGCCATGAAAATTTTGGTCAATTTTTACCATTTAGTAGAGTGGTTATATTTTGGGGACCCAATATGGCATACAACATCAATGTCGAATTTCAAGCCATTTCCAAGAGTTTGATTATTCAAGGTTTGGATCCAGTTTTGCAGCTTCTAGAGGGTGCTTGGTGGGTCTAGTTACCCCTCACATGGCATGAGGCCTTATACTTGTGATTTAATCATGAAACTCATGCTTTTGATCACACTCCTTGTGATTTTCATAATAACCCAATTGTACTTGTGATTTTCATCACATGTTAGAAACTTACAAGATGATACCGACGCGACATTTGATAGACATGGGGGCATTGTCCCTTTAGAGCACATCACCATGATGAGATCCTTTTAGTGGATTGTAGTGGTACACCTTGGTATGATGTCTATCTTCTTCATTAGTTTTTTACTCATTATGGTTTGTGGTTGTTTTAATTGAGTACTATATGTATACCAAGGTTACGGGGAAGCGCACCCCCCCCTCGCCCCTGCTCCAGAAGTTGGCTTCAGACCAAAGCTCGGCTGAAGCACGCTTCCAAGTGTGGGCATTTTTGGAGAGTGCGCTTTGGTGCCAATTTCAATGCTCCCTGCCTCTATATACAAGCATTGAGGAAGCGATCGGGAGCGATCACTCCCTGATTTCTTCCTCAACGCTTCTATACGCTTTGATAAACGCTTCCGTACACTTCTCTCGGTGCTTCCCTCAGCGCTCCCCATCCACCCGCAGAAAAGGCAAAGAGAAAGGCGTGTGGGGTCCATGTTTGGACTATTGGAGGTGTTATCACATACATTGTAGCTGGAGCCACCACGATGTGTAATAAACAAAATATATATAATATAAATAAATATTAAATCAATAATTAATATTTAGTAAACTAATATGTGATGATATTTATTTAGAATGAACCGTGTTCATCTCATGATGCAGAGCTGATTTTTTCCATTCCATTGCCAGTGCTGTGATGAAGAGACACCTTCCTGACGAAAGGTCATGTATATTTACGAAGGGACACCCCTGTGTGGGTATATATATGATCCCTCATTCTTACTTGTTAATCATCTCATATTTCCTATTCATTTATACATTTATTATATATGGATTATTTGTCATATTTGCACTAGATATTTATTTAGAATGAACCTTGTTCATCTCATGATGCAGACTTGATTTTTTCCATTCCATTGCCAGTGCTGTGGTTGAGATGAGCTTATTTTTTCAGAGGTGATGTATATTTCCGAGCCAGCAGTAGCAGATACCCCCTTGTCATGACTGAGCCTACATGACCCATTGAGATGATTCTGGTGTAGTCATGGTTCATTCAGTGCAAAGCAGTTAGCCAGTGATGATGTCTTTTGCCCATGGTCTGTTGCAGATGTTTCAAAGGCAAGTATATGGTTGAGCGGAGGTGCACATTTATATTGCATTTAGATGTTTCAGTTGCTCTACAATTTATTTTAGTTATTGTGACTAGGCATGTTGACTAACAACGACACTTTGAGCTTCATGGTTTGAAACCTACCTAGTCGTGAGTGGTTAGAGAGTCCCTAGTGTAAGGTCATTGCATGTGCTTGCTAGTATCTACTACCTTGCATGGACTTAGCTCTACCTTTGCTTTGATGGCATCACCTTTCACTTTCTCCATTCACCTGTCTCTTTTGTTTACTGGTTTAATCCCGAGTTGTACTTTGATTAGTGAGATCGAGGACTTCCCCCCACTTAGACCTCTTTGTTGGATAGACTCCATGTTTACCTTGCGTCTTGGCTCTAAAGTGTGTGGCTTGTGTCACTAGGATGTTATCTTTTAGTCCTCGAAAGCAAGTATTCCTATATAAGCATCGGATCGCATAAATGACTATATCTAAATGGATGCAAAAAGTCAGCCTAAAACAATGTTGCTAAACACCAAAGCAAACAAATGAAATATCTTTCGTAACTAGTCAACTGCCAAGGGGCGAGCACTCATCCTTTGTATGATGTAAGGTCGTTTTCCCCTACAGGACAATAGGGTGGTAACTCCATCGCACCTACGGATGGTGGCGGGCAATGGTGGTAAGATCGAGTCATTATCTGAGGCCCGCAAGGCTATTTAGGGCACCTGCCCTTGGAGGATGGCTAGTGAAAGATGATCAAATGTGAAATGTGAAATGTGAAAGTGCAAAGATGACAATAAATTAAATGAAAAAGGTTGCTTATCTAGAGTCTATTGGGAATATTCCAAGCAGTTTACCCATTTGTGAGGCACTGCCATTCCCTGAGTGTTCTCTATCTGACATACGTCTAATTGGTTTCCCTTTTTCCCTCATGTCTGAGAGATCACAGTGTGAAAGTTACAAGTCCTTCCCTATTTTCCTAGCCTTGTTTTCCACCTCACCCATCCTAGCAGTCTGTCTAAGTTTGTGAGCAAGCATATGTAGGGAGCTTCATGAAAGACTTAATGGTTTCACTTTCTCTTTCACAGGTATATTTTATTTATTATATGGCCATTGTTACGTATTTCATGTTTTAGTCCGGTTATTAACATAAACTTGTGAGCATTGTTCATCTAACATGCATACAGGATCTTCCAGAGTATTGCTCTACCTTCAATTTGAGTGCTTTAAGTTGGTCAAACCCAGTTTGACTTGGTTAACACATTTCTCAAGGCGGTGACTACATAGCTCGAGATTGATTATTTGTGTTCCAGACACCCCAACATACCACCACCAACTTCAGTTTACAGCAGATGGTCACAGTTTGTGAGCTACAAAGATTATTATTATTTTTACTGTAGTGGCCATGTTATTATCTCCAATAAGGATGTCCTATGTTCTCCTAGGGCGTTATATGAAAGATGGGGGTATGAGTAGTCATCATTACCATATTCCTATATCTCCAGATTCATTTTTGCAATCCGTTTGGTCCCCAAGACGCTTGGTAATGAGTTATGAGCATTTTTATCTCTCCAGGGTGATTGTACCAACATATAAATTCATAGAAAAAATGACCATGGTTGCACTGGGAAAATCGTTTTGACTATTGTGGGCAAGGAAATGGAATGGGGATGATTGATGATGATGAATTATGGCTCTAGAGGCATGTTACATGGCTTTGTTTTGTCCGGGATGATTTTCACATGATGATATCTTGTCCTAGAGAGGATGCAATATTATCAGAACTGGACCGGTCATCGAACCGATAGAGCCCAAAATGTGAATCAGACCGGAACCGGAAAAAAACTGGGAAAACAACCGGTCGACTAAAAAATACATAAAATATTCATATTTTGTAAAAAAGCATATATATTAATGTGCATACATATGAATCCAAACCATTAATACACAAATATGCAAAGTTTCTCATATATATAGCAATTATGGGTGCAAATAGCCAAAATAGCTCCTAGTGCCATACATCTCTGAGGTTCTAAACCAAAGTACATCAACAAAGAGGCCTTAGCTTCATCTCCCACTGGCTCATTGTTGTTCGCCAGATTGCACACTAGCAGCAGAAATCTTTCGAAAGCTGTCTCTTCACTACAAGTGAGAGAGGTGTGGCCTTGGGGGCAAGCAATGAGCCAGGTACTGTCACCTGAATCCCAGCTTCTCCGTTTAGGCTAACTCCTAACGAAGCCAAGGGGGGTAGTCCCTACAAAGAGTTTCATTAAGGCTCTTGTGTTTTATAATGTTTTTTGATGAAGTGATGCGGATAGTTGTTGTTTAGGAGTTTTGAAGATGAGAGACACAATAATACTTTGAATAATACCAAGATAACGCAATCCACGTTGCAAGATAAGATAAGAGATACACTGAATCAGATATAAGTCACTCTTTAAAAGAAAACTAACACAAGTACTCCAGATTGATAATAAGCAAATAAGAAATTGTGATTCAAGGACCAGTGCCTTATGGAGTCAGAAAATATTTGAGTGCTTGGGTTGCTTGATACGAGTGTTTGAGAGAAAAGTTCGTGAGATCGTTTTGCAGTTTATCTTGATAAATTAAAGATTTTAGTGGTCTTGATTATTAGGCTAAGAACAAGGATATAAAAAGTCCGTAAATAGTATTGGTAACCTCTTAGATGATAGGTCGAAGCCACCCCGATTGCAAAAGGGTAAGTGTTCAATTGGCTTGACCACCCTTGAGTCTGACAGCGGGATTTCGGCACCACCTGTTTCAGGAAACTTCCTCAGTGACTATTGAAAGCAACGCCGGTTCATTGGTTGGGGTAAAATTTTATTAGATTATCACTTGTGAAATTAATAAGTCCAACACCTTTCTGAGTACTAGCCCAACCCTTTCAGGTTGGCAGAGCATATGGGTGTTGGATGAGCAACCAAGATAAATTAATTATGGGAAAATGGGTTGGAATGTTTTAACTTGTTGTTTTGAGCACACAATTCAACCCTCCGATAGAGAACGCTCTTGACTTAGTCTTAAGACCAAAGTTCAAGAGACTTTAACTAATCTAAATGCCTAATGCAAGGGAGATGCAATAACTAAAATGCTCTCCAACAGAGAGTGCTCTTGACTTGGATTTGGCCAGGTTCAAGAGACTTTTGGTTCTTTTTACAAGATAGCAGTTGTAACTCTCAAAGAACAAGTGAAGCTTTAGATAATTGAAAATGAACTAAAGATGAAAAAGTGCTTGAAACAAACTAAAAATAAACTAGTGTTCTACCAAACAATATTAATCTAAAAGTCTGATCTACCTCTGAACAGGGTTGATCACTAGAACCACTAGTCCTTGAGACTTTCCAGCTAGTTGAAACTTCGACAAGGAGGCTAATGGGGAACGAGAAGCTACCACAAAGTTATGTGGCTTTTGGGATGAAATCCCAAAGTTAGCTTACTCTAGTCAAGACTTGGAAATGGAGTTTTAATCTAAGTACAAGAAATGAAAGATTAATCTATAAACCTGAAAGAATGAGATCTAAACTAAGCATGCGACAACACTCTTCCCCAAATGGGGAAGAAGAACCAAAAAAAGGTGGAGGACTCCTCCACTTAGCTTTTTATTAATTTTGATACAATTGCCTTGGGAAATTACCCTTGTAAGGTCTTTGAAATGAAAATAGACTGAAACGAAACTAGGAAGCTTTTGATAACTTCTACAAAGGAGAGTGGTTTTGGTTCTTTGACTTTGCACTTCTTTGTCTTGTTTGTCCTTCTTCTCTTCTTGGTTTTTGTTCTTCTTGTTTCTTGCAATGATCTTGGTTTCTTTGCTTTTTCAATTCTTTAAGTTTATTCGTTTGGTTCCTTCTTCAAGCACCTACACCAAAACACCAACTCAAACACCCATTTGTTAATCAATCTAAGACACTTAAAGACTAAACTAAGATCTAGAAGAAAATGCAAACTATTTAAATGTGAAAATCAAATCTTAAAATGAGATGCAAAACCCAAATCTAAGATGTAAAATAATGAGATCTAAATGCAAAAATGCAAGCTTAGCAAATGACTAGATGCAAGATCTTAAATATGAAATACACATCAATAAACTAGAAAGAGACTAGATCCTAACCTAAGCATGCAAAATACAAAGTATAAAAAGATGGCCTAACTTATTTGACTTTTGAAAGAAAGCAACTAACTATTAACAAAAGAATTAAGAAATCTATTCTAACAATGAAAGTAAATGCAAAACTATGATAAGAAAAGGTTTAACTATAACTTTGAAAGAGAATGCAACTACTAACTCTAACCAAACCTTGCTTGTTTGTTTGGATTTTTTTTGCAAGTTTATTGAAGGTGGACGAGAGGAAGAAGGAAAGCTTGGAGCAATGAGAGGGCAGCCAACTAAGTGGCTGCACAAGATAAAGGGACAGCCAACAAGTGACTGTAAAAAGAGAGGGACAGTCAACAAATGACTGAAAAAAGAGAGGGACAGTCAACAAGATTTGGGGGAAAAGACAGTCAAATAAATGGGCAGCGGACAGTAAGGTAATGGGGCAGTGGATAAAAGGAGGAAGAAAATGATAAAGGTGGGCAAAGCTAGGGCAATGAGAGATCTAGGATGAGAGGAAAATGGACTAGCACATCAAAGCAAATGAATCAAGGAGAAAGCGGAAGGTTTGAAGAAGTAAACCCTTAGGATGTAGGTAACCAAGTTTGTTTTTTGAACTTTGTTGTTGATAGAAAGAAATAAACCCTTAGTTTCGATTGCAAAATCTTAAGATTTTGTCTTTGAGATGGCTTCCTGAAAACACAAGTGTTAGGGAAAAAATATTGATGGAGAGGAGGGAGAGACAACCGAGTTCACCTCCACTCTATCTTTTGGATACCTGCACACATGCAATACTTACACCAACAAACTCAATCATGCTTAGTGTGTACTCAATCATGCTTAGTGTGTTAGACCAAATCGAAATAAAAGACAAACAAATATTATCGACTACAGTTTGTACTTTTAAAACAAATCTAGCCTAAAACCAACAAGTAACTTGGACCATCAAATACTTGTTCTTTGCTTCTTAAAAAAGAGTTCTAAGCTAAGCAATGATTAAGCATGAAATGATATAAATAAAACAAAGACAAGTATCACCTCAATAATGGAAGATTTGCTCACAAACACAAGATGCACATCATAAGCCTCCAAAGCCAACTTTATTTTCAAAATATAGCAAATAGCTATAAGCTCTTACAATCTCCGCAGAGTAAGTTTACAATAACAATCCATGAAGAGAGAGCCCAAATGGCTTCTCTTAAATAACAAAACTAACTGCTAAAACCCTAATTCGAATTTGGCTAAAGAGAGCCAAATAACACTTGACAAAACTTGATTTCCAATAAAAAAACTAGTCATCAGGAGGCTTGGAGTGGTAGTAGATGAGTTGACATAGGTTTGGAGTAGCATGGGAAGCTCCTCCCACCAATGGAGAGCCTCCAACTAGGATCCACGTGAGCAACAAGGAGAGATGCGTGAGCTTGAAGGAGGGATGCGAATTGGCTTGGGGGAGTTTTAAGTGGAGGTCTAAGTGGGAGCCAAATTTGTGATTGCACAATTAGGGGAGGCACCTACCATAGGCTTTAATGTCAAGCAACCAACCCATTCAACAACTGACACATCACCAAATCGAGTTTTCAAGGAAGGAAGGCGAATTGGTTTGAAAAGATCTTTTGCTGGTGACTGGATAGTGGTCTGTTTGATGACTGAGATGATTGGAATCCTCTTTAATGCCCAGTGCCATGTCAATTAGCCTTTTATTTTATTCTTTTCTGATTATTTTGGAGATATTTGGAAATCTCCAAAATATTCATTTTTATTATTTTAATTAATAATTTCTCTGTAAATGGCTTTTTAGAGAAAATATTAATTATGAGGCTGAATTGACATCCGAAAGTTGGGTTTAGCTGGTCCATGGGTCATGTGTGATTTTTGGCTTATGAATCGAGCCATCAATCACTGAATTTGGACCCCGGACGACTGACATATTACAAATTGAAATTTCTCTATTTAAACTATAAAGAAATTTATTAAAAATTAAAAAATAATTAAAAACCCCAAACCGGAGGACCCGGTAAAAAATTTTCGAAATTTTTACTGGGGGTCCTAGAGACTTAGGACATAACCAAAACCTATTCTAATAGTGTCTAGTAGGCTTATATACATTAGTTGGACTCTAATAACCCCCCATGGCTCAGATTTTCAAAATCGGGCATTCCAGCTTTGGAGGAAGCAGGAGAAAACCTCATCGATTATAGCTCGGCTATAGGCAAAGTATAATTGACAAGGGAAAAAAACTCCCTGGAATACCTTAGTTGCTTAATCAAGTCATGGGGGACTGAGACACTCAAAATCCTACTAGCACCCTTTATTACAAACCCCATGGGGCCATGGTCATGTTGACTGAAAACAAAACTGACTAGCCAAAATTGGCTAGGCACAAATGCTGAATCATCTGACACACTGGAGTACAAACATTCATCATGTTTGTCAAATGGCGGCTCTTCAGATAATCCAACTATGGTACAAATAAGGTGATAACACTCATCAACCTCTTCAACATATTTTTCCAAATCATTCTCTTCTAGAGTGAGAAGCACCCTTTACTTCCATGCTCGGAAGTTATCAGCCCCTTCAAGCTTCTCATCAAGCTTGGTGTTGTTCGTCATTTTGTCCAAGCTTAAAAATATGACAGAGATGAAAGTTTTCAAAAATGGAAGTTGGAGTTACCAGTCAATGCGCTATGCCAAGGTGTTCTCTACATGCTAAAATCAGCTCCAATGTCAACTTGAAAACTGCTCAATGCCCAGCCTAGGGTTTTATGAGTAAACCCTAATTTTTTCAAACTTTGAATCTAGAGAATCTAACCCAGGGAGAAGATGTGCCCTCCCAAGGCGAGTTGAGCATATCTTCTTTTCTTCCAGATCTGAGGTCAGAAGATTCCAAAACAGGAAACCCTAATTTATGCAGTTTCTATAGAATTTTAGGTCAAAACTGAAACTTCACCAAATTGAAGTTGGTCTCCACAGAAAGATGCACCCTCTTAGGGTGAATTGAGCAATCCTTTTTTTCTTATGAATCAGTGGGTGGAAACCCTAGAAACAAGAAGCCCTAATTTCTGACAATTGCAACTGTTGCAATGACTTCTTTCAGCAATGCTCTGATACCATGTTGAGATTTTACTTAAGTAGTTATGTCATTCAGAATTCTTTAGACTTTAATTCAATTTATATCATATCATAGTAATTGCAATCATAAGGATCACTAAAAGAAAGATATTCACAACATACTCAAAGATTTATTCTGGGAAATCCTCTTGGGGAAGAAAACCTAGCATAAATTCTTCAGTATAGATTCAGCAACAAAGTACAATGTCAATACAATGAAGAGCTAAAGCTATCTCATAGAAAGATACCCCATATACAAAGATAAGATAAACCCAAGATATTAGTCTTCCTCCACCTATTGCTTCCCTCTCTTGCGCACTTGTCTCACTAACTTGATGTGAACTTGCTTGATGTACAAATGAGGAGGGCGTCACCCTATATTTATACTTGTTTCTGGCTGATTTTTTCACTGTGGGGCCAACTTCACTAGGGAGACTAGGCCGACTTTCCTGGGGCAGTTTTACCCAGTTTTGGGGCAGCTTTACCCAGTTTTTCCTGTGGGGTCGACTTGTCTATTTTCACTGGGCTGACCTGTCTATTTTATTTATTATTCTTCTGGAATCTTCTAGGCCAACATAAGAATATCTTCCGAAGCTACATAAAATATCAACACATCTTCATGGTGGGACGCCTTCTCTCTGATCTATCGTGATGTAGAGAGCTGTATGCAGCACTTTAGTGGAAACTGCCCCACCAACTCATGGCGCCTCCCATTATTCCATAGGGCAAGGCGTGGTACAGTTCAGAATAGGGTCTAAGGAGAAAGCGTGAATGTTGGATTAACTGGGGCGAAAAATGGCAGCGTAAGGATGGAGTCAAGTGATGCGTAGGCTGGAGGGAGAGTATGTGCAGGTGGGCAGCGTGAGGATGGCTGCTTGGGAGTGTGCATTGATGAGGGCAGGTGAGGATGGTTGCCTGGGAGTGTGCATGGATGAGGGCAGCGTGAGGTTGGCTGCCAGAGAGGCGTGGAAGCTGGAGGGGTTAGGGTATAGCAAGTAGCAGAAGGAGAGAGATAAGGGAAGGCGTGATAGCTGAGGGGAGAGTGTGTGCAGGTGGACAGCGTGAGGGTGGCTGCCAAGGAGTGTGCGTAGAGGAGAGCAGTGTGAGGTAGGCTGCCAGAAAGGCGTGGAAGCTGGAGGGATTAGGGCGCAGCCATTAGTAGAAGAAGAGAGGTCTGGGAAGGCGTGATGGCTGGGGGGAGAGTGTGCAGGTGGGCAGCGTGAGGATGGCTGCCAGGGAGTGTGCGCAGAGGAGAACAGCATGAGGTTGGCTGCCAGGGAGGCGTGGAAGTTGGAGGGATTAGGGCGCAACAAGTAGCAGAAGAAGGGATGCGTGAAGGCTGAGGTGAAGGGGGCGGGAGTTAGGGCACAAATGGAGCAGGCAGATAGGCGTGAAAGATGCCTAGAGAGTGGGTACAGGCAGTTTTTTTGGAGTGTTGGGGCTGCATGAATGAAAAAGACAATAAGTTGCTCAACAATAAGCCCAGGTGTATTAGATGAGCGGTTATCCTTTTATAAAAAAAGGGACCTGCTTATTTACATAATAGACTTCTAATACATTTTAAGAAAACCAACTAAGCTTATTACATGATCTCCTATTCCTGTTATGGGTTGCAAAGAAGACTAACTTCTTTGTGGCCCAATTCCTCCGTGTTTAGATCTAGAAGCATCCCTGCTTCCACGAGACGATGAGGAAGCCTACGTTGCAGAATCTCAGATGTCACCCACTTTGCTTGAGCTGGAGTTTGTCCTTCGCGTGCCAGGAGGTAGGAGGTGTAAGCCTGGTTGTGAGTGGAACTGGTGTTGGTGTCGAGTATAGTATCCTTGGACAAAGGAAGCTGGAAATCCAGAATATTGTCCATAGGATGTGTAACTGTGACTGGTTCATCCAAGAGAGGAGGCTCGAATAATTTCAGATGATTGACATTGATGACATTGTGGATGCCGAGCTGAGGAGGGAGGTCCAGCCGATAGGCATTTTCCCCAATCTTTTCTAAAATTGTGTAGGGGCCATACTGAAGTGGATGTAGTTTATGATGTTGTTCTTTGAAGCGTTTCTTATCCAAATGTAACCAGACTCGGTCTCCAGGTTGAAAGGAAATGGCTGTCCTATGTTTGTCATGCCTTTGCTTTGCGTGTGCTTGAGTAGATATTAGAGCTTATGTTACCTGAGTGTGGCAATGTGCAATTTGTTGAAGGAACCTTTGAGCTAAGTATTGTTCTTGTTGCTGATGATTTGTACCCTGGGGGTCCAATGTGAGGGGAAGCTCAGCCGGAGAAGATGGTTGGAAGCCTAAGCATACTTCAAAAGGAGAAAAACCTATAGCAGAGTGCGTGGCCTTGTTGTAGCTGTGTTGAAGAATATGTAAATAATTATCCCAATGTTTTCTACGTCCGAAATGAGTACAGAGAGCATGTATCAGTACACGGTTGACTACCTCTGCTTGGCCATCCGTTTGAGGGTGGAAAGTTGTGGAGAATTTAAGCTGACATCCGAGTATGCCTAGAGTGTTTTCCAAAGGAGCTTAGGAAGCGTGAGTCTCGATCTGAAATAATGTTGCTGGGTAGGCCAAAATGCGGCCACACATGTTGGAAATACAATTTTGCTGTTTGAGAGGCTGTAGTGGTCTTTGTGCAAGCCATGTAGAGGGCCGTTTTGCTAAAACAACATACTACTACCCAAATTGCATCATGTTTTCGTTGGGTGGTGGGTAGCCCACTTAGGAAATCCATGGAAACTGATTCCCATGGCTTGGAAGGTAGCGGGAGTGGTATATATAAGCCATGCTTTCTATTTGATGGTTTTGATTGAGAACATAAGGCGCAGGCTCTTATGAATCTCTCTACTTGAGGTTGAAGAGAAGGCCAATAGAAATGGCGTTGGAGGTGTTGAATGGTCTTAGTGGTACCAAAGTGGCCTCCACATGCAAATGCATGAGCTTCTTTAATGAGTAGCAAACGATCATCAGATTGTGGGACACATAGCAAATTTAACTTGTAGAGCCACCCATCACGGATGGTGTAGTCCAAAAAAGGAGTCTGATTGATGACTGTAGGGTCCTGTAATGTAGCCCATGCTTCTTGGAAGTTCGGGTCAGTAGCATACTTATCTTTCCATGCATCATAGGTAGCACAACGAACCTCGAGTAGTTGGAGCACTGGAGTGGGTGGCCTACTGAGCAGATCAGCCATCTTGTTAGAGGTGCCCTTCTTGTATTTAATAACCAGATGGAATTGTTGAATGTAGGCTACCCATTTAAGATTCCTTTGTTCCTGTATCTTTGATTGGGAATTAATGAAAATCAGTGGATGGTGGTCTATATGTAGAATAGTCTCCTTTCCCAATAGATAATGGCGCCATTTCTTGAGAGCTTGCACTAGGCTGTAGAATTCCTTGTCATAGGTGCTATAGTTTTTCTTAGCATCTCAAAGCGATTATGAGAGGTAAGCAATAGGATTTCCTCCCTGTTTAAGCATGGCACCAATAACATATTGTGAGGCATCTGACTCAATCTCAAATGGTTGAGAGAGGTCTGGCAAATGCAATACTAGAGCTGAGCATAGAGATTCTTTGAGACGAACAAAGTTGCGGGTGGCTTCTTCATTCCAAACAAAGGTGGAAGTGCGATTGGATAACTGATGCAAATGACGAGCAATCTGAGAGAAATGTAGAACAAACTTACAATAAAAATTTATGCCACCTAGGAAGCTTTTTAACTCGTTGGCCGAAGAAGGTGTTGGCCACTGTTTTAATGCTTTGATGTGTGAAGGATCAGGTTGAATACCTTTTGAGTCCACCAAAAAACCCATGTATGGAACTGAGCGCTGGCCAAAATAAGACTTCTTTTCTTTAACCTGCAACTTGTGTTCTCTTAGTATTTCGAGAACTTGTTGAACATGCTGAAGATGTGTTTCCCATGACTTACTAAAGATCTGAATGTCATCTAAATATATAATCACAATGTGACCCAAATGCTTCATGAAAATATCATTAATGAGCCTCATGAAGGTGGCTGGAGCATTCGTCAGGCCAAAAGGCATGACCTTCCACTCGAAGAGACCAAACTTGACCTTGAATGTCGTCTTCCAAACATCAGTTGGGTTCATTCGAAGCTAATGGTATCCTGCTATCAAATCCATCTTAGTGAACCATTTAGCACCTTGTAGGGTGTCCAGTAAATCCTCAATTCGGGGTAGGGGGTAGCGGTTCTTCACCGTGGCCTTGTTAAGGGCTCGATAATCAGTGACCAGGCACATTTCTGGGGTGTCTTTCTTGGGGATAACAAAGGCTGGGGAAGCACAAGGAGAAGAGGATGGTTGAATGTGTCCTGAGTTGATTAGTTCTGTCAACTGCTTTTGAATTTCCTTTGTTTCCCGTGGGGAAAGGCGGTATGTAGGTGCATTGGGTAAAGCAACACCCAGAATGAGGTTAATAGAATGGTCTATGTGTCAAGAGGGGGGAGTCCAGTAGGGGGTTGGAAAACATCAACAAATTCTTGTATGAGAGGAGCCATGGCTTTTGGGATGGGATGAGTGGTGTTGTCTGGTTGAATAGGTCGGACCAGACAAAGAGAGATGCCTGGTTGAGATTGACATGAGGGAGTCTTTCCTTTGTTGGTGTGGGTTTGGGTGGGGATGTGGTAAGGATATAGGTGTGGCCATCCTTGGTAAGTTTATACTGGCGAGATTTGGCTGTATAAATAGCATTTCGTTGGTCTTGGACCTTGGTAAGGGATGCCAAGAAGTAGGTCAGCACAATCTAATGGAGATACATCACATAACACAGAGTCTCTAAATTGTCTGATGGCAAATGTTACCAGGCAGCAATGAGAAACCAATAGACGGGGACCATCCTTTTGGACCCATCCTAGCTGATATGGTTTTGGATGAGGAGTAGTGGGTAGGTGGAGGCGCTGGACTAGGTCTTGTGAAACCAAATTTTTTTGACTGTCGTTATCCATGATGAGCAAGGCCAAAGAATTTTTGATTTGGTAGTTATGAGTAAAGAGGGGTAAGGTAGACAAGTTGGAATCTTCAGATGTCATTAAGATCAATGAGGGATCTACTTTAGTAGGATTCTCAAGAGAAACCTCAACAATGTCCTCTATAGGTTGGGATGAAATAGTTTCGATAAAGAGAGTTTTGTTGGTTTTGAGAGATTTTAAAACTCGACAATTTGAAGTGTTGTGGGAATTAGTCTTGTGGAAGGAACACCATGGTGTATTGGCCGTTCGATTGGTAGGACGAGTGGAGGAAAGGCGAGATGCAGTATTGGGTATGGTATTTTGTGAAGTAGATGAATTCTGGTTGGGACGGGATTGAAGAGTATGACCCCAAGGAGCTACCTTTTTTTCGATTACCAATGCTCTTTGAAAAGCTTTATCCAATGTAGAATTTTCAAATAACTCAACTTCTCTACGGAACTGAACCAATAAACCAGAATTAAATTTAAGGATTAATACCTCTTCTGGGTCTGGAATGTGGAGTTGAAGTCAAAGCTTGGAGAAGTATTCGATATATGCTTGTATTCCTTGTGTAGGAAGTTGGCGGAGTTGGTGCCAGCGGATCCATAAGGATTGAAGATACCCGGGTGGGTAAAAACGATCTCTCAAAGCTTTGCACATGCGAGCCCAAGTGCTGATCGGTTGAGAAGAAGAAGACTTTGCTGAAGCTCCAATTTCTATTACCAAGGTGGCCTTTTCTTGCTCTGTGTCCCGCCATGTTTGAGCAAGTCCTTCCAACTGTAATGCTGCAATCTGAAGCTTTCTCTCTTCGGTAAGGCATGTGCAAGTCCTGAAATAGGTGGAAAGGCTGCGGATCCATGACTCCACAGGTTCTCCATTGGTTTGTCCCGCGAACTTAGGGAGTTGGAACCGAGTATCTAACCGGAATGGATTTGGGTGGGTCTGTTGTTGCATTCTCATTAACTCATTGAGAGCAGATGTGAGGTCCTGGACTGGATTAGAGGCATTAGAATCCGAATCGGTGGCCAAAGGATCTCGTCTAGGAGGCATCTTGTAGAGTAAGCTAAAAAACAAAGGCTTAATGCATTGGGGCTGAAGGCTTAAGGAACAATAACTTGACTAGAGGGAGAGATCTGTGGGCAGGAAGATCTGTGAATCTCCTCTCTATGGTGGAGATCTGTGGGCTCCTATGGCAAGAAGATCTGTGAATCCACCATCAAATGTAGAAAACCCTGAGAAGGGTGTGAGATCTACTTGCAAATCATAAAACTCAGAGAAAAAAAAAATTTGAAAACCTTACTGCAGCTGGTTCTTCTGTTGCTTCTTCTTGGGATCTAGATGCTCTGATACCAATTGATCCACCGTGATGTAGAGAGCTGCATGCAGCACTTTAGTGGAAATTGCCCCATCAACTCATGGCGCCTCCCATTCTTCCATAGGGCAAGGCGTGGTACAGTTCAGAATAAGGTCTAAGGAGAAAGCGTGAATGTTGGGGCGAAAAATGGCAGCGTAAGGATGGAGTCAAGTGATGCGTAGACTAGAGGGAGAGTATGTGCAGGTGGGCGGCGTGAGAATGGCTGCTGGGAGTGTGCGTGGATGAGGGCAGCATGAGGTTGGCTGTCAGAGATGTCTGGAAGTTGAAGGGATTAGGGTACAACAAGTAGCAGAAGGAGAGAGATAAGGGAAGGCGTGATAGTTGAGGGGAGAGTGTGTGCATGTGGACAGCTTGAGGGTGGCTGCCAAGGAGTGTGCGCAGAGGAGAGCAGCGTGAGGTTGGCTGTCAGAAAGGTGTGGAAGTTGGAGGGATTAGGGCGTAGCCATTAGCAGAAGAATAGAGGTCTGGGAAGGCGTGATGGCTGGGGGGAGAGTGTGTGCAGGTGGGCAGCGTGAGGATGGCTGCCAGAGAGTGTGCGCAGAGGAGAGCAGCGTGAGGTTGGCTGCTAGGGAGGCGTGGAAGTTGGAGGGATTAGGGCGCAACAAGTAGCAGAAGAAGGGATGCGTGAAGGCTGAGGTGAAGGGGGCAGGAGTTAGGGCATAGATGAAGCAGGTAGATAGGCGTGAAGGCTGCTTGGAGAGTGGGTACAAGTAGTTTTTTTGGAGTGCTGGGGTTGCATGAATGAAAAAGACAATAAGTTGCTCAACAATAAGCCCAGTTGTATTAGATGAGCGGTTCTCCTTTTATAAAAAAAGGGACCTGCTTATTTACATAATAGACTTCTAATACATTTTAAGAAAACTAACTAAGCTTATTACATGATCTCCTATTCATGTTATGCGTTGCAAAGAAGACTAGCTTATTTGTGGCCCACTCTCCCTAAGGGGGCGATTTCTTCATATGGTGACTTAGATATTGAGCTATAACATGTAATAAATTTGTGTTGTGATCATCAAGGGGACAACATGGTGCGCCTAGCATCTTATTAGACATATCTTTCATGTATCAGGGGGTGTTAGCACCTAGATGTGACAGGGATTCAATATTGAGTGATTTGAGCATACAGGACATTGGAGAGGAAGAGGAACCCACCTATGAACCTATGGTTACTAGAGATTCCTTGAACAACACTCCGATGGCTCTTCAGGAATCCAATATGCGTGTTGACAGGCTGTGTGACGAATTGGAGTTGTTACACTCTTTATCATCTACAACAAGAGTCGGGACATCCATGACAAGCGAGATCCATGAGGAGAGACATGACTTGGAGATGGTTGACTCTATACATACGGGGCAGTATGGAGGTTATGAGTCACTTATTGTGGAGGGGCCATTAACGGTTCCGGTTGTAGTTGCAGATGTGTTGACGGGAGACACACTCCAGTATAGTATAGATGTGTGGGATCTAGGTTCAGGTGACACTAGTAGAGTGAGTGCACAAGAGGATACTGCAACACACACAGGATACAAGACAGCTGTAAAACATGAGGGTATGAGTGGCGCCCATGGTTTGAGGGGAGAGCATCCGGTGATGATTTTGCATGAGGAGCATTCAGAGTTGTAGGTCACTGAGGAGAGATCTGACACAAAGGGTTTGGATCAGGCAGGGGATCATGACCCATCTCTGTTAGAGAGAGGTTTAGCCATGGCAGAGATAGTTGAGCATGTTCCCCGTGGATCAACCAACAGGGAAGTATATGCACATAGAGGTTGGATGGACAGATATATGGCAGATATAGAGACACACTGGGTTATAGGCTTCGTTGATATCAGTGAAGTATTGGCTACAGTAGCACATACAAGATACTCGATGGCTCAGGAGGATACAAGAGTATGCAGCAGTCTACAGGGGTACATAGGGGCACACGATGAGATCCCATGGAGTTTTGGAGTGTTTCCTCCTGGGAGACCACCTGACAGAGATCGTGAGCATACCCTTGTATTGGGTTTCCCTAGGAGCGATGAAGGGAAGGCAATGCTTCATAGGGTAGTAGATCCCTCGATAGCCTATCTTTGTCGGGGATATCATCCGATGAGGATCATAGAGCATGATGCTCACAGGTCTACTTCTAAACCTAATTATGGGATTGTGGTCATGCCTGTGGAGTTAACCAACACACAGTTACTTCCCGATCGCATTTGCAGGAGCAAAGCTATCTATTTCTATTACACAACAAGACTTGGGAAGTTCACCTAAGAAGTTAGATGAGGTGAATGACATCTTGGCCACAAGGGCGACCTTTCAATTGGACCATAGGATTGGTACACTCAGTACACAGGGGAGATTAGATTGGTTTGCAGGGATTGTAGTTGAGAGAGTAGGGAATGACATCATCTCCTATAGAGGTTGCCCCTGTACAGAACCTGAGTCCTCACTTAGGGAGAGGATCATGAGGGTTATGTGGGATTTGCAATTGGTAGATTATTCTTGGTATCTACATGAGTATGAGGCATCGCAAGTGGCAGAGCTATTCTCCAGAGAGAGGTTTAGAATCCATGGATTATTTGAGCACATAAACGGTGAGTGGATTAATAGATGTATAGATGTAGTTTGGCGGGAGCCGATTAGATTAGTAGGAGTGGAGTCAGTTCTTAGTACTTGGTTTCTACCAGAGGATTACATGGAGACCCTGATGACTATCAGCATGATAAAGCAGCAGTTCGTTGGAGTTGAGTTTGGTGGATCCCTTTGTTGGTGGTGGGATCCAGGCATTCATCTGCACAATGGATTGTTTCAGATAGTAGAGGTGATCGACAAAGTTGTGAGGGTGATCGATCCGCTATATTTATGGGATGACAGTGGAGGAGAGGTTGAGATTTCTTTATGGTAGAGTCAACTTTCTTTCCTGGTATTCAGGATTGAGATTGATAGTGGAGCCACTACGGAGGAGATGGCCAGCTTCTGCTTTCAGGAGTTTATTAGTGGGGTGCATAGGTTTGGATGCATGATAGAGCAGTCTTCTGAGGAGTTTGTGCAACTTATGATTGCTTGGCTCTTCAAGGGCAATCAAATGGATTTTCGTGTGAGCACTAGGCAGACTAGCGCTTAGGGTAGAGAACGCTTCACATCACACAAGCTAATGGGGAACTCAGATGACTTCACTTTTACAGGCAGATTTGAGGGAGGTTTGCATGGAGAAATTGGGTGGATATTATGTCGGGTCAATAGGGCAAGTCGAGACCTGCATTGATGCCACCTTCGACAAATTTTGAGCAACCATGGGGGAGCCTACTGTTAGATTGCATCACAAGTATACCGAGGATGCAAGGTGCAGAGTATATATGTGCAGAAACTCACCAGTTATCAGAGTTCTAGCAAATTCCATTGATTTCCTCAGAGTATAGGGCAGCGCGAGTGATAGAGTTGTCTCTTGAGGAGATGATTAGAGTTCATGAGTAGCCCAGAGTCGTTACCAGTGACCAGAGCGAATTTCCTTTATCGGTATTTAAGATTGAGTATGACAGCAGCATTGCATACTTCACTTGGTTTCCTATACACTACACCATTTATAGTGAGGGGGGCGGCTCTTACAGATATTTCTGCTTGGAGTTCCAGGAGAGGTGGATGTTGATAAAGCATGATAGACAGTTGATGATGATAAGAGTGGCTCAACGACTACATGATGGTCTCTTTTTTTGGGTAGTAGGGGATTCTGAGATTGAAGTAGTGGACGATACAGCAGTTAGCATGAGGACGAGAGTCAACTATCACTTTCAGGATCCTATCCATATGGAGCAGTGGATTAGCTTCCTAGGCGGGAGACCTTATGAGGGATGGATACAGTGTTTACTGGCTTGGATGCTTAGGAATCTACAGGATGCTCCTTGTGTTGATATTGCACCAGGATGTGGTGGATGTAGTAGGTACTTCACAGTTCTTAGACTGATTTGGGACCCCGAAATTTCAGTGACGAGCAGTTTAGCGGTTATTAGAGGATGCTTTCAGGAGGTCTCATGTCATGGTACCTCGTAGGGTAGTACTTTGAGTAGAAGACGCTATAGATCTAGGATGATTTGGGACCCTGGGATTTTTCCTGGATTTAGTTGGTTCAGTTTGATTGATTGTGGAGTTGTGTTGGTATTGCTTGAGGACAAGCAATGGCAAGGGAAGACTGTAATGTTTGCTTTTTAACAAAGTAACAAGCAAAAGAATTGACTGAGGATTGATACCATTCAGACCAAAAGAAGATCTTAATGAAGGTTATTAGATCATCAGTAGATAAAAGAGGGCCACAGGAACTAGGGGCCACCTGCATGCATTACATGCAGGCCATATTTCATGATGCATGCACAAAAATACCTTAATTAAGCCTTCATGCACTCAGAAGGCAATGCATGCAAGTCAACTGAAAAATAGAAGAGAAAAGCGACCTAGGCATGCAAAAGTTAGGGCATGCAATGTCAAAGTTATAAAAGAAGGATAAAGTGAATGATTAGAGCTGCTTATTTGATTATTGATTTGAGAATTCGACTTGGAGAGCTCAGAGAGCTAATTTAGGGTTGAGGGCACACTACTCAACCATCAAGTGTATTTCGGTAGTGAAATCTATCTTCCCTAGTCACTGTCAGGGTTCGATCATACAGATTCAACATTACTTCCATCATATACAGCATTCTTTAGCATCTTTACGGATTCAGAACCACAGATTGGATAAAGAGAACTCGCCTTCTTGCATGGGCGACTTGGACAAGAAGGATATCTTCATACCTTGATATACAGTCATTATTTGGTCTGCATGTTGCTTCTATCCTTCCGAGAGCACCATTATTAGCCTAGTTATTGAATACAAGCTTCTTATTCGGCTTCAGAGGAAAGATCTCACCACTTCATCATTCAGAGATGCGCATTTCCTTGCATGGGCGACTTTCCTTGAGGGAGATTCTTTCCCTCTGACTTAGAGTTCATGCATGCGGCTTCCATACTGAGCAGGAGGGCATTATAACCCTAGTACCTTCATTCAGGAGCATTCTGACATCATTTGAGCGGTCATGCATCCATTCACATATTGAAGAGGGAGCATTTATTCAAGGGCGCATTATAGAAGAGAGATCATCTCACACCTTGACCGATCCTTGGCATATATTTTGCATGCTTATCTCTTATTTATCTACATCCACTACTCGAGCTATTGGTACGCACATGCATCATTTATATCCCTAATTTACAACATATCTGAATATTTGGGTTATTTAGGGTTTTGGCAAACCCATGCACTTGCATGCATGATCATGCAACCTTAGTACAACACATGCTTTCACATTTTACTATAGTATTGAGTTACAAGACTTTAGATCAGCAAGAAACTACATCAGAAAGACTATAAAAGGCAACATAATATTAGTTGGAATATTACAGTGACACATAGGGACGAAGGACCATAGTTGTATTGATTTAGCAGTGGATTCCTTGCCTATCCATTAACTGCTAGGTTGTGCATAAATAGTGCCTTAGCATCATCTGAAGATTTTAGAGGATAAATCCTAAACTACGAAGATGAACTTGTGGGCAAGTCAAGGACAAAGAAAAGGCCTAGGGATAGTGTCTTCAAATTATTATCCCAATGCCGAAGAAAAAGAACAAATGAGAAAGAAGAAAAGCAAGAAGAAAAAGAAAAGAAAGAGAAAAAAGGAAACAATATTGGGTGAACTGCTAGGATCAAAAGAGGAGTACCAAAAAATACACTCCCGTGTTAAGACACTTCCCTATTGTTCGCACTATTGACGAAACTTACAGAGGAACCCTTTATCCTTCATCTTGAGTCAGTCAAACGACTAAATCCCACCTCACTTGTCCAAACTTGGTTGAGTCATCTCCACCCCGACGAAGACAACAATCCTTGTAAATACTTTGATATTGTTATGATATTGGTTTGTTTGTAAATCATCTACCTTAGTAATATGTTAAAAAAGATCTATGGCTCTTCAGTATATCATCATGTTTTTCATGACTAACTATATGATGACTCACTTGTATGATCGATTGCATCTATGTATACTTCTACTGGTCCACCAAAGACACTCTTATAATATAGTGTGGTATCATCAACTTGCCATTATCAGATATATTTAGAACAGTGCTAGTTGGTCAATGGCAAGTCCCATCTCTGAGGGGCTAATATGCTATCTTTTGTTGTACTTAGGATCTGTGCATTCTAAGCATATATTTGGATACCCATTGTGTCACTTATTTAGGTATATGTCAGTAGATGGGTCACCGCTGCCACATATTAGTCAGTTTTATAGTGTGGTGGTTACCACTACTTAATGTTCTGTAGGATCATTTTCATGATCGCGCATGGTTTTGATGCACTTGGTATTTTCCGGATCTCTTGATAGATTTGGACACTCATTTGGACCTACTATCATCCTGCAGGGTCATATGCAGAACGCCCTCCCCCAAAGACAATTTCTATAGGAGCCCATTTAACCAGTCTTAGTGAGCAACCTGCTAGATTTCATCAATATGCATGGATTTGATCCGACCACTGCCTGCACTAGATTTTGACATTTTTGGGCACCCAATTGGCTTTTCTATCCAGCCATACTCTCATATGCCTAATGGCTCAGTGTTTCAAAGGATTTCCAGCAATAATGGGTTTTTAGACATGTATTCTAGTAAGGTGGTAGATTAATTCAGCTATGGACTATGGTTTTCGCTTAAAATTGCCTAAGTTGAGTTAAATATTTTTGTTAAAGGATATAAAGTGCACTTTATAATATATTTTCACATTGGGGTTGCACTTTATCAATTAATAAGGTAATATTGGCCATTCTCAAGGAAGTGTGATTTGCCTAAGTGGCACATTGGGCACACATGTGGAGGAAATTTGATGATGTAGCACCTTGGCACACATGTGGAGGCACTTTGGGACATTTGGTGAGTCGGTGACTTTCCCATTTCATGAGATCAAATCCTATCCCTTGATCTCTCTCCAATGATGAAAATGACTTCCCTTGGTCCAAGTCAACTTGCTGAATGAGTTTGATTGGGAAAGTTAGCTCCATCGATTTGGCACATGGTATTTCGGATTTCCCCATGGTTTTCACCTTGACCCATGGTATTTGGCATCTGACATGTTCTAGCTTGTCCACTTGAGGAAATTTTCCCCTCTAAAGGAGGACGACGTGGCTTATTTCATGAATATTAATGTAAAAGATGAAATCTAGACCATTGATCTAGCATATTGAATATCTTGTGAAGCATTGCTATTGAGTTTACCATTGTTATCAAGTACTATAAGTAAATTCATTGGGTAAGTTTTAACATCTGTTGTTAATGATCATTTTACATATTGTTTAAGGTTTCTGTATGTGCATGAGCTAAATTTACATTATACACTATGCTTAACATAGTCTAGATTAACTTTAATATTGTCATATATTTCGCCTCGACTTAAATAATTTATCAATAAAATTGGGATACCCCCTAGGCTTAGGTTTAAAGACAGAGCCTAAAGTGAGAGATTGTGAGTTGAGGTGGCAGTGACGAGCAACCTTTGCCAGCTAGTTTGTGCTAGTGGTTTGGGATCTTTTCTGCTTATGCACAAATTGGGCTATAACAAGTTGAATGACACTACAATCATCATTATGATTGTTTCCGATACCATAAAGTGTGAAGAAGTTGAAGAATCTTGGCTTCCCCAATATCTTGCCTGTCAAGGACTTTGTCCTTCCTACAACCCTTGGTAATAAAGATCTGTCACTTACTTTCTAGCCCAAGGTTGCGGGGAAGCGTCCTTCCCCCCCTTGCCCCCGCTCCGAAAGCTCGCTCCTAGCCAGAGCGCCGTGGGAGCTAATGCAGAGCGTGCTCCTTGTTTCGCTCCCGGTCCAAAGAGAAATGTAGATCACGCTCTGAGGGGAGCAAAAAACGCTACTTGGATCTGTCTGGGAGCGATGAGAGAGCTATTGGGAGATATCACTCCTGATAGCTCCCTCATCGCTCCAGGGCGCTCTACACAATGCTCTACCACTTAAAATAACACTCCCGAATTCGCTCCACGTAGCTACCGAATTCGCTCCCGTTGTAGGTTCACGCCCGCCAAAAGGAAATCCGAGGAAGACAGATGGGGTCCACGAGTGGGATTTTGGAGGGAAGGAGTAGGGCTTTGGGGGATAAAGCCCTCTTCTCCATATTCATTTTCACTTTCATTTGATTGAGAAGAGAAATAGAAGAGAAAAGAAGAGAAGAGGAGAGGAGAGGAGAAGAGAAGAGGAGAGGAGAAGAGGAGAAGAAGAGAGGAGAAGGCTGCCATCCTTGGAGATTGAAGAAGGTTGAACTTGTCACTACCATTGGAGAGCCAAAGAGGTAGGGTCTAAAACCTTCCTTGTTGATTTCTTTTGTGTTTGAATTTTCATCTATGTATTTAATCATGAATGCTTGGAATCTAGTCACTAGAATGTACATTGTAGATGTTCCTCTCCTACTCTTTCCCATGCTTCCTTACTCAATCTATTGCAGGCAACATGTAAAATCTCTAGTTCCATCAAACATGATGATGGGTATGTGGTTTATTTTCTTGGTTCCATTTGTTATTTTGATGATGGTGCTTGGAAACCGGACGAAGAATGAGGGAGAGGATGAAGAAGTGGGGAGTGGCACATACCGTGGAGAGGAGGAGGAGGAAGAGGAAGAGGAGGAGGAAAACCGAAAGAAAACCAAAGAGGAACCCACACCCTTAGGGAAACATGTCACAAAGCAGGGAAGAGGTAGAGGGGGTGGAACCACCAAATTTGGTTGTCCCCATTGTAAAAAGACGTACACAGGTTCATATACCCGTGTGAGAAGACATCTATGTGGGCACATGCCATGTGATGAAAAAAAAACTATAGGAGTTTGTGTTTACCCAAATGTGACATCAACACAAAGAGCCATCTATAGGAAGGAAGAACTTGAAGCACAAAACAAATCAAAAGATTTTAAACGATCAATGGATGACCATGACCACTCTTTCTCACCGAGAACTGGAGGCCCATCCACCCAAGGCAGTGGATTCTCTCCCATGGGGCAGTCACGTGGCAGGACAATATCAGATTTCCTTGACCAAGGTGGTAGGGATGACATGGATTCAAAAGTGTTTCAATTTATCTATGCATGTGGCATACCATTCAATGTTCTTCGTTCAACCTATTGGCATGACATGGTAGAGGCCATCCGCACTGCTCCAGCAGGATATAAGAGCCCCGGGTATGACAAAGCTAGAACCGTGGGGCTTGACAAGGAAAAATCCAAGATCCAAAATGCTTTGGGGCAATTCACAACTGCTTGGAATGAATATGGGGTATCAATTGTATTAGATGGTTGGACAAATGTAAAAGGCAAGCCATTGATAAATGTGCTTGGTGTGTCTGCTACTGGTGCAGTCTTCCTTTCGGCCCATGACTACTCAGATAAATTCAAGACCGGCATAAACATTGCACAACTCCTACTCAAAAACATTGAAGATATTGGTCCATACAATGTCATCCAAGTCATTACCGATAATGTTGCTAATTGTAAGGCAGCAGGAGCATTCATTGAAGATAAATACCCCAACATATTTTGGTTTGGGTGTTTTGAAGATAAATACCCCAACATATTTTGGTCTAGGTGTTTGGTTCACACATTGAACCTTCTGATGCATGACATTATTAAGTTGAAGGAAAATAATTACAAATGGATTGGTGAACTGTACAAAAAGGGCAAGCACATGATAAGATTTATTACCAACCATAGCAATGCCCATGGCATTTTCCGCACTCACTCAAAGTTAGAGCTATCGAAGATAGCAAAGACTAGATTTGCTAGCTATTACCTCACCTTCAGGCGCCTTTTGAAGGTAAGAGAGGCATTGGCTAGCATGGTATCAAGTGAATCATGGAAAATATTGAAAGATAGGGCTACATCCACATTTGATAGGCTTGATTTTCAGGAGGTGGAGACCACCGTTCTTGATGGTCAATTTTGGGCAAGTGTCAAGTTTGTTTTGCAGTTCACAAAGCCCATTTATTACATGATTTGGTTTGCAGATACAGATAAGGCGGTGATTGGGGAGGTGTATGAGCAGATGGATAGCATGGGCCAAATTAAATATATTGTTGAATCAAAAGATCCCATCTTGTATGACCATATTCACAAACATGTGGTCAAAAGGTGGGAACATCTCAACGTTCCACTGCATGCCTTAGCATATGTATTAACACCAAAATATTATTCTCCATCTTGGTTGGCCAAACCAGCACCTGGGGGTGGGGCTAGGAGAAAGACCCACACAGATCTAGAGGTACGGGTTGGGTACATAGCTGCTATAGACAAGATGGTCCCTGATGAAGAATATTGTGCCTTACTGTGTAGTGAATTAAGCAAACACTTCAGTGAAATTGGTCCGTTTGGTACTTTGCATGCTAGAAAAGATCGAGATAGGGTGCCTCCTATTGAATGGTGGAACATGTATGCCTCATCATGCCCACGCTTGCATAAATTGGCAACCAAAGTTATTTCACAGGTCGTTAACAGCTCCTCTGCAGAAAGGTGTTGGAGCACCTATAGCTTCATCCACTCAGTGAAAAGAAACCGATTAAATGAAAATCGGGCAGAAAGCTTGGTTTTTGTACATTACAACTTGAGGTTGTTGACTCATTACTATGAGCGGGCCAAAACTGATAGATCATATGTCACTTGGGGCAACAATCCAGAGGAGCATAACTTGGAGGATGGAGCCTTAGCTTTAGAGCGCTTGGAGGAAGAGCTTTTGGGCGATGAGGATGACCATTACCATGGCCATGCAGTGGCAGCATCAGCAGCAACAACGATGCCACCACCATCCCTTACCTTGTTTCCAGATGCACCATCTTTGCTTGGAGGTTCAACTTCAACTTCACGACCCTCATCTACATCAGTGGGGGGGGGTCGTGTAGGACCAAGTCTTGGACGTGGCTCAACATTGGTGGCTACTGGGGATGATAGTCCCACTCCCATTGTTCCTAGTCCACGGGAAAATAAATTAGAAATTTCCTGTGGTAAGAGGAAACATCCATAAAATCTACTTTTGCACTCTTTTCTTGTTTACAGTACTTTCAAGTTTCTGCACTATTGACTCCTTTATATTTATTATGGTATATTTTGTGAACATTACATGGCAATTCAAGTTTGAAGTTTGAAGTTGAATATACCTTTGAAGTTCACTATTTGCAACTTCGCATTATTGAGTCATTGACTGCATAAAAGCATATTATGATAAGTTATAACTCTTTGGTAATGAATATGATGCTTTGTGAATTGTTTCAAGTTCAACTTTCATTTCATGGTTAGACTCTAGACTATAGTTTGGTTACAAGTACAACTTTAGTGATCACAAAATGTTATATATTGAAAATTTGAAGTTGTAAGGTTGATGTTATAGATACTGGTAACTAGAGTCTAGACCTATGGTTGACGAATTCACTACTATATGAATGATGATTGATGAATGATGTTATATGGTATTATGGTTTATTTCATGTTTTTATGCTTTCCAATGAGTTTCCATAACTAATTCAACATTCTACAAGCATTTGTTAACATATATGCATCAAAATATATAAAAAATATATATTATTTAAAAAACGCTCCCGCAACGCTCCCAAACCGGAAGCTTTTGAAAATTTCGCTTTTCGCTCCCGCGCCCGCTCCCAAGTAAACTTGTTCTAGCCAACCAATATTTGTGTTAATTGTGTAATAATTTCTATACTTCGCATACTCTTGTTTTCTTTGCATACTTAATAGGAAATTAAGTAGTAGCAATTAAATAGCTTTCAATTGCCCCACTTGCTTTCTTTCATTCATTATTTGACTCCATATAAGGCACTGGTCAATTTATTTGGTTATTTGAATTTCAGCCATTTGAATTTTTTAAAACAAACTTATTCAATTTTACTTGATTTCTGTGCATTCTTAGGTATATAGATCATACAGATTAGTCAATTTTCATTAATTTTCTGTCAAAAAACAGCAAACTTGTTGATTTTTCACTTTTATTGCAAAAAGAGAAAGGAGTTATACCTCTTTCTAAATTTGCATGCATATTAAAAAAACAGCATTCAATTCATGGTTTTCAGCATAGAAAACAGCAAGAATAGCTTCTTGTCATCTTTGTTTTCATACAACAATTAATATTTTTCAGCGTGATTCTGCATTGGTGTGTGCCTAACTTAATTAGTATTTTTCTGCATTGATTTTCGTGTGTTTTTAAAGTGATATTTCCTTGTTGTTTGTACATTTTACTCATATACTCTATGCAGGACAACTTTATTATTGACTTGAGGTACTACTAATCATTATTCATTTACAGTTGAACCCTTAGATCATATAGGGATACACCTGAAGTTAGCATGCACTAACTTCGAAGTGAGAAGAATCCAACAAGGTGACAATGGCTTGTTTCCTGTAGTTATTCGGATTCCATACTCCAATAACCTTTTGTAGGACGGGAATTTATGGGTGATAATAGATCATACAACAAGGGAAGCCCCCAGTGATCTAGTCAGTGATCCTCTTGATCAGTGCTGAACACGTTCACGATTTTAGTGAGTTTCTTCTCTTTTGGCTCAAGTTCTAAAGACTCCAGATCCAGAAATATTTGAAAAAAGTTTTGGCCAAACAAAATGGGATGCTCATGTAACCATGAATCAAGAATTTCTAGTCTCTCTTTCGAAAGAAAGAAAACTTGTCAAATGCAAATGGGTTTACAAGACTAAATATGCTGCAGATGGTAGTGTTGATAAACACAAGGCCTGGGTAGCTGCAAAAAGGATTTTCAAAGGTAGTAGGTATTGACTACAATGAAACCTTTCCCCCTTGCCAAAATGAATTCCATTGACCTTGTTCTTGCCCTTGCATCTTCATATTGATGGGAGGTCCATCAAATTGATGTCAAATCTGCCTTCTTGCATGGGGATTTGTAAGAAGAAATTTATATGGAACTACTGCCTGGAGTTGTTCACAGTGATTCCGATCCTGTTTGCCACCTCAAGAAATCCTGGCCTCAAGCAAGCTCCTCCAGCTTGGTAAGAAAAAATAGATTGGTTCTTTCTTGACTCCATCTTTTCTAGATGCCACTCTGACCCTCATAATGTCTATACCGAGTGAGTAAGTGACCATCTTCTCATACTTGTACTTTATGTTGATGACCTTATTTTCACTAGTAGTGACCCCAAACCTCTAACCCATGTGAAATCCAGCCTTAAGAACTTTCAAATAATGGACTTAGGACACATGCACTACTTTCTTGGCCTCCAAGTTTTGCAGACGGGAGAAGGTATTTCTCTTTCCCAACCTAAGTATGCATGTGGCCTTTGTCATTTTCACATGGATGAAAACTAGCCTCATCTCCCTTTCAGTCTTGAGTTAAACTTTCTGCCCACTGCACCTCACCCAAAGTGGACGGCACTTTGTACTGTTAGTTGGAGAGCTTTTGAATTTAATTCATACTCACCCTGACACCTTCTTCGTTGTTGGTCTCATTCCCTGGTACATTAAAAAACCCCACAAAAGCCATTAGAAAGTAGCAAAGAGGATACTTAGGTATATTCGAGGTACAGTTCATTTTGGTATACAATACAATTCAATAGGATCTCCTATATTGGTTGGTTTTATAGATTCCCACTGGGCCAACGACCTTGATGATCGGAAGCCTACTGTTGATTATGTTACCAACCTTGGTTTTGAAGCTATCACTTGGGTTTGAATGAAACAAAATACTCTCCCTTTCTTCCCCAAAAATCTGAGTATCAAGAAGTGATTCATGCAAGTCAAGAAGTTCTTTGGCTTCAACAGATCCATACAGAGTTTGGATTCTAGTAGCAGCATCTGACCACTGTCTGGTGCGACAGTCAAAGTGCCATTCAGCTTGCCAAAGAGCCCATTCAACATTAGTGCAGCAAACACATTGATTTCCACATGCACTTCATTTGGAAGCTTCTTCAAGAACACACCCTTGAAGTGTTCTATTGTTGTACAGATGATCAAGTGGCTAACACTTTCATCAAGCCCCTCACAGAAGCAAAGTTCTTAAAGTTTTGGTTTCCATTCTTAAAGGGGATAGCCGGATAGGCTCTGAAATCCTTCTTCCTTCTCCTTTTGTCACATTGTAAATCCTTCAATCCTATCCCACGTTGTTCTTAAGGGGGGGGGGGGGGTATTAGGATATTTTAACAAGTCTAGGAGTTAGTTAAGGTCACAGCATGGTTTAATGTTATTTTTGGTTGGGGTATGTTTTTAGTGTGTTTCCTTATAGTGGGCTTTTGTACTTTACTAATTTGATGGTCACATAAATATTAACTAATGATAATATGTTTGTTTGGTTTAGAATGGAAACCTGATTCATATCTATTTCCTCTGGCATAAAATCTGAACATTCTCTCAGATGGTGGCATTTTGTTTTATCCCCTTTAACCCCTGATTTCCTGCAAAGTGCCATTCAGCTCGCCAAAGAGCCCATTCAACATTAGTGCAGCAAACACATTGATTTCCACATGCACTTCATTTGGAAGCTTCTTCAAGCGCGCACCCTTGAAGTGTTCTATTGTTATACAGATGATCAAGTTGCTAACACTTTCATCAAGCCCCTCGCAGAAGCGAAGTTCTTAAATTTTTGGTTTGCGTTTGGAGTTCAGAAAGTTGTTGTTAATTTTTTGGGACAAAAATGTCTTTACAAAATTAGCAAAAGACAACACAAGTTGAATGCAATTATACAACACTCCAATTATGTGGTAAACAAGTTATCAAAATATCAAGATGCAATAACGAGACCACACATAACTTTGGATATGGTCTTCTACTATTACAGAGGGATCACAACTCACACACAATTATAGGTTGAGAATGGAAAGGTTGCATGCTAGGATCGAACTTACTTTTAACCCCGCTAATGGAGCTATGGCAACAACAATTCCATGATGGGGCTTGTCAAGGACTTTCTCAGCCAGAAGCAGCCATCCAAATGCACCCTTAACCACTGTTAACATGTAGACATGTATTTCCTTTCCTTCCTCAAATGCAATCCTGCAAGGAATCGCATCACCTGGAAAAACATTGCCACAATTGAAACGATTCAGGTATTCACTCGCACATCTATTAGATTGATATTGGAAGCAACTAGCAATGAACATATACACCTATATCACACGTTGGGAATTAAACAACAAAAACTCACCCAAATTCACTGGAACACCAACTTTTAGGGCCACAGTATCAACACCAGCACCTTTTCCTCTGGAACAGGCAGGTGAGTCCTTCAGAAGATTTGTTGGAGGATTTTCAGGTACAGTGCCTCTCAAAATAAAATTCATAAGCTGATGGAAAAGGACAAAGACCTGAGAATTTAATTTAGAAAATAATTAATGGTGTTTTCAGTGAGAGGCCACCTTTAAACATGAAAGCTATAATAAGTATTGTCATATCCACAAACTTATTAATAGAACAATACCATATATATACTAAAGAAAAATCTACATCTCTAAATATTAGGCCACATGAGTGCCCTTCACTCACTGCACTGTCCTAGACATCGTAAACAAAATTCAACTCTTGGAAAGCAATTGATTGTCGATTTATATTGCTTGCTAGAAATATCAACCTTCACTGCAGCCAGCATCCTTTCTTTGATAAAATAAGAAGAATCGTCACCTGCAAATGCAAAATGGAAAAATAATAGAATTGGTAAGGACTGCATGTAAACTACTCATTAAAAATAGTCTATCTAACATCTATGATGATGTAACACAATAGTAATAAATACAACACACCATGGTAGGAGCTCTGAGCTGCTTCACAGAATAGAAACTTACCATCTGGAACATGTGGCCGAGGATCAGGTAGAAGAATGAAATTGAAATATTTCTGAATTGCTGGTATCTCTAAGGCTGTTTAGTAAATTTGTAAGACAACATAGTCAGTTCTAAAGATGAATGCAGTAAAGACATGAATAGACAACAAATTACTGAAAACAAAATAATAAAATCTGAATACCTTTCTTGCATTCTTTCCATTCCTCTAAAATGGCATTCGGAAGAAGATCACAACATGAATCATTGACTTCTTTCAAAAGATCATCACAAGCACTCTCATAAGCAGCCTGTAGATAGGAAAATTGCCTAGAACATTAACAAATATCAAGCCAATCATTTTACTTCCACATTATAGAGATCATACTGATTTGTAGACAGCAGATGTGTCAAACACACAACAAATAACACCCAATGCTGAGAGAGCAGAATTGGTCTTTCCATATAGCAACCATTCAAATAAGATACCATGATCTAAGATTTTACTAAAGGTGGTGTTTGCAGTAATATAAGTTAGTTCTGCCTCCTACTATAATTAACAGTATTCTGGAAAATAAATCAGAGACACCGTAAAATTTTAAAATTGGTAAACTGTGGGTTATAAGTTACACACTAACTGCAAAAAAATATGATAGTCAAATCTTTTAATAGGGCTAGAATTACAACACTTAGTAATCAGATTTGCAACTTTGTCATCAACAATATGCTCTAACAACAATTATGGTGGTTTGCCGATTGAAAAGGGGTAGCAGCTGAGCGATTATGCAATGGGAATGGAAGGGAAAAAGATGGCAAGGATAGCGTTGGAAAAGGAGGCCGAGGGGGATGGAGGGTTATAGGAAGGAGGAAGAAGTGGAAGGTAATAGAGGGGAGGAGGCCACAGAGCTGCAGGTAGTGGAGGAGCTGGATGGGACAAGCAAACTGAAACAAGGGGGCCACGGGCTGGAGGGGAGTGTGGAGAAAAGGAGTCACACGCTGGAGGAAATGGGCAAGCAGGGGCAGGGCATGTGGGTTTAGGGCATATGGATCCTTTCTGTACGGTTCTGATACTGCAGGAAACAATCTGAGCACAGGACAGCAATATTTTGTCATTGATCGAACAGGGGCCAGGAATGGAGATTGTACAGCTGGTGTTGAATATTTTTGAAGACCATGGGCACCCTCTTGGGTTTGATATCGTGTACTTGCATTGGAGTTTGTCTCAAGAATGGCCTCCAGATTACATCCCCATTGCTTTTGATAGTGATGGCAGTGTGTACTATGTAGACCATAGTGCACTCTCTGAATGCCATATTTTGTACTATTGAGAAGGAGATGGTGATCTCTCCTGTAGCTGACCATTTGAGTGATGTGCTGGTGATCAGTTTGACCCCAGATTCTGAGATTATGGATAGCCAAATCCCTATGGATGGGCCCCTCCTTGAGGAGGATGTCCCCTTGGAAGGGCATGCACTGAAGCTAGTTTCACCTTCTGGGATCAAGGTGGGGGTTGTGGACGAGGATTTGGGTGATGGCCTACTGAAGTCTAGTTTGCAGCATGGGGAGGTTCCCTCTGTGGTCAGTTGTTGGACATTAATAAATTTATCTTATCTCCACCTTCAGTTCAACCTTATGCACCTCCTCATTCAGAAGTAGGATTTTTCCACCCAAGTAACAAGGAATACTTTGAGTGGTGCATGCACTTGAGACTTGAGAAGTTCCTCGGACCCCTCAAAAAGAGGTTTTGACAAAGGCAAAAAGCCAAATGAGCTCATTTTTAAATCTGTCCCAACCAAAAAAACCAACCACGGAGGTTTTCCCCTCTGGGATCAAGGTGGGGGTTGTGGACGAGGATTTGGGTGATGGCCTACTGGAGTCTAGTTTGCAGCATGGGGAGGTTCCCTCTGTTTTCCCGTCAAACTCAAGGCACTCGGTCTCAAGGTACGCTTTCTCTCTTCTTCCACACTTCATTTCTGTTCTTGCAGCACTTTTCTTGCCCATTTGAAATTACTAGTAAGCTGGAAATTAAATTTGAAATTACTAGTAAGGCACTAGACTCCAAAAAAACTCTAAAAATATATATATACATATATTTTTCTTTTGTTTCAAGGGTGAAAACTAGATCCAAAAACTCCAAAAATATTTCAGTCTTCACCCAACTCAAGCCTAGGTCATTTTTTCTTGCGTTCATATATTTTTAGGCTTTTTAAATCTAAATTTGATTTATGTTTAGTTTCACATGTTTTATTGTAGAAAACAAATATAAAAATAGCCCTAGTTGATCTTAAAATTCATATTTTTCTAAAGGGTTTCATGATAGATAGAACACTAAAATTTCTGGGTGACTAATCTAATTTTTATTGCTGTGTTAATGGTCTGAATTGACTAAATTCTGCATTATACTAATTCTGGAAAATATTACAGCAAACATTTTCTATTTCTGGAAAGTTTCTAAGCCATCTAGCATCTAAAATTTCAATCTCAAAGTGCTAAAATTTTCTGCAATTAATTTATGGGTTAAATCTGAAATTTTCTTAAGCTTTCTTGTTCACTTTACTTCTGTAAAAACATAAGGGCATCAACCTAATAATTCTGGAATTTTCTGCGTTTGCTGCTACTTTTAGTAACAGTAAGTGTTTCATAACAGCAATTTAACTTCGAGTCTTTTGTTTAGTGAATGCTAGTTTTATCTCATATTTCTTCAAATACATTTGCTAAATAACTTCACTCCTAATTTCTAGAAATTTTTAAACTGATTAATGGTTTATGATATGTTAAATCTGAAATAATAGTGTTTTTTTAAATTTTGGAACTTCTGTTGTGCAAATTTGCCTATCTTATCTTTCTATTACACAAGCTCTTAATGTTATTTTTCATCTTATGGATCATGGATGTATGAGGCAATGCCATTTGATTGATTAACTTGAAATATTGGCACATTAACTAATAATAGGATCTAAGTTTCACACTTGAAGAAGTGATTTTCATCACTTGAATAAGCCTGGAACATCTCATACTAAGTACCTGTTATCACATCCATAGTAGCCGGGCCACCATGATTGCAGAGCAGTTCATTGTATATTTTTTAGCTTGGCCTTTACACAGTTTTGGTGAGATCAGCCTATGATGAGCAGTACTTCTATGATCACTCACATACCAGAGCAGCCCCAGATCAGACATGCGATGAACCTTATGCCAAGGCTGAGCCTCTTGACCTCAGATTTGATGACTGAGATGACCTTTTATCCCATACAGAGAAGTGCAGTGCCCAGAGTTTCAGCAGCAATGTTTTCAGTGTTTACAGATGATCCAGATAGCAGGTACAGGTATATGGCCTAGCAGGTATATGGTGTGCATTGGTTTATATTATCTTTCTCTTTTGGTCATTTTGATAGCTTGATTTAGTATATAGTAATCATTATCTGGCAGTATATGTATGAAATGAATATGGTTATTATTGATGATCTAAATGGTCTTATGGTCTTATTACTTATATTTAGAAGCTCTTGTTTTATACTCGTTGGTTTTACCCTCTTAGGAGTTTGGACACGATCATTCCCACCTTTATGGCTTGCTTGCTTAGGCATCACCTTCACTTTCCCCATCCATCCATTATCTCTCCCTTGATTTTTTTTTACCCTGACTTACACCTCAGCCTATGATATGGAGGACCTCCCCACTTTTGCCTCTCTGTTGGATAGTATCCTTGTTAGTTTGTGTCTCAGCTCTAAGTTGGCAATAGAACTTACCGAAGCTTGATCCTCTGGGCCAGGAGTATGTGCTGGTGTTGGTTCCTGAGCTTAGGTGAGTTGGATTTGATACCTTGATCACTCTAGTCAGTTGCCCCGATGTTTGGTCTTGATTGTAGAGAGCCCCCCTAGTTGCTTGAGTTGTGTTGGCTAAAACCTGAAGCAAATTGTACTACCATCATTACATATGGAAACTATTGTTATGTCTCTTATGAAAGCCCATGGAAATACTTTAAAAAGTGTGTTTCTTAGCACAATGAAAGAGGGATGTGAAATTAAATGGAAACTGAAATGAAAAGCACCCTGGATGAAAGCTTGAGTAGTTGTGCTTCTAAGCACATGCAAAATCCCCAAAGGGTCATAAAGGCCTAAAAAATAGTGGTTAAATATATGCTAAATCCAAAGACTGCTAGCCAGGAAATTAAATGTAATGATTAATTCCTCACAGAGCCTACGGGTTGTGATGTGAGATGGAGTAAGGGACAACTAATTCTAAGTGTCCCCTAGAACCTCAAGTTATGGTTAGCCGGGCACCCAGCCATGGCGGTTCTAGAAAAGATCCTCACGGAGTTGTTTCAACTTGGATGTGAGTTGTAGAGATTTTCCAAGGTTGAATAAGCACTCCTTTGAACAACTTATTCCATTTGTGAGACACTGCCATTCCCTATGTGTTTATTATCCGACATATACTTAAGTGTGTATTTCTCTTTTCCCATATCCAAAGTATCACAGTGTTGAGTCAGTCAAGTCATCCCCTTATCCTAGCCTTACATTCTTCACCCTCACCCTTTGCTAGCAAAATGATCATGTCTACGGAATGAGCATATTCCCGAAGTTCTTTTGTAAGTAAATGATTATTTAAACTTATGCTTGATATAATTATTTATTAATTGTCAGTGAAATGATGCTTAATACTTTAAGTCTTGCTATGAGAATGATTAACAGAGCATGCTTTAACCATTTCCACTTGCAGCATTAGGCTTTTCTAGCCTAGGTTATATTTTGATCAGTCTTGACCTGCTCAAACCTAGTTTGACCAAGTCAACCTTGGGATCCGTGATGAGTTGGACTAGTTATGTTATATTAGGATGATCTATGGTTCTGTGATACACCTTTGATGACTCCATACAGTGGACACAGGTTTCAAATGATGGTTGATATATTTTTTTATGGTTATTATTATTCCCAGACCATTTATTTTATTATTGTTCGGGTATGGCTGAGGCTACAGATGATCTTAAAGGTTGCCACAGGGTGTATGGGTACTCATCTTTGGTAGATTTGGACCTTCTGAGTCCATTGCGACACTCAGTTATCAGTTTCAGGCACACTCGGTGATGATATGGTCAGATTTCCACTTTTGTCCAGGTTTTGCCATGCAGAAATGGCTTGTCTAGCAGTTGCATTGAGCTAGCACGTTTCCCTAGGGCGCTACAAAGGAGAGGGGTGGTCCAGCCACTTGTTATTACCATATTACCCCATCTCCAGACATGATGGTACAGTCAAATTTTGTGCTCGGGCATTAGGCGGTGAGTTATAGGCATTTTGATGGTTTTCATGTGAAATAAAAAGGTCATTGAGGAAATCGATTTGGGCTATTGAGGCAAGGTTTTGGCACGAGTTTTGTTCAGAGGTCATTTGTGATGTATCCCACTCCTTACAAATCAGCTTGCAGCATTCAGTGGGGTTCACAAACTCTCCGGGTTATGATTTGATGTATTATTCTCTCATTGAAGGGGCCATGATTTGGTCATATGGTCACTTTGGCATGTCATTGAGTCATATCTTATGTTATTGAGTCATGTCTTATGTTATTGTGCCATGGGGTGATGCTAGTGAAGGATTATAACACCTCCTACCCCACCATGTGCTTCTTATCACTTGTCCTAGTCATCTTTATATGGTGCGCCCCCCCAGGGCCTCCTTTAGTGAGTGCGCACCCCTCTTAGTGAGTTGATCCATGTTATATTGTTCTGGCTCATCATAGCCGTGGATTATATTGTATTTATCTTTTGATCTCCACCACTCATTCATAAAGTGGTTTAGGGTTTTTGGTCTCTCTCATTCCTATTTAAGGAAGATACCCCCTGTTGTAAAGGCACCATTTGGGCTCTGGAAATACTGGAATAAAATACTATTTTTGCAAATCTACTTCTTGGGTTTTGATGGATGCTCTTGCAAGTTGAATATACAATCTTTTCTTTGTGTTATCAATGTTGATCTTGTTGCTCCAAACGTTTTTTCTGCAGGAAGGCAATGTGGTGGAAGAGGACGACGATCTGAGGGGGACGTTATTGTGGGGAAACCCCATATCTTACCTGTGGATTGTTCTTTATCTCAGGGAGTATCATTATTGTATCTTCGTGACATATTTGATGCTACTTGTTTCATATTTTCTACTTTATAGTCATTTTCATACTAGATCGATTCTCATATAGATCGTTTTTGCAAGGGAAGGGCGCACTTGTCTTCTTGGAGGGATAGCGATTTTACTTGGAGGAGTTGGATCTCACTCTTGATTGACTGACTTGGGAAGGATTATCAATTTGCAAGGTAGCCGCAAGTTCTAGAGGTAATATCTACAAGGTATGTATCTATTTTCATGCATTTCACCCATTGGTCACTTCAAACCCTCATAGTTAAAACCCTAGATTTTTAGATCTGATAGATCTGGCGATTATTTGGGCTTAAAACATAAAACCCACCTCTAATTATTTAAAGAACATCATAACTAAAATTTGGTTTCATTCCGACTCCATTTGGCCCCCGATCTAAGGCACTAGACATCTCTTGAGGGGGACGCACTTGTGGGTTTTTCCAGATCTATCTTGTGGGTTGTGCCACTTTTGCCTTAAAACATCAAATCTACTACTTAGACAACCACCTAGTGCCATTTGTATCTCAATTTCACCTTGTGGACCCCATTTTAACCGACTTCCTTAATTTAAGGGTGGGCGCCACTTGGGTTTCCTTTTTTCATATATTTCTCTGAAGAAAGGACTCATCCAAGGGCCAAACTTCAATAATCTAATTAGGACATAATCTTTATAATTTGTCTCATGTGCAATTTCACTTGTGGATGTATCTTTTTTCATGGCAATAAACCCACTTTCTTAACCACACTTTACTTTCAAGTTCTGTGATTTATTGATATCATTTCTTTTTCATAGTTGTTATTGTTGAATGTTCATGGTTTGCTTTACTTTACATCTTTGAGAATTTCATTAAAGTCTATTGTGCTATTTGATATCTTATATGGCTGATTACGTTGGGAAGATTAACTCAACAATAAACATCACACATCTTAACTAAGTTGTCTCCTCCTTTAGCTCTCTCTAAACTTCAATCCAATGAACCTATAGGGAAGCCTCCCTCGACCTTGAGAGTTCTCTCTAAACTTCAATTTCATAGCCCTTTTCATTGGGTTGTACAAGATATAACAATAATTTCCATATGTAGTACAAATTTACTTCAGGTTTTAGCCAACACAACTCAAGCAACTAGGGGGACTTCCGCAAATCTAAACCACACATTGGGGCAACCGACTAGAATGATAAAGGCATAAAATCCAACTCACCAAGGGCAAGTTTTGTTGCCAACTCAGAGCCGAGATACAAAATAAACATGGATGCAAGTCCAACACAGAGGCAGAAGCGGGAAAGATCCTCCATATCACAAGTCAAGGTGTAAGTCAGGGTGAAGATCAATATATGGGGATATGACAGATGGATGGATGGATGGAGACAAGTGAAGATGGTGCCTAAGCTAGTAGGTCAGGTAGACACTAAATGATCATCTTCACATTCATATGAAGGTAAAGACCAACAAGTATAAAACAAGAGTTTCCAGATGTCAATAATACAACCAATACATATAATCCATAACCAATTTCATTTTAATTTTAATACACTGCTAGATCATAATTACTTTATACTAAGTCAATGCTATCAAAATGACCTAAACAACAAGGTAATAACATCAATGCGCACCATATATATACTGGGTCATCAATGAACATCTGTAATCTAAACCAACTATAACCACTGAGAACACTGTATCTAAAACACTGAAAACTGCATTGCAACTGTATGGAATAAAAGGCCATATCGGTCATCAAATCTGAGGTCTCGAGGCTTAGCCTTGGTATAAAGTCTACTAAATGTCTGATACAAAGATGCTCTAATGTGTGAGTGATCATAAATAATGTTGCTCATCATAGCTGATCTCACTGAAAAATTGTAAAGGCAAAGCTCTGAAAAGTGCAGATATCTGCTCTGTTCATAAACTTCAACCAACAAGCATATGAAGATCTTAACTACTAAAATAAGAAACTCAAGATAAATAGCAACAATACTAGAAATCTTACCAAAGCAAAACAATTTGCTTGTTTGGCCTCCCCAAGCATGAGTATCTATGCAGTTCAGAAGCAAACCACCATTATAGAGCAATCAACACCAAATCTCATCCAAAGAATTTATATTACCAAGCCAAATGGCTGAAAATTACAATGGCCCAAAAATGGGGCAAGATGAGAGCAAGAGAGAGTGAGAAAATAGAAATGAAGCAAGAGCATGAGAGATTGTAGCCCAAATGAGGAGGAGTCTCCTTAAATAGGAAAAGAGAGAGGGGAGAGTTCCTTTGCATGAATGACATTTGTCACTTGAAGAGAAAGGGGGTCCATGGAGGGCAGTGCACTTCCATTGGTTAAAAAAAGCAAACAATGGGGCGAAAAAACCCCCCACTCATGTTTTATATTTCATTGTTAGGCCAAGGGGAAGGAATCATGAAGGTGGGACCCCTTCTTTTGGATTATTTCAATTTATATCATTTCCCATGGTGAGAGAGGGTTTCCCCCTTTGGGAGAAACTTCAAACTTGAAAAACTCTTGCTTGGGGGGACCCTTTTGGCCTTTAATTTACCTTAGGCATATAATATAAACTTTAGAAACTTAACTTGGCTACCCCAAGTGACTTTAGACACTTTTCCAAAATTTGCCTTACTAATGTCTAACATGGAAATATAGAACATTTATAGGCCCTAATCACCCCATGGACTCGATCACTTTCACCCCTTTGGAGGTATTTTTGAGTGAAAAACTCAAATAATTAAAATCACTAAAAATGAATTTTAATTATCCAAGTGAAAAAACACTCGATGAAAGGACTTCCCTAATGATAAAGTCTTAGGCAACTAAGTTACACAAAAATTGACCCTCATGCTGACATATCCTTACAAAATCCTCCGCAGGGCAGCGGAAATTTCATGGAGAGAAGATGAGAAGAAGAGTTGCCAAGCTTGAAAAAATCATTAAGTACTTCTTTCTCGTCTTCAAGGCACATTGAAAATGTACATGGTATATCGTTGTCCACCTAGTTAGTTTTGGTGGTCAACAGGTCCCATAGAAGAGCCTAACGAAAAATTCCTCATGAAAATTGTTTGGAGTGGAGGGAGGCCAAATGCATGTTGTCAAAGCATGCGAGGGTAGACATGACTTATTTTCACAAGAAAGAAAACCCTCTCTATGTTGAGTCGTCGACATGTTAGCAACACTTCAAGGCATTGTTAGACGTATGCAAAGTGACGAAAGCCTACAATTTATCAACTGTAGGTGAAAGGATGCTTTCATTAAAAATAAAAATAAAAATCAATTGCCATACTTTTCCAGGAGTGAGGTGACGGTTGGACTTAGTAAAAGTTTGGAAATAAAAAAAAATAAAGAATGGACAATTTAAATCGTTGGTAAGCTATATTCTGAAGTGAAGGGAATAATTAAAATCTAGGTAATTAATTGCTCAACAAGTTTATAAAAGATGGAATCAAGGAAACATTAAGAAAGGGGTAAAGTTTAAGTGTATCAATATATTATAATATTATAAAAGATATAATAAAAAATTGATATTATTCTAGAAAAAGAGAAAAGGAGGACATAAAGTTGTTGGTCAAATAAAGAAGGAAAATGTAATAATATATATATATATAGTAAGTTTTCGAAATACATTTAAGTGGAAGAAGTTATACAAGGGATATATATAGAGAGAGAGAGAGAAAGAGAGATTAATTCAAGGGGAGATAAATGCCTTAAGTTTTTCAAGAATAATTATTAAAAAAAAATAAAGAAGTGGGAGGTAAGAAGAATTATTATCTAATCTTTTTAAGTGGGAGATAATGTCCATAATCTTCAGAGAGTCTTCATAATAGAAGATGAATTCATCAATATAGCTTTGAGTAAAAAGCTTTCTTAAAAACAGTGGCAATGTTATGAATATAATATATATATGAATAAATATAATATAATATAATTATAATAATATTAATATTTAATTATAATTAAATATTAATATTATTGTAATATTGAAGGGGTGCCTCCATAAGGACATGACCTTATGTGAAAGGTCACCATCAAGCCTATATATATGAGGCTATTCTATTGTACTCAATCATCTTATCTTATTTTATTCAATACATACATACATACATATATATATACACGTTTATTGGTTATTAATCATTCAACTATATGCTTTCACTACATAACATTGGTATCGGAGCTGAAAATATTGGCATCATGCAACATGTGTTGCACATTAAACATGCTATAAATGCTCAAGGACATTGACAAAAAGTTAGATTCAATTATATTTGTCAATAGTTGGGACTTGCCCAACAAGGTAGTCGTTGAAGATGAAATTACTATTGGAGCAACAACAGAGAGATATAAAACATCAATGGACGAGGTAGTAATACAAAGCCAATAAGATGAACCTACACTAGAAACTTATGAAAGACAAATAACACCTCATGAATATGAAAGTGAAGTGCTTCCCATAGAAGATATGATGGTGCGCAAGAGTAGCAATCCCTCAGGTGACCTGTGCAATGAATCATATGCAAACGATAATTCCTATGATGATAATAAAGTAGATGACTCACCCAATGAACCCATGATTCTCCGAAGAATCTGTTACCAACTATTTTGTACCATAGTTGGACTTCTTGTGAGCTGCCAGTTTCATGAACATGTTCAATGTTCATCATCAATGTTCGGAAGTTCATAGGACTTTTTCAGGGCCATTTTGGCCCCTTTTGTAATAATTACATGTCCATACCCCTTTGGGGGAATTGTAATAAGTTGGTCTAAGCATGATTATTTTGCAAAACACTTGGCCTACCATAGGTTTGGCTATCAAGGGATACTCTAGAGTGTTTTTTCCTTGGGAATTATGCGGTTGCGCTTCAATGGCATATAATTCCTGAGTTTTTCACTCATACCTCCAAAGCTGGAGTATTCTCATGGTGGTTGAACCCAGGGAGGTTATTAAAGACTATGTGTCTATGTATTTTTAACGTGCTAGCCATCTAAATTGAGTCGTATGGACATGCACTAGGTCCTGTTATCACACACATAGTAGTTGGGCTACCATGTCAACATAGCAGATATCTGCACTTTTCAAAGCTTTTCCTTTACACGTTTCCAGTGACATCAGCTATGATGAGCAGCATTATTTATGATCACTCACACATCAGAGCATCTTTGTATCAGACATTTAGTAGACCTTATGCCAAGGCTGAGCCTTGAGACCTCAGATTTGATGACCGATATGGCCTTTTTATTCCATACAATTGCAATGCAATTTTCAGTGTTTCAGATACAGTGTTCTCAGTGGTCATAGTTGGTTCAGATTTACAGTTGTTGATTGATGACACAGTATATATATGATGTGCATTGATGTTATTACCTTGTTGTTTAGGTCATTTTGATAGCATTGACTTGGTATAAAGTAATTATGATCTGGCAGTGTATTAAAATTGAAATAAAATTGGTTATGGATTATATGTATTGGTTGTATCATTGACATTTGGAAACTCTTGTTTTATACTTGTTGGTCTTTACCTTCATATGAATGTGAACATGATCACTTAGTGTCTTCCTGGCCTGCTAGCTTAGGCACCATCTTCACTTGTCTCCATCCATCCATTTGTCATTTCCCATATATTGATCTGCACCCTGACTTACACCTTGACTTGTGATATGGAGGATCTTTCCCACTTTTGCCTTTGTGTTGGACTTGCATCCATGTTTATTTTGTGTCTCGGCTCTGAGTTGGCAACAATCCCTTGGTGAGTTGGATTTTATGCCTTAACATTCTAGTCGGTTGCCCCGATGTGTGGTTTAGATTTGCGGAAGTCCCTGTAGTTGCTTGAGTTGTGTTGGCTAAAACCTGAAGCAAAATTGTACTACATATGGAAATTATTGTTATATCTTGTACAGCCCAATGAAAGGGGCTATGAAATTGAAGTGAAATTCAAATACTATGAAATGTAAATGCACTCCAGATGTAAGTTGCGATTAGTTGATTTTATAAGCACATGTGAAATCCCGGAGGGGTCATTTTATAAGCATGCTTTCTTTCTTAGATCTTTAGCCACCCTCTTGTTATCATTTTTCATGGCCAAAAATATAAATTTAAAGGTCTGATTTTTTAAGCCAAATTGTTGCAATTTTTTCAAATGGGGTTTAATTTATTGTTTTTGTATTTTTGTGCCCTAGGTTTGCATTTCGAGGTTACCATTCCATTTTCCAAGATGCCAAAGCCATTGGACCCGTTTTGGCAGTATGGTGAGCCCAAGGATGGAACAAACAGGCAAAATTTGAGTTGCAAATTGTGTGAGCATCACATGTTGGGAGGGGTTAACAGGTTGAAATACCATCTAGCTAAACTCCCTGGGCATGATGTTGGCCTTTGTACTGCAGTGACCCCAGAGATCATGAGATCTGCCCATGACGCAATCCATGAAAAGAATAAAAAGGATGAGATCGCTGCAAACAGAGCTGAGATTGCAGCTTTTGGCCTAGCAAGAAGTGTGGGGGCAACAGGATCTGCCACTGTCGGTGAGGGTAGTGCGAGGGGTTCCACAGCCACAGGGGGGGGGGGGGGGCCTCATACTATTTTGGTCCACGAACAGGAGGTGGATCAAAACCTTCTATCAAGGCATTGATAAAGAAAAATGACAAGGTAGAAGTGGACAAGGTGATCGGGAGGTGTCTTTACTGGAGTCACATACCTCTCAGCATTGTAAAAAAAATCCATTTTGGCAGCCGTTGTGTGATGCCATTGCAGCATTTGGCTTGGGGTATAAAAGTGCCACCTTTGAGGAGTTGCGGGGTCCAATCCTTCAAGAAGAAAAGGACATCGGTGCTAGGTTGGAGGAGTTCAGGCAGTCATGGGAGAGCACTGGATGCACACTCATGTCAGATGGTTGGTCAGATGGTAAGGGTAGATCCCTTATCAACTTTTTGGTACATTGTCCTAGAGGTACCTTGTTTGTGAAGTCAGTCGATGCATCGGCATATGTAAAAGATGCAACGCTCGTATGTGAGTTGTTAGATGGGTTCCTACAAGATATTGGGGTGCACAATGTTGTGCAAGTTATTACAGATAATGCAGCTAATTATGTGGCTGCTGGCAGGATGCTTATGGAGAGGCACCCCACATTGTTTTGGACTCCATGCGTTGCTCATTGTATTGATTTGATGCTGGAGGATATGGGGAAAATTCCCTTTATCAAGGTGGTGATTGATCAAGCTAAGAGCATCCCCAAGTTCATTTACAACCATACTTTTGTTCTCAGCCTCATGAGGAGGCACACCAAAAACAGGGAGTTGTAGCATCCTGCAATCACACACTTTGCCACCACCTTCATTACTCTTCAGTCCTTGCTTCAATGCCAGTTTGAGTTGAAGCAAATGTTTGTTTGCGATGAGTGGCGTGATTGTGCTTACAGCAGGAGAGAGGATGGGAGAACCATTGCCAAGTTGGTGTACACTGACTCCTTCTGGGAAGGAGTGGGGGAAGTGTGCTCGGTGAGTGAACCTTTGGTAAGGGTTCTGAGACTTGTTGATGGTGATAAGCCCGCAATGGGCTATTTGTATGAGGCCATGGATAGTGCCAAAGAGACCATCCGGAATTATTATGTGGGAAAGGGTACCCCGGGGCACAATTGGCACATGTTGTTATGGGAGTTGATTGATAGTTGATGGACTGGGATGCTTCATAGACCCATTCATGCAACAACACTCTTCCTCAACCCTGCATTTTCCTACAAATGCAAATTTGATTTTGATGGCGAGGTGTGGAGGGGCTCCTCACTTGTATTCAGAGGATGGTACCTAATTATGAGACTCGCAATGCAATCAATCGCGAGATAGAGGTGTATCAGGATGGTACTGGAGTATTTAGCTTTGCTGATGCTATTCGTGACAAGACCAATTTCATGCTAGGTAAGTTATTAAAGTGTTTAACTTTTATTTGCAAGTTGAAATTTGAAATTTTGAATTATGATTTATTTATTTCCTATTTCAGTTTTCCAATGCAATGAAATGTAATTTAGTTCTCTTTCTTTCTTATTTGTTGTAGCTACTTGGTGGCGAACCTATGGTGTAAGGACACCAAATTTACAGAAATTTGCCATCAAGATTCTTAGCCAAACATGTACCGCTTCAGAATGTGAGCGGAATTGGAGTGTGTTTGAAAAAGTACACACAAAGAGACACAGAAGGTTAGACTTTAAATTTTCAACAAATCAATTTCATTTAATATAATTTGTGAATCTATCATCCTCACATATTATAATTATATTTCATTAATTTTTTAAACTTGAACCTCTAGACTCATAAAAAAAAATTATTTTCCTCTTACAGATTGAAGTTCACACGTCTCAATGACTTGGTCTACGTCCATTACAATCTTCACTTATGGATGAGACAGATAGAGAAAGTCCTAGATGTTGATGCCATCGCCTTAGACAATATTGATATATTGTCTGAGTGGAGGGTGGAGATTGAGACTCCTATCATGGAGGAGGAACCTACATGGCTAGAGGTAGAGGAAGGGCAGGCGGAGGAGCGGAGGAGGAGTAGGAGGAGGTGGAAGAGGAGGAGGAGGTCAGAGCCAACACGGAGGGTGATGTGCTAGCATCGCCACCACCTTCTACACCGATTGATACAGCTAGTCCTCCATCTGTCACTCATCGTCCGATGTTAGATGCAGGGGCAGAGTCTTCTGCTGCTACTTCTAATGCTAGGGGTAGGCCTGACAAACGGTCCATGACCTTTTCCCGTAAAAGGGGAAGAGGGCATTGATATTAGATGGATAGCTACTAGTTTTCCTGAGATACATTTATATATGTGATGTCATTCTGTATTGGTTATCTACTTTTGAGTCCTTGATTGGACAACTATGGTGTTTCGGACTTTCAGGATTCAGTATCGACTTTGATGTATCATTTTATATTTGACATGACTACATCATGATGATATATATCAGTGCTTTCTACATATTTATGTTCCAATGTGTTTATCTGATGTTATTGTTGCTTTATATGTTTAAAATTCTGAAAAAAATGAATGTATTTTGTATTTTTTAATGTTTGCCGACTCTTTCCAATTTTTCCCGATTTTTTCGCCGATGTTGCTGAGAAATTGTTTTCGGGACCCTTGCCGACTTTTTGCCGATGCCGACTTTTTCAACATATATATATATATATATATATATCGCGTTTCCCCATTTCCTAAATTTTGGGGGGTCGCGTTTCCAGTGCGTTTCCGTATCGGATACATGTTTTCGTTTCCCCGTATCATGCAACTTAGCTTGAGATTCTTCTTGGAAGTAGATTATTTAACTAACCTATTACTATTAATTAACTTCCAGTGAAATGATGCTTAAGACTTTGGAGTCTGGCTATGAAAATGATCCAGAGAGCATGTCTTAACTATTTGCACTTGCAACAACATGGCTTCTATAGCTAGGGTCATATTTTTTATAAGTTTGACCGATCAAACCTAGTTTGACCAAGGTCAACCTTGGGATCCGTGATGAGATGGACCACTTTATGTATGATGTTGATCTATGGTCTTTTATATACCTTTTTGATGATTCCATATGATGGGCATAGGCTTCAGATGATGATTGATGCAGTTTGTCATGATTATTATTATTTCCAGATCATCATATTTTTACTTGTCCAAGTATGGTGGACCCTACAGATGATCCTACAGGTTATCACGAGGTGTATAAGTACTCATCTCTAGTGGATTTGAGTCTTCTGGATCCATTGAGACACTTATCTATCAGTTTCAGGCACTCCCAGGCATGTTATGAGCAGTTTTCCACCTGTTGACCAGTTTGGCCATGCTGGTGTGGCCTATCCAGCCAGATCATTGGAGGCCAGTCGTTTCCTAGGGCACTACAGGGGAAGGGGGTGGTCGAGCCACTTGTTATGACCATATTACCCCCCTTCCGGACATGATGACATAGTCAGTTTGACAGCGCAGGCACCTGACAGTCAATTATGGGTAGTTTCAGGGTTTTTCAGGAGGATAAAAAATGGAATAAAAAGGTCATAAAGGAATTCGATTTGGGCAATTGAGGCAAGGTTTTGGCATGAGGTCTACTTTGAGGTCATTTATGGTGTATCCCACTCCTTCTAGATCAGTTTGCAGCAGCCAATGGGGTCCACACAGTCAACATGATTCCTTTTGATGTATTTTTCTCTCAGATTGGGGGGATGGGATTTGATCATTTGTGTACTTGGACATGTCATTGAGTCTCATGTTATAATATTGTGCCATGGGGTGATGCTAGTGAAGGGAAATAGTACCTCCTAGCCCCACCATGTGCTCCTAGTCACGTGTCCTAGTCATCTTATGTGACACACATGTATTAATATCCCCTAGTCATGACGTCATCCCCCCATGGGTATTTTTAGTCATGACATCATCCCTTTAGTGAGTGATCCATGTCATATGTTGTATTGGCTCATCTTAGCCATTGATTATATTGTTGTATCTTTTGATCTCAACCACTCATTTCAAAAGTGGTTTAGGGTTTTGGTCTTCCTCATCCTATTTAAGGAGGAGACCCCCTATTGTAAAAGTACCTTTTGGGCTCTGGAAAACTTGGAATAAAATACTATTTTGCAGATCTACTTCTTGGCTTTGATTGGGATGCTCTAGTACATGATTATACATCTTTTGTTTTAGACACCTTTGCTTGTAACAGGTGATTTTGACAGCTACAGAGGGAGGCCGATTTGACTAGAGCAAGGAAAGCGAATTGCTTGAAGGGAAGATTGTGGGCTTCTCACATCCCCCTTGGGCATGGCGTTTTCATCTTGAAGGGAGTTTTTCAATTGTGCTTTGTCCATTGATTTGCTTCTTTTGATATGGCATGCTTAGATCTCATTCATCTGTGGATCAAATCTAACTTATTGTAGTTTGTTTTACAGGTTGAGTGGGATGTTTTTCCTCCTAGGGCTTCGACGTTTTTGCTTGGAATCACTTGGATCTAGCTTTGAATTGTAACTAAATGCAAGGATCATCTATGTACAAGGTAGCCGCAAGCTTTTGAGGTAAGATCTATAAGGTACGTATTCATTTCGCTTGTCTTCTATCCTATTGGTCATAAAACCCCTAAAATCAAAACCCTGGTATTTTTTATTTTTCAAATCTATGGAGATCTAGCAATCACTTTGGCTTAATAATTAAAACCCACCTTAATAATCATCTCAACTATCCCGATTTATAATTTGGTGGACATCCGACTCCATTTTCCCCTCCATCTAAGGCACTAGTCCTCCTTGAAGCAAGCCGCATTCCTTGGGTAGGTGGTATTTTGCTAGATCCCACACGTGGGTATTGCTCATTCCTTCTCAAATCCATAGATCCATGCTATAGCATACCCCCTAGTGCCATCTCACTTTGATTTTGACCTTGTGGGCCCCACTTGGGTACTTTTCTTGGCATTAGATCTATCTAGATCTACTATTCCTAACCCATAAGTGACCCTATCTCACACTTGGTTGAACATGTGTCCTTGCCTTAAGCCTCTTCAACCAGGCCCTAACCACCTTGGGTCCACTTATCATCCTAGATCTAGATCTTGTTTCATCTTGGTCTCCTTCTCTTTCATCATCAGATCTCCCTAGGAGGTCTAGATTGAATTCGCTAGCCTTCATTGGCTAAGCTAGGTCTCCCCCTTGGTCTTGCTTAGGCTTTATCTAAAGTGAAGAGTGCCTCGGTTAACATGACACCCATCTTGCATTGGGAACCGTCGCATCTCTTGGGTCACCTTTTAGTTGTCTACACCTCTACCGTCCTGGATGGGATACCTTTAGAGACAACTACAAGTTGTGTGATAACAGGTCCCCTACGAGTTTGGTTTCATTCCGGTAAATTTTATTTTATTTTATTTATTTTTATTTATTTTTTTATTTTTATTTTTATTTTTATTTTATTTTATTTTTTATTTTTTATTTTTTATTTTTTATTTTTTTTTCCGTAAAATTAGACCATTTTTAATGGTTTAATTGGAAAAAATCAAAATGTTATAAAAGCACGGTCTGGAGGCGGAATTTGGCGTGGGGATGCTCGTTTTCACGATCAGAGCATCCTCTTTAACCTAGGACCCACTTTTCTTGGGTTTCAGGCGACTGAGTGGTCATTTGTGGCATTTGTTCCTAAAGGTGCTACAAAACGACACTTAATTGCTAAAATGCCACAAAATGCAAAGTGACAAAAGTCAAAAAATGATACAAAATTATGTGGAAAGGGTGGCTTAATAATTTTTTAAGTGATGTACGACCATGGTAAGGAATAAAGCACATGGTTTTGAAGTCAAACTTAGGATAGCGATTATCTCAACCAAGCCATGCGCTTTCTCCTCCCCCTTGCTCTCCCAAGTATGGTCCTAGACCTGAAAGAGATTCTTGGGTAGCTTTTAGATTATTTCAAAGCTTTACATTTCGCATTTTTTACAATTTTTGTCACTAAAATCTCTTGAATCTCGCCATTTGCGGATCAAGAGTGTTCTCTGTCGGAGAGTTTATCTTAAAAAACCTAATAAATCTCTTGAATCTCGTTCTAATTCGGATTAAGAGTGCTCTCTGTCGGAGAGTCAATCTTAACGAACAATTTTGCAAACACCGTGTATGCTCTACCCATCGCAGGCTGGTCTGAGCTTTGGGATATCAAAAGCGGTTGTTTTGTATTTCTTAATTTTTCACATTTTAATTAAATACTCACTAATAAAATCAAGTCCCGCGAAAACAAACGAAAATCCGGCGTTGACTCGTTGTGATCAAAAGTGGGGAAATTCTGACTAAGGAAGCGGGAACCACTGGGAGGTGACCTCAGAGCACAATTAGACTACAACATTGTTGTTGTAGTGTTGAACACCGCTCTAGAGACTCCATTCCAGCCCACACGTCCTTCTACGGAGCCACCTAGACCATATTCCAGACATATTTCCTGTACCGCAGGGTATATCGAAAATCCCCCTTCCCACAATAATTCAACTTCATCTTCAAAATCACATAATTAAAATAAACCAAGAGGCATTTGCACAACAATCTTTCAACACTCCAACAGACAGTGACTCGATTAGCACTGGTCTTTCAGCAACAACGATTGTTCAATCTCTTTATTTGCTTATTATCCATCTTGAAATTGTTGTCATTTATTTTATCATATCCTGCTGTGAATGTCATTGTTGTCACTTATTTTATATGTTGTGGATGTGTATTGATTAAACTGGCGAACAACTTGGTTTAAAAACTTTTTCATCAATTCAAAAACTCCTAAAAACAACAATCTTCCCATCACTTAAACACAAACTTTAAAGAGCCTTAGAAAACTCTTTTTTTAGGTCTACCCCCCTTGGCTTTGTTAGGAGTTTGCCTAAACGGAGGGATCGGGATCAAGTGACAGCACCTGACTCTTTGCTTGTCCCCAAGGCCACACCGAGAAGCTTCGAAATATTTCTACTACGCTCCCCCCCCTAGGTGTGCAATCTCAGCGGCAACAGAATCTATGGTACCCTCGATGAAAATCCAAACAGGAAGCTCACAATCGAGGAGAACTATAGCTTCCTAAACAAGCTCAAACTACAAATGTTGGATGAAGATGTGCATTCATTCGATATCAGCAAGTGCATTGAAGCTTGGTTGGTTAACAATGAAGGGGGAGCCAACAACAATTCTATAGAAAGGCAGAAAATTACAGATGAATGCGCTGAAATTGGTATTGATGGCATGGTTTTACAACTAGTTTTACCGCACAATCTATATACGAGTTGTGCAGCAGATGGAATAATTAACAATGTAGATTGTGCATTTGTTGTCACGTTATATAACCCGAACAAAGCCCTTAAATCTAAATCTATCCTTTCATTTGGGACACATAAATTATCCAATCCATTCAAGATATCTACTTCACATCTTATAGGGCACACATTGAAAGATGAGAGAGGCAACACAATGCATGAGCAATTCTGGTGGGAGGGGTATTGGTCCCATAGAAGAGCCCAGCGGAAAATTCCTTTAAAAATTGTTTGGCGTGGAGGGAGTACAAATGCATGTTGTCACAGCACGGGATGGTAGACATGACTTATTTTCACAAGAAAGAAAATCCTCTTTATATTGACATGTTAGCAGCACGTCAAGGCATTGTTAGATGTATGTAGAGTGATGAAAGCCTACAATTTATCAACTGTAGGTGGAAGGATGCTTTCATTAAAAATTAAAAAGGTATAAATAAAAATCAATTGCCATACTTTCCTAGGACTGAGGTGACGGTTGGACTTAGTAAAAGTTTGGAAATAAAATAAAGAATGGACCATTTAAATCGTTGGTAAGCTATATTATGAAGTGAAGGGAGTAATTAAAATCTAGGTAATTGATTGCTCAACGAGTTTATAGAAGATGGAATCAAGGAAACATTAAGAAATGGGTAAAGTTTAAGTGTATCAATATATTATAATATTATAAAATATTTAATAAAAATTTGATATTATCTAGAAAAGGAGAAAAGGAGGACAAAGTTGCTGGTCAAATAAAGAAGGAAAATGTAATAATATATATATATATATATATATAAACGGATGGATTAATTCAAGGGGAGATAAATGCCTTAAGTTTTTCAAGGACAATTATTCAAAAGAAAAGAAAAGTGGGAGCTAAGAAGAATTATTATCTAGTCTTTTTAAGTGGGAGATAATGTCCATAATCTTCAAAGAGTCTTCATAATAGAAGATGAATTCATCGATATAGCTTTGAGGACAAAGCTTTCTTAAAGACAGGCAATGTTATATATATATAACAATAATAATATTTAATTATAATTAATATTAATATTATTGTAATATTGAAGGGGTGCCTCCATAAGGACATGACCTTATGTGCAAGGTCAACATCAAGTGTGTGTGTGTATAATATATATATATATATATATATATCAGTTATTAAACATTTAATTATAAGCTTCCACTACGTAACATCATGTCATGTGACTTAGCTCATAACTTTCAGCCAACATCCAATATATATATATATATATCGGTTATTAAACATTTAATTATAAGCTTCCACTACGTAACATCATGTCATGTGACTTAGCTCATAACTTTCAGCCAACATCCAGTTGGCACTTGGGACAGTCTCAAAGATGCCATCTGCAAGTGGCTCTACCCATTAAGGAACAAGGATGCAATGTTGGCGTAGTGGCTGCATGATGAGACTTACTGCAGTAAACATTTGAGAGCATGTACTTTATCTATGTGCAATCAAATACAGTGCTCATTTACAATCAAATAAAGTGAGCACACATAATTTGATGCCTAAGCATGGGGGCAGATACACAATAATGCTATAGAGACATCATAAATAATCCAAAAGTAATAAAAAATAAAATTTAGCTAATACATTATACATATAACAGATACCTAAATTATCATACCAAAGAGTCCTTCAAACCATTCACTTTGACAAGGACATATGTATGAACTGTATATCAACAGAGCTCATCTTTCTACCTAAGTTATCAGTGATCACCAATTCCACATAAACAACTCAACTGCTTCCGTACATTCTCCCATTTCAAATTTAGAAAACAAGAACTGCAGGTGATTACTTGCAAAGATAAATTTATTTTGTTACATCAGAGAAATAAAGTATCATAGTAAGCACAAAAGCATTAAGGCAATGATCCAAACAAGATGATTTTCTAACTAGCTTATATTACGTACATTAAAATGATGAACATTAAATTTCCATTCGTAGTATGGAAGTAGATTTTGAAATAGCCAGCCTGCATGCCATGCTGTTTCTGCGGACAAAGGTCTCCAGCAGAGAAGCCTCGTCAATGTATCAAAAATCTGTCAAGATAGGTAGACAAAAGTCAATGTCAAAACAAAAGTTGAAAGAACAACAAAGTTGGGTTATTTTGAGAAAATAAATAATTCTCAAGATTTAGCACCCCAATTATTCCCCAAATACTCACATCAAATATCTTTGCATGATGAAACTGAGACATGGAAAATCTAATATTATCTCATATAGATTACAATGACTCCAAAAGAACAAAATAAAATACTCGTACCTTGCACATCGGCACGTTCTGGCTGAGTCCTAGTTCTTTACTAGGGATATATAGGAGGGGTTCACCCTGCAAGAATTAAGAGCTAACATGAGACTCAGAAGCATCTTGCACCAAAAACACAAGTGTTATGTTTATAATGCTAATCATACAATAACTATTATCAAAACACATTCCTGAAAACATGCTAATTCATAGTCACAACTAATCTGGCAAGACAACTATGCCAAACACTCCAAATATAAGAATAAATTACCTGCAGCCTACAGAAAACACAGTAACAGCACTGAAGGTTTAACAAGATGTTGAGGTTTAACTACAATGCAGATAGGAAGTATGTTAACATTTGGTACAGTAGCGCAAGGTTTATTTTTCCCCAAGAACTAATGTTCAATGATGAGGCTCCAATACCACTTGATGTGCTCCAAATTTGCACATGAACTTAGATGACCCTAGCACAACATACTACATGTATATTGTATAACATATCAAATCATCCCTATGGATCCGCAGGGGTTAGTTGGGCAATATAATTTAACGTAATGAGCCGTTAAGGTCATTTTATGTTGTTGGTCATATCACTAAATCCCTAAAATTATACTTTACTATGTTTAGCCATACCGGCCATGATCCTAGACTTAGGACTCCTTTCTACAATAAATAGATGACTTCTATCTCATCACTTGACAATCAATACACAATCATTTTGAAATATACCCTCTGAATGCGGATCTGATTTTTGTATTGCTGATTTAAAGTTATGTTTTGTTGATTTGGGTTTTCATGTGGTTTTGCAATGGAAATACATGGAATTCTTGCCAAACAACGCTTATTTGCATTCAATATAAAAGACAACAAGCTTACATTCAATGATAAACAACAATAACCTCATGAACAACAATACATAAGCATTATCTCAGCTGATCTAACCTTATTTCTAACATACAAGGACATGCATGGACAGATCTGAGTTGTAGCGGCCTTTCAAATTCCGGATCAGCAATGATGTACGGCTGCAACAAAATTACAGCCTCTCTCTCAAACCCACACGTGCTGCAAATTATGGTACGGCCTGAAAAGGATAGTATGGTCCCCTTCCTCAACCCACAGAGCTAGCAATTCATAGTACGGCCTCCTCTCATCTTGTATGACCTGCAATAATGGTTGCGGCCTCCTTAAAAGTCCCAAGATTTGCTGTAAATGACTATGATCTCTGCAAAGAATGGTGCAATATCCCTTAGCATTGAATTCCAGTGAAAGATCTGTATGATCTCTCCTCCAAATCGGCTAGGGTGGATTTATTTCACCACTGAAACCAATGTACATCAAAGGTTTCAACCCTCAACCCAAAAAGTTGCTAGAGCTCTCCCAATCAATTTCATAAATGATCTTTAATAATGAGAGAATGGGGGTCAACTCTCTTTTATATCTCTTTCCACCTTTTTTCTGCTTAATTAATTAATTATAGTGACTTTATAAAGTTATTTCTCCATATTTCTCCCAAAGTCACTTTATAACACCCCTTTTTAATTTAATTACTTAATGTCACCTTTTAATGTTGCTTTTTCACCCAAATGACATTAAAAAATTAATTGAATCCCTTTTTCACCGACTATAGCCTACAGAAATTAAATAGGCCAATAAGTCATCCGCCTAGAGTGATCATTCGGAAAGGGACATTACACATTTTCTCTTGTACTTTGTGGGTTTCCAGGTTTAAGGCGCTGTATACCCATTTTGGGTGGCAATGATTTGACAACCAATACACAATCATTTTCTCCTGTACTTTGTGGGTTTTCAGGTTTAAGGCGTTGTATACCCATTTTGTTTGGCAGTGTCCTCATCTAACTTTCTAGGACAGGTAATATGCAGTCCATCACTATGGTGGCAGTGTGCTGCCTATTATGTTTAGTATTTTGCACATAACCAATGATATTTGGGTTATTTTATGAATATTGAAGCTATGTCTTAAATATTTCATGATATTTCTCTGATTTTAGGTATATATTATTGTAATATCAGCTACTATGCAACATGGAGCATAGGTGATATTAGAAGATGTGATTTTCAGACTTGCACCTTCAAGGAGTATCCTTCAGTCTCAGAGCTAGAACTCTTTTTGGCAAAATCCAAATTGAGTGTCCTTTGATTTTATAGAAAGATGTCTAGTAGCATCTCTGTTTAAAAATTGCAGCCAATTTGGAACAGAAATCTAGAATATATGGTCTGTACAATTAAGGGTTCAAATCCAACCCTTAAGAATTGCCAAAAAATAGGTCGTAATAAATTGCATATATTTTTAATTTCCAGGCCCAAATTCAGTCTGTCCTGATTCATCCAAGAGAAGACATCTGAGGCTGTTGTAGATTAAAATCACAGTATTTGGTGCAAAAATCAGGGAGATACAAGCCGTACAACTTTGCTCTTTGACGAATGGTTAAAGATAGTAGGGTTCTGTAAATCCCACACAGCTCTTTATTGATTGATCAAATTTGACCATATTCATTGAAAAGAAGAAAATTCATACTATTAGAAGTTAAATTTTAATGTAATTGGGTGCAGAAATTCAGGAGATAATTGTTTGGACAAGATCTTTTTTTTATATTTTATTTCAATTCATGATTTGCAGATCTAAATTCAAAGACCTAACCTAAAGCTAATGTAGTGTATAAGATTCGCACTTGAGTAATCACATGCACATACCCACTGGGAGATAAGATATGTGGTCTGTTACCCCCTCATGTAGCATGAGAATTTTGATCCAGACTGAAGACCTGCCCAAGCAGGCTGTGTTGGAGTGTTGCGGCTTTGAGCCATATTTTGCTATTTGGATACGCACATATCATTGACTATCATGCAGTTGACATTATCTTTACACATGACAGACAGATGCAGGATTATTGGATGGAGTCATATGTTACACGGGCATTATTGTTTGTGCACACATTCTCCTTGATATTTTCCTTGTGACAGTTTATCTGTTTACCACTTTGGTGGGTGTTGAGGTGTCTTGAGAAGGGTCATCCATTTGCACATTTGTTTGCCTATTGTTGCTGCCCCTTAGAGCACATTTCCATGGGATTGGTATCATTATTTCTCTATTGGAGGAGCACCTTGGGTAGATGGTGTTTATTATCTTCATTGTTGACTTATTCATCACGGTTCTGTTATCACACCATAGTAGCTGGGCTACCATATTTGCTGAGCAGATATCTGTACTTTTCAGAGCTTTGCCTTTACACAGTTTCAGTGAGATCAGTTATGATGAGCAGCACCATTTATGATCACTTACACATCAGAGCATCTTATATCAGACAGTGTGTAGACCTTGTGCCAAGGCTGAGCCTTGAGAGCGTAGATTTGATGACCGATATGACCTTTTGTTCCATACAGATTCATTTCAGTGCCCAGAGTTTCAGATGTTATTATTGCAGCAGTGTTTCATTGGTTCTAGATGATGTTATTTGAGATATGCAGTGATATGACCATTAGACTTGTGATTGTTAGCATTGATTATTATCTTGTTGTTTTAGTCATCTTCATAGCATTAACTTGGTATGTAACTCATGATGTGGCAGTATTATTTAAATAAGTGAAATGAACTATCTTGGTTGGACTTAAATAATAAATTGGATGTATTACTTGCACTTTAAGGTTTACTGAGTCACTGACTATACTCATTGGTTTCACTTACCCACCTATGAGCATGGACATGGTCTTTCCTGACATTTATGTTTGCTAGCTTAGGCACCACATTCACTTGACTCCATCCATCCATGACCTTCCTTGTTTTGGCTTTCACTTTGACTTGCCTTCTTGACTTTTGAATGGAGGACTTCCCCGCTCCTACCTCTGTGTTGGATAGCATCCATGTTTGTTTTGTGTCTCGGCTCTGAGTTGGTGACAGAACTTGCCTTTGGTGAGTTGGATTTTATGCCTTTATCATTCTAGTCGGTTGCCCCGATGTGTGGTTTAGATTGCAGAATTCCCCCTAGTCACATGAGATATTGTTGGCTAAAACCTGAAGCACATGTACTACTTATATGGAAATCATTGGAAATCTCTTATGAAAGCCCTTGGAAATAAATGAAATGTAAAACTGTAATTATCATCACAATGGAAAAGGGCTAAAGCAATGAAATGCTAAAAGTACCCCATGAAGGGTCCAAAAAGGTCTAAAAAGCAATGGCTAAATGTATGCGAAATCTAAAGATTGTTGACCTTAAAATCTTATAAATGAAAAGCCAAATAAAAGTAGTGGTTAAATGTATGCCAAATCTAAAGACTGCTTGCCATGGAAATGAAATGAATGATCCCAATGAACTTGGATCAACTTGATGTAGACATGATGCAAAGGTTATAAGCACTCTCTAAACAACTTATCCATTTGTGAGGCACTACCATTCCCTTTGTTTATCTTGTCCAGCACAGTGTGTAGCTCCCCTTTTCCCCTGTCCAAAGTATCACTTAGTTAAGTTGGTCAAGTCATCCCTTCTACCTAACCTTGTGTTTAGCCTTCACCCTATGATAGCAGTTAGGCCATGTCCATTAGATGAAGTATGTCTTTAAATCTTTGGTGCAAGTAAGTTATAAATAACATCGAATATCTATGTATTAACCGCCACTTGATTGATATTTATACTTTTAGTTAAGCTGTGAATATGGTTAAAGGAACATGTCTTAGTCATTTGTTATAATCTAGTCTTTGGTTGTATTTTGACCTAGTCAAACAAAGTTTGACCATGGTCATTCTTGCGATCCGTGATGAGATGGACCACTTATGCTTTATGATGTTGATCTTTGGTCCCACATGCACTTATTGATGATTCCATATGTTGGACACATGCTCCAAATGATGATTGATGCACTTGGTCTACTCAACGGTCATCCATGGTGTATCCCCCTTCTTCTAGATCAGTTTGCACCAGTCAGTGGGATCCACATGGGCTACAGAAGGTCTTTTATTGTATTTCTCTCTCTGATGATGAGGACAGGATTTGATCATTTGTATACTTGGACATGTCATTGAGTCATATTTTATATTATTGTGCCATGGGGTCATGCTAGTGAAGGGGAATAATACCTCCTAGCCCCACCATGTGCTCCTAGTCACTTGTCCTCGTCTTTATGTTGTGGCGCCTATGTTATTAGCCACCCCCATGTATGGCATCACCCCTCCTAGAGGCTTTTTATCCATGACGTCATCCTCTATTTGAGTGATCCATGTCTATTGTTGTGTTGGCTCATCTTAGTCATTGATTACATTGTTATATCTTTTGATCTCAACCACTAGTTTTCAAAAGTGGTTTAGGGTTTTGGTCTTCTCTCCTATAAAAGGAGGAGACCCCCTCATTGTAAAGGCATCTAGAGATTTTTGGCTCTTGGCTATTGGAATAAAATATTTTCTTCGGCATCTTGGATCATGGAGTTGAATGCTTGTTTGTGGTGATTGTAAATGCTTCTTCCTGTGCACTGATAGACATTGGTCGCCATCTTGGATTTTATCTTCACTAACACGATTTGCAAGGAAAGAGGGCATCTTGGAGGAGTGTGTATTGGTGGGGAGGTGTATTGGTGGGGAGGCCTACCCTACTATCTTCATCAAGACGTTTTGGGTCTACAGGGAGTTGTTTTGTCTTTGCACCAACAATTTCATGTTTATTCATCTTTTGTTTGCATCTATCTCCATTTCTTCTGACTGATTGAGCTTTGTGTCCTTGGTTGACAGGAAGACGAGGGCGAATTGGTTGAAGGAGGCAAAACACATAGCAAGAGGGCTTCATCAAGTTTGGCATTTGATCTTTGTGGGAAGTAATCCTCGTCACAAGCTACATTCTTCTTCATTTTCTAGGTACGCTCAAGGAGGTATGTTATTCTTCTACTTTGGCCACTTATTCTCTTAGATCTACAAACCCTCATTGTTAAAACCCTCATTTTTACATTTTTTTAGATCTACTTGGATCTAGAATGCTTTTCGGGATAAAATTTGAAACCCACCTTAATAATCTTCACGGCAATCCCGATCTATAGTTTGGTGGTGTTTGTACTCCATTTGGCCCATTTCCCAAGGTACATTGGTCTCTCCAAGGGAAGTCGCATTCCTTGAGGGAGGGTAGTTTGATAGTTCCAAGACGTGGGTGGTTGAGATTGTTGCTTCATTGGATAGATCATCCCCTTAAACCTACCCCTAGTGCTTTACCCCATTTTTTTCACCTTGTGGACCCCATTCCTTATTTTAAGGGATGAGCTCGACTTGGGTCATTGGGTAATGCATTAGCTCTTTTCTTAGATCTATTTGCTTAACTTCATAAGTGGCCTAAATTAGACACTTTGCTGAAACATTTATCCATTGCTTAAGCCTCTCAACCAAGCCTTAACCACCTTGGGTCCACTTATCTTTCTAGATCTAAAATCTTGCACCATTGATCTCCTTGCATAACTTTACACATTTTTCTAGGAATCTTTGGGTTAGCTAGTCTTCATAGATTGGCTAGGGTCTCCCTCTTGATCTTGATTCACCTTGATCTAAAGTGAAGGTTGCCTCAGTTGACGTGACACCCACTTGCATTGGGAACCGTGGCAAGCCTTGGGTCACCTCTTTAGTTGTCTACACCTCTACCGTTCTGGATGGGATACCTTTAAAGACAACTACAAATTGTGTGATAGCAGGTTCATACTATGGATAGCTTGGCCTTGATTTGGAATCTTTTGAGGTGTTGATTACTTGATGAGATGGAGCACTCTTGTTTGTCATCTTTTCACATATTAGGAGACATGGGGGACTTATTTGCACATTGTTCTAGGTCTCTCCACATTGGCACCAATGGTTTCGATAGTCAATGATGGTATTTACATATTGCTTCACATGTTTACCCATGATTTTGGGAGCTTCTTTATCCTTCTTGAGTTTTATAGATCGGATGGTCTTCTATGGGCTTGGTGTCTAAGCATGTAGAAGTGACCCAAAGTGACATTCCTAGACATTAACTTTATTTTTATAAAGTGACTTTTGATTTATGATGAGAGAAAATGAATTAAGATGTGATAAAGTGTAAAAATATCACAACCATTGATCTTGAGATCCCAATATTTAATCTTGACCATTCATTTTGGAACACAAAGAGTTAGAGTCATTTCTCATTTATAAAGAGGCAAAAGGAGTTCTAGGACAGTAATAGACACAAATGAAGAGAGAGTGAAAGAGCTGAAGAGAAGAGTCACGAATTCCGAGGAAGGAGAGTGAGCATGAATTCCAAGGAAGGACAGTGGGCATGAATTCCAAGGAGGACAGCTGAAATTAATGGAGGACCATACAGCTGAGATTTTGGGCACAGAAATCGAGGTCCATTCAACAGTAATTCAGCACAGAATTTGAGGTCCATATAGCAGGCATGATTTTCAAGGAATGAATTTCAAGGCAGCTTTCTGAGACACGAATTTCGAGGCAGTCTGCTGGGACTGTTTTGCTGGTCCGTACAGTCTGTACAGACTTGTACGGAGACTGTAGAGGCTGTACATCCTCTGCTGGGTAGTTCTGACTCTCTGAGTGTGGCATAAATTTCCAGGTGCATTTATTCCTGTATTAATTGCTGTAAATTTTGCTGAGAATTCTCTGTGGGCTGACATAAAAATATCTCTCTTGAACTGGTTTTCCCTCGGGGTTTTTCCAGGGGTAATTTACCCAAAAATTTCTGTGTTAAATTTCATGGTCTGCTGTTAGTTAAATCTCATGTGTTTCAGTTTACAAATTTCAGATTAGAAGGCATTTAATTTTCTGTGCATTAATTTGAGTAATGAATTTGTTGGTTACTAAAACTGGTGTTGGGACTGAGTAAAACTTAACAATCCTTGTATTGGAGACCATCCTAACTTTATGGCACATTCTCCTAAGATGAGTTGTTTAGGGTATTTCTTGGAGGCGTTAGTGTTGGTACATGTGCATCTAACCACTTTGGTACATATATTAAGGTCATTCCACTTCATGAGGTTGGTTATAACAGCTGTATGGACATTGGGCACAGGTTCCTATGTTATCTTCATGAGGGATGAGTTATTAACTTATTGACTCTTTGGAGAGAGCACCTTAGTTCACTTGCATTATTTTTGGTATCTATCGGTTTCTTTAGGGTTTTGACCCCTCATTCAAATGAAGTGCTCCCACATTTTACAATTGTATGGAGGGAACAGTTGTTATAATGGCACTTATTCCTATTAAACCCTAGCTGTTTTGTTATTTTGGCCATGATTTATCAATGTCCTAGTGGAGCACTTTCCTTTGTGGAGTATTTTAATATATTTTTAGAAGTTTCTTGGAGGGTGAACACTTGGAGTTTGATCTAAGTGGCATGGTGAATGCTTTGAAATTTTGACATGATCAAAGTGCCTATGTCTAATAGGAGATGTTTCACATGTGATGAGGACAAGTGGCATCCCATTGTTTGATCCATTTTACGTGGTTATTTTATTGCTCTAGGGTTTTTGACTTGTCTAGTGTTAGTTGGAGGATATTATTGTTTATGCCTCCCTAGGAGAGATCTAGGATCCAAGGCATGGATATTATTACTTTATTTGAGGAGGGTTTGGGCTCCAAAATCTAAGGTGAGACCCTTCTATTGTATTGGTTGTTGATGGTTTGAGGGAACAAGATTCTCATGTTTGGTTTGTATTGAAGATCTATTGAATGGAAACGTTATTAGTTAAGTTTTTTCTCATGTATGATGCTCCATCTTCCATCTCTTGCTGATTTATATTGCTGGGATTCATGTTTAAGGCTGCTGCAATAAGAGTTTCAAGCTAAGGGCAGTTTTGTCAATTGGGAAAAGGCTTTGGATGAGATGCATTCTATCTAAGGCTTTTGCTATTTTTACTATTGGTTGTTTGATCTATTAGATGTCATCTCATTAAAAGATAAGTATTAATTTTCAGCCTAAAGTAGGATCTGCTCTTATTATTAATGCATGTTCATACAAGGGCATCTTTAGAAGGCCCTACTCTTTTATTTCCAGCAATACTAAATCTGCAATCATTAGTAATTTTCTGGATGTTATAACAGCAACTATAACTCCCATTTTATCATCCATAATGCCTGCTTTGATGCTTTGTGATTCCATATGCCCTCTGGGATATTTGGCATAAGTCTTTCCACACCAATCACCTTTACAATAAACTTAATAAACTCAATAAAAAACAGTTTTACTAAACCAACTCTGCACTTCACCCAAGCCCTCATTTATCTGAGCTTCAGTAATCCTAAATGTTGAATTTTGTACCTAGGAAAGTGTTCCCCTAGGTGACTTTGGCCTTAGTCACTTAAAAGCGGGAAATAAAGTGACCCTTGCATTAAATGACTTGAGATGAGCATTTAATTTGACTTTAGGGATTAAAGTCATTTTTTGATCAATTTAAGTGAGGTGAGTGAAATTAATTTTTATGAGAATTAAAAGAGCATTTATTCTCATCCAATCATCTAAACCAATCTAACCCATTGGATTAGATGGCCTTTCATTCACCCTAGGGTTTAGTCAAAAAGGCAAGGGAAGACATTTTGACTCTCACTTTTTTTGAGAAGAAGAGAGCAAGAGAGAGGGCACGAATTTCAAGGCAGGTTCAGTGGGCATTTATTGAGCAGCACGAATTTCGAGGTGAAGACAGTTTTAGTACAGCACGATTCTTGAGGCAGAGAGTAGGAGCAGTGGCACAGAAATTGAGAATCCGTACAGCAGCATTTATTGCTAAACCGTACAGCACAGCTTTCGAGGTGTTTTTTCTGGGCACATTTTCCCGAGGTAGTGGGCACAGTTATAGAGGACCGTACAGCAGACTGGGCGTGAATCTCGAGGCAGTCTGGGCACAAAAATCGAGGTCATGGGCACAGAAATTGAGGTTCTGATTTATGCACAAAAATCAAGGCAGCTAGGCACAGAAATCGAGGCAGCTTTCTGGGTGAATTTTGTTGGTTGAGATAAGTACATTTTGACTGTAAAATTACTGTACTGAAATTTTCTGCAGAAATACAAATTCTCTCTCTCTCTGACAGGTTTTCCCTTTTTGGGTTTTTCCTGGGCGTTTAGCCAAAAATTTCTGAGTCTGAAATTATTTATGGTGTGCATGAATATTTAATTTTCTGTCTATAATATTGAGTTTCAGTTGTGTTTTATAAGTCTGAAAATTACATGTTATTTCCAGTCATCATACAAAACTGGGTTGGGCATTAAACAATGGCAAATTGACTTGAAAACCGGGTTGGATTGAAATCTCAGAAAACTTTCATGGTATCAGAGCTTGGTGGGCAGAAAACTAAAGTTATTTCAGACAGTCGATGATTTCTTTTGTCAGTGGGCAGCACCTTGTTGAGTTGGCAGTAAGATGGCTACAGGACTTAGGTTGGAAGATAGGCTAGATGGGACAGGGAATTTTGTTCCATGGAAGGCTAGGATTATGCTGATTTTGGAGGAAAATGAACTTTGGGATGAAATGGTAAAGAACACTACATCCAACCCAATTCAAATTCCATCTTCCACAGATGCAGCAGCATTATTAGCTTTCAACAAGAAGGACTGTAAGGCTAGGAGAATTATTCTTGATGTAGTTAAAGGCCACATCATTCCACAAATTTCAGGTAAAAGCCCGTGCATATAAAATGTGGGATGCTTTGACTAGTTTATACCAGAGCACTAATGAGAACCGGAAGATGGTTCTAAGAGAAAAGTTGAAAGGTATAAAGATGAATGGTGGAGAGGGAGTGACATCTTACCTTACCAGGATATCTCAGGTTAGAGATGAGCTAGCAGCAGTTGGGGAGGTAGTTACAGCTACTGAGCTTGTGCGGACAGCAGTGAATGGGGCTTCCAAGCCTTGGGCAACTTTGTGCAGGCTATAGTTGGCAGGGAGAACTTACCTTCCTGGGATAGACTGTGGGATGATTTTGTACAGGAGGAGACCAGGAGAGGTCTTGTGCAGGGCAGCTCTTCACAAGGTAGGGAGGATGAGGAGAATGTGGCATTGACTGCAAAAGGCAAGAAGAAGAAGAAGGGCCCCAAGCAGGGTGGGGCCAAGCAGCAGCAGCATGGTGGGCAGAAGAAAGATTTAAGCAAAGTCAAGTGCTTTGTTTGTCGGGGATTTGGGCACTATGCTTCTCAGTGTCCAAAGAAGAAGAAGAAGAAGCAGACAACAGCCTCAGCGGAGATTGATGATTTTGGAGAGATTTCAGAGAGAGTTTTCTCTTTGTGCTAGACATGTTGAGAGAGAGAGAGAGAGCCTCTATTGTCACCAGCACTGATTTAGACATTGAGATGGAGTACTCTTTATTGATTGGCCATCAGATGAGTCCATCTACCATCAGCACTTGGTATATTGATAGTGGAGCTTCGAGTCACATGACAGGTGTTCGAGAGATGTTCTCCGAGCTTTCACAAACAAGTGTAGATGTGGAGGTTGTACTGGGAGATGACACCATTGTCAGAGCAGTTGGTCGTGGGACCATTACTTTTCAGAGGGAGTCCATGAGTCCTATGATTTTGAGGGATGTGTTGTTTGTCCCTGGGCTGAAAAAGAACTTGGTATTAGTTTCTACTATTGAGGATAGGGGTCTTGGGGTTTGCTTCGTGGATGGACATGTGCGTATATTCCCCAAGACTGCAGGATCATCTACCTCTTTGGACTTTGGGGTTAGATGTGGGAAACTATACAAGCTCTTATTTCAGCCCCAGCATGCTTTGGCACACAGCAGCAGAAGTGAGCTTTGCGAGCTATGGCATCGAAGGATGGCCCATTTGCATCATCTAGCTTTGAGATTGTTGAGGAGTATGGTTATAGGTCTACTAGAGTTCAACACAGAGCACAGAGATGTATGCAGAGGGTGTGCTTTGGGAAAGTACACCAAGACTGCTTTTCTGAGCAGTGACAACAGGTCAACAGGGGTACTTGACTTGATTCACTCAGATTTATGTGGTCCTATGTCATCTATTTCCTTGAAAGGATTTCAGTATTATGCGTCTTTCATCGATGACTATTCCAGGAAAACCTAGATCTAGTTCTTGAGGAGCAAGAAGTCAGTTGATGTCTTGTGGACCTTCCAAGAGTTCAAAGCTATTGTGGAGAATCAAACAGGGAGGAGGATTCGGGTTCTGAGGTCAAACAATGCAGGTGAGTATACCTCCTGTTATCACCTATTTTGTACCATAGTTGGATTATCTGAAGAGCCGCCATTTGACAAACATGATGAATGTTTGTACTCCAGTCTATCAGATGATCCAACATTTTGTGACTAGCCAGTTTTGTTTTTCAGTTGACATGACCATGGCCCCATGGGGTTTGTAATAAAGTGTGCTAGTAGGATCTGAGTGTCTCGGTTCCCCATGACTTGATTAAGCAACTAAGGTATTCCAGGGAGTTTTTTCCCTTGTCAATTATACTTTGCCTATAGCCGAGCTATAATCAATGAGGTTTTCTCCCGCTTCCTCCAAACTGGAATGCCCGATTTTGAAAATTTTAGCCATGGGGGGTTATTAGAGTCCAACTGATGTATATAAGCCTACTAGACACTATTAGAATAGGTTTTGGTCATGTCCCAAGTCCCTAGGACCCTCAGGAAAAATTTCGAAAAAATTTTACCGGGTATGTCGAATTTGGGTTTTTAATTATTTTTTAAATTTAATAAATTTCTCTATAGTTTAAATAGAGAAATATTAATTTGTAATATGTCAGTCATCCGGGATCCGAATTCAGTGATTGAAGGCTCCAGACTTAAGCCAAAAATCATTCATGATCCCTGGACTAGCTAACCCTCAGTTTCAGACAATTATTTGGCCTCATAATTAATATTTTCTCAAAAAATCAAAAAATGAGAAATATTAATTAAAATTTTCAAAAAATAATAAATTGGAGATAATTTAAATCTCTCCAAAAAAGGCCAAATTGAATAAAATAAAAGTCAAAATGACATGGCAAAAAGCATTTATGATGATTGGAATCTTCACCCACCTGATTCAGATCAATTTCGGAGCACTGGGAGTGATCTACAGTTGAGAACTTCGCCCACCTTCATGCAAATTCGTTTTTGTGATTTGGCAATTGATTAATGGGTTGTTGGATTTTGAAATCAATGCATGTGGGGCTCCTTCCTCAAATTATGGGCTCCTCTCAAGTTGCAACTCCTCGAAACTCGACTTATGTGATTGTATATTGCTCCAAGCCAAGATTTGATTGGTTTGTGATTAGAATTTGGAGTTTTGTCAAGTGTTTTTGGCTCTCCTTTGGCCAAATTCGAATTAGGGATTTAGCAGTTGGTTTTGCTATTTAAGAGAAGCCATTTGGGCTCTCTCACCATGGATTGTTATTGTAAACTTACTCTGCGGAGATTGTAAGAGCTTATAGCTATTGACTATCATTGGAAATAAAGTTGGCTTTGGAGGCAAATGGTGTGCATTCTTATTGGTTCATGAGTTAATAGTACATTGTTGAGGTAATATCTTTGATGTTTTATTCATTTATGCAATTTCAATCTTGATTAAAATTTATGCTTGGATATCTTTATTAAGAGCGTAGGGCAAGCATTTGATGGTCCAATTTGTTTGCTAGGCTTAGGCTTGGATTGTTTAAAGAGTACAAATTGTAATCGGTCTTACTACCTTGTCTCTTTTTTCGTTCTTGTCTAACTCTCTAAATTTAATCAAGCATTGTTTGTATAAGTGTATGTGCATTGCAGATCTTCAAATGGTTGAGATGAGATGAACTCGGTTGTATCTCCCTCTTCTCCACCAACAAAAAACTCTTGCTAATAGTTTGCTTTCAGGAAATCGCCAAGGAGCAAGATCTAAAGATTGGTATCAAAGCGGAAAAGTTGCTTCTTCCATCAACAAAACTCATTCTTAAATCATTGGTTACTGTTATCACCTAAACTGTAGTTACCCCTATGGATGGATCCAGTCATGGATGGCAATAGGGAAGGGCAACTCAAAAGGTGCAACCACGATCACCTCGACCTCCAATATATGGTTGTCACGCCAGTCGAGGCAACCTTCTCTATATGTTATCTAGCCCAGACAACAAAGGGGGAGACCCGATCTACTCCCGACAGGAGAGATCAAAACCAAGACACCAAATCAGGGTATTTCCAAGTGAAGTTAGGTGTATGGTTTATCCTAGACCTAAAGATGAAGTCACAAGCCAAGTGGGGGTTCAATAGGTATAGCTTTGGTTCATAGTTGATGTGAGAGTGACTTATAATGTTTGAAGTGAGATCTAGGATGAGTGTACTAGTTCAATGTTGGAAAATCCACTGCCTTGGGAACTGTGTCCAATGCAGGGTTGTTTAGGGGTCAGATTGGGGCTAACTAGTACATGAGACAAGCTTGACCATGGTTCATGATGTCTTCAAAGGTATAGTTTACCATGCATAGGTCAAACCACAAGTCAATCCAACAATCTAAGAAAGTTGAATTATCTTGGAGAGAAACCAGTGCCTTGGGAATTGGGAAGTGGAGTCAAAATGGGGTTGACTTATGGTTTAGGACTCCTACAACATGAGACAAGTGGGCAATAGAGGTCTTGATGGTTGAATGTGTCTAGATCTAGGTTTGACCCAAGTGGACCACAATCCCTTAAAACAAGGAATGCTATCCCCAAGGCAAGATTTGACAAAGTGATAGTTTAGACCTAGGTTTTGAATTATTCCGGTTTCAGATCTGCAATAATCTCAAGTACCCAGTTCCTAGAAGTGAGTGAACTCACTTCTCCAAGGTGGTGCGACTTTACCCAAGGAATCTGAAAGTGGGGTTTAGGTGGGTCAAGACAAGTCGGATGGCACCCAAATTTTAGATCCGGGTAGATCAGTCAAGTAGGGGTATGGATCTATAGTTTCACGGTAATCCGATGGCTAGATCTTACTAGATCTGAGTTTAAGTGTTCCAAGTGGTCCAAAGTGGGGTTTAAATCCCTTGAAATGTGGAATAGGGCCCACAAGGTGAATTTCAGAAAAGTGACAACCTGGGTGTATGTTATTTGATGTGTAGATGTCAAATCAAGTGGAATCTCAAACACCCACCACCTAGATCTAGGTCAACTTGCTCAACTAGTGAAGTGCGCCTTGCTTGGGAGAGGCTAAGTTGGCCTGGGAAGGGGATCAAATGGAAGCCAATCCTCACCAAACTATAGATCCGGGATGCCTTGGATGCTATAGAGGTGGGTTTTCAGTATTATGCCCCAACAACCCACTAGATCTAAGTAGATCTGAGAAAATGTAAAATGGGGGGTTTTAAGATATTTAGGGTTTCAACAATTTATGAGCTATGTCAATGGATTGGATAAAGGAAAGAGAAACAAACCTGTGGATCTTACCTGGGTAACCTTGTAGATGCCTTGATGATGATGATCTATGCAAACCCGATCAATTTGAGAAGCTTTGAGGTAGTTTCTATGCAAGTCGATTTGGTCCAAGAAGCCAATGCGCCCTCTCTCCTGCACAACAAACGTCAACAATATCAGATTTGATGCATCAAGAGATAAGACTAATGCCACAAAAGAAGTAACAGAAAGATAGCATAGATCACAATGATGCTAATGATAACCCCCTGATACAAGCGAATGCCAAGAAAGTCGATTTGAAGAAGCCTTGCAAAATCGCCCTTGTTGAAGTCGCCCTCCTGTAGACAAACAATGATTTCCAAAAAAAAAGATAGATCTTGCCACAATTTCCAAATGCTAGTTTGCAATAGACTTTCCAATCACCATCTAAGAACACCAGATGCAAAGGAGACCACAAGAATTTCCACCAGAATATTTTTCTATACCAATAATCCAAGAGCCAAAGACCCTTTACAATGAGAGGCTCTCTCCTTTAAATAGGAAGGAGAGGCACCAAAACCCTAACCACTTTTTGAATGAGTGGCTAAGATTAGAAGATACAAATGTCTAATCAATGGTTGAGATGAGCTCAACAATATAATACATGGATCACACATAAAATACAATATAAGTGGACAAAATCGCCCTAGAAGAGGGGAATCCCACCAAATCATGATGATGAAATATCATAAGAGGCTTATGGTGGGTCCAAGGGGTAATTTTATCCCTCCTTGGTCAATCCCCATAGCACAATAACCAATAAATAATCATGAATGTACCAAATCGTGCCTCCATAGTGAAGTCGTGGTCCTCAAAAGACCTCAAAAAAATCACAGAAAGTGCCATAAATGATGGATGCGGGCCCCGATGAAGCTGAAACTGCTGGAGAAGGTGTGGAAGGTCCCGATCTATCATCACTGATCATCCCATGCCATAACTTTGCCTCAGTAGCCCAAATCGATTTCCTCAATAGCCATTTCTACCAATCCTGAAATGCCTCGGGAAGCGTGAAACTGCCCCAAACAGCCTCCTGGAGTGCTGGCGCTGTCAAGGTGAGGGCACCAATGTGTCCGGAAGGGGGGTAATATGGTAAAAACAAGTGGCTGGACCACCCCCTCCATCATCAGCGCCCTAGGTCAACCGGATAAAAGTCATCTCTGCTCCGACAGGGCCTCCAACAGACCAAAACTGCACTGGGACAGCCTACTGAGGCTCAATCATCACTGTAAGTGCCCGGAACTGAAAACAAACTGTCCCATTGGACTCAGAAGGTCCAAATCTATCCAAGATGTGTACTCATACACCATATGAGTCTCTGCATGATCAAAATAAATATCCAATATACCGGAACAGGGCCAATAATAATGCGTTGTACATATACAAACACTGCTGTAACCCCAGAATCATCATCATAACCCTGTAGCTGCTGCATAGAATCATCCTGTATGTGTACATAGACCATATATCATCTATCCATATCATCATAAGGTCTAACATCTCATGTCCCATGGTCCTCCATGGTCAAACTAGGTCCAACCAAGACCAAATATAACTCAGTCCATCATCCAAGGCTGCTGAAAAGTATCAAGGTTAATACATGCTTTACAATTTATTCAAATAGCAATTATAACACAGAGTAATCATGACTGGCGATCTAAATCCAAATATATAGTGTCGTTAATTATTATTATTACTCAGACTAGACTTTCAGGATCATACTCACTTCATAGTTGTGATCAATTTGCTAGTGAAGGGTGAAGGCTAAATTAACTTGGCTAGGCTAAGGGATGACTTAACTGTCTTGACTTTGTGACACTTTGGCAAGGGAAAGGGAATACACCATAGTATATACTGAATGAGCAATAACACAGGGAATGGCGGTGTCTCACAAATGGATGAGTTGTTTAAAGAGGGTTTATTCACCTTCACAGATGCGCACAATCCATAATACAAATAAGGCCAGCAATTGTTTAGATATAGCATTTAAGTTCCATTGCTTTTTGGGCCTGAAGTTTCCATAGCCTTGATCTATGTGTGTTTACAAACACATTGCATAGATTTACATTTTTTCTTTAGGCTTTCTGCTGCAGGTGTGTTTTTAAGGCACTTGTTTACCTGAGCACTTCTAGGTGTGTCATGGACAGCTTGTTTACCTAGGTATTTATTTTCCAAAAGATACAACATTTTATTTTCATTGCCATGTTCATTTGGCATGCCTCTCATTCATGTGTGTTTAGAAACACATTGCATGAATGGGCTTTTCATACAAGATATAGCATTTCATTTTTCAGATTTTGTATTCATGGCAGCACTAAAAGTTTCAGGTTTAGCCAACACCACTTTAGTGACTAGGGGGAATTCCAAGGAACTCCAACTCACCATAGGTAAGTTTTGTCACCAACTCAGAGCCGAGACACAATAAACAGGGAAGCTCATCCAATACAGAGGCTACAGTGGGGAAAAGTCCTCCATGCCACTAGTCAAGTAGTAAGTCAGGGTGACAATCTAAAAGGTAGGCCATGGATGGATGGAGACAATGAAATGATGGAGCCAACACTAGCAAGCCAAAGTATGGTGTAATGATCACCTCTATTCTCCCTAAGGAGGGTATGTACCAATGAGTATGAATAGTGAACTTCTAAGTCTGAGTAGGGACAGTATAATATATATAATAGATCAACCAGGTCCATATATCTATATGATCGCCAGATCATGACACTGAGTGCTAGGACATGCTATAAGAATAAGTATAAAAGCAATATAACCATAACACTATGATATACCTGCTGAGTCATATACCTGAATGCACATCAACCTGTACCATCCTCTGTCCTCTGAGACTGCTGCTGTAACTCTGGGCACTACTGTCTGCTCTGTACCAATGATATAATGGCTACATCGGTCATCTCTCTGAGTGTCCTAAAACTCAGTCATGGCATGGGGAATACAACTGCTGTCCACAATCTGATAGTGATCCAATATAGATGCTCATCTCGGCATCTCAAATGCAAGGGAACTGGCTGAATAGTGTACTGGAATGAGAAAAATAATGTATGGTAGCCCGGCTACTATATATGTGATAACAGTTACATTGGTTCTAAAGGGTTCTTTCTTCAAACCCATCTCATTTGCTCCTTGATCTCTTTTTCCCCATTGGTTTGCTAGGCCTATTTTCCTCCATAGTTTTCCCTATCTCAAAACCCCTCATCATCCATTCGTTTTACACTCCCTTCCTCCTTTCGTTTTAGTCTTGCCCTAGTTTCATCCTCCATTCGTTTTTGCCCTTCAACTCATCTCGTCCAAGCCTCTTTTGTCTCCATTTTCTTTTCCTTAGATCCATTCTCTTCCATCTCCCAAAGTGCCCTAAAATACACCAAAAACACAAAAACGAATTGGTTAAAGTTATTTTGCTTGAGTTTAGATTTTGTTAGAGTTAGATCTTAGTTGTTGCATCTAGTTTACAAATTTTATGCATTGAAAAGATAGTTTAAAAGCATTCTAGATCTCTTCTTTTGCACTAGTATAGTTTGCATTGTTTAGTCTAGTTTTCATTTTTAAAAGATAGAATATTTTCATGAAATTTTCCTAAAATTTTTTAAGTCTTAGATCTCTTTCCCATCATGTTTTAGGAGTTTGTTGTTCGCTGGTCCGTTTTCCCATACAAATATTTTCAAACAAAAATCTCATATTTTTATGTTTTAGGCTTCAAGTTTTTATATTAGACTTGGTAGATTTCAATCTCTTTGAGTTTTTGACGCTTAATGGGTGCATGTTGAGTATATTCTTTGAGCTTGTGTAGGTTCCTTGAAAGAAGAGATAAAACTTTTGAAGCACATTCGAAGAAGAGCAAGCATATTCAAGGAGAAGATCCAAACCAAGCAATAAACCAAAAAACACAATCTCCTTTTGTACTAGCCTTCAAAGGCTTCCAGGTTTTATTGCAAATAGTTTGTTTATCTTACGTTCTTTAAAGAAGTCCTTCAAGGTTTTAAAAAACCCAAGGCATTTGTGAAAGATTAATAAAAGTTAACTGGAGGAGGTCTCCACTCTTTTGGTTTTCTTCCCCATTTGGGGAAGAGTGTTGTGATTGGTTAGATTAGATCTTTCTTTTTCCGCTTTAGAGTAATCAAATTTTTCATTTTCATACTCTCTTCCAAGTTTTGACTTGAGGTAGTATCCTTGAGATGAAATCTCAAGGGCAGAACCACATAACTTTGTGGTTACTCCCCTCTCCCCGTTAGTTGCCTTGGTCGAAATCTCAGCTAGCTGGGAAGTTCTCAAGTGCTAGCGGTTCTTAGTGGTTGACCTTGTTCGGAGGAAGACGCCACCTTAGATTAAATTTGTTGGTAGAACACTAAGTCTTTTTATCTTATTTTCATTTTGCAAGTAGCATGCTAGTTGTCTTTTGTATATTTTGAGCTATCACATGTTTTAATTTTACAAAGCTTCTTATTAGTTTCTTCACAACTGCTTCTTTCTTGCAAGTAAAATAAACAAAGTCTCTTGAACTTGGCCAAATCCAAGTCAAGACCACTCTCTGTCGAAGAGCATTTTAGATTTGCATTTTCCCCTTGCATTAGGCATATTAGATTAGAAAAGTCTCTTGAACTTTGGTCTTAAGACTAAGTCAAGAGCGCTCTCTATCGGAGGGTTGAACGGTGCTCTTAAAAAATAAAACTTTTCAACTCACATCTCCCATAATTAATTTACTTTTGGTTGATTATCCAACACCCGTATGCTCTGCCAACCTGCAAAGGTTGGGCTAGTACTCAGAAAGGTGAAGGACTTGCTAAACTTACAAGTGATAAACATAATTAAAATTTTACCCAAAACCAAAACCAGCATCAAATCGCTGAGGTTGCTTCCTGAAACAGGTGGTGCCAGGAATCCACTGTCAAACTCGAGGGTGGTCAAGCATTGTATACTTATCCTCTCTGCAATCTGGGTGCTCCCGACCTATCATCTAAGAGGTTGCCAGCATTTGCTCCTGGTTAAGGTTCTACTCTTTTGATATCCTTGGTTTTAGCCTTAATAATCAAAGACCATTAAAATATTCAATTTACCAAGATAATTTTCATAACGATCTCACAAACAACGTTTTTTAAAGACCCACACATTCAGCATCACATTATCTTTTCTGTGACTCCATAAGGCACTGGTATTTACAATTTATATCTTAATCAAGACCATTTGTCCTTGTGTTAATTTTCATGTTGTGAATGCTTTATTTGATTATAAGTCTTGAAATATACTATTAATCTCGTTATTTCATTTTAGCAACGTGGATTGCTTTGTTATCTTGTGCTTATCTCATCTTTTAATTTGGTCTCATCATAATAAACTCCTAAACAACACCCATCTGCATCATTCACACTTAAAACCAAAAAACACAAGAGCCTTAGTGAAACTCTTTGTAGGAACTACCCCCCTTGGCTTCGTTGGGAGTTAGCCTAAACGGAGGAGCTGGGATTCAGGTGACAGTACCTGGCTCATTGCTTGCCCCAAAGGCCACACCTCTCCCCACTTTCCAGTGAGGGAGACAACTTTCGAAAGATTTCTGTTGCTGGTGTGCAATCTGGCGGACAACACCTCCAATGAGTTCGATGAATTTGGCAGACAGGAGGGCATACGGAGACAGTTGACAATACCATATACTCCTGAGCAGAATGGAGTAGCTGAAAGGAAGAACAAGGTTATTGGGGGAGCAGCGAGAGCTATGCTTCATGATCAGAGTCTTCCTTTCTTTCTATGGGCAGAGGCTTGCAGTACAATTGTTTACCTTCAGAACAGGAGTCCCCACCATGCCTTGGCGAGGAGGACTCCTGAGGAGATGTTCACAGGCAAGAAGCCTGAGGTTGGTCATTTTCGCATATTTGGTTGCTTGACTTACTCTCATGTCCCTTCAGAGAAGAGGACAAAGTTGGACCCCACTGCAGAGAGAGGCATCTTTGTGGGCTATGATGAGACTTCGAAGGCTTTCTGCATTTATCTTCCTGCACTCGGGAAAGTTGTTGTGAGGCGAGAGGTGAGATTTGAGGAGGAGAGAGCCTTCAAGAAGTCTAGAGAGTTGGAGTATGAGGAGCCACAAGTTTCCACACCTTAGGTGACACAGGGATCTTCAGTTCAAAGTACTGGATCATAGGTTTCTGGAGTGACTAGGCCACAGGTTACAGGCACACGTTCTACAGGTACAGTGGTACAGCCAGTAGGTATTTCGGGGACAGGTTCTGGATCTCAGGTTACAGGTTCACCAGTGACTAGTTCACCAGCTACTGGTCCACAGGTTGTTGGGCCATTTTCTTTTGGCAGTTCTTTAGATGAGGATAGACCAGTTTGGGAGGAAACTTCAAGGAAGAGGAAGCCTAAATGGCTTCGTGATACCTTGAAGGAAGCTGAGTCATTTGGTATGCCCCAGGAGCCTATTCGGACAGTTGCGATGCCTGACAGATTGGGTATGGCATTAGTTGCTAGTTTTCGTGAGTTGGAGCCTTCTACTTTTGAGGAGGCCTCTTAGCATTAGGTTTGGAGAGATGCCATGATGGAAGAGTACCATTCCATCATGAAGAATGATGTATGGGAGATTGTACCGAGACCAGAGGGGAAGTCAGTGGTGACTTCCATGTGGCTTTACAAGGTAAAGCATGCTGCAAATGGCAGTGTGGAGAAGTTCAGGGCTCGTTTTGTGGCACGGGGGTTTTCACAGATAGAGGGAGTAGATTATGATGAGACTTTTGCGCCGGTTGTTAGATATTCTTCCATTAGAGCAGTGATTTCCATGGCAGCAGAGATGGGTTGGAAGATCCACCAAATGGATGTGAAGACCGCATTTCTCAATGGTCTTCTGCAAGAGGAGGTTTATTTGGAGCAGCCACAGGGCTTTGAGATTCATGGGAGGGATTCTCATGTGTGCAGGTTGAAGAAGTCCTTGTATGGTCTGAAGCAAGCTCCTCGAGCTTGGTATTCTAGGATTGATGCTTACCTGATGTCGATGGGATTTCAGAAGAGTGAGGCAGATCCCAATCTTTACTTCATTGTGGTTCATGGGGATCCACTCATTCTTCTGTTGTACGTTGATGATTTGTTTATCACAGGGGAGGAGAGTCTCATTGCAGCGTGCAAGAGAGATCTTGCTTCAGAGGATGAGATGACAGATATTGGGTTGATGCACTATTATTTGGGGATGGAGGTTTGGCAGGAGCCTGGTCATATTTTCCTGGGACAAGGAAAGTATGCTACTAATATTCTAAGAAGATTTCGAATGGATTATTGCAGGCCCATGTCCATGCCTATGATTACCAACTGGAAGCAGCTTCATGCTTATGAGGGAGAGTTGGTAGATCCTACTTTATATCGTCAGCTCATCGGTTCATTGATGTATCTGGCCAACACCAGGCCAGACTTATGTTTTGCGGTGAACACTCTTAGTCAGTTCATGGTGGAGCTTAGGAGAGTGCACTGGACAACCGCGAAACATGTGTTGAGATACCTTGCAGGGGCAGTGGATTTTGGTTTGGACTACAGGAGTTCGGGTGGAGTTAGTTTGGTTGGCTTCACGGATTCACATTGGGCAGGCAGTGTGATGGATAGGAGGAGCACTTCCGGTTGTTGCTTCAGTTTGGGCTCGACAGCAATGTCGTGGTTCAGTCGGAAGCGAAAGTCTGTTGCTTTGAGTTCTGCTGAGGCTGAGTACATGGAAGCCAGTCAGGCTAGTTGCGAGGCACTGTGGCTTCACAAGTTATTGGTAGATTTGTTTGGTCAGTAGCTGAGGCCCACAGTGATTTACTATGACAATTAGAGTTGCATCCAGCTATCTGAGAATCCAATTTTTCATGACAGGTCTAAGCACATAGAGATTAGATACCACTTCATCCGAGATTATGTTCAAAGAGGAGCTGTGGAGTTACAGTACATTTCCACTGATGAGCAGGTTGCAGACATTCTGACAAAATCCTTGGGGCGGAGCAAGTTTGTCTTCTTCAGGGACAAGTTGGGAGTGGTGCAAAACACCTTCCTCGGTAAGAGGGAGTGTTGAATTTTGTACCTAGGAAAGTGTTCCCCTAGGTGACTTTTGCCTTAGTCACTTAAAAGGGGGAAATAAAGTGACCCTTGCATTAAATGACTTGAGATGAGCATTTAATTTGACTTTAGGGATTAAAGTCACTTTTTGATAAATTTAAGTGAGGTGAGTGAAATTAATTTTAGAATTAAACGAGCATTTATTCTCATCCACTCATCTAAACCAATCTGAGCCATTGGATTAGATGGCCTTTCATTCACCCTAGGGTTCAGTCAAAAAGGCAAGGGAAGGCATTTTGACTCTCACTTTTTTTTAGAAGAAGAGAGCAAGAGAGAGGGCACGAATTTCGAGGCAGCTTCAGTGGACATTTATTGAGCAGCACGAATTTCAAGGTAAAGATAGTTTTAGTACAACACAATTCTTGAGGCAGAGAGCAAGAGCAGTGGCACAGAAATCGAGAATCTGTACAGCAGCATTTATTGTTGAATCGTACAACACAGTTTTCGAGGTGTTTTCTGGGCACATTTTTCGAGGTAGTGGGCACAGTTATCGAGGACCGTACAACAGCAATTTATTGCTGCTCATCCGTACAGCAAACTAGGCGTGAATCCCAAGGCAGTCTGGGCACATAAATCAAGGGCCTTACTGCACAAAAATTGAGGTTCTAATTTATGCATAGAAATCGAGGCAGCTTTCTGGGTGAATTTTGTTGGTTGAGATAAGTACATTTTGACTGTAAAATTACTGTACTGAAGTTTTCTGAAGAAATACAAATTCTTTCTCTCTCTAACAGGTTTTCCCCTTGTGGGATTTTCCTGGGTGTTTAGCCAAAAATTTATGAGTCTGAAATTATTTATGGTGTGCATGAATATTTAATTTTATGTCTGTAATATTGAGTTTCAGCTGTGTTTTATAAGTCTGAAAATTACATGTTATTTCCAGTCATCATACAAAACTGGGTTGGGCATTAGACAATGACAAGTTGACTTGAAAACCGGGTTGGGTTGAAATCTCAGAAAACTTTCACTAAACCTAGGGACACCCCCCCTTGCGTCGAAGAAGAGAAGGCCTTAAATGAGAAGGGGAGACATTGAGGTGATAGTGATAACCCTCTTAGTTTCCCTTAAGTTCGCACCCGTTATTTGAACTTCTGAGCTCAAGTGCAAGAATAATTGGTAACACTGTCAACTCCCACCCAATGATGATAAGATACCTCGCAAGATTGTTCTTATGTGAAGGACCACCTTTCTAGAGTTCCCCTAGCTTAGCATAGATGTGTGACCTCTTAGGGATGTCTAGTACTTAAGTGGGATCCTTGGATGCCTTCTTTCCCATCGATTCTAGCCCTTGGGTCACTAGTTTGGTTAAATTTGACCCTCAGGGAACTTTTTCATGGGTTCAGTTGAGAGTGCAAACCCCTTGTTGGGTCCATAATCACTTAATATGCTTCATTACAGGTCCATAACATCCCAAATCCATTTCAGGTTGCTATTAGTAGAATCAAAGTGAGTCAAACTTCCTTAAACCTACTCAATCTCTTGTCCAAAAGCATATTGCAGGTTCCTCGGAGGGAATAGTGTTCATATTTCACAACATGCATAATAGAAAGGTGTCAACACGCATGGTAACACTTTTCCATACAACTTGGACCCTCCAACGGCTAACCTAATGTACACCAATTCCTTGAGGTCAGTCCTTGCCTATTTATACCATTCAATTCCCTTTGTAAAGCCTCCTGGCTTTTTTGGAACTCTTTTGGAAACTCCTACCTTTGAAACCCTGTCTTGCTAGTACACACTCGTGTTAGACATTGTAATATTTGTTATATCTAAGGACAATAATAAACATGATGTATCTAAGATAATGATATAATGTAATGCGATAAAGTGAGAAATAGGTCATATGTAATAATGAGATATGACATTTAAGTTAATTGTATATTAAAGAGAAAGCAATAATAATGAAACTTACTTGGTGTGTGTGTGTATATATATATATAACACCCTTCTATGTTATTTCTAAGCACAATGATTTAATATGATTTCTTATTTCCATCTCTTTGCCTCTTCATATATTCTCCATATTTTAGTTATACATGGTATTAGAACATCCTAATGTTGGGAATGCTTTTAATTTGTTTTTGTATTGAGTGAAGTTAAGGCAAAGTCCAAACCGAGCCAAAGCCAAAGTTAATTGTATATAAAAGATATTATGTGAGTGGTTCCTAACAAGAATAACAAAACTTGCTTGGTATATATATAACACCCTCATATGTTATTTCTAAGCATAAGGATATAATACGGTTTCTTATTTCCATCTCTTTGCCTCTTCATATATTCTATGTATTTTAGTTTCACATGGTATAAGAGCATCCTAATGTTAGAAATGCTTCTAAATTTGTTTTTGTATTCAGTGAAGTTAAGCAAAAGCCTAGACTGAGCCAGAGCCAAAGCCAAAGCCAAAGTTAGAGCATGAGCCAAAAGCCAGAAAGTTTAAACAAATCCAAATCAGAGGACAGAGCAAGTGCCATAGTGTGAGTCGTAACTAGAGCTAGAGCCAAAGCAAAATATCCAATAACCATAGATGTCAAGTTCTATTTGTGGAACATGAGGATGTAAAATTAGTGGATGGTGGCCATCAACATAAAGAGGGGAAGTTCGATCCGTAATCAAATTCAAACATAATATTAAAAGGATCTCTATATATGTTAGGTGCACATTCATGCCACATTAGCATCAAAATGGATGGATGAAGATGGTTTGGGGAAGTTAGGGTTCAATGAGTTCTTTAAAAGGAAGAGGATAGTCATAGATGGAGATAGGGTTGTGTTGCCGCCTAGTTCCACACCTGGGAAAACGCAGCAGAAGTCTTCAAGCTGCTGGTGTGGCCTTGGGGGCAAGTCAGAGTCAAGTGCTGTCACTTGGGACTCGACTCCTCCGTCTAGGCTTTCCTAGCGAAGCCAAGGGGGGTGGACCCTAAAAAATAAAAAGAAACTAAGGCCTCTAATCTAGGAGTTAGAAAATTACCTTTTGATAACCAAGAACAGACACAATACACTTTGATCAAATAAAACAATCATTTATCATTTGCTCTCATTTTAAAATAGCCATCATTTAACTGCATACTAGTCAACAATATAAAATGAAATTTGCAACAAGACCAGTGCCTTATTATGGAGTCAAATAACAAATGCATAAACAGAAAAGGTAAATGTTGTGGAGTGTTCTTGGTTTATTTTAAAAATTAATGTGATGGTGATCTTTTTTATTAAGGCAGGTGGGTTCCCGATATACGCAAGGTACGGGGGAACATGTCCGGAATTTTGAAGCGTGGCTTCCCTCTCAGGCTTTGGGCTGAATCGGAGTCTCGAGGAGGTGTTCAGATGCTATACCAACGAGGGCAAGCCTAACGGTTTCCAAGAGGTCACTATTCAGTGCTATCCCAAGCCTTCTGGGAAATTTGCCCACGACAACAAAATGCGTGTTGTGCCGGATTTTCACAAAAAGGATTTTTTATTGGGGCGGTGTTAGATCCTATTACTAGTCATCCCCTCCTTTCTGGTGTGTACCAACTGGATCAGACTGAGCTGCAAGTTGGCCACAGAGCATACGGGAGAAGACCTTGGTATTTTTATAAAATTTTATGAACCCAAATTTTATCTTTTTTAGAACCCCAGGAGTCTCTTTTCAGGCATGTATTTCGGGCAAGCCCTCATACAAAACCCTACTTCGGGAAAGCAAGGGGGGCGTTATGAGTTGTAAAAAAAAAATGTGAAAAAACTAGGTTGTGAATGAACTTGTGGCCCGCCAGTGGAACGGACCAACAAGGTTTATTTTAATCCTAATTGATTTTATTAAATGCCGGAAAACAAAGAAATAAACTACTCTAACATTGACGCCATGAAAATGAGACGACACAGGCCACCCCTGGGGGGATGGGGGTATGGGCGCTGGCTAGCCCACTTGCTCTCGTTTAAAAAATGTTTACAATGATTTGGAGAAGTGCCCCAGTCTACTTAATGTGACTTGGTGGCTTACAAAATTATAGGAAAAAATGACCGGTTTTGAAAAATATGGAAATTTGTCCTCCGGATCGCCTGGATGCTCGAAATTTTGGCAGCACCTCCTCCTACCTGTTCGCCTTTTGCTGCAAACCAGCAAGCAATAATTAGTATAAGATGCCCAAAAACACTTTTAGAGTGTCTTTGGAACACCTCCTAAAAAACCCAAAAAATTCTAAGTTAAAAACTAAGTAAAAATGACGAAAAATAACCAAGTAAAACAAGCTATGGGGCTTGTCTACTTGGGATCTTTGCTAGCCCTTTAATGGCTGCAAATTTCAAGCTCTATGGCAGCCAGATAATACTTTGCAATCAGATCTAATACTACTTTAGAAAAAAAAAAAAAAAACTTGAAAGATTTCGACAACTTAAACTAGTTTTTTTTTTTTTTTGAAAGAAAGTACTAGATAATCATAAAATTTGATTTTTTTTTATAAATGAGAGAGAGAGAGATGGAACAAATCCTTGTTGAAAATCGAAGCTTTGAAGATGGTTCAGTGATGTTTGAAGGGACTATATCTGCAAACAATGATTAGTAAAAAGCGGAAACAAACAAGATCCTGCTTCTTGCCAACTCAAGAAAACACCTGCACATCACAGATCTCACCAAAGAAAATATTAAGTGTAGATATATATACTCATAAGAAACTAAGCTGCTACAAATAAACAAATTTGAAAACAACTTATCTCATAGATGAGCACACCACACCCTTGAAGAATGAAACTTATGCACAAGTCACCTTGGAAAAGGAATCAAGATACTTCATCCACATGTAACAAAACACCACAAGCTGACCTCCAAAGTCTTCTTTTATTCAAATGATAAAAACTATTACAATCATAAGTCAGCTGCTCCAATTCTCACTAGCTAACAATGGAGAGAGAGCTGCAATATATAGAGAATGGCCAAGAGGAGGAAGGGCGCACTTGCCTAAAGAGAGTGGGGAAGCGTGGCACAAATGGTGGAGGGGATAGGGCTGCCCACTCCATCTATTTAGCTGCCCATGTGAAGCACAATATGTGCTAGCAGCTAGCACTAATAGTGCTGCTCCCTCCATATTTCGTGGGCTGCCCACTAACAAATGCGCCCCTCTTGAGATAGTGAATGCGCCCCTCATGAATGGGCATGATTCTCTCCACACATGGGGCTGCCAAACACTTACCAAATCAGCCCAATAACCTCCTATAATAGTGCTGGTCCAAAACTGAGTTGTCATTACTCCCAAAAATAATTAATTTTTTAAGTCATTTTTTCACTTTTTTGATTTTTTCATGACTTTTTTGACTTTTTTGGGTTTTTTGGCCATAGGAAAATATTGAAGCACCCAAACCTTAGGAAAAGTGGGTTTAGGGGTTTAGGGGGTGCTCTGAGTTAGAAAACGAGTACCCCTAAGGCAAAAAATACCTCCAGACGCCCCAGATAGGCCAATTACAAATTTTTTAATTGAACCATTAAAAAAAAGGCCCAATTTACGGAAAAATTAAAACTTGCCGAAAATTAAAAAACAACCTAGGGGGACTTAGACATGTCCATATGACTCAAAATTAACGCCTAGCATGTTCATATACATTGACCCATAGACTCTAATAACTCCCTAAGGCCCGTCAGCCTCCCCAGGCATTCCAGCTTTGGAGGAGCAGGAGAAAAACCAATTAATTATGCTATGCACTAATGCAAGACATAATAGATAGGTGAAAAAACTCCTTGGAATACCTGACTTGGCCAAAAAGTCCTAAGGAATCGAGTCTTTTACAAAACACCATGCTAGCACGTTTTATTACAAACCCCGCAGGGCCATGGACATGTGGAAAAAAATAAAAAACGGGGCCCTTTAACAGGCCAGCTGGTCATCAAATCACCAAAATTGAACATGTATCATGTTCCACTCTGCCCGCTCGCTTGATAATCCAACCAAGTGCAACCTAGTTGGCAACAGGTTGCAAACAAGAGGTTGCAACATTACTTGCAGGAGAGAGACCAATTAGAGAAGAAGTTGCAATCAAGAGGACCCAACATAAGAAGTTTATAAACTTTGTTTACATTGTTAGGGTGTAGGACTAATTGTGTAATTTCTCTCTAGCCATTGATGTTGTGAGTCTCCACTCCTTATTTTTGTAACAAAATCTATGTCTACACCTGTGTTACCGGATCTATGGGGTCTTGGTCTAGATCCACATATCTTCATTTCAAATCGATCCACCAGAATTCACATAGGACCTGCCAACTAAACATTTTAGACTGAGCCTCTTGACCTTAGATTTGATGACCGAGATAACCTTTTATCCCATATAGAGCAGTGCAGTGCCCAGGATTTCAGCAGCAGTGTTTTAGTGGTTATGGATGATCCAGATAGCAGGTACAGGTAGATGGCCCAGAAGGTAAATGATGTGCATTGATTTTATTATCTTGCTCTTTTGGTCGTTTTGGTAGCTTGACTTAGTATCTAGTGATCATGATCTGGCAGTATATATATATATATATGAAATGAATATGGTTATTATTGATTATCTAAATGGTTGTATTATTTATATTTAGAAGCTCTTGTTTTATACTCATTGGTTTTACCCTCTTAGCAGTGTGGACATGATCATTACCACCTTTATGGATTGCTAGCTTAGGCATCAACTTCACTTTCTCCATCCATCCATTATCTCTCCCTTGATTGGTTTACCCTGACCTACACCTCAGCCTGTGATATGGAGGACCTCTTCACTTTTGCCTCTGTGTTGGATAGCATCCCAATTAGTTTGTGTCTCGGCACTGAGTTGGCAACAGAACTTATCGAAGCCTTGATCCTTCTGGGCCAGGAGTACCCGCTAGTGTTGGTTCTTGAGCTTAGGTGAGTTGGATTTGATACCTTGATCACTCTAGTCAGTTGCCCCGGTGTTTGGTCATGATTATGGAGAATACCCCTAGTTCGTTGAGTTGTGTTGGCTAAAACCTTAAGCAAATTGTACTACCATCACTACATGCATATGGAAACTATTATATTATCTTTTGTGCAAGCCCATGAAAACAATGAAAATTGTGCTTCTTAGCACAATGAAAGAGGGCTATGGAAATTGAAATGAAAAGCACCCGGAATGTGAGTTGCGATTAGTTGTGCTTCTAAGCACATGCAAAATCCAAAAAGGGTCATAAAGGCCTAAAAAGCAGTGGTTAAATGTATGCTAAATCAAAAGACTGCTGGCCAAAAATTAAAATGTAATGATTAATTCCTCACGGAGCCTACGGGTTGTGATGTGAGATGGAGTAAGGTACAGCTAATTCTAAGTGTCCCCTAGAACCTCAAGTTACGGTTAGTTGAGCACCCAGCCATGACGGCTCTAGAAAAGATCCTCACGGAGTTGTTTCAGCTTGGATGTGAGTTGTAGACATTTGCCAAGGTTGAATAAGCACTCCTCTGAAGAACTTATTCCATTTGTGAGACACTGCCATTCCCTCTGTGTTTATTATCCGACATATGCTCAAGTGTGTATTTCCCTTTTCCCTTATCCAAAGTATCACAATGCTGAGTCAGTCAAGTCATCCCCTTATACTAACCTTGCATTCTTCACCCTCGCCCTTTGCTAGCAAAATGTTAATGTCTACAGAATGAGTATATTCCTGAGGTTCTATTGTAAGTAAATGATTATTTAAACTTGTATTTGGTATAATTAATAGAGCGTGTTTTAACCATTTGCACTTGCAACATCAGGCATTTCTAGCCTAGGTCATATTTTAATCAATCTTGACCAACCTTGGGATCCGTGATGAGTTGGACCAATGATGTTATATGATGATGATTTATGGTCTTTTGATACATCTTTGATGACTCCATACAGTGGACATAGGTTTCATATGATGGTTGATGTATTTTTTTTTGTTATTATTATTTCGATACCATTATTTTATTATTGTCCGGGTATGGCTGAGACTACAGATGATCTTACAAGTTTCCATAGCTTGTATGGGTACTCATCTCTAGTTAATTTGGACCTTCTGAGTCCATTGAGACACTCAGTTGTCAGTTTCAGGCACTCTCAGTGATGATATGGTTAGATTTCCACTTTTGTCTGGATTTGCCATGCAGAAATGGCCTGTCCAGTAGTTGCATTAAGCTACAGAGGAGATGGGGGGTCCAACCACTTGTTCTTACCATATAACTCCATCTCCAGACATGTTGGTGCAGTCAGATTTTGTGTCTGAAACACCAGGCACGGAGATACAGGCATTTTGATGATTTTCACGTGGAATAAAAATGGGATAAAAAGGTCATTGAGGAAATCGATTTGGGCTATTGAGGCAAGGTTTTGACATGAGGTTTGTTCATAGGTCACATGTGATGTATCCCACTCCTTCCAGATCATCTTGCAACATTCGGTGGGGTCCACACACTCTCTGGGTTGTGATTTGATGTATTATTCTCTATTTGACGAGGCCATGATTTGGTCATTTGGTCACTTGGACTTGTTATTGAGTCACATTTTATATCATTGTGCCATGGGGTGATGTTAGTGAAGGATAATAAAACCTCCTAGCCCCACCATGGGCTCCTCGACACTTGTCCTAGTCATCTTATGTGGTACGCACTTGTCCGAGTCACTTTTATGTGGTGCGCACCCCCCCTAGGGCCTCTTTTAGTGAGTATGCACCCCTCTTAGTGAGTTGATCCATGTTATATTGTTATGTCTCATCTTAGTCGTTGATTGTATTGTATCTATCTTTTGATCTCCACCACTCACTCATAATCATAAAGTGGTTTAGGGTTTTGGTCTCTCTCATTCCTATTTAAGGAAGACACCCTCCTATTGTAAAGGCACCTTTGGGCTCTGGAAAACTTGGAATAAAAATACTATTTTTGTAGATCTGCTTCTTTGGCTTCGATGGGTTATCTTGCAAGTTGAATATAAAATATTTTCTTTGTGTTATCATTGTGGATCTCGCTTGTCCAAATGTTTTCTCTGTAGGGAGGCATTATGCCTAAACAGGAGGGCGATTTGAGGGAACGCTATTGTGGGGAAACCCCATATCTTACCTTTGGATTTTCTTTTGTCTCAGGCAGTATCATTATTGTATCTTCGTGACATAGTTGATGCTTTTTGTTTCATCCTTTCATCCTTATAGTCATTTTCATGCTAGATTGACTCTAATATAGATCGTTTCTTGCAGGAGAAGGGCGCACTTATCACCTTGGAGGGATAGCGATTTCACTTGGATAAGCTGGATCTCACTCTTGATTGCGTCACTTGGAAAGGATTATCAATTTGCAAGGTAGCCGCAAGCTTTAGAGGTAAGATCTACAAGGTACGTATCTTGTTTCATGCATTTTACCCATTGGTCACTTCAAACCCTCGTCATTAAAACCCTAGATTTTAGATCTAATAAGGTCTAGCAATTGCTTGGGCTTATTAATTAAAACCCACTTCACTAATAATTAATAAACCTTGGAGACCAAATTTGGTGGGCATCTGACTCCATTTACCCGCTGATCTAAGGAACTGGGCCTCTCCAAGGGAGGTCGCACTTGTGGGTAGGTGGGCTTTCTCCAAATTTGTCACTTGGGTATTGCTTGTTCCTCATCAAATCATCAAATCCATTGATTAGCAATCCTTCTAGTGCCATTTCAGCTTGATTTTCACCTTGGGGACCCCATTATGACCATTTTCCATATTTTAAGGGTGGGCCCCACTTGGATCTTTCTATTTGGCATTCGATCTATCTATATCTACTCATCTAAACTCATAAGTGGTTTAATCTTTCCTTGGTTGAACATTCATCCATCCTGTAAGCCTCATCAACCAAGCCCTAAGTCCTTGGGTCCGCTTATTTTTCTTAGATCTAGATCTTTTCACTCTTGATCTTCTCTTATTTCACTTTCTATTTCCCTAGGAGGTCTTGAGTAGGTTCGCTAGCCTTCACTGGTTAGCTAGGGTCTCCCCCTTGGTGTTGCTTAGGCTAGATCTAAAGCGAAGAGTGCTTTGGTTAGCGTGACAACCAATTGCATTGGGAACAGTGGCATCTCTTGGGTCACCTCTTTAGTTATCCAACACCTCTACCATCCTAGATAGGATCACCTTTTGGTACAACTACAAGTTGTGTGATAACATTTTTGGCACCGTTGCCAGGGAGGTAGAGGCTTACCTCAGGTGTCTACGAATGTTCGTGAGTATCTCATATCTTATCACATCCGGTTTTATATTTGGATGGTCACCATTTACATTTTTAAATCATACGTGTCCATCACATTTTGATTCATCTCTCCCCGCTATTTTAATGACATATCTTTCGGTAAACAAGATCAATAGTTTACCCGGCGACTCCACAAAAGCAACTCCACTGGTGATCAATGTTGATGTATTTGTAACTTCGGAATGTATTTCATATATGTATATTGTACTCCTATAGAGATGTTATTATTCCTCTATACGGAAGTGTCGTCATTTATATTATAAGTGTCGTAACTTATACTTGATGGGTTATTAGACCACCTTGATGGGGTCGGCCCTATATAAGTCATGTGAGTTAAAGGGTTATTAGACCACCCTACTGGTTTGGCCCTGTCAGCATTATGCTATGTGGTTAAGTTGAGGCCGACCTAGTAAAGGTTATTAGGCAAGTCAAGTCATGTATAAATAGAGTGCGGGAGGCACTCTATTTGATCATTCTATTCTTCACTCACACACTCATTGGAGAGTGGCGCACTAGTGGAGGAGGAGAAGTTGCTGCTAGGAGGACTATCTCTTGTACTTGGGTTGTATCATTGCTCTATCTATCTCTAAGGAAGTTGCGGGGTTTTTCACCTTCTTGGTTTTCCCCGTTGAAACTCTATGTCTCTTGTGTGCTTGCATTATTGTGTCCATGATTGATATGCTGTAGATATGCTGTACATGTTATTCTCTCAGTTAAGATCCTAGATCAGATTGAAATTTCTGAAAAACTAACATGGTATCAGAGCTAGAATAAAAGAAGGCATGGTATGGCATTTATGACACTTGCTGCACTTGCGAAGCTAGGGCTTGATATAATAAAAACCAGTCATCGTAGCACTTTCGCTATAAATCCATTTTGGAGAAGTTTCTGAATCTGAAAGTTTTACAGGTTGAAGATAAGATCCCAATGTACCTTGTGTCCGAAGCACAGCATCTAATTCGTTGTACTTTTTGTTTTATGGTCCGTACAATCTAGGGTTTCAGCCTCTTCCAGATCTCAGTCATAAACAGGTGACCTAGGTAAAAAGGTCACAACTTGGGCTAGGAAGCTCCAAATGAAATTTCGTAAAAAGTGGCAGGTAGGGCATGGACTGTACTTTCAAAGGTCCGATTTTCAGAGGCCGAAATTTAACTAGTGACACGTGGCACTCCGTACAAGTTCGCTCTCATGTTTTATCCCATAAACAGGTCACGTTGCGACACTTGGCATAACTCTCTCTCAAATAATCCATTTGAGGGCAAACCTATAGAGTTGAAAAGATAACAGATCAGGCTACCATAGGCCGTATTTTCAAACCCTGTAGATCTGAAATTTCAGAGTTACACCAGAAACAATTAGGTGCATATTTTCGTCAAAACATAATTGGATTTTGAGCACCTTCATTCATGGCTCCAGGAATTTAGGGTTTTGGAGACTGTTGGAATTTTTGTATCGGAAACCACGGCTGGATGCTCCTAGTCAAAATCGAAATTTAGAGACCAAGATCGAATTTTTTGGTTGGGCAGAAGGTCGGGCTTAATCAAACCCTAGTTTGGGACTTTGATCGAAAAAGTGGAAAATTAGGGCTTCTACAAAAGTTGGAATTTTTGAATTATGTGACAATGGCTGGAATCTCCTCAAGAAAATCAAAGTTTAGAGCTTTGGATCAAACCTTTTGGTTGGGTGAAGCTTCGGGAAAATCAAACCCTAATTTAGGGTCCTCCCCGGTGAATCCGGAAATCTAAAAGACAATTTTGAGGGGTGAAACTTTGTAGTTTTCAAATTCTGAGTATACCAGCTTGACCAGCTCAGAAAGGCGCATCTTCCTATCCTTTCAGAAGTTTGAAATTCAAAGTTTGAATTTTTAGGGTTTCTCCGACAAACCCTAATCCAACTCCATATCCAATTTCAGCAAATCAAAGTGGATTGGGTTAATCCTAGAAGAAAATGGATTGGTCACCTGCATAAGTGAAGAAGTTCTTGTTTCAGAGGGAGATGAGGCTAAGACCTTACATAAGAAGATTACTAGCAATCTCGACAGGTATGACTTATCCAGGTATGTTTCGAGATCTGTTCATGATTAAGTTTATGGTATGTTTGTCTTCATTAAGGTTAGTACAATCTTGATTAACTTTAGACTTGTCGTATCATCTTAATAAAATTATGAATGCAGATATTCATTGATTAGGGTTTTGACACTTATGATTGTACTAATGCATTGTGGTGTTGTATGAGGATGATGTTGTCCGCTAATATGAAAGGTACATCTAGAAAGACAAATCAAGTTCTAGATCAAGAACATATGACCATGGTGACATGAAGACAAAAGACTCATCCATAGTCATGGATCACATAGAAGCTCTACTTACAAGGTATGCATAATTTGGTTCCACAATGGTTAACTTATGAGATATGCAGGTCACTAACACAAGTCATTTAAGAGAACAAGAAGACATCATGTGGGTATGTTAGACATAACCAGCTAACATATTAATCCAGGTATGTTTTTCCTATATCAAGTTAGAATCCTACCTAGTGATAGGATCTCTTATATAAGTATACTTGGTATGATTGACAATGATTATTCATGAAATTATAAGTTTGAGTAATCATGAGTTTAGGCATATTATGCTTCTTACTTTGATTGATGATATGACTAACCAGAAAAGTCCTATGGTCAAATAGGAATATGCATGAGTAAGAGAATTGTGATAAATTATCTGTGTATGAAATGATCTTGACCATACATGTTTAAGATTACTCAGAATCATAATGTTTTTTATAGTATTAAGATTATACTAATGAATGCATGTATGAGAACTCGAGGATAACACAATGATGATACTAGTAAGTATGCATAATGATCGAGGATGGATATAAGTTCAAAGATAGGTAATCCAGGAAGCAAAGATCAAGAGGGAGCACACTCCAGTAGTTCCTGCAAGGAAGCAAATATTGAGAGGGAGTCCACCCTACAACCAAAAAAAGATAAGTATTAGAATAGTCATTTGTTGCATACTTGTTTGTTTAAATAATATTGTTCAATGGTGTTCCTAGACTTAGGATGTGTATTATGCATATTAGACTAATTGCATTAATGAACAGTATACTACAAATTTGCATGTAATGGGTAAGTGGCCTATGGCACTGTACAACATTCCATTGCTACTTATCTAGAATGAAACCTCTTTGCTGACATGTTGGGAGTTGTGCACACTCTTAACAATGTTCTGGTAGAGATTGGAAGGCATCTAGAAAGTTACGGGATATGGATAAATGGTGTATTGAAGCATTGGCTAAATTAATTGCATGACTGTATGACATATTTCTTTATGTGTAAGAATTTGTTCTGAAAACTATGAGATGTTTCTAATCATGCAATTTAACTTGTCTTGTAGGAAAGATCGTATACCATCACCTACAAAAAAGGACTACAACATTTGTTCCAGCAACAAAGCTATCTATTGAAGAAATCTAAAGTTCCCAAGATTCGGGATGCAGTAATGGAAGGATTGCATGATCGAGGAATAACAGTCCATCATGAAGAATGATGTTTGGGATGCGGTCCCAAGACCTGAAGGGAAGTCTGTTATGACTTCCAAGTGGATCTATAAGATCAAGCATGCTGCAGATGGTAGCGTAGAGAAATACAAAGCGAGGTTTGTAGCTCGTGGCTTCTCCCAGAAAGAGGGAATAGACTATGAAGAGACTTTTGCTCCTGTAGACAAATACACTTCCATCAGAACAGTACTTTCTTGAATGGTGTAGTCGAGGAGGAAGTGCATGTGGAGCAGCCACTTGGTTTTGAGACACATGACGGAGAGTCATATGTGTGCAGGTTGAAGAAAGCCTTGTATGGCTTGAAGCAAGCTCCTAGGACTTGGTATGGTGTAGGATAGACAGCTTTCTATCCAGTTTGGGCTTTACCAAGAGTAAAGCGGATTCCAACCTTTACTACAAGGTTGAGGAAGGCAATCCAGTGATACACTCTTGTATGTGGATGACCTGTTTGTTACAGGTGATGATAGATTGATTGTCGACACGAAGAGGAAGCTTACAGCCGAGTTCAAGATGAAGGACTTGGGGATGATGCACTATTTCCTAAGCATGGAGGTGTGGCAGAGTGCAGATGGAATCTTCCTTGGACAAGGGAAGTGTGCAGTAGAGATCCTGAAGAGGTTCGGGATGATGGACTGCAAGGCCATGGCCACACCTATGGCATCAAACCTGAAGCTTTTGTGTGATGCTTCATCTGATCTGGTTGATGTCACGGTGTATCGTTAGATGATTGGGCCCTTGATGTACCTGACGAACATGAGACCAGATATTTGCTTTGCGGTGAACACATTGAGCCAGTTCCTGATGGATCCGAGAGGTGTTCACCTGGTTGCTGTAAAGCATATTCTGAGGTACCTGAAGGGTACAATTGATTATGGGCTCAAGTATGATGCGAATCAAAAGTTTAACCTACAGGGTTATGTTGATTCAGATTGGGCAGGCAGTGCTGCAGATAGGAAGAGCACTTCTGGATGCTGCTTCAGTATGGGATCAGGTGTGATCTCTTGGTTTAGCAGGAAGTAGTCCTGCGTAACACTGAGTACAGCCGAACCAAAGTATCTTGCAGCTTGTTCGGCTAGTTGTCAGGCAGTATGGCTGAGGAAGCTGCTGTCTAAGTTATTTGATCTCCCGTTGGATGTTATTGGCTATCTGAGAACCCAGTGTTCCATGACAGGTCGAAGCACATTGAGATCAAATATCACTATATCAGGGATATGATGCCGAGAGGAGCAATGAAGCTCCTGTATGTTGCGACAGATGAGCAGGTTGCAGATGTGTTAACGAAACCACTAGCCAGAGTGAAGTTTGAGTACTTCAAAGAGAGGCTTGGTGTTCTTCAGATTGAAGATACTTCGAGGAAGAAGTGATGGGACACATTTGTAGGAGCCATTCCAAGCATGGTGAGAGGAGGATCCTTCCCATGGCTGTGGATGTAAGCGTTGTGCGATGAGCATCAGGATGATGCTCCAGTTACTGCTCTGTATGATCAGTTGGATCATGTATATGTATATGCATCGGTTGGATGCTCTGTATGATCAGTTGGATCATGTATATGTATGCATCAGTTGGATGCTTTGTATGTATCAGGTGGATACATTGTATGATCAGGTGGATCATGTATTTGTGTATGTATCAGGTGAATAGATTATATGATCAGGTGGATCATGTATGATGATATGTATCAAGTAGATACTTGGTATGCATCAGGTGGATGCATTGTATGATCAAGATGATCATGGATGACGAGCTTCAAGATGTTGCTCCAGATGACATGCATCAGGACGACGCAGTGACGATGATCAGGTTGATCATGGATGATGAGTATCAGGACGATGCTCCAGACAACATGCATCGGGACGATGCAATGATGATGATCAGGATGATAATGTATGATGAGTTCCGAAGTCACAGATGCACATAGGCTTTTCAGACATGGTGTAGATGTGTTCTCCCATGGTCGTGATATAATTCTGAGCCATTCTTTACAAGGTGTAGATGTGTTCTCCCACGGTAAAGATGTAAGGGCTGGAGCCATTCTTTACAAGGTGTAGATGTGTTCTCCACGGTAAGGATGTGAGGGTTGAAGCCATTCTTCACAAGGTGTAGATGTGTTCTCCCATGGTGAAGATGTAAGGCCTGGGGCCATTCGAGCATGGTTGAAGTGTGTCTTCCCATGGCTGCGATATAAGTGTTGTGCCATTCGAGCATGGTTGAAGTGTGTCTTCCCATGGCTGTGATATAAGTGTTGTTCCATTCTCGCATGGTTGATGTGTGTCTTCCCATGGCGCAGATATAAGTGCTGAGCCGTTCACGGATGGTTGAAGTATGTCTTCCCATGTCGGTGAGTGCAAGTGCTATATGATGTGCATCTGGGTTGTGCTTCGTGAACGATGATCATGAGTATCAGGATGATACTCTATGGCCGTGGACAGGTTGTGCAGATGAGCATGCAATCTTGCCCTGGGAGATCTTGCCGATCATGCTGCGGCACATAAAGGATCCTGGGATACTCTTTCGAGGTTTTGCTCTGGGAGGACATGTAATATTGCCCTGGGAGATCTTGTCGCTCGTGCTGCGACACATAAAGGATCCTGGGATACTCTTTCGAGGTTTTGTCCTATGGCATATAATATTTCCCTGGGAGATCCAATAGGTTGAGCTGTGTGCTCGTAATCAGTCCTGGGATGCTCTTTCGAGGTTTTGCCATGACCACATGTAATATTTCCCTAGGAGATCTTGTCAGTCATGCTTCGACACATAAAGGATCTTGGGATACTCTTTCGAGGTTTTGTGGTGACCAAATGTAATATTTCCCTGTCGATCGTGCTTCGACACATAAAGGATCCTGGGATACTCTTTCGAGGTTTTATGGTGGGGTCAACATATAATATTGCTCTAGGAGATCTTGTCGGTCGTGCTTAGGCATATAAAGGATCATGGGATACTCTTTCGAGGTTTTGTTGACGAACGTAATAAGTCCTGAGGATTCCATAGTATGGCTAGTGATGATGAAGACCTACAGTTGGTGGGCCTACATCCAACATGAAAAAGGGCTGGCTCTATAGAACTTCCTATGACGAGTAGTTCAGAAATTGATTGAGATAGCAGCAACAGTGACGATGACGATGATTCGATGCCGATGATTCAGTGACGATGATCCAAAGAAGTAGACTTGTGCTAGCAGATCTGTGTCGAGAAATACCTTCCTAGTTAAGAGGGAGTGTTGATGTACTTGTAACTTCGGAATGTATTTCATATATGTATATTGTACTCCTATAGAGATGTTATTATTCCTCTATATGGAAGTGTCGTCATTTATATTGTAAGTGTCGTAACTTATACTTGATGGGTTATTAGACCACCTTGATGGGGTCGACCCTGTATAAGTCATGTGGGTTAAAGGGTTATTAGACCACCCTATTGGGGGTCGGCCCTGTCAGCATTATGCTATGTGGTTAAGTTGAGGCTGACCTAGTAAAGGTTATTAGGCAAGTCAAGTCATGTATAAATAGAGTGCGGGAGGCACTCTATTTGATCATTCTATTCTTCACTCACACACTCATTGGAGAGTGGCGCACTAGTGGAGGAGAAGAAGCTGCTGCTAGGAGGACTATCTCTTGTACTTGGGTTGTATCATTGCTCTATCTATCTCTGAGGAAGTTGCAGGGTTTTTCAACTTCTTGGTTTTCCCCGGTGAAACTCTGTGTCTCTTGTGTGCTTGCATTATTGTGTCCATGATTGATATGCTGTAGATATGCTGTACATGTTATTCTCTCAGTTAAGATCGAAGACCAGATTGAAATTTCTGAGAAACTAACAATCGATCCTATCATATCTAGAACCCCATGGGATGCATCAATGTGTATTTAAGCTCTTGAATTTTCTAGCAATTGTCATCCATGGTTGCTTCTGAACAGCCAAGGACTTTCAGTCAATTGAAAGTTTTTGACTTCTAAAAAATTGTTGGGTATCCTCATCAAATCCTTCATCAAGCCCATGAAAGGTTGCCTAAATTCGACGGAAGTTATGAGGTATCTGCTAAAAGACACCTTGACCTCTTTAGCAAAGTTGTTAACGAATTATCTATAACTTACGAGGATGTATGTATGAAACTATTGGCCTCGTCTTTCCAAGGAACAGTCTAGCTCTGGTTCTTGAATTTAACGACCAATAGCATTTCCGAATATAACATGTTTGAACATAAATTCTTAGAAAATTGGGAAATAAATATGATGATATATATTCTTCAAATCAAATCTGTTACCAACTTTTTTGTACCATAGTTGGATTATCTGAAGAGCCGCCATTTGACAAACATGATGAGTGTTTGTATTCCAGTGTATCAGATAATCCATCCTTTGTGCCTAGCCAGTTTTGGCTAGTCAGTTTTGTTTTTCAGTCGACATGATCATCGCCCCACGGGGTTTGTAATAAAGTGTACTAGTAGGATTTTGAGTGGCTCGGTTCCCCATGACTTGGTTAAGCAACTAAGGTATTCCAGGGAGTTTTTTCCCTTGTCAATTATACTTTGCCTATAGCCAAGCTATAATCGATGAAGTTTTCTCCCGCTTCCTCCAAATCTGGAATGCCCGATTTTGAAAATTTTAGCCATGGGATTTGTTAGAGTCCAACTGATGTATATAAGCCTAGCATACACTATTAGAATAGGTTTTGGTCATGTCCTAGGTCCCTAGGACCCTCGGAAAAAATTTCGAAAAAAATTTACCGGTTCCTCCGGTTTTGGGTTTTTAATTATTTTTAAATTTTTAATAAATTTTTCCATAGTTTAAATGGAAAAATTTCAATTTGTAATATGTCAGTCATTCGAGATCCGAATTCAGTAATTGAAGGCTCTAACCTTAAGCCAAAAATCATTCATGATCCTCGGACCAGTTTATCCTATGTTTCGGATGTCAATTTAGCCCCATAATTAATAATTTCTCAAAAAATTCATTTACAGAGAAATTATTAATTAAAATATTAAAAAATAAATATTTGGAGATAATCCAAATCTCTCCAAAATAATCCAAATGGATTAAAATAAAAGGCTAATTGAAATGGCACTAGGCATTAATGAAGATTCCAATCATCTCACTCATCACTCAGTCAAGTATACAGTCAGCACAAGAGATCTCCTTCAAGCTAATTCGCTCTCATCCATGCAAAACTCGATTTGGTGATGTGTCAATTGTTAAATGGGTTGGTTGGTTGCATTTATGCCTATGGTAGGCGCCCTCCTTAAATTGTGAAATCACCAAAGCTTGGCTTCCATTACAAACATGTTGCATTGATTGTAACTCAAACTTGTCACCCATATGTGGCATTCACGCCCTCACAAGGGAGCTCAGGTCAACCTCTACTTGGAGCTCGAGTTCTACACATGGCAATGGTCTATTGGATGGTGAAACTTCCAATGTAGAGATGGGGGGCACCATGCCAAGGTGGAGGCCACCTCCCCGTCTCATTCAATGCAACTCGAAATGCTTGCTGGAGTTAACACTCCAAAGCTTGGACTGACATGGATCTGATAAGAGATATGATGGCAATTTGATTTGATGACTCATGGCCATTGGCTTCCTTCATGCCAATTCGAATTAGGCTAGACTGGTGCTCTAGTTTGTTATATAATGAGGGCTTTCTCTCCTCATTCTTCATGGAACTTTTGATGTAAATTTACTCTGCCATATTTTTGTAAAAGCTTGTAGCATTTGCTACCATTGGAATATAAAGTGACTTTGGAGGTCTATGGTGTGCCATTGTTGTCTATGGAGAATGATTCACAATCTATGAGGTGATACTGTTTCTTTTGCACTTACTTACATTATCTATATTCGATCTTGCTTAGTTTAGAATTCTTTTTTAAGAGCATAGGATGAGTATTTCATGGTCCAAGTTACTCATAGATGTTAGGCTTGATGTGATTAGGAGTACAAACTGTAGTCGGATATACTTATGTACTCTCTTTCCATTTTGTTTAATATACTAAGTTTTTGATCTAAGTTTATGCTTGTAAGTGGTGCATTGTGCAGTGATTCAAGGATTGAGTGGAGCTTGAGCTCGGTTGCTTCTCCCTCCTCTCCATCAACTATTTTTCTGACAACTTTTGTATTTCAGGAACTCTCCAAGGATCAAATCAAAGTTACAAAGTGGCCTTGAGGCTTGCTATCTTTTCCATCTCTTAAATTTCAAAATCAACTTGGTTACCTTGGTTCCAAAGGCTTCTCCTCTTCAAGCCCTCCATTTTCTCCTTGAAGTTTTTGCTCTTGATTTGCTAGCCCTCGTCCTCTAGTCTCGTCCTACCTTTCTTCCTCCCTAGCATAGCTTCGTCCCACCTTATTGTTGGCCTTTTTCTCCAATCGTTTTTTGCCTCCTCCATCCTCTCCTTGTTTTCTTTTCATCCCTCTCATCTCCCTTCAAACTCCCTCTCTACTTACCCTTTCATCTTCTCCTTTAGATCCTCTCTCCAACCTTGCTTTCTCTCCTTTGTTCCTCTCGTCCCCCCTCCTCTTCCTCTCCTCCTTCCTCTCGTCCATCTCCATTTAGGGCTCCTTTCACCTCTCGTTTTTCCCTTTCTTTTCTCCAAGCTTCCCTTTCGTTTCCCCTTGGGTTCTTTCCCTAAGTCTATTTTCGTCCACCTTTATTTCTACCCTAAACACATCAAAAAAGCAAAACAAGGTTTGAAGTTAGTGGTTAGATTGTTTGGTAGCTAGTTCATTTCTCTTTGAGGTTGTAAGTTAGGCATTTAGGATCTCTAATCTTGCAATCATTTTTGTTAGGATCTAGTTCCTTTTTTAAAACATCTAGTCTACTTTTTGCACTTACATTTTAGATCTCACTTTTAAACACTAGATTTGCATTTGTTTGTCAAGTTTCTAGCTTACTTAGTTTAGATCTCATTTAAAAGTGTTAAAAGTTGCATTTTGAAAAAAGATTTGGCATGTAGATTAGATCTTAGCTTGCACTTAGTTTCAAAGCTTTTATTTTATTAACATCTAATGGGTGCCTTGTTGAGTTGATTTAAGCTTGTGTAGGTACTTTGAAGGAGAAGAAAGACCTGAAAAAACAAGACTCAAAGAAGATCAAGACTATAACCCAAAGAGAAGACTTGAACCAAGAAGACAAATTATACACACTCTCCTTTGTAAAAGCCCTTAAGGGTTTCTAAGTTTGATCTTTTCATAGTTGTTTCATTTCTCTTAAAAGACCTTACAATGGTTAAATTCCCAAGGCACTTGTAATCAATTAATAAAAAGGCTAGGTGGGATAAGGCCTCCCACACTTTGGTTTCTTCTTCCCCATTTGGGGAAGACTGTTTCGTGCATGCTTTAGTTAGACTTGTTTCAATTTTCTAGATTAAATTTCATTTTCGTACTTAGAATAATTTTTATTTCAAGTCTTGACTTGAGAAGCCTCTTGGGATTTTATCCCAAGTGCCGCATTAACACTGCGTGCTGCTTCTCTTTCCCCATCGTGTACTGCGTAGGACCGGCTAAGCTGGAAATTTCATGAGCGGTGTGCAGAAGTGACTTTGACTTCACCTTTAGATTAGTTCCTGTTGTGGTAGAACACTAGTTTTCTTTCTTGCAAGTAGTTCATTTCTTTTAAATTTATCATTGTTTATCTTCAATCTTTTTGAGCTATCACATGTGTTCTCGTCTACAAACTACCTCTATTTTAACAAAGAACAAAGCCTCTTGAACTTGCAATAACCCAAGTCAAGAGCACTCTCTGTCGGAGAGCATAATAGTACTGCATTTTCCTTGCATTAGGCATATAGACTAGCTAAGTCTCTTGAACCTTGTCATAAGACAAAGTCAAGAGCACTCTATGTCAGAGAGTTGAACTGTGTGCTCTAATAATTCTTAAAACATTCCAACTCACTTCCCCCTTTAATAATTCATCTTGGTTGCTATCCAACACCCGTATGCTCTGCCAACCTGAAAAGATTGGGCTAATACTCAGAAAGGTGTTGGATTTGATAATTTTTCTATGACATAATAAAATTTTCACCCCCACAACCAACGAACCGACGTTGATCATTCGAGAAATACTCAAGTAGTGGGCAAAGTTCCTAAACTTGGTGGGGCCGGAAATTACCGTTGTCTTAGACTTCGGAGTAGTTTAAGCCTTCAGACACTTACTCCTTGATATCTGGACGGTCTGTCATACCATCAGAGGGGAAGCCACTGAAAGTATACATTTTCGGTCGATCGCTTACCTTGTTGTTCTTAGCCTAATAATCAAGATCATTAAAACTTTCAATAAACCAAGATAATCTGCAAAACGATCTCACGAACATTATTATTGACACTTGCATTTCAGCATCCCCAAGCACCATACAAGTTATTGACTCCATAAGGCACTGGTTTTATTTACACTTTCATTATTATTCAGGGCCATTTGTCCTTTGTTTAAGTGATTTATCAGTGGATGCCTTTAATTTTCGCAAGTCTTTATTTGTATTGTTGGTATATCGCAACGTGGATTGCTTATTATCTTGTGTCTTTGTCTTAAGTTGTGATCTCTCTCATTCAAAACTCCTAAACAACACCCATCTGCATCACTCAACACCCAAAAAACACATTAAACATAAGAGCCATAATAAACTCTTTGTAGCGACTACCCCCCTTGGCTTCGTTACGAGTTAGCCTAAACAGAGGAGCTGGGATTCAGGTGACAATACCTGGATCATTGCTTGCCCCCAAGGCCACACTTTCCCCACTTGTAGTGAGGGAACAGCTTTCGAAAGATTTCTGCTGCCGGTGTGCATCTCGGCGGACAACATCTTTGGCGCCGTTGCCGGGGACAAATCTTTTTGTTCCTGGATGACCTTAGTTTTTTCTAGTTTGTTTTACCTTTTTTGATATATTCTGATATCTATATGGCGACTCCACTGTCCTTTTTAGTTTTCCTTTTTTGTAGATTTTTTAGTCAAATCACTCTTAGATATTAGACTTGAATCCACCTGGCGACTCCATTGTCAGTAAACACCTCAAGGTATTCAACTAGGAGAAATTCTGAAGGTTTACTAAGTTTCATCCCCGAGCCTGAAAAGGTTTACAGGAGGAGATTGAATAAACTTACTTCTCGTAGAACCCTTGAAGAACTTGGATCTCAGTCTATTTCTGACATCCATAGTCTTTTTATAGAAAATAACTTTGAAAACAATAATATTTGTCTTTCCGATACAATGTGTGATTTCTATTCTCCCCTTGACATTACTTAGATAGCAAGTCAACCACATGACATTCCAGACAAAGCTATCGACAAACTCCCTACTTTCACTGGCACTGATGCCATTATTGCTGCTTATCATCTCAAGACCTTCTCAAAGTGTATCAGTGGATATGTCAAAGATCCTTCCCATAAACATGACGATGTATACATGAAACTGTTTGCATTATCTTTAGATGGGGATGCTGGTGACTAGTTCATCGGCTTGCCAAACAATTCTTTTGCAACCTTTGTTGCTTTTAAGGATGCCTTCACCAACAAGTATGGTGAGAAAAAAGAACCTCGACATCAACTTGTCGCCGTAACAAACATCAAAAGAAGTGAGATGGAAACCATGGAAGAGTTCAATAAGAAATTTACCGACTTATCCAATGCAATCCCTACAGATTACAAGCCAACTCCACGTACCATATTGGTTTATTACATTGAAGCCTTAAGTGGGGAAATGCAATATGAACTCAGAGATAAAGAGCCCACCACTCTGTTAGAAGCACAAGGAATGGCAACCAAGATAGATAAAAACATGCAGTCCTCTGGTAAGTCAAATCTGCCTGGTTATTCAAGAGCCCAAACTCCATTGAAATCAACTGAACATAAAGAGAAGGACCCTATAAAAGATTCATATGAGAAAAAGATGATGGATATGTGTGAAAGAATGGAAAAGGCTAAACAGAAACACATAGCTCAAATGAAGGAGATATAGAATAAAATCATAAACATGGAAAGAGCACATGTTCAACAAATTCAACAGGTTCAACAAACTCAACCAGTCCAAAGAAACTACCCTCCAAAGAACAACTAGCAGAAAATGGCTCCCAACAATAAAAAGAGGCCTCCCAATCAAATAGGGGCTGCTAACATGACCGAGACCTACATACCATTTTGTAGAGCTTGCAAAGATTTTCATGAAGAATTTTCTTGCTACTTTGCAAACTATGTACAAGAACATGGATTTCCAGAGGGTAGTATCAGTGAACCAACATCAAGCGAGCCTAAATATATAAATGCGGTAGGAGACAACCACAACATTCCCAAAGAGAGTTGGAAACAAGCTAAACAGTACTGTTATCACCTAAACTATAGCTACCCCTATGGATGTATCCATTAATGGATGGCAGTAGGAAAGGGCAACTCAAAAGGTGCAACCATGATCACCTCGACTTCCAATAGATGGTTGTCACACCAATTGAGACAACCTTCACTTTATGCTATCTAGCCCAGACAACAAAGGGAGAGACCTAGATCTACTCCCGACAGGAGAGATCAAACCAAAACACCAAATCAAGGTTAAGTATGAGTGAAGTATTGTAACGTGTATGGTCTATCCTAGACCTAAGGATGAAGTCACAAGATAAGTAAGGGGTTCAATGAGTATAGCTTTGGTTCATTGTGAGTGTGAGAGTGACTTATAGTATTTGAAATGAGATCCAGGATTAAAGTACTAGTCAATTGTAAGAAAATCCACTGCCTTGAGAACCGTGTCCAATGCAAGGTAGTTAATAGTTGAATTGGGGCTAACCAGTACTAGAGATAAGCTTGATTATGAGATATGACAACATCAAGGGATTCAAGCAACCCAAACAAGGATCAATCCACAAGTTAACCCAACAATCTAGAAAAGTCGAATTGAGCTTGGAGAAAGATCAGTGCCTTGGGAATTGGGACAAATGGAGTCAAAGTAAAGTTAACTTGTAGATCATGACCCCTCTAACATAAGACAAGTGGGTTACTAAAGGTTTGATGGATGAATCTATCTAGATCTAACAGTTCATGATGTGACCTAAGTGGACCACAAATCCCTTAAAACAAGGAATGATATCCCCACGGCAAGATTTCACAAAATGACCTACTAGGCATAGGTTTCAAGGTATGTGTGTTCCAAATCCACCAAAATCTCAATTACCCATGTCCTACAAGTGCGCCAACTCAATCCCTTCAAGAAGTGCGACCTTGCCCAAGGAGGGTTAAAAGTGTAATAAATGGGATCAAGACAAGCCCAATGGCATCCAAACTTTAGATCCAAACAATTTAAGCAAGTGACAATGTGGATCTAGAAAATCAAGGCAATCCAAGGGTTAGATCTTACTAGATCTGAGTTTTAAGATGCCAAGTGGTCCAAAATGGGGTTTTAATCCCTTAAAATGTGGAATAGGGCCCACAAGGTAGAAATCACCAAAGTAACAGTCTAGGGGTAGGTTATAGGATGTGTAGATTGCAAATCAAGAGGAATCTCAACTACCCACGTACTAGATCTAGGTTAACTCACCCAAACCAAGGAGTGCGACCTCACTTGGAGAGGCTAAGTTGCCTTGGGAAGGGGGTCAAATGGAGGCTAATCCTCACCAAACTATAGATCCAGGATACCATGGATACTATAGAGGTGGGTTTTAAATATCTTACCCAAGAAGCCACTAGATCTTAGTAGATCTAAGAAAATGTAAAAATGAGGGTTTGAAATATGAGGGTTTTATCAATTATGTGTTGTGCCAATGGATTGGAATCAAGATGAGAGAATCAAACCTGTGGATCTTACCTGGGTAACCTTGTAGATGCCATGATGATGATGATCTATGCAAACCCGATCAATTTGAGAAGCTTTGAGGTAGTTTTCTATGAAGTCGATTTAGTCCAAGAAGCCAATGCGCCCTCTCTCCTGCACAACAAACGTCCACAATATCGGATTTGATGCAATCAAGAGATAAGACTAATGCCACTAGAGAAATAATAGAAAGATAGCATAGATCACAACGATACTAATGATAACCCCCTGATACAAGCGAATGCCAAAGAGATCGATTTGAAGAAGCCTTGCAAAATCGCCCTAGTTGAAGTCGCCCTCCTGTAGACCAGATAAAGATTTCCAAAAAGATAGATCTTACCAAAAATACCCAAATGCTAGGATGCAATAGACTTTCCAATCACCATTTAAGAACACCAGATGCAAAGGAGACCACAAGAATTTCCACAGGAGAATTTTTCTATATCAAGATTCCAAGAGCCAAAGACCCCTTTACAATGAGAGGCTCTCTCCTTTAAATAGAAGGGAGAGAGTCCATAATCTAACCACTTTTTGAATGAGTGGCTAAGATTAAAAAATCAAAAGATCTAATCAATGGTTGAGATGAGCTCAACAATAAAATACATGGATCACTAATAAAATATAACAATAAGTGGACAAAATCGCCCTAGGAGAGGGGATCCCACCAAATCATGATGACAAAATATAACAATAAGCTTATGGTGGGTCCAAGGGGTAATTTTAGACACCCTTGGTCAATCCCCATAGCACAATAATAATAAAATAGTCATCAAAGTACCAAATCGTGCCTCTATGGACAAATCGTGGGCCTTAGGAGGCCTCAGAAATCATCAAAAAATGCCATAAGTGATGGATGTGGGAAGCTGAAACTGCCGGAGAAGGTGTGGAAGACATCCCACTCATCATCACTGATCACCCCATGCCAAAACTTTGCCTCAGTAGCCCAAATCGAATTCCTTTGTAGCCATTTCTACCAATCCCAAACTACCTCGGGAAGCGTGAAACTACCCAAACTACCTCCTGGAGTGCCTGCGCTGTCAAGGTGAGGGCACCAGTGTGTCCGGGAGGGGGGTAATATGGTAAAAACAAGTGGCTGGACCACCCCCTCCAAGCACAGCGCCTTAGGTCAACCAGATAAAATCCATCTCTGCTCTGACAGGGTCTCGGACAGACCAAAACTGCACTAGGATAGCCTACTAAGGCTCAATCATCACTGTAACTGCCCGAAACTAAAAGTAGATTGTCTCATTGGACTCAGAAGGTCCAAATCTATCCAAGATGTGTACTCATACACCGTATGGATCTCTGCATGATCATATAATACATCCAATATACCGGAACAGGTGAAATAATAATAATCTGTAAATGATCAAATAATGCTGAAAACCATGAATCATCATCATAAACCTGTATCTGATGCATAGAACCATCATGTACATATACATGGACCATATATCATCTATCTGTATCATCACAAGGTCCTACCATCTCATGTCCTATGGTTGACCTTGGTCAAACTAGGTTTGACCAAATCAACATGACCAATTATAACTCAGACTGTCATCAGAAGCTGCTGCAAAGTGTCAAAGGTTAATGCATGCTCTACAACTTATTCAAATAACAATTATAACACAAAGTAATCATTACTGGCGATCTAAATCCAAATATATAATGTCATTAATTATTATTATAACTCAGACTAGACTTTCAGGACCATACTCACTTCATAGTTGTGATCAATTTGCTAGTGAAGGGTGAAGGCTGAAACAAACTGGCTAGGTTAATAGGATGACTTGACTGACTTAACATTGTGACACTTTGGATATGGGAAAGGGAAAACACACCATAGTATATACTGAATGAGCAACAACGCAGGGAATGGCGGTGTCTCACAAATGGATGAGTTGTTCAAATAGGGTTTATTCACCTTTAACAGATGCGCACAATCCATCATACAAATGAGGCCAGCAATTATTTTGATATAGCATTTAAGTTCCATTGTTTTTTGGGCCTGAAGTTTCCATAGCCTTTGATCTATGTGTGTTTATAAACACATTGCATAGATTTATATTTATTTAGGCTTTTTGCTGCAAGTGTGTTTTTAAGGCACTTGTTTACCTGAGCACTTCTAGGTGTGTCACGGACAGCTTGTTTACCTAAGTATTTTACATTTCACAAAAGATATAACATTTTATTTCATAGCCATTTTCATTTGGCTTGCCTTTCATTCATGTGTGTTTAAAAACACATTGCATGAACGGGCTTTTCATACAAGATATAACATTTCATTTTCCATACTTTGTATTCATGGCAACACTAAAAGTTTCAGGTTTGGCCAACACAACTTTAGTGACTAGGGGGAATTCACAAGGAAATCCAACTCACCATAGGTAACTTTTGTCACCAACTCAGAGCCGAGACACAATAAACAAGGAAGCTCATCCAATACAGAGGCTACAGTGGGGAAAAGTCCTCCATGCCACTAGTCAAGTAGTAAGTCAGGGTGATAAACTAAAAGGTAGGTAATGGATGGATGAAGACAATGAATAATGGAGCCAACACTAGCAAGCCAAGGTATGGTGGAATGATCACCTCTATTCTCCCTAAGGAGGGTAAAACCAATGAGTATGAATAGTGAACTTCTAAATCTGAGTAGGGACAATAGAATATATATAATATGATCAACCAAGTCCACATATCTATATGATCGCCAGATCATGACACTAAGTGCTAAGACATGCTATAAGAATAAATATAAAAGCAATATAACCACAACACTATGATATACCTGCTGAGTCATATACCTGAATGCTCATCCTCTGAACCATCATCTGTCCTCTGAAACTACTACTGTAACTCTGGGCACTACTGACTGCTCTATACAAATGGTATAATGGCTACATCGGTCATCTCTCTAAGTGTCCTAAGACTCAGTCATGGCAATGGGGAATAAAACTGCTGTCCAAATCTGATAATGATCCATAATAGATGCTCATCTCAGCATCTCAATGTAAGGGAACTGGCTGAAAAGTGTACTGGAATCAGAAAAATAATGTATGGTAGCCCGGCTACTATATATGTGATAACAAGTACAATCAAGAGTTGGATAATATGACTAAGAACTTTGGAGAAAGACCTTCCAATGAGCAAGTCCATAATATGCAAAAGTTTAAAGGGATTGGTTATCAAAGAAGAGCAAATCCTGCACCTGCCATACATCCACCAAAGGTAATAATTCAACCTGAATCAAATGACTCTAGTAAATTGAATTTTGATTGGAGTAATTGGTTCAATACAACTAAAGTGCCTGTACCTGTGAATGAGCTTTATAAAATTCCCGATCAAAAGGAAAAACTATTGAATGCACTTGAAATACCCATCTCTACTTGTACTCCTACCCCTAGTCCACCTACTCCTCTTGCTCCTCCAACCCCTAAGAAGGTCACTTTCTCGGACACTATAGAACAACCTTCGACCAGCTATGGCAAAACTCATGAGGATCCGCCTATAATCTTGCATACTAGGGAATCAAGAAAAGAAGCTCACCCGCCTTTCTATATATCATTGATGATTGGTGACCTTCTTCTACATAATTGTATGTTGGATTCAGGATCTGGTGCAAGTCTAATGACTAGAAAAGTTATGCAACAGCTAAACTTGAAAACCACCAGGCCTTACCAGAATGTATGTGCCATGGATTCCAGACTTGTTAAAGTTGAAGGGATGATCGAAAACCAACCTGTTAGATTGGCTAAGTATCCTAACATCCATGTTACCATGGACATCCTTGTCATAGATGTGCCTGATAAATGGGGAATGTTACTTTTTAAAAAGTGGGGAGCAACTTTGGGTGGATCAATACAATTAGATTGGTCATATGCAACTGTTCCTGCATCAAAAGATTCACTTGTCAAACTGCACACTGAAAAGGAAAGAAGATACCATGTTGAGAATCCTCAAAGACCATCAAATGAATATATCTGCAATACTGATGAAATGGGAACTTATCAAATCAACTCTACCTTTTTAGACCCCATTCATGAGGAAATGAAAAATGAAAAAAATGATGAGTTGTGGAAAATGAAATTTGATGGGGCTGTTTCCAGAGCTAGAAAAGGTGTTGGCATAATCATAACCTCACCCAAAGGAAAGGATTTCAACTTTGCATTTAGGTTAGAGTTTGAGGCCACAAACAATGTAGCGGAGTATGAAGCACTTCTACTAGGCATTGAAATTGCTAAGGATATGGGTATAAAATTGCTTAGTATAAAAGGAGACTCAGACTTAATAGTGCAACATATTAAGGGTCAATTTGCATGCAAGTGTAAAAGACTTAAAAGGTATAGAAATGCAATATGGGACACCATGGAGTATTTTGATGCACTAAACATAGAAGCAATCCTTAGAGATCAAAATAGTGCGGCAGATAGGTTGGCAGTTGCGGCATCCACACTCCAACCATCGGATGAGATGTTAAATGGGGACTGTACCCTTGAAATTAACTATAGACCATCAGTCCCAGACAACATGAACCATTGGCAGGTTTTCAAAGATGATGAACAGATCCTGAGCAGGTTTTCAAAGATGATGAATAGGTCCTGAGATTCATTCATAATTTAGATGAATTCTCGAATTTCAACGTAAACATACAGGAGGAAGGAAAGCAGTATCAGGAACATAGCCAACCCATCAATCCAATATCACGTGGCTTTACTAAACTGGAAAACATCTTTGACAGACAAGACGGGAAGAAAAATAACATTGACCAAATGAAACCAGGGGATTACATTGAGGTCAATATTGGATCGGAGACAAATCCAAAAATCATAAAATTTGGAAAAGGAACATCCGAAAAGGAAAGGAATGCATTGATAAGCTTAGTCAAAGAGTATAGAGATATATTTGCATTTACTTATGATGAGTTAAAAGCTTAAAGGGAAGATGTCTTCCAACACACTATCCCTCTCAAACCTGAAATGCAAAATGCTAAACCTTTCCAGCAAAAACTTAGGCAAATAAATCCTAGGTTGGCCCCTATTGTCAAGCAGGAGTTAGAAAAAATGTTGGCAGCAAGTATTATAGCACCCACTCGACATACATCATGGTGCTCCAACTTAGTTGTGGTCAGAAAGAAAAATGGGAGGATCAGGATATGCATTGACTTCAGAAATCTTGACATAGCCTGTCAGAAAGATAATTATCCACTCCCTAACATGGAGACCCTCCTCCAACGAGTCACTGGGTCTACAATGATGTCCATGCTTGATGGATTTTCAGGATATAACCAGGATGTTATCAAAGAAGAAGATAGACACAAAACGGCTTTCACAACCCCTTGGGGAACTTTTGAGTCTTTGAGAATGCCCTTTGGTCTCACAAATGCTGGGGCCACTTTTCAAAGGGCCATGGATTATGCTTTTAAGGAATTAATAGGGAAGATCATTGAAATATACCAAGATGATTAAACTGTTTTTTCAAAAGAAAGGTCTAGCCACATTGATCATCTTAGAAAAGTTTTTGAACGATGCAGAGAATTTAGTATTTCCTTGAACCCAGCCAAATCTGTCCTAGGGGTAGATGAGGGAAAGCTTCTTGGTCATATCGTATCAAAAGACGGGGTCAAGATTGACCCTGAGAGAATAGAAGCAATAAAAAAGATACCTCTTCCTAAAAATGTCAAAGGTCTTCAATCCTTTAACGGTCATATATATTTCATAAGAAGATTCATCCCAAACTTAGCTGAGTTAATGAAACCCATGCAACGGTTACTCAAGAAGGATGCTAAGTTTGTTTGGACTGATGAAGGGAGAGAAGCTTTCGCGACCATAAAAGATGCTATAACCAGATCACCTGTATTGGTTAATCCTGACTACACAAAATATTTCATGGTTTTCTCTTTTGCTTCAAAAGATACAATTGTCGAGGAGTTGCTCTAGAAGAACTCCGAAGGGTTCGAGCAACCAATTGCCTTTATGAGTAGAACCCTGCAAAATTCAGAATTAAAATATACTATCATGGAGAAGCAAGCCTATGCCTTAGTAAAGTCTCTAAAGCACTTTAGAACATACATTGGTTACTCAAAAGTTATAGGATATGTCCCCCATGCTGCAGTAAAAGACATCCTATCCCAGCAGGATTACTTAGGAACAAGGGACACATGGGTATCTAAAATCCAGGAGTATGATCTAGAAATCAAGCCTACTAAACTTGTAAAAGGACAGGGCCTAGCTAAAATGCTAACTCAAAAAAATGAAGAGGCTATTGAAATGAGTTGTACAAACCATCCACTTAGTCCACACATGACACCAGCATTGCAAGAGCTTGATAATCATTAGTATTCAGACATTATATATTTTCTGTTACACTTAGGTGTCCCAGATCATCTCAAAGGACACAAGCGAAGGGAACTAAGGTTAAAAGCCACTACGTATTGCCTCACTCACGAGGGTTTGGGTTGGAGGAACCCAGACAGTGTAATACTTAAATGTGTACATGAACAAGATTCTAAAAAGATCTTGACTGAATTCCATTCAGGATTTTGTGGGGGCCATTATGCAGCGAATACAACTGCCCATAAGATCCTTAGAGCTGGATACTATTGGCCAACTATTTTTGCAGATGTTTACAAACATGTCAAGTATTGCCAGGAATGTCAACTTTTCACAGGAAAGCCTAAATTGGTCGCTTTACCCCGTACTCCAGTAGTTGTCATTGCCCCTTTTCAGCAATGGGGCCTTGACTTTATCAGGAAATTCAAAGATAACTCTAGCAATGGATTTTGCTGGATTCTCACTGCAACCGACTACTTCACCAAGTGGATAGAGGCCATACCCACCAAATCAGCCACGGAAAAGGTTATCATGGACTTCATCGAGGACAAGATCATCACCCGATTTGGCACCCCTTTAAAAATAACAACTGATAATGCCAAGGCTTTCAGCTCGGTAGAAATGAATGATTTCTATTTCAAGTATGGCATTGTCTTATCACACTCTTCCAATTATTATCCACGGGGTAATGGACTTGCTGAGTCCTCAAACAAGAACTTAATGACCATCGTAAAAAAGACTGTGGGTGACAATAAAAGATCTTGGGATAGCAAAATCAAGTATGCTCTATGGGAAGATAGGATCATAAGAACTCTACTGGGAAGTCTCCCTTTGAGCTTGTTTATGGTATCACAACAACCTTACCACTTAGCATGCAAATACCCATTTTCAAAATGCTAAGTGATTATGATGCGGAGAAATTGGAGTTGGAGGATAGGGCAAATCAGATCATTGAACTCGATGAAAGCAGAAGGACATCATTGGATAAAATGTTAAGACATCGGGAAAGTATGAAGACCACCTTTGACAAGTCAGCTAAGCCAAGATCTTTCCAAGTAGGAGATACTGTTCTCTTGTGGGACAAAAGAAGGGAAAAGCCTGGGAAGCATGGAAAATTCGACAGCCTTTGGAAAGGCCCTTTTATTATACGCAGCCTAGCCAGGAACAAACTCCTTCTTACTAAATACCATGGATGGAGAGATGTTGCCATTACCTATGAATGGGAAACAACTGAAGCCCTTTTATCGAAACAACATTCAAGATGACCAAGGGGTCATCTAAGGACTTCTCTAAACCTTATCTTGTTGTACCTTTATGTATTCTACTTTTGTACCATATTTATGTATCATAGCTTTTGTACATTAAATTTTTGTATCATATTTCATATATATGCTAGAAAAAGAAAAAGCAAAAAATATTTTTGTGTTGGTATTTCAATTTGGCAAAATTTATCATGAACATGTGGAACTAAGACACTTATGTTTCCATCCAGGAAACTGATGTTCTGGGATTCTCGAACACTTTCTTTGATCCATAGATCAATCAAGTGTCCGTCCCGCAGTTGGAGCCAGATGTTACCAACTTTTTTGTACCATAGTTGGATTATCTGAAGAGCCACCAATTGACAAACATGATGAGTGTTTGTATTCCAGTGTATCAGATGATCCATCCTTTGTGCCTAGCCAGTTTTGGCTAGTCAGTTTTGTTTTTCAGTCGACATGACCATGGCCCCACGAGGTTTGTAATAAAGTGTACTAGTAGGATTTTGAGTGGCTCGGTTCCCCATGACTTGGTTAAGCAACTAAGGTATTCCAGGGAGTTTTTTCCCTTGTCAATTATACTTTGCCTATAGCCGAGCTATAATCGATGAGGTTTTCTCCTACTTCCTCCAAAGCTGGAATGCCCGATTTTGAAAAAATTTAGCCATGGGGGGTTATTAGAGTCCAACTGATGTATATAAGCCTACTAGACACTATTAGAATAGGTTTTGGTCATGTCCTAGGTCCCTAGGACCCTCAGAAAAAATTTTGAAAAAAATTTACCGGGTCGTTCAGTTTTGGGTTTTTAATTATTTTTAAATTTTTAATAAATTTTTCCATAGTTTAAATGGAAAAATTTCAATTTGTAATATGTCAGTCATCCAATATCCGAATTCAGTGATTGAAGGCTCTAACCTTAAGCCAAAAATCATTCATGATCCCCGAAACAGTTTATCCTAGGTTTCAGATGTCAATTCAGCCTCATAATTAATCATTTCTCAAAAAAGTCATTTACAGAGAAATTATTAATTAAAATATTAAAAAATGAATATTTGGAGATAATCCAAATCTCTCCAAAATAATCCAAATGGATTAAAATAAAAGGCTAATTGACATGGCACTAGGCATTAATGAAGATTCCAATCATCTCAATCATCACTCAGTCAAGTATACAGTCAACACAAGAGATCTCCTTAAAGCTAATTCGCCCTCATCCATGGAAAACTCGATTTGGTGATGTGTCAATTGTTAAATGGGTTGGTTGGTTGCATTTATGCCTATGGTAGGCGCCCTCCTTAAATTGTGAAATCACCAATGCTTGGCTTCCATTACACACATGTTGCATTGATTGTAACTCAAACTTGTCTCCCATATGTGGCATTCACACCCTCACAAGGGAGCTCACGTCAACCTCTACTTGGAGCTCGAGTTCTACACATGGCAATGGTCTATTGGATGGTGAAACTTCCAATGTAGAGATGGGGGGCTCCTTGCCAAGGTGGAGGTCACCTCCCCATCTCATTCAATGCAACTCGAATTGCTTGGTGGAGTTAGCACTCCAAAGCTTGGCTTGACATGGATGTGATAAGAGATTTGATGGCAATTCGATTTGATGACTCAAGGCTATTGGCTTCCTTTATGCCAATTCGAATTAGGGTAAACTGGTGCTCTAGTTTGTTATATAATGAGGGCTTTCTCTCCTCATTCTTCATGGAACTTTTGATGTAAACTTACTCTGCCATATTTTTGTAAATGCTTGTAGCATTTGCTACCATTGGAATATAAAGTGACTGTGGAGGTCTATGGTGTGCCATTGTTGCCTATGGAGAATGATTCACAATCTATGAGGTGATACTGTTTCTTTTGCACTTAATTACATTATCTATATTCGATCTTGCTTAGCTTAGAATTCTTTTTTAAGAGCATAGGATGAGTATTTGATGGTCCAAGTTACTCATTGATGTTAGGCTTGGTGATGTATATGTAACTTCGGAATGTATTTTACCCATGTGTATTGTATTCCTATAGAGATGTTATTATTACTCTATACGGAAGTGTTTGTATTCCTATAGAGATGTTATTATTCCTCTATACGGAAGTGTCGTCATTTATATTGTAAGTGTCGTAACTTATACTTGATGGGTTATTAGACCACCTTGATGGGGTCGGCCCTATATGAGTCATGTGGGTAAATGGGTTATTAGACCACCAAGTGTGGAGTCGGCCCGGATTAAGTTAACCATGGGTTATTAGGCTAAGCTAGACAAGTCGGCCCCATTAGTTTATTGGGCAGGACAGGACAAGTATAAATAGAGATCGGGAGATCTCTATTTGATCACTCATTACTCACACTTCTCTCATTCGGAAAGTGGCGCACTTGTGAGGAGGAGGATCTGCTGCTAAGAGAAGACTATTTCTTGTACTTTGGTTGTATCATTGCTCTTTCTATCTCTGAGGAAGTTGCGGGGTTTTTCACCTTCTTGGTTTTCCCCGGTGAAACTCTGTCTCTTGTGTGTCTGCATTATTGTGTCCATGATTGATATGCTGTAGATATGATGTACATGTTATTCTCTCAGTTAAGATCTTAGATCAGACTGAAAATTCTGAAAAACTAACATGGTATCAGAGCTAGCCTGAAAGAAGGCATAGTATGGCATTTATGACACATGTTGCACTTGCGATGCTAAGGCTTGATATAGCAAAAACCAATCATCGTAGCACTTTCGCTATAAATCCATTTCGGCGAGGTTTCAGGATCTGAAACTTTTACAGGTCGAAGATCAGATCCCCATGTACCTTGTGTCCAAAGTACAACTTCTAATTCATTGTACTTTGTGTTTTATGATCTGTACAATCTAGGGTTTCTGCCTCTTCCAGATCTGAGTTATAAACAGGTGACCTAGGCAAAAAGGTCATAACTTGGGCTAGGAAGCTCCAAATGAAATTTCGTAAAAAGTGACAGGTAGGGCACAGACTGTAATTTCACAGGCCGAAGGTTCAGAGGCTGAAAGTGAACCAGTGACACGTGGCACTCCATACAAGTTCGCTCTCCTGTTTTATCCCATAAACAGGTCACGTTGCGACAATAGGCATAACTCTCTCTCAGAGAATCCAATTGAGGTCAGACCTATGGGGTTGGAAAGATGACAGGTCGAGTTACCACAGGTAGAAGTTTCAAACCCTATGGATTCGTAGTTTCGGAGTTACACCAGAAACAATTAGGTGCATATTTCTATCAAAACAGAATTGGATTTTGAGCACCTTCATTCATGGCTCTAGGAATTAGGGTTTCGAAGAAAGTTGGTATTTTTGTAATCAGAGATTACGGCTGAATGCTACTCATCAAAATCGAAATTTAGAGACCAAGATCAATTTTTTTTGGTTAGGTAGAAGGTCGGGCTTGATCAAACCCTAGTTCAGGACTTTGATCGAAAAAGTGGAAAATTAGGGCTTCAGCAAAAGTTGGAATTTTTTAAGTCTGTGACCACGGCTGGAAGCTCCTATGAAAAATCGAAGTTTAGAGCTTTGGATTGAACCTTTTGGTTGGACAGAAAGGTGGGCTTTATCAAACCCTAGTTCGGGATCCTATCCAGAAGATCCGGAAGTTTCAAAGGCAATTTTGAGGGGTGAAACTTTGCAGTTTTCAAATTCTGATTATACCATATTGATTAGCTCATCAAGGCGGATATTTCTATCCTTTCAGAAGTTTGAAATTCAGAGTTTGAATTTTTAGGGTTTCCCTGACAAACCCTAATCCAGCTCCAGATCCAGTTTCTACAAATCAAGTGGATTGGACTAATCCTAGAAAAGAACGGTTTGGTCACCTGCATAAGTGAAGAAGTTCCAGTTTCAGAGGGAGATGAGGCTATGGCCTTACATAGGAAGATTACAAGCAATCTCAACAAATATGACTTATCCAGATATGTTTCGAGATCTGTTCATGATTAAGTTTATGGTATGTTTGTCTTCATTAAGGTTAGTACAATCTTGATTAACTTTAGACTTGTTATATCACCTTAATAAAATTATGAATATACGATAGAAGATATTCATTGATTAGGGTTTTGACACTTATGATTGTACTAATGCATTGTGGTGTTGTATGAGATTGATGTTGTCCGCTAACATGAAAGGTACATCAAGAAAGACAAATCATGTTCTAGTTCAAGAACATATGACCATGGTGACATGAAGACAAAGATTCTTCCATTGTCATGGATCACATAGAAGATCTACTTACGAGGTATGTATAACTTGGTTCTATAATGATTAACCTATGAGATATGCAGGTTACTAGCACTAGTCATTTAAGAGAACAAGAAGACATCATGTGGGTATGTTAGACATAACCAACTAACATATTAATCCAAGTATGTTTTTCCTATATCAAGTTAGAATCCTACCTTGTGTTAGGATCTTATACTGTTGTATCGTTGATAATGATTATTCATGAAGTTAAGAATGTAAGTAATCAAGGGTTTATGCATATTATGTATTTTACCTTGATTGATGATATGACTAACCAGAAAAATCCTTTGGTCAAATATGAATATGCATGAGTAAGGGAAGTCTTCCCTAAAACATTGACTGCTAATGCTTATTATCTGTGTTTTTAAATGATCATGACTATACATGCTTAAGATTATTGTGTTTGATAGTATTGAGAATATACTAATGAATGTATGATTATGTATGAGATCTCGAAAATAACACAATAATGATACTAATAAGCATGCATAGGGATCGAGGATGAATATAAGATCAAGGACAGGTAATCCAGGAAGCAAAGATCAAGAGGGAGCACACTCCAGTAGTTTCTGCAAGGATGCAGATATTCAGAGGGAGTTGACCACTTTTCACAATCCACATCAGAATGGAGATGCAAAAAGGAAGCAAAGACTGAGAGGGAGTCAATCCAACAAACAAACAAAGATAAGTATTTGAATTATCATTTCTTGCATATTTGATTGTTTAAATAATACTGTTCAATGATGTATATACTGATGTCCCTAGAATTAGGTTGTGTATTATGCATATTAGAATAGTTGCATTGATGAACAGTATACTACTAATATGCATGTGATGGGTAAGTGGCCTATGGTACTGTACAACATTCCATTGCTACTTATCTAGAATGAAACCTCTTTGCTGACATGTTGGGAGTAGTGCAAACTCTTAACAATGTTCTGGTAGAGATTGGAAGGCATCTAGAAAGTTACAGGATATGGATGAATGTTGTATTGAAGCATTGGCTAAAATAATTGCATGACTATATGACATATTTCTTTGTGTAAGAATTTGTTCTAAAAACTATGAGAAGTTTCTAATCATGCAATTTAACTTGTTTTGTAGGAAAGATCGTATACGAGCACCTACAAAAGAAGGACTACAACATTTGTTTCAGCAACAAAGTTATCTATTGAAGATATTGAATATATTGAAGTTCCCAGGATTCAGGAAGAATGCCATGATCGAGGAGTACCAGTCGATCATGAAGAATGATGTTTGGGATGCAGTCCCAAGACCTGAAGGGGAGTCTGCTATGACTTCCAAATGGATCTATAAGATCAAGCATGCTGCAGATGGTAGCATGGAGAAATACAAAACGAGGTTTGTAGCTTGTGGCTTCTCCCAGAAAAAGGGATTGAGTATGAAGAGACTTCTACACCTATAGCCAGGCACACTTCCATCAGATCAGTACTTGCTCTAGCTGCAGTGATGAAATGGAACATACACCAGATGGATGTCAAGACAGCTTTCTTGAATGGTGTAGTCGAAGAGGAAGTGTATGTGGAGCAGCTACTCGGTTTTGAGACACATGACCAAGAGTCACATGTGTGCAAACTGAAGAAAGCCCTATATGGTTTGAAACAGGCACCCAGGACCTGGTATGGCAGGATAGATGGCTTCCTATTTTGTTTGGGCTTTACCAAGAGTAAAGCAGATTCCAACCTTTACTACAAGGTTGAGGAAGGCAATCCAGTGATACTACTGTCGTATGTAGATGATCTGTTTGTAACATGTAATGATAGTTTGATTACCAATACCAAGAGGAAGCTTGCAGTTGAGTTCGAGAAGAAGGACTTGGGGATGATGCACTATTTTCTAGGCATGGAGGTGTGGCAGAGTGCAGATGGGATCTTCCTTGGACAAGGGAAGTATGCAGTAGAGATCCTGAAGAGGTTCGAGATGATGGACTGCAAGGCCATAGCCACACCTATGGCATCGAACCTGAAGCTTTTGTGTGATGCTTCATCTGATCCGATTGATGTCACTGTGTATCGTTAGATGATTGGGTCCTCGATGTACCTGACGAACACGAGACCAAATATTTGCTTTGCGGTGAACACATTGAGCCAGTTCTTGACAGATCCCAGAGGTGTTCACCTGGTTGCTATAAAGCATATTCTGAGGTACCTGAAGGGTACGGTTGACTATGGGCTCAAGTATGATGCAAATCAAAAGTTTAACCTGCAGGGTTATGTTGATTCAAATTGGACAGGCAGTGTTGCAGATAGGAAGAGCACTTATGGGTGTTGCTTTAATATGGGATCAAGTGTGATCTCTTGGTTTAGCAGGAAGCAGTCCTGCGTAGCACCGAGTACAGCCGAAGCAAAGTATGTTGCAGCTTGTTCGGCTAGTTGTGAGGCAGTATGGCTGAGGAAGCTACTGTCTGAGTTATTTGATCTACCGTTGGAGGCTACTGGTATCTTCTGTGATAACCAGAGTTGTGTGAAGCTGTCTGAGAACCCGGTGTTCCACGACAGATCGAAACACATTGAGATCAAATATCACTATATCAGGGATATGGTGCAGAGAGGAGCAGTGAAGCTCCTTTATGTTGCGACGGATGAGCAAATTGCAAATGTACTGACGAAACCACTAGCCAGATTGAAGTTCGAGTACTTCAAAGAGAGGCTTGGTGTTCTTCAGATTGACGACACTTCGAGGAAGAAGTGATGGACACATTTGCTGAAGCCATTCCAAGCATGGTGAGAGGAGGATCCTTCCATGGTTATGGATGTAAGCGTTGGATGATGAGCATCAGAACAATGCTCCAGTTACTGCTCTGTTTATGCATCATGTTGGATGCTGGATAGGATCAGTTGGATCATTTATATGTATGTACGCATCATGTTGGATGTTGGATATGATCAGTTGGATCATTTATATGTATGTATGCATCATGTTGGATGCTGGATATAATCAGTAGGATCATGTGTATGTATCTATAGATGTATCAGGTGGATACATTGTCTGATTAGGTAGATCATGTATGTTGATATGTATCAGGTATGATCAGGTGGATCATGTATTTGTATCTGTATTAGGTGGATACATTGTATGATCAGGTAGATCATGTATGATGATATGTATCAGGCAAATACTGTGTATGCATCAAGTGGATGCATTGTATGATCAGGATGATCATGGATGATGAGCTTTAGGATGTTGCTCCAGATGACATGCGTCAGGACGATGCAGTGATGATGATCAGGATGATCATGTGTACATCGGGATGATGTATGGTGAGTATCAGGTTGATACTCTGTGGCCATGGACAGGTTGTGCAGATAAGCATATAATAGCGCCCTGGGAGGTTTGCAGATTCTCTTGCTAGGTTTTGCCGCTGGCATATAATAGCTCCCTGGGATATCTGGCAAATGCTCTTTTGAGGTTTTGCTTTGCGAGGACATATAATAGCGCCCTGAGAGGTTTGCAGATTCTCCTGCTAGGTTTTGCTGCTGGCATATAATAGCTCCGTGGGAGATCTGGCAAACGCTCTTTCGAGGTTTTGTCCTATGGCATATAATAGCGCTCTGGAAGATCCGATAGGTTGGGATGTGTTCCCGTAATAAGTCCTGGGATGCTCTTTCGAGGTTTTGCCATGACCACATGTAATATCACCCTAGGAGATCCGATAGGTTGGGATGTGTTCCCGTAATAAGTCCTGGGATGCTCTTGCGAGGTTTTGTGGTGACCACATATAATAGCGCCCTGGGAGATTCGATAGGTTGAGCTGTGTGCTCGTAATCAGTCCTGGGATTTTCTTTCGAGGTTTTGTGGTGGGGTCACATGTAATAGCTCCCTGGGAGATCCGATAGGTTGGGCTGTGTGCCCGTAATAAGTCCTGGGATGCTCTTGCGAGCTTTTGTGACGCACCTAATAAGTCCTAAGGATTCCACAGTATGGCCAGTGATGATGAAGACCTGCAGGTGGTGGGCATACATCCAGTATGAAAAAGGACTAGCTCTGTAGAACTTCCTATGACGAGTAGATTCAGAGATTGATTGAGATAGCAGCAGCCATGACGATGACGATGATTCGAGAATGATGATTCGCTGATGATGATCCAGAGAAGAAGACTTGTGCTAGCAGATCTGTGTCGAGAAATACCTTCCTAGTTAAGAGGGAGTGTTGATGTATATGTAACTTCGGAATGTATTTTATCCATGTGTATTGTATTCCTATAGAGATGTTATTATTACTCTATACGGAAGTGTTTGTATTCCTATAGAGATGTTATTATTCCTTTATACGGAAGTGTCGTCATTTATATTGTAAGTGTCGTAACTTATACTTGATGGGTTATTAGACCACCTTGATGGGGTCAGCCCTGTATGATTCATGTGGGTAAATGGGTTATTAGACCACCAAGTGTGGGGTCGGCCTGGATTAAGTTAACCATGGGTTATTAGGCTAATCTAGACAAGTCGGCCCCATTAGTTTATTGGGCAGGACAGGACAAGTATAAATAGAGATCGGGAGATCTCTATTTAATCACTCATTACTCACACTTCTCTCATTCGGAAAGTGGCGCACTTGTGAGGAGGAGGATCTGCTGCTAGGAGAAGACTATCTCTTGTACTTTGGTTGTATCATTGCTCTTTCTATCTCTAAGGAAGTTGCGAGGTTTTTCACCTTCTTGGTTTTCCCCGTTGAAACTCTGTGTCTCTTGTGTGTCTGCATTATTGTGTCCATGATTGATATGATGTAGATATGTTGTACATGTTATTCTCTCAGTTAAGATCTTCGATCAGATTGAAAATTCTGAAAAACTAACAAGGCTTGATGTGATTAGGAGTACAAACTGTAGTCGAATATACTTATGTACTTCTCTTTCCATTTTGTTTAATATACTAAGCTTTTTATCTGAGTTTATGCTTGTAAGTGGTGCATTGTCCAGTGATTCAAGGATTGAGTGGAGCTTGAGCTCGGTAGCTTCTCCCTCCTCTCCATCAACTATTTTTCTGACAACTTTTGTATTTCAAGAACTCTCCAAGGATCAAATCAAAGTTACAAAGTGGCCTTGAGGCTTGCTATCTTTTCCATCTCTTAAATTTCAAAATCAACTTGGTTACCTTGGTTCCAAAGGCTTCTCCTCTTTAAGCCCTCCATTTTCTCCTTGAAGTTTTTGCCTTTGATTTGCTAGCCCTCCTCCTCTAGTCTAGTCCTACCTTTCTTCCTCCCTAGCTTAGCTTCATCCCACCTCATTGTTGGCCTTTTTCTCCAATCATTTTTTGCCTCCTCCATCCTCTCCTTGTTTTCTTTTCATCCCTCTCATCTCCCTTCAAACTCCCTCTCTACTTACCCTTTCGTTTTCTCCTTTAGATCTTCCCTCCAACCTTGCTTTCTCTCCTTTGTTCCTCTCGTCCCCCCTCCTCTTCCTCTCCTCCTTCCTCTCGTTCATCTCCATTTAGGGCTCCTTTCACCTCTCGTTTTTCCCTTTGTTTTCTCCAAGCTTCCCTTTCATTTCCCCTTGGGTTTTTTCCCCAAGCCTCCTTTCGTCCACCTTTATTTCTGCCCTAAACACATCAAAAAAGCAAAACAAGGTTTGAAGTTAGTGGTTAAATTGTTTGGTAGCTAGTTCATTTCTCTTTGAGGTTGTAAGTTAGGCATTTAGGATCTCTAATCTTGCAATCATTTTTGTTAGGATCTAGTTCCTTTTTTAAAGCATCTAGTCTACTTTTTGCACTCACATTTTAGATCTCACTTTTAAACACTAGATTTGCATTTGTTTGTCAAGTTTCTAGCTTACTTAAGTTTAGATCTCATTTAAAAGTGTTAAAAGTTGCATTTTGAAAAAAGATTTGGCATGTAGATTAGATCTTAGCTTGCACTTAGTTTCAAAGCTTTTATTTTATTAACATCTAATGGGTTCCTTGTTGAGTTGATTTAAGCTTGTGTATGTACTTTGAAGGAGAAAAAAGACCTGAAAAAACAAGACTCAAAGAAGATCAAGACTATAACCCAAAGAGAAGACTTGAACCAAGAAGACAAATTATACACACTCTCCTTTGTAAAAGCCCTTAAGGGCTTCTAAGTTTGATCTTTTCATAGTTTTTTCATTTCTCTTAAAAGACCTTACAAGGGTTAAATTCCCAGTGCACTTGTAATCAATTAATAAAAAGTCTAGGTGGGATAAGGCCTCCCACACTTTGGTTTCTTCTTCCCCATTTGGGGAAGACTGTTTCGTGCATGCTTTAGTTAGACTTGTTTCAATTTTCTAGATTAAATTTCATTTTAGTACTTAGAATAATTTTTATTTCAAGTCTTGACCTGAGAAGCCTCTTGAGATTTTATCCCAAGTGTCGCATTAACACTGTGTGCTGCTTCTCTTTCTCCACCATGTACTGCGTAGGACAGGCTAAGCTGGAAATTTAATGAGTGGTGTGCAGAAGTGACTTTGACTTCACCTTTAGATTAGTCCCTGTTGTGGTAGAACACTAGTTTTCTTTCTTGCAAGTAGTTCATTTCTTTTAAATATATCATTGTTTATCTTCAATCTTTTTGAGCTATCACATGTGTTCTCGTCTACAAACTACCTCTATTTTAACAAAGAACAAAGCCTCTTGAACTTGCAATAACCCAAGTCAAGAGCACTCTCTATCAGAGAGTTGAACTGTGTGCTCTAATAATTCTTAAAACATTCCAACTCACTTCCCCCCTTAATAATTTATCTTGGTTGCTATCCAACACCCGTATGCTCTGCCAACCTGAAAAGGTTGGGCTAGTACTCAGAAAGGTGTTGGATTTGATAATTTTTCGATAACATAATAAAATTTTCACCCCCACAACCAACGAACCGGCGTTGATCATTCGAGAAATACTCAGGTAGTGGGTAAAGTTCCTAAACCTGGTGGGGCCGGAAATTACCGTTGTCTTAGACTTCGGAGTAGTTTAAGTCTTCAGACACATACTCCTTGATATTTGGACGGCCTGTCATACCATCAAAGGGGGAGCCACTGAAAGTATACCTTACCTTGTTGTTCTTAGCCTAATAATCAAGATCATTAAAACTTTCAATAAACCAAGATAATCTGCAAGACGATCTCACGAACATTACTATTGAGACTTGCATTTCAGCATCCCCAAGCACCATACAAGTTATTGACTCCATAAGGCACTGGTTTTATTTACACTTTCATTATTATTCAGGGCCATTTGTCCTTTGTTTAAGTGATTTATCAGTGGATGCCTTTAATTTTCGCAAGTCTTTATTTATATTGTTGGTATATCGCAATGTGGATTGCTTATTATCTTGTGTCTTTGTCTTAAGTTGTGATCTCTCTCATTCAAAACTCCTAAACAACACCCATCCGCATCACTTAACACCCAAAAAACACATTAAACATAAGAGCCATAGTAAACTCTTTGTAGGGACTACCCCCCTTGGCTTCGTTAGGAGTTAACCTAAACGGAAGAGCTGGAATTCAGGTGAGAGTACCCAGCTCATTGCTTGCCCCCAAGACCACACTTTCCCCACTTGTAGTGAGGGAACAGCTTTCGAAAGATTTCTGCTGCTGGTGTGCATCTCAGCAGACAACAAGATCCAAGATCAAAGCCTCCCCCTTTCTGATCCTATTGTTGAAACAATTAATAATCAAATATCGATTGAATTGTGAACATCCGGAGATGACCCCTACTACCCAATTTCTTTTGAAGATGAGTCTTCCACTTTTGAGTCTATTGAAAATCTCTTTAAAGAACAAATCCTTAATCATTGCATGAATGGCGAAACTTCAAATCATTTTTTAAGTAGTCCTAGTCTTGATCCTGGAGAAATTTATGAGGTTGAGATTTTAATCAATGAATCTATTGAGGATCCTCTTGAAGAGAAACTCTTTAATCATTCTGTCATGAGCGATCATTCAATTTCATATCATCTTATTGAAGAAGAAGAAAATGGGGACATGAACCAAGGCCCTTTTGAGATGATTTCACATGTTCATTGTGCAAATAATCAGGATGTTATAAATAAACTTGTTAATTTTCTCCTGATCAATTCAGTAAAGATGATCATTTGTCCTCATATGAATTTAATTGTAAATCAGTGGAAGAACAATCTCAGGGTGAGGATGAGTTAGTAAATCAAATTAGATGCTTGAATCATTTTCAACCTCTTATGGTGAATCCTTAAGTGTTCCTTATCCGCGCTCATCTGATTCCATACTTAATCAGGATAAATTTGTTCAATATTTGGGATTGGATAATTGCAGTAAGTTTTGTCCTCGTATAATAACTCTTGACCTTATTTCAAACTTGCAAATTCTTCCTGGAATCAAGAGTGTTATTAACTTGAATGCCTCTCCATCATTTAAAATTCCAAGGTCAATTGTCATCGATCATGTGGGAGGCAACATATGTTTCCAATCCACCCTCCCATCCTGGCTTTTCAAATCCTTTTGCTTGGGTTTATGTTTGAATAATTTTTCTGGGTTTCTGAGTCCTAAGTCTATGGGTTGCGAGGTGGTCGATTGTAGAACATTTTATTTTGTTGTCCAGTCATCTTCGGTTTATTCCATTCATTGCTTAACTGAGAAGCTCTCTAAAGATCAATTTCACTTTTTTCTCGGTTATAAAGCAACGATTGGGGTTAATGTTGTTTGTCAAGTTGTTAATTTATGAATTGTTCCCAATTTGTTCTGTCGATGGTCATAATTCAAACAAAATTGAATATGTGAGAGAAGTGAATGAGGAAAGTAGTTTGTGTAAAAAGTAATTGAATCACATGCCATATGTTTTCCCTCCATCTATTTTAAACAACAACTTGCATAATTTTTATGATCCTATCGATTGTTTGAAGGGGGATGTTTGCATCATGCAATGTTTTCCTTGGCATGATTTCATTTTGCACCATTCTAATCATTTTTTGATCTTTGAACAAGTCAAGAAGATCATGACATTAAATTCGTTAATCCTTAATCCAATCATGATTTGCTTTGTTGACGGAAATCAAAGAAGAATCATTAATCTGTTTGATGAATGGTTGCACTGGATTTATGATTATACCTAGCATTTGTCTGACTGGTTAGAGTAGAGTAGGTAGGCCTCTGAATAAGTTCACTTCAGCAGTAGGATTTGACTGTCTTTCTTTTTTTGAGTGCCTTTCTTCTTCTGAGCGTTGAGTGTCTTCTGAGTTTCTTTGAGTTTTTTTGAGTTTAGATTATCTTGCTTTTTCCCAAGCTTTCCCCTGCATAAAATAAAAATAAAAATAAAATAAAATAAATATAAGCAATGAAGCATGTTAGTTAATTTGATTAGTATCTTCTTTATTATGCATTTAAGTTTATGTTCTAGATTAGAATTTCATTTTAGTATTTTATTTTATGCCATACATGTTGCTTGGTAGTTTGCTTCCATGTGTGTAGGAATAGGTACATTTGATGATGGAGCAGATCATGTGGGTGCTGCGTTAATGTAATTGTAACTTCGGAAGATATTCACTTGTATTTTATATTGTTACTATTATTGTATTTTATTTGTACCTCCGACGGAGATGTTTATTCCTCCAATCGGGGATGTCATTATTACATTTGGTCATGTAAAGTCATTGAGGTAAATCCTCCTTTTTAAGTCGGGGCAATAGATCCCCCTAGAGTCAATTAGATTAGGGTTATTGAGTCCCCTAAAGGAGTCGGCCCAGTCAGGTATAGTTGGGGCCGACCTAGCAAGTGAAAAGGTCAAGTGAAAGATAAAGTATAAATAGAGAATGGAGCTCTCTCATTTGAACACACACTCACTCACAAGTTCTCATAGCAGGAAAAGAAGAGGAGCTGCAGAAGACCATCTTTGTTTTGGGGTTTTACTTTTGTGATATTGTATTGGTGACGATTCTATCTCTAAGGAAGTTGCAGGCTTTTCTCCTTTATGGTTTCCTCAAGGAAATTCTTTGTGTCTATTGTGTTATGTTGTGCATGTTATTCTTTCAGTTAAGATCCTAGATAAATATTGATTAAAAGTAGAAAATCTAACATGGTATCAGAGCAAGCCTGAAAAGAAGACACTGTGCAGCTGTGGAAGCCAAGGCTTCTTAATTTTTGGTCTTCTCTCCACAGATCATCAACGAAAAGAGGCTAGGCTAACTCGCCCTAGGAGGGTGCATCTTTCTGTCGAAGCAGAATTGGATTCTGAGAATTTTCATTTTTGGCCCGTCACTACTACTGGAGGAAAACTAGGGCATCAGATATTTTGAATTTTTGTTCACTGATTTGGGGAAGTGAGTATATTGGGCAACTCGCCTTGAGGAGGCGCATCTATCTGTCCAATCAGAAGTTCTAAAATCCAAGTTTGGAAAATTAGGGTTTCTCTAACAAACCCTAGGCCAGCCAGCTCCAAAACCAATTTTGGCATCTCAAGTGGTAAGACCTAAAAGCTTTACTATTTCCAGTTGAAGTTCTCATTAAAGATGTCTCACCACACCAAGCTTGAGGATAAGCTTAAAGGGCTAATAACTTTCGAGCGTGGAAGTATAGGATTGTACTTGTCCTTGAACAGAATGAATTGGACACATATGTAAATGAGGAGATTCCAGCACCAAAGGGAGATGAGGCTAAAGCCTTACACAAGAAGAACTTGGTTAAGGCCAAGAGGAATATTGCAGATTCTATTAAGGATCATCTCATCCCACGTGTCATCTTTGAAGACACCCAAAGAGATGTCTGATGCTTTGACCAAACTGTTTGAAGGGAAGAATATAAACTGGAAGATGACCTTGAGGAACCAGTTGAAGAATGTGAAGATATAAAATGCAGAGACCATGCAACCTTACTTTATAAGGATCTCTCAGATCAACGAACAACTCGAAGCTGTGGGAGAAAATGTAGAATATGGAGAAATTGTGATGACCACCTTGAATGGTCTCCTAAGATCATGGAACTCATTCATTCAAGGTATTTGTGCTAGAAAGAAGTTAATCACATTCAATAGGTTGTGGGAAGAATGCTCACAAGAAGAAGCTCGACTTGTGGCTCGAGAAGAAAAGATGGGAGCAAACGATGATCAAGCTCTCACAGCACACTCCAGAAGGAATAGTAACAAGAGGGAGCACCATCACAGTAAGAGGGAGAAACACCACCACCAAAGTCAAGAGGATAACTTTAGGAGATCCAGGAGAGATCTATCTAATATTAGATGCTTTACTTGTGATGAGAAGGGACACTACTCCAGAAATTGTCCCAGGAATAAAAGTGGCTCCCACAACAAGAAAAGGCACCATGCTCAGACTACAAAAGATGATGAACCTCCAAGGAAGAGAGCCAGAGAAGAAAATGATGAATCTTCAAGTGACGAAGACTATGTCCTGATATCAGCACTCACGGGCACTGTCACACATGGAAGTAATGATTGGCTTGTAGACAGTGGAGCTTCCAAACATATGACAGGATATAAAGAATCCTTCATAAACCTGTCTGAGCATGAGTCACCTCACAAGGTCAAACTTGGGGATGATTACAAATACCCCATAAAAGGAAGTGGAGAAGCTTCTTACAAGCTAGACTCTGTGAAATCTCTGAAGATGAAGGATGTCCTATATGTTCCAGGACTAAAGAAGAACCTTGTTTCCATATCAGCATTTATTGATGGCCAAATCCTAATGTGGCCAAAGGGAAAGGCTATAGATGATCCAGTTGTGATTGCAGAGCAAGAGGGAGATTTGTAAAAATTGAAGGGCCAACCTTAACAAGCCTTGGTCCATGACTCCATGGAGCCAAGTGAATTATGGCATAGAACGCTTGCACATGTGCACTATAGAGCACTACCCATTGCAAGCAAAGCAGTTGAAGGACTTCCAGAAATCCAGTCGAAGCATGAAGGCGTTTGCAAAGGATGTGCAAAGGGAAAGAACATGAAGAAGACATTTCCAAGTAGCGAAAGCAAAGCGAAAGGAATATTGGAAATCATCCACTCCGATGTATGCGATCCTATCTCATCCAGTTCTATAAGTGAGTATGTAACTATGTATATTATGTTTCATTTATTGATGACTTTTCCCATAAGACTTGGATATACTTCTTGAAGAGTAAAGATGAATTATTCAGCAAGTTCAAGGAATTCAAAGCCTTGATTGAGAACCACACGGAGAAAAGAATAAAGACCTTTCGATCAAATAATGACAAAGAGTTCACATTGGAAGATTTCAAGAACCTATGTAGAGAATCTGGTATTAAGAGGGAGTTGACCACTCCATACAATCTACAACACAATGGCGTTGCAGAAAGAAAGAATAGAACAATAATGGAAGCAGCAAGAGCAATGCTTCATGACCAGGACCTTCCGATGTACCTATGGGCAGAAGCTACGAGGACAGTTGTGTATGTACAGAACCGTACTCCTCATAGAGTACTACACAACAAGACACCATAAGAAGTGTTCTCCGGTGAGAAACCAGAAGTCAGCCATCTCAGGATATTTGGTCGCCCAGTGTACATACACATTCCGAAAGAGAGGACGAAACTAGATCCTTCAAGAAAGAAGGGTATATTCATAGGATACAGTGAAAGCTTGAAGGCCTACCGAATATATTTCCCAGGATTCAAGAAGATCGATATCAGCAGAGACGTAACATTTGACGAAGATTCAAATTACAACAAGTCCAGAAACTTACCTGTTGAAGACATTGAAGAACCTGAAGTTCCCGGGATCAAAGATGCAGTAATGGAAGAAGCGATTCCAGAAGATAATGAAGACCGCAAGATGGAAGAACCACAAGAACCTGTAGATCCACCTCGAGAGAAGAACTCCCACAAGAGGAAGCCAGCATGGGAACGAGAGGCAATACAAGATGCAGAGAAGTATGGTGCTCCAGAGGGTATGCACAAAGAAAGCAAGAGACCTAGGCCATACTCCAGCTATGTAGCCCTGTTGTGCGACATCATTGACAAAGAACCTGCCAACTATGAGGAAGCGACAGAAAAGAAAGAATGGAAGGATGCCATGATCGAGGAGTACCAGTCGATCATGAAGAATGATGTTCTAGGAGGTAGTTCTGAGACCAGAAAGGAAGTCTGTTGTGACTTCTAAGTGGATTTACAAGATCAAGCATGATGTAGATGGCAGCATAGAGAAACACAAGGCGAGGTTCGTGGCACGTGGCTTCTCCCGGAAGGAAGGCATAGATTATGAGGAGACATTTGCACCTGTAGCCAGATACACTTCCATCAGATCAGTACTTGCATTGGCTACAATGATGAAATGGAAGGTACACCAGATGGATGTCAAGACAACATTCTTGAATGGTGTAGTAGAGGAGGAAGTGTATATGGAGCAGCCACTCGGATTTGAGACACAAGACAGGCAAACTCATGTGTGCAAATTGAAGAAGGCCTTGTACGGATTGAAACAGACACCCAGGACGTGGTACGGCAAGATGGATAGTTTCCTGATGAGCTTGGGATTTACCAAGAGTAAAGCAGATTCCAACCTTTACTACAAGGTTGAAGTGGGAAATCCATTGATACTTCTACTCTATGTAGATGACCTGTTTGTAACAGGGGAAGATGGGCTCATTGCAGATACGAAGAGGAAACTTGCCACAGAGTTCGCGATGAAGGACCTGGGTATGATGCACTATTTCCTAGGCATGGAAGTGTGGCAGAATGCGGATGGGATCTTCCTTGGACAAGGGAAGTATGCAGTTGAGATTCTAAAGAGGTTCGGAATGATGGACTGCAAGGCTGTGGCCACACCTATGACATCGAACTTGAAGCTACTATGTGATGCTTCATCAGAGTCAGTTGATGCCACGATGTATCGTCAGATGATTGGGTCATTGATGTACCCGACGAATACGAGACCAGACATATGCTTTGTTGTGAACACATTGAGCCAGTTCCTGACGGATCTGGGACATGTTCACCTGATTGCTGCAAAGCATATATTGAGGTACCTGAAGGGTACAGTTGATTATGGGCTCAAGTATGACGCGAATCAGAAGATTAACCTACAGGGTTATGTTGATACGGATTGGGCAGGCAGTTCCACAGATAGAAAGAGCACTTCGGGATGCTGCTTCAGTGTGGGATCTGGTATGATCTCCTGGTTTAGCAGGGAGGAGTCGTGCGTGGCACTGTGTACAGCTGAAGCAGAGTATGTTGCGGCTTGTTCGGCTAGTTGTGAGGCACTATGGCTTAGGAAGCTACAGTTTGATTTGTCTGATCTCCAATTAGAGGCGACTTGTATATTCTGTGACAACTAGAGTTGTGTAAAGTTGTTCGAGAACCCGGTGTTCCATGACAAGTCGAAGCATATTGAAATCAAGTACCACTATATCAAGGATATGGTGCAGAGAGGAGCAGTGAAGCTCCAGTATATTATGACAGACGAGCAGATAACCGATGTGCTGACCAAGCCATTAGCCAGAGTGAAGTTCGAGTACTTCAGAGAGAATCTTGGTGTTCTCCAGATCGAGGTTCCTTCCAAGAGGAAGTGATGAGTCTGGAAGACGCAGATGCACATGGGCCATTCTCGCAGAGTGGTAGGCTCGTGCCTCCTATGTTGGTAGATGTAAGGGCCGGGCCATTCTTGCATAGTGGTAGGCTTCTGCCTCCTATGTTGGTAGATGTACGGGTCGGGCCATTCTCGCATAGTGCTAGGATCGTGCCTCCTATGTTGGTAGATGTAAGGGTCAGAACATTCTCGCATAGTGGTAGGCTCATGCCTCCTATGTTGGTAAATGTAAGGGTCGAGCGCATAGTGTTAGGCTTGTGCCTCCTATGTTGGCAGATGTAAGCGATGAGCCGTTCTCGCATGGTGGTAGGCCAGTGCCTCCCATGTTCGTAGATGTAAGGGCTAAGCTATTCTCACATGGTGGTAGGCCAGTGCCTCCCATGGCAGTAGATGTAAGGGTTGGGTCTCGCATGATGGTAGGCTTGTGCCTCCCATGCTGGTAAACGAGGTCTCGTATGGTGGTAGGCTGGTGCCTCCCCTACTGGAGACGTCCACCGTTGTGGAACATGTGATGTGCATCTAGGTTGTGCTCCATGTGACGATGAGATGATCTGAAGACGATAAGGCAACAGTAGGAGACGCAGGTGTTTGTAGAGGCAATGTAATGACTGGTCCTGGGTTGTACCTACTTGATGGTTTTCTCGCAGAGATGATGAAGACCTACATGAGGGCTAGGCCTACATCCAGCATGAAAAAGGGTTGGCTCTGTAGAACTTCCTATGACGAGTAGATTCGAGAGAAGTCACCAATCGATGATCGAAATGATGAGGATTGCAACAGCAGCGACGATGATGATCCAGTGTTGATGATGATGTTCCAGCACTGATGATGATCAAGCAATGAAGACTTGTGTTCAGATGTGTTGATGACTGTGTCAAGAGAATACCTTCCTAGTTAAGAGGGAGTGTTAATGTAATTGTAACTTCTGAAGATATTCACTTGTATTTTATATTTACTATTATTGTATTTTATTTGTACCTCCGATGGAGATGTTTACTCCTCCGGTCGGGGATGTCATTATTACATTTGGTCATGTAAATTCATTGAGGTAAATCCTCCTTTGTAAGTCGGGGCAATAGATCCCCCCTAGAGTCAGTTAGATTAGGGTTATTGAATCCCCTAGAGGAGTCGACCCAATCAGGTATAGTTGGGGCCGACCTAGCAAGTGAAAAGGTCAAGTGAAAGATAAAGTATAAATAGAGAGTGAAGCTCTCTCATTTGAACACACACTCACTCACAAGTTCGCATTAGTGAGAGAGAGGACAAGTTCGCATATGAGGAAAAGAAGAGGAGCTGCAGAATACCATCTTTGTTTTGGAGTTTTACTTTTGTGATATTGTATTGCCGACAATTCTATCTCTGAGGAATTTGCGGGGTTTTCTCCTTTATGGTTTCCCCGAGGAAATTATTTGTGTCTATTGTGTTATGTTGTGCATGTTATTCTTTCAGTTAAGATCCTCGATAAATATTGATTAAAACTAGAAAATCTAACATGTTGGATAGCGGATAGATGCAGTTAGTGTTGGGGACCAAAGATTTCTGAGGTTCTCAAGCACTCTCTCCCTTAGAGCACTTGTCCCAGATGGAGCCAGATGATATCACATCCATAGTAGTCGGGCTACCATGATTACAGAGCAGTTCATTGTATATTTTTGAGCTTGGCCTTTAAACAATTTTAGTGAGATTAGCCTATGATAAGCAGTATTGTTGATGATCACTCACACATCAGAGAAGCCCCATATCAGACATGCAGTGAACCATACGCCAAGACTAAGCCTCTTGACCTTCGATTTGATGACCAAGATGACTTTTCATCCCATACAGAGAAGTGCAGTTCCTAGTATTTCAGTAGCAGTGTTTCAGTGGTTACGGATGATCCAGATAGCAAGTACAAGTATATGGCCCAGCAAGTATATGATGTGCATTGGCTTTATTATCTTTCTCTTTTGGTCATTTTGGTAGCTTGACTTAGTATCTAGTGATCATGATCTGGCAGTATATATATATATATGAAATGAATATGGTTATTATTGATTATCTAAATGGTCTTGTTATTTATATTCAGAAGCTCTTGTTTTATACTCATTGGTTTTACCCTCTTAGCAGTGTGGACATGATCATTCCCACCTTTATGGCTTGCTAGCTTAGGCATCACCTTCACTTTCCACATCCATCCATTATCTCTCCCTTGATTGGTTTTTACCTTGACTTACACCTCGGCCTGTGATATGGAGGACCTCCCCACTTTTGCCACTGTGTTGGATAGCATCCTTGTTAGTTTGTGTCTCGGCTCTGAGTTGGCAACAGAACTTACCGAAGCCTCGATCCTTCTGGGTCAGGAGTACCCGCTGGTGTTGGTTCCTGAGCTTAGGTGAGTTGGATTTGATACCTTGATCACTCTAGTCGGTTGCCCCGATGTTTGGTCCTGATAATAGAGAATCTCCCTAGTTGCTTGAGTTGTGTTGGCTAAAACCTTAAGCAAATTGTACTACCATCATTACATGCATATGGAAACTATTATATTATCTTTTGTGCAAGGCCATGAAAACAAATAAAACTATGCTTCTTAGCACAATGAAAGAGGGCTATGGAAATTGAAATGAAAAGCACCCTGTATGTGAGCTAAAGATTAGTTGTGCTTCTAAGCACATGCAAAATCCAAAAAGGGTCATAAAGGCCTAAAAAGCAGTGGTTAAATGTATGTTAAATCCAAAGACTGCTGGCTAGAAATTAAAATGTAATGATTAATTCCTCACGGAGCCTATGGGTTGTGATGTGAGATGGAGTAAGGGACAGCTAATTGTAAGTGTCCCCTAGAACCTCAAGTTATGGTTAGCCGGGCACCCAGCCATGGCGGTTCTAGAAAAGATCCTCACGGAGCTGTTTCAGCTTGGATGTGAGTTGTAGACATTTGCCAAGGTTGAATAAGCACTCCTCTGAACAACTTATTCCATTTGTGAGACACTGCCATTCCCTCTGTGTTTATTATCTGACATATGCTTAAGTGTGTATTTCCCTTTTCCCTTATCCAAAGTATCACAATGTTGAGTCAGTCAAGTCATCCCCTTATCCTAACCTTGCATTCTTCACCCTCACCTTTTGCTAACAAAATGTTCATGTCTACAGAATGAGTATATTCCTGAGGTTCTATTGTAAGTAAATTATTATTTAAACTTGTATTTGGTATAATTATGTATTAACTGCCAATGAAATTATGCTTAATACTTTAACTCTTGCTATGAGAATGATTAACAGAGCATGTTTTAACCATTTCCACTTACAACATCAGGCATTTCTAGCCTAGGTCATATTTTGATAAGTCTTGACCTGGTCAAACCTAGTTTGACCAAGTCAACCTTGGGATCCGTGATGAGTTGGACAAATAATGTTATATGATGATGATTTATGGTCTTTCGATACACCTTTGATGACTCCATACAGTGGCCATAGGTTTCATATGATGGTTGATGTATTTGTTTTTGTTATTATTATTTCCAGACCATTACTTTATTATTGCCCGGGTATGGTTGAGGCTACAGATGATCTTACAGGTTGCCACAACGTGTATGGGTACTCATCTCTAGTTGATTTGGACCTGCTGAGTCCATTGAGACACTCAGTTATAAGTTTCAAGCACTCTCAGTGATGATATGGTCAAATTTCCACTTTTGTCTAGTTTTGCCAAGCAAAAATGGCCTGTCCAGCAGTTGCATTGAGCTAGCATGTTTCCCTACGGAGCTACAGAGGAGATGGGGGGTCCAGCCACTTGTTATAACCATATTACCCCATCCCCAGACATGTTGGTGCAGTCATATTTTGTGTCTGAAATACTAGGCAGTGAGCTACAGGCATTTTGATAATTTTCAGGTGGAATAAAAATGGGATAAAAAGGTCATTGAGGAAATCGATTTGGGCTATTGAGGCAAGTTTTTGGCATGAGGTTTATTCAGAGGTCATATGTGATGTATGCCACTCCTTCCTAATCAGCTTGCAGCATTCAGTGGAGTCCACACATTCTCCAAGTTGTGATTTGATGTATTATTCTCTCATTGAGGAGGCCACGATTTGGTCATTTGGTCAGTTGGACTTGTTATTGAGTCACATTTTATCTCATTGTGCCATGGGGTGATGCTAGTGAAGGATAATAAAACCTCCTAGCCCCACCATGTGCTCCTAGTCACTTGTCCTAGTCATCTTATGTGGTACGCATTTGTCCTAGTCACTTTTATGTGGTGCGCACCCCCCCTAGGGCTTCTTTTAGTGAGTGCGCACCCCTCTTAGTCAGTTGATCCATGTTATATTGTTCTGGCTTATCTTAGTCGTTGATTGTATTGTATCTATCTTTTGATATCCACAACTCACTCATAAAGTGGTTTAGGGTTTTGGTCTCTCTCATTCCTATTTAAGGAAGAGACCCCCCTATTGTAAACGCACCTTTGGGCTCTGGAAAACTTGGAATGAAAATACTATTTTAGTAGATCTGCTTCTTTGGCTTCGATGGGTTATCTTGCAAGTTGAATATAAAATCTTTTCTCTGTGTTATCATAGTGGATCTCGCTTCTCCAAACGTTTTCTCTCCAGGGAGGTCGTGTGGTTGAAGAGAAGGATGATTTGAGGGAATGTTATTGTGGGGAAACCCCATATCTTACCTCTAGATTTTCTTTTGTCTCAGGGATTATCATTATTGTATCTCCGTGACATAGTTGATGCTTTTTGTTTCATCTTTTCATCCTTATAGTCATTTTCATGTAGATTGATTCTCATATAGATCGTTTCTTGCAGGAGAAGGACGCACTTTTCACCTTGGAGGGATAGCAATTTCACTTGGATAGGCTGGATCTCACTCTTGATTGCGTCACTTGGAAAGGATTATCAATTTGCAAGGTAGCCGCAAGCTTTGGAGGTAAGATCTACAAGGTACGTATCTTGTTTCATGCATTTTACCCATTGGTCACTTCAAACCCTCATCATTAAAACCCTAGATTTTAGATCTGATAAGATCTGGCAATTGCTTGGGCTTATTAATTAAAAGCCACTTCACTAATAATTAATAAACCTTGGAGACCAAATTTGGTGGGCATCTAACTCCATTTACCACCTGATCTAAGGCACTGGGCCTCTCTAAGGGAGGTCACAATTATGGGTAGGTGGGCTTTCTCCAGTTCTGTCACTTGGGTATTGCTTGTTCCTCATCAAATCATCAAATCCATTGATTAGCAATCCTTCTAGTGCCATTTCAACTTGTTTTTCACCTTGTGGACCCCATTTTGACCATTTTCCATGTTTTAAGGGTGGGCCCCACTTGGATCTTTCTATTTGACATTAGATCTACTCATCTAAACTCGTAAGTGGCTTAATCTTTCCTTGGTTGAACATTTATCCATCTTATAAGCCTCATCAACCAAGCCCTAACTCCTTGGGTCCACTTATTTTTCTTAGATCTAGATCTTTTCACTCTTGATCTTCTCCTATTTCACTTTCACATTTCCCTAGGAGGTGTTGAGTAGGTTCGCTAGCCTTCATTGGTTAGCTAGGGTCTCCCCCTTGGTCTTGCTTAGGCTAGATCTAAGGTGAAGGGTGCCTCAGTTAGCGTGACAACCAATTGCATTGGGAACCGTGGCATCTCTTGGGTCACCTCTTTAGTTGTCCAACGCCTCTACCATCTGGATAGGATCACCTTTTGGGACAACTACAAGTTGTGTGATAACAGAACCCTAATCCCTTAAAACTATTCTATAAAATATCCTCGCTCGACTTTCAACACAAACACTGAGCAGTTGTTGAGCCATTTTTTAGATTTTCTCAATCTCAGTAGTGATATCAACATTGATATTGAGCACCCGGTGAGCAAGGAAGGTCATAGGTGAGCAATGATACTGAGACACAATATCAAGCAGTGATACTGAGCAACTACCAGAGAACATGTGAGCGAGTTGTGACATGTGAGTGAACCATTGTCGAAAAGCAAGGAATCATTGAATCGGTGAGGAATCAAATGGAAAGTTATCACAGCAATGAGGAATCATTGAACTTGTACTTACAGGTATGTATATTATTATTTATAGCTTGGTAGTTTGAGGTACTATTTCATAACAGTAGAATAGGTTCACTATAATTTATCATTTGAGGTATTGACAATTGTTTCATAACAGTATATACTATAGTCTATACTATATAGTATATAGTCTTCACTGGCCTCATTGATGGTTCACTAGCGAGTCTAAGAATAGGTGCCAATTTGGAGCTTTACTCCTTAAAATAATTGAAATTATTACCATTTTGCCAATTGTTGTGCCAAATTGTTAATGCACATCCATGCCTTGTAGCCTTGATATACAATGGTTTAGGTCCTTGTACCAAGTTGTTAATGCACATCCCTACCTTGCAGCCTTAGCAGATGATACAATGGTTTATCCTTTAGGTACATATGGGGATACATTTATGATTTAGTGTATTGACTATGTAAATGTGCAACAGTTTGAGGGACATGACCCATAAGTGTTAGGGCTATTATTAAGTGTTATTGCATATCTAAGTGTTGATTAATCCTTACAATAAGAGGTCTAGTAGACTTGTAGTAACCTTTAAGTTAAAGCTTTCAAAATTAAAAGTTAGGAAGAGGGATTCAATATTCAACTATGGTCGAAATAGTTAGACACTTGGAGTTCACCAATGCTAAGGCAAACCTTAGGCAATATCTGTGGTTTGTATCCAATCTTTCCAAGACCTATGGCTTACTATAGTGAAAATTGGGCCCTAAATTAAAATACCTTGGTAAACTTACAAAAAATTTACATTTATTTGATATCATTTAGCCTATGCTCTTAGCTACAAAGATATTATTGTAATAGCACCTAATCATGCCAAGTGATGAATAAGCATAACTTCGTTTCTTATTTAGTAAGTTAAGATAAAACTGCAAATGCAATCATATACATCTTTGATACCTCATGAGCTTTAATTGAATTTATTACCTTGTCATAATTTAATGGAGTTCTTAACAAAGCCCCATGGAACACTATTTAATTCAGGCACATTATAAATGAACCATATGAAATTAAATAAATTGCCTAGGCCATCATACTAGTTTCTTTTATTGTGTATTCATTGGGAAGATCCAATAACCTTGTCATCAAAATCTAACTTTAGAGCTAAATCTATGTTTCTAACTGTTATCACACAACTTGTAGCTATCCTTAAAGGTATCCCATCTGGGATTGCAGAGGTGTTGGACAACTAAAGAGGTGACCCAAGAGATGCCACGATTCCCAATGCAAGCTGTGTGTCACGATAACCAAGACACTCTTCACTTTAGATCAAGACTAATCAAGATCAAGGGGGAGACCCTACTCAATCAATGAAGACTAGCTAACCCAAAGACTTCTAGGGAAATGTGTAAAATGAAAGGAGGAAGTCAATGGTGAGTTAGATCTAGGAAAGATTAAGTGGACCCAAGTTTTAAGGTGTGGTTGAAGAGGCTTATGAAGAGACAAATGGTTCAACCAATGAAAGACAAGGGCCACCTATGAGGTTTAATCAATAGATTTAAGAGATGAATTAGCACCATGAAAATTATCCAAGTGGGACCCACTCCTTAAAAAGTGGAAAAATGGTACAAGTTGGGTCCACAAGGTCAAAATTGGAAAAAGATGGTACTAGGGGTATGCTATGGCATGGATCTATGGATGGGCCAAGAATTAGCAATACCCAAGTGTGAGATCTAGCAAAAGCCTACCTACCCAAGGAATGTGAATTGCCTCAAGGAAGACTAGTGCCTTGGATGAAGGGGCAAATGGAGTCGGATGTCCACCAAATTATAGATCGGGATAGTTAAGATGAAAAGCAAGGTGGGTTCTCAATATCAAGAGCATGCCATGGCTAGATCTCACTAGATCTAATGCATCACTAAGTGACCCAAGTGGGGCACAATCCTCAAAATGAGGAATGGAGCCCACAAGGTAGAAATCACAAAAGTGAAGCACTAGGGGTAGGTTTTAAAGGGTGATCTATTTAATGCAAAAATAATCTCACCTACCCACATTCAGGAACTAGCCAAACTAGCTCCCTCAAGGAATGTGAATTGCCTTAAGGAAAGCTAGGTGCCTTGGGAAGTGTGTCAAATGGAGACCAATCACCACCAAACTATAGATCTGAATTACCGTGGATACTATAGAGGTGGGTTCTAAATTTTATACCCAACGCCAAGCTAGATCCAAGTAGATCTAAAAAAATGTAAAATGAGGGTTTTGATTTTAAGGGTTTTATGACCAATGGAGAAGAATGAATGGATCTAGGTACATACCTTGTAGAACATACCTCAAATGCTTGTGGCCACTTTGCAAATTGATAGCATTCCCCCTATGTGTATATTCAAGAGTGAGATCTAGTGCTCCAAGCCAAAATGTCCTCCTCCAAAGATAGCCAAATCGTCCTCCTCCTACAATACAAGATCAAGTTAGAAACAAGCCAAGTAAAAGAATTATGAAAATGATGAAGAGATGTAAGAGAAAGCATCAACTATGTCACAAAGATACAATAATGATACTCCCTGTCACAAAGATCAACCCAAGAGAAGATATGTGGGTCCCCCCAACAATAGCCTCCTTCAAATCGTCCTCCTCCTCACCAATTCAGTCTCCCTACAGAAAAACGACTAGTAGCCCACAATCCACAAATGATACATAGAGAAAATACTGTATATTCAACTTGCAAAAGAATCCATCAAGACAAGAGAAGTAGATCCACAAAGTAGTATTTTATTCCAATCTTCAAGAGCTCCAACGGTGCTTTTACAATAGGGGGGTCTCCTCCTTTTATAGGATAATAAAGACCAAAACCCTAAACCACAAAACCACTTTTTAAAACTAGTGGTTGAGATCAAAAGATATAACGATCTAATCAACGGCTAAGATGAGCCAATACAATATATCACATGGATCACTTAACTAAGTGATGACGTCATAGCATAAAGTGAGTCAATGAGGGTGACGTCATACATGGGGGTGGCTAAAAATACATGTGCCACATCAACAAGACCTAGACAAGTCACTAAATGCACATGGTGGGGCTAGGAGGCATTAATCTCCTTCACTAGCATGTCCCCATGGCACAATAATATAAAATATAAGACCATGACATGTGCAAGTAACACAAATGATCAAATCCTGTCCCCAAAATCTGAGAAAAACATGCAATAAAAGACTTCCTGTGGCCACTGTGGACCCCACTGACTGGTGCACACTGATCTGGAAGAAGGGGGGGTTCACCATGGATGACCTCAGAGTAGACCAAGTGCCAAAGCCTTGCCTCAATTTCCCAAATCGAATTCCTCAATGACCTTTTTATTCCATTTTTTAATCCTCATGAAAACCCTGAAAGTGCCAAAAACTGCCTCTAGGGTGCCTGCGCTGTCAAACTGAAGGGTGCCATCATGTCCAGTAGGGGGGTATAATGGTAAAAACAAGTGGCTGAAACACCCCCTTCCTTTGTAGCGCCCTAGGAAAAGACTTGCCTCCAATGCTCCTGCTGGACAGGCTGATCAGCATGCCCAAACTGGTCAACGGGTGGATAACTGCAACTATCATACCCAGAAGTGCCCGGAACTAAAAGATAAGTGTTCCAATGGATCCAGAAAACCCAAATCCACTAGAGATGAGTACTCATACACCTCATAACAACCTGTGGGGTCATCAATATGGTCCACCATACTCGGACAGTGTAAAATATGATGATCTGGAAATAATAATAAAACTGATCAACTGCATCAATCATCATCTGAAGCATATGTCCAACATATGGAATCATCAATAGGTGTATATAGAACCATAGATCAACATCAATAAGCACATGTGGTCCATCTCATCACGGATCCCAAGAATGACCATGGTCAAACTATGTTTGACTACGTCAAAATGCAACCAAAGACTAGATTATAACAAAAAAGACATGTTCCTTTAATCATATTCACAGCTTAACTTAAAGTATAAACCTCATTCAATGGCAGTTAATACATATATATATTTCAATATTATTTATAGTTTAATTGCACAAAATCTTTAAAGACATACTCATTTAATGGACATGGCCTAACTGCTAGCAAAGGGTGAAGGCTAAGGACAAGGCTAGGCAAAGGGGATGACTTGACCAACTCAACTAAGTGACACTTTGGACGGGGAGAGGGGGAGCTACACTCTGTGCTGGACAAGATAACAAAGGGAAGGGCAGTGCCTCACAAATGGATAAGTTGTTTAGAGAGTGCTTATTCAACTTAGGCATCATGTCTACATCAAGTTGATCTAGGTTCATTAGGATCATTCATTTACTTTTCATGGCCTTTTTGGCCTATATGACCCCTCTGGGATTTTACATGCGCTAAAAAGCACAACAAATCGCAGCTTGCATCCGGGGCATATTTACATTTATAAGGTCAACAATATTTAGATATGGCATTTGTTTAACCATTTCTTTTTGGACCTTTCTATACCCTTCATGGGGTATTTTAGCATTTCATTGCTTTAGCCTTCTTTTTGGACCTTTCTATACCCTTCATGGGGTATTTTAGCATTTCATTGCTTTAGCCTTTATTGATCGTGTGTTGAAAAACACATTCTAGAATTTTAATTTCATAGGCTTTTATAAGAGATTTCCAATATAAGTAGTACATGTGCTTTAAGTTTTAGCCAACAACAACTCATGTGACTAGAGGGAATTCCGCACAAAGCCAAACATCGGGACAACCGACCAGAATGATCTAGGCATAAAATCCAACTCACCAAAGGCAAGTTCTGTCACCAACTCAGAGCCGAGACACAAAATAAACGTGGATGCGATCCAACACAGAGGTAGAAATGGGGAAGTCCTCCATATCAAACAGTCAAGGAGGCAAGTCAAGGTGAAAGCCAAATAAGGAAGGTCATGGATGGATGGAGTCAAGTGAATGTGGTGCCTAGGCTAGCAAACAAAGATGTCGGGAAAAACCATGTCCGTGCTCACAGGAGGATGATGAACCAACGAGTATTGTCAGAAAACCTTAGAGTGCAAGTAATACATCCAATTTTATACTTATAAAATCATCCAAAATATTTCATTTCATTATTTAAATAGTAATGCCACATCATGAGCTATATACCAAGTCAATGCTATGAAGATGACTGAAACAAGAAGATAATAATCCAATGATAACATCACAAGTCTAATGGTCACATCACTGTATATCACAAATAGTCATCATAAAGAACCACTGAAACACTGTTGCAACAATACAACTGGGCACTGAACTGAAACTGTATGGAACAAAAGGTCACATCGGTCATCAAATCTAAGCTCTCAAGGCTCAGCCTTGGCACAAGGTCTACTCAATGTCTGATATATACTGCTCTGATCTGTAAGTGATCTCAAATAAATATGCTCATCATAACTGATCTCTGTAAAAGCAAAGCTCTGAAAAGTGCAAATATCTGATCAACAAGAATAGTAGCCCAACTACTATGGTGTGATAACACTAACTTCTAAGCCTCTAAAGTCATCCACAATGAAATTTAAGGTTGATCGCTAGAAATTTAAAGCTAGTAGCTAAATGCAGTAACAGGCAAGCTTACAATAGTCGACATTCCATAATAAGCAAAGGGTCTAGCTTGTTTGTGTGCAACGATTTCAAATTCTCTATATATGCAGTGCTATAGACATGGAGCTATCATAACAAAGTGGGGGAGAATGTACCACATGAATCCACTGTCAATAAAGACCCAAGATCTCATTTAGGGCAGTAATGTGGAAATTATGGGTAAAATTCCTACGAGTGGTTCATACAAATGGAAATACAATGAAAGCAAGAACATCTGAAATGGATCATACACTATGGTGAAGGTCCACCTCATTGACCAAACTAACATAGGGGTGTTGGTAGGAGCTACTCCAAATGCTGCAAGTGGCAAAGTTCAACCAAGCTTGAGTCCTACAAAACTTAATTTCTATGCATCTTTGCAAAATGCTACTGATAGGAGGCACATTCAGGGAAAAAACCCTGTGTAAGGGCCTATAGCTAAGCCTGTGTTGCCATCAAGAGCGGCTATCACAACCAATAAAAGGCCTACTTTGGGACTTGTTATCACACAACTTGTAGTTGTCCCTAATGGTATCCCATCCAGGATGGTAGAGGAGATGGACAACTAAAGAGATGACCCAAGAGATGCCACGGTTCCCAATGCAAGCCAGGAGTCACGTCAACCGAGGTACTCTTCACTTTAGATCAAGATGAATAAAGACCAAGGGGGAGACCCTATAGCCAATCAAAGATGATTGGACCAAAGAAAAGGTTCCTAGAGAAGTGTGTAAGACAAGTTACGGAAACCAATGCAAGGTTAGGTGGACCTAGAAGTTTAAGTATGGTTGAAAGAGGCTTAAGGGATGACTGTTGTTTCAACCAATGAATGATTTAGGCCACATAATGAGAACAAATGACAAGATCTAGTACCATGAAATACACAAGTGGGGCCCACTTCCTTGTGATATGGAAATGGTCCAAATGGGACCCACAAGGTGAGATTAAGGGTGCAAATGGTACCAAAGGGTATGGAAAGAGTATATCTATGGATCTAAAATGGAATTGAAGATACCCACATATGGGATTTAGCACATGACACTAATCCCAAGAAGTGTGATTTGCCTTAGGTGGACTAGTCCCTTAAGATGGATGGGTAAATGGAGTCCAAAGTATGCCAAATTATAGATCGGGGTAGCTTAGGCAATTATCAAAGTGGGTTTTGAAGATTAAAGGCATCCAATGGCTAGATCTCCATAGATCTAAGATTTAAAATGCATCACCAAATTGACCCAAGTGGGGCACAACCCTCAAAATGAGGAATGGGGCCCACAAGGTGAAAACCAATGAAGTGAAGCACTAGGGGTAGGTTATCAAGTGAGAGGATCATGAATCAAGTGGGATCTCACCTGCCCATGTGATAGAACTAGCTCAACTCACCTACCCAAGGAGGGCGACCTCACGCAAAGAAGGCTAAGTGCTTTGGGAGAAGGGTCAAATGAAATCCAAATGCCACCAAACTATAGATCCGAATTGTCGTGGATACTATAGAGGTGGGTTCTTTTTATTACACCCAAAGCCAAGCTAGATCTTGGTAGATCTAAGAAAAAGTGAAAAATGAGGGTTTTAATCAATTAGGGTTTTTATGATCTAGAATTTATGCATAAGCCAAGGAAGAAGAAGACCATACCTTTGGAGCATACCTAGTTAAGATGAGGAATACTTTTGCCAAAGATCAAATGAAGAATTTTGAAGCCCTCTTGCCAAATCGTCCTCTTCCAAGCCACACGTGTGTCCCTCTAACCTGTCAAAACCAAGGAGCAAAGCATCAATCAGTTTAACATGTTGAGGGTAGATACAAGCAAGAAATAGATAAGCAAAGAATAGTTGGTACAAAGACAAAACCACTCCCTGTTAACCAAAAACGTCCTCTTGAAGCTTGAAGGGTAGGCCTCCCCACCAATTCGCACTCCTCCAAAACGTCTTCTCAACCTGTATAAAAAGGTATGGCAAAATATGCAAGATAGCTACAAGAGATCCTCCAGTGAAATGGACAAAAGCATTTACAATCAAAGCAACCAACATCCACTCCAAGATCCAAGCATGTACTCCAAAAGATAAAGTTTTATTCCAAGAGCCAAGAGCCAAATTCTCTAGATGATTTTACAATGAGGGGGTCTCCTCCTTATATAGGATAATAAAGACCGAAACCCTAGATCTCAAACCCACTTTATGAAATGAGTGGTTGAGATTAAAAGATCTCACAACAAAATCAATGGCTAAGATGAGCCAACATAACATATCACATGGATCACTAAAAATAGAGGTGACGTCATAGCTAAAAGATACGAAGTGAGGGTGACGTCATCCTCTAGAGGGGGCTAAAGTACGTGAGCCCACCTCATATGAATAGGACATGACACATGGAACTCATGGTGGGGCTAAAAGGCATCAATCCTTGCTAGCTCATCCCCATGGCACAATGATATAAAATAATATGTCCAAAATAATACAAATGATCAAATCTGTCCTCAAAATCTATGAGAGACATGTAGTAAAAGGCCTCTTGTGGCCTCTGTGGACCCCACTAACTGATGAAAACTGGTTGGAAGATGGGGGGTTCACCCTGAAAGACCTCTGTGAAGACCAAGTGCCAAAACCTTGCCTCAATTGCCCAAATCGAATTCCTCAGTGACCCTTTTATTCCATTTTTAACCTGCCTCGATAACTGTGAAAGTGCTGAAACTGCCCCTTAGGGCACCTGCGCTGTCAAACTGAGCCTACCAGGCTCTCCAGAAGGGGGATAGAATGGTAATATCAAGTGGCTGGACCATCCCCTCCTCATACAGCGCTCTAGGTGAACTGGTCTCTGATGGCCCCTGCTGGTCAAGCTGGGAAATCAGCCCCAAATCTAGTCAACAAGTGGAAAACTGCATCTATCACTATCAGAAGTGCCCAGAGTTGAATGATAAGTGTCTCATTGGATCCAAATGACCCAAATCTACTAAAGATGTGTACTCAAACACCATGGGTTGCCCTGATGGGCCAACTGTAGGGTCCACCATATATGGACAGTGCATAATCTGATGATCTGAAGTAATAATAAAAACTGTTGAACTGCATCAATCACCATTTGAATCATATGTCCATCATATAGTATCATCATCAAGAGTATGTGGGCCCATTAATCATCATCAATAAGCATACAAGGACCACATCATCACGGATCCCAAGAAAAGACCATAGTCAAACTAGGTTTGACTAGTTTGACTAGGTCAATGTACAACCAAGGATAAATCATATCAATAGACTAAGACATGTTCCTCTAATCATACTCACAGCTTAACTTAAAGTATAACATCCATTTAGTGGCATTAATAATGTTAGCATATTCCATTGTTGTTTATAATTACTTGCACAATAGCTTAAATGACAAACTCACCCATTGGACATGGTCCAACTGTTGGCTAAGGATGAAAGCTAGGAACAAGGCTGGGCAAAGGGGGTGACTTGTCTAAACTCAACTAAAAAAACACTTTGGACTGGGAGAAGAGGGGAAGTTACACTTTGTGCCGGACAAATAACACGGGGAAGGGTTGTGCCTCACAAATGGGTAAGTTGTTTAGAGAGTGCTTATTCAACTTAGGCATCATGTCTAATTTCATAAAAGATGATCCAGTTTCATTAGGATCCATTGATTTCATTTCATGGCCTTTTTGGCCTACATAACCCTTCGGATCTTAGGTGTGCTGATAAGCACAACTAATTGCAGCTTGCATCCAGGGCATGTTTGTATATATATAAGGTCAGCAATCGTTTAGATATAAAGTTTAAGAACCATTTCTTTTTTGAAACTTTCTTATACTCTTCGAGGAGTATTTTTAGCAGTTCATCGCTCTTGCCCTTTACTCACGTGTGTTCAAAAACACATTCTAGAGTTTATAGTTTCAATGGGCGAATTTACATAAGTTTCCATAAGTAGTACATGAGCTTTCAGTTTTAGCCAACAACATCTCAAGTGACTAGGGGGAGTTTGTGCTAGTGCCGAACATCGCGACAACCGACCAGAATGATTTAGGCCTACAATCCAACTTACCAAAGGAAAGTTTTGTCACCAACTCAGAGCCGAGACACAAAACAAACATGGATGCGATCCAAACACAGAGGTAGTAAAAAGGGAAGTCCTCAATATTAGAAAGTCAAGCAAGACAAGTGAAGGGTTAAAGCCAAATAAGGAAAGTCATGGATGGATGGAGTCAAGTGAAAGTGGAGCCTAAGCTAGCAGACAAATGGTGTCAAGAAAGACCATATCTATGCAAGGTAGTAAACCAGTGAGTCTTGTCAAACAACCTAAATGTGCAAGTAAAATGTCCATTTTATAATTCATCATCGAGATAGTCCATTATAAATTTACAAAATTTGCCACATCATGAATCATATACCAAGCTAACGCTGTGAACATGATTAAAGGAACAAGATAATAATCCACAGTCGATGATCAGAAATCCATAGGTCATACAACATCATCATAAGAATAATCATCATATATCATCTGAAACACTGTTGCAATACATTTCTAGGCACTGAACTAAAACTGTATGGAATAAAGGGTTACGTCGGTCATCAAATCTGAACTCTCAAGGCTCAGCCTTGACACAAGGTCTAACATAAGTCTAATAAAATACACTACTCTGATCAAGAGTGATCTAAAAATATGAACTCATCATAGCCAAGCTCTGGATAGTCCAAGCTCTGGAATGTGCAGATATCTGCTAAGCAAGCATAGTAGCCCTGCTACTATGGTATGATAACAGGACCTCTAGAAGCAACATTCAATAACCAGGGAAGAGAAGTAGTTGATGAGTATAAAGCTCGTTGCATCTATGCAAATCGACTAGCATTTAATTTGGTGCGCTTTTCTTATTGGTAACAAATGGTTAGGCTGGTTGTGCCAAAAGGGTAAAAGAGCCATGGTCAGAAAAGGTCCACACAACTTTGTTAACATCAAAACGATAATTCGTGGATAGACAATTACAATCAATCACAGATACATGGGTGGATAGACAATTACAATCAATCACAGATACATGGGTAGATAGACAATTACAATCAATACCAGTTAAACGTCATTTTATACTTTGGTCTAGCTACTAATATAATTGAAGGAGCCTACCTCATCCATTTGTAATTGCAGCAACAATTATTTATGGTCTGGATCATTATTTTGATCATTCATGACCTGGTCAACCCAGTTTGACCAAGTCAACCATAGGGTTCGGGATGAGTTCGGGCAGACAGTGTTCGAGATGAATTATTCATGGTCCCTATGTGCCTATTAGATGGTTCCATGCCTCAAATAACACTTTTAGATGATGGTTTGATGGATTTTTATTATTATTATTATTATTATTATTATTATTTACAGACCATTATTATTATTATTCCGAGCATGGATAAGCTTACATAGGTATCACTTGATGGTCACATGGTGTATGTTTACTCATTGTTAGTTTTTCTACTTGTTTAGCATAATAACATTAAACAATCTATCACTGAAAGAAATACAAGCACAACAAACACAATGAACACAATATTTCTCTTAGGGAAACCAAAAGGGAGAAAACCCCGGCAAAACTTCCTCAATATAGAATTCACAAAGTACAAAGATAAACCCCAAGATAAAATCAGCTTCCCTTCTACTTGTGCGAACTTGTGTGAGTGAGATGAGTGAGTACAAATGAGAGACTCATCCTCTATTTATATTCTTCTGTTGGGGTGACTTTTCCCCAACTGGGTCGACTTCTCCTAACTGATTGGGCCCACTTGTCAAATACAAAATATAATAATCTTTTATGGGTTCTTCTCGGCAGACACAAGACCTAGGGTTTACATTGACTCTTTCTATGACTCTTACATTATTAAATACATCAATAACATCTCTCGAAGGAGGAATACAATAATACAATAGACAAGTACAAATAGAATATCTTCCGCAGTTACATTTCTTTAACACTCCCTCTTAACTAGGAAGGTATTTTGCAGGTAACAACAACACTTGCATGCCCGCAGGGGTGTAGCTCAACCGACGATTCGCTTGATATGAAGGAAATGTTGTAAATGGAGGTCACGAGTTCAAAATCACCCCAGCTTACCCATGCCCCATGTTTGCGGGTTGTGTGGGTGCACCTAGGGGTATAGTGGTAGCGGATGGGATTGGATCCCTGGATCCCTTGTCACATGAGTACCAGCCCCTTCCCAGTTGTTAATTCCCCTAGTTACAAAAAAAAAAAAAAACAACAACAACACTTGCACAACTGACTTGTGAATCTCTATATGTCGTAGAAAGTTTTGGATTATCATATGTTTGGGGTATCATCTGCTGGAACATCCTCATCAGCATCAGCATCATCGTCTGCTGGAATATCACCATCTCCTCAAGTCTCTGAGGTTATACCATATCATGATCTTCTGGAATAGTTTCTTCTTCAACATTTCGTTTTTGTACATTGTTCGTTTTTGTAAATCTAGGAGCTTCATGCTCCTCTTCATCCTCATGAGTCTTCTTGGATTTGTTGAAGGTTGTGTCTTCATCAAATGTAACATCCCAGCTAATTTCAATCTGGCGGAATCCTGGGATGTAGATACGATAAGGCTTTTGATTGCTCACTATAACCCATAAATATTCCCTTCTTTCCTAAAGGTTCCAACTTCGATCTCTTCTCTTTTGGAATGTGGATAAATACTGGACATCCAAATATCTTTAGATGGATAACTTCAGGCTTCTTACTAGTAAACATCTCCTCTGGGGTCTTGTTGCCAAGAGCACTGTAAGAGATTATGTTCTGTACATATACTGCAGTTCTAGCTACTTCTGCCCACAGATGCATGGGTAAGTCTTGATCATTGATCATGGCCTTCACTACTTCCATGATGATTCTGTTCTTCCTTTTAGCTACACCATTTTGTTGTGGAATATAGGGAATAGTAAGCTCCCTCTTAATCCCTGCTTGCTTACAGAAATCCTTGAAATCACCTGAAGTGTATTCCCCTCCATTATATGTCCTTAGAATCTTTATCTTCTTTTCTGAGAGGTTTTCTACAAGAGCCTTAAACTCCCTAAACTTTTCAAAGACTTCATTCTTATTCTTTAGAAAATAAATCCATGTTTTGCGGGAGTAATCACCAATAAAAAGAATCATAATACACATACCCGCTTAATGAAGTGGTGGACATAGGTCCACAAATGTCTGAGTGAATAATATCCAGAATACCTTTAGCTTTGTTGTCGCGGCTTGGAAATGGATTCTTCGTACTCTTTCCTTCAGCACATCCTTTGCATACTCCTTCATGATCAACCTGGATTTATGGTAGTCCAGTCACCACCTTACTTACTATTGGTAAGGCTTTCTAGTGTATATGAGCCAGTCTTATATGCCATAGTTCACAGGGGTTCATGGTACTGGTCATCAGTGTTGTATCTGCATGACCCTTCAGCTTGTAAAGTCCTCCTTCTACTCCAATGGCTACTGCATCATCAATAGTCTTCCCTTTTGGCCACATAAGGACCTCACCATCTATAAATGCAATTCGAAGACCTTTCTTATCTAATGTTGAAATAGATAGAAGGTTCTTCTTTAAACCTGGTACATAAAGTATATCCTTCATGTTCATGGACTTTCCAGAGTCCAATGTTTAAGAGGCTTCTCCCATTCCTTTGATGGGATATTGATAGTCATCTCCAAGCTTTACCTTGTGTGAAGATTCCTTCTGTATGAGATGTGAGAGGGATTCTTTGTATCCCGTCATATGTTTTTGAAGCTCCACTATCTACTAGCCAAGTATCACTTCCATGAGATACTGAACCAGTGAGGGCTGATATTAGTACATACTCTTCACTGGAGTCTTCATCTTCTTTGGTTTTGACTTCTTCATCATACTCACTGTCTTCCGCTGCATGACCATGAAATCTCTTCTTCTGCTTCTTATGTTGTCCAAATTTGAGTGGACAATATCTCGCAATGTGTCTTGTCTTGTGACAAGAGTAACATTCAACTGAAGATAGGTCTCTCTTGAACTTCCTTTTCTTTTGAGGTCTTTGGGATCTTCTTGGAGAGTCTTCACGGGAACGTACTTCGTTCTTCCTTTTCCTTCCACCTTTGGCATGAGTTGCCAAAGCTTGATCTTCATTGTCATTTAGTTTCTCCTCTCTCACCGCTATTCTCTCTTCCTCTTGCACACACTCTTCCCATAGCTGTCTGAACTGGATCAATTTCTTTCTAGCACAAATGCCACGAACAAATTGTTCCCAGTCTCTGGGCGACCATTCAAAGTGATCATCACAACTTCAGAATCTTCTACAGTGTCTCCAATAGCTTCTAATTGGTCTTCGATCTGGGACACTCTGGAGAAGTATGAGTGCATGGACTCAAACTTCAAGATCTTCACTCCCTTGAGTTGATTTCTCAAGGTCATCTTCCTATTATTGTTCTTTCCTTCCAACAAGTTGGTCAAGGCATCGAACATTTATTTTGGAGTCTTATTTGAAGACACGTGAGGGATCAAGTGATCTTTGATAGAAACAGCTATGATCCTCTTTGCCTAGACCATGTTCTTCTTATGCCTTGCTTTGGCTTCATCTCCCTCTGGTTCTGTAAGTCCTTCCTTTATAAAGTCTTATAGGTCAAGAATGAGCATGACTCTATATTTCCATGCCCTGAAGTTCTTTGCTCCCTCAAGCTTCTCATCAAGCTTGGTATTGTTTGTCATCTTGAAAATATGAGAACCTCAAAAGGAAATAGAATAGATTTGAGAATTACCAGAAAAGTTGTCCTTATGAAAACTGCTTCTACCTTGACATAGCGTTTCTCAGAGAAACCCTAATTTTCCAACTTCGGGATTTTGGAAAACTGATTGGATGAGCAAATTCACCTACTCAAGGCGAGTTGAGCAAAGTACTTCTTCTCCCAATTCTGTGAGGAGATGATCCAAAAACTTGATGCCCTAGTTCTCCCGGGCTGTAGCGGGGGACCCAAAAATGAAAATTCTCAGAATTGAAATTTGCATTGACAAAAAGATGCGCCCTAGTGAGGCGAGTTAGATGCACCCTCTTTTTCAGCTGATCTGTGGAGAGAGCTCCCGGAACAAGAATCCCTAGTTTCTGAAGTTGCGGAGGCTGCACAATGTTTTCTTTCAGGCCTGCTCTGATACCATGTTAGTTTTTCTACTTGTTTAGCATAATAATATTAAACAATATATCAGTGAAAGAAATACAAGCACAACAAACACAATATTTCTCTCGGGAAAACCATAAGGGAGAAAACCCCGACAAAACTTCCTCTATATATAATTCACAAAGTACAACGATAAACCCCAAGACAAAATCAGCTTCTCTTCTACTTGTGCAAACTTCTCTCTCCTATGCGAACTTGTGTGAGTGAGATGAGTGAGTACAAATGAGAGACTCATCCTCTATTTATATTCTTCCGTTGGTGTGACTTTTCCCCAACTGGGACAACTTCTCCTAACTGACTGGGCCCACTTGTCAAATACAAAATATAATAATCTTTTATGGGTTCTTCTACGTCGACACAAGACCTAGGGTTTACATTGACTCTTTCAATGACTTACATTATTAAATACATCAATGACATCTCCCAAAGGAGGAATACAATAATACAATAGACAAGTACAAATATAATATCTTCCGCAGTTACATTTCTTTAACACTCATTCCTAGTGGATTTGAGCATTATGCCCATTAGTGCACTCAGTTATCAGTTTCGGGCAGTTACAGATGATGATATTGTCAGATTACAACTTTTCTCCAGTTTACCATGCAGAAATGGCTTGTCGAGCACTATTATTGATTATCTTGGTTCCCCTAGGGCGGTCTTGGGGGATATGGGGTCCAGCCAGTCGTTATTACCATATTACCCCATCCCCAAACATTATGGTGCAGTCAGTTTGGTTCCTTGGGCATGTGGCAGAGAGTTAAAAGCATTTTTGTCCTTTTAGAGGTGGTTTTCCGACAGTGAAATGGCTAATAAAGAAATCCATTTGGCTCAGTGGGGTGAGGAAATGGCATGAGATTGGTCTGGGACTTTATGACGATATTTTCCACACCTTCCAGCAATGTCTCTGGCATCAATGGGGTCCACACATCATCTCATACATCAGTTCGGGGGTTTATTATTGTATTCTTGGGCACACATCCTAATGTCTTTTGACACTTTATCACATGATGTATTTTTTTTTATGTAGTTGGGGCATTAGTCTAGTGAAGATACGATCTCCTAGACCCCCCACCATGTTATGACATTTTGTTGTGTCCCTAGTCATGTTATGAGGCTCACGTCCCCCCCCAGGGCATTATTGAGGGAGGACGTCCCCCTTGTTATGAAATTATCAGTGATCCATGTATTATATTTCCGACTAATCTTAGCCATTGATTATTATTGTTATATCTTTTGAACTCAACCACTCATTTTAAAAAGTGGTTAGGGTTTTGGTCTCTCTCATTCCTTTTTAAAGAAGAGACCCCCCTCATTGTAAAGGGACTTTTGGCTCTTAGCTATTGGAATAAAAAATATTCTTGTGAGAAATTCTTGTGATCCTGGTTTGGATGTTGGCTATGGTGATTGAAACTACTTTTCCATTGCACTGAAAGATCTTGGTGGATATCTTGCATATTTTGGATACATAATTTGATTTGCAGGTGAAGAAGACGATTTAGAACAAGGGCGCACTGGCTGGGGAGGCCCACCTCTTCTCTCTCTTAGATCTGGTTTATTCGGGGAGTGATTTTGTCTTTGTACCAATTATTCTCTGCATTTTACTTCTTGTTTGCATCTACCTTCATTGTTGGTTGCTAATTGAGTTTTTCTCCTTGGTTTTGTAGGAAGAGAGGGATGCACTTGTGGACTTGGGAAAATCGTTGGAGCAAGAGAAGACACCAAACTTTCATTTGATCTTTGCGGGATTAATCCTCATCATTCTGGTATTCATTCTCATCATCCCAATATGCTCACAAGGTACATATTTTATTCCTTTAACTTACCCAACTATCATTCTCATTAAAACCATAACTGCTAAAACTTATAAAAATTCTCTGGGTTTGATTATTTGGTTTACTAGCAAACCATTTCTAGGTTTTTATCCTTAGGCCTAGCCCTAAGTGGGTCCTCAAGGGCGTCTTCCTCTGTGGACTCTATCAACCCCATTCCCTAGGCACTGATCTCTCCATGCTTGCGCCCTCCTTGGTTTGTTGGTCTTCTGAGTGGTTAATACCCCCTTTTCCGAACTTGTGACCTTTGATATTGTTAGATCTATCATCAAGTAGTGCTAGGAAGCCCTAATTCTCTCATATCTACTACTTGGGACCATTTTCCTAATTTAAGTACACATTTCCCAAGGTAGTTGATTTTGACCATTTACCCTAGCACTTACATCCTAGATTTATTCTTAATCCTTAAGACATTGTGTCTAACAAATCTAATTCGATATCTCGTATTCCCTAAGCCTCCACAGTGACTTCATTCCTTAAATCTAGGGTATCATACCCCTAACCTTGCGCACCCTATTTGAATAACTTAATCTGGTGATTGGGTTAGATCTCTCCTGTCAGGAGTAGATCAGGGTCTCCCCCTTTTCTATATGGGGCTTTGAATAGCAAGAAGCAAAGAGTGCCTCGGTTGGCGTGACAACCAATCCATCTTGGGAATCGAGGCCCTCTTGGGTCACCTCTTTAGTTGCCCAACTCCTCTACCATCCTGGATAGGAGCATTGTTAGGGGCAACTACAAGTTGTGTGATAACAGGTACCCTAGTGCCCCCAGCTATCTCCTAGGATTTTCAGTCGGCGACCAAGCAAGTTGATGCCATGGCTAAGTCCCTAGCATGTGGCTAGGGCCCCTATTTGTCTCTAGGGTATTTTGGTCTGGGACTAGACAGTTTCTTGGTCACGAGGAACAAGCAAGTCTTGCAGATTGAGAAAAAGATCTATTGGTCTGGAACCAGGCAGATTCTTGGTCACGAGGACCAAGTAGTTCCTGTAGGTACATACCTGATCAATTAACCAGGTGCATCTTGGTAAGTTGACCAAGATAATGATGTGTGATGCCCTCCTCTCCTAAGTCCTTGAGATGGTTGAGCTAGATGGTCTTCTCAAGGGACTGACCACCCATTGATAGAGTCACTAGCATTTTACCTCAGGAGCAGTCAGGAGGAACACAGAATCACATCATCCAGTGTAGATCACATCATCCAATGTTGTCTCTAAAGGTATCCTATCCAGGACGGTAGAGGTATAGACAACTAAAGAGCTGACCCAAGAGATGCCACGGTTCCCAACGCAAGATGCGTGTCACGTTAACCGAGGCACTCTTCACTTTAAATCAAGCCTGAGCAACACCAAGGGGGAGACCCTAGCTTAGCCAATGAAACCTAGCGAACTCAATCTAGACCTCGTAGGGAAATGTGATGATGAAAAGGTAGAAGATCAAGATGAGGTTAGATCTAGATCTAGAATGGATAAGTGGACCCAATGAGTTAGGGCTTGGTTGAAGAGGCTTAAGGCAAGATGAATATTCAACCAAGGAGAGATGAAGGCCACTTATGGGGTTAAACTGATAGATCTAGATAGATCTAGTGCCAAAATAATAGATCCAAGTGGGGTCCACCATTAAAATATGGAAATTGGTCCAAATGGGGCCCACGAGGTGAAAATCAAAGAAGGAAGGCACTAGGGAGTTTGCAAATGAGTGGATCTAATGGATCAATGAAGAAAAGGCAATACCCATGTGTGGAATCTAGCAAAAGACCACTTACCCAAGGAGTGCGACTTGCCTCAAGGAGGACTAGTGCCTTAGATGGAGGGGCAAATGGAGTCGAGTGTCCACCAAATTATAGAGCAGGAATGTTGTGACTAATGTAGAGGTGGGTTTTAATTATTAAGCCCAAAAACTTGCTAAATCTCCATAGATCTGGAAAAAAAAATTAGGGTTTTGAAGTTTCAGGTTTTGAGATCTAGAAATAATGGATAAGCCAAGGAGAAAAATACTAACCTTTCAAGCGTACCTGGATAATGAGATGAATATCGATTATGATAAGGATTACTTTTCCAAAGATCAAATGGAATATTTTGAAGCCCTCTTGCTAAAACGATTTGTCCAAGCCCACACGTGTACCCCTCTGTACTTGTAAAACCAAGGAGACAAAGCTCAATCAGTCAAGCAAAACGAGGGTAGATACAAGCTAGAAGTAAAAGATGGAGAATGATTGGTACAAAGACAAAATCACTCCCTGTTTGATCCAAGTTTTGACAGAAGTTTGCAGGGAAAGCCTCCCCACCAATGCACATTCCTCCCAAGACGTCTTCTTCACCTGCAAATCAAATTAGTAGCAAAATATGCAAGATAGCTACAAGATATCCTCCAATGCACTGGAAAAAGTATTTACAGTCATCATAACCAAACATCCACTTCAAGATCCAATCATTGCTCCAAAAGATAGAATTGTATTCCAATAGACAAGAGCCAAAAATCTCTAGATGCCTTTACAATAGGGGGGTCTCTTCCTTAAATAGCATGAGGGAGACCAAAACCCTAAACCACTTTTGAAATGAAGTGGTTGAGATCAAAAGATACAACAATATAATGAATGGCCAAGATGAGCCGATACATAATATGACATGGATCACTCACTAAAGGATGACGTCATGACTAAAGACACCCTACGGGGGGTGACGCACTACACAAGAGAGACTAATACATGTGTGTGCCACATAGGATGACTAGGACAAGTGACTAGGGGCACATGGTGGGGCTAGGAGGTATTATTCCCCTTCACTAGCATCACCCCATGGCACAATAATATAACATGAGACTCAATGACATGTCCAAGTACACAAATGATCAAATCCTGTCCCCCCAATCTGAGAGAAAAATACATCAAAAGACATCCTGCTAACTGTATGGACCCCATTGACTGCTGTAAACTGATCTGGAAGGAGTGGGATACACCATAGATGACCTCAAAGCAGACCTCATGCCAAAACCTTGCCTCAATTTCCAAAATCGAATTCCTTTACGACCTTTTTATTCCATTTTTTATCCTTTTGAAAAACCATGAAATTGCCCATAACTAACTGCTTGGTGCATGCACTGTCAAACTGACTGTGCCATCATGTCCGGAAGGGGGGTAAAATGGTAAAAACAAGTGGTTGCACCACCCCCTTCCCCTGTAGCACCCTAGGAAACGACTAGCCTCCAAGGCTCTGGCCAAATTGGTCAACAGGTGGAAAACGGTTCATATCCTACCTAGGAATGCCTGAAACTGAAAGACAAGTGTCTCAATGGATCCGGAAGACTCATATCCACTACAGATGAATACTCATACACCTCATGATACCCTGAAGGATCATCTATAGGGTCCACCATACCCTAGACAAGTAAAGATATGATGATCTGGAAATAATAATAATCATGAAAAGCTGCATCAATCATCATCTGAAGCCTATGCCCATCATATGGAATCATCAAGAGGTATATAGAAGACCATAGATCAACATCATACATAAAGTGGTCCATCTAATCACGGATCCCAAGGTTGACCTTGGTCGAACTAAGTTTGACCGATCAAACTGATCAAAATATAACAATGTCTAAGAAGCCATGCTGCTGCAAGTGCAAATGGTTAAGACATGCTCTCTAAATCATTTTCATAGCAAAACTCTAGAGTATTAAGCATCATTTCACTGGCAGTTAATAAGTAATAATAGGTTAGTTAAATAATTTACTTTCAAGAAGAATCTCAAGAATATACTTGTTTGCAAACATGATCAAATTGCTAGCAAAGGGTGAAGGCTAAGTATGCAAGGTTGGGCTGAATGGGATGACTTGATTGACTTCACACTGTGATACTTTGGATGAGGGACATGGTGTTACAAACTTAAGCATGTGTTGGACAAGGAATTCACAAGGAATGGCGGTGCCTCACAAATGGATGAGTTGTTCAGAGAAGTGTTTATTAAACCTTGGCAAAAATTGTCTATTACTAGAACCGCCATGAACTAGGTGTCAGGCTAACCGTAACTTGAGGTTCTAGGGGGCACATAGAATTAGTTGTCCCTTGCTCCATCTCATATAATAACCCGCAGGTTCAATGAGGAAAGTTTCACATAAGGTCAGCAGTATTTAGATTTGGCATACATTTAACCACTGCATTTATAGGACCTTTCATTTCATTGAATTTCATGGCCAGCAATCATTAGATTTAGCATACATTTATCCATTGCTTTTTAGGCCTAATATGACCCCTCTGGGATTTCACATGTGCTTATAAGCACAACTAATCGCAGCTTTCATCCGAGGTGCATTTACATTACATCGCATTTGAATTTCATTTCAATTTCATAGCCCTTTTCATTGGGTTGTACAAGATATAACAATAATTTCCATATGTATTACAATTTTGCTTCAGGTTCTAGCCAACACAACACAAGCAACTAGGGGGACTTCCACAAATATAAACCTCACATCAGGGCAACCGACTAGAATGATAAAGGCATAAAATCCAACTTACAAAGGGCAAGTTTTGTTGCCAACTCAGAGCCGAGACAAAAAATAAACATTGATGCAAGTCCAACATAGAGGCAGAAGCGGAGAGATCCTCCATATCACAAGTCAAGGTGTAAGTCAGGGTGAAGATCAATAAATGGGGAAAGGACAAATCAATCGATGGAGACAACTGAAAATGGTGCCTAAGCTAGCAGGTCAGGTAGACACTAAATGATCATGTTTACATTCATATGAAGGTAAAGATCAACAAGTATAAAACAAGAGTTTCCAAATGTTAGTAATACAATCAATACATATAATCCACAACAACCAATTTCATTTCAATTTTAATACACTGCCAGATCATAATTACTTTATACCAAGTCAACGCTATCAAAATGACCTAAACAACAAGGTAATAATATCAATGCACATCATATATATTATGGGTCATCAATCAATATCTGTAAATCTGAACCAACTATAACCACCGAGAATACTGTATCTGAAATATTGAAAACTACACTGCAACTGTATGGAATAAAAGGTCATATCGATCATCAAATCTGAGGTCTCCAGGCTCATCCTTGGCATAAGGTCTACTAAATGTCTGATACAAAGATGCTCTGATGTGTGGGTGATCATAAATAATGGTGCTCATCATAGCTGATCTCACTGAATAATTGTAAAGGCAAAGCTCTGGAAAGTGCAGATATCTACTCTGCCCACATGGTAGCCCAACTACTATGTGTGTGATAACATCTGGCTCCAGCTGGGACAAGTGCTCTAAGGGAGAAAGTGCTTGAGAACCTCAGAATCTCTGGTCCCTAACACTAACTGCAACAGTCTTCAATCCAGCACTCAACTTCTTTTGCTTTCATCTTTATTTGTACCTATTTCTGCATTCATGGAAAGCAAAATACCACGTGACGCATGTATGGAATAAAAATAAACCAAAATGAACTGCATAAATAAAATTCTTCTCTAAAGCAAAAATATAAAATGCATACAAGATAAAAGTACTAACTCATCAAGTTTTTTAACATATTCATTTTTTATTAATGTGAATGCAGGAGATGAGAAAGGCTTAGGGAGGAGCATGACTCAACTCACTCAAATAACTCACCAACAGGAAAAAGAACTCAGAAGAAAGCTCAAAAGGCTCAACAAAGAAGAAAAGCAAAGGGACTCGCAATACTCAGCACTCAAAAAAAAGCAAAAGGCACACAAATCCTAATGCTCAAGGGAGCTTATTCGAAGACCTACCTACCCTACTCTAACTAGTCTGCACAAATGCTATGTAAAATCATAAATCCAGTGCAGCCATTCATCAAACAGGTTAATGATTCTTCTTTGATTTTCGTTAATAGAACAAGTCAGGATTGGGTTAAAAGATTAAAGAATTTGATAGCACAATCTTCCTGGTTTGTTCAAAAATTGAAAAAGGGCTTGAATGGTGCAACAAGAAATCATGCCAAGGAGAAAAATGACTGATGCAAACATCCTCCATCAAAGAATTGATTGGATCGTAGAAGTTATGCGAATGATTGCTTAAAATGGATGGAGAGAAAACATATGGCATGTGATTCAAATTCTTTTTACACAAACTACTTTCCTCACTCACTTCTCTCACATATTCAATTTGGTTCTCCCTGGGATTGACAATGAAATAAAAACCAAATGGGGACAAATTAAAGCTTAGACAACGAAAAATCAAAACCAAGCCCACTTGATGCTCAACAATAGAGAAAAGATGAAACTGATCTTTAAACACCTTTTCTAGCCACCAAGAATGATTGATAAATTGACAACAAGCATTATAGTTCCAAAGTGACTGAAAAGGAAAATGAAGTACTTTTTCTCTAATTACAGGGAAATGCTCATACTCCCTATTGAAAAATTTAAAAACAAAAGATTGACTAGACCACAAACCAAAAGAAGATTGAAAAAGCTGGGATGGGAAGGAGGATTGAAAATATGTACATTCTCCTAGATGGATAAAAATATTTGACCTTGGAATTTGACAAAAGGAAAGGCCTTTCAAAGTAGCACACTTTGTTCTAGGAATGACTTCAAGTTTTTGATTAAATCTAATACTTACTATCTAAGGACAAGATTCACCATAACTATATAACTTCAAGAATTGGCTAAAGTTATCTTGACTAAAGATGGAAGAAGGGAAACTTAAGGATTTACCATAAGAAGTTGAGCAATGACTAGAGCATCTAATGCGATTTAATAATTCATCCTCATCTTGAGATTGTTCTTCCATTGATTTATCATTAAATTCATATAAGGACAAATGATCATTTTTATTGGATTGATCAGGGATAAAATTAACAAGTTTGTTTACAACATCCTGATTATTTGCACAATGATCACGTGAAATTACTTCAAAAGAGTTTTGGATTATGCCCCCATTTTTTTCTCCTTCAATAAGGTGATATGAAATTGAATGATCGTTAATGACAAAATGATTAAGGGGTTCCTCTTCAAGAGGATCCTCAATAGATTCACTGATCAAAAGCTCAACCGTGGAAAAATCTCCAGGATCAAGACTAGGGCTTCTTAAGAATTGATTTGAAACTTCATCATTCATGCAATGATTAGGGATTTGCTCATTAAAAGGGATTTCGATAGACTTACAAGTAGAAGACTCATCCTCAAAAGAAGTTGGGCAGGAGGGTCATCTCCGGATGATGACAAATCAATTGATATTTGATTATTAATTGCTTCGACAATAGGATCGGAAAGGGGGAGGCTTGGATCATGGATTTGATCATCGTATTCGTTTCCCCATCTTTCTAAGAATTTATTTTCAAACATGTCATATCCGGAAATGCTATTGGTCGTCAAATTCAAGAACCAGAGCTCAGATCTTTCTTGGAAAGATTAGGCCAACAGTTTCATACACACATCCTCATAGGTTATGGATAATTCTTTAAAAACTTCCCTAAAAAGTTTAAGGTGCCTTTTAGCAGATACCTCGTGACTTCCGTCGAATTTAGACAACCTTTCACGGGCTTGATAAGGGATTTGATGAGGATACCCAACAAGTTTTGAGAAGTCAAAAACTTTCAATCGACCAAAAGTCCTTGGCCGCTCAGAAGCAACCATGGATAACAATTACTAAAAAAATCAGGAGCTTAAATGCACCCCATGGTTTCTAGATATGATAGGATCGATCGCTAGTGGAGTCGCTTTTGTGGAGTCGCCAGGTAAACTATTGATCTTGTTTACCAAAAGATATGTCGTTAAAATAGCAGGGAGAGATGAGTGAAAATGGATGGTTATGAAAGATTTAGGAAAACAAATGATAACCATCTAGTTTACAAGACCAGATGCGATAAGATATAAGTTACGCATGGATACTCGCAAACACCTGAGGTAAGCCTCTACCTCCCCGGAAGCGGTGCCAAAAATGTGATCACACAACTCATAGTTGTCTCTAAAGGTATCCTATCCAGGACGGTAGAGGTATAGACAACTAAAGAGGTGACCCAAGAGATGCCATGGTTCCCAATGCAAGATGTGTGTCACGTTAACCGACGCACTCTTCACTTTAGATCAAGCCTGAGCAAGACCAAGGGGGAGACCCTAGCTTAGCCAATGAAACCTAGCGAACTCAATCTAGACCTCATAGGGAAATGTGATGATGAAATGGTAGAAGATCAAGATGAGGTTAGATCTAGATCTAGGATGGATAAGTGGAACCAATGAGTTAGGGCTTGGTTGAAGAGGCTTAAGGCAAGATGAATATTCAACCAAGGAGAGATGAAGGCCACTTATGGGGTTAAACTGATAGATCTAGATAGATCTAGTGCCAAAATAATAGATCCAAGTGGGGTCCACCCTTAAAATATGGAAATTTGTCCAAATGGGGCCCACAAGGTGAAAATCAAAGAAGGAAGGAACTAGGGGGTTTGCAAATGAGTGGGTCGAATGGATCAATGAAGAAAAGGAAATACCCACGTGTGGGATCTATCAAAAGACCACTTACCCAAGGAGTACGACTTGCCTCAAGGAGGACTAGTGCCTTAGGTGGAGGGGAAATGGAGTCGGATGTCCACCAAATTATAGATCAGGAATGTTGTGACTAATGTAGCGGTGGGTTTTAATTTGTAAGCCCAAAAAGTTGCTAGATCTCCATAGATCTGAAAAATTAAAAAAATGAGGGTTTTGAAGTTTAGGGTTTTGAGATCTAGAAATAATGGATAAGACAAGGAGAAAATACTAACCTTTCAAGCGTACTTGGATAGCGAGATGAATGTTGATTATGATGAAGATTACTTTCCCAAAGATCAAATGGAAGATTTTGAAGCCCTCTTGCTAAAACGATTTGTCCAAGCCCACACATGTGCCCCTCTGTACTTGTAAAACCAAGGAGACAAAGCTCAATCAATCAAACAAAACGAGGGTAGATACAAGCTAGAAGTAAAAGATGGAGAATGATTGGTACAAAGACAAAATCACTCCCTGTTTGATCCACGTTTTGACAGAAGTTTGCAGGGAAAGCCTCCCCACCAATGCGCATTCCTCCCAAGACGTCTTCTTCACCTGCAAATCAAATTAGTGGAAAAATATGCAAGATAGCTACAAGATATCCTCCAGTGCAATGGAAAAAGTATTTAGAATCATCATAACCAAACATCCACTTCAAGATTGAAGCATTGCTTCAAAAGATAGAATTTTATTCCAATAGCCAAGAGCCAAAATTCTCTAGATGACTTTACAATAGGGGGGTCTCTTCCTTAAATAGGATGAGGGAGACCAAAACCCTAAACCACTTTTGAAATGAGTGTTTGAGATCAAAAGATACAACAATATAATCAATGGCTAAGATGAGCCGATACATAATATGACATGGATCACTCACTAAAGGATGACGTCATGACTAAAGACACCCTAGGGTGGATGACGCACTACACAAGGGAGACTAATACATGTGTGTGCCACATAGGATGACTAGGACAAGTGACTAAGGGCACATGGTGGGGCTAGGAGGTATTATTCCCCTTCACTAGCATCACCCCATGGCACAATAATATAACATGAGACTCAATGACATGTCCAAGTACACAAATGATCAAATCCTGTCCCCCCAATCTGAGAGAAAAATACATCAAAAGGTATCCTGCTGACTGTGTCGACCCCATTGACTACTGCAAACTGATCTGGAAGTAGTGGGATACACCATAGATGACCTCAAAGCAGACCTCATGCCAAAACCTTGCCTCAATTGCACAAATCGAATTCATTATTACCTTTTTATTCCATTTTTTATCCTCCCGAAAAACCATGAAACTGCTCATAACTAACTGCTTGGTGCCTGCGCTTTCAAACTGACTGTGCCATCATGTCCGGAAGGGGGGTAGTATGGTAAAAACAAGTGGTTGGACCACCTCCTTCCCCTGTAGCACCCTAGGAAACGACTAGCCTCCAAGGCTCTGGCTGGACAGGCCACATCAGCATAGCCAAACTGGTCAACAAGTGGAAAACTAATCATATCCTGCCTGGGAGTGCCTGAAACTGAAAGACAAGTGTCTCAATGGATCCAGAAGACTCAAATCCACTAGAGATGAGTACCCATACACCTCATGATAACCTGAAGGATCATCTGTAGGGTCCACCATACCCTGGACAAGTAAAAATATGATGATATGGAAATAATAATAATCATGAAAAGTTGCATCAATCATCATCTGAAGCCTGTGCCCATAATATGGAATCATCAAGAAGTATATAGAAGACCATAGATCAACATCATACATAAAGTGGTCCATCTCATCATGGATCCCAAGGTTGACCTTGGTCAAACTAAGTTTGACCGATCAAACTGATCAAAATATAACAATGGCTAAGAAGCCATGCTGCTACAAGTGCAAATGGTTAAGACATGCTCTCTAAATCATTTTCATAGCAAAACTCTAGAGTATTAAGCATCATTTCACTGGCAGTTAATAAGTAATAATAGGTTAGTTAAATAATTTACTTTCAAGAAGAATCTCAAGAATATACTTGTTTGCAAACATGATCAAATTGCTAGCAAAGGGTGAAGGCCAAGTATGCAAGGTTGGGTTGAATGGGATGACTTGACTGACTTGACACTGTGATACTTTGGATGAGGGACATGGTGTTACACACTTAAGCATGTGTTGGACAAGGAGTACATAAGGGAATGGCAATGCCTCACAAATGGATGAGTTGTTTAGAGAAGTGCTTATTCAACCTTGGAAAAAATTGTCTACTACTAGAACCGCCATGAACTAGGTGTCAGGCTAACCGTAACTTGAGGTTCTAGGGGACACTTTGAATTAGTTGTCCCTTGCTCCATCTCATATCATAACCCGCAGGTTCAATGAGGAAAGTTTCACATATGGTCAGCAGTATTTAGATCTGGCATACTTTTAACCACTGCTTTTTAGGACCTTTCATTTCATTTTTTTTTTTTGCAAGTTGCAGGCAGAAATTTAATTAACATAAACAGAATATACATTGTGAGCAGTAGAGTTTGTTGCATATTGGGGAGGCCTCAGATAGTGAAGCCACCATCCCAATTGCTCAAAAAAACTGAAATGACTGACATAGTACAAAATATAGACCTTGTGAGTATGGTCTGCCCATAAAAAGATTGGGACTTGCTGCAAAAATAAATACCTATAATGTCTGATAGTACTATAAAGTAAACCATACAAAAAATAAAAACAAAGAATCTGATAATCATAGAGATGACCAGGGGCTACGGCCTTCCCATTAGCGATTTGTAGGTGAGTTCTCTGGTTCTTCCTCAAGGATGGGGCAGGCGGCATAGAAATCCTCAAAGGTGCCCAGAGGGGGCAGAGTTGGAGAGGGTGATCCTGGAGAACAGGTGTCATCAGAAGCGGCGCCACTTACAGCATCACAAGAAGCAACACAGACAGCATCACGAACAGCATCACGAGCTGCGTCACAAACAGCGTCACAGGCAGGGGTTGCAGAGGTTGAGCCTTTGTTCTTCTTGGCCTTGGAGAGTTTCTTTGCGGACCCGGTGGCAGGGGCTTCAGCAGTGTCAGCCTCCTTGTTATTCTGCTTGGCAGGTTCAGAATTGTTGCCCAGGGAGAAGATGTCCCAAGTCATATTGGCGTCCAGCGTGTTGGGGTGGTCCACCGCCTCTTTTAGACTGGCATTGATATTCCTTACAATATTGTAGTTGGCTTGCCAACTAACCTCCATTTTCTCTATGAGGTTGCTCATCATGTTCTTGAGCAACCAGTAATGATTAATGGCGCCTCCATTGCTACCAGAGGCAAGGAGAGCCGCCACCTTACGAGCCTCCCACCCATCGATAAGGCTTCGAGTCCTTGCAGAGATTCTTGGAGCATAACCATCCATTACCGACCAGTCCATGGCGACCTTGGGCCTACGACTGGAGCTTTTCCTGCCACTGCCCCGACGAGAGACCCCCCTATTGCGAATAGTCATGGCTCTGAGAAATAATTCTCAGAGAAAAGCCTAAACTCGACGATAGAAGCAGAATACATGTCAGCAGGATGTTTTAAAGAGCCGAGGCCATTAATGTTACAGTCTGTCGACCTCTTGGAAGGTGGCAGAATTGAATGCACGACACAATCACCAAGGGAGGACGTCATTCTAAGCACGCGGGAGTGGATCATCACCATTCCTCTCGTCTTGCATTCTTAAATAGGCGCCGGCACTCAGGGTGGTGGAGTGATCGTCGATCCTGGTGGACAGATGTGCGGCTGCGATCGTCTCATCAACCAGTTCATGCATGCGAAGGGTCGGCCCAACGTCGCCACGTGCAGCAGCGCGAGGTGGCAGCTGTTCGCGGTTGGCTTTGTACACGGTGTCGGGAGGAGCACCCGCATGGCCAGCAATCATTAGATTTAGCATACATTTATCCATTGCTTTTTAGGGCTAATATGACCCCTCTGGATTTCACACGTGCTTATAAGCACAACTAATCACAGTTTTCATCCAGGGTGCATTTACATTACATAGCATTTGAATTTCATTTCAATTTCATAGCCCTTTTCATTGGGTAGTACAAGATATAACAATAATTTCCATATGTAGTACAATTTTGCTTTAGGTTTTAGCCAACACAACTCAAGCAACTAGGGGGACTTCCGCAAATCTAAACCACACATCGGGGCAATCGGCTAGAATGATAAAGGCATAAAATCCAACTTACCAAGGGCAAGTTTTGTTTCCAACTCAGAGCCGAGACACAAAATAAACATGGATGCAAGTCCAACACAGAGGCAGAAGCGGGGAGATCTCCATATCACAAGTCAAGGTGTAAGTCAAGGTGAAGATCAATTAATGGGGAAAGGACAAATGGATGGATGGAGCCAAGTGAAATTGGTGCCTAAGCTAGCAGGTCAGGCAGACACTAAATGATCATGTTCACATTCATATGAAGGTAAAGACCAACAAGTATAAAACAAGAGTTTCCAAATGTCAGTAATACAATCAATACATATAATCCATAACAACCAATTTCATTTCAATTTTAATACACTGCCAGATCATAATTACTTTATACCAAGTCAACGCTATCAAAATGACCTAAACAGCAAGGTAATAACATCAATGCACATCATATATATACTGGGTCATCAATCAACATCTGTAAATCTGAACCAACTATAACCATTGAGAACAGTGTATCTAAAATACTGAAAACTGCACTGCAACTGTATGGAATAAAAGGTCATATCGGTCATCAAATCTGAGGTCTCAAGGCTCAGCCTTGGCATAAGGTCTACTAAATGTCTGACACAAAGATGCTCTGATGTGTGAGTGATCATAAATAATGCTGCTCATCCTAGTTGATCTCACTGAATAATTGTAAAGGCAAAGCTCTGGAAAGTGCAGATATCTGCTCTGCTCACATGGTAGCCCAGCTACTATGTGTGTGATAACAGTACCCTTCCTTGTTTTATGGTTTTGACTTGTACCATCTTGTTGGTCCTTGTACCCTCACCTAATTAATTTATATGTGGTGACTTGACCCTAGTACCCACCTAAAGTCACCCTAATTATATTTTATGTTATTATATGTGACTTTATTGCTTTGACCCCTATGTGTTGGTACCCACCTAAGACACGTTAATTATATTTTATCTTAACCCTTAATTGTTGGTACCCTTCCCTAATTAATGGAAACCTAACTCAATTAAAGATTTATTTATGATCTTTCTAGAAGACTTTAAGAATCTTATTTAAGATTTATTTATGATCTTATTGGAGTCTACTTTCCCTCATTTGATATCATCTTATCCACGCACAACTCAGCTCTGATTGTCTGCTTGACGTCAAGGGTTTGTGGACTGTCCTGCTGCTTGATTAAACCGCCTACCGCAAACAGCAAATGGAATTTTGTGAGTACTGTTTACATGATGAATGCCATTCTTGTCATTTTGATGCTAGACCCGTTGATCTGTCTCTATAAGTTTTATGAGCAGCCCCAAAACAACGGTTTTTCTGGGAGATCAGGTATGTGACAGATGATTATCAATTATCTATCAAGATAAAAAATAAGGGAAGTGCTAGCGCTATGCAGAGAATATGAGATTTATGTAATTGAAGCACAGCCATTCTCCATCGGGCATGTTATCTGATCAAATAATATGCCATCAAGTATTGTTTTTCAACTGATAATATCTTTCAATCAACCATATAAAATTAGAAGCAAATTACATGTCCTAACAAACACTCAAATACCTGCAAGAGCTTCTTGTGTTGCACCCTTTGAGGAAGAATCCCTAGTACATCCAACAATGAACTGTCCAGCTCTGCAGGCATAAGAATACATCAAGCAGCTTTACAAATGAACAGAAATCGTCTTTTATGTGTGGTAACTGGCATTTATCAATGAGTTGTATCGAAAGCAACATAAAAGACTACCTTTACTTTGCAATAGAACAGCCAGCAAGCTCAAAGATGCCAGCACCAATTTGTTGTTCTCACAAAAAACAAGGGATAGCAGTCCACTGTACATGAAATGACCACAAATAAGAAAGTTCACTCTCAAGAACAGTTTCTTATAAAGGGAAACTGTTCACTCTCAAATTAGCAAATTATTCCAATTGAGCTAAGTGAAATTAAATTTAGAATATTCACATAGCATATAAGTCCTTCAAATGGTAATCCCTGCTTATCAAAATTGCCAAAACTAATAAACCAAAAGTAGCCATTAGCTTGATGAACAAAGCTAGCTTTGATAATCCCTGGCTGCACTCAACATCGGAAAAGAAAACCAACACTTACCGGTTATGCAGGCTGTGAGGACAGTAATAAGCTTACCTTGAACTTGTCTTTTTATCGTTGTCACTTGTATCAAGAAGTGCAATATTCATAAATTGTGTTTCCAAAGGCCCAACAGAATTGCCCCGACTTTGCTGCTCTTCAGTTTGAATGCTGGGGTTGACCATAGGAATTCCAGATCCTGCATCTACCTTTGTGCTCTCATTTGGTAAGCCTCCAACAATTGAATGACCATGGCACTCAGGGTTCAAACTTGTAGAAGCCAATGTTTGTGGGCATAGAAAAGCAGTAGCAATACTATTCACCAACTCTTTGTTATTGACCACTTGTAAAAGACGAGACATTAAATACAAGGATGTAAGTGTGGTCATCTGCAAACCATGACATCATTATTTAATAACCATAAAGCTCGATAAGGAATGAGAAATTTTCAGTCAGGAAGAACTATTTAAAATATTCTAAGAGGAACTCAGTTAATCAACAATTATTAGAACCAGACCATTCCCATTTATAGGTAAAATAAAAGTATTTTGATTAACCGAAAAAAAAATCCAATTAACAGATTAACAGTTCATTAAAAAGGGATTTGATGCAGTAAAACTCACATTGGCATGAGATAAATTAAGGGATGGTAGCCAATCTTGTAAAACCAATAAATGCAGAAGATTCTGTGTCATCAGTCTGCTCAAATCAGAAATACCAGCACAAATTATGTCACTGCAGTAATAAAGGTCATCTCCGATTTCTTCAATTATCGAAAACATTTTTGCTGTAATCTCAGAAGCATCATCAACCCTGCATTAGACCCTCAATCAATGCCACAATTGGAAAGATGGAAAAAAGAAGATACAAAGAAACTTCAAATGAGAAGCATTTTCAGGCTTTTTATTTCTTCCTCTATTTTGAATAAAGAGAGTCTGTTGTTAGGAAAACAAAAAATAACAGGACACTCACTGAACTGCACGAACAACCAGAGCATCTAATTTGAAGCTTTTCTCCATTAGGCACTTCACCAAATCTGAGAAGTATGCCAACATTGTGGGGCTTGTGATAAACTTGTTCACACTTTCATCACCTACTGCAACCATAAAAAGAGAATTTAGGCGAGCAGATATTTGGAAAGTTCATATATCATCAAGGCATACACAAGACACAATAGCAGTGATGAAGAGAAAAAATTAATTATATAGAAAATTGAACTAAAACAAAAGAGTCATATTGGACCAGAAATCATTACCTCTGTATATAGCAAGTGTCAGAGCACGTACAGCTGTGCGGACCATGGTGTCTGTGTAATGAGCGAATTTAATAGCCTCACTATACAATGGAAAAGAAACTACAGCATCCTGCTAACAAAAAAAATCAATTCATATCAACTCAAAAGATGAATCCTCATTCTTCCCTGGGATATCCAAAGAACATGATGGAAAGCAAAAATGGAAAAACTAAACCACTGGTACACATTGTCTTCTCAGAAGATGTGCTTATATTGCATGGTAACAATCATTGCAACTTGGAGACTCAAAATTGCCATGTATATAGTATTATCAATGCATGTAAACCAACGTTGTAAGACTCGGACTCAGAAAAAACTTGGCCAGCTTGGAGCTCAGCAAAACTTGGTGACTCAACAAAGCTCAATTCAAGACTCACCAAACTTGGCATATAAAAAATTATCTCTTGAAGTGTCAGGCTTGTGATTTTCATCACACCAGAGACATACTTGTGATTTTCATCACAAATAGCAGAGGCTTGCAAGTTGACATTGATGGATTATTTGACAAACTAGGCCCATGTTATTGGTGCACGCTTTCATAGAACTGCTTTCCTTGTGACAGTTTATCTGTTGACCACCTTGTTGAGCACTAAGGCATTCTAGTGAAAGCTGTTCGATTACACATTTGTTACATCTTTATGACTGCCCCAGTGCCTAGCTTGGAGATGGCACTTTGATGATGGTGGAGCACCTCGGTGATATATCGCATATTTCTCACATTTGGGGTTATTATCATGACAAATGGCTTAGTAGGTGATGCGCTCCACATATGCACTTGATGTTCACCTTGTTTATGGAGTGCCCTAGAACATATGGTTTTATTTGGCACTAGGATAGCATCTTGACATTATTGGTTTTGTACTCTAGTAGAGCGCTCCCTATATGCACAGGTTTCTAGATGGATTTCGCCCTCTTAACCGCTACTTTTTGGATGGTATATCAAAATTTGAGCCTAATGTGAACGCCCTAGCTCATGTGGGCCTTCAAGCCTTGGGATTCATTGTTGACATGTTTGACCACTCATTTAGGTAGAGCACTCCCTTGTTTATGGCTTGTTGGCACATATCTTGAGGTTTTAACCACCTTACATGGCAGATTTGATGAGACTGTCCTATTTCTTAGACCTAGAGCTTATTATAACAACCTTGCACATGGATCTATGCTAGCACGTCTCCTTATTCCATGAATCTATTCATTGGCAAATTCATTGAGGTTCGTTACACATTGGACGACGAGCTTCTGGAGTTTTTGAGGAGGACGTCTGCCATTGGGCTATTTTTAGCATATTGTCATACTTTGTATCATTTTATTCATTCCAGCTACATTATTTCCTAATCATGAGAAAATTATTTCTTAATCATGTGAGAAAACAGCTCATAGTTGCTATATTATAGATTCCATGTGCCCAACATTATTCTAGACATTAATCTCACTCTCGAGTCTCAACCACCCTACAAATACAAATAATCATACTTTATTTTCTGTTTTATTAAATCTGGAATTTACTATTGAAAATATCATAAACCATTTTTATCACGAGTCTAATAATCTCTTCCAAGTCATTATCATACATTAGACTTAGTTGCCTTTAGGGACCACCTCCCCATCTTGTGCCAAAAGAGAGCCAGCCAAAAGTGTGTTAAGGAGCTACCCTGATGGCATTGGCTATCCCTTCTTTAGTGCCCCTAGTGTTAAGTTTATATGCTGCAATAACTTAGATTCCTACTTCATTAGCATTTAATACATTTTCAATAATAGCAGCATAAAGAGGATCTCTGAAAGACACACAATCACAAGGTACACAACAATTTATCCTGGGAAACCCTCAAGGGGAAGAAAACCCAGCAAGAACTTCCTCAATATAGATTATCAAAGTACAATGCCCAAAGAAATAAGTCTCATAAAGAAGAGAGACAAAATCCAAACTCAGGAGCCAAGAACAATCCTCCTCCTCCTTCGCAATCTTCCTCTCTCCTCTAGTGCGCAATGCTTGAGTGAGTGAATGGTACAAATGAGAGGAAACACTCTCTATTTATACTTTACTTTTTACTTGGCATTTAACCTAACTAGGTCGGCCTCACTAACTTGACTGGGTTGACCTCTCTAGGGAGACTCAAATAATATTTATATTACATTATTTTGGGTACTAATGACCCAAATTACAATGGAGGTTTTACCTCATGACTTTTACATGACCTTTTACATTAAAGACATCTCCCGAAGGAGGAATAATATAAGTAGAATAGTCTTCTAAGTTACATTATTTCAACACTCCTCCTTAACAAGAAGGGTATTCTACTGACAACAACAACAACAACAGGTGTGACTCTACACAACATCATCGGAAGGAGGAGGCATCATCAACAACATCATCTGGAACATTGGTTGGTACATCTATAAATCATTGGAAGTTCTTCAACAACATCAATATCAACAACTGGAACAGCTTGCTGTAACATCATCAACATCTGCAGCACGGAGCTGGAACATCATCATCTGCAGCACGAAGCTGGAACATCATCATCTGCAACATGAAGCTGGAACATCATCATCTGCAGCACGAAGCTGGAACTTCATTATCTGCAGCACGAAGCTGGAACATCATCATCTACTGCACGAAGCTGGAACATCATTATCTACTGCACGAAGATGGAACATCATCATCTGCAGCACGAATCTGGAACATCATCATCTGCAGCACGAAGCTGGAACATCATCATCTACTGCACGAAGCTGGAACATCATCATCTGCAACATATTAGTATAAGACTTGATACAACAACAACACTGGTGATCCTTCCTTTCGGAATTGCGGGATCATGGACAATCCTTTCTTTCGGAACTACGGGATTTAGTCCAACAACACTGGTGATCCTTCCTTTCGGAACTATGGGATCATGGACAATCCTTCCTTTTGGTACCACGGGATTCAGTCCAACAACACTGGTGATCCTTCCTTTCGGAACTATGGGATCATGGAAAATCCTTCCTTTTGGAACTATGGGATTCAGTCCAACAACACTGGTGATCCTTCCTTTCGGAACTATGGGATCAGTCCAACAACACTGGTGATCCTTCCTTTTGGAACTATGGGATCATGGACAATCCTTCATTTCGGAACTATGGGATTCAATCCAACAACACTGGTGATCCTTAATTTCGGAACTATGGGGTCATGGACAATCATTCCTTTCGGAACTATGGGATTCAATCCAACAACACTGGTGATCCTTCCTTTCGGAACTATGGGATCATGGACAATCCTTCCTTTTGGAACTATGGGATTTTGTCCAAGGATCAACATTTAAGACTATCCTTCCTTTCGGAATTACGAGATCATTGTCTAAGGATGATCAATCCCAATTGTGCCATCATAGCATCATCAGCACTACTCCCCCTTTCGAGGGAAGTCCTTATGGACTATACCAAGCTTGTCTCGGAAGTGCTCAAACTTCACACGAGACATAGGCTTAGTCAACACATCTGCAACTTGCTCATTTGTGCTCACATATTGGAGTTTTACAGCTCCTAGAAGTACCGGATTTCTATGTGCTTCGACTTATCATGGAACACGGGGTTCTCTATCATCTTCACGCAGCTTTGGTTATCACGTAGAATCACTGTGGTATCCAACACCAGATCAAATAAACCTGATAACAACTTCCGAAGCCATATGGCTTCACAACTGGTGGAAAAAGCTGCAATATATTCTGCTTCTGCAGTGCTGAGAGCAACACTGGACTGCTTCTTGCTCAGCCATGAGATCATGGCTGACCCAAGACTGAAACATCCACCTGAAGTGCAGAGATCATGGCTGACCCTAGACTAAAACATCCACCTGAAGTGCAGTGCTGAGAACAACACTGGACTACTTCTTGCTCAGCCATGAGATCATGGCTGACCCTAGACTGAAACATCCTCAGTAGGCTAACCCAGTGCAGTTTTGGTCTGTCGGAGACCCTGTCAGAGCAGAGATGATTTTTATCCGATTGACCTAGGGCGCTGTGCTTGGAGGGGGTGGTCCAGCCACTTGTTTTTACCATATTACCCCCCTCCCGGACACACTGGTGCCCTCACCTTGACAGGGCAGGCACTCCAGGAGGCAGTTTGGGCAGTTTCACGTTTTCCGAGGCATTTCAGGATTGGTAGAAATGGCTATTGAGGAATTCGATTTGGGCTACTGAGGCAATGTCTTGGCATGGGATGATCAGTGATGATGGATTGATGTCTTCCACACCTCCTCCAGCAGTTGCAGCTTCATCGGGACCCGCATCCATCACTTATGGCACTTTCTGATGATTTTTGAGGTCTTTTGAGGCCTACGATTTGTCCATAGAGGCACGATTTGGTATATTGACAACTATTTTATTATTATTGTGCTGTGGGGATTGACCAAGGGTGGTTAAAATTACCCCTTGGACCCACCATAAGCTTCTTATTATATTTTGTCATCATGATATGGTGGGATTCCCCTCTTCTAGGGCGATTTTGTCCACTTATGTTATATTTTATGAGTGATCCATGTATTTTATTGTTGAGCTCATCTCAACCATTGATTAGACATTTGTATCTTTTAATCTTAGCCACTCATTCAAAAAGTGGTTAGGATTTTGATGCCTCTCCTTCCTATTTAAAGGAGAGAGCTTCTCATTGTAAAGGGATTGGTAGCTCTGGATTATTGGAATAGAAAATTATTATTGCATCTATCTCCAGTGTTGTGGTGAATGTTTTTGGTGTTCATTCGTTGGTTCTTCCTTTGCACTAAGTTATTGGAGATCTTGTTTTGCCATATCTTTTGTACCATGTTTTTTGCATCTACAGGTGGAGGCCGATTTGCTTTGAGGAGGAAGTATTGGTAGGGGAAGACTCTCCCTACTTCTTCTCTGGATCTCTTCGTTGGTAACAGGGAGTATTACTGTCTCAGGACCTTCTATTCTATGTTATCATTGCATTTTACTTGTATTTCCTCCATACTTGACCTCTCTGATTGAAATCGATTTTCCTTGGATTGACAGGTAGAGGAGGGTGCACTTGTGGGCTAGGGCATCAATTTGGCAAGCAAAATCAACAATCTCTCATTTGATCTCTGCGAGAGTCTTCCTCAACATCAAAGCATCTCTCTTCATCACTCAGGTATGATCTCAAGGTAATTTCTATCTCCATGATCTATCCACTTGTCTAAAACATTTAAAACCTATGTTGCACGGGAACGGTTCCCACTATTTGAGAAACTCGTTCCGGAAGTTCCCGCGTTCCAGGGAACTTCGGAATTGGAACGAAACGTCCCTGATTGAGCCGGAACGGTTTCTGGAACTTCGGAACATTTTGGGAACTTTGACGGGAAATAATGGGAACGCGGGAACTACAAATTGAACGTTCCAAAACATTTCCCGTGACTGAGTGTTGAATCACACAGAAGCGGATTGAGCTCTTCATTAACACGCAGAAGCGGATTGTGACTGAATGTTGAATGGATGAATCGACGGCAGTGACTGATCCCGAAAATATCCACCTCAGATAAAGCATCGTTCAAGTAATCGACAAGTTTGATGTCCCCACAATAATAAGGTATCGATAATTACCTATACCGTTGGATAATTGTGACTTATCATCAACATATTTGACATCCTATACTGTCCTGTATGGGGAATAAGCTACTGCCCATTTCATTATAAATTGTGACATCCTCTTTATAGATGGCCACCCTGTATCCATGACCCATCGACCTTTCTTACCATACAAGGATCATAATAATACTTTACTATTTCCCACGGGTAAATGGGTGGGTAGAAATTAATTTTTAGCTAAACCTAGTAGAACAAAGTGGTAATTAGCAACCTCAGCCCTTTGAGATGGGAGTGACTGAGTGTTGAATGGCTGAATCGATGGGAGTGTTGAATCCGTTGAGTGTTAATCTCTTGAAGGGTTGACGGGATTGACGGAGCACGCGGGTGAGAGCTTTGAGCTTTGTGAAGGCAAAGACAACATGCCGCGAGCATTCCGTTGGGCGTTGTGAAGGCAGAGACAACCGAGAGCATTCCGTTGGGCGTTGGGCTGACGGGAGCGACAGCGCAAGCATCAGCCTGCGGAACTTTCATTTCTGATTTTCATCTTAGTATATTTTATTATTTTAATTTTATATTTAATATTGCTTGTTATATTATTTGTTAATAAATTAAAATTTATGTTATTTAATTTGTTAATAAAATAAAATTTAAAGTCTTGTGAATGGCAGCTCTGGGCTGAGTTAAGATTTAAATTTTAAAATTATTTGTTTACACATGGTTTAATATGTTAATATCAAATATGTTAATAATATCAATTTTGTTAATATTAATGATATATTGTTATTTATTTTTGGCCCTTGGGTTAGTAATTATCACTCCAGTCTTAAAAAGATGTGTAAGGATTAATTTAAATTACAAAACAATACTTAAAAAATTAAATAATATATATCATTATATGTAAGATTTAATACTAGTTTTTTTAATATTTTTAATTTTTTAATATATTTTATTGCCGTTCCCAACCTGCCGTTTCCTGCAAATTTCCGAGAAACCTCTAGCCGTATCCGACACTTGTTCCCACGTTCCCAACGTTCCGACGTTCCGGAAACTTGTGCAACATAGTTTAAAACCCTAATTAATCAAAACCCCCATTTTTACATTTTTCTAGATCTACTGAGATCTAGTGGGTTGTTGGGTGTAGTATTGAAAACCCACCTCTATAGTATCCAAGGCATCCCAGATCTATAGTTTGGTGAGGATTGGCCTCCATTTGACCCCCTTCCCAGGCCAACTTAGCCTCTCCAAGTGAGGTCGCACTCCTTGGGGAAGGTGAGTTACCCTAGATCCAGTTGATGGGTAGTTGAGATCCCACTTGATTCATGATTTACACATCCAATAACCTACCCCCAGATTGTCACTTTTCTTATTTCTACCTTGTGGGCCCTATTCCATGTTTTAAGGGATTTAATCCCATTTTTGGACCACTTGGTATCTTCAAACTCAGATCTAGTAAGATCTAGCCATCGGATTGCCTTGAAATTATAGATCCATACCCTTACTTGCCTAAACTACTTGGATCTAAAGTTTGGATGCCATTGGACTTGTCTTGATTGATTTATCTCACTTTTTAGCCTCCTTGGGTAAAGTCGCACCACCTTGGAGAAGTGAGTTGGTCCACTTCTAGGACGTGGGTACTTGAGATTTTAATGGATTTGGAACGGGCATAATTCAAAATCTAGGTCTAGTTGGTCACTTCATCAAATCTTGCCTTGGGGATAGCATTCCTTGTTTTAAGGGGTTGTGGTCCACTTAGGTTAAACCTTGAATCTCTAGATCTAGACTTATTCATCCATCAAAACTTTAATTGCCCACTTGTCTCATACAATAGGAGTTATCAATCACAAGTTAACTACACTTTGACTCCATTATCCCAATTCGCAGGGCACTGATCTCTCTCCAAGTCAATTCAACTTTCCTAGATTGTTGGATTAACTTGTGGTTTGATCCTTGTTTGGTGGACTAAACCCTTTGATGTCATCATGTACCATGATCAAGCTTGTCACTTGTACTAGTTAGCCCCAATTCAACCCCTAAACTACCATGCATTGGACACAGTTCCCAAGGCAGTGGATTTTCTCACATTGACTAGTACTTTAATCCTGGATCCTATATCATATATCATAAGTCACTCTCACATCAACAATGAACCAAAGCTATACTCATTGAACCCCTCACTTATCTTGTGGCTTCATCCTAAGGTCTAGGATAAACCATACACCTTACTTCATTTAGAATTAACTTGATTTGGTGTCTTGGTTTTGATCTCTCCTGTCAGGAGTAGATTGGGTCTCCCCCTTTGTTGTCTGGGCTAGATAACATAAAGCGAAGGTTGCCTCGACTGGCATGACAACCATCTATTGGAGGTCGAGGTGATCGTGGTTTCACCTTTTAGAGTTTCCCTTCCCTATTGCCATCCATGAGTGGATACATCCATAGGGGTAACTACAGTTTAGGTGATAACAGTACCTCATCGCATGCTTTGCAGCTACAAGGTGAACACATCTGGGCTCAACCAAATACTGACTCAAGGTGTTCACGGCAAAGCAAATATCTGGCCTAGTATTCGTCAAATACATCAAGGACCCAATAATCTGCCTGTATAGTGTCTCATCCACTAATTCTGACGAAGCATCAGACAGCAACTTCAAATTTGTATCCATGGGTGTGGCCATGGCTTTACATTCCAACATATCAAATCTCTTCAGAATTTCTACTGCATACTTCCCTTGGTTAATTAAGATTCCTTCTGGGTTCTGCCATACTTCAAGACCTAGAAAATAATGCATCAAGCCAAGGTCTTTCATCTCAAATTCTGCAGCTAGCTTCTTCTTACTCTTCTTAGATTTGCTTCTCATTACTTTTAGTAAAGCTCAAGCTCGTCAATTTTTCCATACCAAGCTCTTTGAGCTTGATCCACATCGATCCTTCTTCAATTTACAAACATGCGTCTTTCTGTCTTCAACTTCAAATCCTTGTGGATGTTCTATGTACACTTCTTCTTCAATGACACCATTCAGGAAAGTTGTTTTCACATCCATCTGGTGTAGCTTCCACTTCATCGTGGCTGCAAGTGCCATGATGGTTCTAATGGAAGTGTACTTTGTTACGGGAGCAAATGTCTCTTCATAATCGATTCCTTCCTTTTGAGAGAATCCTCGAGCCACAAATCTATCTTCCCAACTTCCTTCTGAGAGCTACATTTTCTTTATATACTTCTTCATGTTGGCACATGTGGTTCTCTGTAGAGTGTTATGAATTCTGGAGGTTACTCGATATATGCTTCTACTTCAATTACACCATCTATCTAGTGTAATATACACCATTTGCCACTAAGGCATCATCTTGTCATAGTCGACTTCTTCTCACATTGTTCATCTGTGGTATGCTTGATTTCATAAGTCTTTTACACCATAGGTTTGTAGTATCATAAATCAAAATTGCTTCTAAGTGAATTTTCAGTTTATATGAGCCACCTTCTTTTGTCAAAAACAATTGCATCTTCTACAAAAGCAAAAAAAAATTAAACTCTTCCTTATTTAAGGCTGAGATATAGCACATCCTTCATCTTCATCGAGGTTCCTGAATCAAGCTTGTGTGTGGCTTCTCCTATTTTAGTGAAACTTTCTGAGAGGAGTCCTAAGATTGGAGAAGGTGCTTTAAAGCACTATTATTATAAAACATATTCTTCAATTTCTTCCTTTGGTAATTTCCTGGGAGGTTCTTCTTCTTCTTCTTCTTCTTCTTCTTCAGAAAAATGTGCAAGATGTCTTTTGTTATTATTCTTTTTGTATTCTTCTTTTCTTACTGGACAATTTTTAGCAATATGTCCCATTTTATCACAATAATAACATTGATAAGAAGAGAAGTCTCTCTTCTTGTAGTTTCCTTTCTTGTACTTTTGAAACTCCTTAGGAGGATGAAACTCCTTATGAGTTTCCTTATGGTAGTGAGATTTTCCTTTTCCTCTTTTAGTATGGGTAGCTAGAGCTTGATCATCATCTCTGAGTAGTGCTTCTTGATTTGTCACTCTAGCTTCCTCTTGAACACATTCTTCCCATACAACTTCAAATTGTAGACTTTCCTTTCTTGCACACATTGTCTGGATAAAAAAATCCCAAGGTCTAGTAAGACAATTAAGAGCGGTCATCATTAATTCATCTTCATCAACGTTGTCTCCAATTGCTTCTAGTTGTTCTTTGAATTGAGACACCCTTGTAAAGTATTCTTGGATAGATTCACCCTGATTCATCTTTGTACTTTTGAGTTGGGTTCTCAAATTCATCTTCCGATTAATGTTCTTTCCCTCATACATTCTTGATAGGGCATCAAACATTTCCTTAGGAGTTTTCTTGGAGGACACGTGAGGAATCAAGTGATCCTTGATGGAATCTATTATGATCCTCTTGGCTTTAATCATGTCCTTCTTGTGCTTTTCCTTTGCTTCAGCTTCTACGGGTTCTGGCACAACTTCCTTAACAAACTTTGCAAATCATTCTCTTCAAGAAGAGTCCAATTTTGTATTTCCAAGCACGGAAATTTTCTATGCCTTCCAACTTGTCATCAAGCTTAGTGCTTGGGGCCATCTTATCTCGAAGAGCAGAAAAGGACCAAAAATTTGAAATTTCTCAAAAATGAAAACTGAACTCACCAAAAGATGCGCTTGACTGAGGCGAGTATGCTGGTACAATTAGTTTCTGAAGAATCCAAGATTCAACCCCTGAAACAGGACTTGCGAAATTCTGGACTGCAGTTTCTGGTTTTCTGGTTTTTTTGGTCCCAAGTCAAACTAGAGTTTGACTTTCTGGAAGATCTGTCCACTGAAAATTTTCCATCTAGGTACCAAAAGATGCGCCTAGGAGGGGCGCACTTCCCAATGTCACTTGCACTCAAAAATTCTTCTTCAGTAGAAAGCCCTAATTTTTCTTGCCTGGAGAAAGAGAAAGAATTTTAACCTAGTGAGAGATGTTCTTTTCAATCTAGCTTTGATACCATGTTAAGTTTATATGTTGCAATAACCTAGATTCCTATATGGTGATTGGAAAGTCTATTGTATCCTAGCATTTGGGCATTTGTGGTAAGATCTATATTTTTTGGAAACTTTTGTCTTGTTTACAAGAGGGCGACTTCACTTGGGCATTTTTGCAAGGCTTCTTCAACTCACTCCACTTGGCATTCGCTTGTATCAGGGGGTTATCATTCGTATCATTGTGATCTATGCTATCTTTCTGTTATTTCTCTTGTGGCATTAGTCTTATCTCTTGTTTGCAGCAAATCTGATATGGTTGACGTTTGTTGTGCAAGAGAGAGGGCGCATTGGCTTCCTTGGACTAAATCGATCTCATAGAAAACTACTTCAAATCGCTCCAAATTGATCGGGTTTGCATAGATCATCATCATCAAGGCATCTACAAGGTTATCCAGGTAAGATCCACAGGTTTGTTCTTCTTGTCTTGGTTCCAATCCATTGGCATAGCTACTTCATTGATAAAACCCTCATATTTCAAACCCTCAATTTGCATTTTCTCAGATCTACTTAGATCTACTTGGCTTTTGGGTAAAATCTTTAAAACCCACCTCTATAGCATCCACGGCAATTCGGATCTATAGTTTGGTGTGGATTGGCCTTCATCTGACCCATTTCCCAAGGCAAATTAGCCTCTCCAAGTGAGGTCGCACTTCTTGGATGGGTGAGTTTTGCTAGATCTAGCACCTGGGTAGGTGAGATCCCACTTGATCCTTAATCTCCACTGTTGATAACCTACCCCTAGTGTGTCACTTTAATGATTTTCACCTTGTGGGCCCCATTTCTCATTTTGAGGGTTGAGCCCCACTTGGGTCACTTGGTGATACATTTCAATCTCAGATCTACTGAGATCTAGCCATTGGATGATCCTAATTTTCAAGACCCACCTAGCTTTACACCTCAACATTCCTGATCTACAGTTTGGTGGACATCCGACTCCAATTGGCCCACTTTCCAAGGCACTAATCCTTCTCCAAGCCCTCACGACTTTTCTGGGTTGTTGAGTTAGCATGTGGTTTGATCTTTGTCTTACTGCTTGAACACCTAGACATTGTCATATCCACTCATCAAGCCTATCTTTGGTACTGGTTAGCCCCAATTTGGTACTTAACTACCCTGCATTGGACACGGTTCCCAAGGCAGTGGATTTTCTCATCTTTGACTAGTACCCTCATCCTAAATCTAGTTTTAAATCTCATAAGTCACTCACATAACCAAGTTGGATCAAATTTGCATTACTTAAGCCTCTTGATCCAATCCATTACTCATCTTGTGACTTCATCCATAGATCTAGGGTTTACCATACACCTTATGTACTTCATCCATACTTGATTTGATCTGGTGTCTTGCTCTGATCTCTCCTATCGGGAGTAGATCTGGGTCTCCCCCTTTGTTGTCTTGGGCTAGATAACATAAAGTGAAGATTGCCTCGATTGGCGTGACAACCATCCATTGGGAGTCAAGGCTATCTTGGTTACACCTCTTTGGTTGCCCATCCCCTCTGCCATCCACCTTGGATCCATCTCTAGGGGCAACTACAAGTTTGGTGATAACAGGGCCCACACATCTTTCTCGAGCTCATTTACATAGTTTTATGGTGTCTTTGGAGGCACACGACTTTCCCTATTGGGCATGATTTTGTACTTTGATGATATATTTGATGTTATTGTGCCATGGGGACACACTAGGAAGGATATGTGTTATCCCCTAGGCCCACCATGAGCTTTATCCTATGTTTTCCTAGTCGCTTTATGAGGACGTCCTCCCTAGGGCGATTTGACTAGTGGGTTTCTTATGTTTTGGAGTTGATCCATGTACTTTATTTGTTGAGTTCATCTCAACCGTAGATTATCACTTATGTATCTTTTAATCTTAACCATCCATTAAAAAGGTGGTTAGGGTTTTGGTCTCTTCTATTCCTATTTAAAGGAAAGACCCTCTCATTGTAAAGGGACTTTTGGCTCTTGGCATAAAATATATTCTTGCAGATACTTGTCTTATGGTTTTGGATGTTATTGGTGTTGATTGAAACTGTTCTTCCTCTGCACTGAGGATCTTGGTGGTTATTTTGCACATCTTTTCTCCACGTTTTATCTACAGGTGAAGAAGTCGATTTGGTGAGGAAGGCGCATTGGCTGGGGAGTCTCTCCCTGCTCCTTTCTTTTCTCTTCGTCGGTTTCAAGGAGTATCATTGTCTTCGTACCTCTTACTCTTTGTTATCGTGTTCGTCATTTGTATTTCCTTCATTCTTGATCGAACTGATTAATTTTATTTGTCCTTGGTTCAATAGGAAGAGGAGGGTGCACGTGTGGAGCTGGGCAATTCGTGAGGGCAAGGGAAAGCACCAAATTCTCATTTGATCTTTGCGGGAACAATCCTCAACATCATAGCAATCATCTCCATGACTCAGGTATGCTTGCAAGGCATGTATTTTATTCTTCTAACCTACCCATCTGTCATTTTATGTTAAAACCCTCATATAATTTCTTTGAAAAAATCCCTGGCTTAAAAGACTTGGTTTATTGACAAACCATTTCTGGGTTATCCGTCTCTTGCATATCCCTAGGTGGGTTCTCCAAGGCATCATCATTGGAGGACTCCATCTACCCAAATCCCAAGGCACTAGCTCATCTAACCCTTGCGCATTCCCTGAGTGAGCCTGTTTGCCTATCTTTTGAACCTTTTCCTGAGCTTGTTTGGTTTAACACTACCATATCCTTCTGTCAAGCTGTGCTAGAAAGCCATAACTCTCAGATCCACTCTTTGGGACACATTCCCTGTTTTAAGGGTCACATTTCCCCAGGCAGCTGAATTTGATCATTTATAGTAGCACCTGAATCCTAGAATCACTTTTAATTGTTGAATCACTGTGTCTAAATACTATTCATTGCATCACATCCTTCCCAAGCCTCCACAGTGGTTTCATTTCCTTAAATATAGGGTTCCATACCTGTCACCTTATGTATGTTGGACACACCGAGCACACTGAGAGGGGGGGGTGAACAGTGTGTGTAGCTTTTATTACTTTTTCAACTTTAACAAACATCAGCAGCTTATTCAATACATCATTCATCAATGCATTATCACATTATCATTATATCATCAGCATTATTAATAGTTGCAGCTCATCATATCATCATCAGCATAGAAAAACACAGTACACAAGATTTTTACGTGGAAACCCAAGTCCTGGGGGAAAAACCACGGAAGCCTTTATAATAATAATTTACCAGCAACTACTGGAAGGAGGCAACAACCCCCTTTGTTACAAAGACTTCAATTCTCCAGCTACAACTGAAAGGAGGCTACAACCCCCTGGTTTACAGGCTACAACCTGAAGGAAGCCTTAGCTCCCTAGATTTCCTTGCCCCGTCCTGCCACCCTGATATGAAAATAGATACTACTGAATCACAACCGCACTGATCCTGCGGACCTATTAACCAACACCTGCACCACACTGCTCAACCAATGTCACTGCTCATCAACTAACCACTGTCATCAATTGTTCACTGCTCATTCACTGAGCACTGCTCATCACAACTGTGCCACACTCTTCATCATCCTGTACAATCAATCTGTGCAATCTAGCTGTACCAATCAGTCTGTCTGATCTAGCTGTAATCAATCTGTCTACATAAATCAATCTGCTGTTCACATCATTCGAGTTAATCAATCTGAGTTCAACCAACTGTGTACCAGACCACCTGGGTCAAACCAACTGCTCATACAACTCAGCCAATCTGAGTTAGACCAACTGCACATAAGGCAACCTGTGCCAAACCTGTACCAAGCTGCTTATGTACTAATTTGGTGAAGGCTCGAACTCTCACTGCAAGCACCAACTTGCAAAACAGACTTCAACCTGTTGCAGCCAGCTCCACCTGACTGGTTTGGTGAAGGCTCCAACCTTCCACCCTTAACTTCTAGATATATTCGTTCCTCTATCAATCTTTTCTTTCTTCTATCTCAAGATCTCTGTCAGTCCCTGTCACTCAGCCACTGCCTCTTCTTCACTCACGGTTTGTATACTGGCAGCAATCTCATGTACCTGAAGCTCTGTCTCTTTGCTCAAATTCTTTCCAACACTTGTTGCAGAACCTATTTGTCTATTTCTTCACATACTCTGCCACAGTCTTGTATTTATTTATTCCAAGTTTAGTCTCTGATAGTCAAGCATAAACTCTTCATACTCAGTCTTTCTCTATTCGTCATATACCATTCACATTGTCTTTCATTGATAGCTTCTATGTCGTTCCAGTAGCTAGCACTCTGTAGCTCTGCAGAACTCTACAACAAATACACTTCAAGGCTGTTTAAATAGACTTGACAAGGACTCGATCTTCAAAAGAATAATAATGCAAACCTATTCCATAAGATACCCCTATCATTTTTCAAGTTCCGTGGTTTGATTCACTCTACATCATATTAGCGCAACACCATCTTCATTGCACATAAGATCACAGACCTGCAACTTCAAATGTATCCAACTTTGCTCCCATAAAAAAAGACCTGCAAAAACAGAGAATAGACTAGAGCCCCAGGCTTCCTCTCAGTGATCCCTGAGACACATCAAGATGGTCACATTCCTGTAGCATGCAATGTTTGTATATATGAACTCGATCTAAATTCAAAAATAAAAACCCCGAGACTATGTTTCTTAATCTGTGCGTGGATGAAGCAAGCTGAGTATGCTCTATGATTTCAATAGTCTCTGTGCGTTTCATACTCTGCCATCCTCAGCGTTGAAGGATTATTGCTTTGTCTTTTTCTGTGCTATCCCATTGACTTATTTCTTTGCATCCAAATTAGGGCTTGAATCATTCCATGTCTTGCGATTTCTCCTTTTGCGATAAGATCAGCAAATTCTTATTTTAGCCATCAATAGAATCCACTACTTCAGAGCATTCATTACACTTCTGTGATTAGCTATATCTAGTGCTACCCGAAATCTGAAGATATTTAGAGAGAGGACAAAGCCCAGATATTCAATGCAAAGGGAGATTTGCTCATCTTTTTATAGCCATCGAACACAATTTACTCTCTAACTTGACAAGTATCGGAGTAGCTTGAAGGAGCTGCTCGAATTTTGCAGAGAGGAGACACAGAAGCAGTAGAAGAGACAATCAAAAAAATTCTGTAGCAGTCTGAAATTGCAGAGAGACAGTCTGCAATTCCCCAGTAAAAACACAGTCCGAATTTCAGAGAAGAGTGCAGACCGAATTTTTGAGAAGATGATTTTTAGCTTATATACTTTGAGTGAGGGCGTGTAGGGTATTTATACATATTTTTGTGGATAAAAAATAAATCTGGCCGACCTATTGTATGCTTAGCATTTGTATTTATTGTTTTTAAAACTTACTGGGCCGACTTGTCATAAATAACAAATTAATTAAAAAAATACTTTTGAGCAGGCCGACTTGTTTGGGAAGGGCATAATTTCAATAAGATATTCATTAATATTTTTATTAATATTTCCTTTTAATTAAATTCATAAATAAGTAAATAAACAACATAAAATTTTGGTTTAATATTGATTGAGATCTTTAAGGGTATTATTTCCTTAAGGGCTGCCTTTGTCACTAAGCAAGAGTAAGGGTTTAAAGGACTTCTTCACATGGTTGTGTGGGTTCCTCATCATTTTGGCAAGGATTCTATCAAACAAGGGCTTTATTTAAGTTTCCAAGATCAAGGTTTTCATCGTGGATATCAAGGACAAGTTCAAGTGCCATCCACATAAGCATTGGCTTCTTCCATCATGGGCTAAAGACAAGTGCTCCATAGTACATCAAGTCATCATTATAAGAGAGCAATGACATCATGGGTTTAATGATCAAGCAAGAAGGTTTTATCACAACATGCTTCATTCTACAAGACATATACTCCAAAGTCAACATTAAACACAATAAGGTCATTAAGGTCCAGTTTGTGGGCGTGAGTGGGCTCTAAGGACCAAACTACCACATCATCCAATCAAAAGACCATCAATCAAAATACAACCAGGAGCAAAGGTTTTATCACAACATGCTTCATTCTACAAGACATATACTCCAAAGTCAACATTAAACACAATAAGGTCATTAAGGTCCAGTTTGTGGGCGTGAGTGGGCTCTAAGGACCAAACTACCACATCATCCAATCAAAAGACCATCAATCAAAATACAACCAGGAGCAAGGATATAACAATGGACTCAACTGGGACCAAGATACAACTTAGGGTCACTCACCCAGTCTAATGGGTAGCTAGGGCTTTTGGCATTGTCCCAAGGCCTCCAAGGGCTTCAAGCTTGGGCTTGGACAAAGTCAAAAGGTCTCCTCTGACACAGACAACCACAAACCAAATAATAATCCTCAGGGGCTCCACAAGAGGCACCAAGACGCAACTGTTGGCATCAATGGCCAGGTACTGTTGGCATCAATGACAACTTAATCAACAATGTACCCTATCTTAATAGCTTGATCTGGTGATTGGGTTTGATCTCTCTTGTCGGGAGCAGATCAGGGTCTCCCCCTTTGTTATCTTTGGTTTTGATAGCATAAAGCAAAGGGTGCCTCGATTGGCGTGACAACCAATCCTTTTGGGAGTCGAGGCTCTCATGGTTAACCACTTTGGTTGCCTATCCCCTCTACCATCCTGTATAGGATTCATCATTATGGGAAACTACAAGATTGGTGATAACACCGTCTTCACCAAAAGATGCGCCTTCCCAAAAACGAAATTTCCAAGGCTCTTTTTCTCCAAAATGATGGGTGAAGACTTCAGAAGATGAAACCCTAGTTCCGGCAATGGCTTCTTCTAGAACTGCTCTGATACCATGTTAGAGTTCAAACATTCATAGCATAATAATTCAATTGCATAAACAGGATCACTAGAAGAAAGACAAAGCACAAAACAATAACACAGACTTTATCCTGGGAAACCCAAACGGGAGAAAACCCAGCAACCTTCATATAGATGAGATAATCCCGAGATCACAGTACAATCATAAAAGAGAAAAGATGGAAAATGTCTTCCAAAAGGAGAAACCCCAAAACAGTCTTCTTCTCCTCCAGCAGATGCAAACTTCTCTCTCTCAAGTAATGCGAACTTGAATTGAGTGGATGAGTGTATAATGAGGTGAGCTCACCTCTTATTTATACAAGCGCAAACATGAAAAATTCCCTAACTGGGCCGACTTCTCTTGGGGAGCAATAAATAATTTTATTTTTAATTTTCTTTTGCTTCTTTTCACCCCAAGGTTTACATTGATTCTTTCAAGGGTTTACATAGTTAATTACATCAAGGTCATCTCCCTTAGGAGGTACAATCAAGTACAATAGAAATACAATAAATAATATCTTCTGAAGTTGCACAAAATCCAAAAAACATTGCTCAGTGAAGGAAAGCTAACACGTGTTAGCTTTCCTTCTAGCACAAAATCCACCAATAATTAATGATTTTAATTATTAAAAGTGAATGAAATGTAGACCATTGATTTTGTAATTAAATCCCAACCCTAGATTAGGTAGTTGATGGAGTTAGTTACAAAAGACAAGTATAAAACAAAGTGAGAGGGACAAATGAAACACTCACCATCAAAGAGAGGAAGAGGAAAATTTTGAAGAACAAGAAGAGGACCAAAGGAAGGGCACGATTTTCAAGAAAAAAACAACAGCACGGTTCCCAATCCAGTCCGTACAGCAGCATTAAATGCAGCCACACGTGTGGGCTCGAATTCCTAGAAAGTGGCTTGAAAACCAAGGCTATGAGCAGAGAAATTAATGCAGACCGTACAGCATTAAAGCAGCACGTGCAGACATTGAAATCGAGGCAGAAACAGCAGTTCGTACAGTTCCGTACAGCAGCCTTTGGCACAGAAATCGAGGTTGGCACAGATTTCAAGGTTGTCTAATTTCAGTAATAAATTGTTGTTTGTGGATAATCTGTCAGTTAGGGTTGTAAAGAAATTCCAAGCTTTGAATTTTTGTTCTCTTCTTAAAGAATAAATTTTTTCTTAGGGTTTTCCCCAAGCTTGTCGGGTTTTGCCCAGTCTTTGACCAAAATTCCAGTGTTCATTTGCTTAAAGTTATTTTTAGTATTGGAAGCTTTTTGGCAGTGTTTGGAAAGTACATTTTTGAAGTTGTGGTTTTACTTTCTGAAATTCAAGTTAAAACCCTAGTTTTCAAAGTGTTTGACTATGTGTGAATGAGCAAACTTCATATATTTAAGTCAATTTTCTTCATCGTTATGATTTAGGGAGAAAGAGATTAGTGAAACTTGATGGTGACAAAAATTTAACAATAGGAAATTTAAACAACACAATTAGGACCAGATGCGATATGATTGATAAACACACGCAAAGGAAACACTCGCAGACACCTGAGGTAAGCCTCTACCTCCCCGACAATGGTGCCAAAATTGTTATCACCAACACTGTAGCTGCTACAAAAGGGGATCCTATCCAGGATGGTAGAGGAAGATAACATAACATAACATCCTCACAAGGTACATAATACAAAATAATATATTCTCCAGCCAAAAGGTCGCCCTCCCTAGGAAGTGTGAATTTCCCAAGAGAGGCAAAACATGAAGTGTTGATGCTGAGCAAATAAGAAAGAGTTAATATTCACCTGACATTATTTATTAAGATTATTGGATGGAAATAAAAGATTTATTCGTCCTGTAAATTAGATTCTATATACGATATGCGTAATGCGTAGATATAGACTCATTTATATATAAATATATACAGTCCAATTTGACATAGATTATTCACGAGGAGACGGATGAGAAGAAACTTTCATGTTCGGTTTTGGATTAGAGAACATGATAAAATGTGTGAAGATGTCTAGATACACTCTAGAGCATGAAGAAGAACATCCAAGTCAAAACCTTGCCATCCATTCACCCTTTGCTCCATTTACTAAACCATGGTCACTTTAATTAATTTAATTTATCTATTGAATATCCTCTGTAAACCATATAATATACCCAAAAGATGATCTTCTGCTACCCGGAATAAAAATACGATTGTGCCAAAAAATTCCAAAAAATAGCAATTTGATAATACTCATTACTCATACCCCAAAAACGATTTTGGTGGAAGGCCTTCAAATAATGTTTCCAAAATTTAATAAAAATTGGTTCACTTTATTAAAAATTCACCCAATCACTGTATTGAACCAATATTTGCATTTTTGAAGCACTGGAATGATGAAACTAGCCTCCAAAGGCATCAAAAACAATACTGGGACATATGTAATGATATTTGGCCCTGAGGCTATGCTCGTTGACCAAGTCAAGAAAGTTGACCAGGTCAAAACTAATAACTAAGCCAAATTGAATAAATCTGCATGCACGTGGGGTGAAATATGCTCTCTTGTGTATGTTAATAACCAAACTAGAACATGAGTACATAACAGTGGTGATCAATCATTAAATAATCATAAGGTTTGTGCAAAAGTAATCAAACAATTCTTCATAAAGCCCTTTACATATGCCCACTTACAAACTTAACCAAGTTGCTATGATGGGTGAGGTGAACAAACAAGGCTAGAGCCTAGGACAAGGGGATCTGACTTGGTAAGCCTTGACACTGTCATCTCTCGGAAAGAAGGGAAAAGGGAATCCACTCAGACATGTGTAGGATAGATAACATTAGGGGATGGCGATGTCTCACATATGGGTATAGTGCTTAGAAAGTCTCTAGTAGGTTCCAATAAGCATCCCTTGTACCATTTAATTTATGTAGCTTTTGCAACGTTTCACATTCAATCATTTATTTAGCATGATCTTTCCTTCACTAGCCAACCTCCAAGGACAGGTGCCCTAGATAGCCTTGTGGGCTCCAAATAATGACTCGATCTTACCTGCATTGCCTGCCAAAATCCATAGATGTGATGCAATGACCACCTTGTTGCCTTGTAGGGGAAAATGGCCTTACATCGTACAAAGGATGAGTGCGCATCTCTTGGGCACTAACTAGCTATAGAAGACTTTATTTGATTTCATTTAGGCCTAGTGTTTAAAAACACAACTAATCGCAGCTGGCCTTGCATCCTTTAGATATAGCATTTATGCGTTCCGATGCATTTTTCAAGATAACTAGGCTAGAAGACTAAAAGAGACAATCTAGTGACACTGGCCACACATCCTATCCACAAGGCATCATACAAGCAGACAAGAAGAGACCAGGACACACACTCCAGAGTCGAGACACAAAACAGGCATGGAGCCTATCCAACATAGAGGTCTAAGTCAAGGTCCTCGATCTCACAAGTCCAGGTCTAAGAAAAGGTCCTCAATCTCACAAGTCTAGGTCCAAGTCAAGGGTCAAAATCAAAACTAGAAGAGATGAATGGATGGAAAGAAGTGAAAAGGTGATGCCATACATAGAAAAGGCAAGGCTAAGCCTGCATAAGGTAAGCAACTAGTGAGCATATGAAAAGGCCTTACATTCAGACTGTCAGACAACTCGTGACCACAAATTCATGACAAGAACCAAAGCATATAACACATCACCACTGTCAACTAGCATGTATAGTCACAGTTATTACTATAAACATGAGAGAAAAATGAATATACCCCAAATACTACCTGTATACCTGCTCATACATATACCTGTCTCTGAAAATGATCATGCATACCAACTCTGACTGCCATGGGCCACGAAAAATACCGTCTAGCGGCTCTGCTACTCTGACAAAAGTGAATCATAGTCTAGCAAATATCCCTCCAGGATCATGAAGAGGGCTCAGAAATGACAAGGATGTACTGATAATACTGCTCCACATAGGCTAGCTGCCTCTGTATGTACGCCGTCACTAATCATCATGGAACATGAATGCTCATCTTATGTAAAGGACTGGCTCGAGCTGTGACAACTGCTCTGGAAATGATAGTAGCTCCCAAGTACTATAAATGTGACAACAGTTCCATAGGTTAATACTTAGTAAGGATTTTTGTTTTATGCAGCATAAAAGAAAAATCCCTACTAAGTATTAGCCTATGGAATTGTTATCACATATTTTGTATATGGGATCTACCTCTCATTTTGCCAGAGCAGACTTCAGCCTTGAGCCCAGTCCTTACAGTAGATGCGGTATCTCCTCAGATGGTATTAGTGGTTAGAGGATTATCTTACTATTCAGTAGATGGATCAGACAGTGGCATAGCAACAAAGGGGCTACCCTTGTCATTATTGAGCCCTCTTCATGTCATCCCTTGTCATACATTTCGGACCTTGGTACAGTGAGCCTTCGGGATTATTCTTATGCAGTTGGGATCTTGTTTTTTTTCTTGCCCTACAGAGTCAGCAAAGTTAGCACAAGTGGATACTTTGTAGCTGCAGTTCAGATCAGGTATAGGGCAGAGGAATATTTATGGATTTCATGAGTTTTAATGATGAACTGACTTATGTTAGGGTTTGTTATGCATAGGTGATCATATGATTTTCCTTAGTTGTTATCAGTAGGACTTGTGCTTGGTGTGGTGTAGGTGCATTAGTGGTAGTTTCATGCACATAGATCATCATCCCTCTCTTGGTTCCGTATATAGCCTACTCGACTTATCCATTTCATCCATTTGTTGCAAAACACACTTTGACTTGGACATGACTAATGAACTTGAGGACCTCCCCATCTGTGTGACCTCTTTGTTAGAATGACCTCCATGTTTTCCCTGGTGTCTCAGCTCTGATGTGTGTGATGAAACTATACAAATCCTTAACGCTTCCTGTCGGATAGCTACCGATGTTGAGTTCTGAGCCTAGGTAGTCTAGTCAGTAAAAGTGTACCCCCTAGATTTGAAACAAGTGCTCCCCATACTTGAAATTGGTTATTGGCTGGAAGCAATGTTTTAAAACTCAGAACCGAGAGTCAAACAAATCGAGGGTCAACTTGGACCAGAACCGGAACCGGTAATGAACCAAAGCGGTTTGATTTCAATGAACCGGACTATTCAAAAATACAAAAGTAAATAAAAATTTTAATGAGAAAAATTATATTTAAAATTCCAAGCTATGATTTCAAACCATTAGAGACATAATATGCAAAGTCTGCACTGTTGGAGGGCCCATTTTGTAAGAAGATCTCTTCCTTTAGCTGCCACGAGTTTCCTGAGTCTGCCTGGGGCACATTTCTTGTCTGTTAATCAAGTCGTGGGTCAAAGAACGAGGCACAACTCTGAGTATAGCGATTTCTCATCTTGAAGAAGAGTTGCCAAATGAAGAAGTTCCTGCTTGAAACTGCCATTGAAGCAGAAATCATTGGGAAGGGGAGAAAACTCTTGTAGCAGCCTGTCAAAGAGTAGTAGTGTTACCTACAGCAGCATTTAAGCTTGTTATTTGCACACTGTTCTGAGCAAGGGAGTCTAGTAACTCTTGGGAAAGGCAGCCTCACATATATAGCAGCAATTTGGGAAGTCTGTGGGTGGCACAACCAATACAATTCTGCCAAAGTTTCCAGGCATGTAATCTCGTTCCTTGAATGAAATATTCATTATGAAAATGTCTTTACAAACCTGATTCTGTATGTGTCATTGGTTCACTATTGGGCAACAATGCTAGGAATGTCATACACTACACATTCCTATTGTAAAAAAAAGCAGTCTATAATTGTTGTAAGCCAAATATGCATGGAGTATGGTAACAAAAAATTATCTACAGCAGAAGTATTGAAAGTGTTTGATATAAGTCATCAACCAAATTTATTCTAGTGACACAAGAATCAGACCTCAATTGAAGGCCAATAACCATAGCAGAAGTGACAGAGGGGTAATGAAGGTTCAAATCTGATTTGCCCACTGTACACTACAGCAGGGCTACTTCAAGTGTTAAATATAGCATTTTAATCAAGCCCTTCTTAACCATAACAGCCAGCTTGGTCAGAATTGAGATTTTTAGCAGAAAGTATAGTGTTATTAGCAGTGGGTGGAAAAACAAATTTGGTCCCTATTGGCTTGGTACATTACAGAAAAGAAGTTTGGCAGAAAAGTCTAGAAGGCACCAAAGATCGTTGTTTAACACTCTGTCGCGACTCTCAAGCAGATCCAAGCCATGTTCATTGAACTTTTGCAGGAAATTACTAGATTATTGATTTTGCAGACTTGCAAGAGGGGAGGGCATTTCACCATCCAATAGAACATAACTGTATTAAGGTATTAGAGCATATAGAGAATCACAGAAAAATGCTGAATATTGATCGAAGCAAATGTAAGATTGAGGCTGTAAAAGCCTCAGATCAAGTCAGAAAGGGTCACATCAGGAAGCGTTTCAATTTTAAAAACTCTCGTGAAGGTTTCATACTAGAAAACTCTCATGCAGAAGCCTCACAAGAAGGTCCTCAAGTTTCACCTAGAGTGTGATAATTAACCATAAAGAATTATCCCAGTGTCTTCCAGGGAGAACAACAGACCAGATTGAAGTTTCCAGTAGATATTTCTGTGAAGTTTAAACTGCCAGAATCTGAATTAGCAACAAATAAGACTCTTAACTACATCACCATTGCAATTATCTTGATAGTTGATAGTTGAATGTAAAACTTTAAATCACTTTCAAGAAGCCCCAGCATTGTTTATACTGGAAAAATTACTAAAGAATGGAATACTAGTAACTTTGCATGCATGAATCCCCATTGCTAAAAGTTAGAGTTGGACAGACTTGAGCTAGTCTGGACATGAAATCATCCAGAATTTTACTTGAAAGGCATTTAGTCTTCAAGATTTTTCTGTTGAATTGTGATTCCATCCTTTTATTCTTTAGAAAAAAGCATGTAAAATTGACTGGCTATTATAGCAAGATTTTCACAAACTTACATGCTGAGTCTTAACAAGAAGAGAAATTGTGTTTCTGTCCAGCTTCCCACTTATTGTTCTAACATCAAAACCAAAAAAACAACAGTAAGATAACGTATAGACAGACTCAGAAACTTTAGATTTTTTTCAAGAAAAAGAATTGAGAATTTATGACTACACCTTGCATGATGACACCTACCACATGCATATTGTTTAAGATAAAAGAAATGGAGGCAAGTTCAGTAAGTTCTTGTCGATTGTGAGAAATGAAAAACTGGAACAAAAGTTTAGCCAAGAGCTACAGCGTGAACCTTAAAAAGGATATGTAGTAAGGCACTAGCTCCTCATTCTCGAATTCAAAAGGATATGTCATGAGATAATTAATGTACTCATTGCTGAACATGTAATCTGCAAAAAAAACACATTATGACTTGTGAATAAATTTCATACGCCCTTCACATTTCATTCAGAACGCAAAATTTAGTGAATGCAGAGAATATGAATATGCTTAGATGTTATGAACTATATCGTATTGTTTTGTAGCTTACAAATTGCATGTTCATTCCGCAAATTCTGGATCATAATACTCAATGTCTGTAGTAACTGTATCGTAACACCAGAATTTTTGCTTATGTTTAAAATACGGACAAATTGTGCCATTGTCTGCTTCTCCATAAACAACCTACATGCATTGAACATCATCATTCAATTTGGGTTCAGTTGTTAAGAAGCGAAAGGTGAAAAGTTATAAACTTCAGGGCAATATCTTACTCAAAAATTGCAGGATCGTGCTGATCCCCATAAGTCACCACCTCAGCTATCAGTCTCAGTATCTCAACAAAATCCTGTACCAAAAATCAGAGCATCTAAATGAAGGATGTGCATAAAAAAGAGATACAGAATAGAAGAGTGGCCAAGAGAATAACATGATTAAAGATCATACTATCCTCTCTGCTAGCATCAAAATATTCTTACCCCATCTGAAGCATTTACAGTTCCATATTCCTCCAGTTGATCAGTCAGGTATCTGCATTAGCTATAATTTTGTCATTAAAGGTGCACAGTTGATAATGCATTACTATAAATGTATAGGTTTATAAGGTTATCAACTTATCATTTTAAGATTCTGCAGTTGATATGGGAATCAGAAATAATACATCATGAACGAATGTCAATTCACCATCCATGGAAATGTGCAAGGACAACTTATAGCCCAGACATAACTGTGTTGTCTTCAACATATCTATGCCATGAAAGTTGTACAGGACTATAATAAATACAGTTTGATTGGATGTTTTTAAGTGTTTCACTCTTCCGGACATGATCAAACAAGAAAAAGTATTTACTCTGACTCTGGAGTTAACGTCATATCATGGCAAGTCAGTTATAATGGCACACTGAATGGAAAATTCTAGAAGCTGCTGAACTAAAAAACATAATTGTTTACTATGATAGATTGTCCCAATTTCATCCACACTCGTGTTACCATCCAGCAATCCAAATATCTCAAGCTACATGTAACTATTTCATGCACCAAAACAAACTGCACTTGAAACCAATGCCAAAATATCAGTAACTCTTCTTCCCTTCTATGACAAACCAAGTACCATGCCCTAAGCCCTAGCCATGGGGAGTTTTGATATGTGCACAATACCAGCAAAGGAATAGACCTCACAAACAAGTGAACAAGTAAAGGGGCAAGTATGCAACTACTGGAGAGAATCACCTTGAACTTTACACATGATACACTCTTCATTGTATTATGTATTTATAGAGGTGAAAAATTGGTAGAGAGTGATCATCTCTGACCAAGTCTCCTAGCGATATAAATAAAATATACATATTTAGGTATGTGATCAAGTGTGAGAAAACACCGTATGAATTATTTACAAAGGGAAAATGTACATTATAGTTATAATACATAGTCTAACTAAGTCTACTAGGAACTTGGGGGCTAAATTATAGTTATAATACATAGTCGAATTAAGTCTACTAGGACCTTGGGGGCTAAATTATAGTTATAATACATAGTCGAATTAAGTCTACTAGGAACTTGGGGGCTAAGTATCATCAATTCCTCCCTGCTGAGAAGAAAATATCCCCAATTCCCACTGATGGCGTGCAGAACCCAGCAAACAACAGCATAGGTTGTAGAATGTATGTGTTGGCTTGAATGTCTCATGGAATGCTTGAAGGTGAACCTCTCCTGAAACATGGACTCAGGAAATGATTGGTGTTTAGAAGAAATGTCCTCCCAGCTGAAGAGTTGTGCTTACCATGGGCTCTTGGAGGGCCTGTGCAGAAGTTAGAACCTGTAGATCCATGTGGGGAGGGGAATCATGAACAAGGGTTCCCAAGAAAGAATGCAATGCCATCTGCTTCAGAGCTGAAGTGAGGGCAAAATGGGTCAAATCAGGATGAGTGGGTTGTGGACTCAATGCTTGGAATGGCACCCCCTGCTGACATCCGAAACTTGTAGGGGGGTTGTGAAAGGTCAGGAGGCATGAGCACTGACAAAGAGTTATAAACTTGTGGAGGTTAGCTTGCTTGATAATTTGTCACCCTAACCAAAGGCGGAAGATGTGATTTGGTAGCTTCTGAATTTTCTAGGTGTTGAAAAATAGTGTGCCCTTCTGTCAAACCTGTAGGGCTTGCCAAGAATCACGTCAAAAATCCAGTTGTGTAGCATCTCAAGCAATTGTATCAATGAAAGGTCTAAGACTCTAATGGAAAAAGTGGCAGAACACCTACCTGTGATAGGTATGGAAGAATTTGCCTCCTTTATGCATCCAAGATGATATGGATGTGGATATGGTATAAAAGGGAGCTAGAGTGAGTCTATGAATGGCTAATAAAACAGTATCTTTTGGCCACCACTGTCCATGATGAGTTGTCCACATTTTTCCTGATCTAGAAAGTGTAAGTTAAGACAACTTCTCACTCAATATCAGTATAATTCTTAGCTAAGAGGACCAGCAAAGGATTGAAGGAGTTGGGATCGTCGAACTCAGGTTCCTTCGGTTGCTCCTCAAGGGCAGGTTCTACAATTAACTATTGCAGTTCAACAAGAAGAACCTTGGCCTTTTTGGCTTGCAAGGCACAATATTCATCATTAGAATGCCCATACGGTCGATGATAAGAGCAGTATTTGTGCTTCCCTTGGCCAGCGGAACTAGGTGTCTTAGGAGTAGAACCAATGGTTCTTGAGACTCGAAAAAGTAAAGGAAGTAAAGCTTTTTGTCTATGAGGGTTGTGGTAGTTGGTGACCAAGTTGATTACCCTTTTTTTATTTTGGAAGCTAGTTAAAAGGCATGATCCAATGAAGATGTTGCACTTGAAACCTACATTCAAAGATATTCAAACCCCTACATAAAGTGCAACCCTAGGAGGCACTTTGGAAAGTATCCCATTGTCACCACGGCAACCTTTCCTCTCACTTTAGTTTGGCTCTCCTCCAACTCAAGGGGGGAATCCCTAATTGAGACCACAAATCTTCCCTTAACTACAGATCTGAAATTCAGATGAGTGGAATGGAGTATTTTTTTAGGGTTTTCTAGGGTTATAATGGTGGAAGTCAAGGGTTATTTTTTAGAAAATTGCCTTGTCCTCTAGGCAATAGAGTCAAAGCAGCAATATAATGAAAAGAAGAAATCAATAGATATATTTAAGAAATGAACACTACCAATTAGATCAACCACATCAACGTATAAAGCTGATGAAAAGCTCATAAAGGTTGATTGCTTGGTATGTAGTTCGTCAGAAGCAAACTAGTTGTGTTTAGGGGAGATTTATTCTAGATACTATGGTTTCAACTTGGGAGGCTCTAGAGTGAGCCTAAGAGACTGGTCAATAGGCCCTTGTTCTTAAAATTGATTTTGACAAAGCTTATGATCAAGTGGATTGGTCGTTCATCTCAAAGATGTTATCTTGCCTAGGATTTGGGTCTCGTTGCATAGCTTTGGTGAATACTCTCTCCAACAATGCTTTTACCTTTGTCTCAGTCAATGGCACCTTATCCCCGTGGAACCTATTGCATTGATCCATTAGATAGGGATCTCTCTTGGCCCCTTATTTGTATGTTTTGACAATGGGTTCTCTAGCATACCTATTGAAGGTCACTTTTATAGTAGGGTGGATTCGTGGCATTTGGATCTCAGATGGTTCTTAGATGGTTAACAATCACTTTGTTGATGACTCTCTTATCTCTGTTGATGACCTTGCTTGTTTGGACACATTTAGTGTTGCTTCGAGATCTATGGTCAACGCCTAGAGGACAGACTATTGGATGGTCGAGATGGATGCACCACCAGATTAGATTCTTGCAGCTTGGTCACATATTCAACCTAGAGTTATTGTGAGGTATCTAGGCATACCTTTTGGAATGGGTTTGTTTCCTATGTCCATGTGGGATTGGTGTCTTCAAAGGATTCAAAACAAATTGCATGTCTGGCATCATAAGGACATCCCCTTTGCTAGGAAGTTGATTTCTTTTGGCTCTCATAGATTAATGACTTACAGTTAAGCGTGCTTGCGCCAGAGGAGTCTCGTGATGGGTGACCTCTAGGGAAGTCCTAGTTATCAAGTTGAAGCCCCGGAAGTGATGATTGGTGCTATGCGATTCATTTCACTAGTCTCAATCCCACTTCTTCACCCCTGTGAGCATCAGCCGATGCAATGAGTGCTATGTGGACTATGCAAAACCATGAGAAATTGGTCAGTTGCAACTATACTCATGGGATATGGGTCATAGATTAATGACTTACAATTAAGCGCGCTTGAGCCAAAGGAGTCTTGGGATGGGTGACCTCCTCGGCAATCCTGGTTACCGGGTGCAAGCCCCAGAAGAGATGATTGATGCTATGCGATTCATTTCGTTAGTCTAAATCCCACTTCTTCACTTTTGTGAGCATCACCTGATGCAATGAGTGATAAGTGGACTATTGAAAACCATGAGAAATTGGTCAGTTGCAACTATACTCATGGGATATGGGTCATAGATTAATGACTTACAGTTAAGCGGGCTTGAGCTAGAGGAGTCTTGGGATGGGTGACCTCCCGAGAATTCCTAGTTACCAGGTGCACGCCCCAGAAGTGATGATTGATGCTATGTGATTCATTTCGCTAGTCTAAATCCTACTTCTTCACCCCTAGGAGCATCACCTGATGTAATGAGTGCTAAGTGGACTATTCAAAACCATGAGAAATTGGTCAGTTGCGACTATACTCATGGGATATGGGTTATAGATTAAAGACTTACAACTAGCGCGCTTGAGCTAGAGGAGTCTTGGGATGGGTGACATCCTAGGAAGTCCTAGTTACCAAATGCAAGCCCCGGAAGTGATGATTGATGTTATGCAATTCATTTGACTAATCTCAATCCCACTTCTTCAACCATGTGAGCATCACCCGATGCATAAAGTGCTAAGTGGACTATTCAAAACCATGAGAAAATGGTCAGTTGCAACTATACTCAATGGGATATGGGTCATAGATTAATGACTTACACTACGCAGATAATCCCAAAAATGATATATCATGTGTTGGACTGCATAAACCCCTCAGAACTTAAAAATAAAAAGAGCAAAGGGAGCTCTAACTAGATAGTTCATAAGGAACAATACTCGCTAAGGTTTTGCAAATGGGGCAGCAAGCTAAGCGAGACTTGATTGTGGGGAAAAATCCACAGCTACACGCGCTTGAGCCAAAGGAGTCTTGATATGGGTGACCTCCCGAGAAGTCTTGGTTACCGGGGGCAAGCCTAGGAAGTGATGATCAATGCCATGCGATTCATTTTGTTAGTATCAATCCCACTTCACCCCTGTGAACATCACCCGATGCAATAAGAGCTAAGTGGACTATTCAAAACCATGAGAAAATGGTCAATTGCAACTATACTCATGGGATATGGATCATATATTAATGACTTACACTACGCAAACAATCCCAAAAATGATATATCATATGTTGGACTGCGAAAACCCCTCAATACTTAAAAATAAAAAAGAGCAAGGGGAGCTCTAACAGGAGAGTTCATAAGGCATAATACTTGCTAAGGTTTTGCAAATGGGGTAGCAATCTAAGTGGGATTCATTATGGGGAAAACCCCATAGTTGAGCGCACTTGAGCCAGAGGAGTCTTGGGATTTGTGACCTCCCAGGAAGTCTTGGTTATCGGGTGCAAGCCCTGAAAGTGATGATTGATGCTATGCAATTCATTTCGCTAGTCTCAATGCCATTTCTTCACCCCTGTGAGCATCACCCAATGCAAAGAGTGCAAAGTGAACTATTCAAAACAATGAGAAATTGGTCAGTTGCGACTATACTCATAGGATATGGGTCATAGATTAACGACTTACACTACGGAAATTATCCAAAAAATGATATATCATATGTTGGATTGTGAAAACCCCTCAATACTTAACAATAAAAAGAGCAAAGGGAGCTCTAACTAGATAGCTCACAAGGCACAATACTTGCTAAGGTTTTGCAAATGGGGTAGCAAGCTAAGTGGGCTTGATTATGGGGAAAACTCCACAACTAAGCGCTCTTGAGCTAGAGGAGTCTTGGGATGGGTTACCGGGTGCAAGCCCCGAAAGTGATGATTGATGTTATGCAATTCATTTCGCTAGTCTCAGTCCCACTTCTTCACTCGATGCAATGAGTGCTATCTATCTTACAGGGAGAGTAGGAAGTTTGATCTATCTTACTTATACTAAACCAAAGATAAGATTTGTATCAATAGTGGCTTGTTGGGGCCAATGAAAGCAGGGCGCTATTAATGCCCCCACAAGAGTTCAAGTCTCTCCAATGACATTTTTATTTGTTAGTTTTTGTACCTAGGGAAGTGTTCCCCTAGTGACTTTATGCCTAAGTCACTTAGAAAGGGGGAAAAAGTGACCCTCACATTAAATGACTTGACAAAAGCATTTAATGAAACTTTATAAACTTAAAGTCACTTTTTGATAAATTTAAGTGGGTGAGAGAAATTAATATTTCTGAGAAATAAATGGAGCATTTAATTTCAACCATTGATCTAAGTCAATCTCAACCAGTGGATTAAATGAACCCTAGGGTTTGATCAAAAAGCATGAGGGAGGCATTCATTCTCACTTTTTGAGAGATTCAATAGATGAGAAAGAGCAAGAGAGAGAGCAGAGAGCAGGGGCACGATTTTCGAGGAGACAGCTAGGGCAAGTTTGCTCCAGCACGCATTTCGAGGCAAATTGAAGTGCATTTATTGCTGCAGGGATTTCAAGGCAGCAGACTATTATATCAGCACGATTTTCAAGGTGACTATACAGCAACAGAGGGGCATGATTTTTGAGGCGATGTACTTCTTGTACAGTGGCACAGAAATCGAGGACCATACAGCAGAGTTATTGCTGTACCGTACAGCACAAGTTTCAAGACATTTTCGAGTACATTTTTCGAGGAGATATTCTGGCACAGATTTCGAGGTCATTGGCACAGTTCTCGAGGAAGGTACACCAATATTTATTGCTGCAAATCCATACAGCAGGCTGGGCACAGATTTCGAGGCATGCTGGGCACAGAAATCGAGGACCGTACAGCTCAAAATTTATGACTGTGTTAGCACAGAAATCGAGGCAATGATTATGTTATCAACTGATTTGTACAATAGTTGAAACCTTATTGAGCCGCCAGTGTTGGAACACATCAATGTTCACTTCCAGAGTATCTGGGTTTCATATTTTTGGGTCTAGCCAGTTTTGGCTAGCCAGTTTTGTTTTTGAGTCGACATGACCATGGCCCCATGGGGGTTTGTATCAAAGTGTGCTAGTAGGGTCTGAGTGGCTCGGTTCCCCATGACTGGATTAAACAACTAAGGTATTCCAGGGAGTTTTTTCACCGTCAGATTATACTTTGCTTCAGGCGAAATATAATCTCTTGGTTTTTCTCCCGCTTCCTCCAAAGCTGGAATGCCCGATTTTGGAAATTTGGCCATGGGGGGTTATTAGGGTCCAACTATAATGTATAAACCTACTAGACACTGTTAGAATAGGTTTTGGTCATGTCCTAGGTCTCTAGGACCCCCAGAAAAAATTTCGAAAAAAATTTTACCGGACGCATCGAAATTGGGGTTTTAATTTTTAATTATTTTTTAAATTTTAATTAAATTTCTCTATAGTTTAAATAGAGAAATTTGGGTCTGTAATTATGTCAGTCATCCGGGGTCCGAACTTAGTGTTTGATGGCTCGTTTCATAAGCCAAAAATCACACATGACCCATGGAGCAGCTAAACCCAACTTTCGGATGTCAATTCAGCCCCGTAATTAATATTTTCTCTGAGAAGTCATTTACAGAGAAATTATTAATTAAAATAATAAAATTGATTATTTTGGAGATAATCCAAATCTCTCCAAAATTAATCAATTTGATTAAAATAAAGGGCTAAATGACATGGCAATGAGCATTTAGGAAGATTCCAATCAACTCCAAGCCCATCCAGTCACCAAAAGTTTATCCTTTCAAACAAATTCGCCCTCCTTATGCCAAAATCGATTTTATGTGTTGGCATTTGATGATTGGGTTGGTGGTTTTGCATTCAATGTAGAGTGGGCGCCCTCATGACTCACCTTATCCTAAGGCTTGGCTCCCTTCATTGATTTGAGTTATCACCTACCCTAACTACCACATGTCTCCACCATACTAATTCGAGTTACCCTCAAACCCTCACGCTATCTCTATTGACTCGTGTATCCTTGTTAGAGTTTATGGATTGGTTGATTTGCAATCACAAGTAAGCTTGGCTCCTTTCATGGATCCGAGTTACACCTACCTATTACCATGTGTCTCCCTCACAAACTACTCGCATATCCTACCTTCCTCACATCAATCTCCATTAGATTCACGACATTCCCTTGATTGAACTCGTTATTGGTTGGTGTTTTCGTTGATTGGTTTGGCTCCCATTCAAAACTCGAGTTAGTACCTACCTCGTCCACTTGGCATCCACTAAACTAGCTTGCACTCCACATGGCTCACGCCTTTTCCACCTTAGCTCACGTCAATCCTCACTAGAAGCTCGCATTCCCTTGTTGTAGTTCGTTTATTGGATGTTACTCCCATCTCATACCTTCCTCCAAGTCGAGTTTTGCCACCTAGTACCATTCCACCTACCATGAACTCGATTTTGGCCATGTCTATCTCTCCAAGCCCTTGTTGATTGGATTTGACCCACTTGCCATTGCCAAATTCGACCTAGGGTTTTAGATTGAGTCTTTTACTATAAAGAGAGGCCCATTTGGGCAATTATCTCATGGATTTTTGGATGTAAAGTTACTCTGCTAATTTGTGATTACAAGCTATTGGCTTAAGGAAATAAAGTTAGACTTTGGAGGTCCATGCGATTTGTGCAACATTGATGAATGTTTCTCTTGTGAGGTGATATTTTTCCATGCTTTCAATTTAAATGCTTATGTGATTGATCAAATAACTAGCTTTAGAAGTCTATATTCTAGAACATAAGATCTACCATTTGTGGTTTGCAATTTGGTTTATTATGCAATGTTTATCAATGAGTTATATGAATAGGATGTATTCGGTTGTACTAGCATTTATATAACCTTGGTTCTCGTAGCATACTAGTCATATTTTTGATCTCACTTTGGCATTGAGTTGTTTGTCTTTGGATAGGTTTCTCCAGGTGTAGGGGGGTGTGAGCTCGGTTGCATCTAGCTCATCTTCACCATCACAAGTAAATTCTTAATATTTGTTGTCTTTCCAGGATCTATATAAAGTTGAATTTGTTTTGAGAAGAAGCACAAGGGGTTTTGCTCTAAGATCCATCCACATTTTTCAAAAGTTAAAATTTGTTACCTTGGTCCTAAAAGGCTCTCTCTTCAAGCCTTATCACTTGCTCCTTGACCCCTTTTTCCCATTTGATTTGCTAGGCCTATCCTCTCAATAGTTTTCTCCTACCCTATCCCCTTTCGTCCTACTCCTTTCATTCTCCTCCTTGCCCTAGCTCCCCTTTTCTCCCACTCATTTTTTGTTCTCTCTCCTCTAGCTTCTCCCTTTTCCTCCTCTCTTCCTACTTCTCTTTGCCTTAGATCTCTTTAACTTTCTATCACTCCCTCTCGTCCCATTCTTTTTCCTCCTCGCTTCATACCATTTAGCCCATTCGTTTTTTCCCTTTTTCTTAGCTACATCCTCCCTTCTCGTCCATCCTCTCTTTGGCCCTAAACATAAAACAACAACAAAAAACAAGCAAGTGTTAGGAGTTATTGAGTAGTTAGTGTTCATTTTCATACTTAGTTAATTGCTAGTTAGTGTTTAAGTTTGTTTCAAGCTTAGTGACATTCATTTTCATAACACTTATGTTGGCTGCCATATGAACTATTAGAGGACTGTTATAACACTGTTTTGTTTAACTTATGTTGGCTGCCATATGAACTATTAGAGGACTGTTATAACACTGTTTTGTTCAACTTATGTTGGCTGCCATATGAACTATAGAGAGGACTGTTATACTACTTTTGTTGGCTGCCATCTAGCTTTTTGGAGAACTTTTATAACATGTTGTTGACTGCTTTTCAAACACATAGGACTGTCAAAAAGCTTGTTGATTGCCATCTATCTTGAACTAGACTGTCCCGAAGATTGTTGTTATTTGACGTTCATTGCACATTCAGTTGACTATCATAAAGTGTGTTTCTATTGGTTGCAAGCTAGGATATCTATACATTGAATGTCCTTGAAATTCACATGTATGGCTGCCAATTTAGTTGGTCAATTCAACACTTGCGAATAGTTTAAATTTTAAAATACTTTCATTTTACATCACAAAACAAATCCTGGTTTTATCATTTGCTTGGTGCAATTTGCGGATCTAGGACGTTAGCTAGTGTCAATTTGTTGTTTAATTTACTAATGATAATGGGTATTGGAGCGATTATTTTGTTGTAGACTATTTCCAGGAAGTAGAAGTCAAGAAGCTTCAAAGCGAGAAGCCATTAAAAAAAACACGAGAGGACAAAAAGCAAGGATACATCTCCTTATCCTTTGTAAAAGCCATTAAGGGCTTCAATTTTTGCAATTTTTATAAGCTTTTCGTAGATAGCCATTAAAGACCTTTCAAGGATTTTCCCTTGAGGCATTTGTAAAGGATTAATAAAACTCATAGTGGAGAGGCCTCCACTTTTTTGGTCTTCTTCCCCAGTTGGGGAAGAGTGTTGGGTCTTGTGGTTTCATTTAGCTTAGATTTATGATTCCATGCTCTTAGATTAGTATTTCACTTCAATAAGTCATTTTGCTTATATTCCATATTTACTTACCCCCATGCTCTCCCGAGTAGGGTCTTAGACCTGAAAGAGATTCTTGGGTAGTTTAGTTTTTTCGTTTATTTTTATCTTGCTTCTCTTCCAAAGCCTTCAGCCGGAAGTTGTATCCTTGAGATTTCGTCTCAAGGGCAGGACCACATAATTTGTGGTTACTCTTCCTTCCCCGTCGGTTTCCTTGGCAGAGCTTTCAACTAGCTGGAAGTTCTCAAGTGCAGGCGGTTCCAGTGGTTGATCTTGTTCGGAGATCAATCCCACCTAGTAGATTAAAACTTGTGTGGTAGAACACTAGATTTACGTATTTCCATTTTATCTTGCAAGCATTATTGTTAGCAGTAATTCATATCTTGTCGATCAACATTATTGTTTAAATCTGTTTCAAGTTAAGATATACTGCTACTACAATCTTTTTGCTTCCTTAAAATAAACCAAAGTCTCTTAAACTTGGCCAAATCCAAGTCAAGAGCACCCTCTATCGGAGGGCATTTTAGTTTTGCATCATCCCTGCATTAGGCATTTCAATTTTAGCAAGTCTCTTGAACTTTGGTCATAAGATCAAGTCAAGAGCGCTCTCTGTCGGAGAGTTGAACAAGGTTCTTAAATAAATAAAATTTTCCACTCATACACCCCTTAATTAATTTATCTTGGTTTCTGTCCTACACCCGTATGCTCTGCCAACCGGAAACGGTTGGGCTAGTACTCAGAAAGGTGGAAGACTTGTTAATTTACAAGTGAAAATCTAATTAAAACTTTCACCCCCATAACCAACGAACCGGCGTTGACATAAAGTATTTTAATCAGTTCTCAGGGGAGGCGCCGGACCGCCCAATCTGCGACACGGTGGCTGGTTAGCATTGCGCGCCTCGCCGTGATTCCAGACAGGCCCCGACAGGTCTCTTAAAGGCGCTGCTTAAAACTACTTTCCAGACACTCTTTGAACATCCTTGGTTTTAGCCCTAATAATCAAGACAATTAAAACTTTGAATTTACCAAGATAAGCTGCACAACGTTCTCACAAACTTCCATTTCAAGCACTTGTGTCAAGTTTTCACAATTCATATTTAATTTTTGACTCCATAAGGCACTGGTCCTTTATCTTATATTTTGTTTGCCTAAATATCAACATTGGAGTATCTGCTTATATTTCGTGAAAAGTGATTTACTTATTGCCCAAGTGTATCTTTCATCTTGTATTTGCAACGTGGATTGCGTTATCTTGTCTTATATTTAATTTTTATAAGTGTCTCTCATTTAAAAACTCCTAAAAAACACCCATCCGCATCACTACATCAAAAACACTATAAAAACAAGAGCCTTAGTGAAACTCTCTTTTAGGGAGTACCCCCCTTGGCCTCGTTAGGAGCCTAAACGGAGGAGCTGGGATTCAGGTGACAGTACCTGGCTCATTGCTTGCCCCCAAGGCCACACCTCTCCCCACTTTCCAGTGAGGGAGACAGCTTTCAAAAGGTTTCCGCTGCTGGTGTGCAGTTTGGCGGACAACAGATTACACGGATTTCAAGGCTGAAATTTCTTGGTTGAGATAAGTAGTATTTGACTGATAATTTTTGTACTGAAAATATTGCTGAAGAATTAATAAAATCTCTCTCTCTCTCTTACTGGTTTTCCCCGTGAGGGTTTTTCCAGGGCTATTGACCGAAAAATTCTGAGTCTGATTTTTTATGGTGTGCATGTTAAAATTAAATTTCTGCCTGTTAGATTGATTTTACAGCGTGTTTAATTGTCTAAGAATTTTTCATAAGTAGTTTCCAGCCTATGCAAAACCGGCTGAAAATGAAAACCATTGAAATGTTGACATAAACCAGCAAGCTGCAAAACTCAGAAAAATTTACATGGTATCAGAGCTTGGGGGCAAAAAACAGTAATATTTTGCAGACACACAGAAATTTCCAGAACTCAGTAATTTCAGTAATTTTCTTCTGTTAGTGAACAACACTTTGTTGGGTTGGCTGAAAGATGGCTACAGGACTTAGGTTGGAGGATAGGCTAGATGGGACAGGTAACTTCGTGCCATGGAAAGCTAGGATTTTGCTAGTTTTAGAGGAAAATGAGATGTGGGAGGAAGTGGTTAGGAACACTACAGCAAACCCCGTTCAGATTCCCGCTGCTACAGATGCAGCAGCATTATCAGCCTTCAACAAGAAGGACTGTAAGGCTAGAAGAATAATCCTAGATGCAGTTAAAGATCATATCATCCCTCACATTTCAGGGAAGGCTGGGGCACATTTGATGTGGACTGCTTTGATCAGTTTGTATGAGAGTACCAATGAGAACCGTAAGATGGTTCTCAAGGAGAAACTCAAGAGTATAAAGATGAATGGAGGAGAGGGAGTGACAGCTTACCTTACCAGGATATCTACAGTTAGAGATGAGCTAGCAGCAGCTGGGGAGGTGGTCACTGCTACTGAGCTTGTGCGTACAGCAGTGAATGGGGCTTCAAAGCCATGGGGTGCATTTGTGCAGGCTATAATGGGTAGAGAGAACCTACCTTCTTAGGAGAGACGGTGGGATGACTTTGTGCAGGAGGAGACCAGGAGAGGTCTCATACAGGGCAGTTCGTCACGGGGTGGGGTAGATGAGGAGAACGTGGCTTTGACAGCAAAGGGGAAGAAGAAGAAGGGTCCCAAGAAGGGTGGGGCCAAGCAGCAGTAGGGTGGGCAAAAGGACTTGAGTAAAATCAAGTGTTATGGTTGTCAGACATTTGGGCACTATGCTTCACAGTGTCCAAACAAGAAGAAGAAGAAGAGACAGCAGACTGCAGCTTCAGCGGAGGTTGATGACTTTGGAGACAAATTTCAGAGAGAGTTTTCCCTATGTGCTGGACAGATTGAGAGAGAGAGAGCCTCTTTAGTTACCAGCACAGATGTGGATATGGAGATGGAGCATTCATTGTTGGCAGGCCATCAGACGAGTCCATCCACCACTGGTACTTGGTATATTGACAGCATTGCCTCGAGCCACATGACAGGAGCTCGAGAGATATTCTCCGAGCTATCACAGACAGGTACAGATGTGGAGGTTGTACTAGGTGATGACACCATTGTTAGAGCAGTTGGTCGGGGGACTATTACATTCCAGAGGGAGTCCAAGAGTCCCATGAATCTGATGGATGTGTTATATGTCCCTGGGATGAAGAAGAACCTTGTATCAGTTTCCACCATTGAGGACAGGGGTCTTGGGGTATGTTTCTCAGATGGGAGAGTGCAGGTATTCCCCAGGACTACAGGTGTATCTACCTCCATGACCATTGGGGTTAGATGTGGAAAGTTGTACAAGCTCTTGTTTCAGCCGCAGCACGCTCTAGCACAAAACAGCAGCAGTGAGCTATGTGAGCTATGGCATCGGAGGATGGCCCACTTACATCACCCAGCTCTAAGATTGTTGAGGAGCATGGTTACAGGTTTACCCGAGTTCAGCACTGAGCAGAGTGATGTGTGCAGGGGGTGTGCTTTGGGAAAGTACACCAAGACTGCTTTTCCAAGCAGTGACACCAAAGCAGCAGGAGTGCTTGACTTGATCCATTTTGATATTTGGGGTCCTATGTCATCAGTCTCTTTGACTGGTTTTGAGTACTACATCTTCATTGATGACTACTCCAGGAAGACCTGGATCTACTTCTTCAGGAGCAAGAAGTCACCCTTAGTATTGAGTGTCTTCCAAGGGTTCAAAGCCCTTGTGGAGAAGCAGACAGGGAGGAAGATTCGGATGTTGAGATCGGACAATGGGGGTGAGTATACCTCCAAGGAGTTCGATGCTTTTTGCAGATAGGAGGGTATACAGAGACAACTGATAGTTCCCTACTCTCCTGAGCAAAATGGAGTAGCAGAGAGGAAGAACAGGTCGATTGTGGGAGCAGTGAGAGCAATGCTCCATGATCAGGGGTTACCGTTCTTTTTATGGGCAAAGGCATGCAGCACTGCAGTTTATCTGCAGAACAGGAGTCCTCACCGTACTTTGGGGAGGAAGACTCCTGAGGAGATGTACATAGGCAAGAAGCCTGAGGTGAGCCACTTCCGCATATTTGGTTCTTTGACTTACTCTCACGTCCCTTCTGAGAAGAAGACGAAGTTTGATCCCACTGCAGAGAGATGCATCTTTGCGGGATATAATGAGACTTCGAAGGCTTACTGGCTTTATCTTCCTAGCCAGAAGAGAGTTGTAGTGAGGCAGGAAGAGAAGTTTGATGAGGAGAGAGCCTTCAGGAAGTCCAGAGAGTTAGAGCAGAGGGAGCCACCAGCTCCCACACCTCAGTTGACACAGGCTTCTTCGATACAGGTTTCAGGTCCACAGGTTTCCGGAGTGACTGGATCACAAAGTACAAGCACAGCTCCTACAGGTTCAGTGGTTCAGGTGACAGGTACTTCAAGGACGGGTTCAGGGACAGGTTCAGGTTTTGCTTCGCAGGCTACAGGTTCTTCAGGGACTGGTTCATCAGTCAATGGTCCTCGGGGTGTTGGACCTTCTGCTTCTAGGAGTTCCTCATATGAGGATAGACCAGTATGGGAGGAGCCTTCAAGGAAGAGGAATCCTAAATGGCTTCAAGACACCTTGAAGGAAGCATAGGCATTTGGTAGACCCCAGGAGGAGATCAGGACAGTAGTGATGCCAGACAGATTGGGTATGGCTCTTGTTGCGAGTCTTCGTGACTCTGAAACTTCCACATTTGAGGAGGCTTCTCGGCATCAAGTATGGAGAGATGCCATGATGGAAGAGTACCATTCCATCATGAAGAATGATGCTTGGGAGATAGTGCCGAGACTAGAGGGGAAGTTAGTTGTGACTTCCAAGTGGATTTTTAAGATAAAGCATGCTGCAGATGGCAGTGTGGATAAGTACAAGGCTCGGTTTGTGGCTCGAGGATTTTCACAGGTTGAGGGAGTTGACTATGATGAGACTTTTGCGCCAACTGCTCGGTATTCTTCCATCAGAGCAGTGATTTCTATAGCAGCAAAGATGGGTTGGAAGATCCACCAAATGGATGTGAAGACCGCATTTCTCAATGGTCTTCTACAGGAGGAGGTGTACATAGAGCAGCCACATGGATTCGAAATTCATGGGAGGGATTCTCATGTGTGCAGGCTGAGGAAAGCCTTGTATGGACTGAAGCAAGCTCCTAGAGCTTGGTACTCCAGGATCGATACGTACTTGACATCGATGGGTTTTCAGTAGAGTGAGGTTGATCCCAACCTATACTACATTGTGGTTGGTGGAGATCCTCTCATTCTTTTGTTATATGTTGATGACTTATTTATCACAGGGGATGAGCATCTCATTACACATTGCAAGAGAGACCTTGCTGCGGAGTACGAGATGACTGACATTGGGTTGATGCATTATTATCTAAGGATGGAGGTTTGGCAGGAGCCTGGACATATTTTCCTAAGACAGGGGAAGTATGCAGTTGATATTCTGAAGAGATTTCGAATGGAGGATTGCAGGCCGACGTCTACACCTATCATCACCAACTGGAAGCAACTTCATGCTTCTGAGGGTAAGTTGGTGGATCCTACACTTTACCGTCAGCTCATTGGATCGTTGATGTATCTGGTCAACATCGGGCCATACTTGTGTTTTGCGGTGAAAACTCTTAGCTAGTTCATGGTGGAACCTAGGAGTGTACATTGGACTGCCGCAAAACATGTGCTAAGATACCTGTTGATTAGGTTGTCATTGATGCCAACAATGTCTGGTCATTGATGCCAACAGTTAAGTCTTGGTGCCCCTTGTGGAGCCCCTGAGGGTTAAGTAATTGTCAGTGTCTAGGGAGACCTTTTGATCTTGTCCAAGCCCAAGTTTGAAGCCCTTGGAGCCCTTGGGACAATGACAAAAGCCCTGAACACCCTGTAGAGTGTTTAAGTACCCAAAAGATGTTTTGCGGTTCCCCAGTTGTTTCTTTGGTTCCTCAGTACCACAACTTATGCCCCAACACGCTACAAAAGTGTTGAAGAAGTTGCAAGAGTCCAAATGACCCCTTCAGTGGTCATTTGTGTTTATTAAGGTCATGGTACCCCAGGAGAAGGTCTAGCAACCCCACAGGTGATGTCATGATGGATCTTGACCCTTGTAGGTCTCCTGGTGTGGTTTAGGTGGTTGAAGAAGCCTATGAAGCCCCTTGCTTGATGAAGAAGCCCTGAAGAAGTCCTTGGACCCATATTTGATGGCTTAATGGTCCTTGTCCCCTTAAAGGTGATGATGTGGTCATTAATGACTTGATGAAGACTTGGAACCCTTGATGAAGATCTTGATGCCCATGTATCCCTTGTTGGGGTCATGGAACCCTTGGAGATGGTCATTATGCATGAGAAGGTCTAGCACCCACATAAATGGCGGCATGATGACCCTTGGACACTATATGATCATTGATGGTGCATTTGGAAATGATTTGGGTCTTGGAATCCATACATATGGTGGTTTGTAAGCCCATGATTGTTGGAGCCTTTGATATGATAGAATCCTTGGTCATGATGCCCTCATCACTTGGTGATGGAGTCCTATGTGATGGGCTTGAAGTCCATGGAAAGTATCTTGTTTAAATATTATATGATATCCTTGAAACCCTTGCATGTGCTGCCTTGGGTCTTGAACCATGGTGATGTATGGTCCTATTTGTGGTTGTATGGATATTGGGATGTAGATGGAGGTAGATCCCACGGACGTGCCTTGATATGTTGAAGAAGACTTTGAAACTCTTGTAGTTAGTGGTATGGTCTTTGGCACCCTCATGTGTGGGGTCTTTGATGTCCTGGACATATTGAATAATTTAAGGGTACTAGACCAAGAATTTGCAAATAAACCCATCATAGGGAGATAGTCCTCATCAAGCCATTAACCTTGATATGTGGAGCATCTTCTAACTCCTTACGGTTGAAGAGATATGAATTTTTGAAGTCGGTGTACCCCACCTTTTTGGGTGAGCCGACCAAACAAAAGAAAAATTAATTATTTGTAATTTTGAATTGCATGTCGGCCCAGTTTGAGGTAATAACTTTCCTCTATGACCTATATAAATAGAATATAAAACATTTCATTTGCTTATCAATTAGATTTTCGCAACTCTTGGAGAAAAGTGCGAAATTTTGTGGAGGAGAAATTTTTGGGCATCTTTACTAAAATTGGCATAACTTTCTCATACGGAATCGGAATTACAAAATTCTTGGCTCGTTGGAAAGCTTGTTACGAGGGCTATGTGATGACAGGATCTAGATTTTATTTTGGTTTGTCTATTGTTTCTTGACCTTATGATCTTCAAAAAGGTATGGCTCATGCTTCTAGGTTTCTCTTGTAATGGCACATGTCTCTCATGGATAGAGTTCATCTTTGATATTAGTATGTGAGCCTATATATTGGTATATATATTTGAAGTCATTATAGAGGATATGATGATGATGTTGCATACCTTCATGCTATGATATTATACACTTTATGATGATAATTCATGTGATAATTATGTACACTCTATGAAGTTGATGCACTCCTATACAATATGATGTACATGCATACCATAGTGTGATGATGCTCTCCTATGCATTATGATGTATACTTGATGTTGATGATGCATACACGGTGCACACTGAAGTGACAATTATGCATATTTTATGATGATGATGCATACCCTATGATGATGATGCATACCTATGATGATGATGCATGACGATGCATACCTTATGTTCAATGATACATGCATGAAATATTTACACAATGGCATATACATATGTACTTAGTAATATTTAAACAATAGTATGTTCAGTAAAATACACTCAATGGCATGACAATTAGTACACAGTAATATATGTATGATGAAACACAGTGATAAATGCTCAGTTTGATATGCTCAGTGATGTTTACACAGTGATACTCAGTGATGTATGATGAAAACACAATGTGTGATGATATAGAATTATAAATGATGCAATGACGACAATTGTACAATGATGAATAGTGGTAATTAGAAGTGAGTACATTGGTTCAGTTGAGCAGCATTAGCACAGGCTACTACATGTGCATTTGGTCTGACTCATATTGGCTGAGTTGTATGAGCAGTTGGTTTGACTCAGGTGGACTGAGTCTCGTGTACGGTTGGTTAAACTCAGATTGACTAACTCGAATGATGTGAACAGCAGATTGATTTATGTAGACAGATTGATTGCTACAGCTAGATCAGACAGATTGATTGGTACAGCTAGATTGCACAAATTGATTGTAAAGGATGATGAACAGTGTGGCACAGTTGTGATGAGAAGTAGTCAGTTAATGAACAGTGAACAGTTGATGAGCAGTGAACAGTTGATAAGCAGTGGTCAGTTGATGAGCAGTGGTCAGTTGATGAGCAGTGACAGTGATTGTGCAGTGTGGTATAGATTGGGTACAAGTGTTGGATAGCAGGTCCGCAGGATCAGTGAAGTTTTTGGTTCAGTAGTTTCAGTTACTATCTTCATATCAGGGTGGTAGGATGGGGCAAGGAAATTGAGGGAGCTAAGGCTTCCTTCAGGTTGTAGCCTGTAAACCAGGGGGTTGTAGCCTCCTTCCAGTTGTAGCTGGAGAATTGAAGTCTTTGTAACAAAGGGGGTTGTTACCTCCTTCCAGTTGTTGCTGGTAAATTATTATTATAAAGGCTTCCGTGGTTTTTCCCCCAAGACTTGGGTTTCCACGTAAAAATCTTGTGTATTGTGTTTTGCTATGCTTCCTATGTGATGATGATATGATGATAGGTGATGATGAGCTGTAATAGTTAATAATGTTGATGATATAATGATAATGTGGTAATACATTAATGAATGATGTATTGAAGAAGCAGTTGATGATTGTTAAAGTTGAAAAAGTAATAAAAAGCTATACACACTGTTCACCCCCCCCCTCTCAGTGTGCTCGGTGTGTCCAACAATACCTAGCAGGTACAGTGGACTATGGTTTGGACTACAGGGGTTCGGGTGGAGTCAGTTTGGTTGGTTTCACAGATTCAGACTGGGCAGGCAGTGTGAGTGATCGAAAGAGCACTTCCGGTTGTTGTTTCAGTTTGGGCTCGGCAGCAGTGTCATGGTCCAGTCGGAAACAGAAGTCCGTTGCATTGAGTTCCGCCCAGGCTGAGTATATGGCAGCCAGTCAAGCTACTTGCGAAGCACTGTGGCATCGTAAGTTGTTGGTAGATTTATTTGATCAGGAGCTTAGACCTACGGTGATCTATTGTGACAATCAAAGTTGCATTCAGCTCTCTAAGAATCCGGTGTTCCATGACAGGTCAAAGCACATTGAGATCAAGTACCATTTCATCCGTGACTACATCCAGAGAGGAGCAGTTGAGTTGCAGTATATATCCACTGATGAGTAGGTAGCCGATATCCTGACAAAATCTTTGGGGAGGGGGAAGTTTGTCTTCTTCAGAGACAAGTTGGGAGTGGTGCAGAACACCTTCCTCGGTAAGAGGGATTGTTAGTTTTTATACCTAAGGAAGTGTTCCCCTAGTGACTTTATGCCTAAGTCACTTAGAAAGGGGGAAAAAGTGACCCTCACATTAAATGACTTGAGAAAAGCATTTAATGAGACTTTATAAACTTAAAGTCACTTTTTGATAAATTTAAGTGAGTGAGGGAAATTAATATTTATGAGAAATAAATGGAGCATTTAATTTCAACTGTTGATCTAAGTCAATCTCACCCATTGGATTAAATGAACCCTAGGGTTTGATCAAAAAGCATGAGGGAGGCATTCATTCTCACTTTTTGAGAGATTCAATAGATGAGAAAGAGCAAGAGAGAGAGCAAAGAGCAGGGGCACGATTTTTTTAGGAGGCAGCTAGGGCAAGTTTGCACCGGCACGCATTTCGAGGCAGCTTGAAGTGCATTTATTGATGCACGGATTTTGAGGCATTAGACTATTATATCAACACAGTTTTCAAGGTGACCGTACAGCAGCAGAAGGGCATGGTTTTCGAGGCACTGTACTTGCTGTATAGTGGCACAAAAATCGAGGACCGTACAGCAGAGTTATTGTTGTACCGTACAACATAGGTTTCAAGACATTTTTGGGCACAGTTTTCGAGATATTCTGGCACAGATTTCGAGGTCATTGGTATAGTTCTCGAGGAAGGTACAGCAATATTTATTGCTGCAAATCCGTATAGCAGGCTGGGCACAAATTTTGAGGCATGTTGGGCACAGAAATCGAGGACCGTACAGCTCAAAATTTATGATTGTGTTGGCACAGAAATCGAGGCAATGATTGCACGGATTTCAAGGCTGAAATTTCTTGGTTGAGATAAGTAGTATTTGACTAAAAATTTCTGTACTGAAAATATTGCTGAAGAATTAATAAAATCTCTCTCTCTCTCTAACTGGTTTTCCCCGTGGGGGTTTTTCCAGAGCTATTGGCCGAAAAATTCTGAGTCTTATTTTTAATGGTGTGCATGTTAAAATTAAATTTCTGCCTGTTAGATTGATTTTACAGTGTGTTTAATTCTCTAAGAATTTTTCATAAGTAGTTTCCAGCCTATGCAAAACCGGCTGAAAATGAAAACAACTGAAATGTTTACATAAACCAGCAAGCTACAAAACTCAGAAAAATTTACATTATTTGTGCTCGTGTTTGTTGACACTAATACTTGGGATAGAAGATGGGGCAAGGTGCAAGTCCTATGCGTCTTTGGTGGAATAGATACCCCTCACATATAGCCTTTTAGCCAAGGATTTTAGTTGGAAAGTTGTTGGTTGCACCCACTCCTATAGCCACATCATAATAAGTGGAATCCAATTAAAAAATATAGGCTTTCCATAAGTCTTTATTTCCATATTCATGACTTCATCAAGAGTCATGTATTAGAAGCTTGCAAAGAGGATATTGAGGTGTGTATAAGAGACATTTGAAGAAAAACAAAATCATGAAGTTTCTCTCTCAGGCATTTCGTCAAACACTTTAGCAACTAGGTTTTAAATTAAAAGATTCACTTTCAAACTTTTGAAATTTAAAACACCATGCCAAAATTCTTCCAATACATAAAACTAAACATTCACATTGAACACAAATGATTTTTGGTCAACCTTGACCAGGGCAAAACCCAACCTTGGGAAATCCCTAAGAGAAGAAATTTTATTTAAGAAGAAGAATCTCAAAAAATTTCTCTACATAGAATTTTTCTCTTTCCCACAACTGACAAAATTTCACAAATTTACATCAGTAGACTTCTACCTTGAAATTCTTGCCAATGAACAACAGTACGGCCTGTTGTAGGGCCTGTCCACACGTGCCAATACTTGTACGATTTGCTCACTTTCTTGCCTCGAAAATCGTGCCACATGTGCTAGAATGACCCTGTTGTACGATATTGATAGTCTGCAATAAATGCTACAGTTGTTGCCTTGGGATTTGTGCCCACACGTGTTTTTGTACGGCCCTGTCAAAATGTTGTACGGTCACTTTCGAGGCTACCTTTGGAAATGTGTTACTGAATCTTCTTGGATTAGTTTGCTAGATCTAGGGTTCACATTAGATGCCCTTTTTAATAATAAAAGCCAATTATTAAATACATCACTTAAATATGACCCACAACTTATAAAGTACAAAACATTTCTTTTATTCACATAAGGTCACTTTTGACATTTATAAAACATAAGGAACAAAGGCCTTTTTATCCCCCTCATCACACACACACCAAAACTATGAGGGAGGACCTTCAGAGTTAAATATTTCAACACTCCCTCCTAACGAGGGAGGTCCTTCCAGCACTAGTTGTATCTCCATCCCTGTTTAGTGAAGCAACTCCCTCCTGCTCAAGAATGCAGTGCCCGAACCTAAACTAGAACTCTGAACCTCGAGACTCCACCTGAGCCTCCTGAACCTGCTCATCATCACTGCACCGACTGAGTCTTCTGCCAATGCTTTGAAGAGATCCACTCTCTTCATCAGAAGAAATATAAATAACAAGTTGATCAACTACAACTCTTACCCCATCCTCAGAATTTGGCTCAGATAGCCAACCTCCTGACCCTGGATGCACATGTCCTCTCAATAATACAATCTGCCCCTGCAATCACCAAGGAGGATTGTGGTGCCAACTGGTTCTCTCACTCGATAAAGGAAGACATGACCAGACCTAACCATCAATCCAAAACTATCATCCTCCAATGATGAAACCGAGAGTTTGCTAACTCCCATCCTAGGAACAAAAAGAACTCCATGTAGCTCCAGGACCTCACCAAGTTCCAATTGGAACCTAATTGTTCCAACACCTTGAACTGCTACCTGTGGACTGTCGATATCTTTCTGCACATAATGCCCTGGGCCCAACCCTATAATAATCTGGAAAGCACTATACAGTCCGGTCATATGTCTAGTTGACCCACTATCAACTATCCAGACATGATCAAATACTGAGCTCCCCACACTAGAGTCACTGGAAGCTAGAGAAAATTCCTACTCAAACTTTGTTGTAAACTCATCCACTGATGCAAATGCTGCTATATCTTTCTCTACCTTCCCCTTCTCCGGAAATTTGGAAGCATAGTGTCCGAATTGATTACACTAGAAGCACCTGATCTTACTCAACTCTTTCTTCTTCTTGTTCTTTGACTTGGTTGCGAGTGCCACATTTTGCTCAACATCCTCACTAACCTGACCAATTTGAGACCCCTCCAGGATCTCCTCTTGGGTAAATTCATCCCAAAGCCTGCTCCCACTGGGAAGCTTCTCCCTCCCCACAATACACTTGACAAAGGCGTCCCAGTTCTTGGTGAAGCCTTTCAGGGCTATCCTCACTAACTCAGGGTCCGGGACTATCTCCCCTACTGCTGCCAACTCATCATTTACCTGTGCAACACGAGTCAGATAGGAGGCTACACTCTTGTCTTTCATCATTTTCACACTATGTAGCTTGTCTCTAAGTGCCATCTTGAGGTTTTCGTTTTTAGCCTCGAACAGTTGGTTCAATGTATCCCACATTTCCTTGGTTGTTTTCTTCTCAGTCAGATGTGGAATCAAGTGGTCTTTAACCCCATCCAAAATTACCCTCTAAGCCCTAGCTTCAAGAGCCTCGTGCTCTTCAAGCTCATCCTTGTCAGTGGGTTTGGTCATGGTACTATTAGCAAACTTCCAGACCTTCCATTCTTTTAGTACTACGGTTATTCTTACCTTCCATGGTACATAGTTGGACACACCGTCCAATCTATCCTCAAACCAAATACTCATCATTGGAAATCACTCACAACAATAACTCTGAAAGACTATCACAACTTTCTTTTGTCCTTCTTTCAAAAAGAACACTGTGAAACAATCTTGCTTGCTGCCTAGTTCAGTATTGCTCTGATACCATGAAGAAAAATGACAAAATCATGAAGTTTCTCTCTCAGGCATTTCATCAAACACTTTAGCAACTAAGTTTTAAATTAAAAGATTCCCTTTCAGACTTTGAAATTTAAAACACCATGCCAAAATTCTTCCAATACATAAAACTAAACATTCACATTGAACACAAATGATTTTTGGTCAACCTTGACCTGGGCAAAACCCAACCTTGGGAAAACCCTAAGAGAAGAAATTTTATTTAAGAAGAAAAATCTCAGAAATTCTCTCTACATAGAATTTTTCTCTTTCCCACAACTGACAAAATTTCACAAATTTACATCAGCAGACTTCTACCTCGAAATTTGTGCCAATGAATAGCAGTACAACCTAATGTATGGCATGTCCATACGTGCCAATACTTGTTGTACGATCTACTCACTTTCCTACCTCGAAAATCATGCCACATGTGCCAAAATGACCCTACTGTACGGTATTGACAGTCTGCAATAAATGCTACAGTCGTTGCCTTGGGATTTGTGCCCACACATGTTGTACAGTCCTATCAAAATGTTGTACAGTAACTTTCTAGGCTGCCTTGGGATTTGTGCCCACACATGTTGTACGACCTTGTCAGAATGTTGCACGGTCACTTTCTAGGCTACCTTGGGAAATGTGTTGTTGAATCTTCTTGGAAAGTGTGCCAAATTGCCTTGGAAACCCTTTCTCCTTCTTCAGTCTTCTCTTTTTCTTCTCGGTGGTGTCACTTCCTTTGCCCCTTCTCGTTATTTTATACTTTAATTCTACTAACTAACTTCCTAACTACCAATCCAATGGCTAGGATTAGTTTGCTAGATCTAAGGTTCACATTAGATGCACTTTTTAATAATAAAAGCCAATTATTAAATACATCACTTAAATATGACCCACAACTTATAAAGTACAAAACATTTCTTTTATTTACATAAGGTCACTTTTTACATAAATGAAACATAAACTATGAGGGAGGACCTTCAAAGCTAAATATTTCAACAACATTTGATTTTGGTGTGGAGTTTGTCAAGAATGGCAGGTTTAGTGTGACAAGCTATACAAATTCAAATTGGGCAGAATGATCAGATCACGGGAAGGCCACTTTAGGGCATGTGTTCAACTTGGGGTCAAATGTGATTTTGTGGACTAGGAAGAAGCAAATGACAATCTATCATCTATAGAGGTAGACTAGAAAGTTGCAATAGGAGCTGCGTGTGAGGCAATATGGCAAATTAACCTAATTGATGGAAAAACTAGCAAGGAGGCCTATGCCATTCCATGGAAATAAAAGAAGCACATCAAGAACAACATGCAAAGAGAATGAAACAAAATGTAGAAGAGTCCATGTAGAGCAACGTGACACTACAAAATATGAGAGCAACCCCCATCCCACCAAAGAGCCAAACTAACAAGATCAATAAAGGCGAAGTGAGAGCACTCCATTGTACTACAAGATATAATGCAGAAGGGAGATGGGAGCCCTCCCCATATAACGTCACCAATCATTTATCGCAATCCTCCCTCCTTAAGAAAAAACAAGTCCAATACTAAGTTATTCACCCCCTACACTTTGGGGAGTCCTCCATGCTTAAGGACGAAACTTGGCACATGAGGGAGGACCATCCCTGGAACTACTTCTAAAATTATGCATGTATTGAGACATTTAAAGCTCATTTAATCCACCTCATAGTACATGGGCTTATTAAGTGGTCACCAAGTCTATGGTTTCACCGACCCAAGCCAAAATATTATAAGAGTTGTTGGAGTGGGACGAGAAGGTGAGAACGAGAGCCGCGAAGACAAGTCCCTCCTATGGATGTGTTCAGATTAATGAGTGGGAAGAGAGAAGAAGGTTATCATTTAGAGCATACTTGCATGTGGAGAAAGATATCCAAGGTAAACTCAAAGTAATGAAAAAACTGATCGCCACCAAGCTTAACACAAACCAAAGCTCAATGGAGCTTCAAGTCATACAGAACAACCTTGAGGACCATGTTGATTCCATCAAAACTGCTATGAATTAGATTACCCAACTTGAAGTGATACTAGTGGAAAGTATGAACCTAGACAATACTTAGATGGCCACAATGGAAGGACATTTTTGGAGGCTTAATCGGTCCTGGATACCAAATATTGAGCCCCTCCTTCGAGAGGTAGAGAGGTCCTCCAGTTCTGAACCAATGGAGAGAAGCCCCATCACTAAACAAGCAGAGAGAAGTCCTAACTAACCCAGCAATGGACACCCAGAATGAAGATACTAAGATTGGTAGTGTGAGCATCTCCAACCATAGGAACGTTGATTTTATCAAGGTACATGTTGTCACACAACTTAGCATCCAAAGCATTGCAAGGATTACTCGGCTACTAAACCGGTGGAACCTCAAGACGATACCCCTAAGTGTCACACGGGTAAAGTCCTCTCTTTTTAGGATTCCCAGATCCACCAAGGTAGACCTGGACTAACCACGGGAGGTGGCCCTAGTCAAGTTTTTCCGGGGTACTTGCCAGTAAAGACCAACTTTCTATTGAAATTTCTACTTAAGCAGTCATGTTAGTCAAACTTTAATTCAAATCATATCATATCAAAATAAATGCATATATAAGGATCACTAATAGAAAGACATTCACAGCATATACAAAGATTTTTCATCTGGGAAACCCTTCAAGGGAAGAAAACCCAGCAAACTTCTTCAGAATAGATTCGTCAACAATATACAATGTCAATACAACAAAGAGCTAAAGCTCTTGTTATCACCCAACTTGTAGTTGCCCCTAGTGGTATCCCATCCGGGACGGTAGAGGAGATGGACAACTAAAGAGGTGACCCAAGAGATGCCATGGTTCCCAGTGCAAGGTGGGAGTCACGTCAACCGAGGCACTCTTCACTTTAGATCTAGATGAGTTAAGACCTAGGGGGAGACCTTATTACCAATCAATGATGATTGGACCCAAACAAAGGTTCCTAGGGATAAGTAGACAATGAGTTACGGAAACCAATGCAAGGTATAGTGGACCTAGAAATTAAAGTATGGTTGAAGGTGGTTTGAGAAATTATTAGTGTTTCAACCAATGTATGATTTAGGCCACATGATTAGTTATAATGACAAGGTATAGTACCATGTGTTACACAAGTGGGTCCTACTTTCTTGAGATATGTGAAATGGATTAAAGTGGACCCACAAGGTGAAATTAAGGAATGCAATTAGCACTAGAGGATATGTAATGAGTAGATTTATGGATCTAAGTTGAAATTAGAAGTAACCACTTACTGGATCTAAGGTTTGACACAATTCCCAAGGAGTGCGACTTGCTTAAGGAGGACTAGTACCTTGTTGGATGGGTTAACGGAGTCAAAAGATATGTCAAAGTGTAGATCGGGACACCTATAGGTCAAGTCAAGTGGGCTAATTGAGATAGAATGGTTGGATCTTGCTAGATCTAGGATTTCATGAAATGACCAAAGTGGACCACAATCCCTTAAAATAGGGAATGCTATCCCCAAGGCAGATCGTCACAAAATGATACTCTAGATATAGGTTTCAAGGTATGCCCATTCCAAATCCACTGAAATCTCAACTACCCAGGTCCTAGAAGTGGGCAAACTCAGTCACCCAAGGAAGTGCGACCTTGCTCAAGGAGGGCTAAAAGGTGGATAAGGTGTGTCAAATCAAGTCCAATGGCCACCAAAATGTAGATCCAAGTAGTTTAGGCACTGATCTATGTGGATCTAGAAAATCAATCCAATCCAAGGGTTAGACCTTACTAGATCTGAGTTTTAAGGTGCCAAGTAATTCAAAAGGGGGTTTTAATCCCTTAAAATGTGGAATGATGCCCACAAGGTAGAAATCACCCAAGTAAAAGTCTAGGGGTAGGTTATCAAGTGTGTAGATTGCAAATCAAGTGGGATCTCACCTACCCACATGCTAGATCTAACCCAACAAGCCTCTCCAAGGAAGTGCGATTTGGTTCAAGAGGGCTATATTGCCTTGAAAAGTGTGTTAATTTTAACCCAATCACCACCAAACTATAGATGCAACTAGGGGTGGATGCTATAGAGGTGGGTTCTTAAGATCTTTTCAAAAGCAAGGCTAGATCTAAGTAGATCTAAGAAAAACCAAAATTGGGGTTTTGATTAATTAGGGTTTGTGACCAATGAAGAGAGAATGGATGGAAAGAGGCACATACCTAGTAGATCTTACCTCAATTGCTTGTGGCCACCTTGCAAATTGATAGCATTCTCCTATGTGTATATTCAAGAGTGAGATCCAAGAGCTCCAACAAAAACGTCCTCCTCCAAGATAGCCAAATCGTCCTCCTCCTACAAGACAAGATCAAAGAAACAAGTCAAGTAAGATGATTATGAAAATGATAGAAAGATGTAATAGAAAGCACCAACTATGTCACGAAGATACAATAATGATACTCCCTATCACAAGATCAACCCAAGAGAGAATATGTGGATCCCTCCAACAATAACCCTTAAGAAATCGCCCTCCTCTCCACCAATTCGACTTTCCTGCAAGAAAACTAGTAGAAGCACCAAAATCCACAATGATACACAGAAGAGATACTGTATACTCAAGATGCAAGAGAATCCACAAGACAAGAGAGATATGCTCCACAAAGAAGTGTTCTATTCCAATATTCCAGAGCTCCAAAGGTGAGCTATACAATAGGGGGTCTCCTCCTTATATAGGATAATAAAGACCAAAACCCTATACCACTCTACAATACTACATCAAATGAGTGGTTGAGATTAAAAGATCTCAATACATGATCAATGGCTAATAATGAATCATAACAATGTATCACATGGATCACCCAATATAATGATGACGCCCTAACTAAATGGTACAAAGTGAGGATAAAGTCATCCACTAGAGGGGTAAAAGTACAAAAATCCACCTCATAATGACTAGGACATAACATAAGAAGCACATGGTGGGGCTAGGAGGCATCAATCCTTACTAGCTCATCCCCAAGGCACAATAAAATAATAAAACATGTCCAAGATAATATAAATGATCAAATCTGTCCTCAAAATCTGTGACAGACAAGCAGTAAAAGACCTCCTGTGATCGTTGTGGGCCTACCCACATGGTGAAAACTGGCTGGAAGATAATGGGATCACCCTGGAAGACCTCTGTGAAAACCAAATGCCAAAACCTTGCCCCAATTGCCCAAATCGAATTCCTTAGTGACCACTTTATCCCATTTTTTAACTGCCTCGGTAATTATGAAAGTGCCAAAACTGCCTCCCAGGGCATCTGCGTTGTCCAATTGAGCCCACCAAGCTCTCCAAAAGGGGGGTTAAAGGGTAAAAACAAGTCGTTGGACCACCCCCTCCTAATACAGCACCCTAAGTGAACTGGCCTCTCATACAGGGATGCGGTCCAAACACAGAGGTAGAAAAATGGGGAAGTCCTCAGTATCAGAAAGTCAAATGAGGCAGGTCAAGGTTTAAAGTCAAATAGGAAAAGTCATGTATGGATGGAGTCAAGTGAATATGGAGCCTAAACTAGCAGACAACTGGTGTTAGGAAAGACCATATCTATCTAAGGTGGTAAACCAGTGAGTTTTGTCAAACAACCTAAATGTGCAAGTAAATGTCCATTTTATAACTTAGAGTTCATTTTAAATAGTTTGCCACATCAGGAATAATATACCAAGCAGATGCTATGAACATGATTAAATCAACAAGATAATAATCCACAGTCAATGATAAAACATCCATAGGTCATACAACATCATCACAAGAATAATCATCATATATCATCTGAAACACTGCTGCAATACATCTCTAAGCACTGAACTGAAACTGTATGGGATAAAGGGTCACATCGATCATCAAATCTGAACTCTCAAGGCTCAGCCTTGACACAAGGTCTAACATAAGTCTGAATAATACACTGCTCTGATCATGAGTGATCTCAAGATATACAATCATCATAGCCAAGCTCTGAATAATGGAAGCTCTGGAATGTGCAGATATCTGCTAGACAAGAATAGTAGCCCTGCTACTATGGTGTGATAACATCTGGCTCCAGCTGGGACAAGTGCTCTAAGGGAGAGAGCGCTTGAGAACCTCAGAATCTCTGGTCTCAATCTGCTCTGCATCAATCTTCAATCCAGCACTGCACCATCCTTGCTTTCAGCTTTTATTTTGCACCTGTACCTGCGCTCACAAACACTAGAATACATCATGGAGCATGTATGGGAAAAATATAAAATAAAACTGAAACTGAAATCTACTCTAAAGCATAATCTGAAATGCATACAAGAAATTTTAAATCTAACATGGCAAATATCATTTATTCATCATTCATTATTTTTATTACTGTGCAGGAGGAAAAGAGAACTTTTTCAAGCAGGCAATCTCAACTTGCACAGGCAGCCAAAAATATAAAAGGAAATTAAAATTCTTTAATGCATGCAGGAGAAGAGACAAGCTTAGGAAGGAGCAAGGCTCAACTCAATCAGTCACAAAAACAAGCAGACACTCAAAGAAAAAGGGGCAACACTCAACACACGGCAAAAAGAAAAAGCACACAAATCCTACTACTCAAGTGAGCTTATTCGGAAGCTACCTACTCTACTCTAACCAGTCAACACAAATGTTAGGTAAAATCATAAATCCAGTGCAACCATTCATCAAACAAATTAATGATTCTTCTTTGATTTTTGTTGATAAAACAAGTCAAGATTGGATTAAAGATTAATGAAATTGAGAGCACAATCTTCCTGACTTGTTCAGAAATTGAAGAAGGATTTGAATGGAGCAAAATGAAATCATGCCAAGGAGAATATTGACTGAAGCAGACATCCTCCATCAAAGAACTGATAGGATCATAAAATTTATGCAAATGATTGTTTAAAATTGATGGAGGGAAAACATATGGCATTTTATTTAATAAACTACTTTCCTCATTCACTTTACTTGCATATTCAATACGGTTCTCCTTGGGACTGATGATCAAATAAAAACCAAGTGGGGACAAATCAAGGCTTGAAAGACGAAAAATCAAGACTAGACCCACTTGATGCTCAAAAATTGAGAAAAAATGAAATTGATCTTTAAACACCTTTTCTAGCCACCAAGAATGATTGATAATTTGACAACAAGCATCATCATTGTTCCAAGGTGACTTAAAAGGGAAATGAAGTACCTTTTCTCCAATCATGTAATCGTGCATATACTTCCTATTGAAAAATTCCAAGGCAAAAAATTGACTAGAGCACCAACCCAAAGATGATTGAAAGAGTTGGGAAGGGAGGGTGGATTGCAAACATGAAAATTCTCTGAAATGGATAAACAAGTTTGACCTTGGATTTTGACAAAAGATAACATTCTTTATTCTAGGAACGATTTCAAACATTTGATCAAGTTTAATATTTACAATCTGAGGACAAGATTCTAATTCTAATAAATGGATGAAGCTATCTTGACTAAGGATGGAAAAATTTAAAAACTCATTATAAGAAGTGGAACAAAGATTAGAGCATCTAGTGTGATTCACTAATTCATCCTCATCTTGAGATTGACCTTCTATTGATTCATCATTAAATTCATATGAGGATAATTGGTCATTTTTATTTAAATTGTCAGGGAGGAAATTAACAAGTTCATTTAAAACATCCTGATTATTTGCACAATGATCGTGTGAAACCACCACTAATGGATCTTGGTCAATGTCCCCACTTTCTTCTTCTTCAAAAAGATGATGAGAAATTAAAGGATTGTTAATGATAGAATGATTAAGGAGTTCTTTTTCTGAAGGATCCACAAAATCAGAAATTTCTTCAAGGTCAGAAGGGGGGCTACTTAAGGACTGATTTGAAGTGTCATTATTATCATCATGGTCCCTATCAAATTGATCCTCAACAGTACACTTATTGCTTGATGTCTCTGTTAAGGATTCTTCAATATTACTACCCCATTTATTCTTTAATAACCCAGCAAACATATCATATCCAGTGATGGATCCTGGGCTAAATTATCAAACCATAATTCGGCATTTCCACCTAATGTCTCACCCAGGGCCCGCATATAAACATCTTCATCATTAGCACCCCTAACTTCCATATAATCCCAAAATATTTGTAAGTGATTTTCAATTGACTCAAAATAATTTCCATAGAAACGAGGCAGCCTTTTAGAGTAATTATTTGGCATAAGATGAGGTGCCCCATAGATTTCAGAGAAATCAAAAGGAGATGGCTTAGCTGGATTTCTAATAACTTTGGCCATTCTACTAGGGATTAGTTTTGGATGCCTAACTGGACTGCTAGAGTCATTTGACCAAATGCTTTGGTTGCAAGGACTTGGTCGAGATTGACTTTTGTTTGAATTAATTGGGTTAATATTTTTACTTGAAAAATAAAAAGAATGATGAGAGTCATAAGAATTATGTACCTAATCACTCCCATATTGATATGTTGACTGACTTTCATTACTTTCTTCCAACTACCCTTTATAGCGAGATAGATTCTCATATATTTCATTCATACACCTTGTCATTTGGAAGAAAACATCTAAATTCATTTATGATTTACAAATTACAAAATTGAAAGATGGGAATGGGGCCGATTCTCAACGGAGTCAGGAATTGGAGTCACCAGGTAGATTTTTAAACTCTTCTACCAAGATGTATGTCGTTTGAAATGCAGGGAGAGAGTGAGACAAAACAGGTATGTTGAACCAAGGTAGGCCTCTACCTCCCCGGCAACGGTGCCAAAAATGTTATCACCCAACTTGTAGTTGCCCCTAGTGGTATCCCATCCAGGACGGTAGAGGAGATGGACAACTAAAGAGGTGACCCAAGAGATGCCACGGTTCCCAATGCAAGGTGGGAGTCACGTCAACCGAGGCACTCTTCACTTTAGATCTAGATGAGTCAAGACCTAGGGGGAGACCCTATTACCAATCAAAGATGATTGGACCCAAACAAATGTTCCTAGGGATAAGTAGACAATGAGTTACGGAAACCAATGCAAGGTATAGTGGACCTAGAAATTAAAGTATGGTTGAAGGTGGTTTGAGAAATGATTAGTGTTTCAACCAATGTATGATTTAGACCACATGATTAGTTATAATGACAAGGTATAGTACCATGTGTTACACAAGTGGGTCCTACTTTCTTGGGATATGTGAAATGGCTTAAAGTGGACCCACAAGGTGAAATTAAGGAATGCAATTAGCACTAGAGGATATGTAATGAGTAGATCTATGGATCTAAGTTGAAATTAGAAGTACCCACTTACTGGATCTAAGGTTTGACACAATTCCCAAGGAGTGCGACTTGCTTAAGGAGGACTAGTGCCTTATTGGATGGGTTAACGGAGTCAAAAGATATGTCAAAGTGTAGATCGGGACACCTATAGGTCAAGTCAAGTGGGCTAATTGAGATAGAATGGTTGGATCTTGCTAGATCTAGGATTTCATGAAATGACCCAAGTGGACCACAATCCCTTAAAATAGGGAATGCTATCCCCAAGGCAGATCATCACAAAATGATACTCTAGATATAGGTTTCAAGGTATGCCCGTTCCAAATCCACTGAAATCTCAACTGCCCAGGTCCTAGAAGTGGGCAAACTCAGTCACCCAAGGAAATGCGACCTTGCTCAAGGAGGGCTAAAAGGTGGATAAGGTGTGTCAAATCAAGTCCAATGGCCACCAAAATGTAGATCCAAGTAGTTTAGGCACTGATCTATGTGGATCTAGAAAATCAAGCCAATCCAAGGGTTAGATCTTACTAGATCTGAGTTTTAAGGTGCCAAGTAATTCAAAATGGGGTTTTAATCCCTTAAAATGTGGAATGATGCCCACAAGGTAGAAATCACCCAAGTAAAAGTCTAGGGGTAGGTTATCAAGTGTGTAGATTGCAAATCAAGTGGGATCTCACCTACCCACATGCTAGATCTAACCCAACAAGCCTCTCCAAGGAAGTGTGATTTGGTTCAAGAGAGCTATATTGCCTTGAAAAGTGTGTTAATTTTAATCCAAACACCACCAAACAATAGATCCAACTAGGGGTGGATGCTATAGAGGTGGGTTCTTAAGATCTTTTCAAAAGCAAGGCTAGATCTAAGTAGATCTAAGAAAAAACAAAATTGGGGTTTTGATTAATTAGGGTTTGTGACCAATGAAGAGAGAATGGATGGAAAGAGGCACATACCTTGTAGATCTTACCTCAATTGCTTTTGGCCACCTTGCAAATTGATAGCATTCTCCTATGTGTATATTCAAGAGTGAGATCCAAGAGCTCCAACCAAAACGTCCTCCTCCAAGATAGCCAAATCGTCCTCCTCCTACAAGACAAGATCAAAGAAACAAGTCAAGTAAGATGCTTATGAAAATGATAGAAAGATGTAATAGAAAGCATCAACTATGTCACGAAGATACAATAATGATACTCCCTATCACAAGATCAACCCAAGAGAGAATATGTGGATCCCTCCAACAATAACCCTCAAGAAATCGCCCTCCTCTCCACCAATTCGACTTTCCTGCAAGAAAACTAGTAGAAGCACCAAAATCCACAATGATACATAGAAGAGATACTGTATACTCAAGATGCAAGAGAATCCACAAGACAAGAGAGATATGCTCCACAAAGAAGTGTTCTATTCCAATATTCCAGAGCTCCAAAGGTGAGCTATACAATATGGGGTCTCCTCCTTATATAGGATAATAAAGACCAAAACCCTATACCACTCTACAATACTACATCAAATGAGTGGTTGAGATTAAAAGATCTCAATACATGATCAATGGCTAATAATGAATCATAACAATGTATCACATGGATCACCCAATATAATGATGACGCCCTAACTAAATGGTACAAAGTGAGGATGACGTCATCCACTAGAGGGGTAAAAGTACAAAAATCCACCTCATAATGACTAGGACATAACATAAGAAGCACATGGTGGGGCTAGGAGGCATCAATCCTTACTAGCTCATCCCCAAGGCACAATAAAATAATAAAATATGTCCAAGATAATATAAATGATCAAATTTGTCCTCAAAATCTGTGACAGACAAGCAGTAAAAGACCTCCTGTGATCGTTGTGGGCCTACCCACATGGTGAAAACTGGCTGGAAGATAGTGGGATCACCCTGGAAGACCTCTGCGAAAACCAAATGCCAAAACCTTGCCCCAATTGCCCAAATCGAATTCCTCAGTGACCACTTTATCCCACTTTTTAACTGCCTCGGTAACTGTGAAAGTGCCAAAACTGCCTCCCAGGGCATCTGCGCTGTCCAACTGAGCCCAGCAGGCTCTCCAGAAGGGGGGTAAATGGTAAAAACAAGTGGCTGGACCACCCCCTCCTCATACAGCACCCTAGGTGAACTGGCCTCTCATGGCACCTGCTGCTCAGGCTGGGAAATCAGCCCCAAATCTGATCAACAAGTGTAAAACTGTATCAATCACTGTCAGAAGTGCTCGGAACTGAAATATGAGTGTCTCATTGGATCCAAAAGACCCAAATCCACTAGGAATGTGTACTCATACACCATGGGTTGCCCTAATGGGCCAGCTGTAGGGTCCACCATACATGGACAATGCATAATCTAATGATCTGAAGTAATAATAAAACCTGCTGAACTGCATCAATCATCATCTGAACCATATGTCCATCATATGATATCATCATCAAGTATGTGGGACCATCAATCATCATCAATAGGAATATATATATGGCCCACATCATTACGGATCCCAATAATATACAACCAAGGATAAATCACATCAGTAGACTAAGACATGCTTCTCTAATCATTCTCACAGCCAAGTTCAAAGTATAACATCCATTCAATGGCATTAATCAAGTTAGCATATTCCTTTGTTATATAAAATTACTTGCACAATAGTTCAAATGACAAACTCAACCATTGGACATGGTCAAACTGCTAGTGAAGGATGAAAGCTAGGAACAAGGTTGGGCCAAGGGGTTGACTTGTCTAACTTAACTCAAAAATACTTTGGACTGGGAGAAGGGGGAAGCTACAAACTCTGTGCTTGGACAAAATAACACGGGGAATGGTTGTGCCTCACAAATGGATAAGTTGTTTAGAGAGTGCTTATTCAACTTAGGCATCATGTCTACATCAAGTTGATCCAGGTTCATTAGGATCATTCAATTTCATTTCATGGCCTGCTACGAATATAAAATAAGATAATAGTTAAATAATTAATAGTTAGGTTGACTAAAGATAGGTTATGAAAGGAGGTGTCTCCTCAACATCAAAATGCCCAAGCTATATTTAAGGCAAGGCCATTATTGTAACCTATTATCCATTATCTAATATATTATCTATTTTACTCCATATTTATGGCTTATCGTATATACCAGATCTTCTGGTGAAGTTATTTGTGTGAAGCAAATAATTATTTGCTTCATTTGGTATCAGAGCCAACCGTTCTCGAGCCTTGCTGATTCTGGCTTTTAGCCGTCCATCTTGGTGCTTCTCCAAATCCGGCTTTTAGCCATAATTGCCAGAGTTTCTCTGAATTGGGTTTTTGACCTCTCTCCATCCATTCCGTCTCCTCTCCTTGCTGTTACATCCTACCCATTTGCATATCCCCTCCACTACGCGACCCTTCACATCACCTATCACCCACTCTCGACCTTGCGCTCACGCTCTCCTCCACCACCTCCGTTCTGCCCTTCCATTTCATCCTCATCCTCCCCCTTGCCCTGCTCTCACTCCTCTCTCCACATATCCCTACACCGCGCGTGGTCCAGCCAACCACACCCACCACTACTGTACCCTCCCCTTCTCGCCTTCAACTCCCTCCTCCCTTCTTCCCTCTACTCCCACGCAGTCTCCTATTACACTGCGTCCACCCCTCTGCAACCACCCTCACCACGCCCACGTCCATCCTCCTCCCGCCTGCTTGTTGCTCGCCCTCCCTCGCGACCTCACCCAGCCTACACGCTCACCTCCGTTACGCCTCCACGCCACCTCACTCCTCTACACCCTCCCATCTACTCGCTCCTCCCATCCACCACCTGCACTCGCCGGCCTGCCACTCCACCCCCAGCTCGGCCACTCTCCCCTCACCACTCCGTCGACTGCCCATGCCACCATCGCTCTACACCATCCACCTGTGCTCATAAAGCTCCACCTCCTTGCATGTCCTCCATCCTGCACTCTCCACGCCACGCCAGCTCCTCCATTCCACCGCTCCACCTTACACCACGTCCATCACTCCACGTCCTCCAATGCCCTAAAACCTAAAAATTTATAATAATATTATTATTACTAAATAGTAATATTTATTATAATAGATATAAACTTTTTCAAAAAAAAAAATAATAATAATAATAACATTATTATTATTATTGAAATTTTCAAATATATATCATTAATATCATAATATTAATAATTAGGATTTAATAATTGTAATAATTACAATTATTATATAAAAAGGGAAAAGAAAGACAAAGACAAAGTCAAAGAAGAATTTAAAGAAAAAAATATTAATAATAATAATATTATTAAATTTAATAATAATTATTATCAAAAAAAAAACAAATTCTTTTGAATATGAATTATTTAGCGAACAAAACAAAATCAAACGACAAAAACAAAGAGTCAAAGGAAGGCTTATCAAGAAGTCGAGACGCGCTATCATCAGAAAATCAAAATCAAAAGAAGACTGATTATCATTGAAAAAGTAGTCAAAGGAAGACAAACTTGAAAAAAAGTCGAAGACCATGGAAGCTGGGTTGCGACTACAAATAGAGAAATTAGAAGCCAAGTTAAAGCACTATCGAAAAGACAATGAAGAATTACGAGACATTAATACACAATCCGAAGTAAGGATTGAACTACATAAGATACAAGAACGGTTCAATGAACAAACAATGTCCAACCAGGAAAATCACATAGAAAAATTATGTGCGCAAATCAAGGAATTAAAAGAGGAAAGTGATTTCAATCAGAGGTTGAAAAATCAAGATATAAAGAAAGAAATAAACAATTATGAAGCAGAAATAATACGCTTGAACAAAATCGTTAGCGACAAAGATGAAGAACTAATGCAGTTACGACATAAATTAGAAAGTCAAGAATCAGAGGTCGACCAGTGTCAACAACAGATAAAAGTTCTTCAACAACAAAATGACGACTCTAAAAAGACACATAAGTCAGAGATCACGAAGAGTAATAAAGCATTATCTAACAATGCTGAAGAAATTTTTAGACTAAGAAATCATAACAAGATACTAGTCACAAAAATTAAGAAGTTGAAAAATAGCCGAAAGATAGAACAATCTATGGACGACATTGAAGGGAAACTTCTAGACAAGCAGGGAGAAAATACTTGTATCAGAAGTCATAATGAAGATCTTAAGGAACAACTTAAGACATCTGAAGATGACAGAAAATCGCAAGTCGAATTGATTAAGAAGTTTCAAAATGATAATAGGCAGTTAGAAAACAAGTTGGAAAAGATACAAAACAAAAACTTAAATCCTCAAGAGACGAAAATACAACTTCCAACTCAGATCAATGCTCTAAAGGCAACATTCGTAAATGAAAGTGACATCGTGAAAGTTCCCTATCGACACCCCAACCATAAAAACCGATATTTGAAAAAGTGGGAAATGTCGAAAGATAATGGTATTAATGTGATCAAATCGCCTGACGACATATCAATAAGGAATCCCATCAGTCCACAACAAATCAATTTGGGATGGATTGATCCGTCGACATATCAGAAGTTATGTTCGACTCTTAGCAATTCGTATCGACATGTTTCGTCATCTACGACACCACATAAAATGATGCAGAAACATTATAAGGCTTTGAGGACAAAGCCTTTCTAAGAGAGTGGCAATGCTACGAATATAAAATAAGATAATAGTTAAATAATTAATAGTTAGGTTAACTAAAGATAGGTTATGAAAGGAGGTGCCTCCTCAACATCAAAATGCCCAAGCTATATTTAAGGCAGGGCCATTATTGTAACCTATTGTCCATTATCTAATATATTATCTATTTTACTCCATATTTATGGCTTATCTTATATACCAGATCTTCTAGTGAAGTTATTTGTGTGAAGCAAATAATTATTTGCTTCATGGCCCTTTTGGCCTACATAACCCTTCGGATCTCAGGTGTGCTGAAAAGCACAACTAGTTGCAGCTTGCATCCAGGGCATGTTTTCATATACATATAAGGTCGGCAATTGTTTAGATATAGCTTTTAAGAACCATTGCTTTTTGAACCTTTCTTATACTCTTCGAGGAGTATTTTTAGCTGTTCATCGCTCTTGCCCTTTTTAGTTTCCATGGGCAAATTTATAAGTTTCCATAAGTAGAACATGAGCTTTCAGTTTTAGCCAACAACATCTCAAGTGACTAGGGGGAGTTCGAGCCAATGCCACACATCGGGACAACCGACCAGAATGATTTAGGCCTACAATCCAACTCACCAAAGGCAAGTTTTGTCACCAACTTAGAGCCGAGACACTGAACATACAGGGATGCGGTCCAAACACAGAGGTAGAAAAATGGGGAAGTCCTCAGTATCAGAAAGTCAAATGAGACAGGTCAAGGTTTAAAGTCAAATAGGAAAAGTCATGTATGGATGGAGTCAAGTGAATATGGAGCCTAAACTAGCAGACAACTGGTGTTAGGAAAGACCATATCTATGTAAGGTGGTAAACCAATGAGTTTTGTCAAACAACCTAAATGTGCAAGTAAATGTCCATTTTATAACTTAGAGTTCATTTTAAATAGTTTGCCACATCAAGAATAATATACCAAGCAGATGATGTGAACATGACTAAATCAACAAGATAATAATCCACAGTCAATGATAAAACATCCATAGGTCATACAACATCATCACAAGAATAATCATCATATATCATCTGAAACACTGCTGCAATACATCTCTAAGCACTGAACTGAAACTGTATGGGATAAAGGGTCACATCGGTCATCAAATCTGAACTCTCAAGGCTCAGCCTTGACACAAGTTCTAACATAAGTCTGAATAATATACTGCTCTGATCATGAGTGATCTCAAGATATACAATCATCATAGCCAAGCTCTAAATAATGGAAGCTCTAGAATGTGCAGATATCTGCTAGACAAGAATAGTAGCCCTGCTACTATGGTGTGATAACAGCTCTCTCACAGAAAAATACCCAAGAAGCAAAGATAAGATAGCCCCAAGAAAATTTGTCTTCCTATAACTACTGCTACTCTCTCCCTCTCTTCACACTTGCCTCACTGGCTTGAGCAAACTTGTTTGTGTGTCCAAATGAGGAATGTGCACCCCTTATTTATACTTTTTTATGGTTGACTTTTTCACTAAAGGGCCGACTTCACTGGGTGACTGGGTCGACTTCATTGGGTGACTGGGATGACTTTTATGGCGTAGTTTTACCCAGTGTTGGGGCAGTTTCACCCAATGACTAGGGTTGTTTTACCCAGTGATTCTTGTGGGGGCGACTTGTCTATTTTCACTTGATTTCTTGATAGTATGTTTTAGCATTATTCTTTTAGAGTTATGACCTGTTCAAATACAATAAGAATATTTTCTGATGCTACATAAAACATCAACACTCCCTCTTAGCGAGGAAGGTATTCTTCTAACACGATCTTCAACACTACTTCTACATGTCTGTATTCTCTGACCATTGACTTGTTGACTTTCATGAATCTATCCATCACTAGAAGTTGTTGTCGTCGGAAGCACACCTAGGAGAAACATGGCAGAAATATTCAAGCCACTCGGTGTGTCCTTGGGGGCAAGTCTTGAGTCAAGTGTTGTCACCTGATCTTGACTCCTTCGTTTAGGCAAACTCCTAACGAAGCCAAGGGGGTAGACCCTAAGAGATGTCACTAAGGCTTTTGGTCTTAGATGTTATTAGTTTGGATGGCGTTGTTTTTTAGGAGTTAAAGATGATACAAATACTAAACAAGATACTGCAATATATAATGATTAATTTCAACAGCATAAAGATAAAAAGGCATTCACAACATAAATGATTTGAGCAAAATAGTATAGTTGCAAAATAACCAATGCCAAATGGAGTCACAAAATAACGTGCTGCTGAAATTGTAAATGTTTTGCAATATAGTTGGTTAATTTTAGAATTTTAGGATGAGTGAATTAGGGGGAAAGGGAATTCCCGATATACAGAGGTACTTGGGAATATGTCCGGATTTTACCGTATGTGGTTCTACACAAGAACGTGTGGGCTAGATGGAGTCACGAGGGTGTGTCCAACACTACACCAAAAGAGGGTGTAGCCTAACAGGGCCCCGCAGTCACTTTCTAGTTGTTCCCGCTTCCTTTGCAAAATTTGCCCACAAAAAAGCAACTTCGAAACAATGTCGGATTTCTTTTATGTTTGAGGGAGGTTACTTTTATTAATGGTGAATTTTTAATTAGATGTGAAAACTTGTTGAATGTGCACTTTCGCTTTTGGTTATCCCAAAGCTCGGGGCGAACCTGCAATGGTCAAGAGCATACACATAAGGAGCGAATCATTTATTCCAACTTGAGATTGTGAAAACAAAAGGCAAAGTGTGAGACTAATTACTACAGTAAATATTCTCTTTTTTGTTCATCCAACACCAGTGTGAAGGAGAGAGCATACTTCGGGAGAGCAATGTTGGGTTAGTATTTGTTTGGAAAAAATAGAGATAGGAAGTAAATAAACTCGTTTGATTGATCTAACTTTATTTGCAAAAAAAAAAAACTATAAAACTTTTGAGGTATAAAGCAAAATAAAGCAATCAAGAGAGATATGGGCTTCCCCCAAATGGGGGAAAAGGAGTGTGGAAGCCTTAAATCCCACTTGCTCTTTTATTAATTTTGGTTACAATATGCTTTTTAGAAAAGGAAATGGGATCAAATGGCTTACAATAGTTTGGAAGAATTAGAGAAGAGAGGAAATTTGGACTAGATCTTCTTGGGAGGCTCAAAGCTCCAAAAATCCCTCAAATACTTCCGCTTTCCTGTTAACAAACGCAAAAAACCAGCAAACTAACACTTTTTTGGATTAGTCCAAAAATACAATAAAAATACATGTGCTAATACCTGCGAAATTTTGGAAAAATTTAGACTTCAAGCATTAACAAATTAGGACTAGATCTAAGCTTTTGATATAGTAAATATGAAATTCTTTAGATCTTCCTAAATTATGTAACAAGAGATGATTAAATAAGCTTCAAAATAAAATCTACTTTTTATGAAGTAAAAGTATCCAAAGGAAAGAAAAAAAAAAAAGAGAGATTTTTAATTTTGAGAAGATGGAAAGGAGACACTCAAGCCCAAGCTTGAATAGTGTGAAGAATAAAAAGTGTCTATAGAACAAGGATTATTAGTATCTCATAAAAAGAAGTGAAGAGAAAGAGGAAGCAACTGAGCTCCAAGTTCTTTTTCACCTTTGATGACCTACAAAGCTACACAACTTCCAACAAACAAGATTAAATCTAGTGCGATAAATTAAATAAGACCAAAAGAGCATCAGTATAACCGACCACAGTTTGCTACTTTCAAATCTTAGATAACCCAGCACAAGTAAGCAAGTTGAAAACCTCAAATGCCTACTCTATGGACTAACAAATATCCTTCTAAGCTAGCAATCTTGCATATGAAGAAATGTAACTAAGCTAATATCACCTCAATTCAAGCATTCACCATGAAATCTTGCACCATGTGGACTTCCAAAGTCTTCACTTTATTCATAAAAGAAATCAAATTGCATAGCATAAAATGAGTAGAGGTTCCTTGCATCCATCCCAAAACAATGGAGCAAAGCCTTGCTTTTATAGAAAAACCAAGCCCCAGGGGGGGCGCATGAGCAACTAGAGAAGGAGGGCGAGTTCCAGAGAGCAGTTAGGAAATGATTGGATCTTGATTGGATCCTAATTGAATGAGGTGGGAACCACCTCAACAAGAGGTGTGCCCCCTCTCCTTGGTAGCTCCTCCCTTCAATCACAAGATGCCACATGAGCCAAGTTGCCCTCCTCATGAGGGAGGGCACATCTCCAACTAGAGATGAACTCACCCTTACCTTAGATTTGATTGAAATCTCCCAAATTTGATTGATATGATCTCTGATTTTGATTGCCAGATGAACTGGACCTTTACTTGGACCAAATTCCTTAGATCTTCGAATTTGATTTTCTCTCATATATTTATTTTTTTAATTTTTTAATTATCTTTTATTATTTTTGAGAAAAAAAAAATTATTTAAGTGATTAATAATCACTCAAATACTTAGGAAAGTGGGTTTACGGGTAATGTGGGTGCTCTGAGTTAGAAAACAAGCACCCCCATGGCCAATTCCCCCTCTAGACCACACTTTTATGCCTTTTTTACTTTTTTAAATTATAACATTAAAAAATAGCCTCGTTTGCGGGAAAAAAAATTAAGTTCAAAAACAAAAATAAAACCTAGGGGACCTAGTACATGTCCATGTGACTCATTATTGATGGCTAGCATGTTAAAAAACATAGACACATAGGCTTTAATAACCTCCCAAGGTTTAGCCACCAAGGCGAATACTCCAGCTTTTGGAGGTGTGAGTGAAAAACTCAAAAATTATGCGTCGCTGAAAAGCAACACATAATAACTCAGGAAAAAACACTCTAGAGTACCACATTGATATTTAAACCTAAGGCAAGCCAAGTCTGTTACAAAAAAGACCATGCTAGACCAACTTATTACAATTCCCCATGGGGCATGGACATGTAATTTTTATAAAAAGGGGCCAAAATTGGCCCTGAGGAAACTTCTGAACTTTCGAGCACTGATAATGAACAATTGGATTGTTCACAATTCAGCAACTCATAGGAAATCCACCTAGGTGCAACTTGGTGGATAGCAGAAGTTCTGTAGGAGCAAGCCATCAACCACATCATCCATCCAGGGCCTCAGCATCATAGCAAAACATCTCACTAGTGGGTACATTTTTTAATTCTCTTTTATTATTTTTGATAAAAAAATTTATTTAAGTGATTAATAAACACTCAAATACTTAGGAAAATGGGTTTTAAGGGTAATGTGGGTGCTCTAAGTTAGAAAACAAGCACCCCGATGGAAAATTCCCCCTCTAGACCACACTTTTATGCCTTTTTTGACTTTTTTAAATTATAACATTAAAAAATAGCCCCGTTTGCGAGAAAAAAAATTTAAGTTCAAAAACAAAAATAAAACCTAGGGGACCTAGTACATGTCCATGTGACTCATTATTGATGGCTAGCATGTTAAAAAACATAGACACATAGACTTTAATAACCTCCCAAGGTTTAGCCACCAAGGCGAATACTCCAGCTTTGGAGGTGTGAGTGAAAAACTCAAAAATTATGCGTCGCTGAAAAGCAACACATAATAACTAAGCAAAAAACACTCTAGAGTACCACATTGATATTTAAACCTAAGGCAAGCCAAGTCTGTTACAAAAAAGACCATGCTAGACCAACTTATTACAATTCCCCGTTGGGCATGGACATGTAATTTTTATAAAAAGGGGCCAAAATTGGCCCTGAGGAAACTTCTGAACTTCCGAGCACTGATAATGATAATGAACAATTGGATTGTTCACAATTCAACAACTCATATGGAATCCACCTAGGTGCAACTTGGTGGATAACATAAACATCTGTAGGAGCAAGCCATCAACCACATCATCCATCCAGGGCCTCAACATCATAGCATAACATCTCACTAGTGGGTACAACCTCATCGTCCTTTCGGACCTTATGTCATTAATGGACTTCATCCAGCTCACAGAAAATATGGGCATCCAACTCACACAAAATATGGGCATCTGGCTCACACAGAATCAGGGATCCGACTCACACAGATTATGGGTAACTATCCAACTCACAGAGAATCTGGATATCTGACTCACATGGAATCCGGATAACTAGCCTGAAAGCTAACCCTTCTAGTTGGAAACACCAGGCATCCAGCTCACACAGAATTTGGGCATCTAACCATGAGGGTTAGGCGATCTAGTGCACACACACTAGCCATCTAGCACACTGCTAGGAACCCTCCAACCCACACTTGTTGGCCCTCCAGCCCAAAAACTGGGCATCACCTATCCACATGACCTAGTCTTCCAATCCCAAAGACTTGGTATCCTGACCTTGTGCAAGGTCAGGCCGACCTGTGCCTCAATCGATAACATGCCCGTGGATGACTACCTTTTGTTACCACGCTCTATATGCTACGGCCCCTAGAATCGCATCTGCAACTCAACACTTCCTCTCAGGTAGGGAAGTCATTCTGCACCACACCAATCTTGTCCCTGAAGTACTCAAACTTGACCTTCGACGGAGGCTTGGTTAACACATCGGTTATCTGCTCCTCTGTCGCAATATACTGGAGCTTCACAGCTCCCTTCTACACCATGTCTCAGATATAATGGTACTTAATCTCAGTATGCTTGGACTTGTCATGAAACACTGGGTTCTCGGACAACTTTATGCAACTATGGTTGTCACAGAACATACAAGTCACCTCCAACTCAAGATCAAACAGTCCTGCAAGCAACTTTCGAAGCAACACAGCTTCGCTACTAGCTAAACATGTTGTTATATACTCTGCCTCGGTCGTATTGTGTGCCACACTAGTCTACTTCCTACTGAGCCACGAGACCATAGTTGATCCCAAACTGAAGCAACATTAGGTACCTCAACATAGGCTTTGTCGGAATCAAGTGAACACGTGTCGGCTCAACCATATACTGACTCAATGTGTTCACCACCAAGCATATATTTGGGCCCGCGTTCGTCAAATACATCAACGAACCAATCATTTGTCTATACATGGTGGCATCCACTGTCTCTGAAGAAGTATCACTCAATAACTTCAGGTTCGTCACCATCGATGTAGGCATGGGTTTAAAATCCATCATGCCAAATCTCTTCAGCATCTCTACAGCATATTTTCCTTGCTTAAGGAAAATCTCATCCGGTTTATGCCACACCTCTAGACCCAAGAAATAATGCATCATACCCAAGTCTTTCATCTCGAACTCTGCAGCGAGCTGCCTCTTACTCTCAGCAATGAGCTTCTCTTCCCTTGTTAGAATCAGCTCATCCACATATAACAGCAATATCACTGGTCCACCATTCACAACCTTATAGTAAAGGTTGGAATTTGCTTTACTCTTAGTAAAGCCCAAGCTCATCAGAAAACTGACAATTATGCCATACCACATCATGGGTGCCTACTTCAATCCATACAAGGCCTTCTTCAACCTGCACACATGTGTCTACCTGTCATGTGTCTTGAGTCCTTGTGGTTGCTCCACGTGCACTTCCTCTTCCACTAAACCATTCAGAAAGGTTGTCTTCAAGTCCATCTAGTGTACCTTCCATTTCATCACTACAGCTATCGCAAGCATAGCTCTAATCAAAGTGTATCTCGCCACAGGAGCAAATGTCTCCTCATAATCTATTCCTTCTTTCTGGGAGAAACCACAAGCCACGAACCTTGCCTTATACTTCTCGACACTACCATCTGTTGAATGCTTCGTCTTGTAGATCCATTTGGAAGTCACCACTGACTTCCCTTTCGGTCTGAGAACCACACCAAACATCATTCTTCATAACTGACTAGTATTCCTCAATCATGGCATCCTTCCATACTTTCTTATCAGCTGCTTCTTCATAACTGGAAGGCTTTGCATCAGTGATGTCACATAATAATGCCACGTAGCTAGAATATGGTCAACGTATTTTGCTTTCTCTGAAGGATCCATCTAGAGCACCATACTTCTTTGCATCCTGAATAATCTCCTGAGCCCACGTTGGTCTTCTCTTATGTGTAACCATGTCTCGGGGTGGATCTACAAGTCTCTGTGGTTCTACCATGTCATGATCCTCTAGAACATGCTCTTCTGGTACAACATCATCTTCACCTGTCTCTGTAACTCTAGGAGCTTCAAGTTCCTCATCATGGACCTTATCTGTATGAGTCTACCTCAATCTGCTAAAAGTTGCATCCTCATCGAAGGTGACATCTCTGCTAGTCTCAATCTACCTATAACCAGGAATGTAGACTTTGTATGCCTTCGATGACTCACTGTATCCAACAAATATACCCTTCTTTCCTGAAGGATCCAACTTCATTCTCTTGTCCTTGGGAACATGTACATATACAGGACAGTCAAATATCCTCAAGTGGCTAACCTCTGGCTTCTCTCCTGTAAACATCTCTTATGGCGTCTTGTTCCCAAGTACACGGTGGGGAGTTCTATTCTACACATATACAACGGTTTTGGCTTCCTCTACCCATAGATGTAATGGTAAGTCTTAGTCATGGATCATAGCCCTCACTACTTCCATTATCGTCTGATTGTTTCTTTCTACCACGCCATTTTGTTGAGGATTGTAGGGAGTAGAGAGCTCCCTCTTAATCCCAACTTCTGAGTAGAATGTCTTAAATGCATCTGATGTGAACTCTCCTCCATTATCTAACCTTAGTGTATGTATCTTCTTTTCAAAGAGATTCTCTACAAGGGCCTTGAATTCTTTGAACTTGCTGAACACTTCACTTTTTGCTTTCAAGAAATAGCTCCAAGTTTTACGTGAGTAATCATCAATAAATGAAACATAATATACATACTCACTAAGTGATGTTGATGACATTGGTCCACACACGTCCGAATTTACGATGTCCAAGATTCCTTTTGCTTTGTTGTCACTACTTGGAAATGGACTCTTAACGTTCTTGCCTTGTGCACATCCCTTGCATATACCATCATGATTCGCCTAAATCTCTGGTAGACCTGTCACCATCTTGCTCATGATTGGCAATGCTTTGTAATGTAACTGAGCAAGTCTTCTATGCCATAGCTCACTCGGATTCACAGTGCTATGTACCAATGTTGAATCTGAGTGTCCCTTCAACTTGTACATGCCTCCCTCTTGAACACCAATCACAACAACATCATCAATAGTCTTTCCCTTTGGCCACATGAGAACTTGGCCATTAATGGAATCAACTCTATATCCACGTTCCTCTATGTTGAGATGGAGAGGAGATTCTTCTTCAAACCAGGTACATATAATACATCTTTCATCTTCATCAGTTTTTCGGAATCCAACTTGTAGGAGGCTTCTCCTACCCCTGTTATGGGATACTGACAATCATCACCGAGCTTCACCTTATGAGGTGAATCCTTTTGGATCAAACTTGTAAGAGAATTCTTGTAACCGGTCATGTGCTTAGAAGCACCACTGTCAACAAGCCATGTGTCACTTCCATGAGTGACTGTCCCTGTAAGAGTTGAAATCAATACATATTCTTCACTTGAATCATCTTCTCTTGCTTTCTTCTAGACAGGTTCATCATCTTCTGCGGCATGAGCATGATGTCTTTTATTATTTCCTTTTTGACCTGATCTTTTGCTTGAGGACAATTTCTTGCAATGTGTCCCATCTTCTGGCAACCATAGCATTTGTAATTTGAGTGATCTTTTTGAGTCTTTTGTCTTTTGAAATTTCTTGTGGAAATGGGATTCTTTCTTGCCTTCCCCTTTTCTTGCATGAGCTGCTAGTGCTCGATCACCCATCTTTTCTTCTCTTACTCCCAATCTAGCTTCTTCTTGTGTGCATTCTTCCCATAGCCTGCTGAACTTTGTTAGCTTCCTTCTGGAACAAATTCCCTGAATAAATGATTCCCAAGACCTTAGTAGACCATTTAATGTAGTCATCACTATCTTAGCTTCATCAACTGTATCTCCAATGGCTTCAAGTTGTTCTTTAATTTGAGATGCCCTTGTGAAGTAGGATTGAATGGTTTATGAATTCTGCATTTTCACATTCTTGAGTTGTGTTCTCAATGTCATCTTCCGGTTGATATTCTTGCCTTCAAAGAATCCGAACAAGGCATCAAACCTCTGCTTTGGAGTCTTCAATGATGAGAATGATTCTCTTTGCCCTAACCATGTTCTTCTTGTGCCTTGCCTTAGCTTCATCTCCCTCTAGTTCTGCAACCTCTTCTTCAACATATTTTTCCAAGTCATTCTCTCTAGAATGAGAAGCACTCTATACTTCAATGCTCGAAAGTTATCAGCCCCTTCAAGCTTCTCATCAAGCTTGGTGTTGTTCGTCATTTTGTCCAAGCTTAAAAATATGAAAGAGATAATAGATTTCAAAAATTGAATTTGGACTTACCACTCAATGTGCTATGCCAAGGTGATCTCCAAAATCAGCCCAATATCAACTTGAAAACTACTTCACAACCAACCTAGGGTTTTATGAGAAAAACCCTAATTTTTCAAACTTCGAATCTAGAAAATTTGATCTAGGGAGAAGACGCGCCCTCCCAAGGCGAGTTGAGCAAACCTCCTTTTCTTTCAAATCTGTGGACAGAATAGGCAAAAACTGAAAGCCCTAGTTTTCCCGATCCAGTAGTAATTAGGTCAAAAATGAAAATTCTCAGATTTGAATTATGTCTCCACAGAAAGATGCGCCCTCCTAGGGCGAGTTCAAGCATGCTAGGATCGAGCTTGATCTGTGAATGGAAAGGCTAGAAACAAGGAGTTGTAGTTTCCGGCAGTTGCAGTTGTTGCAATGACTTCTTTTAGCACCTCTCTGATACCATGTTGAAATTTCTACTTAAGCAGTTATGTTGTCAAACTTTAATTCAAATTATATTATATCAAAATAACTGCATGTATAAGGATCATTAAAAGAAAGACATTCACAACATACACAAAGATTTTTCCTCTGGGAAACCCTTCAAGGGAAGAAAACCCAGCAAACTTCTTCAGAATAGATTCGTCAACAAGGTACAATGTCAATACAACAAAGAGCTAAAGCTCTCTCACAAAAAAATACCCCAAGAAATAAAGATAAGATGGCCCAAGAATATTTGTCTTCCTCCAACTGCTGCTACTCTCTCTCTCTCTTGCGCACTTGTCTCACTGGCTTGAGTGAACTTGCTTGTGTGTCCAAATGAGGAATGCGCCCTCCTTATTTATACTCTTTTCTGGATGACTTTTTCACTATAGGGCCGACTTCACTGGGCGACTCGACCGACTTTTCTGGGGTAGTTTTACCCACTGACTAGGGATGTTTTACCCAGTGATTCCTGTGGGGCCAACTTGTCTATTTTCACTTGATTTCTTGAGAGTATGTTTTAGCATTATTCTTTTAGGGTTATGACTTGTTCAAATACAATAAGAATATCTTCCGATGCTACATAAAACATCAACACTTTCCCACAGTACTTGCTAGACCAATTTCTAAGAGACAAGGTGCCTAGAAAAATTAACAAAGGGGCAAAATGTGGCACCCTCTAGGGGAATGCTAAGGGGTTTAAGGTTAAGGATTGAAATGGCCCTTGAGCAAGGTGTTGGAACAGAGTAACTAGGAATATTTAGAAAAAAAGTGCAAGTTACTCTTCACAATGAGTAAGTGACAATAAATAACTAGGCTCAAAAAATGAACGGTTGTCTCAAGGGTTAGTGAAGATCTAAGTTTTGAGGATAGTTGAGTTAAAAGTGCCTACGAGTTTAAGCATACAAGTCACTAACAATCTTTAGGTGTTGAGTTTTAAAGATTACCAACATTTGTTTAAGTTCATATTTTTGTTATAAGTGAGATTAGAGCTTAGATCTGAAATCTATGAGTGAAATATGGATGTTGGTATAAGTTAAAGATGTCTCAACACACAAATAGCTTGTTGGTTTTAAGATATCAAATTTTGGAAATGCATAACAACAAGCAAAAATCATGCACTAAGTCCAAATAAACACTTATTAGGCTAAATGCTATGCAAGAATAATCTTCCACTGCTTTAATCCTATGGTTTTGAGATAGATTAACTTAGATTTCATGCAAAATATTCCTTAAGATGTAATGCCTAGGATGCAAGATGATTCAACCCAGTAAATGTAAATTCTTTCCTAATGCTAAAACAAACAAAGAGAAGAGTGTGTTTTAGTTGATGGAGAGAAAGAACAAGTACAAGAGAAATATGATTGGTGCCTTGTAATTGGGGAAGGGAATCGATTCACTCTTCCTAGCAATTGAAATATAAATGATAGCTAAGCTTGATGAGGCCGTTGAACAATCTACCAAGTTAATCTATCTGAGGTGCCCCCTTAGATCCAAGCGCTCTTTCAACCTGCAAACCGAGAAAAGTATTAGTGAATGGAAGTTAAGATTGAAATTCCAAACCCTACAACAAAACCAACAAACAAATTAGAAGAAGATTGTATGAGCAACAAGAAATGAAATCCAGAAAAGAGAAGCAACATGCAATAAAATTCCCCACCAAAACCCCAAGGCAATTTTCACAATTGAAGAGTTTGATTCCTACATCAATAAATAAAAAATGATTTTACCTTAGCATAGATCCACTACAATTAACATATCAAAGAAGAAATCAAGAGCCAAAATCCATCTACTCACAACACAAGGATCACCATAGAAAATTTTCAAAAATCAGAGATCTTTTGTATTGTTGTAGCAAACTGTCTCCCTCTACAAATTGAGGCTCAATCTTTTTTAAAGAAGAAGAGAGACCAAAATCCTTAACACTAAAGAGATAGAAGACTGAGACCTTCATTTGAGTCTCACCCTTTACATCAACAGTCGAGATTAAAACATAATATGCTAAGTATTAAATGTAGAAATTGCCCCCTTGGAAAGATGGAACTCTTATCCAAATAAGCACAAGAGGGGTCACAAAATGATAAAATATTACATCAATTGCCGAGTTGGAACATGATAAAATATTACATCTTTGTTGATTTATTGGTTGAATTTGATGGCTGAGTGCAAAAAGAATGAGCTGAAAATAGGAAGTGTGCCCCCTATGGGAGAGAGTGCCCCCCTTGATGAGAGTTTGCTAGATGGGACCCGAACTTATGTGATTTTTGCCAAGTAATTACTAATTTGTCATTAGATTCACTTTTGAAGAAGACCCACTTCAATATTTGCTCAATTACATTCATCGCTGCCACTTAAATCAAACTTTAGGAAATATGTTTAATAATCACCTATTAATTGGATTTTAATGAATTCATTATGGAAACACTTGGAAGTTTCCTTGGATGAAGTCCATGATACTTTACTAATCAATACCAATCCATACCATGCCAAAAACTGATATGAATTCTTAATTTATTTGTTGTTCCAAATTATTAATATTGGACTTAGTTTTTTTTTAATTGAAAACTTAGACAAAACCATTAATTAAAGCCTATCAGTCCAAATGAGTTTAAAAACACAAATGGAAGAATCAAATTGGCTTCCAAAGACTTCAGTATGTTAAATGATGACGAAATAAGGTCATTTATTGTTGGTTGGTCTTGTTGATCAAGTTGTGAAATTGAAAAAATCAACTTTGGTCAAAGTTGGACACACTTGTCCAATGAATGAATGAATGGACCACCATAATTCCTTTGGGAGGACAAAATAACATCTCAAATGGTTAAAATTGATAATGTACTAGTGTTACAATACTTACATACAATAGTGTTTTAATTGAATCATTACATAGCTTCAAGTATAGAAAATGATACATAAGGTTACTACAAAGTATGAGGTTAATGTTTTATAAATACATCATCATTTAGACAACATCAAGAGCATTCAAAGATCATTTCTCCTTTGGATGAAGTGACTAGAAAAGTCCAAAAGGTAGTCTAATGGAAGATTGTTCAAATGTGACTAACTGAATTAACATAAGGGATAAGGGGGCACTCTGTGATCTTCACCAATTGGGAAAACCCTAGGGAATGTGTCTCACAAATGGGTGATGTGTAAGGAGGTACTAGTCCTTCAACCTTGACAATCAAACTCAACCCCCTTTTTGTTACTTTTGTTTTTAGCTTCTTCTTGGACTTGTCTTCATTTGATTTTCTTGGACTATTTTCTCTTGTACTTTTTCTTCTTTTAGACCTTGGCCTTTATTTTTCTTTGAGGCACATGCAAGTTTAGACTTGCTTATTTACTTGATTGCTTGGTTTCTGCAATTTTGTTTGGTCTTCATTTTGTTTTTCTTCATTCTGGTATTGATTTTTCTTTTGCACCAGCATCTGGTACAAGGAGTCTTGGACTGGGAGCTACTTTGAATGCCCTTTTTGGGGCATATGTGTTAAAAATTCAAAAACTGATAGCAGTAGCAGACTGTAAAATAAAATTGCAGAGATAGCTAACTGTAGATAAACTAGAACAACATGCAATCACAAGAACACAACTGTTTACCCTGGGGAAAACCTTTTAAGGTATAAAAACCCCAGCAAAAATATCTTCCTTATGAGATGTCTGAGTTTTACAACAGCAGGCTAAATAAGCCTTTCCAACAATTAGAATTGTTACAATGACCAAGAATAACCCTGTTCTGCTGTAGCTGAGATAATTTCAAACTTGTACAGCAATCCTGTACTGTTCACTGTTTACTGATATCTGTTATGGCCTTTTCCAAGGCCGTAGTAATGTAATGGCTGCCAAAGTGTCATAGATGTATGAACCAGCAATAGAATCAGCAGTAGCAATAGTACTTAACCACCAAGCTGTCCTACTTGACCACCGAGCTGTCTTACTGTGCTTACTTTAAAAATCCACGAGCTGTTCTTGACCTCATGCGAATTGGTGGTGTAATAATGAGTTTACTTTTGTATTTATAGTGGAATTCCATACAAAATAAGTGGGGCCGACTTGTGTCAATTTGCTATTAAAACAATGAGGCCGACTTGCAATAAATGGTCATTTAAATCCAAGTTAATCAATGAGCCGACTTGTGTTTCTCATGGATGTTTATTTCCATTAATAATTTGAGGCTGCCCCTTTTATAAATACATATAGCATATGTATTTTATTTATTCATCATTTTATTGTCTTTTCTCCAATAATGGGTTGACCCAAAAGTACATAAATAAATACATATTTATTTTTCTTCTTCTTCTAGCTGGTGGGTTCATGGACCAAGTCACGTGGTGCTTGTATTCTATAATCAATCATCCAGGTGTTCTTCAGGGTCTTCATGTCCACTCCAAGTACATCATCATAGGAAGATATTTAATTTCTTTACTTCACCCATCTGTGGTCAACAAGTCCAAGTGGAGAAGTACACCACTTGCCCAGACCCGGTCTAGGGCTTACAGTGAAATCCTGGTAACTGACCAGGTGCCTCCATTCTCCCGGAGAATGGCTCTCAGCCCCAGGCTGAGCTTCCAGTCCCAGACTGGATTAATATCCTGGTAACTGACCAGGTGCCTCCATTCTCCCAGAGAATGGCTCTCAGCCTCAGGCTGAGTTCCCAGTCCTAGACTGGGTCAATATCCTGGTAACTGACCAGGTGCCTCCATTCTCCCGGAGAATGGCTCTCAGCCCCAGGCTGAGTTTCCAGTCCCAGACTGGATTAATATCCTGGTAACTGACCAGGTGCCTCCATTCTCCCAGAGAATGGCACTCGAAGCTGCTCAGAAAAATCAACAATATGAAGGGGGGGAATTCTCTGATGTTTGAGGTCTAGGGAGGAGCATTGCTCCATGGAAACTTTCTCCGCTCGATATACAGTTAACCCCAAGGATTTACAAGGAAGCCTCCTGAACCATCACAACGATCATTGCAACACAAACATGACCGAGACAAAAGGGGAGACTAGGAGACCTTCATGGTGAAGGGGTCACAGAGGGGAGGTCAAGAGTCAATCTGTCAGTCTTTATCCAATGGGTTTAGACAATAGAAGTGGAGTGCTATGGAGATGAATAGGTCAGAGGTGGAACCAAAGGAGATTTACAGTCCCTGCAAGGATGAAGAGTTGTTAGCCAATGATTTGTGCATAAAACAAAAACCACTTCTAAGTACTAGCCTATGAAATATCTCTACTAACTATGCTTATCAGAATCAACCATTATAAATAACATGAATAACAACTAGTACAATCATCAATGAAAACCAAAAATCCATAAAGCATATCCTCAAGAAATGGTGAAGCATCATATATGACATGGTATCATCTCAAGGCAAAATCATGGCAACCATTGATAGTAACTCAACAAAAGATGGCATATCCTCTATTACAACTGAATCTTTGAATAGTTGGCTCCAAAGTTAAGCCAGAAATCCCTGTTTTTCTAACACCTGAAATCTTGTTCTTGTTATTTATGACAAAAAATAAAGAAACAAAGAATGGACCAACATATTCAAATCAATTACTATTAATAATTTAACACTTTTTGTATAATGGGTCTCCATGTAATATACTAACCGACAGTTGGACTGAATTGCAAGTGCTTACATTGGGTTGAATTAAGCATGGACTGAATAGTAACTGCTCACGTTCGTTTGAATTAAGCATGAAAGAGTTTGCGGCATAATTTTATTGAGGTCATTACACAAATTATAAGTGTGCCCCGTTTCTTGGTTTTGACTGTATGCAGATAATTATATTAACAGAAGCAGTTTTTGTAAAAAAGGTCCGCGTGTACGAGGATAACATACAGCTCGACTGAATTGTACATTTGTAAGTGTTCACATAATTCCTAGGATCAGCGGGAGAGTGTTTTGTAGCAATAGGTTATTGCTGTCAATGGTCACACCAAATTGCAGGCAGATTAGCAGCTTAATGGAGCATATACATGGAAATTGACGCTATCATTAGCAATTGAGACCCAGTTATACACAGGAATGGTCAAAAATAACCCACCTTAGACCTACATGCTTCTATGAAACCTAAGGAGAAGAAATGGATGATATATAAGGTTTTGTTACATTGGTGATCTTTTGATGGTGTCTAATTCTTGTAAAGACAATTTCCACAGTCATAATCTTCTGCAACGTCATCTGGCCCAACAAACACGGCCAACTGCGACCTCAATTACTTGGCGAGCTTAGCTCACCATAGTATCCGTTATTGACATCTACATTAGGTAGCCCTAGTTGTCGATTGTAATGAATTTGCATACGGATTGGGATTATGATGAAAGGGCGATAAAGATCAGAGCAGACGGACAAGTTCGACACCCAGATCCAGAAAATCCCTGCTAAGAATAATAACCTGAAAATCTAAAAATAATAAATACTTCGCAGTTATAATCCACTAAAATCAAACAAGGGAAGCATCCGGACAAAAGAATTAACTTTTAACTTACCTGAATCCAGCCAAGGAAAAAATATCAAAGGAACGCCAGAATAAAGGCCACATAGTTAGTTGCCAGGGTCGCAACCGACGACCTTCCTTATTCTAGAAATTATATTTACATTGATCGATTCATCGCCTGGCTGGGCTTCTTTGACAGCAACTGGAACTCTAAAATGCAATGAACTATGACTGGTGGTGCTCCGTGCCCCTCATCTCCCTCTTTTGTCAAGTATTTTGTGTGTGTGCGTGGGAGCGAAGTGTGTTTAGTATTTTGTGTGTGTGCGTGCGAGCTAAGTGTGTGTTTAAGCTCTGTTTTTCATTTGGAAATTGAAACGAATGACAACTTATATCTAAAAAGTTATTTTTATTTTTGTCGTCTCAGGCCAACTCCAACTCCACCTGCGTCACGTTTGACTCCTAACATTCAACGAGGTACTGTGCATGCGGTTTAATCTTTCCATTAGTTAGGAGCAATGGCCTTTACATATGAAGTAACCAAACACGAATTCACTCAAGGGCCTCATTAGAGTTTACGAAGGGGAGGGGTCGTGAGATACCATTGTGTAAAGGGTGTCCAAGAATGAGGTGAAAACTTATATGGTTTTACCAAGCATTTTTCTTGCATTTGTTATCTTCTTTGAAAAATAACTAAATAAATTCAACTAGGGGTTGGTCTTTTTTCTTTTGGGGTAAAATATGTGGTGGCATTTTGTGAGCAGGGTGGCATTTTGTGAGCAGGAGAATGAGGCAACCTATGATATTTGTTTTGAGGATTATGAGTTCACAATGTAGGTGGGTTGAAGGAAAAGTTATTGAAGCAAAAAGTGATAGACATTGGGGGAGATGATTCCTCAACCTAAGGAGAAGAAATGATGGAAACGTAAATGCAATTATACATGTCAGGAAGGAGCAAGTGATGGAGAGTAAAGTGCATCATTGGGTAGCCCATAGGAAAGTAGATGTTGATTTCAACCCCCTAGAGGCGATGGCGACAAATTGGGAAGGCTAAAGCAAAGCGGGTTGTTGACAATGTGATATTCAATGTTGTCTTTGTTGTTGTTTGTTATTGTTAATGGTTTTTTAGAATCTCTTGATCAAGGTGAGATAAACCCAAATTCCTTCAAACGACATCGTTATATCCTCACTCCCATAGACTACTTCACACGTTGGACTGAAGTAATTCCTCTACGCACTGTCAACGAGGAAGCAGTGATCAATTTTTTGGAAGAAAACATCATAACGAGGTTTGGGGTTCCAAATTCCCTAGTATTTGATAATGCTTCGTATTTTTCTTCATTGAAATTGAGTGAATTCACTTTAGAAAAAGGAATTAAATTGCATTATTCTTCTAATTATTATCCTCAAGGGAAGGGTTGCTAGAATCAACAAACAAAAATATTATTAGAACCTTGAAGAAAATTATCATTGAAAACCAAAGTAGGTGGCACATTACTCTTCTGAATGCTCTATGGGTCGATAGGGTCACAGCAAAGAATGCCTTAGGAGTCTCACCTTTCACCCTAGTCTATGGGAAAGAAGCCATTCTTCCCGCAAACATACTCTTGCCTTCCCTTCAACTAACCCAAGCCTCTAGAGGTTCTAGCAGTCATACTATCCAAGAATGAATTAATACCATGTTCAGACCTAAAGAGGAAAGAGACAAGACTAGAAAAAGATTCATGTCTCATCAACAAATAGTCAAGAGATGGTTTGACAGTAGTCGGGCAAGAAAAAAGGAGTTTGAAAAAGGAGATTTGGTCCTGAAATAGGACAAGCCTTATGTAGACAAGGAGAAGCATTCAAAGTTTCAACATGTATGGCTTGGTCCCTACATTATAGCTAAAAAGCTTGGCCCTAGTAAGTATAAATTGTAAGACTTGGAAGGGGAGGTAGATGCAATCCTTGTGAATGGTCAAATTTTGAAGTAGTATTTTATTTAGTTCGAGGGAAAACCAATTTTGTATATAAATAAAGCCTTTTCCCTCATTGTTTTCTTTATAACAGCTCGTTTACGTTGTTTAAGCCTTGCCTTTATTCATTGTCTTTCATTTAAGCCTAGCCATTTGGTTTCACTTTGTTGATTTCGTTTTAACCTTCTTTCAATAAATTTGAGTTCAACAATCAGAGTGCAAATGGGGAATTACTGATCTCGTAAATTCTTGAATACACTTACTTATTGACAAGTCCAATTTTCATAGTTAGTGGGAAACAATATAATGAATAGAGTTCTTTCATAGGGTGAGGAGTTGGTGATGCACTTTCCAGCACTATCATTTGAAAGGATCTCACCCCATCTGTCAAATGCCCTCCCCATGAATCGGGTTAGTCAAGTCCCCCATATAGAAACATTGCTAAGCAAAAACTCTCAAAAGAGAACAAATAAAATTTCATATACAATGAAATTACTTATTGGAATGGGACTAGAGCACTCTATTGTAAAACAGGTGCAAGATACAACTATGTTGAGGCTATGGAAGCCTGTTGGTAGCAAATCTTTGTTTGTAGTGTAAGAGGTGAGGAACAAATAGTTTCACTTGTCTAATTTTGTCACTTACCATGTGGTGTGACACCTTAAGTGTACATTGAAAGTATCAATTTGGAAAATAAACTTCATAATATGGCCTCAACAGAGTGGCTGTGAAAGTTTAACTTAAGCTATTTTTTAGCATACCTACTTAACAACACTTGATCATTCGGATACCTCTTTTAGGATCGAGCCAAGGTTGTCCATAACATAAGGTGGATGACTGATATTACAACTCCTGCACTAAGAAATCACTCTAAGCTTAAGTGGGGCCCATGAATACCACATGAGACTATCATGGGCTACAAGGAAATAACTCTTTTGTCCCAGAGATCAAATATTCTCCCATTCTGTCGCCAATTGTTGCAGCTGCAACCTCCTTCCCCATTATTTCTTTGAAATGATTAGGGCTCCTCCTTGAATTTCCTTCACCTTGGGAAAAGTTTGGTTTTCTTCAGATTTAGCAAAATGGTTTGAAAATCCCCCCCCCCCCCAACTTAGAGAGAAAAGACTTAACAATTTTCTAAGTTTCCCTTTTTCGGCGTATTATTCTGCTTTGCAATTCGATGAAATTTCATGAGTTTTCTTGTTTCGGCAAGTTTTGATGAGTTTGGTGATGTATCGGCCTTCTTCCTAAATTTCGTCGATGTTTCACTTGATCATTTTCTAAACTCTGATGTGTCGCTGTGATGGGAAAATTCCCCAATAATTGTTTGGGTTCAACTATTGCAGAGCATAAATACAAATGAACTAAATTCTCTCAACAATCAAGAAATTCTATAATCAAACAATTGGCATACACAAAGTTAAAGAGACATACTTGGTTTCCAATGTTTGAAGATTATTCCTTTGGTCTTGAGCTTTGCTCCTTAGTCTAGCCTCTTTGTTGTAAACCCTGAAATGTAAACAACACAAAGTGAAAGAAACAATAATAACAAGCAAATCATAAAGAAACAATTACGGAATTAAACATTCCTAAATCAATATAAATAATCATTTACAACCATTAATATGCAAATAACATAAAGAATTGGACAGGAAAGAGTTCATATATATATATATATATATATATATATTAAAAATGGAAATAAGTACATGAAACAGATAAACCTGATAATGTGGTTGTCGTTTTTAAGTCGAGTCCTGGGTTCTTCCTCCCAAGCTATTCCAACACTCTGAACTTGCCTCAAGGTTTTCTCACACACAATATGCTCAAGAGATTTTGAAGGAAAAACTCTAGCATAATAGGGTTTGTGGTGGAAAGAATGGAAAATAGGGTTCCATATAAAGGGACAAGGGAGTTGCAGACTTGAGGAAAAGGGGGCTATGGAAATATTAGCAAGGGTTTCTTCTCATGGACAAACTCACCAAGAACTTGGACAAGGTGGTTGCATAATTCTCTCTTTGTATATCAGAGTGTAACCTCAAAAACTTTTCTCCTATGCTCTTTTATATCTTTGAAGAGAGCATCTTTTATATCTTTGAAGAGAGCAGTTAGGGAATTACTAGAAGTTATTCACGGGATTTGGGAGTTAGGGAACGGATTAAGACCGAAAACTAAACCGTGACAGTAACTTATTCTTTTTATTTTTTTATTTTTACCCTCTTGCAAACACATATGCGAGTGAGACAACTGGTCACTCGCGTATATGTGGGTGAGACACAGGCCACCCGCGTATCTGTTGAAAAATAGGGTTTTTTAAATGGATTTCTCATTAATAGACAAGTTTCCACAAATGCACAAGGAAAAGGGGAATCTGCAACTAGGAATAAGGGTAAGATCAGCCATGGTAGTATCTCGGGATACACTATGGCAGAAGATGCTATAACATATGCCCCCTAATGTATGAGGTCAAAGGGATACACGATGGTCGAAATAGATTATAACCTTTCCATAACAAGTGCTTGGAGTAACCTGGAAGGACTTACCCAGTCATCGGTCATAGGTGGTTATCCAACATCAACCAAGTGAGAACTCTTTTCATTAGGCGGACATTCCCATGCTTGGAAATAATACAAGTGTGACTGTGAATTGAGTACGCAGTAGATCAATGTCATGAATAGATCATAGCCACAAAATACAAGGTGGATCTGTGTCTCATAGTTGAATGAAGATATATGTATATATGTTGAACTGAACAGTTCAATCTTCATCGATATCAATGCCAAATATGAGTAATGGCAATCCAACGCAACCCGGTTCGTGACAAAATTTAAAAGAGTACCATAAAATGAACTCAGGGTCTTCCAACCAAATACCGAAGGTACAAGTCAAAACTACGTGAATATGTGTTTTGAAGTCAAATGTAGTAAGACATCGTGTGATTACCAGTCAATGATGAAAACCATTACACACACGAGCCAACTCACCGATAATGATAATGAGTGGCAAGGTACCTAGTACAATCTATCAAGTGTGAGTAAAGGAGTTGACATCGAACACTTGTACACTCTAATGATCAAGAGACATTGATGTATTCCCACTGTCAAAAGTGGGGAGACTTGCTAGTGAGTACTGCAAGTTCCAAGGTACTAATAAACTCTATATCACTATTCCAGAATAAATGTGTTGAAGTTGATGGGAAGTAATCTACTAGAAGGAGGGCATAATGAATACCCCATCATTCAACACGATACTGTGGCAAGAGGCCAAAGACGTAGTGGATCAACTGATGAGACATACCTGACATGGGAAGGATGACACAAGAAAGTCAAGAAAGTTATGAGGATGGCTGACACAAGTTAAAACTTCCTTTGAACAACAACACGACACAAATGTGACTTAGGTAGCATAAACTCAATAGAGACTATAAATATAAGTTGAAATGATGTAGGAGACATCAAAGACAACTCCATAGGGATTGGAATACTAACCATTCGGTGGAGTAATGCATATACGAGTTCAACTTCTAAGGACATACTACATACCCAACTACGGAGATAAGACTCAACAATGTGATGTGTTCAAAAGCGACACAACTTGCTTCCATATAGAGATTTAAAAATAACTTTTTTATGCCCGTCTTTTTGGAATATTTGATTTTTTTTATCTTTTTATATTAAGAAATCCTGAAAAAGAATAAAAAATTTCTATGATACATGGGAATAAATGAGTATCAAGACAAGCCAACTAGTTCCATAACAGATCACGGGCTAGATAAAGACACTTCTAAGTTTCAAACCAAACACTATCTTGTGGATTTTTTGAGCCCGAGTCAATTAATGCTCGTTTAGGATTTCGTTTTTTGAGAGTCTGAAAGCGTAAAAGAAAACTCCATATGGTTTCATTTTCATAAGTTTAGTGTCCCTTGCATAAAAAAGAATAAAAGCATACAAGGTGAGAAGTCTTTTGCCCGTGATCAAAGTATTCATTTTTCGTACATAATCCACAAGGTATGAAAAGGGGGTAAACTAATACCAAATGGATGGACTTTCACATCCTTTAACAAGTTTGAAAGTACAAGCATACTCGACAATCTTTTCAATTTTAGAGAGTCTGGAAAAAAATCTTAAAGAAGAAGTTCTAACACTCACTTCTTCGTAAAGTTACTCCCTACACCCGAAAAAGCGTAAAATAATGCATAAAAAAACTCTTCTAGTCACAAAGTAACTAGAGTATACCTTTTTCGTAAAATAGTCCACTAGGTCTGAAAAAGGGGTAAACTTATACCACGTGGACGCCCTTTCAATTTTTTTATCAATATGAAAGGACAACACTGCTCGACAAACTTTTTATGTTTAAGGAGACTAAAAATAGCTTAAAATTAACTCCATTATGGGGGTCCCACCCTAGGTTATGGCCTAAATAAGATAAAAAGGAAATAAATGCAGTTACAGGAAAAAGTTAGGCACTATTGTGGCGGGATCTTCGGATCCTAACAATTAATTCGACATCAGCATTAATGGCAGGCCAGATCAAATCTATAGTGCTCATGGGGTAGGGTAGGCTCTAATAAAGATATGACAACAATTTTAGATAGAAAGGGTTTTGTTGTAGCATTAATGAAGAAACCTAGGGTTTATTGAGAAGGTAAATGCAATTAATGCAGATACATAAGTTACTACCCTATATGCCAATTAAAATACGTATACATGTTTAAAAGATACTATCATCGAAAGAAAATGTCCAAATACTGTCAAGTTGCAAAACAAATCTTTCCAAAAATTCATTAATTCAATTTAAAACAAATTTTAATAGAAAATGAAACTATAGGAAGTGGGTAATTTATCAAAAAGTTAAAATATTAGGTTAAAATTGAAAAATTACCAATCCATTTATAAAAAAATTGAAATTTGTGAGTTTTGGAGTGGGTGGATACCTTGATCTTCAGGAGTTGATTTCGGGAGTTACAGTCGACCACTTTGCATTCCTTCAGTTCCAGGTAAGAGCTCTTAGCCCGCTCTTTCATTTTATCCTTTTTGTATGTAATGTTTTGTCCAAATTTTGATCTTTTGGGGAGGCCCTAACTACTCACTGTGACATACGTGGGTGACTATTTATCAGGCCATGTATCTGTTGCACATACACGAGTGTCCTAACTGTCACTCGCTTATGTGTTCGCGAGGTCGGTTTTTTAAATAAAAAGGCCACTAAAGTTTGGATTTTTGAGTTGCAGGATGGTTACAGAGTGGAGAGAGCGTGAGCATGAGGCTATATACAATCAAGTGCTTGCCGACAACGAAGCAATGGAATCTCTCCGTCGATGCAGACTTAATTTTTTTTTCGAGGTTTGTGATATGAGGGATCAAAATCGATTATTGCAACTCATAATATATTGTTGGGATCCAAATGATGAGGCCTTTATGATTGATGGGCAACCTCTTCGAATAGAGGTGGGTGATATATATTTTCTTACTGATTTATCTTGTTTAGGAGACTTACCAAGCTTCAAATCTCGAAGTATTGGTGGCTTAATAATTGATGAATACATAGCCTTGCATTGTGTACCAGGCACTCAAAATATTGGTACCCAAATACCAGCCAAAGACATTTGGAGTTTGAGCCTGAAAGTCATTATATTCATGATCGGTAGAATTGCAGGATCGACATCCACCCATCAAACCTCTTGAGTACACATGTTTTATGCTACACAGTGTTTGGAGCCCAAGATTCTTTATTGGAGCACTTTATTGTTGGGATGTTTGAAATCTCAACTATTGTTATACCTCAATATTACACATTAAATCCTAGTGTCGCATCCTTGCACCAACGACCTAAACGACACTTCCCCTTAATGACCATCTGGACATCCAGGAGTGAAATCTATTGCCTGAACACTGAAAGCAACACCATGCCTACCACGTGTCACCCGGACAAACCTCATCTGCAGGAATTATCGTGCTTTGCTCATCTGTCAGGGTGCGACAATTAGGGCTACCGCGTTCTGCTCCCACCCTAGGGCGCGGTAATACCGCGTTATGCTCAAGCCTAGGGGCGCGATAATCCACTTTTAGCCTTTTTTCCATGGACTTTGGGATATCAACCTTCGAGAGATTTTATTGGGATTGCCACCTTTGATTCAATCCCAACCCCCCTCTCTGTTTAGCAGGCTTGATCCACTAAACACTCTCTAGATCCCCTTTACTCTCTTGTTGGTTAACCCTTCCCAATCCTATAAGAGAGAGGCATTCCATGGGCCAAAGGGAGGACTTTTGGGGCATCAAACCTATGATCATAAGCCTTTTGCAGAGATATCTAGAGGAAGGACTTGGAGCTAGAGTGGGCTTGGACATCAAGCAACTACTTTGTAAGCACTCTTGAGTTCTCAATAAAATATAACTTGTCTTGTTTCCCTATTTATGTGTATTGATCATGATTCATTTACATAAAGTGTATTCAGTAGAATATAGATCTAACTTGTGATTCAGTTATTTGGAAGATAGTGTGCACTAGTTTGTCGTGTTGATCTCTACAGGTTCATCGCGAGGATTTCGGGATCAAAGACTTGATTGGACAAACATCGGAACAAAAGGTCAGTTGTCTTCTTTCTCATCTATCAAATGTTAGAACTGGAAATATTGATTTAGATCTAGGGAATGAGGTAGCATTTGTTTCCTTTTTGTCTTAGCATAGAGTTGATCTTTTTCACTTCATCCTAAGAGGGATTCTTCTTACCCATAGGAAGAAATCTCTACAACAAAAACTGGCGACTCCGCTGGTTTGAACCCCTTTTGTTTGAGTTCTTTTACTTTCATTCATTTTTTAATGTGAAATTGCTCTTCTTTCAAACCAATCTTGAAAGTTGGTCTCATTGACCTCCATTCACCCCCCTCCCATCTACATCAGACCCCTGTCATTGATCAGTAAGTCCTCTGGGTCTGCAAACCCTTGAAAAGTCAAATTTTTTTCTCAAACTAGTGCCCTTTTCCTCTTTTTTGATAATTATCGCGCCCCCCATCACAACCTACAGAGCGATAACTACCGGTTTACCGCGCCCTTCAGTCTTACTAGAGCGCGATAATTTACCAGTACTGCTCCTGGGCCTATGTTCGCCACGCGATAATCTCTGTAAATAGGATTCTTTTTCAATTTTCTTGGTTCCTTCTGGTCATTTTTTACCTTCTCTGCATTTGGTTGTTGCTCTGTTGCTTCCCAGACCTCTGCAACCTGCTTAGCTGCAGTACAATGCTTGTATTTTCATTGTTTTTTAAGTTGTGTAGACACTTTTTCCATCTTAGGGTTCGTGATCATTGTTATCACCATACCTACTCATTCATTAACAATTTCTTCTTGTCTACATACCGTGTCACTGTTCGTTTTAGTTGCAAAGTCTTTTATGGTTTGTTTTCATTTGTTTTCGAGCTTGGATTTCTTGAGTTAGTGGCATCATACCCATATTGACCACCTCCTCATTATTCTTGCATTGGCTTGATCCTTTCATGATAATTAAATTTTGTTACTGTTTGTCTCTCCTTGATTATATAGTTTTAAAGATTACATTGTTCTTATACCAATATTTTTCCATTCCTGTTATCAAAATCAATATTGGAAAATTTCTTTTGGAACATTGTCTTGCTTTTATTGAAAAGATCTAGTTTATACTTTTGCATATTAGGAAGTGAATCACTTGCCATTGCTTGTCACATAATCTCTCATTTGGAAGCATCAATAGTTGTAGATCAGTCACATTTGAAAGTATTTTTCATTCAGTTTGGCTTATTTGAAAAAAGAAAACAAAAAAGTTTGTTTTTGAAGTGGTTTTTCATTGTTTTTGAAAAATTTCATGCACTGTGATCGAAGAACTCTCCCTTTTCTCTAGCTAGATTTCATCGAATAGAAAGGCTCATTTTGATTCATTTTCATTTGCATGGTTTGAGTCGTCACAACACCACAAGTTTCACTTCCATTTACCTGATTGAGTAATACAACCACTAAAATTTACACTCCCTAACTCAACACACTATAACCTCACAGGAGAAAAAGAATTTGTTAGTTAGGTAGGACACCGGGGATAGGCATCCAAATAATTCTCCCTTGTCATTATCATTTGAGACATAGTTGTTGTCCTCTAGGGTGCTAAAATCCTCTAGTATTTATTGACACGGTCATCGACTAGTTTGTGAAGAGGGCCTCCCGTCGTTTCGGGGGTAAGCCGCGAGGATTGGTTCCAGACGGACTTTATGGAATACCGCACTCCACTTAGCTCCTAAGGAATATCGATCCATTGTCTTCCTTGTATTTTCCGGCCACCATACTGGTGATACAAGGGTTAAGGCAGAAGTGTCAGTATCCTTCTCCGACGTGCCATGAACGAGGTAGCTTAGTAACTTTTATTCTAGGGCTCTTTACCCCAGATCCCTTTCGGTAGAGGGATATCCTTCCATTATTGTTCTCTCATTTTGTATTGTTCGACTTGGATTTCATCACCTTGCGAATGATACAACTTGTTGAGGTCTCCAACTCTTAGTTAGGAGGTTTTGCTTGCTATTTCATCTTCTTAGAGGGTCATTTTTCTTTTTTAGTGATTGCTTGTTGGCATTCTGGCCACTTTTGTTTCAGGTTGCTTACTGTGACACCGGTCTCAGTATAGTTTTTAGAGCTCGCTTTTTTGGCCTGTGAGCCTTGCCTTTTTCTAGCTCCCCTTTTTCACACTCGGCTGCTTCAGGGTTTTTGAGTTATTTTCTATGAGACTGTCCTCGAAACTTGTATTCCCATCATTATGTCTGATCCACGGAGATCACGAAGGATACAGGGACGAATCCCACCACCACCACCACGGACTTCTGGTCCACCTGCATCACGTATTCCTACCCCTACCAGCCGCGGGGCTGGCCGGGGGAACGTTCCACCACCTATCCGCACTACATCTTCAGTTCCTCCTGTAATTGTAACTCACAGCACTGTCTTAGAACCTCTTACAGTTCCCGAAACTAGTAATATACCTGAGATTCCAGTTGTCCCACAACCCACTATCATTCTAGAAATACCTCCCACAGTGGACAACACATCATCTGCTGAAGTTAGTGCTGCACCTTATACTATATCGGAGGCCATCACCCTCCCAGATGTTAGCACTACCCCGCCAACAAACACTTTCTACGATGTTCCTGAAGGATCTGTTGGAACTATTGAAGGATCTGATGAAGATGTGTCTAAGATGATTCCAGTCCCAGACGGATACGTTGAAGTTATTGAAGAAATTGAACTACCTAACACGCCGTTTCAACCTGAGTTTGACTTTTTTACTTCCTAGACAGAACCTCCGCCTACCACCACTACACCATCAGGTGTTCACACTCATGAAACAGGTTCTTCTAGCAACGTACCATTCACCGTGTCCCTCCCTGTTCTCCCCTCAGGACAAGAGATTATGGCGTCGATCCAATCCAGCATGGTTAGTCTTTCTAACTCCCCTTTAGCGTCAGAACAATTCAAACATGATACGGAGCAAATGCTCTTGTCGGCTTCCTGATACCCCCCTGCCACCCGTCCTCCTGGTTACCGAGCTCGTCACATTCCGTCTAGCACAGAGTTTCATCACTCCTATGCTGACGGCTCCTGAACTTCAGATTTTACTTTACCCGATCTATTTCTGGACCCCAAATAGACAGCTCGCATTTTTGACCCCTCACGGGATACAAATCTGGGCCAAGCCCTTGATGGTCCTCCTATTTTTCAAGACCCCATGGACGTGAATCCTAATACCCCTCGGTTAAATTCCCCACGTTTTCTACCGTCCAATATGTTTGGTGTACCTTCAAGGGACACACCACTTATGAGGGATAGCCCAGTATTCTCTCTGTCCCCGCTTGTAACGTATGGAAGACCCCCCCACAAATCGACACCTTTGGCGCCGTTAGCCAAACGACCATACCCCACCTTTCTAGTATTGGAAGAACATCCAGTCATACTGTTGTATCATCCATGTTGACCAGAGGTTCATCTTCGGCCACCATCTATACCATTTCCGGAGGCGGACAACCGACTATTGGAACCATCGATCCCAACAACCAACTCCCTCCGGGCAGACCATCAAACCCGCCTGTAGGAGGAAAACCATCTTTTGGGAGCACTGGTCCCAGTCACCAACCTCCTCCCGTTGGACCATCTAATCCACCTGTTGGAGGGAAACCCCTTGGTACCATTCAAAGCGGGGCCACTCAACAACCACCTCCTTCTTTCCCATCAGCTCAACAAAGCCCTTTTATTAGCGGAGCACCACTCGTTAATGCTCCCATTGGCACCATCCAACAACCCTCTCAATCAGTAGCTTCTGCTCAGTTGGGCATGTATAATTCACCTGGCAGTGGACAACTTCATGCCGGTATCCCAACCGGATCCTATTTCCAACATCCCTCGTCAGGTACACTCCTTCTTGGGGATCCCAAAACCCACAGAGTGGGGGATACTCTTTGTTCGGAAACTGGAATCAAGCTGGGGGGCAACCTACTCAACCTTATATTCCCCCCAACCTGAACTCTGACATTCCTTATCCTTCAGCTGTGAATACTCCATGGAACCCATCGCTTCAGCCTCCACCCCTTTATCAAGGTGGAACCAATATTCCATGGACACCATTCTTTCAAGCATCCCCTAACCCTAGTATGGGTAACCCTCCACCCAATCAAGGTGGCGGAAACATTCCTGGGACACAACAATTCCAGGGAACCATACCCCAACAAGGAACGAGAAACATTCCTGGGACACTACAATCCCAAGGAACCATACCCCAACAAGCAATGAGAAACATTCCTGGGATGCAACAACCCCAGGGCACTATACCCGTCATCCCTACTCAACAGAACGTTCAACAACCGGTTACTACTGTGATTCCGAGTCAAACGATAAATCCCATGATTTTGAACACACAACCAGTTAACCAGATGGTCTACTATCCTCAGAACTTCCAACAGTATCATGCGGGAAACATGTATGGGTACAATATGCAGCAGTATGTTGTGCAGGGTCCTACAGGAATCCCTACACCATACAATTACTACTCATACCCGCAACCCAATCGTCAACTTCCTTTCTTGGCTACGCTAGACTTACCCGATTTGTCGCGGCTTATCAACGATCCCATATGGCATGAACCACATTGGCCACCCATCCCAGCCAAACTACCATCGGACATTCCTAAGTTCGATGCCAAACCCGGGGAAGACCCCAAGAACCACGTAATGACCTTCCATCTTAGGTGTTCATCGAACTCATTGATGGACGACTCCATTTGGTTATAGCTCTTCCAGCATACCCTCACCGGCACAACAGCAAAATGGTATATCGAGCTGCCACAACACTACTTTCACGATTTCAATACCTTGGCTATGCAGTTTCTGACACATTTCCATCTCCCCATCCGGTACGAGACTGGAACAGACCTGTTGACCTCACTACATCAAACCACTTCTACGCACATCTCGGACCATATTCATGAATGGCGTCGACGTTGTAGGTTAATCAAGGCACCCATTCCGGACCAATTACTCGCTGATTGCTTCACAAAGTCATTTCTGTCTCCCATTGCCAGGGATATTTACATGGGCGGACTTGTCATGGAGGAACAAGCGATTTCTCGCGCTTAGTATATGGATTTGGTATATTCCCAATCCGGAACTTTATACAAGCTCATTCCCCATGCCACCCGCACCACTACTGATCCAACCAAGCCTGCCACCGAACCCCCCATCGACGGCATCGTCGATTCAGTTAAGGCTCATCCTGCGACCAAACCAACTGGGCAACAAGCTACTGCTTCCCCCTCTCCACCCCAGGCTACTCCCAAAGCTTCTACCTCTCCTGCTCTCTCCTCCGAGGTGAACGTAGTTCAATCCACGTCACAACCATTCGGGGGAAAGAAGAAGAATAACCATGGAAAATCTAAGAAACCTTCTAACCAACAGGAGAACCCGAAGCCGCAACCAACCAACAACGATCCCAAACCACGCTGGAAAGCAAAGTTCCCCTGCCTAGTTTGCCAGGAAGATCACTACACACGTGACTGTCTCTACAAGGATGAAGTCAACATATTTGTTAAAGGATCCTCCCGCCTGACAGTGTTAACCGATCCTTTCCCTCAGCAGCAACAAAAGATGGTTTCCCACGATCCCCCATAAGGGGGCAATCCGAACAACCCACCCCATGGAGAAACGTCTGCAAACTGCGAAATTCTAATGACGAGTAACGAAGAAATTAATCTATCTACTCAAGCAAGGATATACGATACCTATTCAAGGTCAAACAAACTAAAGACAACCAATGGAAACTCTCCTTCTGAATATCCTTTTGTCATCCCTCCCCCCAATGGTCATCTCCACATTGAGAGACCTGTTACAGACATAGTGCTACGCCCACCCAAGGGCACCATTCGAAAGGCAACATTTAATCCTAACGCGTGAGCAGAGCAAAATTACAATATTGTTGAGGACGTAGCTCAAGCACCATGCGTGATGTTGACTCTCGAGGTTCTCCAACACTGCCCCATGCAACGTAGAACCTTACTTTCAGCACTAGGGGCAATGGACCCAGATACTTTAAACACGATTATGTTTAACTTGGAGTATTTTAAACCTCAACTTTCTCACCAATTAGCCTTCCAGGTCCAAACAAAGATCCATGGAAACAACATTCATCACACTGTCTTAGACAAAGGCACTTCCACGTCGATCATGTCCTTGAATTGTTGGAGAGCCATAGGCTCGCCTGAAGTTATAACTTCTCCCACTACTCTCAGAGCATTTGACGGACACGGTTTTCAGTCGTATGGGCTCATTCCTGCGATTGGCGTTGAACTAGGGGGAAAGACAGTATCTATACACATCGAAGTCATAGATGCACCATTGGATTATAATCTTCTACCCGGACGGAATTGGTTCTACGCCATGACCACCGTTTCATCTTCCGTCTTTCGACTAGTACAGTTTCCTCACCAAGGGAAAATTGTCGATATAGATCAATTAGACTTTTGTACTCCCGACACTCATTCAAACTCTACCAACACTGTTCCATTACTGGGTCAGTCTCAGTTCCACCTCGAAGATGTTGGCGTTGGTCTTATGAAGGATTCCTCCCTCGTCGGAGTATTACCGGAGCTCAGATCCCCTGTAGAAGCCGTCAACATGATATCATCAAGTATCACCCCATCCAATGATTGTTGGGTGATACCGAGTCCTACGGAGATTGAAAATTATGGCGACTCCATGCCTTTAAATAGGAACCTCACAACTTATGAGGCGATCCAATCAGCCACATATTGGGTCGACCCTACTACGCATCACGCCGTGGCACAACTCTCGTTTGAGGCTGGCCCATCGTCATCACTTATCGATCCTTTCACATTGATTTTTCCTTATGATGAATCAATTATAGGTTATGTGCGTCGATGAACCACCCTGGGAAGATTACCATCATCGGTCTTCTTTTCCTACTATCCAGGCGATCGAGCAAGACACCAAACCTAGCAGTTCACTCGAAATTGTTAAACCCAAGTTTCCCACTTCAGTTGATGATATCTTTTTCGAAGGAAACTTGGCCAACCTCATGGAAACTACTCCTATTAACATTTCAGTGAAACCTGGGGTCGTGGAAAACATTCACATAGGCAAAACATGTACTCCCACCGAATTGGAGTTCTATACCACCTATTTTAAAACATTCTGTGACATCTTCGCTTGGAGTTATAAAGAAATGCCAGGAATAGACCCTTCCATCGTGGTCCATGAGATTCCAACTTTTCCTGGTGCCCGACTAGTTCGGCAGAAACTCCGACCCGTTCATCCCCTCAAGGAAGCAACTATCAAAGCAGAGGTTGAAAAAACTTTGCGCGCTGGCTTTATCTATCCTGTCCCGCTGACAGAATGGGTGTCTAACATCGTTCCCGTAGCCAACAAAACAGGGTACGATTAGAGTCTGTGTCGATTATCGTGACTTGAACAAAGCTTGTCCAAAGGACAACTACCCAACTTCGTTCATTGACCAGATTATCGATAACTGTGCCGGGAGTGTCATATTTTCATTCATGGATGGCTTCTCTGGCTATAATCATATTGAGATACTCCCTGCTAACCAGCATAAGACAACCTTTATCTTCCCATGGGGGACCTTTGCGTACCAAAAGCTACCCTTTGGCCTCAAAAATGCGGGGGAAACTTTCCAACGGGCAATGTCATATGCATTTCACAATATCAAACATATTGTAGAACCATATCTTGATTAACTCCCCGCTTATTCTCAGACTTGGGAAGATCACCCAAATCACTTAGGCGCCATCTTTACTAGGTGCCACCACTACAATATTCGCTTGAATCCACACAAGTGAGTTTTTTGTGTTGAAGCCGAAATTTTTTTGGGATTCATAATCTCCAAAGACGGTATACGATTGGACCCAACGAAGGTAGAAGCTATTCTAGCTCTGCCTTCCCCCACTAACATACAAGAACTTCAAAGTTTGCAAGGGCACGCAAACTTTCTATGCCGTTTCGTGTGCAATTTTGCTGAGATAACAAAAGGCTACATGAGGCTTCTAAAGAAGAACATCCCATTCTTTTGGGACGATGAAGCCCAACGATCCTTTGACAATTTAAAGGAAGCCTTAACCAAAGACCTCATAATTCAACCCCCCAATTACACATGGGATTACATTTTATATCTCACAGCTTCGACTTCCACCATTGGCATGGTGTTAGTCCAGGAAGACGCTAACGGCACAGAACATGTAGTGTATTATCTTGGTAAGAGTCTCCTCGACTCCGAAACTCGCTACTCACATGTTGAAAAGCTGGCTCTGGCTACAGTTTTTGCTGTCCAGAGGTTCCGTCATTACATTCTGCTTCGTCGGACCACTGTCATAGCTGATTTCAATCCAATGTACTACATCCTCACACGTCAAGTGCTTGGGGGAAAACACTCTCATTGAATTGTTATCCTGCAAGAATTTGACTTGGAATTTGCCAAAGCCAAATCCAAGAAGTCTTTGGTCTTTGCATAGTTGATTTGTACTTTTCCCCGTGTCACTGAGCAACCAGAGCCCATCGATTCTCTCCCCGATGAATTGTTGTTCCTCATTGGCACGTCTGATCCATGGTATGGGGATATCATACTCTATCTCCAAACCCAACGTTTTCGACCCCAACTTAACCGCGATGAACATCGACGCATCCAACACCATGCCAAGTACTACCTCATCATCAACAATACCCTTTATCGTCGTGGTGTCGATACCGTTCTTCGATGTTGTTTAACTTTCGACGAATCTGAACACGTTCTTAATGATTGCCACTCTGGAGCATGTGGTGGTCATCTCTTTGGGATGGCTACGGCCCAGAAGATTTTACGAGCGGGATATTTCTGGCCCTCGATTTTCAAAGATTTTGCATTGAAACGGTCAAGAAATGTCCACCTTGTCAATTCTTCCATAGCAAGAAACGCTCGCATCCTACTCCACTACACCTTGTTGTTGTCGTTGCCCCCTTCGCCAAATGGGGCATCGATTTCACGAATTGTAAGCCCACTTCAGCCGAGGGGCATAGATATGTCATAGTAGCTGTTGATTATTTCACAAAATGGGCTAAAGCGATGCCTACTTTCGCAGAAGACGGTAAAACAACAACACAATTCATATTCAACAACATCATAGCTAGGTTCGGAGTTCCGCAGTCTATTGTGACCGATCACGGCTCCCACTTTAGGAACCGGATGATTGAAGAATTGAGTGCCAAGTTGGGTTTTCGTCATGAAAACTCAACCCCATACTACCCATAGGCCAATGGCCAAGTCGAAGCCATAAACAAGGTTTTGAAACGCATGATTTAGTGCATTGTGGGTACTCGTAATTCCAATTGGCACTTAGCTCTCTTCTCGGCATTATGGGCCTACCGAACCTCAGTGAAAAGTGCTATTGGGTTCACACCATTCCAATTGGTGTATGGCCTGGAAGCCATTTTGCCAATTGAATGTGAAATTCCGTCACAAAAGATAGCCATTGAGCTACTTTCCAATACGACTTCCGAAGAAGAACGATTTTTGTATCTAGCTAAGCTGGATGAAACCCGTCGTGATGCTGCTTTAGCTAACGAAGCCCATAAGAAACACGTCAAAGATCAGTATGATAAATCCGTTCAACCTCAGATTTTCAACAAAGGCGACCTTGTACTCACATATGACAAGATGCATGACAAACTAGGAAAAGGAAAGCTAGAGTCTATGTGGTATGGTCCCTTCATCATAAAGCGTGTATTGGAAAAAGGAGCCTACGAGCTCATTGATTGTGATGGTACGCCTTTGGCATGGCTCTGCAACAGGTTGTACCTAAAACGTTTCTACGCATAGGTTTATCCTGTGCGAGACATGTTGTACATAATGTACTTAGCTTGTTTTCAGTTATTTCTTTTGTATGTGTGTGCATGGATTTTATTTCATTTATCCACATTTACCTCAACTTGTGCTTCTATGCGTAGATGTCTGCCTACTATGGATTCGCTGATGGTGCTAGCCGACACGCTCGGAACCTTGCTTCCGCAGCATGGGTTATCTATTCTCCTGCTGGCGAGTTGGTATCTTCAGGAGGCACTTGCTTGGGCCCCGCAACCAACAACATTGCAGAGTACCATGCAGTCATTGGACTCTTAACTGAAGTTGCTTCCCTTGGAATCGACTCCTTATCAGTCTTTCTAGACTCCCAACTCGTGGTGTCCCATTTGAACTATATCTACACTGTCCGTGATCCTATATTACTTCGCTTATTTCGAAGGGTACGCTTCTTGGAATGATCTTTTGATTACATTTCATATCAACATATACCAAGAGAATTCAATTTTGTAGATGACTCATTGGCTAACTACATTTTGGATTGGCATTTAGCCCATACATAAAAAAAACAAACACACAAGCCATTGTAAATGAATAAGTCATAGAAATAAGTCCACATGTATATAATCGCATATAAAAATGTTTTTTTTTGAATACATATGATAAAGTTTGTGTCTAAAGACAAAATTTGGGATCCCGTCCCATACAAAATTTGGCTCTCTGGCCTACATATCGTGTACATGCCGCAAAAAAGTGAATACTACTATCTAAGGAGACTTCTCGCGATCCTCACGCTCCTCATGCTGCTCGTGGTAGCATACCACGGCTCTAGCCACCCTATGGAGGAGCAGGCCGATACATCTAGGCACACCCACAGTATGTCGTTGGATATGGAGAGGAACATCGTCTTTCCTCATAGCGGGAACTACAAAGGTCAAACCCGTAAGATTCTGCTCTACATCGCAGAGACCTCCTGCTTCTTCCTCATCCTCCTCTTCCTCCATAGTAGCGACCTGATGCTGAACCTCGCCTCGACTCAACGACGAATAGCCTGCCGGTCTCCTAGGTCCACGGTCTACGACATGCACATGTACATACATTAGATCTTTTTGCACATTCAAAAAATCACTAAAAATTATATATTTGAAAAGTTAAAAACAAATTGGTGAAGGTCATATACCTGAGTTATCCCAATCCTCGTCATCGGGCAATGCCAAGTCAATGTCCTCGCGGAAGTCCACCCCTCCATAAGGGAAGTCCTCGATCATCACGATTTGCTCCTCGAGCCATGAGAAAAAGTCCTCACCAAAGGCTAATACCTGTGGCCCCCCGAGCCGTCCTACGTAATCACTCCATCAACCCATCCTAGGTTCGGTTGCAGGATAGATGGGCATGGATATCTGTGGACGCAACAATGGCACCCTCTCCAAAAAGAAGGTGACCAAGATACTTCCATACCCAAATTGGCGAGTGCCCCCATTCCTACACTTGGTGATTTGTTCTTTGAGGTTAGTTAACATCCCTTCACACCAATTGAACAAATTTGGTGCCATGCACTCTACGGCAAGATTCATTTGCGCTCGAGACACCTGACGAGGGCTCACACTACCCGTTGCTCGAGTTATGGTGAATAATATGGTTCTTAATGGGATCTCTATCACATCCTTAATAGCTACTTTCCCGCTCTTCTTTGAAGAACCCTGTCAGCAGTAACGGACGATCAAGTCATTGGTACTCTCCACCGAGGCCTTATGCCCCGTCAGGTTCACCCGTGCCCCTCTCTTAGAAAGGCCAGTAAGGAAGTAGATGTCTTCAAGTCCAATTTCAAGAGTATGCTCTCCGATTCCGAAAGCCTGAATATCACTCTCGCACAACTGTATTATGTGAGTTAGAAGTTTGCCCTGTTTTCTGATACCTTTGGTCTTAAAGAACTTCAATAACCCACATGCCCGTAGTGCATTCAATGTCATTTGATCATCTGCAGCCTCTTGATCATCAGCTTCATGTTCCCTTTCTTTCCAATCAACCATCTTGCCTATATTGAGATGTAAACTCCTGTAAAAAGCCAATTAAAACATTTATGAGCAAGCTAGAGGATTGATCTCGTCCCAAACATGAGGAAACACTAAAGATTTTTTCCTTTTTTCTGCGATTATCGCACCTGGGAATCACCTGGATACGCGGCAAAGTGACATTATCGCGCCCCCGAGTCAAGCTACAGAGCAGTAATCATGGAATTACCGCGCTACCCGACAGAGGGAGGCCGCAATAATTCCAGGTGCGAAAAAAGCCCCTTAGGGCTTCCTCAAAAAATTATCAAACTACTGAGAAATCAAAAAATAAGGACATGAATTGAAAGAGGAGCTTAATGTCTCTTACCTGGTGTAGACGGTTGTGCAAACGGTACCTCGGATATCCAGATATGGTCCCTTGAAGTTTTGCCCTTCAAAAGGTGAAAATCCCTCTATGATCAAAAATAGCAAAGTGAAAATTGTAACTTTCTCTTTTTACCTCTTGCTTATATAAGTTGTATAACTACATTTTTGCTCATTATTTTATTAAATATCTTTTTAGGTCAAATACTTCACATTACTAATATATTTTTTCCCAGGTTTCATAAACCATTTTTGACAGGTTCTCTCTACTTTGTTCACACTGGCAATTTATAACTGTTTTGACCTTCATTTGGGGTGACTTTATCTTTTTCACGCTCTGGATTAAAACCTGAAAAAGATTCCAAGCGCCTTTTCACACTTGTCTCGTGCTTGTTAAAACCAAGTAAACGGTGTCGAGCTTAGTCGACTTTACTCGTGCTCGTAAACGATGAGGAAAGTATCGTTTCGATATTATTTTATTCTTTTTTCGGATCGAAATGATTAAAAATTACGAAAAAGACCATCGGAGTTCTCTTTAAGCTCTTTTCAAGCTCCCTCATTACGAAAAGATTGCCAAGTGCACTTGTCTCTTTCACACTTGTAAAAGTATTTGAAAGGTCGTCTATTCGGTGATAGGTTACCCCTTTTTCGGCCTGTTTAGACTATTTATGAGAAAGGTATACCTTAGTCAACTTTTGACTGAGAGAATTCTCTCAGGAATTGTTTTAAACTTTTTCGGGACCGAGGGACTAAATTTACGAAAAAAGTACATTTTGGAGCCTTCTTTAAGTTTTTCAAGCTCTCTAAATGTGAAAAATTGTCGAGTTTTCCTTCCTTGGACTCGTTAAAATTTAACATCGAAATGCCCACTTTGGGACGAACCCCTCCTTTCTCAGGTTCGTAAAACATGTGAGATTGGACTCATCTATGAGATGAGCTATACCGAGAATCTATTATCCTCCTCAAGCTCATAAAACAACAAAGAGGTACTCATCCATAATGTCGGGGAAAATGGGAAATGAGTCAAGTTTATTTTGTTGGCAGCTTGTCAGTCGTCACCTTTGAACATGGCATGCGCCTGTCCCTTGTCTATTTTTTGGGTATTCATCTGTTCTTGCTGAGTTATAGTCATCATCTTGAGCCATCTCCTTGGACACGAGCCTACTCATCATGTGTTTATTCTCTGCTATCAATAATCCCTGCTGCTAGGTTCCACTGCATGTCGTTATATGTTCAAAGGGTTTGCATTGTTCTAAGTCATCCACTATGTCAAAAATTGCACTGTGTCAGTGCATATTCTATTGTTCCATCGTTACATACTATCTCTCATTCCGATTTCGTGTCAATAATGCGGGAATCATCATGGCCCGCCTTCGACGAGTCTATTCATGTCGACGCCAAATCACTATCTAGGAATTAGGCTTAGTAGTCAACCACTAGTACCTTGGTACCTGCATGCCTCAATGGCAGGTTCCCTCGTATTCGACAGTAGGGTTCCATCATTGACCTCTGATCGAATAATCTCTCGAATGCTCGACATCAACTCATTTATTCGCATTTCGTTGAGATGTACTATAGATACCTTGGGGATCATTGTCATTGTTGGTGATTTCCCTCTCATTTGTTAACGGTTCACATCATTGACCGATAATCAAATGGTTTCTACCATGTTCGACTTCAACACCTTGTAATCACATGGCTAGATTCATATCGTTTATGATTGAGTAGAAGACCGTGGACACCTTTTTGTATACTGATTACGTCCAGGCTGCAATGGAGATTTTTTCTGTATTGTCACACAGATCCACTTATGTATTGGTCGTGGCTGTGTCATTATTGTCTCATGGATCTACGATTGTTCACAGTAGCCATGATTTGTCTACGGTCTATATTATCTCAGTACTCATGGATCTGCAATGTATTGGTCGGCAGCCATGCTTTGTGTCAATTGTTTCCAAGCATGGGAATGCTTGCCTCAGTGGTATATCTAATATTTTCTTTATGTTTCAGCTCCTTGTTGCTCCCCTCGACCCTATCTCCGCAAAGTGTTTCAGCCATCAGTCTCTTCTGACCTCACACTTTAGGGGGCATCTGTTATACCTCAATATTACACATTAAATCCTAGTGTCGCATCCTTGCACCAACGACCTAAATGACACTTCCCCTTAATGACCATCTGGACATCCAAGAGTGAAATCTATTTCCTGAACATTGAAAGCAACACCATGCCTTCCATGTGTCACCCAGACATACCTCATATGCAGGAATTATCGCGCTTTTCTCATCTGTCAGGGTGCGATAATTAGGGTTACCGCATTCTTCTCCCACCCTAGGGCGCGGTAATACTGCATTATGCTCAAGCCTAGGGATGCGATAATCCACTTTTAGCCTTTTTCCCATGGACTTTGGGATCTCAACCTTTGAGAGATTTTATTGGGATTGCCACCTTTGATTCGATCCCAACCCCCCTCTCTGTTTAGCAGGCTTGATCCATTAAACACTCTCTAGATCCCCTTTACTCTCTTGTTGGTTAACCCTTCCCAATCCTATAAGAGAGAGGCATTCCATGGGCCAAAGGGAGGACTTTTGGGGCATCAAACCTATGATCATAAGCCTTTTGCAGAGATAGCTAGAGGAAGGACTTGGAGCTAGAGTGGGCTTGGACATCAAGCAACTACTTTGTAAGCACTCTTGAGTTCTCAATAAAATATAACTTGTCTTGTTTCCCTATTTATGTGTATTGATCATGATTCATTTACATAAATTGTATTCAGTAGAATATAGATCTAACTTGTGATTCAGTTATTTGGAAAATAGTGTGCACTTGTTTGTCGTGTTGATCTCTACAGGTTCATCACGAGGATTTCGGGATCAAAGACTTGATTGGACAAACATCACAACAGAAGGTCAGTTGTCTTCTTTCTCATCTATCAAATGTTAGAACTGGAAACATTGATTTAGATCTAGGGAACGAGGTAGCATTTGTTTCCTTTTTGTCTTAGCATAGAGTTGATATTTTTCACTTCATCCTAAGAGGGCTTCTTCTTACCCTTAGGAAGAAATCTCTACAACAACTATCTGCATGCAAGAAAGGGAAAATGAATACCTTCGGGTATGGTAGCTTGATTTGCAGTTTCTTTTTCGAGAGGGTACTTGTTTTTAGCCCCCGGGTGTATATCGAGCCACATGGCCTTCATCAACCCACAATGATTAGATGTACATGTTTGATACTCCAAGTTGGAGGAGGGTGAGTCACTGACCCTTTTGATGATGATTTCTTCACTTGCCAGGTTGGACTACCATGTGAAAGGAATCAAGGATTATCCATATCATGAGATTGATTTCAGCAGGGACCCGAGCATGGTTGTGCCTCTTGGTAGTGCACTTGGTGCGATTGCTAAGTTTTTGAAATACATTTTCATATGTTTTTAAATTTTTAGTTTTCTCAAAAAGAAATTATATGCTTTTGGAGTAAGTAACTAATTATGACCTTGTAATTCTAGCATGCAGGTATAGCACCAGCTCGTCCTATGTGACTCACTCGGTACTGTCATATGACTCGAGAGGGGGAGTCTATTGATGTTGTTGTTACACTAGAGAGATTTAGGGAAAACCTGACTCAACTGACCCTTGGTGTTCCCAAAACCAAGGTTGATGAATTTCCTAAGGTAGTGCAAAGGCAAGTTGTCAGAGTGCCTACGGGTTGGGTAAAAATATTTATGAGAGTTTCTACTGCATATATGTACTAATGTAGAGGGTGGGATTTAGGTGCCCCCTAGGGATAATAGATAGATTACACATATGGGGCTTATAGTACCCAATATCTGGACATGATCAGACTTATTGTTTTATGATTATGTATATTTTTTGTTTTTGAACTTGGACATATAGCCATGACCTGAGACCTATGTGTATGACTTTGGATATATATACATGTATTTTTTTGCCTTGGTTAATTTTTTTTTTGTTTAGTTAGATTAGAAAATGTTACAAATATTGATTGGATATTTATTTTATATGTTGTTGACATGATACAAATGCCAATTTAATACATAGATATCATATGCATCAGCTATTACATTTTGATTTATTGGGATGTGAATATAAGTGATGTAAATAAAATGTCTCTCACGTAATCGAATGCATAAATATTGACGAAGTAGGGTAGGGTCGTGGATCCTGTATTGACCATTAGGTTTAGAAACAACTAAACATGGATCAATATGGTCTTCCAAGTATAGGATACCATGCAATATAACGTCACTCAGAAGTTCAATCACGACACTATACTCAGCTATATTATTGGTGGTTAGTCCCAAACATGCCCCTCCCGATACTACCAACTGACCTGTGGGAGAATAAACTACCCATGCGGTTGTGGCAAGGGCTCGAGTGATGCGGCCAACACCGTCTGCAAATACTATGATTACCACACTTGACATTTAAAACAAAAACAACATCCTATATAAGTGATGAACCAAGACAAACTATACACTATATACAAGAAAAAATATATGACCTAAGCATAGTACTTCTTGAAGTAGAGCCCATTTCTAGGCTTTGACAACTTATTTCCCTCGTAGTTAGTTAAATCATAAGCTCCTTTTTTCAAGACACGTGAGCTAATATAGGGGCCAAACCACATGGAATTGAATTTACCTGTCCCTAAGGGTTCCTTGTCGTGGTCATATACTAGCACAAGGTCACCTTTGGAAAAGAATCTAGGTCGAACAGACTTATCGTATTATTTCTTAACTCTTTTCTTGTGTGCCTCATTTGTTGTGGCAACATCTCAGTGTTGTTCATAAAGATGTTCTAGGTGTACTAACTATTCTTCCAAAATGGAAGTCTCAGGTAAGAGATGAACAACTAACTTCAAAGAAGGAATCTTGCATTTAATCGGTGTTATGGATTCCACCCCATGAACGACTTGGAAGGGGGGAAATCCTGTAGTGGTATTAACTATAAATCGGTAAGCCCATAAGGCTGGATATAACATGATGTGCCAGTTATATCTATTGGAATTAATGGTATGTTGGAGAATGATCTTAAGTGTTTTGTTTACAGGTTCTACTTGACCATTATCTTGTGGATAGAAAGGAGATGAATTCTACTGTTTAAATCCCAACATAGAGGATAATTCAATCATCATGTAAGTTTGAAAGTGACTACCATGATCAGTGACAATCTCCTTTGGAATACCGAATCTAGAAATGACTTGATTGAACACGAAGTAAGCTATAGTTTCACCGTTAGCCTTAAATGTAGACATAGCTTCCGCCCACTTAGTAAAGTAGTCAAGAACTACTATAATGTACTTATGCCCCCTTCATAAATTGGGTTGAAAGTCATAAAATCAACCCCCCACTTGGTGAAGGGGCCTATGACAATAACGTGAAAAAGAGGAGCAGGATGTGCATGCATTTTTAGTGAATATTTGACATGGATGACAGTGTTTAACTGATTCCATGCAATATTTAAAAATTGACGGCCAAAAATAACAGGCGCGTAAAATTTTATGAGTTGTCTCTAACCTAGACAAATGTCCCCCACATGCTCTAGGGCATACTTTTTAATTGACCCAGCTTCTTCATTTGTTAAACAATGACATAAAATAGAATCTACTCCTCTTCGGTACAAAGTGTCACTGATGATGAGGTAATTCTTAGCATTATGTCATAAATGTCTTCGTTCATCCCTAGAAAAAGATGGAGGGCACTTAAAATTCTGAATATAAATTAGAATATCTCCATACCAGGGGTTCGATGAAGAAATAAAAAATATGTGCTCATTAGGAAATGAGATTTCTTGGATTTCATGGATTTCTTCATTCGGAAAATCCGAGATTAATTTTGTGAAAACTAGAGATTTATTAGACCTTGCAGATTGAAATTCAAGATCAAACTCTTGTAATATAACAATCCATATTATGTATTTGCCCCTGATTATACCTCGAGTTAAAACGAATTGGAATGGATTAACATCTACAATTACCGTGGTTGTTCGCAATAGAATATAATGATGAAGTCATTGGACAACATAAACAACTGCCAAGGCCAATTTCTCGACATGAGAGTAATGAAGCTCAAGACCTACCAAGGAACGTCTGAGGTAATAGATAGCGTGCTCCTGGAGGTTGCCATCTTCTTGAACCAACACTATACCTATTATTGAATCTGATGCAACCAAATATAGAAGGAAATCCTTCGTGTAATCTTGTGTGCTAAGTAAGGGAGTTGTTAATAAATCTTTCTTAAGAGTTTCAAAAGAATTTTGAGCAGCTTCATCCTAAATGAATGGGACCCCCTTCTTAAGCATATGCATAAATCCTTTGGTAATTCTAGCGTAGTTTACTATGAACCATCGAAGAAAATTAGCATTCCCTTGAAGACTCTGAAGTTGTGGGATAGTGCGTGGAGGAGGAAGATTTACAATAGCCTCAAATTTTAATGGATCGACCATAATCCCCTTGTTGGATACTATGAAACCCAACAAAAGTCCAGATTGAACAGTGAATATGCACTTATTGGGATTCAAACAAATCTTGTAGTTTCAACACCATTCAAACACAAGGTGTAAATGATGAGGATGATAGTGTCTCTTTCGAAATATGATAGGCAAATCATCCAAATAAGGATCGATGATATGTTTGATGTCATGGAAATCAAAAATCATTGCGCACTGGAAAGTAGCTCAAGCGTTTTTCAAGCCGAAAGGCATCTTCCTATAAGCGAAGGCACCCCAAGAACAAATAAAATCTATCTTATGTTGGTCTTCGGGTTTAATTTGGAATTTATTATGTTATGAAAATCCATCCATGAAATAAAATATTTCACTTCATGCACATTCATCAATAATTTGATCAATGAAAGGTGTGGGATAATTGTCTTTTGGATAATCTTTGTTAAGATCATGAAAATCCCTACAATCTGTGATTGTACCCTGCTTTTTATCTACTAGAATGGGATTGGATACCCATTCCATCATAGCAATATGATATATGAAACCGTCTTTTAGGATTTTTTCAACTTCAACTTTAACAACTCCTTCCTTCCTAGGGTTAACTAGACGAAGTTTCTATCGAACAAGTTTGGCATTGGGATACGTTCGAATTTAATGTTCAACGATTGATGGGTCAATGCCCGGCATCTCCTCATATGACTAGGTAAAAAATCACGGAATTATTTAAATAAATCGGTGTAGATGCACATTTCTTCTTCTGAACAATTTGCATCGATAAAAATATTTTCCACGACACTGGGGTCCTTGGAAATGTTGATGGGTATAGTTTCTAAAATATTTGACATATTGCCTTGAACATAAATTATGTGTTTAGCTATAGGGTATATTGGCATATCATCATTCCCAGGAATTATCACATGAAACTCCTCATTCTCGATTTTTTCTAAGGCTGGGAGGAAGTAAGATCTATGATGCATATCCTCCCAGGGTTTATTAGGTCCTACCATAGCCTCCATAATAGCCTCATTTGTAGGAAAGACCGTGTCGAAACAATCTAACGAGTGAGAAGAATCAATATCCCATGCAGGCTCATAACTAGGGTCTAACTCTTCTAAGAATTAAAAAGTTGGAGTGGGATCCATAGCAGCATTAAGAGTAGCTTGATAAGCAATTTCTACTTCGGATAAAGGTATGGTAAGCTAAGTGTGTCGAGAATATTATGCTAACACAAGTGAAGTTGGTAGGATCCAAGGATCGTTTCTATTGAAATTTAATCGTAAGGGATCTTCATAGATAGAATTATAATTCTGAACAATAGTTGGACCAATATAATTGACATGAGTAGGGAGGTTAAAAGTGACCATAAGGGATGGATACATTCCTACACCTAAAATTTCAGTGGACAGATGAGTCTGATCAATCTAAGGGTTATTGTAGTATGAGGGAGTCGAAGTACTGTTTCGAGTATATTTCAATTGGTCAATTGTGAAAATTTTTCTTTCATGGGGAAATAGTAAAACTCGAAACACAGATAATGGGATATAGCTTGCATGGCATAAGTTCAACTTCTCCCTAACAACAAAGTGTAGTCAAGAGGAGAATCGACGACTTCAACTTCTACTGAGACTCTTTTTCCTCCTAACTCAATATCAAAAGCTGGAAGGATTCCAGAGGTATACAAGACCTTCCATTGAATGCAATGAGTAAAGTTGTAGATGGAATTAACTCCGGGGACCCCAAATATTTCCAACACAAGATGGTCATAACACATGTTGATGCACCTTCGTCAACAATAGTTTGTCCAATAGTTTTAGAACCATGGACAATGTCAATCTGAAAGGTGACATGGTAAGGAAAACAGGGTTTAACTTTCCTCATATCAAACTTAACAACTAAATTGCTTGTGGAGTCAATGTTTCCTATGGTAGCCAAAAGTGCATTCCGTTGCAAAGGACAACTTTGAAGCATTTCTAGAGAGGGCATCGCGCAAGGTGTTTGGGACAAGTCTCCAATAATAGAATAATTGGTATCTGCTTTGGCATTAGGGTTGTGTACAAATCTCTTATAGACTCATTTTGGTATCTTTGGCATGGAATCTGCAGGTTTCTCTATATGAAGATGAGTCTGCAGTTCATGATTTTCTTTCTCCTTGAGTGGGGGTTCTTGAATATAATTTTTTGCACGTGTTTTCAAAAAAGTACTTGAAATCAACATATGGATATAGGACTGATCATATGATGAAGCATTTTGTGTGTCTTTTTCTGAACTAGAGTTACCCGAAGCCATATGTTGTCCTTTAGGAAAAGGATCCTTTAATACAACTGGTTGTTGTTGCTGCGAAAGCTTCTAGGTTGCTTCATCAAGGGGCATTAGTGCTTGTGAGGCAATATCCTTTGCAAATTTTAAAAGGGAATTTAACCTTCTTACGTTCCTTTTTTACCCCCCTCAACATTATTGTTGTTTGGGGCTTGTTTTGGTTTCCCTCTCCTTTCTTGCCCTTATTGTTGTTGTTTTTTCCACTAGGTTGTTGAGGACCTTTTGAATTAGATTGTACGTTATGTACAACAATAGTCTAAGAAGGAGGTAGTAGCTACAATTGTGATCATTGAAGAGCTCTTAATAGATAAAATTTGTATTTGCTTTGCAAGTGAATCTACAATAGGATTGTTAATGGATCCAACAATGCCATCGACATGTGGTCTAGGTTTTGGTTTCGCAGTTTTAGTATTTGACCTAGGTGAGTCGGGAATAATGTCATACAAAATTCCAGATTGTGAATAGATTAAATCTAATTGTTGAGCCTTAAAAATATATTATTCCTCATTTGTAACTCCTGAAGTAGATACGTATTTCGAAATATAAGGCAAGATAGATTTCATAAACCATTCTAGTAAGAACTCGTGAGGTATATTAGCTTTTATCATGCTCTTCCTTCTTCACCACTCCTAGATATGGTATGATATATGGGTGGCTTTGTTTTTTCCTAAAAGTGGAAAAAAGATATGTACCTGCATCATACTGAGGAGGAAGTTGGAATTGATTGAGGAAGAATGTCGCTAAATCATGGAAACAATGATAAATAGGATGGCAATTCGATATACCATTTAACTGCTACTCCAGTAAGGGTTCATTGGAACAACCTTAACCTTATCGAATCATCATTCAACGGATTTGAAGAGCACCATAAGTGGAATGTTGTAACATGGTCCCCTGGATCTTCACTAGTTTTGAATTTGAATTCTGGAATGTATGAAGGAAACTTAGTGGGAATAGGAGGCCAAGCGATATTGTGACACATTGGGTCATTCATAAGTTTAGACAAATCTGGAATGTTCAAAGTTGCCAGAAATGACAATCTAGGTTGTGTTGTAGGTGAAATTGCATGTGGTCCCGTGTAGGGAAAGGTTCGAGTTCCGGTATTTCCAAAAAATTGTGGAGGTATGCCCCCATACATCCCTTGGGAAGGGTGACATCCTTGAAAATGATTAGGTTGTTTTTGAAAAGGGTTTCCTCCATACATCCCTTGTGTGGCCCTTGAAAAGGGTTGTTCTGATTTTGAAAGGGGTTACCCCCATTCGGCATAGGTTGGGGGGGTTCGAAATTTTCCCATAAGTACCAAAATTTTGGGTAGTACTAGTCCTTACGAACATACTAGAAAATGGGAAAGCATTACTTGTTGTACTGGTATTGCTGGTTTGAGGATTCCATCCCCCAAAAGTATTGGTTCCAGTTGTGGACCCAAAAGGAGGTCCACTTCCTAAAGAAGAAATTGAGAAAGGGATATGTGCACCTCCACAAGAATAAGCATGGAAAGATGTAGATGTCCCCATACTATAACCAGAAAATGTGGAGAAAGGAACAGGTTGGGTTTGGAGAAGACTCACATTTGTCATCACAGATGAGAAACTAGATAAAGGAGTAGTTGTTGAGTTAAAATTTGATTGTACAATAGAAAGCAATGGTGTTGCTGAAGTATTTATAAATGTGTTATTTGTTGAAATCATGTTAATAGTACTACTCTGGTTCAGATTAGGACTCTGGGAAGAAACAATAGGAGGAGAAAATCCTCCTAAGACCATAGCCGAAGTGGGATTATGTGGTTTCCCACTTCTTGAAACTTCACCTGTGTTGTCCATCGAAAATCCTCTAAAATGATTAACAGTAACTGAATCAAAATCCGATGCAACTGAAACAACTACAAGGAGAAGGTTGTTGATATCAACTAAAGGTGTATTGTAAGGTCTAATCAAACCTTTAGTTTCAAGATCTTCAACCCTAACTTGTTCTTGTCGTGAAGTGTTTCTTTCCACTGGTAAGATTATTTCAGAAGAACCTACTGGTTGAAATGAACCAAATTTATTCAACCGACACCTCCAAGCTAGAGCTGGAGGCTCCACTCTTAAAGTGATATATTTTGTAATTGTTTAGAGTGACGGATAGGAGGATCTTCCACACTGAAAGAGATAAAAAACCTAAAGTCCAACTAAAATAAACAACAAACAACACACCTCTAAAAAATGTCCTAAGGAATTCTATCAAGCAAACATATAATCCTCCTGGAGTTTCGGTGTGGGTTGATTAAGTCCCACAACAAAACAAACGAAGGCTAAGAGCAGTTACCAAGGTCGAGCATGTTTCCCTTCTTGGTGCAAGTGTTTTACTAGATAAACCTAGAAAACACCCTCCAAGGGTACTAATGCTCCGCACTCAAGGTCCACTCGAGGTGTTCGCAGAAAATCCTTTGCTAGCACCTATTTATGAATCGTAGGAAAATATGCTACGTCTACCAGTCTATAATTTGAGGGAAAAATCGTAGGTCAGAGTCATACATATGGGCAGGGTAATTGAGCTTGAAACTCTACAACAACACTATGTGTCGACGAAATTCCTCGTACACGTAAAACTCTTGGTCGATGTTGGATTAAGTGTTGGAGGGATCTCTCTGCAACTTAACCTAACATGACCTCGTGCTTAACTCCTGTGTGAGAGGAGCTTCCCGACCACACTTCATACAAAATTAAATTTCCCTTAAAGATTGGCCACTATGTTTGAAATTTAAGTTATTTTGGGTAGTTTATGCCAATCCTGTCCTAAAACACTACCCTAAGCTACTTGGTAAACATTCCTAAAAAGAAAAAGGTTGCTAATAAATTTTAAATTAGAGCATTCTTGTTAAGTGGTTGTATTTACTCAAGGATGATGGGAGGTGAGACTTATGATGTTTTAATGACTCGAAGTGAAAAGAATATGCATTTAATATTATAACTTTTTTATTTTATTTTAACAAAAACGTATATTGTATATTAAAAAAAACGGAGCCGTGGTTTTTATCCAAATCGGCAAAGTACATGAAGGCCAAAATGGCTTTTATCATTTTCAGTTTCTCATAGTCTGAGAAGACCACCTTTGTAATACTATGAATGGATGTTAAAATACCTTCCATCTCATTCTGAGAAAGATTATTACAATGAAATACTATTGAATGTTACAGTGCCTACTTCTCATTCTGAGATAGCTTATCACTAATAAATAGGATGAATGAATTACTAAATGCTGATGCTGCTGCTGAGAGAATTGCTGCATGTTGTGTTGAGTAGATTTATAAGCAATTTGAGAGTTTCATAGTTTCCTTCAGAGTTTGCTAATGCTGATTAAGACTAACAGATGCTGTGCTGGAAATGTTGTTGATGCTTCATAAGCATATCAGTTTATCATTTTGCTTTAGTTGTTGAATACAAGTTTAAGAATTCTGATGAATGCAAAGGATTATGAGATCTGATTGATAATATTATAACTTTTAATACTGATAAAAACAAGAAGATCTTCTATGATGTAATGCAAGTCACCTCTTTTAAATGCAATTCAAAACATGCAAATCACTTTTCTTTTTCTTTTTGAAACTAAATACTGAAACCTGCCTACTTGTAAAAGAAAATGATAACTTTTTTTTTAATTTTCTTTTTAAACAACCAAAAGGAAATCAAAAGAAACTAAAAATACAATTTTTATTTTCTTTTTAATTTCTTGCAAGAAGGAAAAGAATCTATAACATGAAATGCATATAATACTTTTCTTTTCTTTGGATGAAACTGAAAGCAATTGAGGATGCAAGTTCTATAATACTTTTCTAATGCAAACAAGAGACAAAATGAAACAAAAAGGAGTCTTTCTTCTTCTTTTATTTTATCTAAATGTATATGGAAAGGAAAGTGCAACTTATGATACTTTTATGTTTGTTTTATAAATATCTTTGGACATAAACTTAAAGAAAACAAAACTGAAAGCAACACTGTTCACTTTTCCTACACACACAAAGAAAATCAACTAAGATTCTTTTTACCAACTCAAAGAAAATGATGTCAAGAAAAGATGAAAAACAAGTTTTTTCAAAAACTTGGACTGCTAGTAATGCAAAACAGGCTTCAAACAAACTTTAGAGAACCAAAAAACCCAAAAAATGAAGTATGATTCTGAGAAGACCTAATTTTTTTTTTGCATACTGCTGCATACATGACTGATAGAAATGTCACTTGAGTATACGCGGGTGAGCTATAGGTTCACTCGCATATGTGTTGAAACACAAGGAATTTTTTTGAAATGCTATCCTACAACAATAATATGTGACTATGTGTATGCATAGGTAGTGTATGAAGCCGGGGACCGTAAAAAATTGAAAAATCATTGTGCTATAAACTCAAATTTGCAAATTTATAAAGGGTTTGGAAAAAAATGCTTTCTTATTGAAACCTACAACATTCAACAATTCAAACAAGCAGAGACTCATGAAAAGAAATTTACAACACACAACAACCCTAACAAAACATACCCAAAAATTAAAATAACACCAGTGGAATCGCCAGTTCCGTGATGGGAAAAATTCCCCAAAACTTGTTTGGGTTCAACTATTGTAGAGCAGAAATACAAATGAAATAATTTCTCTCAACAATCAAGAAATTCTATCATCAAACAATTGGCATATACAAAGTTAAAGAGACATACTCGGTTTCCAACGTTTGAAGATGATTCCTCTTGTATTGAGATTTGCTCCTTATCCTAGCCTCTTTGTTGCAAACACTGAAATGTAAACAATAAGAAGTGAAAGCAACAATAATAACCAACAAATCACAAAGAAACAATTACATAATTAAACTTTCCCAAATCAATATAAATAATAATTTACAACCATTAATATGCAAATAACATCAAGAATTGGACATGAAAGAGTTCATTTATATATATATATAAAATGACAATAAGTACATGAAACATATAAACCTGATAATGTTATACTTCAATGTTACACTTGACAACCTAGTGTCGCATCTTTGCACCAAATAACATAGACGACACTTCCCCCTACTCATAAACAAGCAAAATAGAAGACAATTGACTGAACACTGAAGACAAACCCTTTTTCTACCATCTGTCAACCCAACTTGGTCCTGTTTGCAAGCACTACCGCGCCCTGCACATCTACTGGGGCGCGGTAGTCCGTACTAATGCGCGTTGCTCCTCCTCTGGGGCGCGGTACTACCGCGTTATGCTCAGGATTAGGGGCGCGGTAGTCCACTTATAGCCTTTTTGCCATGAAGTTTGGGATCTCAACCCTCGAGAGATTTTGTTGGGATTGCTACCTTTGATTCGATCCCAACCTCCTCTCTGTTTAGCTGGCCTAATCCACTAAACACTCCATAGATCCACACTGTTCTCTTGTTGGTTAACCTTCCCACATGCTATAAGAGAGAGGCCTTTCATGAGCCAAAAGGAGGACTTTTGGGGCATCAAATCTATGATCATAAACCTTTTTTGAATATAGCTAGAGGTGGAAGCATTTGGAGCTGGAGGATTGGCTTGGGCATCAAGCAACCTTTGTAAGCAATTTTCAAGCTTCTTAATAATATAACTTTCCTTGTTTCCTAATTCGTGTGTATTGATTATGTTTCAGTTTCATGAATTATATCTGTATAGATTTGGAATTTAACTTGTAATTCAGGGACATTGGAAGGTTGCATGTGCTTGTATATTGTTTTGTCTTAACATGTCTACCGCGAGGACTTCGTGATCAAAACTACAAGCAGGACAAACGCCAAGAGTGGAGGTGAGTTACTTTCTCTCTTTCTCTCTGATGTAAAAGCTCTAAAATACTTGTTTAATCCAGGATCCAAGATTACATTTGTTTTATTTTTGTCTTAGTATAGAGATAGCTTAATCTATTTTATCCTAAGAGAGTTTCTCTTTATCCGTAGGGAGAAATATCTGCAACAAAAAATGGCGATTCCGCTGGGGATGAACCCTGTTTGATTGAGTTCTTTCACTTTCATTCATCCTTGATTGTGATTTTTCTCTCCCTTCAAACCAGTAGTGGATTTTGGTCTTTTTGACCTCTATTCACCCCCCTTCCCTCTGCATTAGCTCTATACTTTTTGATCAGTAAGTCCTTTGGGTCTGCACACCCTTGAAAAGTCCAGAACTTTTCTTAAAGTAGCGCCCTCTCCCTTTTTTTCAGCAGTACCATGCCCCCATAACTACCTACAGAGCGGTAGTACCGCGCCCTTCACACTGTCTAGAAAGCGGTAGTGTACCAGTACTGCGCTTGGAGTTATGGAAAGCACGCGGTAGTTCTCTCTTTCTCTCTGATGTAAAAGCTCTAAAATACTTGTTTAATCCAGGATCCAAGATTACATTTGTTTTATTTTTGTCTTAGTATAGAGCTAGCTTAATCTATTTTATCCTAAGAGAGTTTCTCTTTATCCGTAGGGAGAAATATCTGCAACAAAAAATGGCGACTCCGCTGGGGATGAACCCTGTTTGATTGAGTTCTTTCACTTTCAGTCATCCTTGATTGTGATTTTTCTCTTCCTTCAAACTAGTAGTGGATTTTGGTCTTTTTGACCTCTATTCACCCCCCTTCCCTCTGCATTAGCTCTATACTTTTTGATCAGTAAGTCCTTTGGGTCTGCACACCCTTGAAAAGTCCAGAACTTTTCTTAAAGTAGCGCCCTCTCCATTTTTTTCAGCAGTACCATGCCCCCATAACTACCTACAGAGCGGTAGTACCGCGCCCTTCACACTGTCTAGAAAGCGGTAGTGTACCAGTACCGCGCCTGGAGTTATGGCAAGCACGCGGTAGTCCCTGTAAATTTTTTGTTTATCTTAATTTGTTTGGTTCCTGCAGGTCATTTATGACCTTCTCTACCTTGGGTTGATTTTCCTGTTGCTCCTTAGCACCCTGCAACTTGCTTAGCCACATCACCGTGCTTCCACTTTATTGTGTAAATCCTTGTAGACGATTTTCAAAAATTTGGGTTTATGGTCATTAATTATCATCATATCTACTTCTTTATTCCCAATTGCTTCTTGTCTACATACCCTATTACTGTTAGCTAGTTGCAAGTTTCTTTGGTTTGAGCTTGTATTCTTTGAGTTAGTGGCATGATTTGCATCTTGATCGCCCCTTCATTATTTTTGCATTAGCTTGATCCTTTCATCATAATCAAGTTTTTGTCACTATTTTCTTTCCCTTGATTATATAATTCTGAAGATTACATCGTTCTTACAAGCATTATCTTTTCCATTACTGTTATTAAAATCAATATTGGAAATCATCTTTTAGTTGAAAATATCTAGTCATACTTTTGCACATTAGGAAGTGAATCATTCATCGTTGTTTGCCACATAAATTCTCATTTTGAAACATCATTGTTGTAGATCAGTTACATTTGAAAGTAGTGTTTACTTCAGTTTGGCTTATTTGAAAAAGAAACAAAAAGTTGTTTGGAGTGGTTTTCTTTTCATTCCTTTGAAAACTTCATGCATTATGATCGAAGAAATCTCTCTTTACTTTAGCTAGATTTCATTGAATAAATGGCTCATTTCGATTCATTCTCATCTGCATGGTTTGGGTCATCACAACATCACCAAGTTTCACGTACATTTACCTGATTGAGTAATACAACCACTAAAATTTACACTCCCTAACTCAACACATCATAATCTCACTTGAGGAAAAGAAGAACTTGTTCGTTAGGTAGGACACCGGGGATAGGCATCCAAATAATTCCCCCTTGTCATTATCATCTGAGACATAGTTGTTGTCCTCTAAGGTACCAAAATCCTCTAGTATTTGTTGACACAGTCATACACCAGTTTGTGGAGGGGCCTCCTGTTGTTTCAGGGGTTAAACCACCGCGAGATCGAGAACCGAACGGACTCTGTGGAATGCCGCACTCCACTTAGCCCCAAGGCAACATCGATCATTGTCTTCCTTGTATTCTCCGGCCACCATAATGGTGATACAAGGGTGATAAGGCAGAAGCGCAGAAAACCTTTTCCAACGTGTCATGAACGAGGTAGCTTAGTGACTTTTCTGCTAGGGCTCTTTTACCCAAGATCCCTTTCGGTAGAGGGATATCCTTCCATTATTGGTCTCTCACGTTGTATTGTTCGACTTGGATTTCATCACCTTGCGAAGGATACAACTTATTGAGGTCTCTAGCTCTTAGTTAGGAGGTTTTGCTTGCTATTTCATCTTCATAGAGGGTCATTTTTCTTTTTTAGTGATTGCTTGTTGGCATTCTGGCCATTCTTGTTTTCAGCTCGCTTATTGTGACGACGGTCTTAGTATAGTTTTTAGAGCATGCTTTTTGGCCTGTGAGCCTTGCTTTTTCTAGCTCCCCTTTTGCACACTCGACTGCATTAGGGTTTTTGAGTTCTTTTTCTTACGATATTGTCCCCGGAACTTGTATTCCTACCATTATGTCCGAACCACGGAGATCACGAAGAATACATGGACGAAGCCCACCACCACCACCATGGACTTCTGGTCCACCTCCATCACGTATTCCTGCCCCTGCTGGCCGCGGTGCCGGCCGAGGGAATGTTCCACTGCCTATCCGCACTACATCTTCAGTTCCACCTGTAACTATAACTCACAGCACGGTCTCAGAACCTCTAGTAGTTTCTGCAACCAGTAACACACCTGAGATTTTGACTGTCACTTCACCCACTGTTATTCCAGACATACCTTCCACAGTGGAAAACACTGCAGCGCCTGAAGCTAGTCCCATGATACTAGACCAGAACCTATCACCCTCCCAGATGTTAGCACTACCCTTCCAACAGATACTTTCTATGATGTTCCGGAAGGATCTGTTGGAACCATTAAAGGATCTGACAAAGATGTGTTTGAACTGATTGCAGTCCCGGACGGATATGTCAAAATTATCGAAGAAACCGAACTACCTAATACACCTTTTGAACATGACTTTGACTTTCTTGCTTCCCAGGTGGAACCTCCGCCTGCCATCACTATGCTGTCAGGTGTTCACACTCAGGAAACCGGTTCTTCTAGCAACGTACCATTTACCGTATCCCTCCCCGATCTCCCCTCAGGACAAGATATCATGGCATTGATCCAATCTAGTATGGTTAGTCATGCTAAATCCCCTTTAGCGTTGGAACAGTTTAAACGTGATACAGAGCAAATGCTCTCAATGGCTTCTAGATATCCCCCTGCTACCCGTCCTCTTGATTACCGAGCTCCCAACGTTCTATCTAGCACAGAGTTTCATCACTCCTATGCTGACGGCTCCGGACCTTCAGATGTTACTATACCTCATTTCTTTCCAGATCCCGAACACCCAACTCGCACTTTCACCCCTTCCAGGATACAAATCCGGGCCAAGCCCTCGATGGTCCTCCTACTTTTCAAGACTTTATGGACGTAACTCTTGATACCCCTCGGTTAAATTCCCCACATTTGCTACCGTCAAGTATGTTTTACATACCTTCCAGGGACACACCACTTATGAGGGATAACCCAGTATTCTCTCCGTCCCCGCTCGTAACGTATGGAAGACTCCCTCCACAAATTGGCACCTTTGGCACCATTGGCCAATTGACACTATCTTACCTTTCTAGTGTCGGAAGAACGTTAAGTCATACTGCTAGATCATCCATGCTGACCGAAGGTTCGTCTTTGGCCACCATCTACACCATTTCAGGAGGCGGACAACCGACTGCTGGAATCACTAATCCCAACAACCAACTCCCTCCAGGCGGACCATCAACCCAGCCTACGGGAGGACAACCATTTCTTGGGAACGATGCTCCTAGTCACCAACCCCCTCCTATTGGACCATCCAATCCACCTGCTGGAGGGAAACCCCTTGGTACCATTCAAAGCGGGATGATTCAACCAACACCTCCATCCTTTCCATTGGCTCAACAAGGCCCTTTACTTGGAGGATTCCCAATCGTTAACGCCCCCACTGGAACCATTCGACAACCCTCTCAACCAGCAGCATTTGCTCAGTTAGGCATGTATAATACACCTGGCAGCAGACAACCTTATGCCGGTATTCCAACCAGACCTCATCCTCAACATCCCTTGTCCGGCATGCTTCCTTCTTGGGGATCTCAAATCCCACAGAGCAGGGGATACTCATTGTTTGGAAACTGGAATCAAGCTGGGGGGAAACCTATTCAACCTCTCGTTTCCCCCAACTTGAACTCCGGTTTTCCCTACCCTTCAGCCGCAACCACTCCATGGAACCCATCCCTTCAACCTCCACTTCTTCATCAGGGTGGAACCCATATTCCATGGACGACATTCTTGCAGCCACCCCCTAACCCTTGTATGGGAAATCCTCCACCTACTCAAGGTAGTGGTAACATTCCTGGGACCCAACAACCCCAGGGAACCATACCCCAACAAGGAGCAGGAAACATTCCTGGGACACAACAACCCCAGGTTACGGTACCCGCCATCCCCACTCAGCAGAACGTCCAACAATCGGTTACCGCTGTGATTCCCAGTCAGATAATAAATCCCATGACTTCGAACACACAACTAGTTAACCAGATGGTCTACTACCCCCAAAACTTCCAGCAATACCCCACGGGAAACATGTATGGGTACAACACACAGCAGTATGTTGTGCAGGGCCCCACAGGCATCCCTGCGCCATACAACTACTACTCATACCCGTATCCCAATCGTCAAATTCCTTTCTTGCCCACGCTAGACTTACCCGATTTGTCGAGGCTCATCAACGATCCTATCTGGCATGAACCTCATTGGCCACCTATTCCAGCCAAAATTCCATCGGACATTCCTAAGTTTGATGCCAAGCCCGGGGAAGACCCTAAGAACCACGTGATGACCTTCCATCTTTGGTGTTCATCCAACTGATTGATGGACGACTCCATTCGGTTACAGCTCTTCCAGCGCACGCTTACCGGTATGGCAACAAAATGGTATATCAAGCTTCCTCAACACTACTTTCGTGATTTTAATACCTTGGCCATGCAGTTTTTGACTCATTTCCAGCTCCCCATTCGGTACGAGACTGGAACATAACTGTTAACCTCACTACGTCAAACCACTTCTACGCATATCTCGGACCATATCCATGAGTGGCGTCGACATCGTAGGTTAATCAAGGCACCCATTCCGGACCAGTTATTCGCTGATTGGTTCACGAAGTCATTCTTGCCTCCCATCGCTAGGGATATTTCCATGCGTGGACCGATCACAGAGGAACAAGCCATTTCTTTTGCTCAGTATATGGATTTGGTATATACCCAATCCGGAACTCTACACGAGCTTCTTCCCCATGCCACCCGCATTACTACTGATCCAAACCAAGCCCGCCACTGAACCCCCCATCGACGACATTGTCGGTTCAGTCAAGGCTCAACCTGCTACTAAACTGACGGGGCAGCAAACCCCTGCTTCCCCCGCTCCACCCTAGGCTGCTCCTAGAGCTTCTACTTCTCCTACTCTCTCCTCTGAGGTGAACACAGTTCAATCTACTTCACAACCATCCGGAGGAAAGAAGAAGAACAATTGTGGAAAATCCAAGAAAAATTCTAACCAACAGGAGAACCCCAAGCCACAACCTACTCACAATGACCCCAAACCACGTCGGAAAGCAAAGTTTCCCTGCCTCATTTGCCAAGACGATCACTATACACGTGACTGTCCCTACAAAGACGAAGTCAATAAATTTTTCAAAGGATCCTCTCGCCCGACAGTGTTAATCGATCGTTTCCCTCAGCAGCAACAACAGATGGTTTCCCACGATCCCCTGCAAGGGGGAAATCCAAACAACCCACCTCGAGGAGAGACATCCGTAAATCGCGAAATCCTGATGACGAGTAATGAAGAGATTCTTATAACCACTCGTTCGAAGACATACGATAACCCCCCAAGTTCAAACAAACAACTAGAGACAACCAAGGGAAAGTCTCCTGTTGAAGATCCTCCTCTCATACCTCTCCCCAACGGTCATCTCCATATTGAGAGACCATCTACAGACACAGTGCTACGCCGACCCAAAGGCTCCATCCGAAAGGCGACATTCAATCCCAACGCGCGAGTTTCCCAAAATTACAACATTGTTAAGGACTTAGCCCAAGCACCATGCGCGATGTCGACTCTCGAGGTTCTCCAACACTGCCCTACGCAGCGCAAAACCTTACTCTCAGCACTGGGGGCAGTAGACCCGGATACTTCAAACACTATCATGTTTAACTTGGAGTATGTCAAACCCCGTCTTTCCCATCAGTTAGCCTTCCAGGTTCATACAAAAATTCATGGAAATAGCATCCATCGCACTGTCTTGGACAAGGGTGCTTCCATGTCGATTATGTCTTTGAATTGTTGGAGAGCCTTAGGCTCACCCAAAGTCACAACTTATCCTACTACTCTCAGAGCGTTTGACGGACATGGTTTTCAGCCCTACGGACTCATTCCTGCGATTGGTGTTGAACTAGGGGGCAAAACATTATCTATACACATCGAAGTCATAGATGCACCATTAGATTACAATCTTCTCTTTGGCCGGAATTGGTTCTACGCCATGACCGCCATAGCATCTACCGTATTTCGACTAGTACAATTTCCTCATGAAGGGAAGATTGTTACTATAGACCAGTAAGATTACTGTATCCTAGACTCTCATTCGAACTCCGCCAACACTGTTCCATTATTGGATCAGCCCTGGTACTGTTTCCAAGACGTTGGCGTTGGTCTTATGAAGGATTCCTCCCTTATTGGAGTTTTCCCAGAGCTTGGATCCCCCGTATAGCCCGTCAACATGATATCATCAAGTATCACCCCATCCAATGATTCTTGGGTGATACCGAGTCCTACCGAGATTGAAAACTACGACAACTCCATGCTGTTAAACAGGAACCTCACAGCATATGAGGTGATCCAGTCAGCCACCGATTGGGTCGATCCTATTACCCATCACACAGTGGCACAACTCTCGTATGAGGCTATTTCATCCTCACCACTAATTGATCCTCTCACATTGATTTTTCCGAATCAATCATGGAGGTTATGCGCGGTGATGAACCACCCTGGGGAGATTTCCATCATCGACCTTATTTTCCCACTATCCACGCGGTTGAGCCAGATACTAAACCCAACACTTCACTTGGAATGGTTCAAACCAAGTTTCCCACTGCATTCAATGAAATTTTTTTCGAAGGAAACTTGGCCAGTCTCATTGCGACCACTCCCATTGACATTTTAGTGAAGCCTGGTGTCGTGGAAAACATTCATATTGGCAAAAATTGTACTCCCACCGAGATGGAGTTCTACAGTGCCTACTTTAAATCATTCCGCGACGTTTTTGCTTGGAGTTATGAAGAGATGCCAGGAATAGATGTGAAAATCCTCACAGCAGATCTAAGAGATGATGTATCTCACAAGAGAATAATTATGATTAAGCAAGAAAATAGAAGAAGAGTGATACATGCAGTATAATGAGCAACAGAATAATATGGTACAGTAGAACTCAGATAGAAGCAATAATACTTCAGTCATACTAAATTATTAATCACAAATGGACATATAAATAATACAATGCATGAGGAATTCGAATGCCTAAGGTGGCAATTCGAATTAGCGTTCATGGAGTGATCAAAGGATCACTGGAGTGTCATCGGAGCACAACTAGGTGTCCTCATGATCATCGGAGCGCAACTGGAAGTCTTCACCATCATCAGTGGGGTCATCAATGCTCAAGTAACTGTCAACGATCAGTCAAACTAACTATGGTAGGTGTAACTAAGTGTAACTCAATGTAACTGAGTGTAACTGAATGTAACTGAATGTAACTGAGTGTAACTGAGTGTAACTGAGTGTAACTGAGTGTAACTGACTGTAACAGAGTGTAACTGAATGTAACTGAGTGTAACTGAGTGACAACTGGACTGGTAGGTGAAGGAGGGCGAGTTGCTCCCTAAAATCAAGGAAGAAGGGCGCATTAAGCAACTAGAGGGCTAAAACTGAATAGTGAGAAGCTCCTGGGGGCTGGCTAACTGAGGGCTAGGTGCTGGACTGATGACTGGGATGCATGCAGAATGCATGCAAACCCTAGAATGCATGCAAACCCTAAAAGGTGCATGCATGACTGAAAATGTAAATGATCAAAATACTGGTGGGACTAGGATGGAGTATAGGAATATCCTAACAATAGATCCTTCTATCGTGGTCCACGAGATTCAAACCTTTCCTGGCACTCGACCTGTTCGGCAGAAACTCCAACTCGTCCACCCCTGTAAGGCAGCCGCTATCAAAGCCGAAGTTGAAAAACTTTTGCGTGTTGGTTTTATCTATCCTGTCCTGCTGACATAATGGGTATCTAACATCGTTCCCCTAGCCAAGAAACAGGGTACGATTAGAGTATGTGTCGATTACCGTGACTTGAACAAAGCTTGTCCAAAGGACAACTACCCAACTCAATTCATCGACCAGATCATCTATAACTGTGCCGGGAGTGTCATCTTTTCATTTATGGATGGCTTTTCCCGCTATAATCAGATCGAGATACTCCCAGTGGACCAGCATAAAACAACCTTTATCTTCCAATGGGGAATCTTTGCATATCGAAAGTTACCTTTTGGCCTAAAAAATGTCAGGGAAAATTTCCAACGGGCAATGTTGTACGCATTTCACGATATCAAACATATTGTAGAACCGTATCTTGATGACCTTCCCGCTCATTCCCAAACTCGGGAAGATCATCCTGATCATTTAGGCGTCGTCTTTACAAGGTGTCGTCGCTACAACATTCATTTGAACCCACATAAGTGCGTTTTTGCGTTGAAGCTAGAAATTTTTTGGGATTCATAATCTCCAAAGATGGTATATGATTGGACCCAGCGAAGGTAGAAGCTATTTTAGCCCTGCCTTCCCCCACGAACATACCAGAACTCCAAAGTTTGCAAGGGCACGCAAACTTTCTACGCCGTTTCATATGCAATTTTGCCGAGATAACAAAAGGCTACATGAGGCTTCTTAAGAAGAACATCCCCTTCTTTTGGGACAACGAAGCCCAACGCTCCTTTAATAATCTAAAGGCATCCTTAACTAAAGATCCTGTGATTCAACCCCCCAATTACACACGGGATTACATTCTATATCTCGCAGCTTTGACTCCCACCATTAGCATGGTGTTAGTCCAAGAAGACACCAACGACATAGAACATGTAGTATATTATCTTAGTAAGAGTCTTCTTGACTCTGAAACTCGTTACTCACATGTTGAAAAACTGGCTCTGGCTACAGTTTTTGCTGTCCAGAGGTTCCGCCACTACATTTTGCTCCGCCAGACCACTGTCATAGCAAATTTCAATCCAATGTACTACATCCTCACACGTCAAGTGCTTGGGGGAAAATATTCCTGTTGGATTTTTATCCTACATGAGTTTGACTTGGACTTCGCCAAAGCCAAATCCAAAAAATCTTTGGTCTTTGCAGAGTTGATTTGTAACTTGCCCCGTGTTACTGAGCAACCTGAGCCCATCGATTCTCTTCCCGATGAATTGTTGTTCCTCATTAGCACGTCCGACCCGTGGTATGGAGATATTTTTCTATATCTCCAAACCCAACGTTTTTGCCCCGATCTCAATCGCGATGAACATCGACGTATCCGACATTACGCCAAGTACTACCTTATAATCAACGATACCCTTTACCGTCGTGGTGTTGATACCATTCTTCGACGTTGTTTAACCTTAGACGAGGCTGAACACGTTCTTAATGACTGCCACGTTGGAGCATGTGGTGGTCATCTCTCTGGGATGGCTACGGCCCAGAAGATACTATGAGCGGGATATTTCTGGCCCTCGATCTTTAAATACTGCATTGAAATGGTCAAGAAATGTCCACCCTGCCAATTCTTCCATAGTAAGACATGCTCGCATCCCGCTCCACTCCATCCTGTCGTTGCCGTCGGCCCCTTCGCCAAATGGGGTATCGATTTCATGCACTGTAAGCCCACTTCAGCCAGGGGGCATAGCTATGTCATAGTAGATGTGGATTATTTCACAAAATGGGCTGAAGCGATGCCTACTTATGCTGAAGACGGTAAAACATCAGCACAATTCATATTCAACCATATCATAGCTAGGTTTGGAGTCCCACAATCCATCGTGACCGATCATGGCTACCACTTCAGGAACCATATGATTGAAGAACTGAGCGCCAAGTTGGGTTTTCATCATGAAAACTCAACCCCGTACTACCCACAGGCCAATGGCCAAGTCGAAGCCATTAACAAGGTTTTGAAACGCATGATTCAACGCATTGTGGGTACCCATAAGTCTAATTGGCACTCAGCTCTCTTTTTAGCGTTATGGGCATACTGAACCTCAGTGAAAAGTGCTACCGGGTCCACACCATTCCAACTGGTGTATGGCCTGGAAGCCATCTTACCAATTGAATGTGAAATCCCGTCACTCAAGATAGCCATAGAGCTACTTCCCAATACCACCTCCGAAGAGGAAAGGTTTCTATACCTAGCCAAGCTAGATGAAACCCGCCGAGACGCTGCTTTAGCCAATGAAGCCCATAAAAAATGCGTCAAAGTACAGTATGACAAATCCGTTCAACCTCGGGTTTTCAACAAAGGTGACCTTGTACTCACATATGACCAGATGCATGAAAACTTGGAAAATGAAAGCTAGAGTCTATGTGGTACGACCCCTTCATTGTAAAACGTGTATTTGAGAAAGGAGCCTACGAACTCGTCGACTGTGACGACACACCGTTGGCACGACCCCGCAAAGGGCTGTACCTAAAATGTTTCTACGCGTAGGTTTATCCTGCGCGAGACTTTTTTTTGTACATAATTTACTTAGCTTGTTTTCATTTTCTTCTTTTGTGTGTGTGTATGCATGGATTTTATTTCATGTATCCCTATTTACCTCGACTTGTGCTTCTATGCGCAGATGTCTGCTTACTACAGATTCGCTGATGGTGCGAGCCGACACACTTGGAACCTCGCTTCCGCAGCATGGGTAATTTATTCTCCTACCGGCGAGTTGGTATCTTCAGGAGGCACTTGCTTGGGCCCCGCAACCAACAATATCGCAGAGTACCATGCAGTCATTGGACTCAACCGAGGTTGCTTCCCTTGGAATCGACTCCTTGTCAGTCTTTCTAGACTCCCAACTCGTGGTATCCCATTTGAATCGTATCTACGCTGTCCACAATCCTATTTTGCTTCGCTTATTTCAAAGGGTACGCCTCTTGGAACGATATTTTGATTATATTTCATATCAACATATACCAAGAGAATTAAATTTTGTATCTGACTCATTAGCTAACTACATTTTGGATTGGCATCTGACCCATACATGAAAATGCATCATAAAATAAACACACAAGTCATTGTAAATGGATAAGTCACAGAAGTAGGTCCATATGTATATATCATCGCATATAAAAGTGTTTTTCTGAATACATAAAGTTTGTGTTTAAAAGACAAAATTTGGGATCCAATCCCATACAAAAGTTGGCTCTCGAGCCTACATATCGTGTACATGCCGCAAAAATATAAAGTACTACTATCTAAGGAGATCTAGGAGAACTATCACGAGCGTCCTCAGATTCCGCACGCCGCTTATGGTAGCAAACTATATCCCTAGCCACCCTACGGAGGAGTAGGCCAATACGTCTAGGCACACCCACAGTATGCCGCTGAAGATTGAGGGGAACATCATCCATCCTCATAGCTGGAACTCCGAAAGTCAAACCCTGTAGGTTCTGCTCTATGTCACGGACCCCTCCTGCTTCTTCCGCTTCCTCTTCCTCTTCTTCCTCCTCCGAAGCAACCCGGTACTCGATCCCGCCTCGGTGTAACGGCGAGAAGCCTGCAGGTCTCCTTGGTCCACGATCTGCGACATGCACATGTACACACATTAGGTCTTTCCACACATTCCAAAAACAACTAAAAATTACATATTCCAAAAATTGAGAATACATTGGTGAAGGTCATACCTGAGTCATCCCAATCCTCGTCATCGGGTAATGCCAAGTCAATATCCTCGTGGAAGTCCACCCCTGTATAGGGGTAGTCCTCGATCATCACGATTTGTTCCTAAAGCCACGAAAAGAAGTCCCCCCGAGTCGCCCTGCATACTCACTCCATCGACCCATCCTCGGTTCTGTGACGGGGCGGATAGGCATGGTCATATGTGGACGCAACAATGACACCCTCTCTAAAAAGAGGGTGACCAAAATGCTCCCATAACCAACCTGGTGGTTCTCTCCATTCTTACAGTTGGTTATTTGCTCCTTGAGGTTGGATAGTACCCCTTCGCACCAGTTGAACATAGTTGGTGCTAAACACTCCACGGCAAGGTTCATTTGTGTGCAGGATGCTTGATGGGGACTTGTACTACTTGCCGCTCGAGTGATGGCAAACAACACGGTTCTCATTGGGAGATCTAGAACATCCTTAATGACCACTTTCTCACTTTTATTCTTGGAACCTTGATGACAATAACGAGCAATCAAGGCATCGGTGCTCGCTTTCGAAGCCCTGTACCCTATCAAGTTCACCCGTGCCCCTCTCTTTGAGAGGTCAGTGAGAAAATAGATATCCTCGAGCTCAATCTCGAGGGTATGCTCTCCAACTCGAAAAGCTTGGATCTCAGGTTCCCACATTTGTATTATGTAGGTAGGGAGTTTGGCTTGCTTGCGGATACCTTTGGTCTTGAAGAATTTTAATAACCCACAGTTTCGCAATGCATTTAGAGTATCTTGGTCATTTTCAGCCAAGAAATCGTCATTTTCATGCTCTCTCTCTTTCCATTCGACCATTTTTCTTCAAATGAGGTGTAAAATCCTGCAAAAAGTCCAAAGAAGCACTCATGAGCAAAATAGTAACTTGATCTCAGTCCAGAATGAAGAAAAACCATTTTTATTTATAATCGTTTCGCCACTAGCACTCTTGGTATCAAGCTCGGCACGTGGTAAAGGAGGACTACCGCACCCCTGTGTGGCTCCACAGAGCGGTACTACTGCGCTTCCCGACACAGTGAGACCGCGGTAGTTCCAGAGGCGAAAAAAGCCCCATAGGGCCTCCTAAAAAACTGGAAAAATTTAACTGAAATCAAGATTTTAAGCCATGAATTGAAAGAGGAGCTTAAGAGCTCTTACCTGGCATAGACGGATGTCGAAATGATGCCTCAGATCTCCAGATATGGACACTTGAAGTTTTGCTCTTCAATGGATGAAATTCCTCTATGAGCAAAATAGCCAAGATGAAATGGTAACTTTTCATTTTTAGTCCTTGCTTATATAAGTCACATATTTATTTTTGCTCATTATTTTATCTTTCTAGGTTAAAAATCTCTTTCACATTACTAAGATCTTTTTGAGGTTTCACAAGTCTTTTTGACAGGATCTTCCTAAGCTGTTCACATTGGTATTTTCCTACTTATTGACCTTCATTTGAGCCGACTTTATCTTTTTCGTGCTTTGGATTAAAACTTGAAAAGATTCCAAGCGCCTTTCACACCTGTGTCGTGCTTATCAAACTCAAGAAAACGGTTTCGAGCTTAGTCAACTTTACTCGTGCTCGTAAAACGATGAGGAAAGTATTGTTTTGGTTGTATTTTATTCTTCTTTCGGGCCGAAATGATTTAAATTTACGAAAAAGACCATCAGAGTTCTCTTTAAGCTCTTTTCATACTCCCTCGTTTTGAAAAGATTGCCAAGTGCACTTGTCTCTTTCACACTTGTAAAAGTATTTGAAAGGGCGTCTATTCAGTGATAGGTTACCCCTTTTTCGGCCCGTCTAGACTATTTATGAGAAAGGAATACCTCAGTCAACTTTTGATTGGGAGATTTCTCTCAGGAATCATTTTACACTTTTTTGGGACTGAGAGACTAAATTTACGAAAAACTAAATTTAAGTTTTTCAGGCTCTCTAAATGTGAAAAACTGCCGAGTTTTCCTTCCTTGGACTCATTAAAATTTAACATCGAAGGACCCACTTTGGGACGAACCCCTCCTTTCTCAGGTTCATAAAACATGTGAGATCGGACTCATCTATGAGATGAGCTATATTGAGCATCTGTTATCCTCCTCAAGCCTGTAAAACAACAAAGAGGTACTCCTCCATCATGTCGGGGGAAATTGGGAAATGAGTCAAGTTTACTTTATTGGCAGCTTGTCAGTCGTCACCTTTGAATATGGCATGCGTCTGTCCCTTGTCTATTTTTGGGTATCTATTTTCGTTGAGTTATGGTCATCATCTCGAGTTGCCTCTCTGGCCACGAGCCTACTCGTCTTGTGTCTATCCTCTGCTATCAATAATCCCTACTGCCAGGTTCTGTTTCATGCCGTTATATGTTCAAAGGGTTTGCATTGTTCCAAGTCATCTATTGTGTCAAGACTTCCGCTGTGTCAAGTACATGTTCCGTTGTTCCATTGTTTCACACTATATCTCGTTCCGATTTCGTGTCGATGATGTGGGAATCATCATGGCCCACCTTCGACGAGTCTATTCTTGTCGACATTAGATTATTATCCAGGAATTAGGCTTAGGAGTCAAACCACTAGTACCTTGGTACCTGCATGCCTCAATGACAGGTTTCCTCGTATTCAACAGTAGGTTTTCATCATTGACCTCTAATTGAATGATCTCTCGGATGCTCGACATCAACTCCTTTATTCGCATTTCGTTGAGATGTACTATAGATGCCTTGGGGATCATTGTCATCATTGGTGATTTCCCTCGCATTTGTTAACGGTTCACATCATTGACCGGTAATCAAATGGTCTCTACCATGTTCGACTTCAACACCTTGTAATCACATGGCTAGATTTGTATCTTTTGCGATCAAGTAGAAGACCCTAGACACCTTTTTGTATTTTGATTACGTCCAGGTTGCGATGGAGATTTCTTTTGTATTGTCACACAGATCCACTTATGTATTGGTCATGGCTGTGTCATTAATGTCTCATGGATCTACGATTGTTCATAGTAGCCATGATTAGTCTACAGTCTACATCATCTCAGTACTCATGGATCTGCAATGTATTGGTCGGCAACCATGCTTTGAGTCAATTGTTTCCGAGCATGGGAATGACCGCCTCGGTAGTATATCTGACACTTTGTTTCTATTTCAGCTCCTTGTTGCTCCCCTCGATGCTATCTCCGCACAGTATTTGTAAAGTCTTTCGGCCATCAGTCTCTTCTGACCTCACACTTTAGGGGGCATCTGTTATACTTCAATGTTACACTTGACAACCTAGTGTCGCATATTTGCACCAAATAACATAGACGACACTTCCCCCTTCTGATAAACAACCAGAACAGAAGACCATTGACTGAACACTGAAGACAAACCCTTTTTCTACCATCTATCAACCCAACTTGGTCTTGTTTGCAAGCACTACCGCGCCCTGCACATCTACTGGGGCGCGGTAGTCCGTACTACCGCGCGTTGCTCTTCCTCTGGGGCGTGGTACTACTACGTTATGCTCAGTCTTAGGGGTGCGGTACTACCGTGTTATTCTCAGGCCTAGGGGCGCGGTAGTCCACTTATAGCCTTTTTGCCATGAAGTTTGGGATCTCAACCCTCGAGAGATTTTGTTGGGATTGCTACCTTTGATTTGATCCCAACCTCCTCTCTGTTTAGCTGGCCTGATCCACTAAACACTCCATAGATCCACACTTCTCTCTTGTTGGTTAACCTTCCCACATGCTATAAGAGAGAGGCCTTTCATGAGCCAAAAGGAGGACTTTTGGGGCATCAAACCTATGATCATAAACCTTTTTTGGAGATAGCTAGAGGTGGAAGCATTTGGAGCTAGAGGATTGGCTTGGGCATCAAGCAACCTTTGTAAGCACTTTTCAAGCTTCTTAATAATATAACTTGCCTTGTTTCCTAATTTGCGTGTATTGATTATGTTTTAGTTTCATGAATTATATCTGTATAGATTTGGAATTTAACTTGTAATTTAGGGACATTGGAAGGTTTCATGTGCTTGTATATTGTTTTTTCTTAACAGGTCTATCGCAAGGACTTCAGAATCAAAACTAGAAGCAGGACAAACGCCGAGAGTGGAGGTGAGTTGCTTTCTCTCTTTCTCTCTGATGTAAAAGCTCTGAAATACTTGTTTAATCTAGGATCCAAGATTACATTTGTTTTATTTTTGTCTTAGTATAGAGATAGCTTAATCTATTTTATCCTAAGAGAGTTTCTCTTTATCCGTAGGGAGAAATATCTGCAACAGATAATATGGTTTCCATTCTGAATCCGAGTCCTAGGTTCTTCCTCCCAAGCTATTCCAACACTCTGAACTTGCCTCAAGGTTTTCTCACACACAATATGCTCAAGAGATTTTGAAGGTAAAACTCTAGCATAATAGGGTTTTTGGTGGAAATAATGGAAACTAGGGTTCCATATAAAGGGACAAGGTAGTCGCAGACTTGAGAAAAAGGAGGCTGTGCAAATATGAGAAAGGGTTTCCTCTCATGGACAAAATCAACAAGAACTTGGACAAGGTGGTTGTATAATTATCTCTTTGTATATTAGAGTGTAACCTAACAAAAATTTCACTTATGCTCTTTTATATCTTTGAAGAGAGTAGTTAGGGATTTACTGGAAGTTATTCATGGGATTTGGGAGTTAGGGAATGGATTAAGACTGAAAAATCACCCGTGAAGGTAACTTATTCTTTTTTTTTATTTTTATTTTTATTTTTACCCTCTTGCAGACACATGCGTGAGTGAGACAACTGGTCACTCGCGTATATGCGGGTGAGACACAGGTCACCCGCGTATCTGTTTAGAAATAGGTTTTTTTAAAGGGATTTATCAGGAACAAACAAGTGTCCAGAAATGCACAAGGAAAAGGGGAGTCTGCAACTAGGAATAAGGGTAAGATCATCCATGGTAGCATCTTGGGATAAACTGTGGTAGAATATTATATAACAGTCGCTCAACTAAATAATGTTTATTAAAACAGTTTGACCAATATTGGGAAGTTACGCCGAAATAATGCCAAGTCTGCCCATTGGTAAAACACGTCAAGCTCCGCCGAAACAATTCGGCAAAACTCACCCATAATCACCGAAACGACTTAGTGTAAATCTGTGAACTCACCGATTAAACTATTCTTTGATCGTCGAAATGCATTGGAGTGTTGATTTTCAGAGAGACTCACCCAGAGTCGTTGAAATGCTTCCCTGCAATTTTTTTAAATCACCGATAGAAATTGCCTCCAACCATCGACACACACCTTGGAGCTTGTTATTTTGGGGAAACTAGCTTGAATACACCGAAACACTTCAGAAAGACTTACTTGAAGTCGCTAAAGTGCTTCTGCATGACTTCCTCAAACTCGCCTAAAATATCGTTGTCGCTCCATTTTAACCATACATTTGACCCGAGGGTCAAAGGGGGTAACCTTAAAGCTATAAATAGGAGTTTTCACCCTCTTCCATTTCACCATATATTTTCCTCTTTGTCGTTGTTCATGCGCTATCGTGGACACTTCCCTATTACGTGAGGACACCTGGACGAAGCAGAGCTAGCGCTACGGTATCCTGCAGCCAAGCATTATCTTCCACATGTCTATAGTCCATCAGGTAAGTGCTTTTCTTTTGTGTCTATGCCATCCTTTGATTGGCAAGTTGGTTATCTAAGCTATGGGGTTTTATTCGACTTCCTAGGGGTTTCAAGTCATAGAACCCACACCTCTTCAGAAGCTATGGGTGGTTTTAGCATTCCATTCTATGGCCCCTTGGTCAACCTCTCTCCCTCATGGTTGATGTCAATGAAGAATGAAAGCCAAAACCTAGCCATGTTTTTCTCTTGTCAAAGGGAGGATAAATAAACTGAAACTTTTCATTTTCGTTTAACGTAGAGGTTGTTTTGGTCTTGGTTCTCCTTGTAGGGTCCATTGAGCCATTACAGGATGATGAATTGTGGCTGAGTTGTAGTTGGTGTTGGCCCTAGGGAACCCACAACCCTCCCTTTAAGTTAAATCCTTATGAGCCCCTTCAAGTTAAATCCTTATGAGCCCCTTCAAGCTGAGAACATTGGTTGGGAATTGTGCCTTCCCATTATTACCAATTGCATGGTGAGAAGTTGAATGCCAAGCTTGAAACATTGAAACCCTAATCCCTCATTCAGCTGGCGAAGCTTATGTTGATTATGGGATGTTTGGGGCTACTTATTCATGAAGGTATTTTTTTGTGCTACTATGGCTATTTCTTATATCTTCATTTACATTGATTGATCATGTTTTAGTTCATTTGTATGTGATGGATTTATATCCCATGGAAAATAATGTTGTTCATAATGGCTTGCAGGATCATACCATGTCGCAACAAAACATAAGGCAACACCCTAAAGCAGTGTTGGAGATACCTTCAAATGATGAATAAGATGAAGAAGTTCCATTGCATATCCAGTATGACAGCACTGCAAGTACCATTGGAGTTGATTTGGAGTACAAGTGGGGTTAAATGTATCAATTTTTCAACCATGAGGAGTACCAAGGTGTCGATATTGCAGAGATACTTATTTACCAAAACATCAAAATATATGAGCTTCACAAAGAGACAACAAGAGCCAAATTATTCACTTGTGCAGAGGTAATAGGATGGATCTTACGTCATATTAATGCCCCATCTCGCATGGTGAAGGATGTTTCAGGAAAATGCATCACCTCATTTCAACCAACACATTTAGAAAAAGCACACTGATTACCGCCGACATAAGTCTTCCTGAACGAGGAGTGGATTGAAAACCTACAACTTGACTATCTCGAGTTCATCAAGAAAATGTGGTTTCCTAGGAAGCAGTTTCACCAATAGAAGAGCAAAGAATATGAGACCAAGTCATTGAGATATCCATATAGGTTTGTTATAGCTCTTTTGTGTAGGATATATGGAATGACCATTGCCACACATTTCAAGATCAGTTGGACTCCTTTACTACACCATGTCACAATGCATGCTATCGAGTTCAATTGAGCAAACATCATCTATAGAAACATGGAAGAGGCCATAAAAAGGGCACAATATGGAATCCTATCCAACAAAGCAGAGTTTCACATGTCCTCATATCAGATAGACTAGATTTGCATCCTTCATAACTTTCCTGGTATGGGATGGAAATGGAATCCGAATGAGGTGCCTATACATGTGTGTTTCTAGGTGATATGGGAACAAAAGCATACTAGTCACTACCAACAAATTTGTGAGGAGTTTATCATCCCCATGTACAAGATCATCTATGGTAGGTCACCTAATTTCATGTTGGAGGATGCCATCCAGACGGTGACCCAACTAGGGATTTGGTATTTAACATATGAGGTTACGTATTTGTGCATATATGGTGGATCCAAACCCCCATACCTTTATCCTAAATATGTCATTGACTACATGGTTCTTAAGGAAATCATGCGGTAGACTTTCATAAATGGTATCATGATATTTTTTAATAGCAATAAGAAAGCATCATGGCCTCCCTTGCCTATAATAGTTGGTGCTTACAAAATGTCTAAAGTAAACAAAGCCACTAAGTTAACCAAAGGTTTTGAATCTTTTCATTTTGAAAAAAAGGTCTTTATCATAAATGACAATCACATAATGGTAGCCAATCATTGCATGTATTTCAAAATATCTTATGCTTATCCCGATAAGTTCTATGCCGACAAAGAATTATATCGAAGGGCCTGCAATTTTGAAGAGCTAAATAAGAGAAGGAAGAAAGGGAAAAGCACTGCATAAACATGCACTAGCAAACAAACAAAAGAGACAGTTGAGGAAGTGAAGCAAAAGCTATTACAAGAGATTTATGGGGAAAAGGATGAACTAGAGGATTTGCTATAGGATACAAACAAGAAAATACAATATGAAGAGCAAGAAAAGAAATCTTGGGAGGAAGAACAAGAGAGGAAATCCACGGAAGAAGAAAGGAAGAAAATATAATTGTTGAAGCAACAAGAGGAAGCTCGTGTAAGGGAAGAACAAAGCTACAAGAGGAACTTAAAAGAGAAGAATAGGAAGAAGCACAAAGGGATGCCATGGAGCATCAACAAGGGTAGCTAGAGGAGACTTAGGGTGGTAGTCCCTAGGATATGGACATCAACAACACTGCTGCAAGCACATAAATCCACCTTATTGGAGGTCATTTTCCCTTCAAGGAATTAGGCCTTACCCCACACATGTCGTCCAAAGAACATGATGTAGCCAAACTGGAGACTATAATTTATGATCCCAAAAGAAAGAAGATCCTCAAAAGTATTGAAAAAATACTCAATATGTTCGAGTGACTAGATTTCATCTCTACCCAAGAAGTCTTGGTGCTCGAAGGAACATATAAAGAACTAGAAATGATTGCATCTGCAGGTGTAGATAATTCTATGGCAAGTAGAGATAATATCTGAAAGCTACTGCAAGTTGTCAAGAAAAGAAAAATGAAGATCAACAAATTGAATGTCATGTCCCCATATTTTTCCATGGTCCATGGGGTCATTTTGGCCTAAGTCACCTAGGCAATAATTATTTAATTAATGAGCAAGTATGTAAACTATCTTATGGAAGATGCCTAAGGTTGTATTTGGGAATTAAATGGACAAGGAGGCCCCCCCATGCAGTTATTAACCCCATGACTAAGTCCAAGTGATTGACTAATTGAGAAATTAATTAATTGGGGAAATTTTGAGGCATTACACCATAACAATTAATTAATTACTGGATAATTAATTAATTGCTAAGTTAAATTATTTCTGAGTTGTATTATTTTCATTTAAATGTTTATTGCTAATAAATGTGCCAAGTGGTTGATGACTTGGCTAGGAAATTTGAATTGGTAAGTGAGCCAAACTTGCCTAAGTGGTAAAGTCTCAGAAAATCTAAGGAATCTAGTGGAGACAAGTTGGCAAGATGAACCCAGAAAGGGAAACTGACAAAAGCTGGCAAAATCAGAAAAAGCAGGAAAGAGGAAAGTAAAGAAAGTGGAAAGAATCAGAAAATATTTCTGAAAGAAAATAGCAACACCTAGAAAAGCTACCTAAAGCGCACTTGCCCAAATTCAGTGAAGGAGGTGAAGGAAAGAAAGTTTTGAAAGCTCAGAAGTTTCTATTCTCCTCAAGAAAGGCGCCCTCATGGCTTTGGAGTAGAATGGGCAAGTCGGTAACCTACTCTCACAGGTCACCAAGCCAAGAACTTGATCAGCAGGTCATCATGAATTTTATAAAAGAATCCAACCAACTCCATTTGACAACTATTGATCATTTAGAATTTGTGAATGAGAGCTCTGAGCTTCTCAGTTGTTGAGTGTTGTGCCTCAACCTTTTCTCTTGGGTGATGTGCCCTAAGACTCTGTGAGTTATCTAAGAGTGTTATGGAGGCCCAGCGAGTTATATTACAGCCAGTAATCTTCAGTACAGTTCAGCCATGAAGTCTTACTATCATATTGAGGAGGAGGCTACCTTTGGAGAAGAATTGTAGCTAATTTTAGTGGAGGTTCTTTAGCAAAAGAAGATATTCATGGAGGAGTATGCCCAAGACCTTCAGTGAGCTCCCGGAGTTTTTATAAGCAGATATTAGTGGCTACCATGTCCATAGGTCGAGTTCAGATCTAATCTCCTATTCATCTCTCACTTCTCTAGGTCGTACAACCAAATCTAGAGGTGTTTTCATTGGTGGAGTTAACCAGTTGAAGGAGGGTGCATCAATAGAGTTTTGCAGCAGTGGCTACAGCCAAATCAGACCACTGATATGCAGAGAGCATGATCAGTACTTCAGAACAGATCCCCTGTAACAAATCTCTTCTCTTTTCATATTCTCTATCAAATGTACTACAATTTCTAGCCTGTAAGGCAATTTGTTTGAAGAGAAAGACACTGGAATAAAAATGAGGGTTATGTTATGATAAATGTTCTATATTAGTGTTCATAGTAGTATATCAGAGCTGCAAAATATTTATGAATAGAGATTTTAATTAAGTAAATCCATTTATTCAATCAAAATCCAAGACTAGCTCATTGCAAGGTTTTTCTAGACTAGTTTCACTGATTTCTTTGTAAAATGCAATATGTGCATCCATTTGACCTCCCGTATTTTGAAGTAGTTTAATAACATGATATATTAACCAAATCAGTCCAAAAAACCATAATTTAAATTCTTTTATCCTTGTTTTGTAAAGATAAGAAAATTACTAGCTCAGCAATCCCAGGAGAGCCCAGAAACCCCAGTTCTTCCCAAACTTTCACAAGTCTGCAAAAATATATTTCTGAACATAACCAGCCATCATTTGACTGATATAAACTCTGTCATCAACTTTCAGTATCCCCCCCCTTGTCCAGTATGCATATGCCAGCTACCCAGGGAGCCTCGAAGTAGACATAGACTTGTTCTATGTTGAAAAGTGAATGGTACTGGTACCTTGTGCATAAGACAAATCTGATCTGACCTCCTTTACCTGCTGCTGCACCTAACCTCATACATTTTCCAGAATTAAATACTCATCCCACCATCCTCAATCCTTACCTCAGTACCCTTCACTTACCTCCTGCCCGGTTCGAAGGATTTGACAGAAAATTTTACTAGTAAAAGTTTAGAATTTTTTTGAAGTGGAGTTGATATCTGGGTCAGATCTTGCCCATGATATTACAGTGGTATCAAAGCTCTTTCCTCTACTCTTGTGGAAAGAAGATTCTTAATTTAATGAATTGGGAGTCATGTCAATATTCAGTGAAGAAGATTCTTACTCTGATGAGGATTTTTATGAGCAATATGATGATGAATTTGTTGAGCGGTATGAAGAGTATTGTAGACAGTAGGAGGAAGAAGAATTTCGAGAAGTACCCTCTACAAGTATGAACCATGAAATCATGATTGGCAGAAGAGGCTATGGTTATTCTGATAGCTATATGCAGGAAAAGGTTGCATGTTCCACAGCCAAATATCAACCTAATTCTGAAGAGTACCTAAAAGAAGCAAGAGCTTCATTGGATTCATGTTATTTACACCTCACAAGAATGTTTGGATTATCTTCCAAAAGAGACTCCAAGAATCTTGATCCTAAAACAACCAAGGCAGAAGCTTCATTATTTTGTTTGGGGAAGCAAGACCCAAACACTAATCATGAGGTTGTTGATAGATTGGGAGAAGAATATACTGCAAGATTCTATGATGAGGATCTCAAGATCACCCCGGATGAGATTGGTACTGTTAGGGCTGTTGAGCCATATTTCAGATTAGATCTAAAAGTAGAACATAAATCAGATCCAAAGACACCACATGAGCTTCACAAGGAAGTAGAAATTGACCACACATAAGTTAGATGTGAAATAGTAGAATCAGTGGTAGAACAAGGCACCATAACCCCACCCATTGAAGAGAGGATCATGATGCAAAGGTATGGACCACTTTCAGATTTTTGTACTAATTTGTGTCATGATGATGTTGTAGCCACATCAGAAGACAATTACTGCATAAGGGATTCCCTGGATGTTGAGTTTTGTATCCTTGGTGATAAGGGTGAATGTAGTGACCAAGCTGAATCACTAGAAGGGTGTTTGCAGGATGCCTACATGGACGGAAGAGAATCTATTGAGGAATGTTTTAAGTGTGAGGAAAAATATAAAGATGTTTACTCTCACATATATGTGGGGGACATGGATATTCCCATTGATGAAGGTGTGGTGGGTGCAATATCCATGGGGAAAGAAGAAGTTCTAGAAACAACATAAACTGAAAATGAGGAATTGATGGAAGGCCAAACCACCAACCCTCCACCTCATAGGTGTTGAAATATTGTAACTTCTAAGAATATTATATTGGTACTTTATTATTCCGGAGATGTTTCATTCCTCAGTGAAGACCTTATTGTATATCCAGAGATGTTTATTCCTCTGTCGGAATGTGGTAACTTGGGTTATTAGACTTCCCTAGTGGGGGTCGGCCCTGTATGTGTTATGTGGGTCAAAGGGTTATTAGAACACCCTAGAGGGGTCGGCCCAGTCAGTTGTAATGGGGTGTTTAACCCAGTGTTTAAGTTGGGGACGACCTAGTTAATGTAAAAGACAAGTCGGAGATGTGTATAAATAGAGGAGGTGTGTTCCTCATTTAACACACATTGCACTCACTGGTGAATAGCGTATAAGTGTGAGAGAGATCTGCTGTGGAGGAGAAGGAGCTCATGGTTGTGGATTACATCTTTGTATTTTCTGTTCATCTATATTGAGGAAGCTTTGATGGGTTTTCTACCCCATGAGGGTTTCCCAGGATAAATCTGTGTCTCTTGTGTTTATGCTGTGCTCGTTGTTCTTTCAGTGATCCTGTATATGCCATTGTTGTGAAATGGAATGCAATGCTGATATTTTCTGTCTTAGAATATTGAATATTAACATGGAATCAGAGCTAACCTGAAGGAAGGCAATGTATGGCACTTACGACACTTACTTCACTTGCGACAATTTGAAGGTTAGGGTTTTGTATAGCAAAAACCAGTCATCGTGGAACTTTTGCTATAAATCCATTTTGGAGAAGTTTCAGGATCTGAAACCTTTACAGGTCGTATATAACATCCCCATGTACCTTGTGTCCAAAGGAAACCCTCATATGCGTTGTACTTTGTGAGTTATGATCAGTACAAGTTAGGGTTTCTGCCTCTTCTAGATCTCAGTCATAATCAGGTGACCTGGGTAAAAAGGTCATAAATTGGGCTAGGAAGATCCAAATGAATTTTCGTAAAATGTTACAGGTAGTGCATGTACTGTACTATATTAGGTAACTTTTTCATAGGCCGAAGTTGAACCAGTGACACGTGGCACGTCGTACAAGTTCACTCTCCTATTTTATCCCATAAACAGGTCACGTTACAACACTTTTAATAACTCTCTCTCAGAGAATCCAATTAAGGTCAGACGTGTGGGGTTGGAAAGAGGACAGGTCGGGCTACCACAAGAAAAAGTTTCAGACCCTATGGATTCGTAATTGCGGAGTTACACCAGAAACAATTAGGTGCATATTTCTGTCAAAATAGATTTGGATTTTGAGCACCTTCATTCTTGAATAGTCACTACTGTGGAAAATTAGGGTTTCAGAGAAAGTTGGAATTTTTGGAATCAGAGTCCACGACTGAATTCTACTCAGAAAAATCAAAATTTAGAGACCAAGATCGATTATTTTTGTTGGTCAGAAGGGTGGGCTTGATCAAACCCTAGTTCGAGACCTTGATCGGAAAGGTGGAAAATTAGGGCTTCTGCAAAAGTTGGAATTTTTGAAGTCTGTGACCATGGCTGGAATCTCCTTAGAAAAATAGAATTTTAGAGCTTTGGATTGAACCTTTTGATTGGGAAGAAGGGTGGGCTTCATCAAACCCTAGTTCGGGATCCTCTCTAGAAGATCCATAAGTTTCAAAGGCAATTTTGAGGGGTCAAATTTTGGAGATTTGAAAATTGAAGTATGCTAGCTTGATCAACTCAGCAAGGCACATCTTTCCATCCATTCAGAAGTGTGAAAGTCAAAGTTTGAATTTTTAGGGTTTCTTTGACAAACCCTAATCGAGCTCCAGATCTAGTTTCAAGGGGAGATGAGGCTAAGGCCTTACATAAGAACACTACAAGAATTCCCTGACAGGTATGACTTGAGGAGATACAGGTATGTGTTGAAATCTATTCATGATTAAGTTTATAATATGCTTGTCTTCATATTATTGAGGTTAGTACAATCTTTATTAATCTTAGAATTGTCTTATCACCCTAGTAAAAGTATTAATGCATGTGAATGATAGAAGACATTCTTTGATCAAGGTTATATGATTGTACTAATGCACCTATGGTGTTGTATGAGGATGATGTTGTCTGCTAACAAAAGACAGGTACATCAAGAAAGACAAATCAAGTTCTATGACCATGATGACATAAAGACAAAAGACTTATCCATAGTCTTTAGAAGCTCTACTTACGAGACACTAAGCATGCATAGTGGTCAAGGATGGATAGAAGCTCATGACATGGAAGGGAAGTCGAGACCAAGAAGGATGCAACCTCACAAGACATAAAAAGATAAGTATTTGAATTGTTATTTGAATTACTGAATAGTCTATGATATTGCTCGTAATAGTTGTATGCATATTTGTATTCCTAGAATATATCATGCTAAGTGTAAGCATTCATATAGCATTGAACATTATACTACTAATATGCATATGATTGGTAAGTTGGACAAACATTCCATTGTTGATTGTCTAGAATGAAACCTCTTTGCTGACATGCTGAGAGCTGTGCACGCTCTCGATAGTATGTTCTGGTAGAGATGAAAGGCATCTAGATAGCCACTGTATGCATACAGGATATGGAAAAGTGTTGTGCCAAAGTATTGGTCAAGATAGTAGCATAACTATGAAAATCATATCTGTATGCATAATAGGTTATCATGTCAACATGATTTGATGATTATGAAGCATTACTAATCATGTACTTAATTTTGATTTGTAGGAAAGATCATGAAGAATGATGAACACTGAACAAGTGATAGATGTTCAACAAGAAGATTTACAAATCAAACATACTATAGAAGGCTCGTGGCTAGAAGATTCTCTTAGAAAGAGGAAGAGGATCATGACGAGATGTTTGCTACAAGTAGCTAGATAAATATTGTTCTCTCAATGGTGTGATTGAAGAAGAAGAGCGAATCGAGAAAACTCCCAGGATTCAATTGAAGAAAGTTCTGTTCGAGTACCCAGGATCGATAGTCATTTTATGAGCTTAATGATCACCATGGGTGATGCAGATTTCAACCTTTGCTACAAGGTTGAAGATGGTATCTATATACAGAAGGAACTCACCACAGAGTTTGAATGATCTCGAGGCGCATATTAGTAGACCCATCTGACGAGAGATGGCACAGATAGATATGCAGAAGATCACTCAATGCAGAGTGTGAATGATGTTCAGTCACAGAGGGAGAATTGACAGTTTCTTGACAAGCTTGGGATTTACCAGAAGTAAAGTTGATCCTAACCTTTACCTTAAGGTTATGGATGATACTATTACTGTATGTGGATGATCTCTTTATGACAGGGAATGAGAAACAGGTCATGGAAAGCAAGGAGAAGCTAGCTACAGAATTTGAGATGAAAGATCTCGAATTGATGCATTACTTCCTAGGTCTGGAAGTATGGCAAGGCTCAAAAGGAATATTTCTCAACCAGGGAAAGTATGCTGAGAAATATTGAAAAGATTTGATGTGTTGGAATGGCCACTCTCATGGGTTCCAACTTGAAGCTGTTAGTTGATGAATCATCAGAGTTAGTGGATGTGACTCTGTATAGACATATTATTGGGTCACTGATGTATCTGACGAATACCAGGCCAGATATATGCTTTGCTGTGAACACCTTGAGTCAATATCTAGTGGAAGCTAGATGTGTTCACCCGATAGTTGCAAAGCATGTGATGAGGTACCTAAAGGGTACGATAGACTTTGGTCTATGTTGTCCTGGAGATCATGACTTCAGATTGTATGGCTACACAAGATGTTGATTGGGCAGGAAGTGTATCAGACAGGAAGAGCACATCGGGTGGATGTTATTGTCTGGGATCTGCCATGATCTCGTGGTCTAGCAGGAAGCAGTCTAGTGTGGCTCTTAGCATAACTGAAGTGGAATATATATATAGTTGCTTTCTCTGCTAGTTGTGAAGCGCTATGGATTCAGAAGTTGTTATCAGGATTGTTTGACTTAGAGATGGAATCCACTGTGATCTTGTGTGACAACCAGAGTTGTATCAAGATGACAGAGAATCTAGTGTTCCATGATAAGTCAAAGCATATAAAGAGCCGATATTTCTATATACGGGATATGGTGCAGAAAGGAGCTATCAAGCTCGAGTATGTAGGCACTGATGAACAAGTTTCTGATGTGTTGACCAAACCTCTGTCTCGAGTAAAGTTTGAGTATTTCCGAGACAAGCTTGGTGTAGTTCAAAAAGACCCTCCTCGAAAGGGGGAGTGGTATGGTCGCTGATGATGAGATTACTTGTATCGATGGTAAGGTCGATGATGTGGATACTGTATTGATGAGGATGCTGTATCGATGATGTGGATACTTGTATTGGTATGGATACTTGTATTGATGATGTGTATACTTGTATTAGTGTGGATACTTGTATTGATGATGTGTATACTTGTATTGGTATGGATACTTGTATTGATGATGTGGATACTTGTATTGATGTGGATACTTGTATTGATGATGAGGTTACCTGTTCCAACGATGAGGTCGATGATGAGGTTTCCGGTTACGACGATGAGGTTGATGCATGGTCCTTAGACTTTGTCTAAGTGGACGAGGAGGGATTGTATCATCCCTGAACTTCGGTCCCTGAATTGATCCGTAGACTCTTGTCTTCGAGAAAGATGTTGGTGAATGATGTAATGTGCGCTCCTAGACTGATCAACAGTAGGTGATCATTCACGAAACTTGCAATGATGTAATGTTCGCTCCTGGATTAGCAGGTGATCATTCACAGGTTGTAAATCCTAGTTTTGATCTAGGTCACACCCCAGTTGAAATAGTACTGGCTCTGTGGTTGACTGGAATGATGTAATGTTCACTCCTGGACTGCTCAGTGTAGCAGCAGATGATCATTCGCATGTCCTGTAATGATGTAATGTTCTCTCTTGGACTGCAGCAGGTGATCATTCACAGGTGATAAAATCCTAGATTTAATCTAGGTCACATCCAGTATGAAAAAGGACTGGCACTGTGGTCGGGATTGCATCGTCCCTGAACGCTTGGTTCAAAATGTACGTGATGGGGATTGCATCATCTCGGAACCACTAGTTCAAAATGTACGTGATGGGGATTGCATCATCCTGGAGCCACTAGTTCAAAATGTACTTGATGGGGATTGCATCATCCCGGAACCACTAGTTCAAAATGTACGTGATGGAGATTGCATCATCCCGGAACTACTAGTTCAAAATGTACGAGAGGGGATTGTATCATCCCCAGACTTCGGTCCCTGAATTGATCCGTAGACTAATGTCTCCGAGAAGTGGTCCCTAGTGGACGAGAGGGGATTGTATCATCCTCGAACTTCGGTCCCTGAATTGATCCGTAGACATATGTCTTCGAAAAATGGTTCTTAGACTTTGTCTAAGTTGACAAGTGGACTGCATCATCCCTAGACATGTTATGGTGTCTTAAATGGATCACGTGTTTTGCAGGGTACGATGATGTTGATCCTGATGAGATAGATGACGATGCTACTGATTGTGATGATATATATGATGATGCTGCTGATCGTGATGGTCTAGATGACGATGCTGGTGATCATGATGATCTAGATGACGATGCTGCTGATTGTGATGATCTAGATGACAATGCTGATGATCGTGTGATGACGATGCTGATGATAGTTTGATGACGATGCTGATGATCGTGTGATGACGATGTTGATGATCGTGAGGATCCAGATGATGATGTTGATGTTGCTATAGCTATTCGAGTGCTGCAGAATATGAAGACTCAGTACTGAAGATGTTGATGTTCCAGTAACTGCTTGAGTTACTGATGATGTTGAGAAAGCTTCCAATGATTTATAGATGTATCATGTATGATGTTGATGACTCCTTGCTCCTGCAGATGTTGTTATAATATCCTTCTCGTTAAGGGGGAGTGTTGAAATATTGTAACTTCTATGAATATTATATTTGTACTTTATTATTCCGGAGATGTTTCATTCCTCAGTGAAGACCTTATTGTATATCCGGAGATGTTTATTCCTCCGTCAGAATGTGGTAACTTGGGTTATTAGACTTCCCTAGTGGGGGTCAGCCCTGTATGTGTTATGTGGGTCAAAGGGTTATTAGACCACCCTAGAGGAGTCGACCCAGTCAATTGTAATGGGGTGTTTAACCCAGTGGTTAAGTTGGGGCCGACCTAGTTAATGTAAAAGACAAGTCGGAGATGTGTATAAATAGAGGAGGTGTGTTCCTCATTTAACACACATTGCACTCACTGGTGAATAACGCATAAGTGAGAGAGATATTTGCTGTGGAGGAGAAGGAGCTCATGGTTGTGGATTACATATTTGTATTTGCTGGTCATCTATATTGAGGAAGCTTTGCTAGGTTTTCTACCCCATGAGGGTTTCCCAGGATAAATCTGTGTCTCTTGTGTTTATGCTGTGCTTGTTGTTCTTTCAGTGATCCTGTATATGCTATTGTTGTGAAATGGAATGCAATGCTGATATTTTCTGTCTTAGCATATTGAATCTTAACAATAGGGAGGATAACATGACACCCCATGAGTTATTAAATTCTGATTTTTATGTGTCATTATTTCAATATGATATGGCAACCACTTCTAGTGAAAAGTTCAGAGTGGTTGAGCTCCCTAGTGATGAGGTTTGGAATTTTGATGTCAAAAATAAATGCAATGTGAAGGCTGGAAATTTGAGAGAAGACCTTCCTGGTATACCCAAGAGGAATGAGCAATTAATTTGCAACCCAAATTATGTTGTTGAGGACCTAAGAGATGAATATATTGCAGCAACAATATATGGATCATATTTCCAAACTTCGAGTGCACTGCATAAAATCAATCCGGGGATGGAAAATGAAGAGGAGGAACATCTGCAAGAACCTCATCTTCTTGCAGGGTCATTGAAGATGGATGAACAGAAGATCCAAGAGGCCTTGAAAATTCTCCATGACACTCATTCTTTAGTGTTGAGGTTGCGTTGGGAAGTTGCTTTAAGGGAATATCAATATTTCTATGCAACAATGGAAAATATCCAGAAAGCAATGTCCACAATCAAAGGTAATTTCTCGCAGTTGCTTTCAGATAAAAATTACATGTTTGAGCTTGTTGAATTGTTGCGGGATGCATCATGGCATGATGAAGAAAGTATTTGCAGATATGGAAAAGAGAACTATAAGCTCAATGATGAATTGATGGCCACCCAACATTCTTTGAGAAGCACTCAAAGTGCCCTCCAAGAATCAAAGACAGAGATGTTGCTGCTTCATGAAAAGTTGCAAAGATCCCCCCTACGCTCCTACACACCATTCAGTGAATTTCATTGGGGTGAAACTATTCATTATCATATGGAGGAACCTTATGAGATGATGGATCATGAGGATCACTTACCTTTAAATGTGCTTGAGGAGTGTGCGGAACAGTTTGATGAAAACCAAGCACCTGATCATTTCCTAAGGGAACTTGAGCTGTTCCTTGGAAACAATCACTCTCCCATGGAAAAGTGGGATGAGAGCACCCAATTTGGGCCAGCCAATAATGATGAAGTTGAAGCCATAAGACTGATTACTGAAGGTTGCAGACATACAAGGAAGGTTCATAGTCCTTCCGCACATGTCATGGATTCAACAATAAAAATGGGGAATGAACAGTGGGTGAAGAAGTTTTTCTTGTTGATGCCACATGTACCACAAGTATATCATGATATGCTCATATGGGAGATAGATCTTATTACAGAAGAGATGGCTGATTTCAACTCATTTGAATCAATAAGCAAGATGTCTGATTCATCCATTGGATGGACGGATAGAGGTAACAAAAAAAAGGAAATATCGAAGGTAAAAGGTTTTCTTGTTTCTGCAATAAATTTCTTATTATAACTGACATTGTCTTGAATTGTGAGCAGCAACAAAATTATATTTTGCAGCCATTCGATATCACTCATCCACATATGGATTGGATGAAAGATTACCTGACAAGCATGAAACCTCCTTACAAATTTTTTTATGCTCATGGTCAAGGGAAGGCACCTAAGCCGGCAAGTTGCCAAGAGAAATTAATGGAACATTTTACTTGCAGAAGTTGGCCTATGTGGAGGGAATCCACATGCTGGGAGGGATTCTTGAAGTTTTTCTCCAATGGCAGAGAGTTGAGCCATTCGATGTTTTCACTAGAAGAAACATTTTTCTATCCACTTGGTTTGGTTGGCAATAATGTCCTTTCAGTTATTCCTGTCACGTCCCCATTTTGAACCCCTTCGCATTAACTCGTAAATGATGTAAATATTGATATTTAATCATGGTGAGGAGCTCAAGGCCAAGGCCCCACCATTGATTTAGCGTTTTATGTATCGGCAATTAAAAATAGATGCCTGTGGTTCTTGTGCTAGATAGGCACAATGTAAATTAAGACATCATGTAAATACGAATTTTAATGAAAAACTCACAACTAGCTATGCAATGCAACAAAGAGATGGGGGCATGATTCAACAAGGAATAGGGAGGGGAATTATTCAAACCCTTGAGCCAATGGTGATAAGCCAGATGTCAATGAATAAACCCTCAACTACCCATTCTGACTTATGCACCCAATCATTTAATTCTTCCAGAAATTGGTTGAGGCAGTTAATGCCTTGGGAATGAAGAGGCATGGCAGTCAATTTCGTGCATGGGAAAGCCATCAACCTGGGAAAACGTACTTTTTCTTCTGGGGAAATAAAACACCCACGAAATGGTGCCCAAAGCCATTCTGAACCCAGAGTCTTTCCTCCCTCACGCAGTCTGAGCTAGCTGGGCTTTCCCCATCACGCTTTTTACCAATTTCCTGCATTTTTCCATAGTTGGGAGCTCATTTTTGTGTTGCACAGTGGCTGGGAGAGAGGGAGTCACGTTTTGGGGGTTTATAGAGGTCGTTTTTGCCCCTGAAATGCAGAAAAAATGTTTTATGAAAACGAATTTGCTCTCCCAGGGTTTATTCCCCATCTACAAGTTCGTTTTGGTCGCCCACGTTTTTCAGCACTTGTGTTTTGTTGTAGGGTGCATCCCTGTGTTGGCTGGAAATTATGAGCAAGAATTAGGAGTGGAAGTGGACCAGAATTGGCTTGATAAACCTAGTGAGGAGGTAACCTCTCAAGATTATCAAAAGGGATGGTTGCTTTTCTATGCACACCTTGAAGAACACTAGAATGGAAAGTATGGCCTGAGGAACTGTGTATTAGTGAAGGGAATACTTCCTTGTGTTAGGTGTGTAGGTATTGTGGGGACCAAGCTAGATAGATCTTGCGGAGGGTGCCCATATCTCTATGGATGGTCCCACTAGCTTAGCAATTCTTCCTTCCATTACCTAATAGCCCGATAAACCCAACTGTAGCTTGGCTTGGCTGATTTGGTGTATCTTTGAGCTATGTGTGAGTCTGCTGTTCCATGATTCCTTGTAGAGATCATGCCCAGCTCGGGGGTGGCAGCGTGTTGAGATATTGATGATCACAACTGGCCTATGGATGGGTGGAACGTTGCAGTTGCATAGCCAGTTGCTTGGGACTACTTTGTTATAAGATAAGTATTCTCTTGTGTTAACTTTGCAATTATTTATTTGATGAATATCTTGAATGTATGATGGATGTGTAATTGAAACTACTTCCGTTGTGTTTTCTTATAATTATACATTTACATATGTCTTTTTATATTATGTGAATGCTTATTTAATAAGTTCATGGGGCTAGATGCCCGGTTTTAGCATCATGATCCTCTCCATCACACTGGGATGATGGGAGGGGACGTGACAATTCCTCGGATGAAAAGGCACATGTTTGATGACAGATTCACTAAATTGACTTTGATGATTGGGAAAATGCAGTTGATACTTTGGGATCCGGGCATTCATTGGAGTGACATATTTCCAAAGGTGATAGAACAGTTTTGGTCCTTGCAGGAGAAACAATGGGATCCAGGAATTCTACTCAAGTTATCCTAATTGGGTTGAAAATTTTGTTCATTGCCGGTTCATTTGCAAATATAAATTACAGTGCATTTTTTCTTCATTTTTTTGAAGGCCCATGTTTAATTTACAGACTGTACAGTGGATGGGAACAATTACAATCAGAGTGGTGCAGCAGAATCCTGGTGGAATCCTGACATTTCTTGAGGACAAGCAATCTTAGGAAGGGAGGACTGTCATGTCCCCATATTTTTCCATGGTCCATGGGGTAATTTTGGCCTAAGTCACCTAGGCAATAATTATTTAATTAATGAGCAAGTATGGAAACTACCTTATGGAAGATGCCTAAGGTTGTATTTGAGAATTAAATGGACAAGGTGGCCCCCCCATGCAGTTATTAACCCCATGACTAAGTCCAAGTGATTGACTAATTGAGAAATTAATTAATTGGGGAAATTTTGAGGCATTACACCATAACAATTAATTAATTACTGGATAATTAATTAATTGCTCAGTTAAATTATTTCTAAGTTGTATTATTTTCATTTAAATGTTTATTGCTAATAAATGTGCCAAGTGGTTGATGACTTGGCTAGGAAATTTGAATTGGTAAGTGAGCCAAACTTGCCTAAGTGGTAAAGTCTCAGAAAATCTAAGGAATCTAGTGGAGACAAGTTGGCAAGATGAACCCAGAAAGGAAACTGACAAAAGTTGAAAAAATTAGACAAAAGTAAGAAAGAGGAAAGTAAAGAAAGTGGAAAGATTCAGAAAATATTTATGAAAGAAAATAGCAACACCCATAAAAGCTACCTAAAGCGCACTTGCCCAAATTCAGTGAAGGAGGTGAAGGAAAGAAAGTTTTGAAAGCTCAGAAGTTTATATTCTCCTCAAGAAAGGCGCCCTCATGGCTTTGGAGTAGAATGGGCAAGTAGGAAACCTACTCTCACAGGTTACCAAGCCAAGAAATTGCTTAGCAGGTCATCATGAAGTTTATAAAAGAATCCAACCAACTCCATTTGACAACTTTTGATCATTTAGAATTTGTGAATGAGAGCTCTGAGCTTCTCAGTTGTTGAGTGTTTGTGCCTCAACCTTTTCTCTTGGGTGATGTGCCCCAAGCCTCTGTGAGTTATCTAAGAGTGTTTATGCAGGTCCAGCGAGTTATATTACAGCCAGTAATATCATTATAGTTCAGCCATGAAGTCTTAAATCATATTGAGGAGGAGGCTACCTTTGGAGAAGAATTGCAACTAGTTTTAGTGGAGGTTCTTTAGCAAAAGAAGATATTCATGGAGGAGTATGCCCAAGACCTTCAGTGAGCTCCCGGAGTTGTTATAAGCAGATATTAGTGGCTACCATGTCCATAGGTCGAGTTCAGATCTAATCTCCTATTCATCTCTCACTTCTCTAGCTCGTACAACCAAAATCTAGAGGTGTTTTCACTGGTGGAGTTAACCAGTTGAAGGAGGGTGCATCAATAGAGTTTTGCAGCAGTGGGTACAGCCAAATCAGACCACTGATATGCAGAGAGCATGATCAGTACTTCAGAACAGATCCCCTGTAACAAATCTCTTCTCTTTTCATATTCTCTATCAAATGTACTACAATTTCTAGCCTGTAAGGCAATTTGTGAGAAAGACACTGGAATAAAAATGAGGGTTATGTTATGATAAATGTTCTATATTACTGTTCATAGGAGTATATCAAAGCTTCAAAATATTTATGAACATATAATTTAATTAAGGAAATCCATTTATTCAATCAAAATCCAAGACTAGCTCATTGTAAGGTTTTTCTAGACTAGTTTCACTGATTTCTTTGTAAAATGCAATCTGTGCATCCATTTGAACTCCCGTCTTTTGAAGTAGGTTAATAACATGATATATTAACCACATCAGTCCACAAAACCATAATTTAAATGCTTTTATCCTTGTTTTGTAAAGATAAGAAAATTACTAGCTCAGCAATCCCGGGAGAGCCCATAAACCCAAGTTCTTCCCAAACTTTCACAAGTATGCAAAAATATATTTCTGAACATAACCAGCCATCATTTGACTGATATAAACTCTATCATCAACTTCCAGTATCCCCCCTTTGTCCAGTATGCATATGCCAGCTACCCAGGGAGCCTCGAAGTATACGTAGACTTGTTCTATGTTGAAAAGTGAATGGTACTGGTACCTTGTGCATAAGACAAATCTGATCTGACCCCCTTGAACTGCTTCTGCACCTAACCTCATACATTTTCTAGAATTAAATACTCATCCCACCATCCTCAATCCTTACCTCAGTACCCCTCACTTACCTCCTACCCGGTTCGAAGGATTTGACAGAAAATTTTACTAGTAAAAGTTTAGAATTTTTTTGAAGTGGAGTTAATATCTGGGTCAAATGTTGCCCAGGATATTACATTGAAGGACCCCCCCCCTACAGGTTAGAAATGAAGGAGTTGATTTGAAACATCAATGAGACACCATGGAGGTTGAAAATTGGAATGCAACTGATATGGATCGGACCTTGCAAGTTGAGAAGGATTATTTAACCACCTATGTCGAAGTACTTGATGTAGAAAAAAAACCATGAGTGTGCTGATAAGCGAGTTGTAAGAAAAAGAGAAGGAATAGGTGGAGCAGATCGAGCTCTTGAAAACGGTAAATTGGGATTCTAATGCTCAAGTAGGAACTCTGCAATGCAAAAAGGACTTGTTAACAACATGACTAAATGCGCCCAGAGGAGAGAGGGGAAGTCTAGCTGAGTTCCACAATTGGACAACCGCCCTGCGGAAACAATTGTTACGTTCATAAGAGTTGGCCACGGAACAATTGTATGAAGTACAAAAAATTACAGCTAATCTCAAGTCAGTGTCGATATCTACCCATGAAAGTGAACTCAAGATAACAAATACAAAATATATATTGCAGGGTGTGGAGGCCTGGCATAAAAGGAATCCACAAATACCTCTAAATTTTCCACAAAAGAACATTGGAGGACATGTAACTTTATTACTCAACGCTAGAAATTTGTTAGAGGGAAAGGGCGAAGTTGCAAAAGGAAGTCACTACATCGCTGGAAAAGTGTGAAAATGTGCATTAGACCATATTAAGAGCCTTTGAGTGGTGTCATTTTCCTCCCTCGATAACTTTTGAAGATCCCATCCCATAGGAGCAGCGCTTAGCAGAACTAAGGACCATTAAAGAATAAGATTTAGCAACAATCAAGGACATTACTGAAGTCACTAAGTAGGTTCTCAAGGAACATATTGGGGCACCCACTCTCAGCCTTTAGTATATGGCCGCAGGACACAACTCAACCTTCAAAGGGTTAACCACATTGGCCAACGAATTTGTTCTTCATGAAGTGGCATTGCGTTTATGAGTGCTTCATCAATTGAATATTATATTTTATGATTGTGAGATTTGGGATGAATATATTCAAACTGAAGGAAATGCTCCCTCTTTATTGTAATTTAAATTTATTTTCTTTGAAACAAATGTAAATAGTTAAGTGACACATGTCTTAATAACTCAAGAGATGTAACTGCCTCGACAGAAGTTGAAGAGTCACTTAGTGATGAGTTATTTTTGTAAAAAAATATAAGTAAGAGGAGGGGGGAGAGAAAACTGACTTTGGGGCCTAAAGAGTTTTGGCTACTCATTATTTATGAACTATTTCAAAAGATGAATAGAGAATTATTGGACTAAAAAATTGGCATTGGGAGATGTGTTTATTTTATGGATGGATGTTGTGGAACTAATTTTTGTCTTTCCTGTGTTGCGTATGTAGTAAGATTGTTTTGTTTACCCATTGGATTACTCTGATGTTTCTTTGCTACTTATTGTGTATGCGATGAATGTGGTAAATGCAGTTTCCCTTGATTTCTACGGGCCGTGAATGCAAACTGGTTTTATGCTATAACTATATGAGTATTTAACTTCATGTTGTAGTTGCGATATACTTTATGTTTGGTGGTTATATGCTGTTTAAATTTTTCCTGCTTCATTTGCAACCCGTTCCTTATAAATTTCGCTCCTTTCAAGGATAGATTAGGTTAGTTTAGGTTGCAACATATATTAGAGCATTCTGCATCTCATTTAATGGTAGCAATAAAACCCTAAATGGTGGACCGGGACGCAACCGGTAAAATCCCCAACCAGTGAATGGTAGCCATGCAAGAATCTAGAAAGGTTCCCTATTCTAAATTGTAAGAAGTCTAATTGGAATTTCTCACTAAGGACAACCCTTAATTTTGATGGAATTATTTTTCCGGGTGTCAAAGGGACAATAGGAGAAAATTAGAAAACAATAAATAAACGATTTTCTTCCCAAAGAGTGATTGGATTTCTTCCTCAAAATTATGAATGTTAATTTGGCAGGATGGATGTTAATTTCTCAATAAACAATGGTTTTGTATTTATTCCTATTGGAGGCATTATCAGGAAGGAGGACTAATATATTGAACTTGTTTTTATCATGATCCATTGAGGTAAGAAACCTTGGGATCATACCCTCATTCAATAGTTCTTGTGCACTCTGATATGATTTCAAATAATTATTTCCCTCTCTATGACAAATTCTTAAGACATCGGAGCAGAAGGAGTCACTTTGACCATATTCTCCATACTACTAGAGGGCTTCAATTCCTGTAAAATATTTTTTACTTCAGTTGATATTTTTTCCTATTATGCTTCAGTCTCATTTTGGGACAGCGAGACCACCTGTGAACTATGCTCAAACACGTTTGATTTCTTTTGACCAAGCTCACTTGAACAAGATTCAAGGTCACCTGTTCCATCAATAGTTTTCCTTTTGCTTATGACGTCACTTTGTTTTGAGCACAAGAACCCTTTGTCTTGATTGAAATTTGGGTAATAATATATCTATCAATATGATCATCACTTTCTACAATTGTTGCACTTGCAACCTGTTGAAATATTGTAACTTCTAAGAATATTATATTTGTACTTTATTATTTCGGAGATGTTTCATTCCTCCGTGGAGACCCTGTTGTATATCCGGAGATGTTTATTCCTCCGAGAGAATGTGGTAACTAGGGTTATTAGATCTCCCATGTGGGGTCGGCCTTGAGTTAGCTGTTTAGGGGTTATTAGACTCTCTTAGGAGAAGTCAGCCAGTTAGGGTGAAAAGTTAGTTAGAAGATGAGTATAAATAGAGGAGGTGTGTTCCTCATTTATCACTCATTCACTCACTTGTGTATTGCGCATATGAGAGAGAGAGAGATCTACATAGGAGGAGAAGGAGCTCTTGTTTGGGGACTACATCTTTGTATTAGTTGATTATCTATAGGAAAGCTTTGCTGGGTTTTCTACCCCATGAGGGTTTCCCAAGGTAAATCTTTGTCTATCTTGTGATTATGTTTCTTTCAGTGATCTTGCTTGTGAATTTAGGCTAAACTTAACACAACCTACTCTTCAAATTTTTTTGACCCTTTCACTTATTCTTTTCCACTTGACTCTAAGTTGTTATCTTCAATTTACACCAATCAAGTAGGAATGGATTTGGGGCAAGAGGCTTAACATTCTTTGCTATTTCATTTGTAATTTCTTGCTTATGCATTAAAATTTGCACTTTTTCCCAAGGGTGTTTGTTCACAATCATTTTTTCATTTGGATTAAGATGATATAAATATGTTAAAGCCTTTAATTACACTCTTTTTTTATAAATTAAATGATAGGGGTCATAATTCCATCCTAATCCTTTCTCAAAACCAAAGGCTTGCAAATTTTTATTGATAATTTCAAGGTAAGACCTACTCTTAACAATGAAGGAAAATATTTGTACAGGCAATACAAAAGAAGACTTTTGATTTTTTGAAATAGAATGTAGATGATAAGAAGAAAGCTTCTATCTAATGAATTCTAAAGCAAATAATCTATGGGGGATATACATAGGAAACATATAGGGTGACTCCTTAAATCCATAAATTATAAAAACAATGTTGTTTCTATAAAGAAACTAGTCAACCACACTAGTTTATCGACTTAACTGGAGTATATCCCAAATTTCTTGTGGCATTTTTGGAGGAGGTTTCCCATGAAACACAATGTGAGCATGAGAGAGAAATTTATCAATGAATTCCTTATAACTAGTCCACGACTTGGGATTTACCACCTTTTAGTCCAATACACGACATGGAGGGAATGACCTTCTCTATCCAACTTTCTTAAGATCAAGTGTTCAAAGTATTCAAACTGAAAATGAGTAATAGATAAACCAAGTAGGATTGGAATATAAAAAATATTAAATTAATGAAAACCACAAAGTTGATCATGTATACGCTGGGATAAAAACTCAGCAAGCTGGAATTCGACAAGAGGATAATTAGCAACCAAAGTGATTGAATTCATCACTTCTATTATGACTTCATCTACCATCAAGTCATCATCATACCCAAGGATGGACACACTCATGGCTATCATTTTTAGAGATTTATCTAAGGAGACATAATTTTGCAAAGGGGGAGTTAAATAACGTAAACAAATTCCTTCACAGAGATAAGATTGAATAATCTCCCACTTTGAATCAATATGCAACTCATAAAACCTAGCTATTTTCTCTTCTTCATTTAGAATTACATTAGCTTGGGGAATATGCAACATTGTCGACATGGATTCTATTGTAAATTAAATTTTTCCCAATCTACATCTATAAAAACCATTGTTTGAATCAATGGGTTGTAGCAATCAACATAGGTGGAAACAAAACGAGGAGAGTAATAAGTAGATGGCACAACATATTGAACAAGGCCACTCAACCACATTGACATGCTAGCATTAGCATCCAGACAAAGTTCCCAAGCATTATTCTTTAGGTCTTCCATTGAACCCACATACACCTTAGGTTCAAAAAAATCACCATAAAGGTCTACAAGACTATCAAATTTAGAGGGTCACTACACTGTACAAGCATAAGAGGCAGGTGTAGCTAGGGTTTTCACCCTAGCTTGTGCAAATGAGCACCTACTAAGGAGAAGGGACTCCTTAGTAGCAGTTCAGAAAAACAGTAAATGAAAGACAGTACAGTAAAATAATAACTACTCTAAACATGTGCATAAAAAAGAAAAGACAAGATAATAAAAAGGGTTTTTGTATTGATTATACCTCCAATGTGAAGGTTGGTGAAGTCCTTGCAGCAGTCCAAGAGGGTTGCTTCCAAGCTTCCAGTTTTGCTCCTTTCTCTTTCTCCAAAGGGTTGGAAATGGGCCAAAGGGGCACTCAAATGTGGAAGTAGCTCAAGGGTGAGCTAGGGTTTCATGAGTGATTTTGGAAAAGTAAGGGTGTGTTTGACTGTGGATATGAAATGAGGGGCCTCCATCACCTATTTATAGGTTTTTAGTGGTGGAGTGCTGGCCCATGGTTTTGGGCACCATATGGTTTAGGTCAGCTATATAGGGTTTTTGCTTCCTTTTTCACTCTTTTTCCTCTTTTTTGTCTTTTTTGTATTTTTTATCCCCTTTTTAGAGGGTTTTTGCTATTTTGGAGGAACTTTGGATTATTTTGGGGGAAAAAAAGGGGTTTTTTGGCCTTTTGGAGGCTTTTTACTGGGTTTTTTAAGGTTTTGGAGGCAAATATGGTAGGAAATATGGACAAATGAGTCATGTAATGGGGTAGATGAGGTAGTGAGCACTTTTTGGGTGTTAACAGATTGCCCCCTGATGTGTGAGGGCAGGAGCTCATTGTATGGCCGATAGACATCATAAGTCTTGTATGGTTTTCCTGGGATGTGGAGAAGAGAAGAAACAAACTAGAGCCCGGAACAACGGTCCCGAACAAACTGCAAAAAACTAAAAGTACATGACCTCTATAATGAATGAGGAATAATCTGAACATATGGACGAGGCGGGCATTCCCATGCTCGTATCAAGATATAGAATAATAATAACAATGGGGTCCAAAATATGGGGACCTGAAATATCCATGGCCTCGAACTAATGAATGAGGAAGAATCTCAATATATGGACGAGGCGGGCATACCCATGCTCGTATCAAGATACATAAAAAATAACTGTGAGGCCTGAAAAGGAGGACCTGTAAGATACATAGAGAACCACTGTGTACATCATAAGGGTCTAGAGGGGACACAAATCTGGGACATACTGCTAGGCTGACCATGTCTGAATTAAAGAACTGGTACACTGGAATAACAACAGTGCTACTGAGTGGGGTACCAGAGGAACTGATGAGCTGCTGGAGCATAGTGACGGGGAGTCATATCCTCAATGGTACACTGAACTGGGTACTCAAGGAAGCATATAACTAGATGACTTCCGAATACAATCGCCAACGCAACCTGTACATCCACGGGAACATATAATTGGGCGTTCCGAAGTGACTCACCAATGTGCTAGAGTCGGGGGAAATCCGGGGTCTTCTACCAATAACTGAAGGGATATAAACCCTGCACGATTCTCAACGATGCGATCAAGGTGTTGAAGTCGAGCATGTGAGAAACAACCACTCGGAGAGGCAATGATGACTCCTCTCAAAATGGTCCGTAGGCACTCACCACAGATGGTGATGGGTCCAAGGCGCAGGGACCGCTGGGTCTATCCTCTGGAATAGAGGGGCTGTCGTCGACAGAGGGAGACCTGCAACTAGTAAGGCAATGATGTTTCCTTGATAGGAGCGTGAGGTGGAGAACCAAAGTGTGAGAGTACTGATGGTAGGACTGACATACTGTGGGGGATAACTGGGCAAGTAGAGTGGGTGGACTCAAACTTCCTTTGTTCAGAGTATGATGGCGGGGACGATCGGGCAGCATATGAAACTGACTGGTGGGAAAGGGATCATAGCTGTACTGGATCAAGGATAGTGACTGGGATGAGTGATACTCAAGATGGTGTAAAATGGCAGGAGACTGCAGACTACTCTGAACAAAGGCGACCTGATTGGGGTGTTGCTGAGATGATCGATCATAGTGCCAAGAGGCACGGGGGGACTTCTTCACGGGTTAAAGAACTAGAAGAAGTGTGTGTAAAATGGTGCTGTCCTGTGGATTTATACGAGGCCCAGGACAGTTCATGCTCGTGAGTGCTTTCAATTTTAAGGAGTCTAAAAGCGATAAGAAGACTCTGGAATAATGGAATGGTACCGTCGTGTGGATTTGTACGAGCCCAGGATGGTGCATGCTCGTGGTTGCTTTCAATTTTAGAGAGTCTGAAAGCAAATAAGAAGACTCCAGGGGGGTGCTTTTTCGTGTGTTAGTCTCCAAGGCCCAAAGAAGCATAAAAGGATGTAATGAAGAACTCTTCTAGCCGGTGTGACTAGAGTATTCCTTTTTCGTAATTAGTCTACCAGGTTTGGAAAAGGGTTAAACTTATACCAGATAGACGCCCTTTCCGGTACTTTAACGAGCATGAAAGGAAGCAAGATTGCTCGACGATCTTTTCATTGTTTTAGGAGTTAGAAAAGATCTTAACAGAAACTCCCTAAGTGCCTTTTTCGTAAAGGACTTGTCCGACCCGAAAAAGGGATAAAATTATACCGAACAAAAGGAATGGCCAGGCAAGGAGGAAGTGCTCAATCAAGGAACATTGATAGATGAACAAGAACGAGGGAGGGGGGGAACACTGGTGGGCCTCCTTGCGGGATAATGAATGGTGGCAAAATAACGAAATAATTGCAGTATGAAAGGAGTGAATGGCTCAGGTAAAAAGGTGGAACAATCCGATGGCGGCCGATGTGGCACACAAATCGAGGCAGCAAGGTGTCGGGACATAATGTTGAAACTGTACCTGGTGAGAGCGAGAAATGACCTCAAGCATTATCACGAGCTTGAAAAAATGAATCCGACGATATAAAAAGTGTAAAAAATGGAGAACAGCCGAAGTGGCCCGCAAACCGAAGCGACGGGGGGTGTTTTGGAAAAAATACCTGAAAAATCTAGGGGTGAGAGCGAGAAATGATCTCAAGCATCATCACGGGCTCGGAAAAATGAATCTGATGATATAAGGTATATCAAAAACGGGCTACGGCCGATGTGGCATGCAAACCGAGGCGACAAGGTGTCGGGACACAATGTTGATATTGGTCCTGGTGACAGCGAGAAATGATCTCAAGCATCATCACGGGCACGAAAATATGAATCCGGCGTGCAAATGGTGCGAAACACAGAGGTCATAAGGACTCCGAAATGATTAATTGAAATAACTAGGTTAAAAAATGGTTGCAAATAAAGGTGAGCCCACCAAGCCAAGGATGCCAGTGGTGGGGAGAGATGATGACCCGTGGGGGAAAAATACTAGGTGTATCGAATCAAATCATATATACAAGTGACATGTGACCTCAAAAATGGTTGAGATCACGCATGTGAAAAAGTGAGCAAGGTTAATGACTTGCCCCCATGTTATGTGCATGGGGTTTATGATTGTGGATCACATATGTGTTTGGTTTGAACAAGGGGGTCATGGACGTGTTGAGATAGATGTGATGGGGAAGGTTCAAAATGGTTGATCATGCCCCCTATCCCAGGGTCGAGGTAATCTATTATGCCCCCTAACTTAGAGGTGTCAATGTGGTGCTCGATGATAGTGGGGTAAAGACCAGGCATTTCGATGTAGGACCAGGCAAAGACATCACGGAACTCTTGGAAAAGTTTTTTGTACTCTTAAATCTCACATTCACTGCAGGAGGCTCCTAAAGTGATGAGTACAGGGGCACCTCCTGGGGCAGCGAGATCAATTTGGATGACGGGTGAGATGTTGGCCATTTTACCTTCCTCAAAGGCATCAGGAGCGGGAATGGGATCCTTAAACCAGTCGACTTTGGTGGGAAGGAAATCTTTGGACTCAATCGCAAATTGGGTGGCTGTGGTGGAGGAGGACTCGTTTGGGAGGAAATAGGAACGATGGTGCATGTCTTCCCAGGGATAATCTGGGGCAGTGAGAGCCTCTAGAATCTCCTCATCATTGCGGAAACTTTGAGTTGTCAAATCGGTTGACGAGGGAGTGGTAGTCGAAGAGATCATATAAATGGTGTTAATCTCTCCGGATGAGGGTGATACTGGGGGGTGGATCTCCTCAATTGTGGGGGGTGCCGTCTCAAGGTCCAAATTATTCATCTCGTAGAGAGTTACTCTGTAATCTGGGAGATCAGGACAGTGATGTGAGTAATGGCCGTAAATACCGCATATTGCATAAGGGTGGTTGGTACGCAGTGATTTATCACGAGGCTTAGGGGTTGGATCGAGTTCGACAACCGGGATGTTGGGGTCGTCGTCAAGCATTTGCGTGTGTTCCTGTAATGCAGGTAATTGTGGACATTGATGAGTCGGATGGCCTAACTCATCACACAACGAGCATTTGGGGGGAGCACGAAACACGGGGGGGGGGGGGGGGGGGGGGGGGGGTTTAACTGTTTTGGGCGGGGGTACAACAGTGTATGGTTGCGGGCCTTTGCCCCCAGTGTGCTTGATAAGAGGGGGGGATTCGTAGATGACGAAGGGGTAGTGACACCGGGAGGTGGTTGACTAGTAGTGGCAATGGGTTGCACCGGTTGTAGGATGACATTTGGTGTCGGCGGGGGAACGGGAGGCGAAATATACCACACGGGTAATCCCAAGGTTAACTCGGGGAGGCTAAGAGTAGCCATAACCGGGGCGCTTACTACGCCCGAGGGAGGGAATAGGAAGGGGATTGTGTGGATGGGTGTAACACCAATGTGACTAGGTACCAATGGTGGTTTGGGTAACAAGGGCGGTGTATTGTTTGGAAAGGGTACATAGGTCAGATACTTCGGGTCGCGGGTGACGGGGGTGGAATGGATTGGAATGTTGAGGTCATCGGTGTATCTGAGTAAACTCCGGGTCCCACGGAGGAAACAAACGAGGTAGTTGCACCACCAACAAGTTGTTCAACCATGGGGAGAACATTCTCGGGTGCAGCGGGAGCATTGGGATCGTAATAGGTGAGTTGGTCGACCTTGACCACGCGTTCATCATGGGGGAACATCATGGTACGAAAAATGGATGAGGCAACCGCCCGCATGGCATACATGTAGCTGCGGCCAAGTAAGAGGTTATAATCAAGTTGGGCATTGATGACCTCTATGTCAATGAGCATGGTTTCACCAGCCAACTGGACGGGGACATTAGCTAAGAGACCTTGGGGTTGAGCCGAACGACCGTCGTAGGCTCGCAACGCAGTGGTGGACTGCTGGAGAGTAGGGGATCCCAACTTTTGCCAAACGAATGTGGACATAATGCATGTAGAGGCACCTTCATCGATAATGCACCGATGGATGACAAGATTCCGAACGAAAACAGAAACTTGGAACGCTAAAGTGGAAGGCAGGCGTGGTTTGGACTGGTCCAAATCGAAGGCCATCAGTCGTGAATCATTTGGGTCAATAGCACCAATGGCGGAGAGAAAAGTCTTGCGTTGTGAAGGATAGTTTTTTAAGACTTCTAACGCAGACATGGCTTTGTGGAGACTGGGTTAAGTCATCTACAATGTTGTAATTTGACACAGCACGAGCATTGGGATTATTGTTGATTGTGACGAAGTGGGAAGCAAGGTGCTTTGGAGGCACCATCAAGTGGAGCCAGAGGTATACATAACGTCTGATCAGTGGGATGAGAGTTAGTGTTTTTGTCAACGGGAGAGGCTTCAGGGGTGGATCCATATTGGTTCCGACGGGTTTGGAGGTTGACATCGACGGATGACATCATTAACAAGTGGTGGGCACATGAGTCTAACATGGGTTGATCAGGAGCGGCATAAGTGATCTGTTGTTGTGGGGGCGCGTTGCCTTGAGGGGGAGCCAACGGCTGAGTGTTCACTACGTCTTGGGTTGGTAAGGGGTTTTGCAGCACCAAAGGTTGATGCTGAGGGGGTGGGGGGTTGGGTGGTGCCTGAGGAGCCGCGTGCCCTTGGCGATGGGCATCATTAGTCCAGAGTTGTCGAGCTCACTCCAAATGTGGGAAAGCATGTGTATAGTGGCCATAGACCCCGCAAATAGAACAAGGATGGTTTGTTCACAAATTAGGATTTTTGGCCTGCTTGGGCGGTCGATCAGGGTTCTGGTTGGCAGGTGCTGCGTTATTGTTGTTTGGGGGATTGGGAGGTTGACCGGCTTGGTCTGGAGGGGGATTGTTACCACGGTTACGGCCTTTGCCACAGTTTTGCTGACCCTATTGGCGCTGGTTATTTTGGTTCTGCTGCAGATTCTGTTGGGCGTATACTTGCCCTTGGGCAACAGGTGGGTTCTGGGTTTGTGCAGGTGCGGGAGTAGGCTGCGGTGGATAATAAGTAGGTGGAGGCGGTGCAGGTGCTGAAACTTGTGGGGGTTGCTGATACGTCTGCAGAACGGGTTGTGGGTTTGCCGCAGGGGCTGCCTGTGGCGGGTAATAAGCAGGTTGGGCTTGAGAGGACACAGGAGCTGGTGCAGCCTGTGTGTGGTAATATGGCTGAGGTGCGACTGGGGGGGCGTAAGCGGGGGATGCATGACCAAAGCACTGAGGTGGACAGGAGGGTCCGTGGGAATGGTGGTGATGTGCCATAGGAGCATACGAATTGGTTGCTCCGGACTGTGATGTAGCTCGCGAAAGGTCGGGGCCATGGCTAGGACGTGCTATGGAAAAGGGTTGGGGATGCGAGGGAACACGTCCAATGATGCCATCTGCGGCATGGGATGCCCCCGGTGCATCGTGACGGGAGGAATCACCGTGAGGGGCGTCAGGTATGATGGAATACAGATACCTGACTGGGCGTAAATGAGGTCAAATTACTGGGCTTTGAGGATGGCCTCTTCTTTGGACTGGGGTTGTTCGGATGCCACATCCTTGGCAATGACAGGAAGGAGGGATTTTAGAAACCAATCTAAGAAGATACAGTCGTTTAACTTGATTTTGCAGAGGCTGCGACGTCGACGCCACTCATGAATGTGGTCAGTGATGTAGGTAGCCATGTTCTGTCTGCAGGACAGTAGGATCTCAACTCCCGCGTCATAGCGGACAGGTAACTGCAGGAAAGTCGAGGCAAGGGAATTAAAGGTGGCATGGGTCCCATGGGGCTGCTCGATGTACCACTTAGCTGCAGAGCCAGTGAGGGTGCGCTGTAACAGACGGAGGCGGACAGAGTCGTCCACTATGGAGTTGGAGGAACACCATAGATGGAAGGACATAATATGGTTCTGGGGGTCCTCACCTGCCTCGCCCTCAAACTTAGGGATGTTGGAGGGGAGCTTGGTGGGCATGTGAGGCCACGTAGGGTCGTGTCTGATGGGATTGTTAGTCAGTCTAGCTAGGTCAGGAAGGTTGAGGCTAGCCATGAATGGAAAACTAGTAGAAGGATGTGACATACTAGTGGGTGTGACCATGTTGGGGCCAATGCCCCTAAGTGGAGGGGCAGGGTTTGGGATGTTGCCCCCAAGTGGAGGGACGAAAGTGGTATGGGACGGTCCTTCACCGCCAAGGGTAGTGTGAGTCACTGATGGAGTGGGAATAGGTATGCCAGCGACTGGAATGGGTACAGTGATCGGAATGGTAGATGTGGGCCCCATCGAGGGCATACCCAATGCAGGTGTGGTGGTGGATGCTCCACCAATGGTCCCTACAAAGAAAGGGGTGGAAGTCATGCCAGCCATGGGGCTGGTTGGTGTAGTGTAAATGGGGTTCTCGGACTCTGCCTCAGAATCAGAGGTAAAATAAGGGGCGTCTAGATTGGGTGACGGATTTCTATGCCGTTGACGAGTGGAGTCAAGTGACAAGGCTCGAGATCTATGATGAGTGGTATCAAGTGATGAAGATCTATGTCTATGACGGGTGATTTCAAGTGAACCGTGCTGTGGGGGCTCGCCCCGGAGGCAGCGAGAATGTCTCGGGGACTCAATGGTGACAGATGGTGTCAAATATCTGGGGGTTGTGTTGAGTGAAAAACAACTCAAAAAACCCTAATGCAACCGAATGTGCAGAAGGAGAGCTCAAAAAATATGGCACTCAGGCCAACAACCAACTCAAAACACTTACTATAACAGCTATGCTACAATAAGTGGAGTATCAACAGAAATGGTTAGAATACCAACAAGCAGCAGGTTTCCTAAAAAATAAAAATAGTGGACTCGCTAGACCAAAAGGAGGTAAGGTAGCATGCAAACACCTAGCTAAATAGTATTCTGACTCAACTAGACATATCCTTTGCAAGGTGATGAAATCCAAGTCAGACAATATGGATAGTAGAGCCAAGTGGCTAAAGACATCGCCCTACCGGGAGGGACACCGGGTAGTCAATTCCTAGAAGAAAAGCAACTAAGATACCCCGTTCATGACACGTTCGGTTGGGTGAATCTGCCGTTTGGTTCTATCGCCGCTGTATCCCCATACGGGTGATACACCGAGAACTGTGAAAGATATCCTTTGGTTACTGAATGGATTGCGGTATTCCACTCAGGCTTCCGGAACCAGTCTGGCGACTTCAACCCTCCTAGGGGAGAGGCCTTCCCGATAAATTGGTTTTAAACCGTGTCAAAAAATACTAGGGGATTTTGGTTCCCTAATGGACAACAACTATGTCTCAAGTATAAGCAACCAAGGGGTGTTATTTGGATGCCTATCCCCCCGATCCTACCTAACTAAAAAAATTCTTATGTGTTCCCCAAGTGGGGTTAGAATGTTGGTTGTGTTAAGTAGTATTTTAGGGCTCACTTGAATTAGGTGACAGAGTGTGTGCGTGTGAGATGATGAACCCAAGTAAAAGTGCCACGGGGTGGGCAACTTTCTAACTAAAAAATAATAATACAGAATTTAAACTTTGAAACGCAAAATTTTCTCTTTTTGATAAAAATGCTGAAATTTAAAAAAAAAAAAAATCTGTAAATGGAACAGAAATAATACTGCAGAAAAAAGGCTGTAGGGAAGTATGGCTGCAGATAGGACAGATGGTTGTGTAGGTGCAGAAAATATTGCAGCAAAGTGCTGGGTTCAAAACAGTGAAAAAAGTGCAGAAAATAGACCGCGGGTCTGTGGAAAATCTGGGCGGTCGGACCGTGGGAAACAGCTCAACAGTCGCGGACGGGTTGCGGGATTTTGGCCGAAAGACGTAGTCGGACCGCTGGAAAACGGTCGAAAGTCGCAGGCGGGTTGCAGGAAAATGGTTGAAAGCCGCAAGCGGGTTGCAGGAAAATGGCTAAAAGCCGCAAGCGGGACGTGGGAAAAAGGCCGAAAGACGCAGGCGGGTTTGCAAAAAAAATGGCTGAAAACCCGCAAGTGGGACGTAGGAAAAAGGCCTAAAGACGTAGGCGGGTTGCAGGAAAATCGCTGAAAGCCGCAAGCGGGACGCGGGAAAATGGCCGAAAGACGCAGGTGGGTTGCAGAAAAATGGCTGAAAGCCGCAACCGGGACGTGGGAAAAAGGCCTAAAGACGCAGGCAGGTTGCAGGAAAATGGCTGAAAGCCGCAAGCGGGATGCGGAAAAAATGGCCGAAAGACGCAGGCGGGTTGCAGAAAATGGCTGAAAGCCGCAAGCGGGACGCGGGAAAAAGGCCTAAAGACGCAGGCGGGTTGCAGGAAAATGGCTAAAAGCCGCAAGCGGGACGCGGGAAAAATGGGCTAACAGCTGCGGTCGGACAGCACGAAACAAGCTAATAGCCGCGGTCAGATCGCAGGTAACAGACTGGAAACCGCCGGTAGGTCGCTGGAAACAGTTTGAGAGCCACGATCGGATCGTAGGTAAATGCCTGAAAGACGCGGTCGGAACGCAACTGCGGGGGGTAAAAGACGCGGTTTACGGCAGCCGAAAGGAAAAAACAGGAAAATATTGCAGAAAATTGAAAACGTTTAAAACTTTAAAACTATAACTAGAAATTCAAAGGAACACAAGGGGAGTCGCCAAAACTGTAGCTAGGGTTTTCACCCTAGCTTGTGCAAATGAGCACCTACTAAGGAGAAGGGGTTTTTTGGCATTTTGGAGGCTTTTTTATTGGGTTTTTAAGGTTTTGGAGGCAAATATGGTAGGAAATATGGACAAATGAGTTATGTAATGGGGTAGATGAGGTAGTGAGCACTTTTTGGGTGTTAACAACAGGTTTCCTCTTGGGAGACATTGAAACACAATTAAAACCCTAGCTATTTATGTGAATTGCCTTTGTTTTAAAATAACATCAAATAGAAAGTGAAGTAACCCTACTTGTTCATAGGAGAGGTGCAGTGCTAAACCCAAGAACCTATGGTATAGTTCCCGACTATATCCTTTTGACACAGGAGCCCAAGATTCACATGCTTAAATAAAAATGACTTTGATTTTCACCCCAATGAAGTGATTTAACCTACAAAATGGATTAGAATACTTCAAATGAGGTATTAATTATTGTATCATATGAATTATATGAATTATATCACCATAACTATGAAATTATTGTAGTATGTATGCCACATCTCTCAAACCAATGGTTTCATAAGTGCTTTTGGAGGTTGAAACCTGATTTTAAAACCCACTTATTAATCTCCCAAAACCACACTTAATCTCCATGTGGCAATGCAATACACATTTTGGGAGCCAAAGTATGTTTTAACTATGATTGCTTCAACGCCCAAATTGAAAGTGTATCATTAATCTACCACAATCACTGGCCATTATATATTTTGGGTGCACTAACACCGCTTATCTCTCATTTAATTTTCTTCCCAAAATGGATATCCACTATTAGCTCATCATAGGAAATCACTGTAAGATTTGATCATGGGTGGATTTTTAAATTATCATTGTTTTAATTAATGCATATCCTTTTTTTGGATCAAAAATAATTTATCCATGAACTTCTACCTCTCATTTAAGAAATTGATAAATGTAAGGTTGGAGTAACACCTCACAATTTTTTACCTTGGATTTCAAAATTGATCAAGAATTAAACTAATTAACTAAAATTTGAAATGTTACAAATTTTAGTGACAACATTCTAGGATGACCAAAGATATTGTAATGACGTACATTTATATATAATATAAAGATCCTTACAAATACAATGAAGAAATAAGCAAAAGAGTTTGGGGGGGGGTTATGATTCCACAAGTTGTGGAGTGAAAAAGGGGGATAAGGGAAGAAGACCTATTGAGGTATTAACCTAAGCCTTAGACCTTGACTATAAACCTTAGCTAGTGATATGTCCCAAGGTACCTAAACCCATGATTATCAATGTTGATTAATTAACCTTTCTGTACTATTATCCTAAACTTGGGGATTAAAGGGAAAATGTGTGCTCCTCATGAGGACCATGTGGAGAGTTATAATCATGCAAATGTAATGCTTAGAATTAGAAAATTTGATCATTCATTCATGGTTCTTTCCTGTACAAACTACATGTGGATGGAAATTTAATTAATTGGGTTGTTTAAATTTTTGCATCCACCGTTAAATTTTACAATTAGATGAGGAAAAATCAAATTTTGTATCATCGAAAAATTTATATGGTGAATTTGAATTTTGAGTACCCTATAGGCCTAGATAGTGTTGTGAGGAAACAAGGTACATGACATGGGATAAAAACATTGTTTATGATTTTAATAAGTCTAACCCAAAATCATTTGATTCTTTGCAAAAGCCACATTGACATCAACTAAATCAACGGTCCAATCAAATGTAAAACTTCCAATCAAGTTTCCAGTGGATCATATGGTGAGAAATTAGTGAAGCCATTGAGGATAATTAATAGTGGAAGGTGCCAATCTCACTATTTAGTAGCAAAATTCATATCTCCTTGCACAAACCATTATACACATGGCATCATTCTAGAAATTATGGAAGGGAAAGAGTGGTTTTAAAAACCACTAACAAGGATTTTGAAAACCACTTGTGGAATGCATGAAAGGCATTCAACAAAATTAAGGCAAGGTGACAGATCAATGAATAATTTCTTTATTAATTGACCACTATTGTAAATGCATTTATGACATTGGTACAAATTTCCTAAATTGATATTTATCACAAAGCCATATCCCTTTGAAAACCCAAAAGGTAGTGATTGGAGTTGTTATTTTAGATGTGGCTTTTTAATTAAATCTTCATTTAGTTTTGTAGTAAATAAACTTGTTTTTTTTTTGTAAATAAAAGACTATATTACTTCATGAAACCAAATACATGTTACTCTTTCAGAGTTTCAGAGGTCCAATATCACCATCCATGATTACACAGAATTACAGAAACCAAAAAGGATCAGACTGATCTAAACTAGCTACCAAAAAAGAGATGATACTACCTAGTCCAGTTCTGCTATTGAACATAACTGCTCCTACGAAATAGCTATGCCTAACTATGATAGGAGAACAAAAAACTAAACTAGAACCCAATTAACCCTTGAAAATCAGACCGGTTCCTTGGAGCAGTTGTCTGCGCTGGTGCCATCCACGTCAGGCATACAATTGTCTGTATGCTTCATGTGCTCGCCTTCTCCTTTCTATAGGTCTTCTTGTGGGTTCGGCCTATGACTAGTTCCAACAGTCTCCTCATTCTCCATACCTGGGTAATAGAAGGGAATCCCCAGCTTTTGAGTAATCAAGTCAATTTTACAATGCATCAGCCGGCTGTTTGCATTATGTTCCTTCCAATCCCGCACCGGTTCTTCGTCACCCTGCCGCTGGATAGAGCCATCCATGGTAACATGGGCCAAGAGGTTCTTCATCACCCAGTAAACCATAATCATCCAGTCGTAAGCAGAGTCCCTTCCAGCAGTGGTACCAGGATCAACCACCCACTCTTCGACCTCCATCCAAATGGCCTCAATTGGGATAGTTTGTATCTCCTCCCAAAGGTGCATTTCGATGGCTTCGATGTCATCATGAACCATAGGATGAATGCGCTCCCGGAAGAAGGTGGCCGCAGTCTAGGCTTGGGTTTGAGCTCTTGTAACACGGTCCCCACTTCCACCTTTTTTGTCCACCATCTTCCCTTTTCCTTTTCGTTCGCCGAGATCCGGGGAAATACTAGAGTCCATATTAAGATTTCATTTGGGAGCCATCCAGGGGAAAACCAGGGGGAATCCCACACACTCAGGCAGTCTAACAGTAGTGAACCACTCCTTTACCACTTCCCAGGGAATACTATCAACCTTAGGCAGGGAGGAAAGACCGACGAAACGAAGATGGCGATAGCAAGGGCTTAGACAATCCTTAGGATATAAAGCTAATGCTGCCATGATTGAAATGACAGGTTGAAAACCTACCCCCTCCGTGAGGTACCATCCAGCTCTGATCACCGTGCATCTCCCAGTAAGAAGAACTTAATTTCCAGATATGTAAATCGGTGAGAATCATGCCTCCATTTATTCACATGCGTGGCCCAGTGTCCTCTAGTACCACCATCAAAAGTCAAGCTAATACAATCTGTCCTTCTCCGCATGATTACTCAAGGTGAACTGATGCCTCCGAGGTGATCTCTGTCAGCCTCTTGTCACCATTCTTAGATGCCTACCCTCTGCCGTCCACTTGTCTACTCTTTGCGAAATTTGAGTTGGCAAGGTTGATGCAGGTGGGCACCCAATTTTCATTCGCAAAGTCGTTCATATGACCTATTTTCAGGGCCCTACCTCCCTCGAATCCAAGGTTGGCTAAGAGATCCGCTACTTTGTTCGCCTCCCTCCTGACGTGGCTAAAGGAAATTGAATTATGAGTTATCACTAGGTGCCTGAGAATGTCTAACCGACTTGACAGCTGCCAACTAGTAGTGATATGTTCAGTGGATTATCCATTGGACAATTTCTTATCCATTTGGATAATAATTTTGGAGTCTCCCTCCAAACTCACCGGAAACCAACCTTCCCTGATAGCCATACGAAGACCCTGGATGAGGCCTTCAAGTTCAGCAGAATTGTTAGTATGATTTCCGATAAAACTAAAGTAAACTTTCAAGATGATCCCACTAGCGGTTCTACAAACCCCACCATACCCTGCAGCTCCTGGGTTTACCTTAGAGGCACCATCAAAATTTATTTTAAACTCATTCCTCGCGGGAGGAAACCATAGATTAATGCTAGAAGGATTACAAATCCTGTATTTCCTACGAAGCCCATCCAAGTATCTATTTCCTACGAAGCCCATCCAAGTATCTCCTTCCCAGACCCCAGCCTGGAGCTATGCGCGCTTCTTCCTCCGAGAGATCCTTTTCAGTTGCTCCCCATTGCATGCTTCTTATCGTCTCTTGAAGGTTGTTGACAAATTTTCTCCAGATATCCTCTTCACTAAGCCTCTTATCCATGAATATGTGATTGTTTCTTTCCTTCCAAACATTCCAAAGAGTCATCCGCGGGAACATCTTCCATAACATTCTAAGGATCAGGTTCTTGAAGGCTTGAACATTCCATTCGCGAAGAGACTGGTCCGGTTGGCCTCTAATTCGATCACTTCTTCTGAAGATCATGCCCCCCTTATCCCATAAAGACGCAGAAAAGGGACAATCATCAAGAAGATGTCCCATGGTTTCTTCATGGTTGAGGCATAAGGGGCAACGGGATGGACCATGAACCCCCCTCTTTCTTAGGTTTTCCATTGTTAGAACCCTTTTCCAAGTCACCAACCAACAAAAGACAGTCGTTTTAGGCCAAGGATTCATGTCCCAGATCTTCTGCCAAGTTGCTTCACCCCCTTCCTCCCAGCTTTTTGTAAATCATATGCTTCCTTGATACTGAAAGTTCCTTTCTGTCTATATCCCCATCTCAACTTATCAGGACCCATTTTAATGTGTATAAATATTTCCTGGAGGATGGATTCGAAGGATTCGAGATCTTCTTCATTAGTCAAATCGCCCCACCACTGCTGACCCAGCCATTTCCTGCATCCATCTTGAGATGGGCCTTCCCAATAATCGACAACCTTGAATTTCCCTTCTTCCAACCCTCTAGCTCTAATATTCTGCCATCTAGGGTCATCACCTAGTTTTGGCAATTGATTCCAGGAGTCATCCCAAAAATTTGCTAGATTGCCATCACAAATTTCCCAAAAACTATGATCCTGGATGATCTTGCGACCCGACTGGGATTTCATCCAAATGTGGGATCCTACCGACTCCTCATTATATCTGATCAGCTGGTCCAAAGGTCTGTCTCTTGCATATTTCACATGCCATAGTTTCTCCCAAGGTTCAATTTTATAGTTGCACCACCTCCACCAGATTTTGGCTCCTTGAATTTCACTAACCACCTCCGGATCTCTGAGGCCTAAACCACCTTTTTCTTTTGGGCGACAAATTTTATCCCAACTAATCAGGGCAAATTTGAATTTATTTTCCCGCCCTCCCCACAGGAAATTTCTATGGATTCCCCTGATTTCCTTTGGCTCAGAAATAATAGAGAAGAGGTAGATCGACATAGCTTGAAGAACCGATTTGACCAGCGTTAGCCGGCTGGGAATATTTAGAGGACGGAGAGTCCAACCTGCAAGCTTACTTCGAAGTTTGTCTGGGAGGTCCTACCAAGATATCTTTCGGATAGTAACTTCAAAGAGAGGAGCTCCCAGAAAGTTAGAAGGAAAAGATCCTTTAGAAAATAACAAGATCCTGAGAATATTTCACTGCGCAGTACCTGAAATGTTCAAGCAAAACACGTGCGATTTGTCATGATTAACAACAAGCCCAGAAGCCTTTGCAAAAAGATTTAAACTTTTCTTAAAGGCTCAAGCTTCTTGTACTGAAGGGTGCCCCATTAACATCGTATCGTCTACAAATTGTTGGTGCGTTAGTTTATCCATTCCTTCATGAAGATGAAGACCCCGAATCTCCCCAACTATAGATTGATGTTGGAGGATACTACTAAGGCCTTCAACATCAAGAATGAAGAGAAAGTGGGACAGAGGGTCCCCTTGTATGATGCCTCCGGAAGATTGTAAAAACCTGGATGGTGTGTCATTTAGTAGAATGGAGAAGAAGGGAGTGGAGACCAGATTCATTACCCACTCAACCCAATCCCTTCCAAAACCGAAGGCAATCAGGATACTTCGTAGATACTGCCAACTCAGTTTATCATAAGCTTTAACTATGTCCAGTTTGACCAACATACCTAGTTTCTTAGTAATATTCAAGGAGTGGATAGTCTCATGAACCAAAATAATCCCATCCAAGATTTTCCTTCCCTCAACGAACCCTGATTGTTCCGGGATAATCAAACCTGGAAGGAGAGGTTTAAGCCTATTTTCCATCACTTTAGTGATGAGCTTGTAAATGACATTATAGAGGGAAATAGGTCTTAACTTACCAAGAGAGTCAACTCCTTCCTCTTTCAGGATTAAGGTTAGGAAGGTCGCATTGAATGCTTTTAAGACACCACGATTTCTACTCGATTCCTCTACAATTTCCAAGACTTCCTGCTTAGTCAAATCCCTGAAGAAGTGGAAGAAATATGTTGTAAAACCGTTAGGTCCAGGAGCTTTCCCCAAGGCCATCTCGTTCATAGCTTCCTCAACCTCCTACATAGAGATTGTTTTATTTAGCATCTCATTGTGTTCTTTGATAACCAACTTTGGAATAAGTCTGGTTATCCTGGCTATGTCCTGGGTTCTGTCTTGGCGATCTTCCGTTAGAATATCTTCAAAGTGGTTAACAATTCTTCCTCGATTTCTCTTCTAGATTCCACCTGAATCCCATCCGGTTTCTGGAGTTTAAAGATCTTCGACCTGTGTCTGTTTTGGATAATAGTATTATGAAAAAATTAAGTATTATTCTCTCCTTCTTGAAGCCATTGGTTCCTTGATTTTTGCTTCCAAAATATCTCCTCCTGTCTTTACCTATTTTCTAGCTGGTTCAGCAAGTTAATCTCCTGCTCCTTCAACTCCTCATCCCATCCTTTGGATATACTCAATATCCTGTATCATTTTTTGCTTATCCTGAAATATATTCCCAAAGTCTTCCCTATTCCAGGTACGGATTTTGGATTTGAGAGATTTTAGCTTCTGCTGAAATTGGTACATTCCAGTTCCTACAGGGGGGACTAATTCCTGCCACGACTGACCAACAAGATATTTAAAGTCTTTATGCTCCAACCAAAATTGTTCAAATCTAAATGGTTTGTGTAAATTGGTATTAGACCAATCCCATTGGAGGCATATTCTCCAGTGGTCAGATCCAACAGCTGGAAGTACACTGGCACTTATTTCCCCACTATCTCTGACATTGTCTTTTGATATCAGAAATCTAGCTATTCTGGACGCCACGAGGTGATTACCTCCGCGTCTATTGTTCCATGTGTACCACCCATTCCCCGTCTCGATATCTATAAAAGGCCTTTTACCAATGAAGTCCCTGAATGCTTCTTGGAATTTATCCATAACCCTCCTTCCCCCCCTTTTTTCATTGAGGGAGGTGATCAGATTAAAATCCCCACCAATTATCCATGGCCCATCTCCCACTTGATCCTTCAAGTAGGATAGGAAATTTAAGAAGGTAGGTTTTTGAGGAAAGGCGCTTGGTCTGTAGACATTCACCAGGCCCCCCTTTATCCGAGAATCGTGATCAGAGAAGCTAGTGATCAAGGAGAACCGATTGGCCCTCCAATCTGATAAGAAAATGGAATTGGGATGCCAAAGAACAACCATACCACCAGCCATACTTGAAGCATTAGTCACCATAACCTTACTACCCTTCCAAATCTTCTGTCCCATCTTATCCATTACCTCTGAAGTGCATTTCGTCTCCTAAAAGAAGAGAACATCTGGTTTTTCCTGTTTGACCTTCCTAGCAAGGGTCTTCAATTTTCTGGGGTGATTGCAACCCATGATGTTCCATGATACTATCTTCATTGGCTTACCTTATTTACTTCATAGAAGGCCGTCATTAGTGTAGGATACCGACTTGACTCTATAAGTTTGACTCTGATCTCATCTATCCTTTGCTTGTTTGTCTTCCTCCATCTTTTTGAATCTTCCACTGGTGATTTCTTTTTATTCCCTTTCTGAGGATCTATTGCTATCCCCAATTGTTGGCAAGCTTTTGTTTTAATAATTGCTTCCTGGAGCAATTCCATTTGTCACCTAGAAACATATCCCCTCCCCTTCTTAGCACATTCTTTCTCGATCTCGTCCAGATCTAGATCTCCAAGTTCTTTTTCTTCTTCCCCATCCTCCTCCATTGCCATAGTTTGGTCCTCTTTTTCTAACCCACTATCTGATTTCCCTTCAGCGTCCTCCATCTGCTTTTGCTGAGATTTTACCTTATTCCCACTTTCTTCGGTTTCCTCACCAGTTTCCTCTAATATCTGGAATGGGTTATTGCTAGTAATCCCTTTGCCCTGATTCTTCTTTACCATTTTTTGCTGCCCCCCTTTTATTCCTTCTTCTATTTCGGACTTGCGCAAACCCTTCCGGATCCTTCTCACCCTCCTAGGGTTTCCTGGTCACTGGTTGCGAGCGGGTCAACTGATGGTAGTTCCTGCTCAAGTGCCCATATTCATGACACTGACGACATCTAAACAGAAGTTGTTCATAGTCAATCGACTGCACCCACTCCTCATCATCCCAATTCAAACTGATGGCTTCCGGTAACTCTTTTGAAAGAACCATATAAACACATATGCGGGCAAAAGCAGTATATCTCTGCTGTTTGGTTTGCTCTGCTACTTTAACAAATTCCCCGAGTGTGTTACCAATATCTTAGAGTATTTCCATGTCCCAATACTCACAAGGGAGGGAGAACAACCGGATCTAGACCGGAGGAACCTTCATGTCTTCTGTTTCCAGGTTGAATCGTTCTTTACAGGGTCAGAGATAAAGACTAACAGAGAATAACAAATAGGTCCCTCCCTCCAGAACTCTATTGCGATATTCTATGTTAAAGAAAATAATCGTGAAGAAACCATTGGATCCCAGGTGTAGATCATAGTGCCCTTTAGGGTTCCAGGTTCTCCTAATCCATCGAACTAGATCTCGCTCTCGCTCTCGGGGCCAAATCCCCACAAATTTTCCAATGAGGGCTTGCTCCTTCCAAAGTTCGATCCTCTCTCTGATCTTGTCAAATATTACCTGAATAGCTGGAATTGTTTGGGCCTTTGGGAGGCAGCCGCTCGGACACGTCCTTTTCTTTTCCTCTCTCAATCCTGCTTGTTTCTCCCGTCTCATTCCCACCATCCCCGCCTTCCGCCGTTGGATGCCTGGACGACATCAAATCCATCTGCCCTAGCGCGGGAGTAATGCATCCACCCGCAGAGCTCCGACCATAGGCCCTAGCTAACCCGCAACCACGTGGGATCCGTCAAAACCCTAGAACCAGAATCCCTAGCTGCAATCACCAAAATTCCTCCGCCTCCCCGATCTTCTTTTTGGGTCCGTAGTAAATAAAATTGTTATAAGTGTGGGATATATTATTTAGAATTCAAATATTCCATTGTTAAACAAGTTCATATTTCCTACGTATGTTCATATTTATTTTGTTGAATTTTTCTTCATTCTAAAATCATAAGTAGTAATATTGTAATTCTATGAAACTAAAGAAGAAACCTATAGTTCTTGCCAAGTCCACTCCTAAGAATCTTGAATTTGAGAGCATAGAGAAATTAGAATATGATATATTTGAAACCTACATGTAGAAAGATACCATGTAAAACCTTCACCAATCTACATTTGGTAAATTTTAGGATGGGTATTGTTATTGCTCAAATTAGCACCCTTGATAGCAGTCATGGATCTTGGTGCAATGAGGGGTAAGCACATGGGAAGATACTGGCCAATGCCACCACAAACTAACTTCTCAATACTTTAGGTCAAGTCCTAAGACCAAGGGGGAGTCCCTAATACTGGTGAATGATATCTTCAATCACTCCAACAACACAAATACCCTTTGCAAGCAACCTCTTGGATAAGACCAATGCCTTATGGAGTCAAAACAATGAAACATATAATGACTTAATGAAAGGGAGGAGTTATAACACTTTATTATGAATTTAAAGGTAGATAACCTCAATATATTCTTGTTGTTATGATATTACAACAATCGATATTACTTTAGGCAATGGATGAAAACCAACCAAAACAATGCCACCTTACTACATAAGATATACCTTGAGGGTTAGGGAAAGAAACATGCCACAAGACGATGAAAGGGAGCCCTGAATCAAATATGAAAGTGCTTAAACATATCTATTTTGAGCTCTAAATCAAACCTCAAATAGATGGTGGACCTGCTTGAAAATTTTCCAACAGATGTCCAACCCCCTAGGGGTCAACCTAGGCCTTTCTTTCTTTTTTTCAAGCCTTCAAAGCTTACTAATTTGACTGATGTACCTGCAGTACTTGTAATACCAGATTTGAAAAATTCCAAGATAACAAAAACCATAGTGTATTTGTCGATATTTGAACCATGGGAAAGAGACACCCTTGGGAATTCACCAAGAAACCTACTAGGTCCCACTTTTCCAACGAAGCACAGTTCCCAAATTCATGATATTTTTTTGAGATATGATTTTCTATATTTTTAGGGTTTTTCCAAATATTATATTTTTTGTATTTTTGAAATATGTACAACAAAATTTTGATAAAATTGAAGAAGAGAAAGGGTATAAACCTTATTCCCTAACCATAGGGAAATAAGAGATCAAGGTTAATGTTCCTTCTTAGTTTGGCTATTCAAGATTTACCAATTAGGGAAACGACTAGTAACACTAGATAGGTCAAAGTAGCCTTATCCTAATTAGGGCAACAATTCCAAGGGACAACTTTAGAGACCTCCTTCAAGAGGAAAGTCTCCTCAAACAATATTTCTAATATGCAAGTAAAACACTAACTTTCCTTGCTTAAGGTGCACAATAACAACGTTAAATAAGAAAATTAAAAGATCTTGCCAACATCCACCAAGAAAAAGAAATAGAAACCTTATAACCTTCCTTAGTCATGAGTTACAATAACCATTCTTTGAATCAACCTTGAGAGATAGTAAAACCCTAGACATACATCATTTAACCTTCATCACAAGAGAATCATGCCAAAAAGAGAAGTGCCCCTAACCTTAGAAGCTCTAAAATACGAAGATGAAAAGAAATACGATCATGTTTTAATCCTTGTCTTGTTTACAAATGAGTGTAGGATCCTTTATTTATATGAGGCATCCTAGTATTTTTGATTTTTTAGATCCTACCTTACTAAAATATCAAATAACTTAAAATTAGGGTTTGTCACCCAAAAGCTAGGGACTAAACCATAAAAGACTAAAATAATGATAAAATTATGCAAATGGATTTAACCAATGAATGTTTAGTTGAAGGAGGACACCATGCCCCAAGTAACCCCAACGATGTAGAATTTTCTTCAACGTCCTTATTTTTTTTTATCAAGGTAAGGCTTCCTTCAAACGATGATGTCATTATGATTCTTGCATGTGGTGACCAAGAGGAAGGGTAGTACATTATAGGGGGAGGTACAAGTGGGAAATAATGAGGTGTGCTCAAGTAGGTAAGACATCCCTTACATTCACAATCACCTTCTACATATCATAAACATAAGTGTGGCTGGGATCCCCCGAGCCACGTTTCCTAATGGGTCCATCCCAAGAAGCACTGGAGCATCCACCCAGAGAAAAAATGCCCAACATGATGGGGGACTTCCACCCATCAAGGGGTAGTCAGTAGAGCCACTAATACAATACTCCTTGAAAAGAAAATCAATAGGACCTGCCATGACCAAACCAAGGGTCTTGAGCCCCACTAAACGAACACTTTTACATAATAAATCCCAGACTTGGCCTTTTATAATGGAAAAGACCCCTTCAGTCTGGTATATCCTGAAGGGAATGTTGCAGAAAATATGGGGTGTAATAGGTATGGTTAAATTCCATCATGGAACTATGTCCTTGAAAAATCTATTATCCCTCAAACCTGTCATTTCCCTACATTAATCCACTTGTGCATCCAATTTTACAATTTATATGAGTGGAAATTAATGTAAAATATGTCTCTCGATTTATATTGCTAGCAACAATTGCTACTATTTTTTGAAATATTGAAGTTTCTTGAAAGCACTACACTACTAGATGAAAAAGTCTTAGCCTCTCAATTCAAATCCCTATCTATGGCGAGGATAACAAGGTTGTTGATTCACATTGTACTAGAAAAGGTCCCTTTAACTTAGATGGCTTTACCTTTACAAGATTCAATATTTCCTAAACTAACAAGGGATTCATTTTAATTATTTTTGTTATATTGGGGGTATGATGATGATTAAACTATTGGTGAACCTCTTCTAGGAATGTTTTAAATTTTTTTCCTTCATCCAAAGATCCTTTAGAGAAGTTTAACTATGCCAAATACATATCTGATGCCATTCATAGTTAATTCATTTTAGTCAAATGTTTTAGATGTAAACCTTACATGGTATATCTTATGTTTTATTTTGAATATCCAAATTTTGAGCATTTGTATCTAATAGATTTGAGCATCAATCACAACCAAAAAATGTTATTTAATTGACACCTCTAGTTTGGATGCATGCTAAAAATGTAGGTCTTAAAGTGTTTGTAGATTAATTTATGTACACAACACATATCATTTTTCATGATCGACATTCACCAAGATTGTTCTCCAATTGAAAGTGAATTCTTCAGTTGACTCCAAACACTTATGTATAAGACTGGTCTATATTTGAAGATCATACCATCATTAGGATTTGTGGATTAGAGATCAAACCCTATCTCACACAAATATTCCTAACTCCCATTATTTTTGACTCAGAATATATCAGACAAAAATTGGATTCTATTCAAATTCATTTTGGTGCCTCATGTTACTGTACAATCTACCAAAAGCAGACTTAAGGCATGATCTCTCTAGTTCAATGTGAATCTAGAACAAATAGGACATAATACAAATCTACCTTCCTAGATAGAATTAGACATTAAGAGACATGAACATCTTACCTTTCAGATTTGTAGATCTGTTTCTCCCTCGTCGCTCCAAGCTCCATGGTCATCATATCCAAAGCTGCAAGACCTGTCAGAACATGTAAGAGACAAACAAGTAGTAATAACACATCTACACAATAATCGATCTAAGTAAACAGTTAAGGAAGTAAACTATAAATATCAATGAACAATAAGACATTTATGGAAAGAGTTTTGTATTATTGTATAAAAAGTGGGAATACAAAGAAGAGATAAGATTACAACCAAGCCCTAACGTCGCAATCTTCCTCCAACAAGCCAAGCCAATGCCTCTAAGGAGAAATGGGCGCCTCCAATGGATGAATGATGATCTCCTAAGCTCTATTTCACCAGCATATGGATGCTATATCCTTCCTCCCTTTGGAATGGGAAGGATCTTCATATATATAGGACTAGGAAGATAGGATAGGTTGAGAAATAGTGGGAGAGGGCTAAGGGATCCTCCCAAAGGGTTAGGGAACCAAATTCCATCTCTCCTATGGGTTAGGGATAGAGATCCAAGTCACACACCTTCGAGAAATGGATTGAATATTCCCTTTATCCACTTTAACCGACATCGGTGTAGGATGCATTAGGACAACCTACGACGGTGCATGCTACACAAGGGTGACCTACGACGATCCAACTAGACCCTATGGAAATGGGTTGGTATCTCTTCTAGTTTGGCTTCCTAGTCATGGTAACTTTAGGGATGTTTACACTGAGTCTTATGGTGGAAATATTTAGGTGTAACAGAATGCCCCCCTATGCATGAAGCTGATAAAACTGGACAGGTGAAATGATTTGATAGAAGGACGAAAAGGACTTGTCGGATGGAAGATGCTGCTGCAGTACAACTGAATCTGAGAACACAGTATCGTATGAATCACAACATGGATTCCGACCAATACAATGCAGATCCATGGTAGTAAAGACCGATTGAACACAATCATGGCTACTAGACACAATCATAGATCCATGATGAGATGATAAAACAACCACGACCAATACAAAGTGGATCTGTGTGACATAACTCAAAACAATATCCATCGCAACCTGGGTAAAACATGACTCCCCAGGGTCTTCAAGCCGAACCCGCAATGATAAGAATCTATCCATGTGATTACAAATGTCTTCACGTCAAACATGGTAGAAACCACTTGATTACCAATCATTAATGTATACCATTAACAAGCGCGAGGGAAATCACCATTAATGTGAATGATCCCCAAGGTATCACAGTACATATCATCAAGCGTGAATAAATGAGTTGAAGTCGAATGCTTGACGAAATATTTCATTCAAGAGCCAATGATATAAACTCATGTTGAAAGCAAGGTAACCGACCATTGAGGTATGCAGGCCCAAGGTACTCGATTGGTTTCTAGATTCAGTCCTCGGATGATGATTTGAAGTCGACAAGGATGAACCCGTCGACGGAGGGTCTTGATGAATCCCCCATCATTGACACGAAACTCAATAACAGATGTTTGGAGTAGATCGGATGGTACAGTAACATGCAAGACTGGCTCGGAGTAGACTGACATGATAGAGGGTGTACTGACTACAAATGATGAGCGGTGAATGTATCTTGAACATGGGCATGGCATGCCCTTGGAAGTATTGACATGACGAGAATGACGCCAACCCCTAATGCAACTAATGATGGAAAAATTCTTTGGATGACCCAAAGGAGTAACAAGGCTCATGAAGTTAGCCGGACTCAAGGACAAACAAATGACCCAAGTACTGTATGCGAATGCGAATGAGTGCCATGTTCAATAACGACTAAGTATTTCCATTGGTAAAGGTGTAACACAAAAAACTTTCCTTTTCCCCATCATGACTGATGAGTGCCTCATATGTTTTTGACGAGCTTGATGAGGGTAACTAGATGCTCAGTACAGACAATCTCATAGATGAGTCCAATCCCAAATGTTTTTCGAACCTAGGAAAGGAGGGGTTCATCCCATGGTCGGCCCTTCAATGTTGAGTTTTAACGAGTCCATAGAAGGTAAAATCGGTGTCATTTCATGTTTAGAGAGTCTGAAAAGAACTAAAGAAGACTCCAAAGGTCCTTTTTCGTAGAGTTATCCTCTTTGCCCTGAAAAGGGTAAAACAACGCGAGAGAGGACTCTTCCAGTCATGATTGGATGGAGTATTCCTTTTTTGTAATTAGTGCTCCCTGGTCCGAAAAAGGTGTAAACTATCACCAAGAAGACGATAATTCAAATACTTTTACAAGCATCAACACATCAAGTTCGCTTACCGATCTTTCCATATTTAGAGAGCCTGAAAAGAGCTTAAAGAAAGACTCCCGGGGGTTTCCTTTTTTGTAGGAGTTTAACGAGCTTGAAAAAGTGATAAACTATAACTCGGTGACTTATTCTCATCGTTTTACAAGCACGAGAAAGAACAAAGAGTAAGCTTGGTGTCATTAGTAATTGAATTTAATGAGAGAAATAATGACAAAAAGACGCTCGAAGAGTTGTTCATACCTGATAATACTTACGAGATGATCATCACGACGAAGAATGGCATTAATCAGGCACCTAGCTTCTCCTGCAGCTCAAAGACTAGGTAAAATATAGTTAACCAAGTGTTTAAATGCAGTAAATAACCCAAACTATAGTAATAAACACACTAAAGCATCAAATTACAAAAGGAATATTCCATTTTTGGTTATAAAATGGGTGAAATAGTGAAAAAGAATTACAATTGTTTTTTACCAAGTTTGGAGAGTGTGAAGTGCCTTTTGGAGCCAAATTTCATTTGCTGATTCTGGGAACTACGGTCCACTGTTCCACGAGCCGTCAGAGACAGGTAGGCCTAAACTCAACTATGAAAATTTCCAGTGGATTAGTTTTATGTTTTTGCTTAATTTTTAGGGTTTTGAGTTGTTTTGGTGGGGGGAATTGCGCCCACGGGTCGGCGCAAGCCCTCCTTATGGGAAATGCAACGACCATGCGCCATCAAAAAACCCGTAAGGGCCTTTTGCAATGACGTCGCACTGTCTACAAAGACATCCTGCACCAGCGCAAACGCCCAACTTCAACTCAATGCCCAACCCAAAAGAAAAAGTTTTGATGATTGGAAAGAGTTCTAATAGTGTTTACTTGTCCCTTTTGACAGGTTCACAGTGACAAACATGGTTATTGAGTGGCGAGAATGAGAGCACAAGGTGGACGATGCTCAGGCCGAAAATGACCCTCAATGCATTGCTGCATTGAGGAACTATGGGTTACTCAAATACTTCCGGGTGCCGGGCATGAGGGCCCAAGTTCCGCTGCTGACACACATGATCCGATGTTGGGATCCGACGCAACAACACTTCGAAATCGGGGCGCATACACTAAGTATAGATGTCGAGGACATCTACTTCCTGACAGGATTATCCCAGAGGGAAGAACTTGTATCTTTTACCGGATCACGAGGAGGTGATCAGACAATGGATGATATGATTACTCAGTACCTCACTGGAGGCACTGCGGCTATTGGTGGGAAGATCCCCATCAAGGAGATTCAAAACCGTCCTTTATGTACTGTGCTCTACACTATAGTGAGGGTAGCGGGGAGTTAGTCTGCTCACCTTGCGAGCAAGTCACAGTTGATGTACGTGGAGGAGTGCATGGCTCCCAGGGTATTCAAATGGTGTGAGGGACTCCTTACCAACCTACAGAGTCAGTTGACCAAGTGTCGATGCGGGGCGCTGAAACAGTTCGAATATGGGTCCGTGGTGATATATTTTCTATTGGAGTGGGTACCTCATCTGTGTCCACAAGTGGACTTGCATGAACGAGATTCCAGGGATCCACACATGAGCCGATGGGCATAGGTGATGGCCCACCATGGTGGCGGGGGTCCCATCATAGGCTATGGTATAGGGTTCTTCACCTGGATGGAGGGACAAATCCTCATGATAGAGGATTATCAGTACAGCAGGACAGATTTCAGAGGTGATCCAGGCCTGGTGCTTTTCGAGGGAGCACAATTGGGTGACATCGGTAAGAACAACAACTTTTGTGTTTTCCATTTTATATATTTTATGATTTTTTTAGAGTAGTGCTGATGACTGGACATTTTGTGCAGATGTGGGTCCATCACAACCAATTGGAGTCTCACTCATTGCGAGGAGAGGAGAGGTTCCAGTGGTGGGTCCCGCGATGCGTGATGCCATCGGGGAGGTGGAGGAGGTCTATGAGAACCTCCAGAGCCTGACGCTGGATATCCTAGAGTCGAGTGTTCGTTATCTACCGTGGGGCTACCAGAGTACACCGTCGGGGTGTCTACCAGTTTTGGCACTCTGCTGGATAAAGTGGCGAGGGCCGTAGTCTGCTATAATGAGAAGCCCAGGGATTATGTTTCTGCTATGTACTGAAAGCTTATGAGCTTCAGATTTTGTAGAGATGACTCTTACTGAAAGCTAGTATGCTTCAGATTTTTGTATCAGAACCATCATTTTTGTATCAATTTATATATATATATACAGATATTTTCGGCAGCTTTATACATTATGTGTTCTATGGATGATTAATGTGATCTTTTTTACATGTTTGCTTATAAAATGGATTATTTACACGTTATGTATGCTTTTTTTATATTTTATGAATATGTTATGTGTGTGCAATGTACCAATCTAGAATGAAGTTGGCCATCGAGTCAGCAACTGTGTTCATGTCTCGTGGAATATGCACATATTGAATAGATTCAAAGGACCTTTCTAGAAGATAGACTCGTCTAAAGAGACGGAGTAGAGTAGGGTCGCAGATAGAATAAATCCGGTTAAGATGAGAAACCACCAGTTGTGAATCCAAATGGATGACAACGTGGTTCATACCCAAGGAAAGAGCGTCGGTTAGGGTTCCAATCACCGCCTGATACTCTGCGGCGTTATTGGTCGCGTATCCTAGACAAATTCCTCTTGAGATGATAAGCTCGCCGGTGGGAGAATATAGTAACCAGGCTACCGAAGCAAGGTTACGGGTATGCCGGCTGGAGCCGTCTGCGAATCTGTAGCAAGTTTCCATCTGCACATGCTGACAAAACATGGTATAAGAAACGAAACAAGACCTGGACACACTAAAACAAAAGCGTCACACCACACAAAACATACAGGCCATGTACAGTATATACAAGATATCTATGCGTGAAAGAATCAGGCATAGTACCTTTTCAGGTAGATCCCATTTCGGGGCTCACCCAAAGATATCCCATCATAGTCCTCTAGCTCGTAGGCTCCGTTATGCAAAACACATTTCACTATGTACGGTCGGTGCCACATGGACTCGAACTTACCTGCGCCCAGCTTATCGTGATTTTGGTCATATGTGAGGACCAAATCACCCTTGTTAAAGACACGAGGTTTGACCGACCTGTCGTATTGTTCCTTGATGCGCTTCTTATGTGCCTCATTGGAAAGAGCAGCATCACGGTGGGTCTTGTCAAGTTTTTCTAGGTAAGGGAAATGTTCTTCCTCGGTATTGGTGTTCGAAAGAAGTTCCACTGCGAGTTTGAGTGATGGAATCTCGCACTCTATTGGTAGGATTGCCTCCAATCCGTAAACTAACTTGAACGGTGTAAATCCGGTGGCAGTCTTAACGGAGGTCCGGTATGCCCATAGTGATGAAAAGAGCATGTTGTGCCAGTTAGAATTGTGCGTACCCACCATGCATTGAATCATGGTTTTCAAGACCTTGTTGATGGCCTCTACTTTTCCGTTGGACTGTGGGTAGTAAGGGGTTGAGTTTTCATGACGAAAACCCAATCTAGCACTCAATTCATCAACCATGTGGTTCTGAAAGTGAGATCCATGGTCGGTGACTATGGCTTGTGGAACTTCGAACCATGAGATAACATGATTAAACATGAAGAGTGCGGTGGTTTTTCCGTCGTTAGTGTATGTAGGCATAGCCTCGGCCCATTTTGTAAAGTAATCCACGGATACTATGATGTAACCATGCCCCCCAGCCGAGGTAGGCTTACAGTGCATGAAGTCAATGCACCATTTTGCAAAGGGGCCAATGGAAATAACTGGGTGTAACGGGGCAGGGTGGGTGCGCTTTTTTGCTTGAAAGTGATGGCATGGGGGACATTTCTTAACGGCCTTGATACAATCTTTAAAGATAGATGGCCAGTAATATACCGCACGCAGTATCTCTGAGCTGTAGCCATCCTAGAGATATGACCGCCACAAGCCTCAGAGTGACAGTCATTTAAGACATGTTCAGCCTTCTCATGTGTCAGACAACATCGAAGAATGGAATCGACAACATGACGATACAAGGTATCGCTAACGATCAAGTAGTACTTGGCGTGGTGGCGTATACGACGACGGTCGTCACGAGACAATTGGGGGTTGAAATGTTGGGTTTGAATATATAAGGTAATATCTACATACCACGGGTCAAACGTGTTGATAAGGAACAATGATTCATCTGGAAGAGAATCATTGGGCTCAGATCCTAAATTGACATGGGGAAGATCGCAAATGAGCTCGATGAACACCAAAGACTTCTTAGACTTGGCTTTCTCAAAGAAGAGGTTGAACTCCTGAAGTATCACGATCCAGCATGAATACTTTCCCCCAAGTACTTGACGTGTTAAAATGTGGTACATGGGGTTCAAGTCGGCGATAAAGGTGGTGGTGCGGAGCAATATGTAGTGACGAAACTTTTGGACGGCAATGATTGTCGCGAGAGAGTGCTTCTCGACATGTGAATAACGAGTTTCAGAGTCAATAAGACCCTTACTTAGGTGGTAGATCACATGCTCTTGTGCTTTGTTGTCCTCCTGTACCAAGACCATGGCGATCGTGGTGGCAGAAGAAGCAAGATAAAGGATATAATCCTTGTAGTAATTGGGTGGTTGGACCACAGGGGCATGCGTAATGGCATGTTTTAGACTATCGAAGGATTGCTGCGCTTGATCATCCCAAATGAATGGAACGTCCTTCTTGAGTAGTCTCATATAACCCTGCATATTTTGCGTGAAATTACAAACAAAACACCATAGGTAAGTTGCCTTCCCTTGCAAACTTTGAAGTTCCGTGATGTCAGTAGGAGGTGGGAGAGCGACGATGGCTTCCACCTTCAAGGTATCAATGCGGATCCCATCTTTCGAGACAATAAAACCGAGGAGGCATCCAGACTCAACACAAAAAATACACTTGTGAGGGTTCAGACAAATATTATATCGTCTGCATCTGAGGAATACCGCCGTCAGATGATCAATGTGGAAGTTGTGCTGTCGCGAATGGGCGTGGAGATCGTCAAGATAGGGTTCCACAAAGTCCTTCACATCATGAAAAGCGTACGAAATGGCCTGCTGGAATGTGGCACCAGCATTTTTGAGACCAAAAGGGAGCTTTTGATAAGCAAACATGCCCCAAGGGCAGATGAAAGCTGTCTTATGTTGGTCATCTGGGTGGATCTCAATCTGGTTGTAATCGGAAAAGCCATCCATAAACGAGAAGATGACAATTCCGGCACAATTGTCTATGATCTGGTCGATGAAGGGAGTGGGGTAGTTGTCCTTAGGACAAGCTTTGTTCAAATCCTGATAATCAACACAGACGCGAATGGTGCCCTGCTTCTTAGCTACAGGAACGACATTTGAGACCCATTCTGTTAATGGAACAGGGTAGATGAAACCGGCCTTCAAGATATTTTCAATTTCTTCCTTAATCGCCGTAGTTTTTTGAGTGTGTACCGATCATAGCTTTTGCCGTACTGGTTTAACATCAGGATAGGTTTGAATTTCATGTGAAACAATAGCAGGGTCTATCCCGAGCATTTCCTCGTATGTCCAAGCAAACACGTCTCAAAATTGCTTGAATAAGGCCGTGAAAGTAGTAGTTTCTTTAGGGGAACACTTCTAGCCTAAACGAATGTGTTCCACTACACTGGGAGTGATCGAGATGTCAACCGAGATGGTGGCTTCAGTGTTTGCCAAGTTTCCCTCGGTGTCCATATGACACGTGAGTATCAGGGACTGGGGGCAAAGGTAGACATCCGGTGTGAAAATGGTGGTGATGTTAATCTCCACAGTATCCAATGGGGGAAGGAAAGACGATTTATGATGGAGATATTCCCACAGAGGGTCGTCCCCACTCATAATATCCATAATGGATTCATTGGAATGAAAAGTTCAGAGCAGAGGATCGGGTAGGGACGATGTCCGCTGTAGAGAACATGATGTAGATGCCACCACTAAGTGGTCCTCTGGTGTTGACTGGATAGTCTCGTAAGTGATTTCCACGGGTGAAAGATGCATGGTATCTCCAATCAGATGCGTAGTGGCTTCATCATGTACAAACCATTGGTCGTTAGAGTTGGGAAAAGAGGATATCATGTTCCCCATGGAAACATGGTTAGGGGGATCCGAGGTTGGAAAAACACCCATAAGAGATGAGTCTTTTATGAGGCCGACCCCGATGCTCTCATATGGTTGTGAAGATTGCTCGAGTAATTGGACATTATCACCGAGATGAGTAGTGGTGTTCGGTGTACAGAAGTCCAGTTGGTCGACAATGACAATTCGGCCTTGGTGGGAGAATTGCACTATGTGGAACATGGATGATGCGACCGCAGTCATGGCATAAAACCAGTTGCGACCAAGTAAAATATTATAATCTAAAGGGGTTGTGACACTTCCACGTTAATGGTTGCGGTCTTACCCCCCAACTCTACTACCAAGGCTTGTAACAACCCATGGGGTTGGAAACCATGACCATCGAATGCTTTCAAGGTAGTGGGATAACGGTTTAACTCGGGAGAACCAATGGCTCGCCAGCATGATATCGATATGAATGAGGTAGAGGTACCTTCATCCAAAACGGTACGATGGATTGTCATCCCAACAAAGTTTGTAGCAACTTGAAATGCCAATTGGTGGGAAAGCCTCGGTTTAAAGTACTCGAGTCAGAACATGATTGTATTAGAGGAATCCAGATCAACCGCGCCAATGGCAGCGAGAAGAGTCTTGCGCTGGTTGGGATAGTTCTGCAAGACTTCTAGCATCGACATAGCACAAGGAGCTTGTGCCAAGTCCTCTACACTATTGTAGTTTTGAGCTGCCTGAGCATTGGGATTGAAAACAGCTTTTCGAATCGTGCTCTTAGGTGGACGCAACACTGACTCTAAAGAAGGCTTCTCAATGGTGAGAGAAGCATGTGGTACGGTGAGGTCAGGAATAGAAGTGGAAGCTTTTTCAGTATTAATTCCAACGGGTTCCTTCTGAGGGACTGAGTCGTACAAGCGTGAACGTGTGTTCAAGTTAACCATCTCACTACGCATCATGAGAACATGCGTGGTGGAGGACGCCTCTCCATGGGAAGGAGAGGTTTGAGTGATCAGTTGTTGGTTCCGAGTGGGGAAGGGATCATTGAGAACTGTGGTAGTAGGGTTTCCTTTGAGAAACTTTTTCACTTCGTCTCGATGAGGGCATTCCTTGGAGAAATGGTCATCACCGCATAGTAAACAAGGATACTTCAACTTCCTCTTCTGTTTGGTGTCTTCAGGGGTTCTCTTGGGCTCTTGCTGATTGGGAGATTTATTAGGTTTGCCTTTGTTTTTCTTCTTACCAGAATTCACCTCTTCAGTGGAGGCATGAGTGGGTGACTTGGTGGTGCTGCTGCCAGCTTGTGGTGGGGATGGGGAAGAACCCTGGGGGTTCGACGATCCACCAATTTGAGTAGAAGGCTGGGAGTTAAGGGAACCAATGATGCCATCAGCCTGAGGTCCCTTAGTTGGTTTTGTTGGGTCGTAGGTAGGGCAGGGTGCATTAGGAGCAATTTCATACAATGTGCTTGATTGAGCATAGACCAGGTCTAAGTAATGGGCACGAGCAATAGCTTGTTCCTTGGTGACAACCCCTCCCATGGACACGTCTCGAGCTATGACAGGTAAAAGAGACTTTGTGAACCAGTCAGCTAAGAGTTGGTCTAAAATATGAGCCTTAATAAGACGTACTCTCCTCCGCCACTCATGGATATGATCTGAGATATGAGTTGTGGTGTTTTGACAAAGTGAGGTCAGTAAGTCCGTACCAGTCTCATAGTGAATGAGCAACTGGAAATGGGTCAAAAATGACATAGCAAGAGAACGTAAATTGGGAAAAGAATTGGGTGGTAGTTCAATATACCACTTGGCAGCTGGGTCGGTGAGAGTCTGTTGAAATAACCTAAGATGGACCGAGTCGTCCATCAGAGAGTTGGATGAACACCATAAATGGTATGTCATCACATGATTTTTTGGATCCTCACCAGGTTTTCCATCAAATTTGGTGATATCGGATGGAAGTTTCACCGGAATTGGTGGCCAATTATATCTGTGGAAGATGGGGTCATTAGTCAAACGAGACAGGTCGAGTAGGTCCAACGTAGCTAGAAAGGGCAATTGTTGATTCGACTGCGTGTACTGATAGTACTGATATGGCATGTATGGACCAATGGGACCTTGCATCGATTAGTTGTAGGGTGTTTCTGGAGGGAATGTCCCTAAGGGGGTATGCCGCCTGGACCATATGTAGGACCGCCGTCATAATAGGTTAGTATGTTACCATAAGGTGGGGGTCCGCCACCACCGCCGGGAGGGGGTGGGCCTCCTCCGAATGGTGGGGGTCCATCACCGCCACAGGGATAAGGTGGACCTCCACCGTCTCCGCTGGGAGGGGGTGGGACTCCTCTAGATGGTGGGTGTTCGCCGCCGCAACCAGGATAAGGTGGAACTCCACCACCTCTGTCGGGAGGAGGTGGTGCTCCACCACCTCTGGTGGGGGTTCGCCTTCTCCACCTCCACCAAAATAGGGTGGTCCTCCACCACCGCCACCAGGATGGGGTGGTCCTCCACCATAAGGTGGGGGTCCTCCGCCACCAATGGGAGGGGGTGGTCCTCCGCCTCCACCGGAAGGGGGAGGGCATCCACCTCCGCTTCCAGGAGGGGGTGGGACATGGTTGCCAGAATGAGGTGGTCCTCCATCATAAGGTAGAGGTCCACCTCCTCCGAAGGTGGGGGGGGAATCGAACGGGGGTGGTGGTACTTGAGGGATGGTAGGTGGGGGTCCATGTTTTAAAACATTTTGATGCCCCCATAGAGTGTATGGATTTCTGGGATAAGGTATCCCGTAGAGTGCGTTTCCGGGATTGAATTGTCCCGAGACAAGGATAAGATAACCTGGATACGCTTGACTCCATGGTGGTTGAGTTGAATGGGATGGTCCCCCAACATGGGATAATCCCTTGGTGGATGCTCTGGTGGGTAGAGAAGTTCCAACGGAAGGTCCGAGAGGAATTCCTTCTCCAGTATTATGGTTAGGAGACGGGGGTTGCCCCCCAGTAGAAATGTGCTGACTATTAGTCAATGGTTGACTAAACATAGGTTATTGATTATCTACTGCGGGATTAAAATTACTCGTAAGGAAAGTAGGGGGTAAAGAGTATCCTCCCCGTGAGTGTTGGGGTGGGGGAGGAGTGGGTAATGTTCTCGTAGTAGTAAGAGGAGTGTTGGATTGTTTCCCTTCAACAGGGTGAGTCATTTTAGGTATATAACTGGTCTTCTCTCTAAGGGGTGTACTTGCAGGAAGTGAGGGTTGACCAGATTCATAAGTGGTCACGTTGTGGATGGATGGTTCTGTTGAGTCATAAGAAAAGGTGCGAATGCGGGTAAAGTCGGGTCTTCAACCCTTCGTAAAAGACTTTGTCTTCGAAATTCCTTGCCCATGGCACATAATCGATTCAAGCGATCATGAAAGGGTCCGAAAAGCTCGTCAGGAGTGGGACAACTGGGTGGGGATGTAGTGGAAAAATGGGCCAGTTGTTGACCTAGAGATGTTTCCCAAAAGGGTGCAACTAGACCAAACGCAGTTGATACAGGGTCATCCTGGGGGTGATTTAACCATTCCACCGATCCAGGATCTCCCGGTAAAACGGGAGGGAGAGGTATGTCTTGTGAAGTGGAATTTTCTGCCTCTTCACCCCTTGAGGGATTGGAGGTGGGTGAATCTGGAGGGAACATGTGTGCCCCAACATTCAAAGTAAGGTTTTCTACTTCAGGTGACACGACCATGACGTGTGGGTCCATTCTTACCTTCGAAATTACCTCCTGGTAAAGGGAATATTCGGGTGGTAAGTTAAAAATCCTACGGGACCTTCTCCAAGGAAAGTCAGCCAAAGTGACTGAACCAAAGTTTCTCCTAGGTGTAATCTAAACAAAAGAAAAGCAGTCTAGAAAAATCTACATAAACTAAGGCCGCAAGCAAACTTATGTGATAGATGTGGATTCAAAAGTATGGAACCTCACGATATTGTCAAGGCTTCGCAACTCGCTATATACGGAAGGGTCCAACAGTAAAACGCGACAAGGAGGATTGGGACTGTACCCTTTCCTAAATACCCGACTACCTGGACGACATGTGCATAGTAATCTCCCCGAGTTCTATTCTCGGTGTATTGCTCTGCCAAGATGGCCAAATGGTTTGCTCAGTTGGTTTCAGGAATCCTAATGGTGTCTCCCGATATACTCAAGGTACGTGGGAGCTCAAATCCATAGTGGTGTTGTCTAATGCACAACCGTACGGCATGAGACATTCCGATATACTACCGAGTACGTGAAACACCTTTCGATATATGCCAAGTACGTGAAGTGCCTTTTGATATAACCTAAGGTACGTGAAAGAGCCTTCGATATACTGGTTGGTACGTGAAAGAGCTTCGATATACCGGTTGGTACGTGGAAGACTACAATACCCCTGGGATGCAGTGCAAGCAATAACGACAGCTGCCACGTTTTACGATGCTGGAACACGTCTCTAACTTAACACACAAGTTACTAAATATTTTACCCTAGTTCTACCGTTCATTTTATCTGGACGGTTAGGTTAATGCATGAGGTGAGTACATAAACGTAAGCATAATGCAAGCCCTACCTACATGAAAAAATGCACTTTTTCTTTTGATGAAATCTATGTACGGGAGGGAGAAATATTTTTCCAAGTGGTTTTACCAAAACAACAAATTTCAGCAAAATCCCAAATCTACCTAATTTGACAATCAAAGTACTCTTTTCGTTTGTCTGAGCAAAACATGAAATTCCACAAGCATCAAAACCAAATCTAAGTATTTTCTTTTTGTCCTTTTCAATTTAGAAGGAAACTAAAGATGATGAAAAAGAGAGAATTTCTATCTAGAGCACACTACTTTTTCGAATTTCACTATGGCAACCTAAAAGCATGAAAATCAAAAGCGCATGTAACTTATCAAGCATGGAATCACTTTTGCAAAATTTTTGACTATGCTGTGTATTTTTCAAGAAAATGAATGGCTCATAGTTCGAGAAAAATACAAATGATGAACTCTTTTTCAAACTTTCCAAAAATATCTATGATGAATTCCAATGCATGAACCAATTTCTACAACAATTCTCAAATGCACTTGGAAACGGTAAAAATGAAGCACTTTTAATTTTTTTCAATGATATGCCAATACCAAACTTTGACAACAAAAATTCTTTTAAGTGTAAATGATTGAAAATAAAACCTACTTGCAGCACTCTGATTACTTAGAAATTCTCAAGAAAATGAAAAGCACTCCAATAAACTGAAAAAAACACTAGGGAGACTCAAAAAACAACCGGATGCAAGTAAAGCTAAACAACATGTGCAAAAGAGGTCTGGGGTCTGAGCCAATGCAAAGACTAGATCAGGTGAGGAGAGGAGGGAATGCAAGGTCAAGTGGATGAAGGTGGGGGAGACTAAAGTGTCCACCACTACGAAATCTCAAACTTGTCCAAAATGGAACCCAAAACCAATCCAAACATATCCAAACACTACTAATGCAAAATAAAAAAGGTCTCTGACTAGAAGGTGCAGTGCAGAGAAGGTCTGTGAGATAAACCAAACTCAAAAGTTGGAGAGGAGAGGACCCAAGCACAAGGCTTGACTGCTCGGTGCAGCCTGTGGTCAGGATTAGAGCGCCTGTCGCAGGTGGCAAACAGGTGTCTTGCGCTGATGGTGCAAGATGTAAAACTGAGCTAAGTGTTGACGTCGTAGGTTGCAGGGCAACAGATTGCTCCCCAGATAGGACGTCGCTCTGGCTATGCTACCCAGGTGTGACGAGAAAAATCCCAATGCAAGGATGGAAAAATATTCAAAAATGAGCAATCAAAAGGTTTGACAATCATAAATACAGACTCAAAGGAATTCAATGGATTCTTCAGAGAGAAGATCTGGTGGCGAGAGAGGCTTAGGAGGAAAAATAAATGGCTCACAAAGAAATTAGAGAAAATGACTTTCAAACTGAAAACTTAAAACAATGCACGTAATCCCGAGTATGGTTTCCAAATTTGTTATTGGACAATCTACCGAAAGCGGACTTAAGGCATGATCTCCCTAGTTCAATGTGAATCTAGAACAAATAGGACAGAATACAAATCTACCTTCCTAGATTGAATTAGATATTAAGAGACATGAACATCTTACCTTTCAGATCTGTAGATCTCTTTCTCCCTCGTCGCTCCAAGCTCCACGGTTGTCTGATCCAAAGCTGCAAGACCTGTCAGAACATGCAAGAGACAAACAAGTAGTAATAACACATCTACACAATAATCGATCTAAGTAAAGAGTTAAGGAAGTAAACTAGAAATATCAATGAACAATAAGACATTTATGGAAAGAGTTTTGTATTACTGTATAAAAAGTGGGAATACAAAGAAGAGATAAGATTGCAACCAAGTCCTAACGTCGCAATATTCCTCCAACAAGCCAAGCCAATGCCTCTAAGGAGAAATGGGTGCCTCCAATGGATGAATGATGATCTCCTAAGCTCTATTTCACCAACATATGGATGTATAGCCTTCCTCCCTTTGGAATGGGAAGGAGCTTCATATATATAGGACTAGGAGGATAGGATAGGTTGAGAAATAGTGGGAGAGGACTAAGGGATCATTCCAAACGGTTAGAGAACCGAATGCTAGCTCTCCTATGGGTTAAGGATAGAGATCCAAGTCACACACCTTCGAGAAATGGCTCGAAGATTCCCTTTATCCACTTTAACTGACATCGGAGCAGGCTGCATTAAGACAACCTGCGATGGCGCATGCTGCACAAGGGTGACCTGCGACGACCCAACTAGACCCTATGGGAATGGGGTCAGTATCTCTTCCAGTTTGAATTCCTAGTCATGGGAACTTCAGGGATATTTACACTAAGTCTTATGGTGGCAAGATTTAGGTGTAACACCTCACCCTTTCATTATCTTTTGAAATTCCTTTCTTTTTAGTCAAAACTAAAACAACTCTACCCATTGTTGAAAAAATGATCGAATCCTTGGAGTTCAAAAATGGGAAAGTAAGGAAATGTGATCCTTATCATATTATTTATACTTTAAGGGTTGGTAATAAATCATCACCATACTTTCTTGAAGCAAATCTACATCTTGAAAGGTTGGCTAACAAATAAAGTCAGAAATAATTTTAAGAGATTTTGTAGGGAAATCATATGTTATCAAAAAATCGTCTAGGACTTAAAGAGGAAGCAACCCAAGATTTCATAAAGCATAAAGATGAGGTTCCATAAGTAGTTATGTTTGAGCCTGATTAGTCTCTCTATGAACAAGAAAAAGTGGAAAATTTGATGTTTATAATGGTGGTGGATGAAAAAATGAATAAACAGGTGGAAGGGACGTTGTTATTTAGTAAAGCACAACAGAAAGATGAAGAAATTATTATAAGAGTTGAGAAAGGGGAACTAAAAAAGTCTAATATGTACAGATTAAGCGAGTTGAACCAAAATAAATTTAAGCTAGGAGATGTATATGATCAAGTTCATAAAAGAAAGGAACAAAAGGTATTAGATTTCATTTTCTCCATTGATATAATAAATCTTGATCTAGAGGAAGAGGTAGAATCGTAGATGAGTGTAGTATTTTGTTGCCACAAGACCCTAAAGGAACTGAATCCCTAAGGGACCAATGATGACTATAAGTCATGTAATACTATCCTCTATAACAAAAATGGTTCCCAAAAACCTATAAGTGAGAAAGTACCATTAGTGATAAGATAAGAAGGTTGTTCATTGAAGCTAAGTCTAATTTTTTTTATGATATGGATCTAATTAAAAACCAATCTAATAGAGCTAGAAATGATTCATTTCCCAAAGTTTTTGGTGACAGATTAACAATACCTAGATTGCTGACTGTTGTAGATCATGATAAAGGGATGTTTGATATGGATATCCTCCATCCCAAGGATGAAGAAAAGCATGAAAGCAAGGCTCCTAATTATAATGCTGCTAAAATTAAATTCAACTTTAATAAATTGGATGTTATTGATAATATTGAGTGGCATAGAAAAATAAGTGATATGGTATCCAAAGAATTAATTTGAGTTATAGTTGACATTGGAAAGCTTCAAAAGCTAATTTATAAATTCACTATCCTATTAAACAAGAGAACACATAAATAGGGCCAGGACGATTTGAATTCATGACTTAGAAAACAAATTGGTGGCCTTAGGGACACACCCTAAATATGGTGAAGCAATGAAAGAATTAGTAAAATATAAAGATGCATAAAGCAAAGTCCTCAAAACTATATTGAAATTTTTTGATGCCGAGCATATCCAAACTAAAGAGTTGATGGAAACCCAAGAGGAAGTAGATAAATTAATTCATGAACTATTTATTCTAAAAGATCAAATTATCACTTGGGGATTAATGTTGATAATATAGCAATAGTTGCAATAGTATAAAGGTAAGATATGATTCGAAAACTATCTAAGCCAACAGAAGAAATTGTATAGGTAATTGAAACACATAATAAGGATGAATAACAATTGGTAGCTATAGGAAATAACATCTCTGAATTGCCTAACAAGATGACAAATATTAAGATTGGATTAAAGTTGAAGGATAGAGAAGCTACTAAGTTAATATCATCCATTACAGAGAAGGATATTGCAACAAGGGATTCCTAGGGGAAATTGAAAGAAAGAGACAAAAGGCAATGGAGGATAACTAAACAATTGACAAAGTGAAGTCTTTACAAGAAGCTTCAAACCAGGAAATAAAGAAGAAATATTTGATTAAACAAAACATATGATTTGGAACCAAATTATTGCTATAATGGATCATTTTAGGTTTTGTTTTGATCCATTATAACAAAATGAAGCCATGAAGTAGCATGTATAGTTGGAGGTGAATACAATTTACACTAAAATCCACGAAAAGCTCTAATTTTGGATGAGATCATTAAATTTATAAACAACAAGTCTCATAATGAATTATCATTATCAAGGGTCTTTGATCAAACACAAATAATAATAGAACATGGAAAAGTCATAATTAAGAATAGTCTTATGCAAATAACTCAAAATAAATGTAATGAAATTGGTAGAGCTATTAAGGATTTCAAGAATCAATATAATCCTTAGTATTATTTAGGACTACACCCTCCGTGGATTAGGGATGAGAAAGTTTATGGTGCATAGGTCCATGATGATTTTGATGAAGTCTCCTCAGACACATAAGTTTTATTGATATGGAGAAAAATAGTTACATGGCATATGTAATGTGCCCAAATTTTTTACTATGGACCACTCCATTACAAGGGAATTCAATGGTCTAAAGTCACTTGGACAAATTAAAGAAGAATAGTAAAGTAGTGAATTGGGGTCATGAGGCACTATGGAAAACCAAGGTCCAAGGGAAAAATTTATGGAGCAAGGAATCATTTTCTCCTCAAAAATATCAATTTTATTAATATTTTGAGATAATTTGGACAAGGAGGGCGCATTAGTGGTGGAATGATTCTAAATGTGTGGTGTAACTCCCATCCAAGGTGGAAGGAATCCTATCATGGAGGAATCTCATGGGTTGTAACTCCCCGGTCTAAAAATAGCAAATCTATTACAACCTGTGACATATATGACAACTTATGACAAGAATTAGGTCCTATGACAACTTATAACAACTTATGACAACATATGACATGTTGCAGGTCCTAAATTTGAGAGGCTTAACTTCCCCAAAATCAAGTTAAGCCTCTCAAATTTGAATTTCCAAGGTAGATTGAGTTATTATTTGGAAAAATAACATTAGAGAAGAATTAAATGAGTCTCAATGTGTCATTCTCTAATAAACATAACATTTTTAAATATTTTATTGAATATTTGTGAGAGAATTCTAGAATGAGGGGGAAATGCTCCATGAAGATTTATAAAAGGGATGAAGACACAAGTGAAAAGGGATTTTGGTCATTTGGATTTTTGTATTGGATATCCATTGATATTCTCAAGCTTGGGAGAGTTCCCCTTTAATTTTTGAACTAGTTTTGGTGGTGAAAGATTCCACCCTAACTAGTAGAGAGGAGGAGATCATCTAGATCTCTTCATTGTGCTTCATTACAGCTGATTATTGAGGGGAGAAATAAATTTCACATTTATACACAGAGATTTAATTAAGGTGATATGTTCATCTACAGTAGTGGGGTTGAATTCCTATCATTTGGAGTTTCTTTATATTGATTTAGGGCTTGGACCGATGTTGGTGGGACGAAATGGTGGTTATGGTTTCGATACTTATGATAATTTTTGGGATATGAATCATGATACCTATTCCATTGCATTCAGAGCATAATTTAAAGTGTGAAACACTTTTTTTTTCACTCAAAAAGGTTTCTATATGCCCGAGATATCATCATTTTACTAAATCTTCTCTATTCGACATCTCTTCTGGTGGAGGAGTGCACCACTACTTTTCTATCTCTGTATTTCTTGGATTTCAAGCTTCTGTAAGAGACATATATTGTTGTAATCAATATATTTACTGTCTCCATACTTTCATAACAAATACTTATAGATATTTTTATCATATGGTTTTCAATGTTCAAGTTTATGGGTGATTTATGTGCAAATATGCTAGTATGGTTAAGCAATCTTAAGACAATGTGTATTAAATTTTCATATCAGCTCTCTTAAGTCTGTTATTAAGTTATTAGTGTTTATTTTGGTGTTTCATGGTTTAATTGGAGCTGTTTGGGAATACATGGGCTGATTAGGAAGTGTTTGGGTCAAGTTGAAAAACTAATATTCCAATGTGGGGGAAATCGAGCTAGTTTCTCACTAGTCTTGAGAGGGTGTCTTTCATACTTCTTTGGAAGTTCTATGGAGTCTATCGGTGGGTCATATAGTTTTATTTGAGTCTATTTGAGTTAATTAAATTGATATTGGGATAATTCGAGTTTCTTTGGTAGTGTTTGGGAAGAGTTGGAAACCCCATGTTCAATGAGGCCAAAATTGAACTAGTGTTCCTAGTTTCTTTACTAGCTTCCAATTTCATATCATATCTGATTTGGGACACATATAAGTGGAATCTAAACACATTGATGAGCTGCAAACCTTTAATGGACATCAGAAATACACATACACTTCACTGTTGTTGAACAGGAACATCTCATAAGCCTTCATAAGCCATTGTTCGGGAAAAAGTTGGAAATCAACATAATTAAAGTTGGAACCTTGGAGATAATATTCGTAATTTCTAATTGGGAACATTACAACATACGTGAGGGTTAGTAGCCAAATCTACCTACATGAAATGGGTTTAAATAACCCAATATAAATAAAAAAATAACGTTACCTAAAACTAACTAAGGACACCTCACATAATCATGTGAGTGTGTAGGTGTCATTTTACAATAAAGTTTATTAAGCTAAAGTCCTAAACTTATATTTTGGATCATAATTCTTAACAATCCCCCCTTTGATCCAAAATTTATTTAGAACAAATACCAAGTTCATTTCTAAACTTAGTGAACTTAATCCTTCCAAGAGATTTGGTTATCCGCAGTTTGATCTTATGATGGACAATACTTTGGATTGATAATTTCCTTGATGAGGAGAGTTCGAATGTATCGGTAGTTAGTATCAACATGTTTTGTCTTTGAATGAAAAATTGGTTTTTTGGCTAACTTGATGGCTGTCTGGATATCGATAAATAATGAAGTAGCTTCCTTTTGAAAAACTTTAATATCCTGTAAAATTATTCGTAGCAAAACTATTTCACAAGCTGTAATGCCCAGATTTGACCTTATTACCTGAACTATCATTATATATTGTATTTGCTTATTATTATGAGACTTCGTTAGTTTTCTGACACTGTGGACATATGGTTTTATTATTTTCCCGAGATTATATATATGTGTGTGATGTTAATGTTATGAATTATATTCATGTTTTGATTATTTCTCTAGCATGGAAATTTACTAAATGATGGGTATGTGGATGCCAAGTTAAAAGTTACATGTTGAATGGATGGATATGATACCAGGTGCATGGAACATAGAAATGAATTGCATTGTTGTTCATTAGTAACTAAATGTATATCCATGTCAATGATTGCACGATATTCTCGATAGTGTGTTGGAGACTAACCTACATGTTATAAGAGCTAAGTGGTAGTTGGATCCTATGAGGAGGGAGTACCTTGGGGACATGGGTTTTGAAAGATAAATGGTATGCAAGTGATGCATTATTGTTTAGCATGATTATCATATTATTATCATATTATTATCATGATGTATGGGTAGGTGTGGGGTTTTAGGAAACTCAACCGCCCAAATTTGTTATTCGATGACAAAACCTGAGTACGATAGTCGCAATGCAGTAACTATGTCAAGGTAGACATAGCTCCTTATTCCATAGCAGGGGTGGGGCATTTCCCACTGATCCTCCAAAGCCGGATCCATGGGAGGGTCGCGCTATGGCGCACTCCCCAGGGTGTGTGATGATGACTAGTGGGTGCCTGCTGGGGAAGCTTAGTTGATGTAGTCGACACTTCCGCTTACAAGTTTTAACTGGGGTTATGCCCTGTAGGGGACTCTCCAGGGTAGTCCAACAAAGGAAGGATAGGATGTGGAAGTTAGTTGTGCATTATGTAGAAAAAATTAGGTAGATAGGGATGTCATAGAATTAAAAAGGGAAGCATAATTTTCTATGTGTGTGTGTGTGTGTGTACTGAAAATCGCTGATTGATCCGTGTGTCGTAATTCAGTATGTTATGTTGTTTCATGTACTATAATGAATTGAGATAGTCATTGAATTCTTATCTTAATATGCGTCGACAGATAGGGATTTATGTAATTATGTGGTATGTTTGATTAGTACTATTAGTGTACCTACACGAGGTATGTAAGCCATAGCTATGCTTACCTAACTCATCTATATAGGCTTGTATTAATTATCTACTATACTATTACGGTTGGGCATGAATGCATTGTGAATTATGAATAAATACATAAGAATTAGTTGGGAATTAATTATTACGTATGTAGTTATGCATTGATATAATTGAGTCGAGTTATTAATGGAAGGTTAATTGTGAATTAGGTTAAGTATTAATTGTGGTTATCACTAAAATAAATGTTAGTAAACAGTTAAGAGGAATATTACTAACGTAACTAGTAAATGTTAATTAAAAGTTAATAATGTTAAGGGGATGTTAATAATATTATTACTAAATCGATTAATATTAATTAAATATTGATGATATTAATTAGCTCAAATTTCTTGGGTTACAAATGCTAATGATGTAAATATTATTAATTAGATTATTATGGACTTGATTAATAAATTGTAATTAGTTTTAATTTATAACTGAAGGGTAATTAGCATAACAAAGGTGTGATAATAATTAGGTAAATGACTAGGGTACTATTAATTAATCAAGGAACAAATAGTATTAATTAATTAATAAATAAATAATTATTAATTAAATGATAATTATAATGAATAGTTGGATGTTGAACTACTAATAATAAAATATTATTGTAATGATTAAAGAGTAAATATGATTAAGGATTACTGATTAGTGGTTTAATTATGTTGGATAATTATAATGATTAATTAATGAATATTATAATTGTTAATTATTAATAATTGAATAATGCCAAGTGTGACAAATTTATATTGTAAAATAATATAACTATGACATTGTCGAGGTAAGCGGTGGCAGTGGTCCTTATTTTAAGGGTTCTTAAATTGCTTATGAACTATGTCCTAAATTATTAATAAAATAAAGAAAAAGGGATCTACTTGAGGATTGACAATTAAAATTATATGGGGGGAGTAGTAAATGATTATGACAGGGAGTTATAAATTAATGGGGAGATAAGGGTAGTAATGGTAGGAAATGGAGTCGGTAGAGTAGGGAGTCGGTAGAAGGGAAGAGGAAGAAGGGGATCTTTTTTTTTGTCAAGGAAGAAATTTAGCAGAGAAGGCTAAAATTTCATGAAGGGGAGAACTACGGGACTAGTTGGACTGTGCAGTACTCAGTTTTTGGGCTCAGGGGTTCAAGAAGCAATTCTTGGAGTTGGGTAGTCATCTAGACTATCCTAGTTGGTAGGGAGGCAGATCAAGTTTGGACGGTTGAGTATTCTAAGGGTTGGGATATTTTACAGTTATTTTATTGCTGTCATTTTATTTATACGTGGAAGGAGCTTGAACACTAATTTAATTCAATGAATAATATGTTGTTTAATTTAATTCTTACATTTATTGAAAATTTTGATCTATACCTACACTTACCTCATATTTTAATTGTTTTCTACCTGCACATGAAATATATTAACTTAGAATGATATAGATTAACTTAGAATGGCACAGAAGCAAATACAGACAAGTAGTCAACAAGTTAGAGTAACTAATTAAACCAATAGATTTATAAAAGATGTTTTGAGTAAATCGGGGACCTAGTTAGGTCCCTACAGAATGGTACCAGAGCCGTAGGCTCGAAAATTATGACCTTGGGGCCTACTTACAACTAGAATTACAATGAGAAATACCAGAAAATTACAAGTAAGCTATGTTTCTACTGCTTGCCGCATCAAAAAATAGATAACTTGAATATCTTTGATCTATTCAATTGTAAAACATAACACAAATGGTACCTGACAAAAACAACATTTAAACAAAACGCCGAACAACTTCTTTCCAAAAGCTTTAGACCTACAAAGCAAGACAAGAAACATTATAAGTTAGTAAATCTCCTGTCGGTAGAGAATACTATAAACATAACAAGGTCATTATATTAATATTGAAATTATTGCTGTACTTATATATATATACACACACACACACGAAACTAGGGAAGGGTTATATATCAAAATACTTGTTATTATAATTAAACCATTATACAAATTACAGGAGACTTGGTTGATTTCAGAATACACCCAAATATATCAATAATAAATATAAAACATAATTTTTTTTTACACATGAATAATAAATATTCAGGAAATATTTACATGAATATTTTGTTGTTTGAATTATAACTGAATTATAATATATATATATATATATATATAGATATAACAAAAAAATGGATATATATAACAATATATAGAGAGAGAGAGGGAGAGAGAGCTATAAGTATATATAATGGAACATATATGAAATATATGGTATTATTATTAACACATAAGAAAGAAAAAATTATTAAAAAAAAATAAAAAAAATAAAAAAGAGAGAAGGGAGAAGTCGAGTTACAACAAGCTTCCCGTTGGTGACCTCCAGAAAAAACCTAAGTCAAATAACGCAATAAGCTCCACCACAAGACTATGGAAGAGAGTCCATTTAACAAGTCACGAGTAAACCCTTATGCTATATGCAGTTTACCAGGACTCAAGCGCTCATACCATAGTCGATCGAGCCCACGGTTCCAGGATTCAAAGTGTTAAGTGAATCCATGCAAAATCCCACGGTTCCAAACTGGTGCTCAACGCATTTGCAGAAGGTTTTTAAACCGATGACCCATGCATTATGAACTAAGCACCTCCTGGGGTGGCAGGTGCGGGTGGGATTCTTTTTGATCCCGGTGGAAATAAACTCACAGACTTCGCCTGGGGACTAGGCAAGAAAACTAATAACGAGGCTGAATGGTTAGCCCTTATCTTCTCCTTAGAATTGGCCTCCAACTACAGCATAGCCAATATCAAAGTCTATGGAGACTCAAGGCACGTCATCCAAATCATGAGAAGAGGATATGCCTCGCCCGGATCAAAAGCAGATAGATACCTGCGAAGAATTAAGACCATTCCCTTATCTTCTAAGGCCTCCTTCTTCCATATCCTAAGAGAAAACAATTGGGAGGCGGACTTAGCCGCGAATCAAGGAATCAAGCTCTCAATTGGGCAAACTAAGGACCATCAAGGAATTCTTGGTTTTCATTATCTCCCCTAACCTTTTATGCCTTGGACCTTTAAACTTGTGATGCGGTTTTTGGTTAGGGACTTGGCCTCAAGGGTCATCACATTCCCTTTGCCATACTTAGGACGTCCCCTCCTCTCGTCCTCCATCCCGAACTTGTACTCCACGTTTCCTCCCACTCGCTCCTCCACCTGCCCCCCCGTCCTTTCCTACACCTGTCGCCTGGATCCTCCCTCCGGTGTCAGCTCCCACGAGGCTACCATAACTCCCCCATCCGCCCTCCTTACTTCCTCTTTCGCGATGGTTCCTTCCCATCTCCCCGACTCTCTGAGCCGTTTGTCCCTCGAGGAGTTTCCCCTTCTGCTCCTCGTCTCTCGCAGGTGGAATATTGGGATAGGGAGCTTTCCCCTTCTGCCCCTCGTCCTTTGCAGGTGGATACTCCGGTTACATTGCCGTCTGTTAGGGCGGCCATTGCTGCTTTAAGCAGAACGATGACAGACATCAAATTTGCTGTCCGAAGAACATACGAGACAGTCTGCACCAGTGTAAACCAAAACTCGGATATGGCGTCGGTTATCAAGCACGTCTGCAATCAGTTGTCTTGCCAGGATTCCAGGATCGATGATCTGGAACGAAATATCATAGAATTAATGGGAAAATTTGACCGAATGCAGGAAGATTTGGTTGTTTACTTCAAAGCGACACAGGGTAGCTGGATTCATGAGAATACAACAGTGAATCAAGAAATTCACCAGCTGAGGGCGGACGATTCGTCTGTCAAGCCCAGGAAGAATGGCTAGTTTAGCCCAGGTTTCACACAACTTTTGTTTGGTTTATGTTTTTTTGTAAGCTTCTCTGCAAACAGTTCGTCAAGGTGTATACCAGCTCTAAGCTGAACGTTTTCAGGAAGAATAGACTTAGAGACTGCACTGTAATGCTTTTAGTTTTGGTAGTGTTAGCTAGACCAATCATCTCAGCTCTGTTAAAAACTTGGTATGAAAGCTTGTAATGTATAGCTGTGCACAGCTTTATAAATACTATCTTTTTCCTGTTACTGTTAAAAAAAAAAAAACTAAGCACCTCCACCAATCATCGCCGCGCAATACCATCCATTTGCAGCAGTCAAAAGTATGGGTTTGGTCATCTATTCCCACCATTCGTCATTAACATCACATACTATTAAACACCCCAGTTCTTACACAAGTCACCGAGCCCAAGTACCATAGCCCGCCAACGGATCCCACAGATCCATAAATCATGCATTACGCATCAGTCAAAATATTTGGGCTTTGAGTTAAACGGGCCCAACTTCCAAGCAACCATCTAACTACAAGACCAATGCACCACTCCAAGTGTCAATGGAACAACGACACATAGAGCGCCAAGGAGAGATCCAGGGGGCCTAAACCCATAGCCTACGTGGGAAGGAGCCGCGGGCCTGTGCGAGAGGGAATCCCATGGGTCTTTGTAGACCATGGGTTTGTGTGACAATGCCTAAACGCTCAACGCAGAGTTCACCATGTACATGAGACCATGGCTCACGTAGAGCCCTCCCATCCATCCTGACCGCTACAGGATGTCTATGCGAGAGAAATCCCATGACAGAGCAGGTTGTGCTCTATTCTTCCAGCCAAAGGTGTTAATTTTTTAGCATTAATTCAATATACTCTAGGATCTTTACTGAGAGAATAACATGTACATCATATCAAGTATAACAATGCATATCAATCACACCAAGCAATCACATGAGACAATAGACACACAGAGTTTCACTGGGGAAAACCATAAAGGTGAAAAACCCCACAACTTCCTCAGAGATAGAAAGAGCAATGATACAACCCAAGTACAAGAGATAGTCTTCTACTAGCAGCTACTCCTCCTCCTCAACTAGTGCGCCACTTTCTGAGTGATGTAGGAGTGAATAATGAGATGATGAAATAGAGATCTCCCACTCTCTATTTATACTTTTCCCGACTTGCCTAATACACTAGCAAGGCCGACTTCTCTAGGAGAGTCTAATAACCCATGGTTACATTAATCAGGGCCGAACCCACACTTGGTGGTCTAATAACCCATCACAACAAGTTACGACACTTGCGACACTTGTCAATACAAATGACGACACTTCCGTATAGAGGAATAATAACATCTCTATAGGAGTACAATATACATAGGTGAAATACATTCTGAAGTTACATATACATCAACACTCCCTCTTAACTAGGAAGGTATTTCTCGACAGAGATCTACTAGCACAATCTTCTTCTCTGGATCATCTTCATCGAATCATTGTCATCGTCACTGCTACTGCTATCTCAATCAATCTCCGATCTACTCATCACAGGAAGTTCTACAGAGCCAGTCCTTTTTCATACTGGATGTAGGCTCACCACCTGCAGGTCTTCATCATCACTGGCCATACTGTGGAATCCTCAGGACTGATTACGTGCATCAAAAAAACCTAGCAAGAGCATCTTAGTATTGATTACGTGCCCAGCACAACCTGCAAGATATCCCAGGGAGCTATTACATGTGACCAAGCAAAACCTAGCAAGAGCATTTGTCAGATCTCCCAGGGATCTATTATATGCCATAGGAAAAAGCTAGCAAGAGCATATGAAAATATCCCAGGGAGACATTATATGCAACCAGAAAAACCTAGCAAGAGCATCCCAGGACTGATTACGTGCCCAACACAACCTGCAAGATCTCCCAGGGAGAAATTATATGCCATGGACAAACCCTAGCAAGAGCATTTACCAGATCTCCCAGGGAGCTATTATATGCCATAGGAAACACCTAGCAAGAGTATTTGTAAATCTACCAGGGCGCTATTATATGTCCATCCAAGCAAAACCTAGCAAGAGCATTTTCCAGACCTCCTAGGGAGCTATTATATGCCATCGACAAAACCTAGCAAGAGTGTCTGCAAATCTCCCAGGGCGCTATTTTATGCTTATCTGCACAACCTATCCACGACCACAAAATATCAACCTGATACTCACCATACATCACCCTGATGTACATCACATGATCGTCCTGATCATCATCATAGCATCATCCTGATGAGTATCATCTGGAGCAACATCATGAAGCTAATCATCCATGATCATCCTGATCATACAATGCATCCTCCTGATGCATATCTGATACATACCATTTGGAGCGACATCCTGAAGCTCATCATCCATGATCATCCTGATCATACAATGCATCCACCTGATGCATATCTGATACATATCCTCATCCATGATCTACCTGATCATACAATGTATCCACCCGATACATATACAAATGCATGATCCAACTAATCATCACAAGCATCCAACATGATGCATATACATATACATGATCCAACTGATCATCACAAGCATCCACCATGATGCATATACATACACATGATCCAACTGATCAAAACAAGCATCCAACATGATGCATATGCATATACAGAGCAGTAACTGGAGCATCGTCCTGATGCTCATCATCTAGCACTTACATCCACAGCCATGGGAAAGATCCTCCTCTCACCATGCTCGGAATGGCTCCAGCCAATGTGTCCATCACTTCTTCCTCGAAGTGTCTGATGAGTCCCCATTTCAGGTATCTGATAGTTTCTTTTCCCACCAGAAAATACAAGAAAGATTGAAAAGATACACTTGTTAGTGGGAAAATGATTTACCTTAATTATTTAATGAAGTGTTTAAAAGATTATTTCTGTTATGTTTTGAAAAGCGTTGCTATGAGCTAATTGCATGAAAAATGAGGTTGAATGAGCAGGTGTAGGTGTACTCAAGGATAACGCGTGAATCAAGTGAAGAACTGGAAGAACATCACCAAACTCAGCGCCTTTTTCCTGATTTGTAGAGAATGAACTCCCGTTCAAAGAGAATCGACAGTTAGAAATTTTTGTTAGGTTAAGCATTAGGATTTTATAAATATGGACCTCTCGGGTAGCGAGAGGCCCCTGTTGCTATTTTGAAGAATTATTGTTTTAGTTTCAGACTATCAAGACAGTTGTGTTACAGACCTGGTTTTTAAATGATGAAGTTTCTATTTTAAATAAAGACTTGATGTTATCCACGATTCAACATTTATAATTTCTTTTCACTCTTGAGTACAGGTTGGAGAGGGCCCCTCCAACACGTAAGTCAGGAGATCTCGCAGTACAGGTATTTCTAATTATGTGTTGTGCATTGATTGAATTTATATTGCAGATGAGAGTATTCTAAATAGTGTCTAAATAACACTATTTAATTTCTGTAGTGGTTGATCACTTCTGATTCCGTAGTTCATTACAATGCATTCCGTAGTATGATAATGCTGTGTTTGTAGTCCTGTAGCAGCACTCCGTCAAAGCGTAATTTCACACTTATTTCTCTATGTACTTGCATTTACTTATGAAGCAGCAATTTAGATCTTAAGCCTATGTATTCATTTCATTCTTAGGACTGCTCATAGAGATTGATTTCTTTCAGTATTTATTGGTTATATGATGACATTCACTTCTTAGATGTTTTGATTAAAAATGCAGCATTAGATAATGGCATTCTGAATTCAACCTTAGCATTAATTTATGTTAGATCAGACTTTGAGTTTTATGTAGTTGATTTCCAGTAAATACCCCTTAGATTAAATATCAAGCTTTCATTACTTTAGAATAGATCTGTGCTAAATCCCAGCATTTCAATTCCATAGTATAATTTTTATTGTTTTCAGCAAATTAATTCTTAAAAATAGATTGAATGTTTCCTGCATTCAAATTCTTATCCATAGATTTCCTGCTTTCAGTATTTGATTTCTTAGCTTAGGAATTTCCCTTCCAGAGATTAACAATCCTGTCTTCAGTTTATTTAATCTTTCTTAGAAAGCTCTTTAAAAACATTGATACAAACACCCAACTTCGACAAGGACTATCCTAGAAGAGCACATATAGTGCTAGTGCCTCTAAAGTTTGTACGTCCCTTGGTTTGATAATTAAAGTAAGATCCTAGTTTAGCTGCCCTCATTAGGAACCCATACTTAGAGCTCACCACTTTTTGGCGCCATTGCCGGGGAGGTGCTAAATCTTTTAGGAGACATCACCTAAAAACAACACAAAAAGAAAACAAAAATCACATAAAACGGGAACATAAAAAACAACACAAGAAGAAAACAAAAATCACATGAAACAAGAACATAATTTTTTTCCAATGAATGCCTCGTCGACAAAGGGATAGGTTTGTATGCTTTCTGCCTAGGCGTCCCATGAGAAATAACGGTGACACCAATTCTTACCACTCTCATTTTGGATCCCCAAGCTCTGAAAACGAAACTGATTCCACATACGATCCAAACAGAGACAACTTCTCTGCTAGTTCCAGCTCAAACACCACTATGGCTGAGGGAGAAGAAGAACCTAGGGAGCTTTTCACCTTTCCCATTAGCATACCTCTTGGAGATGCCAGAATGAAGAATATCAACCCTAACAATCTGCCAAACTTCCATGGATTGAATTCAGAAGATCCTGACACATTCATGTTTGAGTTTGAGGTAGTTTGTAGATCTTTCGATTATACTACAGATGCACAAAAGTTGAGGATTTTTCCCTCCACACTGAAATATTTATCACTTAGGTGGTTCATGAGTTTAGAAGGAAATAGTATTTTCAGCTGGGATCAAATGAAACAGGCATTCCTAGAAAAGTATAGGGACTACTGCAAAGAAAAAGATACAAGGGATGAAATATTTAGGATGCAGCAGGGAGACCGTGAATCCTTAGAATATTATGCCCAACGATTTCAGCTTAGCTACAAACGAGCTAACCATTGCACCCTAGACCCTGAATTGCTGAAATTGGTCCTTCTTAGGGGGATTAAAGAGGACAATTTTGAGATCTTAAACATCTTAGGAGATGGAGACATATTTCAGAAGACTTATGACCAAATACTACAGATCTTCAAGAACCATTCTAGGTCTAGGGAAAACAAGAATGGGACAAGAGATACACATCTACCCATAGGATCCTCATCATCTTCAGGACCCAATCTTACAAAATCTGACTTAGGAGACCTGTTAGATGACATGAAGACTGATATCTTACAATCTCTGGCCATGCAACTTGATGCACTACAAATTAAAAAGAAGTAGGATGAAATTAACCAAGCCTTGGAAGTATTCTATCCTCGTTGTAGAAAAAAACATGAGAAGGGGCAGTGCACCTTGAACACCATAGAAGTATGTGGTCTCTGCACATATGACCATTCCACTGATAAATGTCCCCTCTTACCCTCAGGTAAGGCGGCTATTCAAGACCCAGCAGCTGAAGGAGCAATAGAACAACTATGCTTTATAAATCAGAGGAGGAATAATTTTGTTAGACCATATCAATTGAGCAATCAAGCCTACTATAATCAAGGACAACCAAATTGGAACTCTGCACCAACTCCATGGCAAGCACAACCAAATCCAATCCAATGGCAACAGAATCAACAAACATATCAACCATCCTATCATTAATCGTATTACCCACCATCTTGCCCCCAATACTCCACCTTTTCCTCCATCCACCACAAATTATGCAAATCAATACCCCCACCCATCAAATTGGAGGGCCCCATTACAACAACCACTTATTATGCCACCCCCACAACCTCATCCACCCCCCATACCTCCACCCATTCCATCCCAACCAATCCCAAATCCTAATAATAACAGACCACCACAACAACAACAGACTTATAACGCTGATATCACACAATTCCCTACCTATGTCGTAGACACCATAGAAATAAACGAAATAAACCTACGATCTGGAAAAACGTTGTATAATACATCCCCAAACAATATCCAACAACCTGAAGCTCAAGAACAAACATCAGAACCCTATGTTCAGCATCCAGATGAACCAGACCCTCCTGAGGACGAAACCCAACCACTCCCACGCAACAGAAACCCTCCATTTCCAGAAAAACTGGTATGAAGTACAAAAGAAGAGGAAGAGAATACAATTTTAAATGAATTCAAGCACTTAAACATCCAAATCCCAATTTTACAAGCCATAAGGGATGTGCCAATTTGCAACAAATTTATTAGGGAAAACTGCCTAAAGAAACCCGGAAGGAGGAAACGTGACCCACCAACCATAAATGTAGTGGGACAATTGGCTGATTTAATGCTGGGTGTCATAATAAACCCTAAATATCTTGATCTAGGTAGCCCTGTAGTAAATGTCACCATCAATAACAACTAAATAAATAAAAGCTTAATAGATTTAGGAGCTGCGATCAATGTCATGACTAAAGAAACCACGTTATACCTGGGACTCCAATCAATGGTCAGACCAACCACAACAGTACTCCAACTAGCGGACACATCCACTGTGAAACCCGAAGGGATGCTAGAAGACATTATGATCAATATTGAATCCTGGGAATACCCAGCTGATTTCATAATAATTGAAGTCAAAAGCAAACTTAGTGGTTATCCAATCATACTAGGTAGACCTTGGTTAGCAACTGTGGACGCTTACATAGGTTGTTGATCAGGAAATATGACTATCACCAGTGGACATGCCAGGAAGAAAATCACAATCTACCCACCAGTAATGAAATCTTCAGAGTTAGAATATCAAAATTGGACTGAAGATTACCAAAACACACCAAATCACAACCTTAGACCTATCCTAACAATTGATGCTGCACTATCACTAAAAGCAATAAACGAAGATGGCCATATAGATCGATTTATACAAAATGTATCTTCTAACAATCATGTTATTCAAGAATTTTTTTCCACATAAATAGGTGACAGTTCAAAACAAAACATGGATGAATTATGGACAGAAGTACTAGAAGAACAAATTGAAAAGGTAAAAATCGTGGAAATTCTGCCTGGCAAAACAACCAACATAAATTCCAATTTGAAACCAGAGCACGAAAAACAATTAATGAAGATACTAGAAGAACAAAGTAAAGCATTTGCATGGACATATGCAAACATTAAAGGAATACATCCTGATATCTGCAAACACTACATTTACATCAAAGAAGGTTCTACTCCTATCAGGCAACAACAAAGAAGGTTGAACCCTGCATTGAAAGACATAGTCAAAGTGGAACTACAAAAGTTATTAGATGCAGGGTTCATCTATCCAATATCTGATAGTGAGTGGGTCTCACCACTAGTTATAGTACCTAAAAAAGGAGGCAAATGGAGAATTTGTGTGGACTATAGAGAGCTGAATAAAGCAACCAAGAAAGATCACTTTCCTCTTCCATTTATAGATCAGGTGCTAGATACATTATCTGGAAACAAGTATTTTTCATTCCTAGACAGTTTCAGTGGGTACAACCAAATTTTAATACACCCAACTGATCAAGATAAGACGACCTTTACATGCCCATGGGGAACTTATGCCTATAGGGTCCTACCCTTTGGTTTATGTAACGCCCTAGCAACATTTCAAAGAGCCATATTGAGTATTTTCTCCAATTTTATAAATGACAAAATGGAAGTCTTCATGGATGATTTCACACCCTATGGACAAAACTTTGAGCAGGCATTGAACAATCTTGAATTAGTATTAAAAAAATGTATTGAGATGAGCTTGTGCCTAAGCAATGACAAATGCAGGATGTTAATGGAAGAAGGCATCGTTCTAGGACATCATATATCACAGAGGGGGATAGATGTTGATCAAGCAAAAGTCTCAGTAATCAAAACGCTGCCACCACCTATCAAACAAAGGGATGTAAGAAGTTTCCTTGGACAAACAGGGTACTACAGAAGGTTTATTGAAAATTATAGCAGAATTGCTGCCCCAATGTTTGCACTTTTCACAAAAGACAATGAGTTCATATGGACAAGCAATTGCATGACAGCATTTGAAAATCTTAAGGAGAAAACAATCACAACATCAATACTCCAAGGACCAAACTGGGAAATTCCATTTCACATCCACACAGATGCATCAGATAAATCCATTGGATATGTGCTTGGACAAGAACAAGACAAGAAACCCTCTGCCATATACTATATAAGCAAAAATTTGGCTGGGGCAGAACTCAACTACAGAGTCACAGAGAAGGAATTTTTAGCAGCCATACATGCAATCAATAAATTCAGGCATTACATCACATGATACCAAATTTTATCCACACTGACCACTCAACAATCATATATCTTATGAACAAGCCTAATACTAGTGCAAGAATTATTATATGGATGCTACTTCTACAAGAATTTGACATTACTATAATAGATAAACTAGGCAAGCATAATGTTGTAGCCGACTTTTTGTCAAGAATCACACATGGAAAATATAATGAATTGGTTAAAGATAACGTCCCTGATGAGCACCTTTTTTCCATATCAACAAGAATCCCATGGTTTGCTGACATAGCAAACTATTTAGTATCCAGGAAGTTTATAGAACATTACAGTTATAAAGAAAAGACAAAAGTAATAAGGCAAAGTGCCACATACACATGGATAGAGGGCATGCTTTTTAAACAGGGACCAAATCAGATACTTAGAAGGTGCATTAGGGAAGATGAAGTACATGACATCATGCATGCCACTCACAATGAACCCTGTGGAGGACACTATGCTGAAAAAAAGACAGCCTACAAAATCTTGCAAACAGGGTATTATTGGCCAACACTCCACAAAGATGCTTATGAGTATGTGTCCCACTGTGATGACTGTCAAAGAATGGGGAAGCCTACACAAAAAGAAGAAATGCCTCTCCATCCACAGATCTCCTTAGAAGCATTCGAGAAATGGGGATTTGACTTCGTTGGTCCAATCAACCCACCATCAAATCAAAAGAGCTACATTCTAGTATGCACAGATTACCTTACAAAATGGACTGAGGTAGCAGCACTTGCTGCAGCAAATGAAAACAATGTAGCAAAATTTTTCACTGAGCAAATCTTCCACAGGTTTGGTGTTGTAAGGGAACTAGTTTCTGATCAAGGACCACAATTTACATCCAACTTAATAGAGGACCTACTAAAAAAAAATAAGGTTAAGCATAGGTAGTCCTCTTCATATCACCCTCAAGGAAATGGTCAAGCAGAAGTCACCAACAGATAATTAGAGAGGATTCTAACAAAGACAGTCCAACTCCACAAAAGAGATTGGGATGACAGATTAAGTGAGGCAGTTTGGGCCTATAACACCACATGGAAGAAAATAATAGGATTCACACCTTATGAGTTAGTATATGGAAAGAAAGTAATGCTGCCAATTGAATTTGAAATAAAAACACTAAGAATTGCAGCAGAGTTAAACATGGAACTATCAGAAATACAACAAGAACGCATGCTAAAATTGAATCAACTGGATGAGCACTGCCAAAAAGCACTAGGTCACACTGAAATCATCCAGCAGCAAAGAAAGAGGTGGCATGACAAGCACCTAAAAGATAAAAATTTCAAAGAAGGTGACTGGGAACTACTCTATGATTCTAGGTTTCACACATTCAAAGGAAAATTAACAACCAAATGGCTAGGACCTTACATCATTGAGCACATCTATGAAAATGGAGCAGTCAAGATTATTACAATAAATGAACAACAGTTTCCCATGATAGTGAATGGACATCGACTCAAACTTTACAAGAAACCACAGTCAAAAGAAGAGTTTACACAGGAACTCTACCAGCAACAACTGATGCTGATAGAAAATATGAAAAAACATTGAAAAAAATATATGAAAAAAAGAAAGAAAAAATGAAAAAAAATGAACAAAAATATATAAAAAAAAGAAAAAGAAAAAAGAGACAGGAAAATAAAATTAATAGAGAAAATAAAAAGCCAAATTACAGGGCCACGTATATCCCTATGAAGATACATCATTACTATTGCAAAGAAAAATATCAAGCAAAATTCAAGCGAGCCCGAAAATTCACAAACATTTTCAACAATCAAGCAAGCCAGATATGTATTCAAGAGAGCCAGCAAAATTATCTACCACTACAGGAACAATACAAGCACACTCTTCAATCAACTCTACCATATGATCACGAGATCCTGACCCTACTTCAAGTGAGCCTGCAATTGATTCAAGCGAGGCTGCCATTTATCCAAGCGAGCCAGAAATTCATCCAAGTACAGCAGCAAGCAATCAAATATATGCAAAAGCATTATCAAAGTCAAATCAGAAATGGCACGAATAAAGAAAAATGCCGACAACACACATAACTACTGACACGCGGAAGATAACTACAAATTACACCAAATCTACTACAGCATCCAACACGCATACAAATCAATGATGATCGTGAACTCAGGTACTCTAACAAAATATAACAAAGTAATATCTGAACATTTTCATTTTATTCTTAAGGTCAAATCATTATCCCCGAAACGGTTATATTTTAAGCTGAGGATAGCTTTTTGATAAAGTCGGAGGGAAAGGTTTAGATTACAAAATCATGATTGCACACACCCGTCATTTCGACAAATGATGAATCCGCATATAACCACCATACTTCACAATAATCACAAAGTACAAGCATAAAGAGAAATGAAGAGCTTGATTATGAAAAGAAATGGATCAATCAGCAAGTACAACGAAGAATAATAAGGATAAGTGCGGAAGGACAGTTAAGTAAAGCTACATGATCGTCAAAGAAAAAAGAGCCAGTTTTTGCAAACAAAATAACATCTCAGCACTTCCCGGAAGCAAGCCATCAGAAGTGAGTGTGTCATGTAGCAAGCAATACGGCCCCGAGCCTATAGTCAATCCAGACCAGTGAGGTAAAAGACACATTCAAAGTTGGTTTTTGTCGATGGTAGAAGAGATTTTAAGATGACGAAAGGATTCAAGAAAAGTGAACCGGAGGAGCACAGCACCATCTACCAGAACCTGCGAATATTAACAACCATCCGCAATGCAGGCTGGATGCCTTTCATCCTAGGACTGAAAGGGTACAATACAGGGGTGGATCTGGAGTTTGCGAGAAATTTTAAACATATCAAGGATGAACAGTTCGTCACCCAAGTGAAGGGGTTACGTATGAAGATCGATGAGGATGTAATTGCCAAATTCTCTGGTCTACAGAGGGGTTTGCATTGGAGCAGGGATGACAGGGAGGCAAACCATGAAGCAAAAACAACATTCTTCAAGCAAGGAGAGGTCTATGACGAAGACAAAAACGGAGTCAAAAGACTCTCCATGCCAATGCCATGGGAGGATGTGGCTGCAATCGTTCAGAAGTACATCGCATGCTCTGGTAGGTTAAGCTATGTCCCCATCTTTCATTTTCGGATTCTAGAGCTGTTAAGACACAGGATCCATCATCCACCAAACAACAAAATTAGTATTCCATATTACCTGCACCAATCTCTATCAGAAATGAGCAAGAAGGTGGCTAAAGGTAAGGAGGATGCCTTGGCCCATCATGGGCTGATCAAGTTAATCGTTTGTGAGGAATTAAAGGCGTAGATACCAGAGCTTTTATGGGAAGAATTCATGTTGGTATCCGCTGAAGATGTTCAAAGGATGAAGGGTACACCCACAACTGGAAATATACCACCAGGAGCAATGAACAAAATGGCCTCTACATCAGGGGCGAAGAGGAAAATTGACCTGGACCATATGGCCGAGACCCTGGTGAAAATCAAGCATTCAAGAGATGACTCCCCCAAGACAAACCCAGGGATCCCTGCCAGTAATCAAGAGCCGAAAAGAAGAAGTAAGAGGTTCACACAAGCATCCAGAATCTGCACAACCTGTCCACGGCCATAGAATATCAACCTGATACTCACCATACATTACCCTGATGTACATCACATGATCATCCTGATCATCATCATAGCATCATCCTGATGCGTATCATCTGGAGAAACATCCTGAAGCTCATCATCGATGATTATCCTGATCATACAATGCATCCTCCTGATGCATATCTGATACATATCATCTGGAGAGACATCCTGAAGCTCATCATCCATGATAATCCTGATCATACAATGCATCCACCTGATGCATATTTGATACATATCCTCATCCATGATCTACCTGATCATACAATGTATCCACCTGATACATATACAAATACATGATCCAATTGATCATCACAAGCATCCAACATGATGCATATACATATACATGATCCAACTGATCATCACAAGCATCCAACATGATGCATATACATATACATGATCCAACTGATCAAAACAAGCATCCAACATGATGCATATGCATATACATAGCAGTAACTGGAGCATCGTCCTGATGCTCATCATCCAGCGCTTACATCCAAAGCCATGGGAAGGATCCTCCTCTCACCATGCTTGGAATGGCTCCAACAAATGTGTCCATCACTTCTTCCTCGAAGTGTCTGATGAGTCCCCATTTCAGGTATCTGATAGTTTCTTTTCCCAACAGAAAATACAAGAAAGGTTGAAAAGATACACTTGTTAGTGGGAAAATGATTTACCTTAATTATTTAATGAAGTGTTTAAAAGATTATTTCTGTTATGTTTTGAAAAGTGTTGCTATGCGCTAATTGCATGAAAAACAAGGTTGAATGAGTAGGTGTAGGTGTACTCAAGGATAACACGTGAATCAAGTGAAGATTTGGAAGAACATCACCAAACTCAGCGCATTTTTCTTGATCTGTAGAGAATGAACTCTTGTTCAAAGAGAATTGATAGTTAGACATTTTTGTTAGGTTAAGCATTAGGATTTTATAAATATGGACCTCTCGGGTAGCGAGAGGCCCCTGCTGCTATTTTGAAGAATTATTGTTTTAGTTTCAGACTATCAAGACAGTTGTGTTACAGACCTGGTTTTTAAACGATGAAGTTTCTATTTTAAATAAAGACTTGATGTTATCTACGATTCAGCGTTTATAAGTTCTTTTCACTCCTGAGTACAGGTTGGAGAGGGCCCCTCCAACACGTAAGTTAGGATATCTCGCAGTACAGGTATTTCTCATTATGTTTTGTGCATTGATTGAATTTATATTGCAGACGAGAGTATTCTAAATAGCGTCTAAATAACAAGATTTAATTTCTGTAGTGGTTGATCACTTCTGATTCCGTAGTTCATTAGAACGCATTCCGCAGTATGATAATGCTGTGTCTGTAGTCCTGTAGCAGCATTCCGTCAAAGCATAATTTCACACTTATTTATCTATGTACTTGCATTTACTTCTAAAGCAACAATTTAGATATTAAGCCTATGTATTCATTTCATTCTTAGGACTGCTCATAGAGATTGATTTCTTTCAGTATTTATTGGTTATATGATGACATTCACTTCTTAGATGTTTTGATTAAAAATGCAGCATTAGATAATGGATTTAGGTCGGACTTTGAGTTTTATGCAGTTGATTTCTAGTAAATACCCCTTAGATTAAAGATCAAGCTTTCATTACTTTAGAATAGATTTGTGCTAAATCCCAACATTTCAATTCCATAGTATAAGTTTTATTGTTTTCAACAAATTAATTCTTAAAAATAGATTGACTGTTTCCTGCATTCAAATTCTTATCCATAGATTTCCTGCTTTCAGGATTTGATTTCTTAGCATAGGAATTTCCCTTCCATAGATTAATTATTTAATCTTTCGTAGACAACTCTTTAAAAACATTGATACAAACACCCAACTTCGACAAGGACTATCCTAGAAGAGCACATATAGTGCTAGTGCCTCTAAAGTTTGTACGTCCCCTGGTTTGATAATTAAAGTAAGCTCCTAGTCTAGCTTCCCTCATTAGGCACCCATACTTAGAGCTCACCAGTGTCGTCAATCTGAAGAACACCAAGCCTCTCTCTGAAGTATTCAAACTTCACTCTGGCTAGTGGTTTCGTCAGCATATCGGCAACCTACTCATCCGTCACAACATACAGGAGCTTAACTACTGCTCTTTGCACCATATCCCTGATATAGTGATATTTGATCTCAATGTGCTTCGACCTATCGTGGAACACTGGATTATCAGACAGCTTCACACAACTCTGGTTATCACAAAAGACACCAGTACCATCCAATGGGATATCAAATAACTCAGACAGTAGCTTCTGAAGCCACACAGCCTCACAACTAGCCGAACAAGCTGCAACATACTCTGCTTCAGTTGTACTCAGTTCTATACAGGACTGATTCCTGCTAAACCAAGAGCTCACACTTGATCCCATACTGAAGCAACACCCAGATGTGCTCTTCCTATCTGCAGGACTGCCTGCCCAGTCCGAATCAACATAACCCCGTAGGTTAAACTTTTGATTCGCATCATACTTGAGCCCTATAATCAATTGTACCCTTTAGGTACCTTAGAATATGCTTTACAGCAACCAGGTGAACACCTCTGGGATCCGTCAGGAACTGGCTCAATGTGTTCACTGTAAAGCAAATATCTGGTCTAGTGTTCATCAGGTACATCAAGGACCCAATCATCTGACAATACACAGTGAGATCAACCGGCTCAGATGAAGCATCACACAGAAGCTTCAGGTTCGATGCCATAGGTGTGGACATGGCCTTGCAGTCCATCATCCCGAGCCTCTTCAGGATCTCTACTGCATACTTCCCTTGTCCAAGGAAGATCCCATCTGCACTTTGCCACACTTCTATGCCTAGAAAATAGTGCATCATCCCCAAGTCCTTCATTTCGAACTCGGCAGCAAGCTTTTTCTTGGTATCGGCAATCAAACCATCCTCACCTGTAACAAACAGATCATCCACATACAAGAGTAGTATCACATGATTTCCTTCCTCAACCTTGTAGTAAAGGTTGGAATCCGCTTTACTCTTAGTAAATCCCAAACTGGATAGAAAGATGTATATCCTACCATACCAAGTCCTAGGAGCTTGCTTCAAGCCATACAAGGATTTCTTCAACCTTCACACATATGACTCTCTGTCATGTGTCTCAAAACCAAGTGGCTGCTCCACATACAATTCCTCCTCGACTACACCATTCAAGAAAGTTGTCTTGACATCCATTTGGTGTATCTTCCATTTCATCACTGCAGCGAGAGTAAGTACTGATCTAATGGAAATGTATCTGGACACAGGAGCAAAAGTCTCTTCATAATCAATCCCTTCTTTCTGGGAGAAGCCACGAGCTACAAATCCCGCTTTTTATTTCTCTATGCTGCCATCTACAGCATGTTTGATCTTGTAGATCCACTTGGAAGTCACCACAGAATTCCCTTCAGGTCTTGGGACTACATCCCAAACATCATTCTTCATCATCAACTGGTATTCCTCGACCATGGCATCCTTCCATTCTTTCTTTTCCAATGCTTCTTCATAAATGGAAGGTTCTTTGTTCATAATGTCACAGAGTAAGGCAACATAGCTGGTATGAGATCTAGTTCTATTCCTTACTCTGTGTTCTTCTTCTTCTCACGGGGTGGATCTACAGGTATTTGTGGATCTTCAACTTCACGATCTGCTTCTGGAATTGCTTCATTCATGGTGGTGTCTTGAAATCTGATTTCCTTTGGTTCTTCATGATCTTCAACAGGTGCCTTCCTTGACTTGATGAAAGCTGAGTCTTCATCAAATGTTACATCCCTGCTGAAATCAATCTTCTTGAACCCTGGAAAGTATATTCTGTAAGCCTTTGATCTTTCACTGTTCCCCACAAAGATGCCCTTCTTTCCTGAAGGATCTAGCTTTGTCCTCTTTTACTTTGGAACATGAGTGTATACTGGACAACCAAATATTCTAAGATGGATGAATTCAGGTTTCTTACCAGAGAATGCCTCTTTTGGTGTCTTGTTGTCCAAAATCTTGTGAGGTGTTCTATTCTGCACATATACAACTGTCCTAGCTTCTTCTTCCCAAAGATGCAGAGGAAAATCCTGGTCATGCAACATTGCTCGTGCTGCTTCCATAATTGTTCTATTCTTCCTTTCTGCAACTCCATTCTGTTGTGGATTGTAGGGAGCAGTCAACTCCCTCTTAATCCTTGAATCACTTCATAACTTCTTGAAATCACCTGAAGTGAATTCTATGCCATTGTCAGATTTGAATGTCTTGATATTCTTATCAGTTTGATTTTCCATCAAGGCTTTGAATTCCTTGAACTTATCAAACACTTCATCTTTGTTCTTCAAGAAGTAAACCCAAGTATTCCTAGAGAAATCATCAATGAAAGAGACATAGTATACATACCCACTCAGAGAACTAGATGACATTGGACCGCATACATCGGAGTGGATAATTTCCAAGATTCCTTTAGCTTTGCTTTCACTACTTGGAAATGCCTTCTTAATGTTCTTTCCTTTTGCAAATCCTTTGAAAACCCCTTCATGCTTTGTCTTGATTTCAGGGAGACCCTCTACAACTTTACTTGCAATTGGTAGTGCTCTATAGTGCACAAGCCTTCTATGCCAAAGTTCACTTGGCTCCATGGATTCATGTACCATGGCATGTTCAGGTTGTCCCTTCAATTTGTACAATCCTCCCTTTTGCTCTCCAATCACTACTGCATCATCTATAGTTTTACCCTTTGGCCACATTAGGACTTGTCCATATAAAAATGCAACCCTCATGCCTTTTGCATCCAATGCATATATGGAGAGTAGGTTCTTCTTAAGCCCATGTACATATAGAACATCTTTCATCTTCAAGGACTTCCCAGAGTCTAGGTTGTAGGAAGCTTCACCACTTCCTTTGATAGGATATCGGTAGTCATCCCCAAGTTTCACCTTATGGGGTGACTCATATTCAGATATATTTACAAAAGATTCTTTAAACCCAGTCATGTGATTGGAAGCCCCACTATCAATAAGCCAATCATTACATCCATGAGAGATAGTACCTATGACAACAGAGATTAGAACATATTCATCCTCACTTGATGAGTCATCACTTTCTTCTCTAGCATTCTTCTTGGGAGGTTCATCATCCTCAGCAGCATGAGCATGATATCTTTTCTTGTTTCCCTTCTTCTTATTGATTTTGGAATCTCTTTTGTTCTTTGGACAATCTCGGGCAAAGTGTCCCTTCTCATTACATGTGAAGCATCTACCATGGGAGGTATTCTTAGAGTTCTCCCTATGTGTATGGTGAGAAGATTTCCTATGATATTTTTCCTTCTTGAATTTTCCTTTCTTGGCATGTGCTGTGAGAGATTGATATTCATTCCCCATCTTTTCTTCTCAGGCCACAAGCCTAGCTTCTTCTTGAGAGCATTCTTCCCATAACCTACTGAAAGAGATTAGTTTTCTTCTTGCACAAATTCCTTGGATGAAGGAGTCCCATGACCTAGGTAGGCCATTCAATGTGGTCATGACAACTTCACCATTGTCCACTACTTCATCCACAGCTTCAAGTTGTTCCTTGATTTGAAAGACCTTAGAGAAATAGGATTGAATGGTCTCTCCATTCTGAAGATTTACCCCTTTCAATTGATTCCGCAGAGTCATCTTCCGATTTATGTTCTTTCCTTCAAATAGCTTGGTCAGGGAATCAAACATCTCCTTGGGTGTCTTTAGAGATGACACATGTGGTATGAGATGGTCTTTGATAGAATTAGCAATGATCCTCTTTTCCTTGACCAAGTTCTTCTTTTGCAAGGCCTTAGCCTCTTCTTCCTCTGGGACAGGGACCTCAGAACTTATGTAGGTGTCCAATTCATTTTCTTCCAGGATTAACCCAATCCTATACTTCCATGCTCGGAAGTTATCAACCCCTTCAAGCTTATCCTCAATTTTGGTGTGGTGAGACATCTTGATCCAGGAGGATCCAAGAAGGAAATTTTTTTGAAGTCCTCCAATCTCAGCAAAACCAGCACCAGATCGAAGGGCTCGTTGAGACGATTCTAACGACGTTCATTTCACCTCAAACGGACTCCGTATGAGAAAGTTATCGCGTTCTGTTGTATTGATGAAACAGGGAAATTTGGCAAAATGGAGGTGGCACGTGGCACCATTGACAGGGTGGCACGTGGCATCCGTACAATACGGGCATGATGACATGGCAGGAGTACAGTCCAATGAGAATTGGACACATGGAAGTATGGCAATGACCTGGCAGTTGACTGGGTGTTGAGTTGGCAGTACGACGGCTGAGTTGGCGGCCGAGTCAGCATGACAGCTGGCAGTACGAAAAGTGAGTTGGACCAATGGTATGCCGCCACGTGGCAGCACCAGATTGGCCGCTATAATTCGAGTTTATTAAAAATTTGGGGAATCCTCCATCGAGAATTGGACAGTCCAATGAGAATTGGACACATGGAAGTATGGCAATGACCTGGCAGTTGACTGGGTGTTGAGTTGGCAGTACGACGGCTGAGTTGGCGGCCGAGTCAGCATGACAGCTGGCAGTACGAAAAGTGAGTTGGACCAATGGTATGCCACCACGTGGCAGCACCAGATTGGCCGCTATAATTCGAGTTTATTAAAAATTTGGGGAATCCTCCATCGAGTTCAACCACTGGACCTCATATAAACTAAACTCTGCCCTTACCACTACGCCGCACCGTGCCAGTTGATTTGTAAATGGTTGACAAATATATTAAGTCCGAGCGAGGGTTTGAACGGGCGCGTAAAGGGCCGGGGCTAAGCCCCGACCCATGGACCCATGCCAACAATGCACAGAACCAGGAGCGCGCCAACGCCAATATTTGGTCGGTCGAATAGTTTTAACGGCCCACAAACCCGCCGGAGTTATTTATGCACATGGTATATTTCCACTATGGAAAAACGGTTAAAAGTGGGTTCAACAGATTTTAAAACAAGTTTCAAAGATTACATAGTTCGGTGGGGATATAACAAAAGTTTCTAATGTAAAGTACTAAATATATACATATAGTTGGGATGGGTTGATAACTTACCAACCATATGACATGAAAGGCACTTAAAGAGGGCCCAACTAGACTTAGAGGTTGTAACCACATCCCCAAAGTAGTCAATTTGTTGTAATTGAAGAATCATGAGGAGAATGTGATGAGGGCTAACTCAAGCCTATATAAACCCCTCTTATTTTCCTTTGAGCTCATGCTTTGGAGTAGAGACTTTGTAGCTAAAGGAGAGAAGGGAGATTGCGTAGCTCTGCAGGAGGAAGGTACGAGTGTTTATACTCGTTTTACACCGTCTTCAGGCTTCGGAGTTGCTGGAAGCAGTATTGTTGTGTTTTGGGCAGCGGTTCTCTTCCTGGCCATTGTCGCCAAGGTATCATTGTATCATTACTATGTATTTTTCCTTTATGCTGAGATTATAGATCGGCCCTCCTATTGAGAAGCAGGCCCGGAGACGTAGTCCATCCTGGATGAACTCCGTTATCAACTTGTTGTCTTTATGTGCGTATTGCCTATGTTGTTTGGTTCTCTTCTTATGGATTTGTGAGCTTCATTCATGCTCTTTATGCAATTCATGTTAACGTCATAGAGTAGCAAATATCTTGTTTTCGAATCACATCTTAAAGAGTACTTCAAATGGAAATAGAAAATATTTAGGTCTTACCACTTGTTTTACAGAAATTTGGATCTGGTGCTGGATTAGGGTTTGTTAGAGAAACCCTAAAAATTCAAAATATGAATTTAAACTTCCTGAAAGGATAGAAAGATGCACCTTGATGAGCTGATCAGCCTGGTATACGCAGAATTTGAAATCTGCAAAGTCTCACCCTTCATAAATGCTTTTCAATCTCCCGGATTCACTAGGGAGGACCCTGAATTAGGGTTTGAGTTTTTCGAAGCTTCAGCCAACCAAAAATCTCGATCCAAAGTTCTAAAATTCGATTTTTCCAAGGAGCTTCTAGCTATGTCCTCAGATTTCAGAAATTCCCGTTTTTGTGGAAACCCTAATTTTTAGGGCAAAAAATGAAAGTACCCAGAATTGAATTCTGATTGGACAGAAAGATTCTCCTTGATGAGTAGAGTCAATCTACCTTGCTGCTTTTCCAAAATCTATGGAGAGAATCCCAATAAATAAGAAACCCTAGTTTCCGCAATTGCACAATGTCTTCTTCTCAGCTTAGCTCTGATACCATGTTAATTTTTGAGCATTAATTCAATATACTCTAGGATCTTTACTGAGATAATAACATGTACATCATATCAAGTATAACAATGCATATCAATCACACCAAGCAATCACATGAGACAATAGACACACAGAGTTTCACTGGGGAAAACCATAAAGGTGAAAAACCCCACAACTTCCTCAGAGATAGAAAGAGCAATGATACAATCCAAGTGCAAGAGATAGTCTTCTACTAGCAGCTACTCCTCCTCCTCAACTAGTGCGCCAGTTTCCGAGTGATGTAGGAGTGAATAATGAGATGATGAAATAGAGATCTCCCGCTCTCTATTTATACTTGTCTCGACTTGCCTAATACACTAGCAGGGCCGAATTCTCTAGGAGAGTCTAATAACCCATGGTTACATTAATCAGGGCCGACCCCACACTTGGTGGTCTAATAACCCATGACAGCAAGTTATGACACTTGCGACACTTGTCAATACAAATGACGACACTTCCGTATAGAGGAATAATAACATCTGTATAGGAGTACAATATACATAGGTGAAATACATTCCGAAGTTACATATACATCAACAAAAGGAAGCAGTGTGTTAGAAAGGTTTTGGGTGGCGGCTCAGGAAAATCCCTCCCCAGCCAGCCATTAACCATGGAAGACTCTACTTGAGCGAACAAAAATTTATTAAAAATAAAAATAAAGGGAAAAATAAATTGAAATACGTAATATATATATATTGGGTTTTACCCAATCTTTGCATGCCTACCACATATCATGTAAGCATTCGAAACCAAGAGCCAAACAAACACCACAATCATCAAGGCAACGCTCATACAAGGCACCAAAGACCAAAAATTGTGCACAATGCTTAACCGGTCATAGGGCGTAGAGTTTACCTTTCCACTGGCGAGCACTAAGTGCATATCCACATCGAGAGAGACACCAATGGTTCCATACTTTGCAACTCTTCTTGGAAAAATCTGTACCTCCTCTTGAACTAAAGCCATCAATGACACCCAACCAGAGAACCATACCATGGATGGAAATTCCATGGAGCGGTATTGGGAGTGAGACTGGTCGGGAGCCATGAGGCCTTGTCGAGCTGCTCGCCAATTTGCATAGCAAAACTCCTCACGAGCGAAGGGAAAAATGGCGTGCAACATTTGGGTTTGACCCTTTTAGGGTTGCATTTTCCCGCATGGCAGTGGACAACCTGGGGAGGCCGCGTGGCCTTCATGCGGGTCAGTTAGGTTTAGGGTAAGCTATATAGATTAGTAAAATATTTTATTTTTATTTTTATGTTATTTAGTTTTTATTTTATTATTTTATTTTATTGAAATTTTATTTTAAAATCGTTAATAACAATTGAAATCTAGTTGTTGTATATATATATATATATTTTGTTAACCGCTTAAAATTCAATATAATTATTTTATAGATTAAAATGGTGTATATATTGTTATATGATTATCTAATTTAATGTATTAAATAATCAAATTACATAATTGTTTAAATAATAATGTAATTACATAATTTAATGTAATTGTTTAAACAATTATGTAATTAATTAATAATTAAGGTAAGGAGATTAAACTTAATTATTAATTGCTTAAATATTATGTTGATTAATATAAGTAAGGTTAAAGTTATATTAGGATTAATACACCAATTAATTAACCTAGGACACCATCGGTTAATTTACAAACTTAACTAAGCATGGCTACCGGGTTTGGAGGCAACCCGAGTTTTAATAAAAAAAATTAGGTTAAATTAAGTGAGCTGGAACAATTCATGCGAGGGATCACGACGAGTGACACCCCTTAGTGGGCGTGATCATCGGTGGCCCCTAAGCCGCAAGGATGATGAGACACAACACTTAAAATAGGACATAGTGTCTTATCCACGACTCACAACGGCGACGTCGACTTAGGGATGTAGTAGTGACCTCGTACCCTTACCCTTTCAGGGATTTGCCTCGGTATCAAGTAAAACCCATTTACGGGTGAAGGAAGAAAGAAACTTTCACTCACTCTAGTAGGTTTGGGTATGTGTTTAATAATGATCTAGTTAAGATTTAAAACGTGTGCTAATTCTCAAATTATGCCATGATACAGGATAAGCATGGCAAGGACGCGAGCATGTTGGGGGTGAGGTCGGGCGATGACAATACTTGAACAAAATACGCTGACACCATATCCAGAGACCGTTCTCATATTGCGCTCTCTAGAGGCACTAAATGACACATTCAGGGGACTTCAAAGGGGAAGTGTTACACCAGAGGTAGAAGTGGAGGCCCCGCCACTAAAGGAAGGAAATACCGAAGTAGCATTGAACATAGTGCAAAGACCTCCTCATCAAGACATCATGAGGGAGCTTCAGAAAATATGGCTTCCAAAGTTTTTCAGGGGGTCATGTAGGGATACGAGCAGAGGCATGGTTGGAAGGGATTACCATGTGCTTAGCATTGCAGGAGTACACTTCCACATCCAAATCCAAAATATCCATATTTCAACTAAAGGACAATGATTTGAATTGGTGGGGACACCAAGAAAGACAGTTGCACCTCACCCTAGACACTATTCAATGTTGATCTATTTGTAACTTTGGAAGATATTCTTCTATGTATTACACTTGTACTTCGTTATATGTATGATGGAGATGTATTATTCCTCCAATTAGAAGTGTCGTCATTTGTATTTGTAAGTGTCGCAAGTGTTGCAAGTGTGGCAACTTATATTTGATGGGTTATTAGACCACTAGTGTGGGGTCGACCTTGATTATATTATGTGAGTGGGTTATTAGACTTCCTTAGGAGGTTGGCCTAGCTAAAGTAAAATGCAGGTTAAGTTGTGTATAAATAGAGAGTGAGTGTGTCCCATTCTAACCATTCACTCACTCATCCAATTCGCATAGTTGAGAGAGAGAGTTGCGCACAAGTGGAGGAGGATTATCTGCTAGAGATATCTCTTTGGGTTTGATCATTATGATCTTGTATTGTGGCTTACTCTATCTCTGAGGAAGTTGCGGGGTTTTACACCTCCTTGGTTTTACCCGAGGAAAATCTATGTCTATTGTCTCTTGTGTTTTTGATTGATATGCTGTACATGTTATTCTCTTAGTGATCCTAGATAATATTGAATGAAATTATCGAAAAACTAACATGGTGACAGAGCTGACCTAAGAAGAAGGCACTGTGCAGCTGCGGAAGCTAGGGATTCTTAATACTTGGGTTTCTCTCCTCAGTTCATCAAAGGAAGGAGGCTAGGATGACTCTCCTTGGAAGGGCGCATCTTTCTGTCGAGACAGAATTCAATTCTGAGCACTTTTAGTTTTTGGCCCGTCACTACTGCGGGAAATTAGGGTTTCGAAGAAAGTTGGAATTTTTGGAATCCGAGACCATGGCTGGATGCCCCTCAAGAAAATCAAAGTTTAGAGACCAAGATTGAAATTTTTGGTTGGGCAGAAGGTCGGGATTGATCAAACCCTAGTTCGCGATTTTGATTGGAAGGATGGAAAATTAGGGTTTATGCAAAAGTGGAAACTTTTGGAATCTTTGACCACGGTTGGAAGATCCTCAGAAAAATCCAAGTTTAGAGGACAAGATCGAACCTTTTGGCTGGGTAGAACCCCGAGCATTATCAAACCCTAGTTCAGGATCCCGTCAAGGAAATCCGGAAGTTTCAAAGGCAATTTTGAGGGATCAAATTTTGCAGATTTCAAAATTGAAGTATACCAGCTTGATCAGCTCAGCAAGGTGCATCTTTCTATCCTTTCAAAAGTTTGAAATTCAAAGTTTGAATTTTCAGGGTTTCTCTGACAAACCCTAATCCAGCTCCAGATCCAGTTTTCAGCAAAACAAGTGGTAAGACCTAAAACTTTCTATTTCCATTTGAAGTACTCTTTAAGATGTCTCACCACACCAAGCTTGAGGATAAGCTTGAAGGGGCTGATAATTTCCGAGCCTGGAAGTATAGGATTGGGTTAATCCTAGAACATAAGTGAAGAGGTTCCAGTCCTAGAGGGAGAAGAGTCTAAGGCCTTACACAAGAAGAACTTGGTCAAAGCCAAGAGAATCATTGCTTATTCTATAAAAGACCATCTCATATCCCATGTGTCTTCCCTAAAGAAACCTAAGGAGATGTTTGACTGTCTGACCAAGTTGTTTGAAGGAAAGAATATAAATCGGAAGATGACTCTACGGAACCAATTGAAAGGGGTAAAGATCCAGAATGGAGAGACCATCCAATCCTACTTTTCTAAGGTCTCTCAAATCAAGGAACAACTTGAAGATGTGGATGAAGTGGTGGAGAATGGAGAAGTTGTAATGACCACATTGAATGACATACCCATGGGGTCTTCACTAGGGGGTCAATATTATACCACGTTCGTTCATATTGGGGGTATTAATTAAATATGAAAACCATAATATTATATTGCTTATATATTAAGGGTGGTTAGGGTTTTTTTTATTTAATAGAGCAATACACAATATGTTGAGGTATATTATATATGGTCGGGATGCCAAATGTGCCCCGAAATGTCAATGAGAGTGCTGCAGGGAAATCCAAATCGCGTAGCGGCTGCAGGCCAGGGTTTTCTATGGTGAAGCCCCTGTGGTATGGTGTGAAGAGGCAAGGGCTTGCGGAGCATGGAATATTGTAATTAATCGTGTTTTTGTGACAGCTAACTTCGTGTATGTTCATGGATTATGTGCAGAGCTTTGAATTTGGTGATTGTATTTGAGTTTTTTGGTTTGTAGCAGCCATGGATGGGCTTCCAGTAGCCTACTAGAATGGGATGGAAGTACCATATTGGCTTAATAAAGGAGACAATGCATGGCAGATGATAGTTGCAACCATTGTAGGAATGTTATCTTGTCTGTTGCTTGTCTCAGGTTAAAGTCGCTGGTTTGTAGCCTTATTGCTGTCCAGATGCTTTGCAGAATGATCAACCCTTATAATTTGAACCCGGGTTGGGGTAGTAATTATAGTATGGAATGAAAGCTCCTTTCTATGATCGACTGTTATGTAATCTGGGCTATGACGCTACTAAGCTATAATGTTGAAATATCCTACATTTCTTGGCTAATTTTTGTGTTCCTGGGGCCGACTGAGAGCCAGGGGCATAACCTATCTCGGGTAAGTTGCTTGATAGGGTAAATATTTTCTCAGGTATTCATGGATGGTTGGGGCAGTAAAAGTAAAAATTATTCTCTGTAGAATTTTGACAATTACCATGCCTTTGTATTTGTGGACAACCTAATTCGATAAGAAAGTTTCTACAGAAGAGGGTTTACTCTATTTTATTAGCTGTTGATATGTATGGCATATACAGATAAATATTCTTCTTTTAATGCAGAGACAGGACTGTAATGCCCAGAAAAATGAGTCCACGAAAGAGTATTTGGAATGTGTAGAGCCTTGTGCATGTTAGGATATTCCTATACTCCATCCTAGTCCTACTAGCTTTTCAGTCATTTTCATTTTCAGTCTTTTAGGGTTTGCATGCACTTTTAGGGTTTGCATGCATTCTAGGGTTTGCATGCATTTCCAGTCATTAGTCCCAGCACCTAGCCCTCAGTTAGCTAGCCCTCGGAGCTTCTTCCTGATCAGTTTCAACCCTCCTAGTGCCTAGTGCACCCTCCTTTCACCTACTACATGAGAGAGGCACACTTCTTCACCTACTAGTCCAGTTATGTTCAGTTAACAAGAGTTATCTCCATGATTTTAGGCTTGACTCACTCTTTACTGACCTTATCACTCCGATGGACCTCCACTGTGACTAGATAGGCTGTTCTGACTCCAGTTAGCTCCACGAGTGCCCTCCATTGAGCCTCCTTCACTACATTAGTGCTTCCATGTGCCAGTTACACCTACCACATTCAGTTAGACTCAGTTTGACTTCTGGTTGACTATTACTTGTGCATTGATGACTTCACTGATGATGAGTTGGACTCCTAGTTATGACTTGATGACACTCCACTGATTATGGATCTGTCCATGCAGGCTAATTCGAATCACACCTAGTGTATTTGAATCCTGAGCATTGTATATTTACCTTTTTACTATTCAGATTAATGTAACATTTGTAATTATTCTGCCTCTATCTGAGCTCCTTTGGATCTGTGTTCTTCTGCTCTATTCTTCTTCTGTCATTCCTAAATTCTTTCATTGTGAGGTTTACATCATCTCTTTGGATCTACTATGAGCATCTTCACAGTGCACTGGAAGCCTTGCCAATGTTGGACTGCAAAACCCATAACAACTAATTTATTATTTGCCTGATTCTTTGTGTAGATAAAGTTTTCATTTGTCTGCAGGTAGATCTACTTCTGAATCATCTATTACTATTTAAGATCACATTTCAAAGGTCTTACTTGAACTCATGTAACGTCCTATTTCTGAGCTTTGCTTAGACAAGTAAGGTGCTGGGTCCTAAACTCAGGTAAGGTCCTGTCCTGAGCTCTTCCCAAGCAAGCAAGGTCCTGACTGAAAAGTCTTACTGGACCTAAGGAAAGGTCATAAGTTAGGTCTGTATTCATTCGTTGTCTTTGAAATGATGCAGGTCCTCTAGTGGAAAGCAATGAATATATTAAAATTGATTGCCATGGAGGTCTTAATCAGATGCCACAAGATGTAAGTATCTGAAATAACAAATTAATTCTGAGTTGATGTTGATTTTTTCTGAAAAAATGCTTCTTATAGTAACAATAAAAGTACAAAGTTCTAATTGGCTCACGACTATATAAAGGATATCAAAAATGTACTTAAGATAGATTGATCTCCAAGATCACAACTATTTCAGCATACATCAACGAGTATACTCCATCCGGAGGCTAAGATATACTGCAGTCATGTTAAATTTTTTTACCCAACTCAAACAAGTCTTTTTCATTTTTCGTGCATATCTATTATGAACAATCTAGCTTGGACTTTTCTGTTTTCCAAATTTAGAAAAGAGTTCGTTGATATTGTTTTCTATGCCAATCTTGTTGTCTTTGCAGCTATGCGATGGTGTAGATGTTGCTCATCTACTCAATGCAACACTAGTAGTCTTGCCAAATTTTGAAACAACCTCATATTGGAATGATACAAGGTAGCGTACAATGTCTGATATGAGTATGCAAATTAACCAATGTTCTGGAAATGTTTCACCACACAATGAGAATATTTAGAATCTTCTTTGAAGTTTTACAAGCAAATAAATACTGGTGCCCTTGTTTCTATGGTTATGTAAACAAAGTGCTAGGAAATAAATATGTCAATTTTGTGGAACAACGAAAACTGAAATTAACAGCATGTGTTATTAAAGGATTACCATATAACCACATAAGAGAGAGGGATTCAACTACTTTCAAACATTGGAGTCAATTAAGATAAAAACATCATTAGACTTAGAACTAGAGAACTTTGGGTATCTCAGTACATAGATCCTTGAAAATAGGGCAGGGTCTGTTGAATACATTGTGATGTATCTGTAACAGGTTTTATAGACCAATTGGTCTAAGATGTTAATTGAATTCATTTAGATTTCATCATTAGGTTATCCCTTTTTTATCCCCAATTGGCCACTAAAAATTTCTCAATCATGGCCTGCTGTGTTCAATGATTTGTCTCTTAGGGTCACTTCGTAGCTAGAACTGGGAGCTGGATACATCGGCTACAAACTTGTAAGAGCCTAGCCTTTTGTCCTTGAAAAAGATGAATTGGCTGCTAGCATAATTATGTTACTGCATGCATTAGATAAATCTCATTTTAGGGAAGACAACTCAACTTTAAGGGGCATGCCAATCTCAGGCATCAGATTCTGGATAGTCATTGTTGAAAATTTGTGACAGTTTTGTTTGTTTCTATAGGGAACATATGCACAGGAGAAGAAAATAATGAATTTTCACACTAAACTCTTAATTTTGTATTGCATCAGATAAGATAAGATAATTTTATTAATGTAAAAAAAAATGACCACAAGAAGAGTAGGTCAATGGGACTAAAAGGTTTTCCTAGTGCAAATACAGTGTGGGAGTGTGCAATCAACTCCTTTAACAATGTTGAAAGCGAAAATAAAATGAAAATAAAGGAGCATAACGAAATATCTAGAAGCATAACTATCACTCAAACCAGAAGATACAAAATCATAAGTTCAGTGATACAATAGAAAGGATAGAGACTGGAGATCCCAGTGTTGAGCAAGAGAGAGAGAGAGGATGTCAAGTCCTGCTGGTCCTGACGACCAAGGGCAAGGGAGGGGGGAGGACTGAGGTATATTTTCATGATGCACAATTTGTTCCAAAATTGGACCAAATTATCATAAATGTTTATGAAAAATTTGAAGATACAAATTATCCTATCGTAGTTTTTTCCACTTCTATTTTAGCAGAGCAGGGTACCCAACTAGAAAGGTCATTACATCTTGAACACCCCCTTAATGAACACTTTATTATCTTTTACAGCAAGCATCTCCTGAAATTTCTGAAGTTTCTCCTTGCTCAAAGCTTTCATGAAGACGTCTGCAAGCTAATATTTAGTTGTGAAGTACACAACCCCAACTTCTCCAGTGTTATCATTGGACTTGACTCTCTCTAGCATCATTGGTCACACAACCTAAGGATTTCCCTTGGAAGTTGATGGTTTTCTACCACCAGCTACGTGCTGAGACAAACCACCATATTTCTCTTTGCAAGTGGGTCTATTGTGTGAAAATCCTCACAACAAATCTAAGAGATGATGTATACTTCACAAGAGAATAATTATGATTAAGTAGGAAAATAGAAGAAGAGTGGTCAATGTAGTATAATGAGCAACATAATAATAATACAGTAGAACTCGGATAGAAGCAAAAATACTTCACACACACTGGTTAATTAATCACAATATGGAAAAATAAGTAGTACAATGCATGAGGATTCGAATGCCAAGGTGGCAATTCGAATTAGCCTTCATGGAGTGATCAAAAGATCACTGGAGTGTCATTGGAGCACAACTAGTAGTCTATCTCATCATCGGTGGAGTCATCAATGCACAAGTAACTGTCAACCGTCAGTCAAACTGAGCCTAATTGAGTGTGGTAGGTGTAATTGAATGTAACTGGCACATGGAGACACTAACTGAATGAAGAAGGCTCAGTGGAGGGCGTATGAGGAGCTAACTGGAGTCAGAATAGGTAGTCATGTCTCATCGGAGGTCAATCGGAGTGATAATAGTAGTGAGGAGTCAGTATGGCCTCAAATCAAGGAAAGACTGGTGGCTAACTGAAGTAAACTGGATTGGTAGGTGAGAAAGGTGCACTTCTCATGCAGTAGGTGAAAGGAGGGCGCATGATAGGCTAGGAGGGCTGAAACTGAGTGGAAGGAAGCCCCGGGGGCTAGCTAACTGAGGGCTAGGTGCTGGGACTGATGACTGGGATGCATGTAAACCCTAAAAGTGCATGCATGACTGAAAATGTAAATGATCAAAATACTGGTGGGCCTAGGATGGAGTATAGGAATATACTAACACCCCCCCTTAATCCATCATGGGATCTGGTAACTAAGACCAAAGGTCACCCAATACAATGAATAATAACAGTTAATAAATCGAGGAAGTGGGGAAAATTTCATGGGAAAAATGCCCCCCCCTCAGAACAGACTGTAAGGCACACAAAAATAAATGCTCCAAACTCAAGAAGGTGTGATGCTTGGTCATATGTCTGGAGGTATCTTCTTCTTGGGAAGAAGTGGATCATGCTCAAAAGGCATGTGCTTGTAGTTGCTCTTCAGATCGAATGTGATGAGAATAAATCCAATAGTATGAGGATGATCCTTGAACTTGTGATTCGAATCAGCTGAGGTAGGATAAAAAACATGAATGTGCAGATAGTCTTTTGTCTTCTCCTTCGAACCACCATGGGTGAGATTATGCCAAAAGGAACCATCAAATAATAATGATTGCTTGAAATCCAAATCAGATTTAAGACTTGATGAATAGTTTTTTGAGATCTCCTTTGAACTAGCAGGGGTGATATCAAAACCATCATATGCATGAGAAATGATCTCAAGTAGTGTTTGCTTATAATCCAAATTAGATCCAAGACTTGAATCATGGTTTCTTGAGATCTCCTTTGAACCATAAGAGGTGAGATCAAAACCAGTAAATGCATGAGAGATTATCCCAAGAGAATGGCAATGGTTTCTTGAGATCTCCTTTGAACCATAAGAGGTGAGATCAAAACCAGTGGATGCATGAGAAATTATCCCAAGCGGGTGGCAATGGACATATTCTTCAATAACCTTCTGAAAGCATGAAATAATGATCATATAGTAGTAAATAAGAGGTGATTGCTTGAGGAGGGCGAATGTATTACCTCCACTTTGAAATAATCATGTGATCATGATGCAAACCAACAGACTCTGGTGCAAGAGAGGATTTAGGACCTTCTGCAATATCTAGAGTGTGAGCTGGCACAGAAAGAGAAGAAAGTTGGAGCATGAGTGTAGAATTTGCAGGTTCTTTGTGGACAACTTCAATATGAGATGTGGTTGATACTGGTTCATGATCAATGAGATCATCAAGGAGGGCGAATGCATCACTTTTCTTGCTATCGAAAGGGTTTGGACCAAATCCTTCATTTTGTTTGCCGTATCTTTCATCCAGATGGTCCCATAGACATCATCAATGATTTGGTAAAACATGTATTCAGGCAAAGAAAGCATCATTCTTCCAAAGGCCATGTCACCTTTATTCAACCAGTCAATCTTCTCATCAGAGGATTCAAACTCTCTTTCAAAATAACAATCAAAGAGATCATGGCTCTTCAAATATGCTATCATTTTTGGTTTCCATTCATCATAGTTGAATGGAGAAAGATGAGGGATTCCTTCTAAATCTGAATACATTGAAGCTGTAGAAGACCTGCAAAAACAATAGAGAATATTTGCAACTGCTACTGCTGCAAAAATGCAGAAACTACTGCAACTGCTGCACTCGAAATCTTGGTAATAAATTGCAAAAAACTCTTAGGAATGGAGATAAACAATACTCTCAACATGCTCTGATACCATGTGAAAATCCTCACAGCAGATCTAAGAGATGATGTATACCTCACAAGAGAATAATTATGATTAAGTAGGAAAATAGAAGAAGAGTGGTCAATGCACTATAATGAGCAACAAAATAATAATACAGTAGAACTTGGATAGAAGCAAAAATACTTCACACACATTAGTTAATTAATCATAATATGGACAAATAAGTAGTACAATGCATGAGGATTCGAATGCCAAGGTGGCAATTCGAATTAGCCTTCATGGAGTGATCAAAAGATCACTGAAGTGTCATCAGAGCACAACTAGTAGTCTATCTCATCATCGGTGGAGTCATCAATGCACAAGTAACTGTCAACCGTCAGTCAAACTGAGTCTAACTGAGTGTGGTAGGTGTAACTGAATGTAACTGGCACATGGAGACACTAACTGAATGAAGGAGGCTCAATGGAGTGTGCATGAGGAGCTAACTGGAGTAAGAACAGGTAGTCATGTCTCATCGGAGGTCAATCGGAGTGATAACAACAGTGAGGAGTCAGTCTGGCCTCAAATCAAGGAAAGACTGGTGGCTAACTAAAGTAAACTAGACTGGTAGGTGAGAAAGGCGCCCTTCTCATGCAGTAGGTGAAAGGAGGGCACATGATAGGCTAGGAGGGCTGAAACTGAGTGGAAGGAAGCTCCGGGGGCTAGCTAACTGAGGGCTAGGTGCTGGGACTGATGACTGGGATGCATGCAAACCCTAAATGATGCATGCAAACCCTAAAAGTACATGCATGACTGAAAATGTAAATGATCAAAATACTGGTGGGACTAGGATGGAGTATAGGAATATCCTAACATATCGTCTTTGTTCTCTCCAAGAGGTTGAGAATGCGGAGCACTTCATTTTCCAGTTCCCCATCTATTATAAGTTCCAGGGAAGATATACCATTGTTTGTATTTAGACTTGGGAGGTTCCTTATCCACCTTCCACTATCGCAATCAAATATATGTATCTCTATTCCTCCAAGACACTGCCACTTTTATACATAGAGATTTGCAAGAGACCCCTCGGGCCAATTTTAGGGCTACTAGGTTGACCACCTTCTTTCAACATATTCCAGAGATTGGGGGTACTGAGCACCCTTTCCACACATAGGCAGGTAGATATAGGTCAATGAGACGATGTTCCTCTTAGTGTGCTACTACTAGAGTACCCAAGTATCCTCACCTTCATTCTAGGTGTCATTGATTTGTTTCTATTCGACATCAAGGACCATCTAGTTCTCTTTGCCTGCATCTTGGGACAAGGGTACAAGTGTGCATCACAAATTTCCTTTATGCTTCCGGAGGTTTGTTGGCCTTGGATGTTAAGGGAGATTCTAGGGAGGCACCCTGCCTCCTTCAAGGATTGTACAGCTTGGCCCTCTTGGTCTTGGGCATTCTCCTATAGATATTATCAAATTTCATATTGGTCCTATCACAGCGGTCAATGATGATGCAACCAGTCCCTCTGCTTTTGCTTTAAGCATTGTGTTAGGCATGTGATAGTGTCCATCTCTTGTCTTGATTTGCATCTTTGGTCTCCATATTCCATTGAGGGTAATTTGTACATGTACCTGGGTCTTATAGTTTGGGTTTACCCCTGTTAACCCCCGTATTTGCTTGCACAACTGGAGGGTTAAGATCCAAAAAAGATTCCATCAGGTTGGTTCCAATATAGGTGCATTTAGACATTCACAGTGGTCAGAGCTTATTTTAGAGTTAGTTTCATCAAATTCCTATAAACTACTACTTTTAGCAATTTGCTTTTTTCCAGGAGCCAGAGATCTAGGGCCCACATCTCAAAGATTCTTACTATTCTTGATCCTCACAAGCTCATGATCTCGATGAGTCTGTTTCAAGTTACATGCAAGCAATTTCACGCCAACTGCTATTTTTATAGTATGCTTTTCAAGGTTTGCATGTCGTTTCTAAGCACCTTTTGGGTTCCTTGTAAAAACACAAGTCTAATGAGGCTGCTTTTGTCTGCATGCAAGATGTTGCTATTTTGAGCAGTGTCTAATTTTAGACTTGCTATATTTGGCAGTAATCTCAATAATGTTACCTTCATTTTCAGTTTTTCTTGCTTTTTTACTTTTTCAAAGTTAGATCGATTTTTGGGCATGTCTATAGTTAGTAGTTTCTATTTTTGGTAGTTACAAGTTGTGATGTCATGGTTCCAAGTGTGGAGTGGTGGAGTGGTTTCCAGGTTCTGGTGAGGGAGAGGATGATGAGTCAAGTGCAGTGCAAGCACTGGTTGGTGTCCTCTCAATGTGACACATGGCAGCTTGTTGGATGGTTTCCATTTGCATGAGGTCCTAATTTTGTTTCATGCCAAAAGCCTAACTTGCCTTGCTAGGTTGGCTTACCATTATTCCTAAGTTTGACTTTTAAAAGACCCAATTTACCTTACCATAGTTGCATTTCAAAACCTAAATTTGAATTGTTGTGTTTAGGTTCCATTTTTGCTTAGTTTGACTTTCCAAGACTAGTTCAAGTTGTTGATTTTGACCAAGCTGAAACCCTAGTTCATATAGGCATCCATACTTGGTAATATTGCTAATTCGCCAAGCTGAAAAACCTTAAAACAAATTGCTTTCGCTAAGTATGTCAAGCAAGAAAAGCATGAAATAAAGCTGCTGTTGCCAAAGATGAAAAGACTTAAAATCTAGTATTCGACCTCCTTTGCATGTTGGTATGACCCCAACTCGAACTCATTTATTATTGGTTGAAGTCTTGGCCAATTTTGTTGAGCAAAAAGGCCGCAAGGAAGCTACCATTGCAGAGTCTGTCAAACAAAAAAGCTAACCAACTTCCTTTTGTCATAATTTGAGGTTGCTAATTCTATCAAGATTTGAAAGGCCTAAGTTGATTGTACTATTGGCTCGAACTTAGTAGACAGGGGTTCCTACTCATTGTCGATGCATACCGCAATTTCCCTGGCCACCGGCCCTGACAGGTTTTATCCTGCCCAACAACACCTCCGGAGCAGATGAGGTCTCACCCGAGGCGTCCAGGAAGGGTAGACGGAACCATGTTTCCGCCGATTGAAGGAGGATGGTTGCGTCCGAAATACTTAAACTTAGTGCATAACCAGAACAAATATCTTTAAGCATTGAACATAGTATTTAAATAAACATTCAACCCAAACATTCATCATTGCAAAAACAGTAATTGTAAAGCAAATATCGCATCAGAGAAACATGACATTAATTGTATAGTGCAACATTGCATTACCATAACCGAACAAATCGAACATAAATATTGTACCAAAATAGCTTCATCATATTATCATTGTCAACCCAGATACAATGTCTCTGCAAAAACCAGATCTCCGCAATGATTCTTGACATCAAAACATACCCGAAAATCATACAACCAACATCAGAGCTTCCTCTTATTCTCCAGCAAGTTGTGTTTTTTAACACTTACAACTCTTATCTACATATAGGCTTCCGCCTTACAATTCTTGTCCACTTACTAATGACTTCCTAACTGACATTATGGACAAATGACCCACTCTCTAACTGACCTAGTCCAAAAATGACCAAAAACCCGCGTTCTACGGTATGACTGACTCATCATTACATACTATGTGGTCCAAATGACCCAAAACCCGCAATCCACGGTACAATTGACCCATACATGCACAAAATCATCTTCCGCCATCGACTTTCGCGCCATCTTCTGCCTTGTCGTAGCATCAGAGATGCTGCGATACCATCTTACCAAACCGCCTGCCAAAAGGCCCCCAACACAATCTTGTGGCTCGCCCTCGATCCACGTCAGCTGGATACGGTGTACTTGGTTGGTTTGACTTTACTAGGGCGGAACTTGAGTTCTACAATTGTTGCTGTCTGGATCTCGCGACGCTGCTTTGCTCCTTCTAGTGTACTGGTCATCTGCTCGCTGTCATGTACTTCTTACCCAAAGGTGGACTCTTCCCAGCTTACTGCTGCAGGCCTCGCAAACTCATCCTCTAGTATCGAGAGACCAATTGTAGACGGAGAGGAATTTTGCAAGCAACACCAAGGTGCAAAATAGGCCAGCGATTCTGGCACATCTGTTTCACACCAGTAAGCATACGTTACAGGGACTTGGGGTCGAAACCCCCCCCCTTTTGTGTGGTCGCAGGGACCACGAGACTTCGAACCATCACCAACTGCCTAGACATCTCAGATGAGACTTCATGCTTGCGACACCAGAGTGTTTGAAGCGCGGCGTGCTCTAACCGTTCATGTACACTCGTGGTTCGGTCCCTCAGCGCACCTGGTGTGCTCCTGCAGGAAATAAAATGGATCATTTCCACAACCTCCTTGGAATTCCTAACTTAGCTAGATGCCCAAATCGTCTCGTAACATAAACGCTCTAAACTAAAACAACCTCTGTGCTCCCATTATCCTTGGGGCCTATATTTATACAGCGTGTTCGGTCATTCATCTGCCGTGGAAATCCTGTGCACCGCCTACTCACGCTCCAGGCTAATCATAAGATTCCATTACTTGGACATCAGAAGTGGGCAGAGTGATCATACCCCCGCCTGTCACCCTATGTGCAAAAGTGTGCAGATCATCCCTCCGGTCATACCACTGTGGTGGATGCCTCATGCCAACCCTGTAACCCATCCCTCCAGGGGTCGTCGGCCATGCTACCTCGGTGTATGCCTCATTCCTCATGTGCATATTTCTGACACGATCTGATTCATCTAACGAACAGATCTTCCCAAAAAAATAAAGATGTCGACTGCGTAATGATTTTTGATGTAACCTGAGCGCAATACTTCTAGTTGTCGCGGGTCGTTTTTCACTTGCGACACAAGCCCTCCTGCTTGCGCATTTGTTTCTCTGTTTGTGCGCCATCCTGCCACCGATCATCCTGTTTTTTTTTTTTTGTGACTCAGTCATCACGCTGTTCCAAGCCCAACTGATAGGGCTTCAACCTATGACCATTCACCAGTGTTAGTAGCATTGCCCCGTTCAGCTGCTGCAGCTGAACCGCGCCCCCTGAAGTAATTCTATTGATGCGATATGGACCAAGCCAATGCATCTGCAATTTTCTGAGATGTTTCATAAACTTGCTGTCATACAACACCACCAAGTCACCCTGCTGAAACTATTTGTTTTGACGTGTCGATCATGCCATGCCTTCTAGCGATCCTTCTATACCCCTTAGTGGAACCTAGCGATGAACCGATATTCCTCCAACTTCACCAACTACTCTAGACGTTCATCTAGTGCCGCTGTATCATCCAGGCCTGGTGCGGCCACGATGTGCAAAATCGGGACAATATATTCCATGGGCATAATTGCTTCTTGTCCATATACTAACCTGAATGGTGTTTTCCCTGTCAACCTTTTACATGTGGTGCAATAGGCCCACAACACCACTAGGATTTTTCAGATCCCAGTCGTCGCGGTTCGTATTGCACACCTTTGTCAGCGCATGCTCCAATACCTTGTTGAAGGCTTCCACTGTGGCATTGGATTGTGGATGATATGGTGTACTCTTTTTGTGTTGGATCTGCAATTCCTCCGTCAATGTGCTGATGGTGCGATTGAGAAAGTGGCTGCCTTGGTCACTCAACAGTATCTTGGGGCAGCCGAAATGAGTTATAATGTGATTGAACAAAAATCGCGCCGTCGTTGTTGCAGAACAATCAACTACTGGTGCCGCCTCTGACCATCGAGTCAAATACTCCATCATTGTGATAATGTAGCGCGCACCCATGCGCTTCCCTGGTGGATTGATCGGTCCGACAAAATATACTTCCCATTTGTCAAACAACTGCAATGTCAATTGAGGCATGAGGGGCATCTCATTGCGTCGGGATGGTTTTCCAGTTCGCTGACAGATATCACATGACCGCGCATAGTCCATCGCATCATTATGCAGTGTGGGACACCATAGCCCGACACGCAACACTTTCCTAGCAGTCGCCCAACCGCCATAGTATCCCCCGGCTACTCCTCCATGCGCTTCTACTAATATCTGCGCTTGCTCATGCGGTAAGACACATTTGCGCAATACCTCATCGGCACCCATTTTGTATAACTCTCCCGCAATTAGCTGGAAGTATGCTGCCTTGACTACCAACTGCTTCTTCATACTTGTGGTGAACTCGTTGGGTGTAGTACCTATTGTCAAAAACTGAATGATTTCCGTAAAGTAGCCATCTGCAACCTCAACCCGAAACAGTTGGACATCCGGTAACCCATCTTCAATGTTGGTCGACTCTTCTCCTGTATTGATCCATGAGAGATGATCAGGATCGACATTCAACTGGCCGGGCTTCACAATGACTTCAAAGTCGAACTCTTGAAAAAGAATTAGCCAGCGGCATATATTCCCCCCCAACACAGGCTTATTGACCAGGTATTTTAATGCAGAATGATATGTGAACATCTTGAAATGGCCTCCCAGTAAGTAATGGCGAAACTTCTGCAAAGCGTAAACCATTGCCAGACCTTCCCTCTTCGTAGTAGTGTAGTTTCTTTCTGTAGATGACAACTTCCAGCTAGCAAAAGCAATGGGGTGATCGAGATCCCCTTCTCCTGGTTGAGCCTAGACGACGCCCAACGCAATCGATGAAGCATCAACATGGAAGTGGAATTCCTTCCTCCAGTCCGAAAATACCAATATCGGTGCCGATGCCATCTTCGCCTTCAGTGTTTCAAAGCTATCCTGACATTCCAGGCTCCACTGGAATGCCACATCTTTCTTCAACAACTTCTCCATAGGGGCAGTAATCATAGCGTAACCCCTGATAAACTTGCGATAATACCCTGTGTGTCCCAGCGTCGCCCGTAACTGCTTAACTGTAGTCGGTGGTGTCAAACTCAGAATAAGCGCGATCTTTGCTGGGTCAACCAACAATCCTTTCTTACACACAATATGACCCAACAGTATGCCAAACGGTGCACAAAAGATGCATTTCTTCAAATTCAGCAATATCTAGTGCTGTCGGCATCGCTCCAACATCAACCGTAGACTCACCAGATGGTCGCGAACCAACCCATAGACCATCCAATCGTCCATGTATACTTGTAAGAACTTCTGAATGAAATCTTTGAATGTAGCAACGACAACCTGTAAAAATATCGCAGGTGCATTCTTCAAGCCAAACAACATCACGGTGTACTAAAAGCAGCCCCATTCGGTAACAAAAGTTGTCTTATGGTGATCTTCTTTGGCAATGCGGATCTGATGGTAGCCAGAGAACCCATCTGTGAATGAGTACATCTCCTGGCCGCCCACTCCTTTGAGCACTTCGTCAGTAAATGGGGTCGGAAAGGGGTCATGCAAGCAGGCATTGTTCAACTTTCGTAAATCCACATAGATGCGCACCTCTCCATTCTGCTTGTCCTGCACCAACATAGGACTGATCCATTCCGACTCCTCGAATGGTTCAATAATACCAGCGTCCAACATGTGATCAAGTTCTACCTTGACTCTCTCCTTATGTCGTGGATTTAGCCGATAGGGTCACTGCCGACCGACTTAACATATGGTTTTAATGGAATCTTCATCTCCCCTAAATCTCCCAAAATCCCCTTTATGTCAGAAAATTTTGTCGGGAATACATCCTGAAACTCGTGGAGCACATCAGTGACATTTCTTATCAGCTCGTCATCCCAGTAATCCCCGACATTTGCAAAAAGGGTATATTGAATATGCATCTTGATCAATAGACAGCCTAGTGGGTGGAGGCCGTGGGTACCGCGGCAGTTGGGGGGCGGTACATGGAATGTTAAGGGGTAGATGGGTGCAGGTCATGATGAGACTGTGAGTGAAGCTGAGGAAGAGAGTGGTCTTACGAGGGGAGGAGAGAGATTCCGACAGGAAAAGAGGCAGAGGACGGGAGAAGGTCCTGTTCCAGTCGAACTGAGGGACCGTGAAGGAAGACCACATGAGACAAAGCGACCTCACAGTCCTGACAAGGATGGCTAGGCTATGCTTAGGATAGAGGCAGGACTAAACCCCAACACCAACGTACCCACACCTCTGCTCACTATCTCTCAGATAGCAAGAAATACCACTTCGACACCACCCAGTTCGTCAATCCCACATAAGTTAATTGGTAGTAGTACATCGAAAGGAGGAAGGAAGCCCAGAATGGCGGGCGATGATGCTAAGTTACCGTTGTTCCACGGGAGTGTGACAGAAAACCCAGAACAGTATTGGTTTTTGTGTGAAGCGGTCTGGACCATCAAACAGATCATCGATGATGCTGCTAAAAAAGGACAGTTAGCCACGACCCTGCGAGGTCGTGCATTAGATTGGTTTATGAAATTCATTCTAGTCCCTACAGGAGCCCCTGAGAAGTCGCTGGATGAGATTTGGGTTGGGATGATTGCTGAATTTAGAAGGCCCAAGTCTGAGGCTCAATATATTATAGAATTGAAAGAAATTAAGCAGTATCCCAATGAAACGATATGGGATTTCGACTAATGATTCAAGACACTGATGGAAAAAGTCAGTTTTGATATGAGCATTGTCCAACATAAAGAATGGTTCATCACGGCACTACTACCACATATTCATCTACCATTGATGCACCAAAAAATCTTGACGCCTAGCGAAGCTCTGGAGATTGCAATGCGATTGGAGGCATCGCCGATTGGAGAAAATGCATCCCGGATGTCGCAGATAAAAACACAGCTCGCTAAATTAACTATACAACTGCAAGATTTGAAGAAGGGAAAGGAGTAGTGAAACGATGTCTGGTGTATGCGATGTCGAGGAGAAGTGAATACGAAGGACAATTGCCCCAACTTCCGCAATTATTTGGTTTCAGGAGCGTCAAATCCATTGAATGGTGGTAGCATGCGGTGGTGTCGCGTCTACCAGGTGTATGGGCACTGTCATGACAATTTCCCATATATGAAGAAAATGGTCACCACCCCGAGGAATCTCTATTGTACATTCTGCAAATCAGTGGGTCACGACGACAAGAATTGTTGTGCATATGGGTTGCTACAAGAAGAATGTGTGATGCGTTTTATGTCAAGGACGACCAGCGTGTCATACAACATCTGCAACCGCAGGTAGCCCAGCCGCTACCTCAACCAGAGATGTAGTTTGTACCACAGCAGCAACAACCGCCGCAGTTCATGCCGCAATACGCTCTGATGAAGATGGCTCCACAACAGCCCCAGTATGTACAGCAACCGCAGTATGCACCACAAGGACCAGGAATGCAACTGGCACTAGTGCAACAACAATTTAATCAACCACAGTACCAATAGTAGGGAGGATTCCGCGAAGGATACCGGGGTGGCCATGGTGGTGGATTTGGTCGTGGAGGAGGACGGGGTGGTCGTGGACCTGTTCAATGCTATCATTGTGCGGTATGGGGACATTACCAGTGAGACTGTCCGCTACTGCAGAACCAGTGTATGTTATTCTTTGTTAACGATCAAACAGTTGAGAATTGTACACATTTGATTGCGCGATGGCAAATAGGAAATACTCCCCAATTGCAGAACCAGCCCCAGGTATAGCAGCCTGCCTAGAACCCAGTGCACCAACTAGTACAAAACCAGAATATGCGACCAAATCAAAATCAGAATGTGAACCCACCTGGGAATCCGCCGTTGAGCCAGACCCAGGGTGCAAACATCGTGACAATTTCTGCAGAACCATGACCGCAAGATGCTTATGTTGCTGTGGTCACTCGCGGAGGAAAGACAACTGGAGCAGATAGTTCAATGATCAAGTTAACCATACAAAAGAAAGTCGCATTTGAAATTGATGAGGAGCGGGAGATGTTTCTTCAAACATGACGTGCACTAGAACACGACCGAGGTAAAGCTGTTATGTGTGACATGCCTTCTACTTTTGATACCACTTCAGAGGTCGACCCATCACAACGGTCCAACACACTTCGAGCATTTTTGGAACATTGTTTGTCCCCGGCCAAAGATCCCGATGCTCTTTCTGCAATTGAATCCTTGTTGCGACGACTGGCCCAGGATCGACAAGAGCTCGCGGTTAATTCCCTGCAACGACGGAAGACGGGGAAGGAGATGCAGATGAATATTCAAATTGGCGACTACGATATTGATTCTGTTATTCTGGACCTTGGTTCGGATGTCAACATCTTGACCAAGCAGGCTTTGCAGAAGATGGGGATCCCCCCATTGAGCTCGTCTCCTGTACAACTTCGGTTAGCTAATCACACTAAAGTAACACCCATTGGGAGAGTTCCACGAATGGTGGTGGACATTGAGGGAATGAAAACATATGTCAACTTTGATGTAATAGAAGTAGTCAAGGGAGGAATTTCTTATCCAGCATTACTGGGGATTGGCTAGGCTAATGATAGTGGATCCGTAATCAACTTCAAGCGACAAATGATGACTTTTGAAAATCGTGACCTCGGAGTTATCACCCCGTTGGATCCGGCTGAAGGACGTCGCTACATAGAGCTATTTAAGGATGATGATCCCAGTGGATGGGACCATGCATTCAATATTTCTGAAGATTATATCCATTCGACTGCTAACGGCGAGTTGGGATGGCTCAGCTATAGCTTTGCGTCCTTCGACTCTGATGATGCGCTAGAATATTGGCAGAGCCGCTTGCACAAGGTCTCGCTCCGTAAGTGCAGGTTGGTTACACAGTCAGTATGCCGTATCACAACTGAACTGATTACACTCCCAACATATGAAGGGTTTCCTGGTGTCTCTAACTTTCTGACGGCATTTGAAGAAAGATTTTCTGAACCTTAGCGATTGCTGGTGTTGAACGAAGCATTGAAGGCTGCTCCAGCACGCTGGTGGGAAACACACAAGGCATCAATTGATGGATGGTCGAAATGCATAAGATTGATGTTGGTACGCTTTGGCGATACCGAGGTCTACCACACTGGGAAGTATTATGGTCGGGACGGCCCTGGTGGCCATTTGATGGAATGTCAGCAGTTATGGGTATCGCGACCAAAGGATAGGTGGGTCCATGCTTTTATCCATACTTTGGATGAGATGCCACGATCATGGTATGCTGTAGCTGAGTTGTGAGGGGAAATTTCTACTTGGTTGGAGCTCACCATGTGTTTTACCCATAAATTCAGTTGTGTGGATGATGATCCCGAGGTCAATAATGCATTACAGCTCATTCGCGATGTAATTCTATAGGTTGTCCCGGTGGCCTATCCTGCGGATCCGCATGCGCATTGCTAGATGCAGTCTCTCATGGAATGCTTCAATATCAGTGGTGGGCCAGAAGATGGTGATGATCCACAGAATGTGAATATCCCGAAATCCGAAGGAAGCCATGCTGTGGTACCACCTGATGCGCCAAGCGATCATATCAGTCAGCCGTTGAAGATCCGCAAGATTAACATTGGGACATAGGACACTTTGAATTTTGCAAATGTCGGGGATTACTGGGATGATGAGCTAATAAGAAAGGTCACTGATATGCTCCACGAGTTTCAGGATGTATTCCCGAAAAAATTTTCTGACATAAAGGGGATTTTGGGAGATTTAGGGGAGATGAAGATTCCATTAAAACCAGATGTTAAGTCGGTCTGGCAGCGTGGGTACATTGGTGTTGGGGTTTAGTCCTGCCTCTATCCTAGGCGTAGCCTGGCCATCCTTGTCAGGACTGTGAGGTCACTTTGTCTCGTGTGGTCTTCCTTCACAGTCTTGCGGTTCGACTGCAACAGGACCTTCTCCCGTCCTCTGCCTCTTTTCCTGTCGGAATCTTGCTCCTCCCCTCGTAAGGCCACTCTCTTCCTCAGCTTCACTCACAGTCTCATCATGACCTGCACCCATCTACCCCTTAACATTCCATGTACCGCCTCCCAACTGTCGTGGTACCCACGACCTCCACCAACTAGGCTGTCTATTGATCAAGATGCATCTTCAATATACCCTTTTCGCAAATAAGCATCTTGATGATAGTTGAAGTGACAGTAAAAACCTACCCCGAGGTTTGTGAAAAAAAACATCTTTCAGTTTCACTGTAGGACTTATGAGTATCAACTGCGAACTCTATTATATAGCCCTCTAGGATGCTATTGAACCACACTTCGACAGCCCGCGATGCTTTATTATCAACTTCCTGCAGTTGCTGAATCAATTCGGGGGTCCAGGTTGTTGGTTCAGCACCTTGGAAGTTCCTCTTCTGGAATGTCAACTTTTCCAACCATTCAAACAACAGGACTGGGAACTCACAGAAGTATCATTCATGCGGTCCGTCGTGAATGTATCTCTCTACCCACTGTCCTACTATCAATTGAATGTTCTGACTTTCCTCTTCAGCGAATTCCTACAACTTCTGATCAAACCATTCCTTGATCTCTGGTTTCGTCAGGTGCCACAACATCTCCTCCTTTCACTACAAACATGGTCCTGGCAATGAAACCATTTGTTGGCTTGAACCCAATCGACAAGGGTTCCTAATCACTGTCGACGCATACCGCAGTCTCCCTAGCCACCGGCTTGGACAGGTTTTATCCTGCCCAGCAACACCTGTGAAGCAGATGAAGTCTCACCCGAGGCGTCCATGAAGGGCAGACGGAACCATGTTTCCGCCGAATGAAGGAGGATGGTGGCAGCCGAAATACTTAAACTTAGTACATAACCAGAACAAAGATCTTTAAGCATTGAACATAGTATTTAAAGCAACATTCAACCCAAACATTCATCATTGCAAAAACAATAATTGTAAAGCAAATATCGCATCAAAGAAACATGACATTAATTGTATAGTGCAACATCGCATTACCATAACCGAACAGATCGAACACAGAGATTGTACCAAAATAGCTTCATCATATTTTCATTTTCAACCTAGATACAATGTCTCTGCAAAAACTAGATCTCTACAATGATTCTTGACATCAAAACATACCCGAAAATCATACAACCAACATCAGAGCTTCCTCTTATTCTCCAGCAAGTTGTGTCTTTTAACACTTACAACTATTATCTATATATAGGATTCCACCTTACAATTCTTGTCCACTTACTAACGACTTCCTAACTGACATTATGGACAAATGACCCACTCTCTAACTGACCTAGTCCAAAAACGACCAAAAACCCGTGTTCTGCGGTATGAATGACTCATCATTACATACTATGTGGTCCAAATGACCCAAAACCCGCAATCCACGGTACAATTGACCCATACATGCACAAAATCATCTTCCGCCGTTGCCTTTTGTGCCATCTTCTACCTTGTCGCAGCATCGGAGATGCTGCGATACCATCTTACCAAATTGCCTGCCAACATGTACAATCCTTGCATGCATAGCTTAAAGGATAGTTGGACCTCCTCGTTTAATAATAGCATGAGAGAAATTTTGGTAGCTTTCTCCTCCAAGAGAGAACTCACTGGAAGGGGTATTATTGGCAGTTTGCGTCAAGGTAATTTGTATTTTATAAATATGCATTCAACTACAAATTTCAAAGGACATATTTGGACCTAGGGATGTTTTCTCATTCATGCAGGGAAAGTATAGCAGTAAGATAGCAACAGTTGACCAATCGAGATGTACTTAAAACACCAAGTTTAACACAGAGACAACACATGAATTAAAGAGAAATGAGTTTTTGAATTAACAAACAGTGATTTATTGGAGGTGATATATAGGAACAGACTTGGAATTAGTATATTCCCCAAATATTATTGGAGGTGGTTAGTTTATTTGCACAAATTATAGACAGTTTTCCATGTTTGTTGTTTCCTCAATGACTGCAATGGTGTATATAACAGTGGTGCAAAAGAAAAGTTTGGCATTTACATAATGATGCCAGTTTTTTGTGCATCTGTCCATACTTTTTGCCAAGAGTTTAGTAATAGACTTCTAAGATGGTGTTTCTGTCATTTTCACTCATGCAAAGGCTTATGCTGGACCTTTGTTCTCTGTACAAATTAACAAGCTACGGACACATGCTTGCATGGAGCCCTATATTATTGCAGTTAATAGGCAGTTGAGTTGTATGCACCCCATATTCAAGCTTTTGCAACCACAATTGTGTCACACTATGGAAATTAATGCATTGGCTCGCCAGAGCTTGATAAATGGAGGATTATTTATTGAATCTTGCTTTACACCAGACAAGTACTCCATGGAGTTAAGTTCATTTGCATACAACAGAAAATGGCACTTTAACATGGAGGCCTTGCCTGCAGACTTGGTTGCAAGGTATGTGGTTTAATTTGAGACAGTTAAAACTTGATTTTACTTTCATATTCCATTCTCCATGAGTACCCAATGAATCTCATGGGATCAACAACTATTAAAAATTGTTGTTGTAGGGCAAGTTATTTCAAATTTTGAACAATCTCAAGATCAATTGAAGGCACTTTTAGATCCTTTGATATGAGATGCTACTTTAGTTGGAAAAATGGACATTTCTTCTATTTAGGAGTACCTTGTAATGTCTTGTTGGGATCCCTCACAAATAGGTATTCATTTGGCAATAATTTTGATTGTCTAAATGAAAATTTTACAATTTTAACTCTAGTGTTTTCATATCATCCATTTGGAATCCCTTCTACAACAGGACTAAACCGCAGAAAATAGAAAAGGATTTTCCTTGCCATATCCTGATTCTTGAGTGCAAAGGAAGTGGCCAATTTACTCCAAACTCCAAGAAAACTTTTTCCCAACTTTAAATCTTAGCTAGCACTAGTCTAGTTCTATGCCCATTAATTCCAGGAACTGGTTTTTGGGATTGGAGAGTATTTCCATTTGCCTACTCATTTTCATCAAGAAGGTAGACACTTTTGCATTGGTAACTTGTAATGCTTATTTCTAATCAGTGTCTACTAAAAGAATCTTAGACTATTAATGTATTTTCATAGTACTTCCTGAACAAGTAGAAAACATGGAGAATAAGCTAGCCTTTTAGTGTATATTGTCTTCATAAGGGCAAGGCAGAATAAGCTAAGCTTCTTAGATGCTCCACTCACTCTTCCATTGCTCTTATTGCTTGTACTTTATATTTCCAGTGACATACTTTGGTCACTTGTGGTCATTAATATAATTTCATTTTAAATAGCATTTATAATCGTGTTTTTAAAACATCTAAATTCACTGATTTTCCATCGATGTATGTTTCAGGTGAGTTTTAACCTTAAGGTTTGGATATTTTTGGTGCAGTTGTCCTTAAATTTCCTTCCATGTTCTCTATATTGTGTTGTTGTTATCATAATTATGTTTTGTACATGTTCACTATTTGTATTATTGATGAGTTGAGTGCCCACATTGTGGAGGCATCTTCGAGTTTGATTTCTATTCAAGTTTTTCACACAGGCCCTGCTTTGTTTGTTAAGCCACTATGCTAGAGGATTTTATGCATTTGCATATTCTTTGCTAGAGTACTTGAGTAGAACTTGCTAGCTCATCTAGTGTTCCCTTGGAAAAGTTGGGATTGTAAATGCTAATGCATGTCTTTATTAAGCTTTTTTGTAGATGTATACTCATGTCGACAATGATGACTGAGTGATGGTGTGTATGATGTAAATTGGCACTTGTTTCTAGCAGGCTACCTTGTTTTTGTAGGAAAACATGTAGTAGTACTATTTTGAAGCATTTGTTAGCTTTATATTGTGATGCTCTGCAAGTATTTTTTCTTTTTCTCTTTGAGCAATGATGGTAGGTCAAATTAACTTTACAGGGAAAAGTTGTTCTGAATAGGACTATAGAGAATATGTGATATGGGTTCATATTTAACATGTAACCATTTTTCCAATTAAAGGTTTATTTCAACATGGCACTCTTGAATTCTTTAACATACATAGAATGATGGCTGAAATTGCATGTTCAAAAGTATTTTAGTGGTAACTTACAGGTAAACATGTTATTCGATTTTATCATATTGATTGTACTACTAGTAGTTCCATATTTTTATCATGTAAGGGTTGTGCATCATAATATTGTGATAGTGCTTGCAATACTTCACACGACAACAAATAATTACATATAATCAAAATCTTACCCTATATTGGGATTGATTGGGATCCTCGTCGTCGATAGCAACCTCTACCTCATCCTTTGGCCTCTTCATTGATCCTCCAAGTATATTAGTACTAGTACTTGGTAATATTTGTGGGTCCAAGTCCATCCACCATGTTGTTTTGCAATGAAACACCATCCAATTTTGATGAAATTGGCTAATCCAAGCTGTAAAATTAGGTAGAAATTTTAACATTCCTAATCAGTAATCATTGGTTTTGACTTGAGTGAAAGGTAAATTTTTATGAAGGTCATGACGAATTACTCCAATAGTGAACACCGCCAACAAAGGGGTTCATAGAGGGCTTGGTTCTCTTGATTGAATGCCAATCCCATACCCTCATACATGATAGAATTTAGTCTTGAAATATTGCAAACCCAACAATCCTGGAATGTTGAAACCAAAAAAGCTATTAATTCTGTTGAATTCTGAAAGGGATATCAAATTCTATTTTCCTTATATGAAGTTATATGAGGTTGAATCCATTCTCAAACATCGTTGAATTATTAATGGTCATTGTTGTTAGGGTTTTGAGCTATTATTCTTTTATTCTTTTGGTTATTACAAGATAGATGTGATTGAGTGGTTCAGATTTTGTTTTGTATTTTTAGAGTGATGTGTTTGCAGGTGGATTGCTAAAAATTTGTTGTTTTTAGAGGTGTTAATCAGTTTTCACTTTTCAGTTCGTAGTTTTAGGGTTTACATCTTTGAAGAGAAGATCTGCTTCTCATGATATGAGATTTATCGCTTTTGGCTAAAGAAAGGGAATATGTGGAGTGATCATTAGAGTTGGTTCGGTCTTCATGGTGGATTTTAGTGGTGTCCATCATTTTTTATGGATAGAAATATTAAAGGAACTTTCCTTTGCAATGTTTTTGAAGGCTATTTATTGCAAAGGTAAAGAAAAAGAGGGTCAATTTACTGCCAACATATTGATTGAGGCAATTGAACTAGCGGGGCAGAAAATGTTGTCCAAGTTAGGACAACACAAATGTTTATAGAGCTATAGGTTTAAATGTGGAGGTTAGATGTGATTATACTTTTAGACTCTTTTTGTTGCCCATTCTTTGAACTTTATGCTTCACAAGATGATGAAATTTAACTGAATTAGGATGGTTTGTTGTGGTGAGGAAGATCTAGATGTTCACTAGAAATTCATGTCTCAATCCATATATTGTTGGTTTGCGAAATTTGACCTCTCAAAAATTTTAATGTTCAATTTTCCATTTTCCACTTATATTTATAAATTTATTTTTATTTAAAAAAAATTATTTAAAAGCTTGCAGTTGGCTGAGACTTTTTTTCCCCTCCCATAGTATCCTCTTAAAGAAGCTTCTGGGGTTGCAACAGGCCTTCGAAAAATGGTCATTAGGGATGTTTGGTTGTGTGAGGAAATCCTAAATTGACAGAGCCAATCATCTCTAGAATCTAGCCATTGGGCTATTATCACAAGTTGCAAGTTCTTCAGTAGTTGAGAGAATTGGATATATATGGTTTCGTTTATTTGGTGATCGTGGAAAAGATTGGAAACAAAGAATCCCAACCTCCGCCTTCTACCATATAAGTGGCTAGATTACATGAAGGGGCCTACCAGGTTGTCGGAGGTGGAGCCAGAGATAGATGACTTGGACATGTCCTTGCATGACTCACCTTGGTTTGATCAACGATGATGCATCAACAGTCGCTTCTTCAAGTATAGTCTATATTTAGATTCAAATACACCACATCTTCCAAGATTGTTGGACTCCTAGAGAATAATAATGATGTAGAACTTCAATATCAAGATGATGATGACATATTTCATGATAGGTAGATTTTGGTTGTTTGTATTTGTCACTCTTAATGTGTAGAGTATAGATAGTTGAGTGCTGAAACACTCATTTGTATTCATTATTTACTTCTCTAAAAGTTTGCTTTATATGTATCTATACCCATGCACCTTAGCTTGTATCTTGATAATATATATCTCAAAGTCAATACGATTGCCTTGCTATTGACAAGGTGAATTATAATTATTTCAGACTGTTAGAAGTCATTCAGCATACTTTTTGGATTTTGTGGGTAGTCATGATTTATTTGTTCATTGCTACTATTTTCATAACTTGTGAACATATGATAAATAAGTAATGGATGGTTGTGAATGTATAAAACGTTTGTTAATTGTGCTGTCTACCAAGTGGTTAAGCTTTACTTTGTATCCTTTGTGGTGTCATGCAGGTATGTGGTTGTCTACTTTTCCATTCTATATCTTAGGTACCGGGATGGTATTGTGACTGATGAGATGCTAGCCTTGCCTAAGTTCTGTTTCCTTGCAGTTGGTACTCTTGAGGCTCTTGGCGTGGCTTCAGGAATGGTAGTAGGAAGTATGTCAGTACCACTGCCGTGAAACAATCCGTAATTATAGTGTATTTTTGTTTACTTAATATTGAACATTTATTTCATGGATCTTGAAAATGTAATGTAATATGTACAAAAACTAGGGGATTGTGTGTGTATTTGTAAACTTTGGGGTATATAAATAATAATCTATGAATGTCTTTGCAATTTGATTCAATCATTTTACTGAGCTCAGAGTAAATGGCTTTGATAACTCTATTACTTTTTTTTTTAGAATTCGTTGCCACAAGATATGCATGTAGGTGACAAGTTTTATTTTTATATTTATTCCATTTGATATGGTGATTATTTGTGTTGAAAATCCAGGAATTATTGGCCATTGAACTGCTTAATGTTTTACTAATAACAATGTGTGATTTTCTGTTATGATTCTGCAAACAACCATTCTTTCAGGGGCATAAAAATTCCATAAAAATTTACATTCCAACTCCATAAAAATTTACATTCCAACTACTACAAAGTGCAAATAATTTAAAATCCAATATTTAACAACTTAAGTCACATTTGTTGGGTGCAGGGTTGTCTTTTCAAAAACATGATCAAATTTTAGATGTTGCGAACTCTGCCTTTGTTTCTATTTTTGTTGAAGCTGTTAAAAGCATTGCTGTTAGTCATAAAATAACATCAATGCTTCTGTATTCATCTTCGTATGGGCTATTCATAAACAAGTAAACTTCAGATATAATTGAGGTGCCCATTAACATCTTTCAGACAAGCATGAAAGATGAAACCAATTAGGTGAATGACTTCCAGTCATTGTCTCGGGACTTGACACCATCATCAAGCCCTGTAAATTATAGCCTAGCTATGTTCATGAGAAATAAAATGTCCAATCCTAAAATAAGTAATCAGACTTCGTCTGAACAATACATATTAGATTCCAGTAAGCCATCAATTACAAAACATGTTCAGGAAAGTGAAAACTCAACATCTAAAAATGCTATAGGAATACTAACACAAGCAGCATGTTTAGGTAAGGACTCACTACCTGTAAAGGTTCTAGAAAATTCAGGAACTTCTTCTTTGGATATTGGGCCACAAATGAATGGATTGGAACTAACCTCATTAGAAATAATGGTTGTTTCATTCCATAATGAAGATTCCAAACCCTCTAAAGACCTCTCAAAGTTTTTGAGCTGCATTCCTGCAAGTCCAGCTTCTGCAATGGAGTACAATGCTAATTTGAACCCTGCCAAGGGCATCCTAGATTTGGATGTTGCGACTAATTCTGGATTAGCAGGTGTTGCAATTAACAATGGTCATGTTACTGCTATGTCATATGTCAGTACATGCTCCATTGAAGGTGTTGGATTCCCTGCATCAAATACAGTCTCATCTAGATTGAGATTCATAATGAAGCCAAAACCCCAAAACATTCGGTTTGTTGATGAAGAGAAGAGTAGGGTAGTTATGGATGAATCTTATGGTTTTTGTGCAACAAACAGGTAATGTTTCTTCACTCTCAACAAACTGGTAGTCAAAAGGCTCTCCCTTTCCTCATTTTCCGGGAAATGAACTTGGCTTTGACACCAATATTATCCGAGTTTTTCAAATTTACATATATAAATTGTCGTGTTTTACTTATCCCATATTCAATTGTTTTTATACCATGAAAGTGTCCAAGCCCCCAGGGTGCCTTGGGGGTCTCTAAGCCTCCAAGGTCTGTTATAGGCCCTCGATAGGCCTTGGGGGCTTGAATATCCAACCACTCATGCCTATTACAGGCCTTGGGAGGTTTAGTCAAGCCCACAATATCATGGCAATATAATAGGCAGATATATAAAGGGGTATAAAAAATGTAAATGAAAAAACGGATACATACAATATATAGGGAAAATAGTTTTTTTTTTAAAAATTTGGAAGGCATATTGGGTGGGGGTAAAAAAAACGATTTTGGGAGGCTTTTTACAATATTTTTTGAAATTAGGCGTATTGTTTCATATTCCACGAATGAACGTGCTATGGTAGGTAGTCATTGAGTGAAGTCCCTGTGGGCCTACCTAGGTCATGGGACTCCTTCATCCAAGGAATCTGTGCAAGAAAGAAATTGATCTCTTTCAGTAGATTATGGGAGGAATGTTCACAAGAAGAAGCTAGGCTTGTGGCCCGAGAAGAAAAGATGGGAAGTGAAGATCAGGATCTCACAGCTCACACCAAGAAATGAAAGTTCAAGAGGGATCCATCTCACCATAACAAATATTCTCACCCCTATCATAGAGAGAAGAAAGATCTGAGATGCTTCAATTGTAATGTGAAAGGACACTTTGCCTCAGAATGTCCCAAGAAAAGAAAAGAAGTTACCAACAACAACAACAACAAGAACATCAAGAAGAGGCATCATGCTCACGCTGTTGAGGATGATGAACCTCCCAAGAAGAAGAATAGGGAAGAAAGTGAAGACTCTTCAAGTGAGGAAGAATATGTGCTGATCTATGCTATCATAGGTACTATCTCACATGGGTGTGATGATTGGCTTATTGATAGTGGGGATTCCAAACACATGACGGGATTTAAAGAGTCCTTTATAGACCTATCTGAACATGAGTCACCCCATAAGGTGAAACTTGGGGATGACTATCAATATCCTATAAAAGGAAGTGGTGAAGCCTCCTACAAGTTAGAATCTGGGAAGTCTTTGAAGATGAAAGATGTTCTATATGTACCTGGACTCAAGAAGAACCTTCTCTCCATATCATCTTTGGATGCAAAGGGAATGAGAGTTGCATTTATAGATGTCCAAGTACTCATGTGGCCAAAGGGTAAGAAAATAGATGATGCGGTGGTGATTGGAGAGCAAGAGGGAGGATTGTAAAAGTTGAAGGGACAACCTAAACATGCCATGGTACATGAATTCATGGAGCCAAGTGAACTTTGGCATAAAAGACTTCCACACATGCACTATAGAGGACTTCCAATTGCAAGCAAAGCAGTAGAGGGTCTTCCTGAAATCTAGTCAAAGCATGAAGGTATTTAGAAAGTGTGTGCAAAAGGAAAGAACACAAAGAAGGCATTTCCAAGCAGTGAAAGCAAGGCATAAGGAATCTTGGAAATCATCCACTCCGATGTATGTAGTCCGATGTCATCCAGTTCTCTGAGTGGTGATTCAGGGATTAAGAGGGAGTTGACCACTCCTTACAATTTACAACAGAAAGGAGTAGAAGAAGCTACTTCAGAGTCGGACTCCAGCAGCTCCTGCAAGAAAGCAAAGGCTGAGGGGGAGTTCACCCAACAAACAAACAAAGATAAGTATTTGAATTGTCATTTCTTATATATCTGATTGTTTAAATAATATTGTTCAATATGTTCCTAGACTTAGGTTGTGTATTATGCATATTAGAATAATTGCATTAATGAACAGTATACTACTAATATGCATGTAATGGGTAAGTGGCCTATGGCACTTTACAACATTCCATTGCTACTTATCTAGAATGAAACCTCTTTGCTGACGTGTTGAGAGTAGTGCAAACTCTTAACAATGTTTTGGTAGAGATGGAAGGCATCTAGAAAGTTACCGTATGAATACGGGATATGGATAAATGTTGTATTGAATCATTGGCTAAGATAATTGCATGACTGTATGACATATATTCTTATGTGTAAGATTTTGTTTTGAAAACTATGAGAAGTTTCTAATCATGCAATTGAATTTGACTTGTAGGAAAGATTAGGTACAATCACCTACAAAAGAAGGACAACAACATTTGTTCCAACAACGAAGTTCAAGAAAACTATCTATTGAAGATATTGAAGAATTTGAAGTTTCCAGGATCCGGGATACAGTAATGGAAGAATTCCATGATCGAGGAATACCAGTCGATCATGAAGAATGATGTTTGGGATGTGGTCCCAAGACCTGAAGGGAAGTCTGTTGTGACTTCCAAGTGGATCTATAATATCAAGTATGCTGCAGATGGTAGCATAGAGAAATACAAGGCAAGGTTTGTAGCTCGTGGCTTCTCCCATATAGAGGGAATAGATTATGAAGAGACTTTTGCTCCTGTAGCCAGATACACTTCCATCATAACAGTACTTGCTCTGGCTGCAGTGATGAAGTGGAAGATACACCAGATGGATGTCAAGACAACTTTCTTGAATGGTGTAGTCAAAGAGGAAGTGTATGTGGAGCAACCACTTCGTTTTGAGACACATGACAGGGAGTCATATGTGTGCAGTTTGAAGAAATCCTTGAATGGATTAAAGAAAGCTCCTAGGACTTGGTATGGTAGGATAGACAACTTCCTATCCAGTTTGGGATTTACTAAGAGTAAAGCGGATTCCAACCTTTACTACAAGGTTGAGGAAGGAAATCCAGTGATACTCCTATTATATGTGGATGAACTGTTTGTGACAGGTGAGGATGGTTTGATTGCCGACACGAAGAGGAAGCTTGCTGTTGAGTTCGAGATGAAGGACTTGGGGATGATGCATTACTTTCTAGGTATGGAGGTGTGGCAGAGTGCAGATGGAATATTCCTTCGACAAGGGGAGTATGCAGTAGAGATCCTGAAGCGGTTCGGGATGATGGACTGCAAGGTCATGGCCACACCTATGGCATCGAACCTGAAGCTATTGTGTGATGCTTCATCTGAGCTGGTTGATGTCATGGTGTATCATCAGATTATTGGGTCCTTGATGTACCTGACAAACACGAGACCAGATATTTTCTTTGTGGTGAACACCTTGAGCCAGTTTCTGACAGATCCAAGACATGTTCACCTGATTGCTGTAAAGCATATTCTGAGGTACTTGAAGGGTACGGTTGATTATGGGCTCAAGTATGATGCGAATCAAAAGTTTAACCTGGAGGGTTATGTTGATCCAGATTGGGCAGGCAGTGCTGTAGATAGGAAGAGCACTTCAAGGTGCTTCTTCAATATGGTATCAGGTGTGATCTCTTGGTTTAGTAGGAAGTAGTCCTGCGTAGCACTGAGTACACCCAAAGCAGAATATGTCGCAGCTTGTTCGACCAATTGTGAGGAAGTATGGCTTAGGAAGCTACTGTATGAGTTATTTGATCTCCCGTTGGATGCTACCTGTATCTTCTGTGACAACCAGAGTTGTGTGAAGTTGTCTGAGAACCCAGTGTTCCATGATAGGTCGAAGCATATCGAGATCAAATATCACTATATCAGGGATATGGTGCAGAGAGGAGTAGTGAAGGTCCTGTATGTTGCGATAGATGAGCAGATTGCAGGTGTGTTGATCAAATTACTAGCCAAAGTGAAGTTCGAGTACTTCAGAGAGAGGCTTGGTGTTCTTTAGATATAAGATACTTCGAGGAAGAAGTGATGGGACACATTTGTAGGAGCCATTCCAAGCATGGTGGTAGGAGGATCCTCCCATGGCTGTGGATGTAAGCGTTGTGTGATGAGCATCAGGACGATGCTCCAGATGATATGCATCAGGATGATGTTGTGCCGATGATCAGGATGATCATGTGTGATGATCATCAAGATGATGCTTTAGATGATATGCATCATGACGATGCTATGTTGATGATCATGTGATGATGATGTGCATCAGGTTGATGCACTGTGTGATGATGATCAGTTGGATCATGAGTATCAGGATGATACTTCGAGGTCATGGATGATATGTTGTAGGTTGTACAGTAGCATGTAAAAGATCCTGGGAGATCCGATAGGTTGAGCTGTGTGCTCGTAATCAGTCCTGGGATGCTCTTTCGAGGTTTTGCTAGGGAGGCATGTAATCATTCCTGGAGATCTGATAGGTTGAGCTGTGTGCTTGTAATAAGTCTTGGGATGCTCTTTAGATATCTTGTCGGTCGTGCTTAGGCACGTAAAATGTTCCTGGGATAATATTTTAAGGTATTTCCTATTCACATGTAATTAGTCATGGAGATCCGATAGGTTGAGCTGTATTCTCGTAACAAGTCCTGGGATTCTCTTTAGAGATCTTGCCGGTCGTGATGCGGCACGTAAACTGATCCTGGGATGCTCTTTAAAGGTATTGTGAAGGGATGCATGTAATCAGTCCTAGTAGATATTTCCGGTCATGCTTAGGCACATAAAATGTTCTTGGGATGCTCTTGTCAGGTATTGCATCAGCACATAATTAGTCCTGAGAATCCACCTCTATTAGACCGTTCGCACAGATGATGAAGACCTACAGGAGGCTAGGCCTACACCTAGCATGAAAAAGGGATGGCTCTGTATAACTTCCTATGACGAGAAGAATTCAGAGATAAACCAATGATCAAGATGTCAGGTACAACAGCAGTGATGATGATGATGCTTCGTGATCCAGTGACGATGATCCAGCTCCATAATTGAAGACTTGTGCCGATATGTATTGATGACCTATGTCTATAGAATCCCTTCCTAGTTAAGAGGGAGTGTTGATGTATTTGTAACTTCGGAAGATATTCTTCTATGTATTACACTTGTACTTTGTTATATGTATGATGGATATGTATTATTCCTCCAATCAGAAGTGTCGTCATTTGTATTTGTAAGTGTCTCAAGTGTTGCAAGTGTTGCAACTTATATTTGATGGGTTATTAGACCGCTAGTGTGGGGTCGGACCTAATTATATTATGTGAGTGGGTTATTAGACTTCCTTAGGAGGTTGGCCTAGCTAAAGTAAAAGGCAGGTTAAGTTGTGAATAAATAGAGAGTGAGTGTGTCTCATTCTAACCATTCACTCACTCATCCAAATCGCATAGTTGAGAGAGAGAGTTGCGCACAAGTGGAGGAGGAGGAGTATCTACTAGAGACATCTCTTTGGGCTTGATCATTGTGATCTTGTATTGTGGCTTATTCTATCTCTGAGGAAGTTGTGGGGTTTTTCACCTTCTTAGTTTTCCCCCTTCTTAGTTTTCCCCGAGGAAACTCTGTGTCTATTGTCTCTTGTGTTTTTGATTGATATGCTATACATGTTATTCTCTTAGTGATCTTAGATAACATTGAATGAAATTATTGAAAAACTAACATTCCATGGGAACTATTTGTGGATAAGTTTAAAGGGAAGTAATTTCCCTCCTTCTACCAGGAAGAATAGGCAGGAGCACTTCATGCCTTGGTACAATAGAGTCTATCCGTGGAGGATTATGAAGCAATATTCATGGAACTAGTTAAGTATGTCCCCTACTTGGACAGTGACCAGCGTAAGGCTGAGTGATTTGTGTACAAACGTAATCCTAATATCAGGCCCAAGTGCGGATGTGGAAACCAACTTCGGTTTCATAGGCAGTTGAATGTGCTCATTATACTGAAGAGATGTTGGATGTGAAACCCATCAAATCATTCAACTCTCAACAGTCGGGGTTTGTAGGGAAGGACCCTTGAAGCTAACATAGGGAAGGGTATGTGAGGCCACCCCCCTAACGAAACAGGTATACACCCAGAGTTGCGGCAGTAGACGGGTCAGTGGAATCTAGGGCAATACTCCAATCGACATCAGGGACTCACTAGAGTGTAAGGAATTATCGAGGATCAGTTGGCAGGGGAAGGGGATCCACAGGTAGAAACCCCTCTTAGAGGTCTCAACAATTCATCTCGCCTCCCCCATCACAGGTTTCTTGTTGGGGTTGTGGAGGCCCACATTATCAACATGACTATCTCGAATTATGATCTGGTACAGTGCACCGAGAAGGAAAGGCCCCATTGGGGAGTGGGAGAAGTAAGCATCATATCTCAACAACAGTGAATAACCATTAGGATGAACACCAATCCATTATCTTGGAATCGTCAGGTAAGGTCAATAATGTTAAAATCAGAATCTTGTTTGATCTGGGTGCTACAAATAGTTTTATTTCTCCATATGCATTAGACAAATGTGGGTTGGCAGCCTACGAGCATGATGATTTCAACTTAGTCGAAATGGATTTAGGGGTAAAAAAAGCAGTGGGACCTAGTGTTTACAAATGTATAGTAGATCTCAGGGTGTGTGTTACACAATTCAAAGTGTATGTCACCACCCTCAGAACATATGACCTTATCATAGGTATGAACTGGCTTGAGGAACATCGATATTTCTTGGACTGTTATGGAAATAAAGTTCTTTGTTTTGATGACAAAGGGGAGGTAATAGAGATCCAAGGTATCAAACAGAAGGTGTCCCTACAATTCATATCAACGATGAACGTAAAATGATGTATGAGGAAAGGGTGTCAGTTGCATATTGTTGAGGCGGTAAATAATGAGAAGGGACCCTCTGATCAATACCTAGTGTTAGTTGAATTCAATGACGTATTTCCCACGGAATTGATGGGGTTACCTCATGAGAGAGAACTTGATTTTAACATTGAAGTTAAACCTAGTTCAGAGCCAACATCGAAGACACGATACAGGATGACGACCCTGAAACTTTGCGAGCTGTAAATGTGGTTGAAGGAACTGCTAGACCTAGTGTTCATTAGACCAAGTATTTCACCGTGGGGTGCACCAATAATTTTTGTGAATAAAAGGATGGTTCCTTGCATCTTTGAAAAGATACATATATTTGAACAGAGCCATAGTGAATAATAGGTACCCAATACCTCGAACTGATGACCTCTTCGATCAAATAAAAGGGGCGACAATATTCTCAAAGATCGACTTGCAATTAGGTTACCACCAACTTCGAATTAAGGAAGGTGATATACATAAGAATGCTTTTCAAACTCGGTTCGGGCACTATGAGTTTGTAGTGGTACCCTTTGGTTTGACCAATGCCCTAGCTGTATTCATGAGCCTCATGAATAGCGTGTTTCAGAAGTACTTAGATCGGTTTGTGCAAGTCTTCTTGGATGATATCCTTATCTATTCCAAGAATGAAAGGGAGCACGAGGAACACTTGCGAATGGTGTTGTCATGATTAATAGAGCACAAGTTGTATGGTAAGTTATCCAAATGATATTTTTATCAAAATGAGATCCATTATCTAGGGCATATAATTTCCGGAGAAGGAATTTCAGTGGACCCTATAAAGGTGAAGGCCATAATGGATTGTCCTATGCCAAGAAATGCGCATGAAGTAATAAGATTCATGGGATTAACTAGTTACTATAGAAGGTTTGTGGAGGGTTTCTCAAAAATAAAAATAAAAACCATAAATACCTTACAACATAAAGGCATTAGGTATGAATGGATGGATGAATGTGATGTCGCATTCACTGAGATTAAAAGACTATTGACAAGTGCACCGATCCTACGAGTGTCGGATATGGATAAGGAATTCACAGTTTGCACAGATGCCTCGAGGTAGGGTTTGGGTGCAATATTGATGCAGGAAGGTGGGGTAATAGCTTATGCGTCAAGGAAGCTAAAACCACATGAAGAGAATTACCCCACCAACGACTTAGAATTGGCTGCCGTGATGTTAGCTTTAAAGCTTTGGAGACATTACCTTGTTGGATGAAGCTTTCAGCTCAAATCTAATCACCAAAGCTTGAGATATATCTTCACTCAAAGAGACCTAAATGCTAGGCAAAGGCGATGGAGTGAATTTATGAGCGAGTATGATTTTGGGATTTCATACATCAAAGGGAAGGAGAATGTGGTAGCCGATGTCTTAAGCAAAAAACCAAGGATTTTCTCCCTAATACCTTTAAAGGTATATTTGAAGGAAAGAGTATTGGGACAGTTAGTCAAGGATAGTTGGTACCTAAAGGTATCGTCGGTACTCCAGAAGGGGAAGTAGTTGGAACCTAAGTTTGAAGGATATGAGTTGGAAACTGATGGGATGTTATGATATCAAGGGAGGATGCACATTCCCAAGGAGGGAGATATTAGAGAAACTATACTTAAGTAATCCCACAAAGCAGTCTATTTTTCACATCCAGGTGTAAAGAATATGTATGCGGACATGAAGCAACTCTTCTTTTGGGAAGGAATGAAGTGCGGCGTGGTCAAATTCATTTCTAAGTTCCTTGAGTGTCAGCAGGTAAAGTTTTATCACCACCACCCGACAGGACTATTGCAATTGCATGGCATTCCTATGTCAAAATGGAAGGTTATCTCCATGGAATTTGTGGTTGGATTTCCTCTTACCTCTCATAGACATGATTCCATTATGGTCATTGTTGATAAATTGACCTAAACTGCTCACTTTATCCCAATTAAGGAGACCTATGACATCACAGATGTAACTCATGTATTCATAAGTGAAGTAGTTCGTTTCCATGGGTTTCCCAAGAAGATTATCTCAGATAGGGATTCCAGGTTCACGTCTAGGTTTTGGATAAGTCTGCAATCAGCCTTAGGAACTCAGTTGAACCTAAGCATAGCTTACCATCTAGAGACAGATGGGAAAACATAAAGAGTGAATTAGGTGATGGAGGACATGCTTAGGATGTATGTTATGGATTAGCAGACCCATTGGGAAAAGCATTTACCTTTGGTAGAATTTGCTTACAACAATAATTACCACAAATCGATCAGAATGTTGCCTTATCAAGCATTATATGGAAGGCCATGCAGAAAACCATTGAGTTAGGAAAGGTTAGAGGATCAAGTGATTATAGGACCGGAGTTGATTCAAGAGATGGAGGAACATGTGATTCAGATTAGACATCGGTTAAAAGAAGCTCACAATAGACAAAAGATCTATGCCGATGCGCATAGGGTTGACCGAAATTATAAAGTAGGGGATGCAATTTTCATATGCATCAGGCCTAGTAAAAGTACCATCCGGTTTAGGAAAGGGAAAGAGTTGTCACCACGATTCATAGGACCCTTTGAAATTTTGGAGAAGGTTGGACCCATCACATATAATATTGCGCTGCCACCCCCATTTGCATAAAAATCATAATGTTTTTCATGTATATGTTTTATGACATTATATATCCAACGAGTCTCATAAAATAAATTTTAAGGAACTAAAGGTTTTAGACGAGGGGACCATTAGGGTCGAACCATTACGTATATTGGACCGCAGGGTTAGACAACACATACACCGTTTGGTGGACCATGTTAAGGTCCATTGGGATAGGTATAGCGCAAGTTCCACTACCTGGGAGGACATAGAGACCATGCGTCGTGATTTTCCCACACTATTTTGATCATAACTTTGGGATGAAGTTTCTCGAAGGGTGGGTGTATGTAATGCCATGTTTTGACCATATTACCTGAACTATCATTATATGTTGTATTTACTTATTATTGTGAGACTTTGTTACTTTGATGACATTGTGGACATATGGTTTTATTATTTTTCCAAGATTATATATATGTGTGTGATGTTAATGTCATGAATTATATTCATGTTTTGATTATGTCTCTAGCATGCAAATTTACTAAATGATGGATATGTGGATGCCAAGTTAAAAGTTATATGTTGAATGGATGGATATGATACCAGGTGCATGGTACATAGAAATGAATTGCATTGTTGTTCATTAGTAATGAAATGTATATCCATGTCAATGATTGCACGATATTCTCGATCGTGTGTTGGAGACTAACCTACAGGTTAAAAGAGATAAGTGGTGGCTGGATCCTACGAGGAGGGAGTACCTTGAGGACATGGGTTTCGGAAGATAAATGGTATGCAAGTGATGCATTATTGTTTAGCATGAGTATTGTATTATTATCATGATGTATGGGTAGGTGTGGGGTTTCAGTAAAATTAACTGCCCAAATTGGTTATTCGATGACAAAACCTGAGTACGACAGTCGCAACGCAGTAACTATGTCAAGGTAGACATAACCCCTTATTCCATAGGAGGGGTGGAGGCATTTCCCACCGTTTATCCTATGAACCTAGAGTCATGGGAGGGTCACGCTACGATGCACTCCCCAAGGTGTGTGATGATGACTAGTGGGTGCCTGCTGGGGAAGCTTGGCCGATGTAGTTGACACTTCCACTTACAGGTTCTAACTAGGTTTATGCCATGTAGGGGACTCTCCAGGGTAGTCCAATAGAGGAAGGATAGGATGTGGAAGTTAGTTGTGCATTAGGTAGAAAGAAGTAGGTAGATAGGGATGTCATAGAAGTAAAAAGGGAAGAATAATTTACTGTGTGTGTAATGAAAACCGTTGCTTGATCTGTGTGTCATAATTCAGTATGTTATGTTGTTTCATGTACTATAATGAATTGAGATAGTCATTGAATTCTTATCTCAGTATGCATCAACATATAGGTATTTATGTAATTATGTGGTATGTTTGATTAGTACTATTAGTTTACCTACACGAGGTGTGTAAGCCGTAGATATGCTTACCTAACTCATCTATATAGGATTGTATTAATTATCTACTATACTATTACGGTTGGGCATGAATGCATTGCGAATTATGAATAAATACAAAAGAGTTAGTTGGGAATTAATTATTACATATGTAGTTATGCATTGATATAATTGTGTCGAGCTATTAATGGAAGGTTAATTGTGAATTAGGTTAAGTATTAATCAGGGTAATTTTTAAGGGTGAAATTTCGCCAATAGGCTATTTTTCGGGCTTTTTTTCAAAAAATAAATTCGTTATTTGGTCATTTTAGTCTCTAATATCACCTATATTTACATAAAATATGTTTTTTTATCATACTATTCGCCAAAATTTACACATTTCAGTAGTAAATTGTATGTTTCATATTTAATATTTGCCTACCTATCTATATACATGTTTTTTTCAATCCAAAATAATTGCCTAGGATACTATACTTAAGTATAATATTAGAATACTTAAAAAATACCCTGGTATTGATTGTGGTTATCACTAAAATAAATGTTAGTAAACGGTTAAGAGGAATTTTTTTTTTTTAACAATAACGAATAACGAGCTTTTTATATAAAAAGAGTGACATGATTACAAAACTGTTGGGTAGACTGGTCCCAAAATTGAAGAGTTGCTATGAGATCTATCTCTTCCCTTTCCAATCTAGACAGATCAAACATATAACCTATTCGACTGTAGCTGTAGAATCTTACAAACTTGCCTAGAAGAAAAATACAAGAGTATTGCATACAAAAAAGAAACCTGAGACTAATTTAGCATCATGTTTTACCAGCATGTCAAGAGGGGAATTATCACAAACTTTCTGTAGTTGCAAAAAAGAGAAAAGAGATAGAACTAAAGGAAAATTCCAGGGATTGACCAGTTACTGTTGAGCATCCTTATTCTTGTTTCCATCAGAAGATCCAGCTTCATCTTCCTTAAATACTTGAAATATAATGTTGCTGTTCTAGATGTCGGATTGCATGCCATCAATTTTAACTTCCACGGTTTTGAGACTACAGTGTAGAGCCCTGATTTGAGAGCTCAAATCCACTGAACAAGGGAATCCATTCTCGAATTTCCCATCAAGAACGTCAAAATTCTCCTTCAACTTGCTACCGGTGTTGCGAACTTCAGCATTAGTACCTTGACAATGGAGAAAAGAAGGGAAATGGATTTTTTTAGATCGGTATTCTGACCTCCGAGCCAACGAACTTGGGTGTCCAAGTCCTTCAATAGCTAATGAATCATAGAGCTAGGGATTTCCAGACCAATTGGAGACCCCAGAGAATTGAAACCATTGTTATCTCCTGCAGGAAGCGCCCCATTTCTGCTGCTAATGTTTCTGGAGTGACCACGAGTGTCTGGCTGCACAATGCCAGAGAGTTTCTGCCCCTACACAACGTCGAGGGATGAGTCTTGCATACCAACAATCTCTATATGATTCATTGGCTGTAGATGTTTCCTACAATGATGACATTTCAAAGCCGGGAGGCACTGGCCGATAATCTGATTTTCTGCCTCCATCATAAACCAAAAAACCAAGACCCAGAGCTTCATGCGAGAAGAGCAATGTGGAGTTATAGGTGAAACACCCTCAAGTGAGATATTAGCCGGAGGCTCCTCGATACTCGGCCTCCATAAACACCAGGATGCGAGACAGATGGAACCGGTGTGTGAAGGACTCCAAAATCTCCGAGAGGACACGGTCCAATTTCGAGGGATGTGCATAAATCCCAAGGAAATCTTGTAATAAATGTTGATAGAAATTGAAATGATACTATAGATCATAGGGGTAAAAGGTTTGTAGTCCCATGCCATGGAGGAACACCTCTTCCCATGACTAATAGCAAGCAAGAGGTTCACTAGCATAACTTAAGGAGCCCAATTGATGCCTAGGTCCTGACCATTGCTAGTCATAATTCGACAGTCCAAACCAGCATCAACGTTGGCCATGTAATCAGCTTTCTAGTTGTTATTCATTAGAACATGAAGAAGGTTGATGGAGTTGAAGTCTTTAGCCAGGAATTTGAAGAGATGGTGAAACTTAGAGACATGCTTCCTGCGATTTTTGACCAAATTTCTTGCTTCCCTTATTACCAACATTGAGTCACCAAAGGCCACAAGATCCTTGATTTCATCCTTCCTTGCAATTTCCATTCCTTTGACCAGAGCGAGCCACTCCACTTCGTTGTTGGTTCTCCAACCAATTCCCCAAGCAAAGTCCTTCACCTTTTTTCCCTCGGAGTCGAGAAGAACTCCTCCCGCACCTTCCAACCCGGGGTTTCCTTTCAAGGCACCATCAAAGAACATAGCATAACAACCATTTTTCTTTATCCAAAGCTGAAGATCATCCGGCTCCATTCTGATATGCCAATTATGGGGATATTCTTCTTGACAGGGAAAACCGAGAAAGAATAGTGGGGGGAGATCAGGAAGTCTGCCACCCAAATATTTTCTTATGCGCTTAAGGGTTATTTATTAAATTTTTTCATACCTATGGAGGATAGGTATTCAATCCAAAGCACTTTTGCAGAAGAGAGTATTTTACCCGGGGAGGTACTGATGTCTTAAAAAATTTCTTTATTCCTGGAAGTCCATAGTTTCCAACATATGTATTTGGGGAAAGTGACCCAAGCTCTTTTGAAGTCCGGATTCCTAAATAGTGAGTTCTGATAGTAGTCTCGCAAGCTTGCAAAGAGATCATTCCAATTTGTTGGAAGAGTCAGATTGGGTTGAATTTCTTGGTAAGCTCGATACCAAACTTCCTGCGAGAATTTAAATTCTAAAAAGAGATGATCTATTGTTTCTTTGGCTTCCTTGCATAAAATGCATCTGTTGGACCTTCAATCCCTCTTTCTTTAAGATTTTCGGCTGTTAAAGTCTTCCTGTGTGCAAGAGTCCAGGTGAAGGTGTATACCTTTGGGAGTCCGTCCTTGCCCCAAACTCTGTTCCACTTAGAATCCATGATGAAAGGACTATTGAGGGCGTCCATGTATTTGTATCCCTCCTTAACAGAGTAATTGCCCAATTTTCCCCATCCTCACTTATCCCTCATATTTCAATGGGTAGGGAGTGAACCGTGAAGTAAAGAAAGAAGGGTGTGATAATCATGTAAGAGGTGCTCCGTAAGCTCCAGTTCGATCCATCCAACCCATCTTCCTCGGGTGGACCAGGAGGACAGATCAAACATAGTATGGATGTTGGCTAGCTCCATCCAATCTTTCAAATCTTGGAAATCATGCAGAAGAATGGCAGGGGTTTGGAGCCAAAGTTATCTTTCCAAATTCGAATTTGCTTACCATTACCAGTGATCCAGGAAAGACTGATTTGAATAATGAAGGCCGCTCGCTTGCAGAGATTCTAGATAGAAGACCCTCTTCTTCCCTAATCAATGTTTTCCACACAACGACATCTACTACGAGACATGTACTTTCTACGGAGGATTTATTTCCACCACGCCTTCTTTCCTGAAATTATTCTCCACAAAATTTTGGCACCAAGAGCGAGGTTCATTATCGCTAGATATTTGATCCCAAAAACACCATACATATTGGGTCTGCACACTGTATCCTAGCTGATCAGATGGAAATTTTTGGATTGATTATATTTTCTTCCTTGCAATAAGAAATTTCTTAGCTCTTTAGTGATTTAATTCATGACCGTTTTGGGAGCTAGAGAGATAGATAAAGCATAGATGGGAAAGGCTGAGGGGATGGAATTGATTAGGACCAATTTTCCTGTGGGGTTGATCCATCTAGATCCCCAGGAATTTATCTTTTTATCTATCAATCCATGCCAGTCCGCAACCCTTTATTCCCTTTAAAGATGGGGATTCCAAGATAGTTAAAAGAATTCCATGTTATGATTCCTTCAAAACCAAAAGTTCTAGCAATTTTTTCTAACACCCTAGGAGTGCAGTGCCACCCATAGACCTTAGAATTAGCTGAATTAACTTTGCCATCATATGCTTTAAGAAAGGTGGTAAGAAATTTATTGAATCTTTCAACTATGATAGCGGAGGCTCCCCCAAGCAAAATCGTATCATCCGTGAACTGAGCATGGTTGATAGGCTTGACCCCTCTGACTATTTTTAGTCCTTTTAATTCCCCCATCGCTTGCAAATGATGTAGTTTCCTACTCATTGAATATGCAAATAAGAGTTAAATGAATGGGGACATAGGACAACCTTGGCGTAGTCCTTTGGAGGATTGGAATAATATAGTGGACCTTCCATTGACAAGAGGGGCTATCCAGGGGCTGCTGATGCACGCTTTTACCCAGTGAACAAATCTTCTTGAGAAGCCAAACTTGATCATAATTTCAAATAAAAAGGGGTGATTTACTCTGTCGAAGGCATTGGCCATATCGAGCTTAACGGCCATACCTTGATTCTTTTTTCCAATGCTGGAGAGGATTTCTTCTTGAACTATAATGATGTTGTCAAGGATTTGACGACCAACGATAAAACCCCCTTGAGATTTTGAGATGAGCTGTCCCATGACCTCTTTCATTTTGGAGGCAAGGATCTTGGAGAGAATTTTATAGGAGGTATTGCAAAGAGATATTGGTCTGAAGCGGTCTACCGAGCTCAGAGTTTTCTCTTTGGGTATTAAAGTGAGGAAGGAAGAATTGGTTGCCCCTCCTATTATGTCTTTCTTCCTGGTCCAATTGAGCATACTTTTCAGGTCCTCTTTGATAATCTCCCAAGCATCCCTATAGAATTTAATGGTAAACCCATCTGGCCTTGGCGCTTTGTCAGTTTGTAGGGACCAGATGGCATTCACGATTTCATGTTCCAAAATCGGTTGGGAGAGCTCTCTGTTTTCATTGTCCAAAACAAAATTAGGAATGTCAGAAAGGAGATCCGCTTGTGCTTCCGGGTCTGTTTCTCCACTGTCAGATAAGAGCTCACTGAAGTGATTGAAAATATGTATCTTCAAATCCTCCTGCCCACTAGTCTTCTCACCGTTTTGAATCTTCAGCTCCTAATAACGTTCTGATTGCGACGGGCCTTGGATTGATTGTGAAAATTTTGAGTTGTTGTCCCCTCCCTTAAGCCACAACTGTCTAGACTTAACTCTCCAGATTTCTTCTTCGTGTTTGGCCACCGCGAGAATTTTTAGATTAATATCTTTTTCTTGACTGAGAGAGGAAGGCGTCACCTCCTCAAGCTCCATTTTTTGATGTAGACATGCAAGTTCTGTTTGAAGACCGGTTTTGACAAGGCTGGGGTTTTTGTAGGATTTCTTGGCCCAACACTTGAGCACAGACCTCACATCTCTGAGCTTGGATTCCCAGATGTAGCTGGGAGATACGACAAAGCAAGCATTCCAGGCATTGCAAACAAGATCGAGAAAGACGGGGTCCTAAAGCCAAAGAGAATTGAAATGGAAGGGGATAGGACCAAAGTTTTCGGGCGAGGAGAGGGATAAGGAAATGGCCTTATGATCATAAGTGGCATAAGGTAGAGAGTGGAAATAGGCAATGAGGTCAGAGAGAAATAAAGAGGAGCTTACCAGAAATCGATCCAACTTGGACGCGATGTGTCATGCTCCACATCTTCTATTACTCTAGGTGTATTTTCCATTTCTCAGGGGGATGTCCATCAGATCCATATCCGCAATTAAGTCTTCCACCTTTTCTCCAAAGGGGTCGCGATACTACCTCCACACTTCTCCTGTTGAGATTTTGTGACATTAAAATCTCCAACAACAATGAGATTTTTTCCGCTCAAATTCTCTTTTAAATTACTGAGATCTTCCCAGAAATTGGCCTTGTCCTTGTAATGGGTGGGGGCGTAGACATTGCAGATGAAGACAATATTGTTGCTATCTTTCTCCTGAATTTCCATGAGTAACGAGTGTTGGTTTTCCTTGATAGAGATTAATGAGCATTTTTGAGAGAATAGGGTAGCAATTCCCCCAGGAACTCCACGAGCACTGAGAGATTTTCCATGAAATTACTTCTAGAGGGAACGAGAGAGGGCCATGACCTCTACATCCAACATTTTAGTCTCTTGAATTAGCATAATGTCAGGTTTTTTTGATTTTAACATATCTTTGATTGCTCAACTTTGTTCAACCCTCCAAGACCTTTGCAGTTCCAAGAGACTGCTTTCATTACTTCTTAACCGATAGAGATCCTGCTCGAGATATACCATCCGCTCTAACCCCGCTTAGAGCTTTGGAATTCTAAAGCAATTTTGTTTCTTCAAGGATTTTTTGTGTGCCCATTTCTATCTCTCTTTCAACCTCAAGTTCTCTGTGATACCTTTGCGATTTTCTGCCTTTAGTGTTAGGCGACTGCACCACATCAAGATCTTCTAGAGACTCAGAGGAGAAGGTATTATCCGAAGATGAAGAGGGATGAATGGATCTATTTTGCTTGACCTTGTCAGCCCATGAACTTCCAGGGGTGCTGGATCCACCCAAGGAAGCACTAGGAAGCTCCTCTCTGGGGGAGGTGGGGGAGATGTTAACAGGAATGAGGGTTTCTTCCTCTTCTTTTTCCATTGGGATTGCTTCCAAGACAAGGATTTCTCCTTATTATGGGGGCAGATCCTGAAATCTATTGCTGGTGGAGTCTTCCCTTACTTCTTATGTGTTTTCTTTACTGATTCTTGGTTGAGATCCCTTTGGAGGGTGTGATTCTGAGGTTGTTTTCCTTCCTTTTTTAGTTTGCTGCCAACCTTCATCTTGGGTTTTTGCAGGGGTTTCTTGAGCTGCATTGGGGTGGTTTTTGACAAAATGGCCATATTCATGGCACTTTTTGCATTTGAATGGCAACTACTCGTAATCTAATTTCTGCATGTGCTCCCAACCATCCATAAATAGGTTAACTTCCTATGGTAAGCCTTTTTCCATATGAACTTCTACACAAATTCTTGCATAGGAGAACAAGGGCCTTTTTGGATCAGCTTTGTCAATGTAAATCCCGAGTGAGTTCCTGATAGCTTGCAGGGTTTCATCATTCGAGCAGTGCAAGGGAAAATGAGGAAGCCGAACCCATACTGGGACTGCTGAAGGCACATCCTTCTCAGGGTCAAAGGATAAACTCCATCCGTTTAGATACAATCCGCGAGGGCCCATGAAATACGACCCACTTCTGTAAATAAGATCCCTATCATCTTTGTTTTCAAACAGAAAGGCGAAGAATCCCTTACCACAAAAATAGTGTTGCAAGCCCCCGTATATCAAAGGCATCCAATTCTTATTTATCTAGGCGTCCATTGATTTAGGTGAAGGCCAGATGCCGGTGAATTTCCTAATCAAACCGCGTTCGCTTAGGGAGAGGGCTTTCAACTTCGAAGCTACCAACAAGATCTGAATACGAGGAGTTGTTGTTTGGGAGGAATACCAATCAATAATGAAAAATGATGTTTGGGATGTTGTCCCAAGACCTAAAGAGAAGTCTGTTGTGACTTCCAAATGGATCTACAAATTCAAGCATGCTGTAGATGGCAGTGTAGAGAAATACAAAGCAAGATTCGTAGCTCGTGGCTTCTCTCAGAAAGAGGGAATAGATTATGAAGAAAATTTTGCACCTGTAGCCAGGTATACTTCCATCAGAATAGTACTTGCGCTGGCTGCAGCAATGAAATGGAAAATACACCAGATGGATGTCAAGACTGCTTTCTTGAATGGTGTAGTTGAAGAGGAAGTATATGTGGAGCAGCCACTCGGCTTTGAAATACATGACAGGGAGTCATATGTGTGCAGATTGAAGAAAGCCTTGTATGGCTTGAAGCAAGCCCCCAGAAATTGGTATGGTAGGATGGACAGTTTCCTATCTAGTTTGGGCTTTACCAAGAGTAAAGCGGATTCCAATCTTTACTACAAGGTTGAGGAAGGAAATCCTGTGATTCTACTTCTGTACGTGGATGACTTATTTGTAACAGGAGATGACAGATTGATTGCAGATACTAAGAGGAAGCTTGTTGTTGAGTTCGATATGAAAGATTTGGGAATGATGCATTATTTCCTAGGTATGGAGGTGTGGCAGAATTCAGGTGGGATCTTACTTGGTCAAGGGAAGTACATAGTAGATATCCTGAAGATATTTGGGATGATGGATTGCAAGGCCCTGGCCACACCCATGGCATCGAATCTAAAGCATCTATGTGATGCTTCATATGAGCCGGTTGATGTCTCTATGTATCGTCAGATGATTGGGTCCTTGATGTACCTGACAAACACGAGACTAGATATTTGCTTTGCAGTGATCACATTGAGCCAGTTCCTGATGGATCCAAGGAGTGTTCACCTCGTTGCTGTAAAGCATGTCCTGAGGTACCTGAAGGGTACAGTGGATTATGGGCTCAAGTATGAAGCGAATCAAAAGTTTAACCTGCAGGGTTATGTTGATTCAGATTGGGCTGGCAGTATTGCAAATAGGAAGAGCACATATGGGTGCTGCTTCAGTATGGGATCAGGTGTGATCTCTTGGTTTAGCAGGAAGTAGTCATGCGTAGCACTGAGTACAACTGAGGCAGAGTATGTTGCAGCCTGCTCATCTAGTTGTGAGGTAGTATGGCTATGGAGGCTACTGTCTGAGTTATTTGATCTCCAGCTGGATGCTACTAGTATCTTTTGTGATAACCAAAGTTGTGTGAAGCTGTCTGAGAACCTAGTGTTTCATGACAGGTCGAAACACATAGAGATCAAATATCACTATATCAGGGATATGGTGCAGAGTGGAGCCGTGAAGCTCCTGTATGTTGCGACGGACGAGCAGATTGCAGATGTGCTGACGAAGCCACTAGCCAGGGTGAAGTTCGAGTACTTCAGGGAGAGGCTTAGTGTTCTTCAAATCGACGACACTTCGAGGAAGAAGTGATGGACACATTTGCTAAAGCCATTCCAAGCATGTTGGAAGGAGGATCCTTCACATGGCTGTGGATGTAAGCATTGGATGATGAGCATCAGGACAATGCTCCAGTTACTGCTCTGTATATGCATCATGTTGATGCTGGATATGATTAGTTGGATCATTTATATTTGTATGTATGTACGCATCATGTTGATGTTGGATATGATCAGTTGGATCATTTATATGTATATATGCATCATGTTGGATGCTGGATATGATCGGTTGGATCATTTGTATGTATTTGTATATGCATCATGTTGGATGCTTGGACCATGTATCGGTATATGTATCAGGTGGATACATTGTATGATCAGGTAGATCATGTATGTTGATATGTATCATGTATTTGTATTTGTATCAGGTGGATACACTGTATGATCAGATGGATCATGTATGATGATATGTATCAGGTAGATACTTGGTATGCATCAGGTGGATGCATTGTATGATCAGGTTGATCATGATGATGAGCTTCAGGATGTTGCTACAGATGATATGTACCAGGATGGTACAGTGATGATGATCAGTATGATCATGGGCATCAGGATGATGCCTCATGCGATGATGATCCATTGGATCATGAGTATCATATTGATACTTGGAGGTCAGAGATGATATGTGGCAGGTTGTGCAAATAGCATGTAATCAGTCCTGGGAGATATTGCCGGTCGTGCTGCGACACATAAATGTTCCTGGGGTACTCTTTCCGGTATTTCTATGTAGTATGTAATCAGTCCTCAGATATCTGATAGGTTGAGCTGTGTGCTCGTAATCAGTCCTGGGATGAGGTATTACTACAGAGACATGTAATCAGTCCTAGAGATCCGCGAGGTTGAGCTGTGTGCTCGTAATTAGTCCTGGGATGCTCTTTAGAGATCTTGCCGGTCGTGCTGCGGCACATAAATGTTCCTGGGATGCTCTTTAAAGGTTTTTTCTATCCACATGTAATCAGTCCTGGAGATCCGAGAGGTTGAGCTGTATGCTCGTAATAAGTCCTGGGATTCTCTTTAGAGATCTTGCTGGTCGTGCTGCGGCACATAAATGTTCTTGGGATTCTATTTAAAGGTATTGTGGAGGAGATGCATGTAATCAGTCCTGGGAGATCTTGCCGGTCATGCTTAGGCACATAAATGTTCCTGGGATACTCTTTCCGATATTGCATCCGCACATAAAATTAGTCCTGAGAGGCCACCTCTATCAGACCGTTTGCACAGATGATGAAGACCTGTAGGTGGTGGGCCTACATCCAGTATGAAAAAGGACTGGCTCTGTAGAACTTCCTATGACGAGTAGAGTCATAGATTGGTTGAGATAGCAGCAGCAGTGACGATGATCATGACAATGCATCGATGACGATGATCCTGAGAAGAAGACTTGTCTAGCAGAACTATGTCGAGAAATACCTTCCTAGTTAAGAGGGAGTGTTGATGTATATGTAACTTCGGAATGTACTTCGTCTATGTATTTCATATATATTTATTGTACCCTTATAAGAGATGTGTTATTCCTCTATAAGGAAGTGTCGTCATGTGGATTGACAAGTGTCGCAAGTGTGTGTACTTGCCGATGGGTTATTAGACCACCATGTGTGGGGTCGGCCCTGAAATATATATTATATTGTGGATGTATCTAGATAGACAAGTCGGCCCCATAGTGTAACTGGGAAAATAGGTTAAGTATAAATAGAGATCGGGAGATCTCTATTTGGATCATTCGGAAAGACACACTTCTCTCACTCAGAAAGTGGCACACTAGTGAGGAGGAGGATCATCTGCTCTAGGAGACTATCTCAAGTGTATTTTGGTTGTACTTTGGTTGAGACATTGCTCTCTCTATCTCTGAGGAAGTTGTGGGGTTTTTCACCTTAGGGTTTTCCCACGGAAACTCTGTGTCTCTTATCTCTCATGCTTTTGATTCTTGTGATGCTTGTCATGCTTATTGTGATTGTTATGCATTGATATACTGTATATGTTATTCTCTCAGTAAAGATCCAAGAGTATTGTGAATTAATGCTCAAAATTTAACATGGTATCAGAGCTAACCTGAGAAGAAGACATTTTGCAGTGACGAAAACTTGAGTTTCATGTTTATTGGGTTTCTCTCCACAGTTTTTGGAAAAGAAGTATAGTAGATTGACTCTACTCACCAAGGAGAATCTATGTGTCCAATCAGAATTCAATTCTGAGCATTTTCAGATTTGGCTCTAAAAATTAGGGTTTCCACAAAAATAGGAATTTCTGAAATTTGAAGACATAGCTGGAAGCTCCTTGCAAAAATCGAAGTTTAGAGCTTTGGATCGATATTTTTGGTTGGGTAGATCTCCGGGAAACTCAAACCCTAATTCAGGGCTCTCCCAAGTGAACCCGGGAGGACAGAAAGGCAAATCTAAAGGGTAAAGCTTTGCTGATCTCAAATTCTGAATACACCAGGCTGATCAGCTCATCAAGGCGCATCTTTCTATCCTTTCAGAAAGTTGAAATTCACATTTTGAATTTTTAGGGTTTTTATGACAAACTCTAATCCAGGACCAGATCCAGTTTTCAGCATTTCAAGTGGTAAGACCTAAATTTTTTCTATTTCCATTTGAAGTACTCTTTAAGTTGTCTCACCACACCAAGTTTGAGGATAAGCTTGAAGGGGATGATAACTTCCGAGCTTGGAAGTATAGGATTGGGTTAATCCTGGAAGAGAATGAGTTGGACTCATATATAAAAGAAGACATCCCTATCCTAGAGGATGAAGAGGCTAAGGTATTGCATAAGAAGAACCTGGTCAAGGCAAAGAGAATCATTGCTGATTCTATCAAAGACCATCTCATACCCCATGTGTCTTCTCTAAAGACACCCAAGGCTATGTTTGACTCTTTGACCAAGCTATTTGAAGGAAAGAACATAAATCGGAAGATGACCTTGCGGAATCAATTGAAAGGGGTCAAGATGTCGAATGGAGAAACCATTCAATCCTATTTCTCCAAGGTCTCTCAGATCAAGGAACAACTTGAAGTTGTAGATGAAATGGTGGAGAATGGTGAAATTGTTATGACTACTTTGAATGGCCTACCTAGGTCATGGGACTCTTTTATCTAGGGGATATGTGCCAGAAAGAAGTTAATCTCCTTCAGCAGATTATGGGAGGAATGTTCTCAAGAAGAATCAAGGTTTGTGGCAAGAGAAGAGAAGATGGGAAATGAATATCAAGCTCTCACAGCTCACACTAAGAAGGGAAAGTTCAAGAGGGAGCCATCCTATCACAAGAAGAAATCTTCTCATCATTTTCACAAAGACAAGAAAGATTTAAGGTGTTTCACTTGTAATGAGAAGGGTCACTTTGCTTCAGAATGTCCCAAGAACAAAAGGGACAACCACAACAACAACAACTCCAGCAAGAAGAAGAAGGGTAACAAAAGAAGGTACCATGCTCATGCTGCCGAAGATGATGAACCTCCAAAGAAGAAGGCTAGGGCAGAAAGTGATGATAGTAATGATGACTCATCAAGTGAAGAAGAGTATGTTCTAATCTCTGCTCTCACAGGTACTATCTCCCATGGTTGTAATGATTGGTTAATTGACAGTGGGGATTCCAAACACATGACTGGGTTTAAAGAATCCTTTGTAAATCTGTCTGAACATGAATCACCCCATAAAGTGAAACTTGGGGATGATTATCAATATCCCATCAAAGGAAGTGGTGAAGCCTCCTACAACCTAGATTCTGGAAAATCTTTGCAGATGAAAGAAGTCCTTTATGTACCTGGGCTCAAGAATAACTTACTCTCCATCTCTGCATTGGATGCAAAAGGTATGAGGGTTGCATTTGTGGATGGCCAAGTCCTAATGTGGCCAAAGGTAAAGACCATAGATGATGCATTTGTGATTGGAGAGAAAGAGGGAGGTTTGTATAAATTAGAAGGACAACCTAAACATGCCATGGTGCATGAATCCATGGAGCCAAGTGAACTTTGGCATAGAAGACTTGCTCATATGCACTATAGGGCACTTCCAATTACAAGCAAGGCTGTAGAGGGTCTTCCTGAAATCAAGACCAAACATGAAGGTGTTTGCAAAGGATGTGCAAAAGGTAAGAATATTAAGAAGGCTTTCCCAAGCAGTGAAAGCAAGGAAAAAGATATCTTGGAAATCATCCACTCATATGTATGTGGTCCTATGTCATCCAGTTCTCTAAGTGGGTATGTTTACTATGTCTCATTTATTGATGACTTCTCCAGGAAGACTTGGGTATACTTCTTGAAAAACAAAGATGAGGTGTTTGATAAGTTCAAGGAATTCAAAACCTTGATGGAGAATCAAACTGACAAAAAGATCAAAACATTCAGATTCGACAATGGTGGAGAATTCACCTCAGGTGAATTCAAGAAGCTTTGCAGTGATTTAGGGATTAAGAGGGAGTTGACTGCTCCTTATAATCCTCAACAGAATGGAGTTGCAGAAAGGAAGAACAGAACAATCATGGAAGCAGGAAGGGAAATGCTGCATGAACAGGATCTACCTATGCATCTATGGGCAGAAGCAGCTAGAACAGTTGTATATGTGCAGAACAGAACACCCCACAAGATATTGGACAACAAGACACCAGACGAGGTCTTTTCTGGTAAGAAACCTGAAGTCAGCCATCTCAGAATATTTGGTTGTCCAGTATACACTCATGTCCCAAAGGAAAAGAGGACCAAACTAGATCCTTCAGGAAAGAAGGGTATCTTTGTGGGTTACAGTGAAAGCTTGAAGGCTTACAAAATATACTTTCCAGGGTTCAAGAAGATTGATGTCAGCAAGGATGTAACATTTGATGAAAAATCAACATTCATCAAATCAAGGAAGGCACCTATCGAAGTTTATGAAGAACCTAAGGAAACTAGATTTCAAGACACTGCCATGACTGAAGCAATTCCAGAAGTTGTTCGTGAGTTTGAAGATCCGCAAGAACCTGTAGATCCACCCTGTGAGGATAACTCTCACAAGAGGAAACCTACATGGGCTAGAGAGCTCATTCAAGATGTAGAAAGATTTGGCATTCCAAAAGAAGAACACAGAGCAAAGAAAAGAACCAGATCACATACCAGCTATGTTGCTTTACTCTGTGAAATTATGAACAAAGAACCTTCCAGTTATGACGAAGCAGCGGAAAAGAAAGAATGGAAGGATGCTATGGTTGAGGAATACCAATCAATAATGAAAAATGATGTTTGGGATGTTGTCCCAAGACCTAAAGAGAAGTCTTTTATGACTTCCAAACGGATCTACAAAATCAAGCATGCTGCAGATGGCAGTGTAGAGAAATACAAAGCAAGATTCATAGCTCGTGGCTTCTCTCAGAAAGAGGGAATAGATTATGAAGAAACTTTTGCACCTGTAGCTAGGTATACTTCCATCAGAATAGTACTTGCCCTGGCTGTAGCAATGAAATGGAAAATACACCAGATGGATGTCAAGACTGCTTTCTTGGATGGTGTAGTTGAAGAGGAAGTATATGTGGAGTAGCCACTCGGCTTTGAAATACATGACATCGAGTCATATGTGTGCAGATTGAAGAAAGCCTTGTATGGCTTGAAGCAAGCCCCCAGAACTTGGTATGGTAGGATGGACAGTTTCCTATCTAGTTTGGGATTCACCAAGAGTAAAGCGGATTCCAATATTTACTACAAGGTTGAGGAAGGAAATCCTGTGATTCTACTTCTGTACGTGGATGACTTATTTGTAACAGGAGATGACAGATTGATTGCAAATACTAAGAGGAAGCTTGCTGCTGAGTTCGATATGAAAGATTTGGGAATGATGCATTATTTCCTAGGTATGGAGGTGTGGCAGAATTCAGGTGGGATCTTACTTGGTCAAGGGAAGTACATAGTAGATATCCTAAAGATATTTGGGATGATGGATTGCAAGGCCATGGCCACACCCATGGCATCGAATATAAAGCATCTATGTGATGCTTCATATGAGCCGGTTGATGTCTCTATGTATCGTCAGATGATTGGGTCCTTGATGTACCTAACAAACACGAGACCAGATATTTGCTTTGCAGTGAACACATTGAGCCAGTTCCTGACGGATCCGAGGAGTGTTCACTTGGTTGCTGTAAAGCATGTCCTGAGGTACCTAAAGGGTACAGTTGATTATGGGCTCAAGTATGAAGCGAATCAAAAGTTTAACCTGCAGGGTTATGTTGATTCAGATTGGGCTGATAGTGCTGCAGATAGGAAGAGCACATCTGGGTGTTGCTTCATTATGGGATCAGGTGTGATCTCTTGGTTTAGCAGGAAGTAGTCCTGCATAGCACTGAGTACAACTGAGGCAGAGTATGTTGTATCCTGCTCAGCTAGTTGTGAGGTAGTATGGCTACGGAAGCTACTGTCTGAGTTATTTGATCTCCCACTGGATGCTACTAGTATCTTTTGTGATAACCAGAGTTGTGTGAAGCTGTTTGAGAACCCAGTGTTTCATGACAGGTCGAAACACATAGAGATAAAATATCACTATATCAGGGATATGGTGCAGAGAGGAGCCGTGAAGCTCCTGTATGTTGCGATGGACGAGCAGATTGCAGATGTGCTAACGAAGCCACTAGCCAGGGTGAAGTTCGAGTACTTCAGAGAGAGGCTTGGTGTTCTTCAAATCGACGACACTTCGAGGAAGAAGTGATGGACACATTTGCTGAAGCCATTCCAAGCATGTTGGAAGGAGGATCCTTCACATGGCTGTGGATGTAAGCGCTGGATGATGAGCATCAGGACGATGCTCCAGTTACTGCTCTGTATATGCATCATGTTGATGCTGGATATGATCAGTTGGATCATTTATATTTGTATGTATGTACGCATCGTGTTGATGCTGGATATTATCAGTTGGATCATTTATATGTATATATGCATCATGTTGGATGCTGGATATGATCGGTTGGATCATTTGTATGTATTTGTATATGCATCATGTTGGATGCTTGGACCATGTATCTGTATATGTGTCAGGTGGATACATTGTATGATCAGGTAGATCATGTATGTTGATATGTATCAAGTATTTGTATTTGTATCAGGTGGATACACTGTATGATCAGATGGATCATGTATGATGATATGTATCAGGTAGATACTTGGTATGCATCAGGTGGATGCATTGTATGATCAGGTTGATCATGATGATGAGCTTCAGGATGTTGCTACAGATGATATGTACCAGGATGGTACAGTGATGATGATCAGTATGATCATGGGAATCAAGATGATGCCTCGTGCGATGATGATCCGTTGGATCATGAGTATCAGATTGATACTTGGAGGTCAGAGATGATATGTGGCAGGTTGTGCAAATAACATGTAATCAGTTCTGGGAGATCTTGCCGGTCGTGCTGCAGCACATAAATGTTCCTGGGGTACTCTTTCCGGTATTGCTATGTAGTATGTAATCAGTCCTCAGATATTCGAGAGGTTGAGTTGTGTGCTCATAATCAGTCCTGGGATGCGGTATTACTACAGAGACATGTAATCATTCCTGAAGATCCGCGAGGTTGAGCTGTGTGCTCGTAATTAGTCCTGGGATGCTCTTTAGAGATCTTTCCGGTCGTGCTGCGGCACATAAATGTTCCTGGGATGCTCTTTAAAGTTTTTTTCTATCCACATGTAATCAGTCCCTGAGATTCGAGAGGTTGAGCTGTATGCTCGTAATAAGTCCTGGGATGCTCTTTAGAGATCTTGTTGGTCGTGCTGCGGCACATAAATGTTCCTGGGATGCTCTTTAAAGGTATTGTGGAGGAGATGCATGTAATCAGTCATGGGAGATCTTGTCGGTCGTGCTTAGGCACATAAATGTTCCTGGGATACTCTTTCCGGTATTGCATCCGCACATAAAATTAGTCCTGAGAGGCCACCTCTATCAGACCGTTCACACAGATGATGAAGACCTGCAGGTGGTGGGCCTACATCCAGTATGAAAAAGGACTGGCTCTGTAGAACTTCCTATGACGAGTAGAGTCAGAGATTGGTTGAGATAGCAGCAGCAGTGACGATGATGATGACGATGCATCGATGACGATGATCTCGAGAAGAAGACTTGTCTAGAAGAACTATGTCGAGAAATACCTTCCTAGTTAAGAGGGAGTGTTGATGTATATGTAACTTCAGAATGTATTTCATCTATGTATTTCATATATATTTATTGTACCCTTATAAGAGATGTGTTATTCCTCTATAAGGAAGTGTCGTCATGTGGATTGACAAGTGTCGCAAGTGTGTGTACTTGCCGATGGGTTATTAGACCACCATGTGTGGGGTCGGCCCTGAAATATATATTATATTGTGGATGTATCTAGATAGACAAGTCGGCCCCATAGTGTAACTAGGCAAACAGGTTAAGTATAAATAGAGATCGGGATATCTCTATTTGGATCATTCGGAAAGACACGCTTCTCTCACTCAGAAAGTGGCGCACTAGTGAGGAGGAGGATCATCTGCTCTAGGAGACTATCTCAAGTGTATTTTGGTTGTACTTTGGTTGAGCCATTGCTGTCTCTATCTCTGAGGAAGTTGTGGGGTTTTTCAGCTTAGGGTTTTCCCCACAGAAACTCTGTGTCTTTTGTCTCTCATGCTTTTGATTCTTGTGATGCTTATTGTGATTGTTATGCATTGATATACTGTATATGTTATTCTCTTAGTAAAGATCCAACATTATTGTGAATTAATGCTCAAAATTTAACAATAGGTGTGATAATCATTAGGTAAATGACTAGGGTACTATTAATTAATCAATGAACAATTATTATTAATTAATTAATTAATAACTAATTATTAATTAAATGATTGTTATAATGAATAATTGGATGTTGAACTGCTAATAATAAAATATTATTATAATGATTAAAGAGTAAATATGATTAAGGATTATTGATTAGTGGTTTAATTATGTTGGATAATTACAATGATTAATTAATGCATATTATAATTGTCAATTATTAATAATTGACTAATGCCAAGTGTGACAAATTTATATTGTAAAAGAATATAACTATGACATTGTCGAGGTAAGCGGTGGCAGTGGTCCTTATTTTAAGGGTTCTTACATTGCTTATGAATTATGCCCTAAATTATTAATAAAATAAAGAAAAAGGGATCTACTTGAGGATTGACAATTAAAATTATACGAGGGGAGAAATAAATGATTTTGACAAGGAGTTGTAAATTAATGGGGAGATAAGGGTAGTAATGGCATGAAATGGAGTCGGCAGAGGAGGGAAGAGGATAGATAGGAGAAGGGAGAGGAAGAACGGGATCTTTTTTCTTTATCAAGGAAGAAATTTAGAAGAGGAGGATAGAATTTCATGAAGGGGAGAACTACGAGATTGTTTGGACTGTGAGGTACTCAGGTTTTGGGCTCGGGGATCCAAGAAGCAATTCTTGGAGTTGGGTGGTCGGATAGACTATCCTAGTTGACAAGGAGGTAGATCAAGTTTGAGCAGTTGAGTATTCTAAGGGTTGGGCTATTTTTCAGGTATTTTATTGTTGTCATTTTATTTATATGTGGAAGGAGCTTGAACACTAATTTATTTCAATGAATAATATGTTGTTTAATTTAATTCTTACATGTATTGAATTTTTTTTATCTATACCTACACTTACCTCATTTTTAATTATTTGCTACCTGTACATGAAACATATTAACTTAAAATGACACAGATTAACTTAGAATGACACATAAGCAAATAAAGACAAGTAGTCAACAAGTTAGAGTAACTAATTAAACCAATAGATTTATAAAAGATGTTTTGAGTAAACTGGGGACCTCGTTAGGTCCCTACACAAGCTGCTTCCCAAGATGAGATATATTCAACTTCTATTATAGAATTTGCAATTGTGTCCTGATTTTTACAACTCCATGACAAAAAAATTGATCCCATATTCATTAAGTAACCCAAAATAGATTCTCTATCATCAACATATCTAGCAAAATTTGCATCTTAGTAACCAACAAGTCTATAATTTTTCTTCCTTTTAAACTTAAGTCCAAAATATTTTGTTCCTTGAAGATACCTTAATACCCTTTTTGCTACATTCCAATGACTTTCCCTGGGTTCTTACATATACCTGGAAAGAATGATAAGTGAAAAAGATAATTCTGGCTAAGTATTAGTCAATTAGATCAAAATTCCAATTAACTGTTGATACCTAGTACTACACACAAGTCCCCTCCTTCAAACTTAGAAATTTTTAAGTTTTGCTCCATGGGGGTGATGGATGGATTTCATTCTTCCATTCCAAACTTCTTCAATAATTTAAAAACATACTTAGTTTGCGAAATAAATATGCTTCTTTCTCTTTGAATAAATTCAATTCCAAGATAGTAATGAAGTAAACCCAAGTATCCCATTTCAAAACCCGTTTGAAGTTCTTACTTCACCTAAAAAATATGTTCATCATTATTACCTGTTATAAACATATAAAACCAAAATGATTAAATTGTTTTCCTGAATTCGAACGTACAAAGTGGAATTTGACTCACTGTGGATAAACCCAACTTTCTGTAGATAAGAATCCATTTTTGCATACCAAGCTCCTGGAGCTTGTTTTAACCCATACAATGCCTTAACCAATTTACAAGCTTTCATTTCTTCTACTGGAACCTCAAAACCAAGAGGTTGAGTCATATATACCTCCTCCTACAAATCACCATTAAGAAATGCACTCTCCACATCGATTTGGTGCACTTTCCATCCATTTTGTGCAGCCAAAGCTAACAAAACCATGATAGTATTCCACTTAGCTATTAGAGCGAAGGTTTCTTCACTTCTTTCTGAACAAATCCATTTTCCACCAATCTTGCCTTGTACTTATCAATTTCACCACTTTCCTTGTATTTAATTCTGTAAACCCACTTAAAACCAATGGGTTTAACTTCCTTTGAACACTCAACAATATTTCAAGTCTAATTTTTTATTACTGCATCATATTCACATTGCATCGTAGCCCTCCATTCATCATGTTCAACTACCTCAGAAAAAGGATGCTTCATTAGCATAACGAGCAAAATTCTGTGAATCCAAATTCCATTGATTCCTTTGAGAACTCATTGTACCTTTTTTTATGTTTCTCATTAGAATTAACTTCCTGAAGTAACTTAGTTTCCCACTTTGGTTTCTTGTGTGCAACTTGAAGCGATGATGAAGTGCCTTCCATAGAACTGTTATCAATGTTAACTTGATTTGAATCCTTTAAATTAACTTGTGAAGAAATTGTTAAATCCTCATCCTCAACTTGTTTATTTGAATTCCAAGTTAAATCAAACCACTGATCATCCCTTGATTTCTTTAAGTGTTGCATTCGTTGTTTTTCCTTAGTGACTTTTTTCTCTAAATGATTAAGTTGATTTTTAATTTATTCCGCACTTAGACTTTCTGTTTCATAAAAAAAATCTTCACTGACAATAAATTTTCCATCTGAGAAAAGTCTATACCCCTTTTTCTGTTCAAAATAACACATTAAAATACATTTCATACTTCTGGAATCTAACTTCATTCGCTTTTCTTTTGGAATAAGGGCATACGAAACTGAACCAAAAAATCTAGGATTCTTAATCATAGGTTTGAATCCAGACCATGCCTAATAAGGATTAATGGCATCCAAAGATGAAGAGAGAGATCAATTTCTCAAATAAGCTACTATATGTACTGCCTTGGCCCAATAACTTGAACTTAATCCTTTGAATAACAACATTGCTCTTGTCATACCCAATAATGTTTGATTCATTCATTCTATTACTCCATTTTTCCGTGGAGTATATAAATTAGTCAATTGTCTCCTAATTACTTTTTCCTGGAAATATGTTAAGAATTCATTCGATGTGTACTCACCACCATTATTAGTTCTCAAAGTGGCATTTTTTCCTTAGTTGCAGTTTCAACCAAATTATGAAAAGACTGAAACTTTGCAAATGCCTTTGATTTCTCCTTCAAAAAATATACCCAAACCATCTTGCTAAAATCATCAATACACAATAAAAAATATTTGCATCTACCAAGCGAAGTGTCACGTCCCCTCCCATCAATACGACCAATGGAGGGAACATCAACGATACATGGGGTGCTAAAATTCACCTCTAAGGCCATATTATCAATTTTATTAACATCTCAATGCGTGTGCAATGCATATTAAAGATACACAACGGAAATTAAATCAATTACACACACATCAAGCATATAATAGCATGTTCATCATAGGCATAACAATAAAATCGTGTACATAAATAAACTCATCTTATGCTATTTACAGGCATTCAATTTTAACAATTCAAATTGGATCATTTCATTCAATCTAACATAGACAAATAGTCTACATAATTTTGGCATAATTAGAAACAATAGGGAACACTTATCTTTTAATTGAAATTTCCTGAGCAACTGGTTATGGAAGAGCAACGTTCCAACCAACATTAGGTCTATTTCCAGCCTATATTAATTCAATTGAGAGATCACCCCCGAGCTGGGATATGTATCCACTAAGGAGAAACTACTCAGGATCACTCACAACCACAGGAAAAATCACTCATGCTAAGATGGCACATAACTGGGTTGGTCAACATGCAGGGAGATAGAGAAGGAGAATGCTAAGCCAACGAGCTCAACCACAGAGCTACATGCATCTCAAGTGATCTTAGTCAGCCTTGGCACCCACAATACCTACCACACCCAACATAAGGAAGGTCCCCTTCTCTGCTACACAGTCCCTAGGGTGCCCCTTTCCTCCAGTGCTCTTAAGGGTGGGTATAGAAAGGTTCAAGCAGAAAAAAATTTAGAGATTCTTTCCTTCACTGGGTTTATCAAGCAATTCTGACCTCCGATCTCTCTCTCAATTCAATACACTCTTGAATTTTCCAAATTCTAGCCACGTGAATCTCAATCACGAAATTTAACTTTATAGCTTCCAAATCCAAGTCATCCTATGGAATTTTGGGCCTTCAACGCTCTCAAAATTTCCCCAGGGTTTATGTCTATGGATTCCCCACTGGATTTCACTGCTCACATCAAATTTTGGCCATTTTTAACACTCTAAATCGTGGCTTATTTCCTGGTTGCGATTTCTCCAATTTTCATTGTTGGGGATGCATAACAAGATGAGAATTGATGTCTGGTTGTTCCATAATGGAATGGGGGTGATGAAAAATTGAATTCCCATGAGGAATTAAGTTTTGGGGTAAGTAAACTAAGCCCATTCCCAACCATATGAATTTATGAGTTTTCCCATGCTTCATTAAATTCATGGGCTAATTTCTTAGCTGCCTCTTACAACATAATTAAATGTCAGCATATATAGTCAAGATGGTTCTCAAGAGGACATTTGAAAACAAATGATTCAATTCCCCAACCCCTTACCTCTCTCTAGTGGATACATACATCCCCCTCTTTTTTAGTTTTTTCCATAGCCATATCTTGGAATTTTGTTTGCATTATAAATATTTACATTTTTTTTTACAATTTACCATGGTTTACTAGCACATGGATCACAAATTATAAAATACTTGCCTTTTAAAGCCGAGCGTTCACTCGCAGGGACTTGGCCTTTAGATCCATGCTAGGAATTTATACATCGCGTATGTACAATATTCACATATGAAGTCAATACATTTTAAGGATAAAAAATGGGGGTATTACATTCCCCTCCCTTAGAACAACACCATCCTCGGTGTTCTCAAAACAGAACAAAAATGGGTATGCTTGTTTCATGGCATCCTCCAAATCCGATGTAGCCTCATCGGGACCAAGGTGCTTCCATTGCACCTGTACTTTTCTGATGGCTCAGTTCCAGAGCAATGTTACCTTCTTGTTGAGGATGCACATGGGTTCCACTTGGAAATCTCCCTCGGGTTCCACCTGTATCACATTCCAATCAATTATGTGATTAGGATTATGTACATACTTCTTAAGCAAAGAAACATGAAAAAAATTATGAGCTCTCATATTAGCATGAAATGCAATCCTATATGCAACTGGTCCTATCCTATCAAAGACTTCAAAGGGTCCGCAATATCTCGGTGCCAGCTTGGCGCAACTTCCCAACTTGAGGGAAATTTTCCTTGGATTTACTCTCAAATAAACATGATCCCCAATTTTAAATTCCCTGTGCACTCTTTTCAAATCTATATAACTCTTCTGCCTGTCCCGGGCTACCTTTAAATTCTGCTTGATCTTAACAATTTCTTGCTCCATTTCCTTGATCATTTCTGGTCCAAGCACCACCCTATTCACCGGACTATCTCAATTCACTGGAGTTCTGCATCCCTTTCCATACAATGCCTCAAATGGGCTCATTCCTAATGATGCTTGATGTCCATTATTGTATGCAAATTCTACGAAGTGTAGGTAATCCTCCCACTTGGATGGTTTATCCATCACATACATTCTCAACATATCCTTAAGAACTTGATTCACCCTCTCGGTTTGACTATCTGTTTGAGGATGATACACTATACAAAAATTCAGTTGAGTTCCCAATTCCTGAAATAATCCTTTCCAAAAATTGGATGTGAACTTTGCATCTCGATTAGAAACAATTGCTTTGGGTAATCCATGCAATCTAAATATTTCCTTCATGAAGATGTTTGCTATTCACTTGTTTTATGAGTGGACTTGACTGGAATAAAATGAGTTGCCTTTGAAAGCTTGTCTACCACAACCATAATTGAATCATGCTTCCTTACTTTCATTGGAAAACCTGTTATAAAATCCATAGAAATTACTTCCCACTTCCATTTCGGAATTGGTAAAGGATGCAACAGTCCTACTGGATGTTGATGCTCTTCCTTGACTTGTTGGCACTTTTGACACTGAGCACTGTATTCTGCTATATACTTCTTCATTCCTTGCCAAAAGTATTGCTTCCTTGCTGATGTTATTGTCTTTTGATATCCCGGATTTCCAGAGTTTGGCATTTGGTGAATTTCATCCATTACAACCTTCTTCAAATATGCACAATTTGGAATGTATAGTATGCCTTTATAAAGAAGAATATTATCTTCTTCGATCTGGTACCCTTCACAATTTTCATCTAATTTCCCCTGCTGCAATTACTCTTTTACTTGAAGGTAAGTTTCATCGCTAATTTGAGCTTCAAGAACGCTTGTTCTCAAATCTGATTTGCAAACGCTTAAGGCTGCTACATGATTCTCTACTAAGGGCATCTGCAACCTTATTTTCTTTCCATTTTACATGTTTGATTTCAAAATCAAACTCATATAGAAATTCCATCCATCTAGCTTGCTTGGCATTTAAGCTTGGTTGATCAAACACATATTTTAAGCTCATGTGATCAGTTCTAAGCTCAAATATTCTTCCCAACAAATAATGTCTCCACATTTTGAGAGCATGTACTATGGATGCTAATTCTAAATCATTAATTGCATAATTCTTTTGATGCTCTTTTAATTTTCTTGACTTGTATCGAATCACAAATCCTTCTTGCATAAGCACTCCACCTAATCCTTCAATGCAAGCATCCGCACACACTACAAAATATTTCTTTGGATCTGCAATCTTCAAAACATGAGCGTTGTTGATGTATTTGTAACTTCGACAGATATTCACTTGTCTATTGTATTTGTACTTTATTGTATATACAACAGAGATGTATTATTCCTTTGATTGGAAGTGTCATCATTTGTATTTGCAAGTGTCGCAAGTTACATTGTAAGTGTCTTCATTTGTATTGATGGGTTATTAGACCACCAGTGTGGGGTTGACCCTAGTTAGGTCATGTGGTTGGGTTATTAGACTTGATTAGCAAGTCGGCCCTATTGGATTATTGGCAGGTCAAGTCAGTGTATAAATAGAGAGGTTGTGTCTCATTTATTCCACTCACTCACTTCTCAAGCTTGCATAGCTAAGAGAGAAAGTGGAGCACTAGTGGAGGAGGAGGAGCATCTGCTAGAGACATCTTATTGGGTTTGACCACTGTGATCTTGGTTTGTGGCTTATCTTATCTCTGAGAAAGTTGCGGTGTTTTTCACCTACTTGGTTTTCCTCGGTGAAACTCTGTGTCTCTTATGTGATTGCTTTTGTGTCTATGATTGATATGTTTTACATGTTATTCTCTTAGTGATCTTGAATGATAATGGAATTAAATTATCGAAAAATTAACATGGTATCAGAGCTAACCTAAGAAGAAGGCACTGTGCAGCTGCGGAAGCTAGGGATTCCTAATATTTGGGTTTCTCCCCATAGATCATCAAAGGAAAGAGGCTAGATTGACTCTCCTAGAAAGGGCGCATCTTTCTGTCGATACATAATTCAATTCTGAGCATTTTCAATTTTTTACCTAAAAATTAGGGTTTCTGCAAAAATTGGAATTTCTGAAATCTGAGACCACGGCTGGAAGATCCTCTGAAAAATCGAAGTTTAGAGCTTTGGATCGAACTTTTTGGTTGGGTGAAGCTCCGAGAAAATCAAACCCTAGTTTGGGGTCCTGTCTAGTGAATCCAGAAATTTCAAAAGCAATTTTGAGGGGTGACAATTTGCAGATTTCAAATTCTGAGTATACCAGCTTGACTAGCTCAACAAGGCACATCTTTCTATCCTTTCAGAAGTTTGAAATTCAAATTTTGAATTTTTAGGGTTTCTCTAACAAACCATAATCCAGCTCCAGATCCATTTTTTCAGCAAATCAAGTGGTAAGACCTAAAACTTTATATTTCCATTTGAAGTACTCTTTAAGATGTCTCACCACACTAAGCTTGAGGATAAGCTTGAGGGAGCTGATAACTTCCGAGCATGGAAGTATAGGATTGGGTTAATCCTAGAAGAGAATGATTTGGACACCTACATAAAAGAAGAGGTTCCAGTTCCAGAGGGAGATGAGGCTAAGGCCTTACATAAGAAGGACTTGGTCAAGGCTAAGAGAATCATTGTTGATTCTATAAAAGACCATCTCATACCCCATGTGTCTTCCCTAAAGACACCTAAGGAGATGTTTGACTCTTTGACCAAGTTGTTTGAAGGAAAGAACATAAATCAGAAGATGAATCTGTGGAATTAATTGAAAGGGGTGAAGTACCAGAATGGAGAGACCATTCAATCCTACTTTACTAAGGTCTCTCAAATCAAAGAACAACTTGAAGCTGTGGATGAAGTAGTGGAGAATGGATAAATTGTCATGACTACATTGAATGGCCTACCTAGGTCATGGGAGTCCTTCATCCAAGGTATTTGTGCAAGAAGGAATTTGATCTCCTTCAGTATACTATGGGAGGAATGTTCACAAGAAGAATCAAGGCTTGTGGCCCGAGAAAAAAAGATGGGAAGTGAAGACCAAGCTCTCACAACACACACTAAGGGAAGTAAGTTCAAGAGGGAGAAATATTATAAAAAGAAACATCATCACTTTCATCAGAAGAAGAAAGATCTCTCCCATGTTCGATGCTTCACTTGTGATGAGAAAGGACATTACTCCTCAGAATGTCCCAAGAACAAACAAAGCTTCAAGAAGAAGAAGAAGAAGAAGAACAAGAAGAGGTATCATGCTCATGCTGCTGAGGATGATGAACCTCCCAGAAAGAAGGCTAGGGGAGAAAGTGAAGACTCATCAAGTGATGATAAGTATGTTCTAATCTATGCTCTGACAGGTACTATTACATATTGGTGTAATTATTGGATTATTGATAGTGGGGATTCTAAACACATGACGAGATTCAAAGAATCTCTTATGGACCTATCTGAACATGAGTCACCTCACAAGGTGAAACTTGGGGATGACTATCAATATCCTATAAAAGGAAGTGGTGAAGCTTCCTAAAAATTAGACTCTGGGAAGTCTTTAAAGATGAAAGATGTTCTATATGTACCTGGACTCAAGAATAATCTTCTCTCCATATCAGCTTTGGATGCAAAGGGGATGAGAGTTGCATTTGTGGATGGCCAAGTACTCATGTGGCCAAAGGGTAAGACGATAAATGATGCAGTAGTAATTGGAGAGTAAGAGGGAGGTTTGTACAAATTGAAGGGACAACCTGAACATGCCATGGTACATGAATCCATGGAGCCAAGTGAACTTTGGCATAGAAGGCTTGCACATGTGCACTATAGAGAACCACCAATTGCAAGCAAAGTAGTAGAATGTCTTCCTGAAATTCATTCAAAGTATGAAGATGTTTGCAAAGCATTTGCAAAAGGAAAGAACACAAAGAAGGCATTTACAAGCAAGTAAGGAAAAATAAATTATCTACTCCGATGTATGCGGTTCGATGTCATACAATTCTTTGAGTGGATATGTATCATATGGTTCTTTCATTGATGATTTCTCTAGGAATATTGGATTTATTTCTTGAAGAAAAAAGATGAATTATTCAGCAAATTCAAGGAATTCAAAGCCTTGATTGAAAACCACACTGAAAAGAAGATCAAGACCTTTAGATCCGACAATGGTGGAGAATTCACTTCAGCAGACTTCAAGAAGCTATGCAGTGATTCATGGATCAAGAGGGAGTTTACCACTCCTTACAATTCACAACAGAAAGGAGTAGAAGAAGCTACTTCAGAATAGGACTCCAGCAGCTCCTGCAAGGAAGAAAAGATTCAAAGGGATTCCACCCAACAAACAAACAAAGATAAGTATTTGAATTATCATTTCTTGTATATCTGATTGTTTAAATAATGTATATACTCATGTTCCTAGACTTCGGTTTTGTATTATGCATATTAGAATAATTGCATTAATGAACAATATACTACTAATATGCATGTGATGGGTAAGTGGCCTATGGCACTGTAAAACATTCCATTGCTACTTATCTAGAATGAAACTTCTTTGCTGACATGTTGGGAGTTGTGCACACTCTTAAATGTTCTGGTAGAGATGGAAGGCATCTAGAAAGTTACGGGATATGGATAAATGTTGTATTGAAGCATTGGCTAAGATAATTGCATGACTGTATGACATATGCCTTTATGTGTAATACTTTGTTCTGTAAACTATGAGAAGTTTCTAATCATGCAATTGAATTTGACTTGTAGGAAAGATTGTGTACAATCACCTACAAAAGAAGGACTACAACATTTGTTCCAGCAACGAAGTTTAAAGAAATCTATCTATTGAATATATTGAAGAAAATGAAGTTCCCAGGATACGGGATGCAGTAATGGAAGAATGCCATGGTCGAGGAATACCAGTCGATCATGAAGAATGATGTTTGGGATGTGGTCCCAAGACCAAAAAGGGAAGTCTGTTGTGACTTCAAAATGGATCTATAAGATCAAGCATGCTGCAGATGGTAGCATAGAGAAATACAAGGCGAGGTTTCTAGCTCGTGGCTTCTCCCAGAAAGAGGGGATAGATTATGAAGAGACTTTTGCTCCTGTAGCCAGATACACTTCCATCAGAACAATACTTTCTCTAGCTGTAGTGATGAAGTGGAAGATACACCAGATGGATGTCAAGACAGCTTTCTTGAATGGTGTAGTCGAAGAGGAAGTGTATGTGGAGTAGCCACTCGATTTTGAGACACATGACAGGGAGTCATATGTGTGCAGATTGAAGAAAGCCTTGTATGGCTTGAAGCAAGCTCCTAGGACTTGGTATGGTAGGATAAACAACTTTCTATCCAGTTTGGGCTTTACCAAGAGTAAAGTAGATTCCAACCTTTACTACAAGGTTGAGGAAGGCAATCCAATGAAACTACTATTGTATGTGGATGGCCTGTTTGTTACAGGTGATGATAGGCTGATTTCCGACACAAAGAGGAAGCTTGCTGCCGAGTTCGAGATGAAGGACTTGGGAATGATGCATTAAATTCTAGGTATGGAGGTGTGGCAAAGTGCAGATGGTATCTTCCTTGGACAAGGGAAGTATGCAATAGAGATCCTGAAGAGGTTTAGGATGATGGAATGCAAGGCCATGGTCACACCTATGGCATCGAACCTGAAGCTTCTGTGTGATGCTTCATCTGAGCTGGTTGATGTCACGATGTATCGTCAGATGATTGGATCCTTGATGTACCTGACGAATACGAGATGAGATATTTGCTTCGTGGCGAACACATTGAGTCAGTTCTTGACAGATCCCAGAGGTGTTCACCTGGTTGCTGTAAAGCATATTCTGAGGTACCTGAAGGGTACGATTGATTATGGGCTCAAGTATGATGCGAATCAAAAGTTTAACCTGGAGGGTTATGTTGATTCAGATTGGGATGGCAGTGCTACAGGTAGGAAGAGCACTTCAAGGTGCTGCTTCAGTATGGGATCAGGTGTGATCTCTTGGTTTATCAGGAAGCAGTCCTGCATAGCACTGAGTACAACCGAAGCAGAGTATGTCGCAGCTTGTTCGGCTAGTTGTGAGGCAGTATGGCTTAGGAAGCGACTGTCTGAGTTATGTGATATCCTGTTGGGTGCTATTGGTATCTTTTGTGACAACCAGAGTTGTGTGAAACTGTTTGAGAACCCAGTGTTCCATGACAGGTCGAAGCAGATTGAGATCAAATATCACTATATCAGGGATATGATGAAGAGAGGAGTAGTGAAGCTCTTGTATGTTGCAACAGATGAGCAGGTTGCAGATGTGTTGACGAAACCACTAGCCAGAGTGAAGTTTGAGTACTTTAGAGAGAGGCTTGGTGTTCTTCAGATTGAAGATACTTCGAGGAAGAAGTGATGGGAAACATTTGCAGGAGCCATTCCAAGCATGGTGAGAGGAGGATCCTTCCCATGGATGTGGATGTAAGCACCGTGTGATGAGCATCAGGATGATTCTCCAGTTCCTACTTTATATATGCATCAGTTGGATGCCTTATATGATCAGTTGGATCATGTATATGTATATGCATTAGTTGGATGATTTGTAAGATCAGTTGGATCATGTACGATGACATGCATCAGGATGATGCAGTGACAATGATCAGGATGATCATGTGTGACGAGTACCAAGATGATACTCTAGATGATATGCATCAGGACGATGCAGTGATGATGATCAGCATGATCATGAGTATTAGGATGATACTTCGTGGCTGCAAACAGATTGTGCAGATGGCATAGAAAAGATCCTGAGAGATCCGATAGTCTGTGCTTGGATGCTCTTCGAGGTTTTGCTACACATTGGCCGTGGGCAGATTGTACAGGTAGAATAGAAAAGATCCTGAGAGATCCAATAGTTTGTGCTCGGATACTCTTCAAGGTTTTGCTATAGATTGGTCGTGGACAGGTTGTGCAGGTAGCATAGAAAAGATCCTGGGAGATCCTATATTCTGTGCTAGGATGCTCTTTTGAGATTTTTCTACTAGAGGCATGTAATCATCCCTGGAGATCCTATAGTTCGTGCTAGGATGCTCTTTAGAGTTCTTGCAGGTTGCAAGGCACTCTTTAAGGTTTTTCCTAACCACATGTAAAAGATCCTGGAAGATCCTATAGTCTGTGTTAGGATGCTCTTTCGAGGTTTTGTGGTGGTGGTCACATAGAAAAGATCCTGGGAGATCCTATAGTCTGTGCTAGGATGATCTTTCTAGGTTTTGTGATGGTCACATGTAAAAGATCCTTGGAGATACTATAGTCTGTGCTAGGATGCTCTTTCAAGGTTTTGTTGACGCACGTAATCAGTCTTGAGGATTCCACAATATGACCAAAGATGATGAAGACCCACAGGATGGCCAAAGATGTTGAAGACCTACAAGAGGCTAGGCCTACAACCAACATGAAAAAGGGATGGCTCTTTAGAACTTCCTATGATGAGAAGAATTCAGAGATAGCCGATTAATCGAGATGTCGAGTACAACAATAGTGATGATGATGATGCTATCCAGTGATGATGATCCAGCTCCAGAATTGAAGACTTGTGCCAATATGTATTGATGACCTGTGTCAAGAGAATACCTTCCTAGTTAAGAGGGAGTGTTGATGTATTTGTAACTTCGAAAGATATTCACTTGTATATTGTATTTGTACTTTATTGTATATCCAACAAAGATGTATTGTTCCTCTGATCGGAAGTGTCGTCATTTGTATTTGCAAGTGTTGCAAGTTACATTGTAAGTGTCATCATTTGTATTGATGGGTTATTAGACCACCAGTGTGGGGTCGACCCTATTTAGGTCATGTGGTTGGGTTATTAGACTTGATTAGCAAGTTGACCCTGTTGGATTATTGGCAGGTCAAGTCAGTGTATAAATAGAGAGGTTGTGTCTCTCATTTATTCCACTCACTCACTTCTCAAGCTCGCATAGCTAAGAGAGAAAGTGGAGCACTAGTGGAGGAGGAGGAGCATTTGATAGAGACATTTTATTGGGTTTGATCATTGTGCTCTTGGTTTGTGGCTTATCTTATCTCTGAGGAAGTTGCAGGGTTTTTCACCTTCTTGGTTTTCCCCGGTGAAACTCTATGTCTCTTGTGTGATTGATTTTGTGTCTATGATTGATATGTTGTACATGTTATTCTCTTAGTGATCCTGAATGATAATGGAATGAAATTATAGAAAAATTAACAAACGCTAGTGAGTAACTTTTTCGACATTTGAAAGCTTTCTTCACATTTTTCAGACCATACAAACTTTACATTCTTCCTCTGCAACGATGTGATTGGATGAGCGATATTGGAGAATCCCTCGATAAACCTTCTATAGTATCCTATAAGACCCATAAAGATCTAACCTCTGTAACATTATTTGGAGTAAACCAATCCATTATGGATTCAATCTTCTCCGGATCCACTGAAATTTCTTCTTCTGGAATAAGATGACCCAAATATTGTACATGTCTTTGATAAAATTCACACTTTCTTAGCTTTGCATAAAGTTGGTGCTCTCTAAGAACTTGCAACACCATTCTTAAATGTTCCTCATGCTCTTCTTCATTCCTTGAATAAACAAGAATGCCATCCAAGAACACTAACAAGAACTTGTCCAAATATTTGCTAAATACACTATTCATGAGGGACATGAATGTGGTGGGTGCATTGGTAAGTCCAAATGGCACCACCGTGAACTCATAATGACCATATCTTGTCCAAAAAGATGTCTCATGAATGTCTTCTTCTTTTATTCTCACTTGATGATAATCGGATCTCAATTCAATTTTTGAAAACACTTTGGCTTCTTTCATTTGACCGAACAAATAATCAATTCTAGGCAATGGGTACTTATTCTTGACTATCACTTTATTTAACTACCTATAATCAATACATAGCCTTAAAGTCCCATATTTCTTCTTAACAAATAACATTGATGCTCCCCAAGGAGACAAACTTGGTCTTATATACTTCTTGTCCATTAATTCTTGTAGCTGCATCTTTAATTCTACCAATTTTGGCATGCTCATTCTATAAGGATCTTTGGAAACTGGCGCTGCCCCTGGATTATGAAATCAATGTCCCTTTTTGGTGGCATCCCTAACACTTCATCCAGAAACACATCTTTGAACTCTTGTAAAAACTGATAATATTCTATCCTTGGGCCTTTGCTCTCTAAGGAATTTGATATATGGGTTGCATATAATTGACAACATTTCTTGTAAAACTTTCTTAGCTGTAAGCCTGAAATATGCCTTACCGAAACTTGCTTGGGAATTCCTTTTACCAACCTTGGACTTCCCTCTTCATCAATGCATTCAAGAACCTTTTCATAACAATCTACCTTGGCTCTATGTCCTTCCAACCAATCCATACTAATAATGGTGTCATATGATACTAATGGTAGGACATTTAAATTTACCTTGGTGGGAAATCCATTCAACTCTAGGGGGCATTGCATCACTATTTCACTCGCCTTTCTTTTTGTTTCCGTGGCTAATTGAACTAACCACGACATATTATGCTTAATTTTGCCAAGGGAACAACTTTAAACCACATTTGGAGAAACATAACTATGAGTAGATCCTGGATCAATCAAAACAGAAATAGATTGCTTAATAATCTTACCTTCAACTTCCACTACTACTGATTGATGGTCTTCCTGATGATTATTGTTGGGCCTAGCCCAAGTAAGGCATTTTTTTGCAAGACAATTTTAGAGCTGCGAAGTCATAGCGCAGCTCAGATGAAGACAGTTTTTGGGAGCTGCTAAGTTGAGCGCAGCATAGCATCGGAGGGTAAGAACTGCGCGGCTAAGTACCAGCTCCGTGAAGTGGTAGCACCATGCAGTGCCAGCAGAGCACCTATTTTGGATAAAGAAGGTAAGGAAAGGTCGAGCTGCGAAAGCGACCTATTTTGGGTATGGAGTAGCGTGAAGTCAGGTGAAAGAGACTTGTCAATGAGATGGAAAAAAATGGATGGAACCTAAGCCACCAAGCCGAAAACGAAAGGCAGGCCAGAGGGACAGAAAGCGACACGCCACGATGCATTGTAACCATTTCAGGAAGGATGTGGTTGTTATAAGGGCGTGCGGGCTGCGAGTGGTCCAACAGAGTAGCCAAAAACGTGTGGAGAACCTGTCGAGTGCGACAGGCCGAGTCGGTGGGTAACCGCACCATTTTGTAACCTAAGGGTTTTTGGCCCACTTGATTGTAAAGACGTGACCTCCGGAACGATCTATAAAAGGGCACATTTTGTAAGGGAAAGGGTTAATCTCTTATCTTTGTTGTTGATTTAGATGAATGTTGATCTCTTTTGAGAGAAAGAAGAATGTAAAAGGCTTTGCAGCTGCGTGTGCAGATACCTACTGAGAGAGAAGAGAGTCTGCAGCTGAGTGCATATAATGAAATTGTTGTACCCTTCCCAAAGATAATATAACAAAATTTCTTGTGGACGTATCTCCCATCCTGGGGGTGAACCACGTTAAATTCTGTGTTATGTGATTGATTGTATGCATTTAGATCTATGTATTTGCTTATGTGAATGGCTAAGATTATGTTTATGAATGCATGTGTTCTTGCTTTTATATGTATTCACCATATGGATGAAAGATGGGAATAATATCTTAAGTATCCACATATGCGAATGAATGTTAAATGCATAAGTAAGCCTAAGTCTGTTGAATGTATGAGTCAATCGGGTAAACACTTAGCCCGCGAAGTCAGTATAGTGCGATTCCCTGAGTGCAACACCGAAATTGCGTAGTTAGATTTTTGTTTGTTATAGTGTATAAGTTCGCAAGAGTTGTAGGCTAATTTGTTGTTGAATGCGTATTTTTACACTAAGCAAGATCTATCGAAGTTGCATAAGTATTGAAGAGGAAGCACATTCCTCTGTGGCGATGTCCTATCATCGAAGAGTCATCCCGCATCGCGCAATCCTTGGATGCGTGATAGTCTAAGTGTTAGTCGCAAAGAAGTAGAAATTCGCGCAGTCCGAAGTTCACAACGCGAGTCCCGTAGCATGATGCCCTCCAATCTGTTTAAACACTCATCACCCGGTTGTGGAAACCTGATTCCGCAACCCCCCCATTACTTCACCTCGGGTGAGATCTCAATTTGTTCGCAGGCTATTTCTGAAAGGGCCGGTGAAAAGGGGTTTTGTTGGTTCCTCGAACCGTGCAGAACCTGGGTTTTTCTAGAAAACCTTAAGAACAGTATAAGCAACCAACAAATGGTTCCATTTCCGCGCTTGAACTGGTGATGAGTACCGGTACTGAAAAATTGGCATCTATACAAGAAAGAGATTTGGAGCTGGTTAGACAAGACAGAAAGATATTTTTCCAGAAAGGAGAATAGACATCCGCGCCTATCTCACGCAGATTGGTTAAATAAATATCCATGGAAGGATATTCACAAAATTTTCTGGGCATCCTTTGGAAATGAGTTGCATGAGTGGATATCAAGATTCGCAGAGCGAAAGAACTGTTTCCAACTAGAATTACCTACCGAGTGGACTGCAGATCTTATTCAGAGGCTCAAAGCAATAGATAGTCCACTCTCGCGAGCAATCAAATTTTCGGTTGACAGTATACTAGAAGGCTTCATGACAGAGTTCGTTGTGGACACCTTGAAGTCCTACAGTGCGACCGAAGCAGAGTTCTTCAAAGGTTTCAGAGGTAAGTATCTGAACATCTCAGTTTATATATTAAAATGATTTTAGCTAAGAAAGGCGTTTTAAGAATGCAGTAAGATTCCTAGAAGTTTTTGAATATGTAATGGTCAACAACATATATAGTGACTCTAACGAAGATACACACAATTTGAGAAGTGGGAAAATATATAAGTATACCACTCGAAAGAACCCTGGTGAACATGAAATCCGCATGGACACTGATCTAAAAGTTGAGCCTGATAGCCAGACCACACCTCCATCAGTCACCTATTAGCCTATTAATCTACAGAACCCACTGATTGTGAATACCGCGCCTCCTATTGCACAGAATCCGCCAGTTCAAAACCCTCCAGTTGTTAATAGTCATATTCCTCAGAATGGCAATACTAGTAACACCATGGGAGTGAGTACTCAGACCATTCCAACTCAAAACATTCTGAACCAGAACATTCCGCGCAGTAACATCCCTAACACCACTCAGACCACTGCGCAGAATATTGTACCACCTAGAAGGAGAATGACTGATGACATCAAACTGCCGATATTTAAAGGAACGGCTCTAGAAGACCCTAAGCAACATTGGTTTCTATGTGAAGCCGTGTGGAGTGTCAATCAAATTCAGGATGATGATGTGAAGCAAGTGCAACTCATCACTACATTCAGAGATAGAGCTTTGAACTGGTTCACGAAGTACTCTCAGGGACAGAATAGAACTCTAGTGGAGATTAAGGCTACACTATTGAGAGAGTTCAAGAATCCAAAATCTGAATCCCAATGTATAACAAAATTGAAGGAAATTACGAAAAAACCTAATGAGACAGTCTGGGAATTTGAACCGAAGTTTAAAACATTGTTAGACCAAGTCAGGTTTTTCATAGCACCACAACAACACCAGGAGTGGTTTATATTTGCATTGTTGCCCCATATTAGACAACCGCTGATGCAACAAAAGGTTGCTTCGCAGGTAGAAGACTTCGAGTTTGCGATGAAATTAGAAGCTTCACCCATAGGAGAGACTAGCACTGAAATGTCTCAGATCCAGACCTAGCTAGCTACCTTGGCATTACAGTTGCAGGACATGAAGAAGGGAAAAGAACAAAGACAAGAAATCTGGTGTATAGGATGGAAAAGAGAAGGACATAGCAGGGAGAACTGTCCTTTGTTCCAATAATACCTTAACAGTGGAGCACCAAATCCACTGAATCAGAACCAAGCACCATGGTGTGAGATCTGTAGAACTACAGGACACTGGCCAGAAGATTGCTACTTAATTTAGAAGTATGTGTGAACACCTAAGAATTTATACTACACATTCTGTAAATCCGTTGGACATGATGATTCCAACTGTAGAGATATGAGCTCATGATGGAAAGAAAAAAAGATATGGAGCATATGCGTGGTGGTGGAGTATACATAGTCCAAGAAGAAACTCCACAGAACAAGGATAACGCGCAGTATGAACAAGGCACATACAGAGGCCATGGAGGATACCGCAGAAGAGGAAGAAATACTGGCCTAGGACAAGGAAGAGGTGGAGGCCATATGATATGTTATAACTGTGGCTAGCCAGGTCATTTATCTAGAGATTGTACCAATGCATGTACTACCTGTAATTATTGTAAATATTTTGATCATGTCATTGAGGCATGCCCAGTGTTAACAGCAGAAATGCATAAAATAAAGCAAGAAGTACCTAACCCGAATATTCAACTGATCGCAATAGAGGAAAGGAATCCATATCCAAGTATTAATGTTGTGACGTGAAGTGGTGCTGCAACAAGAAGATATAGGTAAGTAGAAGCTTCGACTTCTGGAGATTTTGAAACTAAGAAGACCCTTGATGAAGCAGTTTGGATAAGAAAAGATATTGGGGAAACACCTATTTTCAACCTGGAGAAAAACAAAGAAGTCTTTGAAGAATCACGAGACACAATCAAAGAGCTATCACCTAATTCGCCAAGAATCCCGTTGTAACAACCCAAGATCCCATACACTGGGGAATTTTTTTGTTTGTTTGTTTGTTTGTTTTTAAATCAACATAACCGCAAGTGTCGTACAATTATCAATTCACCTACCAAGGTGAATAACATATAGACCATCAGATACATCGCTTTACTGCAATATGGAAAATCCTTTCCAAGCATAAATGCATGTCAACCAAGTTTCTCTTTAAAACATTATAAAGCAGATGCTGATTACAAAAATCACTTTCATCTTTGTGTACAAACTTGGGTAAGAAATACCACATGATATCAAACTTGGTGCAACATAGAAGAACATTCCTTATAATAAGTTAGCCCCATAACTTGATGTTATTTTTAACATAACACTCTTAACTAGAGTCTTTTAACATCGGAAGCGTGCCTATGTATCCTAAATATCATATAAGTATAAACCATGATCTACACACCTATCTTTTCATTTAATGACATGCAATGCATTAAACCAATAATGAAATATACATCACAGTGCAACTACTTGTAGAGTAATAACTCAATTTGATACTCAAGCATACTTGGTAAATTATAACATTAATTGCAACAGTATACAAACATACATCCATGTGTTAGATCCCATTTCATGCAAAGATACTCTTTCAAGAAGCTACATACTCAATCGACCTTTAGCAAACTTGTCGACACTTCATTAATGCATAATGGAGAACCTTTTCAAACACATGAATATGCAAACAAAAATAATATTCAACGTCATGGTGTCGTAGTTTCATTAACAAGAAATTCAACTAACCATTTAGATGTAAAGGTGCTATAAATATCACCACAAGTCAATGATGACACAATTAAGGACATGCATAACAATATGAGAACATGTCAAGTCTTTTTTTTACACCAATCACAAAACGCATACCGACATGTTCTTTTCACGCATCCCATTATATAAATCATTACCAAATGCAAACTCATCCAAGGTCATGTTTTAAGCATAATCCACATAAGGCTTTACACATTTATTCCAATGCACAAGAAGCCCATTCATTCTTTTATTCCTTCCCAATCACATGCTTTCCCAAAAAAACTAGGTCAAGATATATATATATATCTCCCAAATAAAAACATATATAAAAAAATGATATAACATTAAAATATCAATATGTTTCCTTGTTCTTAAAAATAAAACCTTCATTTAAATACATAATGCTATATAGCCTTTATTATAGCATTTGACATAGTAATAACGTAATTATTAAATTACAAAACATTAGCATTAAAATATTTCCCCAATATATATATAGGTATATGAAATATGTATATATATATATATATTTAAAATATACATTAACCTATATATATCTAACCATATATATATAAATAATATTTATGCATTTTATAAAAACATAATCATAAAAATAAATATTTGCACAATGCAAGTTGCTTGTAGACACATTAATTTAAACAACACAGTAAACTAAAAATGTGCTTATATATGTATAGCAATAAGGGATACATGTGAATAAAATATTCACTTCTAAATGCTTATTTAAAAGCATCAACATAAAAATAAGTATATATTTATATACTCCCCCCTAAGCATACACCATCATACATATAACTAAATGCTTATTTAAAAGCATCAACATAAAAATAAGTATATATTTATATACTCCCCCCTAAGCATACACCATCATACATATAAAGATAAAATATGTGTATTTCCAAAATCTTATAATATCTTAATTACACACACAAATATATAGATATGTAAATTAGGAAATACATATATCTATGTATCATTCTAACCATAATTATCTTGCTTTACTCAAAAGCCACACACATACATCATAAATAAAATTAATTTAAATTAACTTCAAAAACTAAATTAAGCCAAAGACTAGGACGACAATTACGACTTTAAGACTTATTCCCCTTGTGGTTCACCATGCTCTTTTTCACTCTTGGTTGCATTGCGGGAAATTAGTTAAGCTCTAACTAGTGCCGTCATGCAGATAGACAAAAATTAAATAATTAAAAGCTTTTACCAAAGATGGAGACGTGACAAAATTCTCCCTCTTGGAATAACACCGTCCTCGGTGTTGTCACTTTTTGCACTATTTCCCTTGTGCATCTTCATTTCCTGCATTTCTATCGCATGCAACCCAATTGTCTTGCCAATATATGTTAACGATACACAATCTTATAACAAAAACATCATAAAGACATGGTTTTTATACCTGCAATGCTTATCTCCTGCATCACTATGGCCCCTAACTTGGGTGACTGCCGATACTTTGCCATGCTGATACCAGTTCCACTTGGTTCACATGTCAATTTCATAATATAAAACATAAAGCTTCAGAGCCACATGCTCCCATGCACCATCTTTTACCGTTTTTACTGTGCTTGTTTATTTTACTTGCACGGTCTTGTTGACATTCTTGCATGTTAGTCTACAATATACACACATTAATTCTTGCAATGTGATATTTAAGTTGCTCAAATTCAGCCTGAAACTGTATTCACCGAAACACAAAGAAAATTAGCACCCCTAAGTGCTTTCATTTTATCATGCAACCACAACAAGTGTCACGCCCAGTGACTATATCACATCCAATGTGTACGAAAACAATATACATGCGTAATGCTATCAACATACTAAGTATGATGTTAGATCAAACCATTACATGTACTTCAACAATCATATAGACTTGCATACCCAACATGAGACCTCTGCAAACTCAGCGGGAAAGTGTGATAGTCTTACTCTGCAACTCATTACATAGCTTCCCCTCATCGAATCTTCTTGTGGGCTTAGTTCTAACACCACAAGGAAAAAAAAAGTTAAGTCTCCTCAGAGAACCTCTTGTGTGCTCCATTCTAACAACACAAGGAAAAAATTGTGAGCCCTTCCTCTGCTCAATTCGATGGGATATAAAGATTTCCTAGGTCTTTTGGGTCAGTATAACATTCAACGAGCCACCTGCTCTGTTCCATTTCCATGGGGATCATGACCACATTATTAGGGAAGTTGCACCCTGCAATGGCTAGTAAGTGAGTGCAAGATGCAGCCCCTGCTCGAGTCCAGGAAAATATTCTTTTCCCCTCAAACCTTCTCGTTTGAGTCCAGGAAATATATTTCTTAGTAATAGTCATTTATAAATTTTTGTATGCCACATGCAACATAATAACAACAATATGCTTATCATAATATATGCATTTTGATGTTTACACATCATCAGTCATAAGTCTCATGTGCATGCAACAATGTCTCATAACATTGCATTAACGAACCCCTTGGTTCTCATTGTGGCTCTCATGCCACTATCATGGCTAACTGATTTGACATCATAAGCTGCAAGTTAGGCCCACTACACATAACCATATATGAAATGTAACAACCATATCGAGGCATTCACTTACAGTGATTTTTGGCGAAGCTCTTTTTGATCTAGCGATTCTCTCGCCATTGATCTGCTTTGGCTCTTAACTGCCAAGCCCTTGCTTCATGTGATCAATTCCTCGCACACAACAACCAATTATGCATATTAGTTAGCGCCTCATGGACGTAAATAGTCAATCACAAAAACATAATCATAATTACATTTTTCATGATTCATATTTCATTGCAACTCAAAATCTATGTTGCAGCATCAAACATAAATGAGCCTATAGGTCCTAGAGTAGGAACCATCGCTCTGATACCACTTGTAACAACCCAAGATCCCATACACTGGGTTTTTTTGTTTTTGTTTTTAAATCAACATAACTGCAAGTGTCGTACAATCATCAATTCACCTACCAAGGTGAATAACATATAGACCATCAGATACATAGCTTTAATGCAATATGGAAAAGCCTTTCCAAGCATAAATGCATGTCAACCAAGTTTCTCTTTAAAATATTATAAAGCAGATGATGATTAGAAAAATCACTTTCATCTTCGTGTACAAACTTGGGTAAGAAATACTACACGATATCAAACTTGGTGCAACATAGAAGAACATTCCTTATAATAAGTTAGCCCCATAACTCGATGTTATCTTTAACATAACACTCTTAGCTAGAGTCTTTTAACATCAGAAGCGTGCTTATGTATCCTAAATCTCATATAAGAATAAACCAAGATATACACACCTATCTTTTCATTTAATGGCATGCAATGCACTAAACCAATAATGAAAGATACATCATGGTGCGACTACTTGTAGAGTAATAACTCAATTCGATACTCAAGCATACTTGGTAAATTATAACATTAATTGCAACAATATACAAACATACATCCATGTGTTAGATCCCATTTCATGCAAAGATACTCCTTCAAGAAGCTACATACTCAATCGACCTTTAGAAAACTTGTCGACACTTCATTAACGCATAATGGAGAACCTTTTCAAATACATGAATATGCAAACCAAAATAATATTCAATGTCATGGTGTCGTAGTTTAATTAACAAGAAATTCAACTAACCATTTCGATGTAAATGTGCTATAAATATCACCATAAGTCAATGACGACACAATTAAGGACATGCATAACAATATGAGAACATGTCAAGTCTTTCTTTTACACCAATCACAAAACGCATACCGACATGTTCTTTTCATGCATCCCATTATATAGATCATTACCAAATGCAAACTGATCCAAGGTCATGTTTTAAGCATAATCCACATAAGGCTTTACACATTTATTCCAATGCACAAGAAGCCCATTCATTCTTTTATTCCTTCCCAATCACATGCTTTCCCATTAAATGTAATGTCTACTCTATGTTCCCACATCAATGACATAGAAGGGTAAATCTCTAAGCATGTGTATGAAACTAAACTTCCCTAGGGTTAGCATCATATTGAAAACTCTTTTCAAACGAAGGTGGCCTCTTTCTCGTGACCATCCAACAATCAGTTTTACATGTATACATGAATAAGTAAACATAATCTTTACTTACATTCATCGGGTACAAATAAGGACACAATCAGACGAACCCATACATATATATCCATGTGTATGATAAATTCACAAACATATTTTTCTTACCACCTTGGTAACACTGAAGAAGGGTCATTCTTTTTGTTGTCTAATCCCTATATTCATCATTTACTCACAACATACATTAGTACAATAAAACATACTACCGCAACTATGAATGTCATTTCATAAATCAAGATACATCAAATTAATTTACAAAACATAATCATTTTAATAAAGGGGAATATTGTGGGCAATGCAACGCTCCACCCAACCGTAGGCTCTTCGACGACATATACTCAGTCCGTCCGAAGGACACCCCCGAGCTGGGCATGGTGATCTACAACGGGATAGGGAGTCATAAGTCTCGTTGCCATAGAACCAATCACACACAGCTCTAGTGGTGAATGCAGTACTCCTGCAATTCTAAAGGTAGTACTCCTACCTAGACACTTCTTGTGTCCTAACCTCGTGCATAATTGTGGTGTTGTTCTCGGCAGGCCCAAGTCTATACTCTTGACTTGGCCGACTATGTCTCATGACATAATTCTTGTATTAACCGACTTCTGTCCACGGAAGTCGTACCATAATTAATAAAACCGATGCATGCGACAAGCCACAACGCATTCCGATAGGCACTCAAAACATACAACTTACCACCAAAAGATATCATAAGGTACAAACATCATAAAATGTATATGAACATAAGAAAATGTGTTTGACCTGCACACCATCCATTCGACACACAACCACAAGGTATCATGCGATACCATCATCGTAGACTACGTGTCTGAACATAAAAGACGTCGTCGACATGCAACAATGCATTCGACTAGCCATCAAAACATAACATAATGCAAATTTTACAAATATGTATATAAAGCATGAGAGGTGCATTCGACCTGCAAGAATGCATTCGACATGCGATCCTCGGTAGCGTGCGATACCAACATCAGAATGTATAAAATAAACTTAGTCAATGCATACAACGTCAAACACGCATCCTATAGATGCATGTGATACCCACAGTAAATATATGTATGTACTTCGCCAATGCATATAAAATCAAAGCATAAACCATGCATACCGCACAACCGTTGTATAGATTTTATATACTTTAGCCCTATGCAACACACCCATTGCATAATATATACTTATAATAATCATTATATAATATATATATAGTTTTGTCCAATTTATACGAAGCATGTAGGTCATAACAATTGTGCGAAGTGTAACCATTGTATAGCAATAACACTTTCATACAATATGTATATAAAGCCCAACCAACGCATACAAGCTTGGTACATACAATGCCTACATAACATGTGTTGTGCATGTGCTATAAGTATTTGATGCACTATATATAGATATGTAACCCTTTATGCAAGGTATATAAGCATACCAAAAAAATTTATGTAATATATATAGCATATCCCTTTATAATATATATATATAAAAGAATGACCATTGTATATATTAACCATTACATAATGCAATTAAAGCACCAATCACACATAAATATATAACACCAAAAGGGTCATACATACATCCTCTAGGAGGGTTCCAGTCCGATTTCGATGGACAACATAGTTAACGCAACACTTGAACGAAAACAGAACCTGAAAATATTTTTCCTAGCCATATACAGGCTAAAACGTTTTAAGAACTCCACTAGAAACGTACATAGAAATGAAATCGTTTTTCCCAGCCATATACAAGCTAAAACGTTTTTAACACTTCACTGGAAGCATACATAAAAATGAAATCATTTTTCTCAGCCATATACAAGCTAAAACATTTTTAACATTTCACTAGAAGCAAATACAAGATTAAAATTCGTTTTTCTAGCTTAATGCAGAACCAACAGGGTATAAAATCATTTTTTATACATGCCAGACATTGTTGAGATGTCCCAACGCATCACTCTAATTCCAGGAAGCAAATACAAGATTAAAATTCGTTTTTCTAGCTTAATGCAGAACCAACAAGGTATAAAATCATTTTTTATACATGCCAGACATTGCTGAGATGTCCCAACACATCACTTTGACTCTAGGAAGCAAATACAAGATTCAAAATCATTTTTCTCCCACACCACAATCCTGAAAACGTTTTTTTACACAGTAATACATCAAACAAAGCTTTCAAATCGTAGTTCTCCCACACTACAGCTCAGAAAGGGTTTTAACAAATAGCAATAACACAAACAAAGCTCTCAAATCGTAGTTCTCCCACACTACAGCTCAGAAAACGTTTTTAACAAATGCAATACAACAAACAGAGCATTCAAATCGGTGTTCTCCCACAACTCATCTCAGAAAACGTTTTTAATAATAGAAATGCATCAAACAGAGTATGCAAATTGTGGTTCTCCCACAACTCATCTCAGAAAACGTTTTTAACAAAAACAATACAACAAACAGAGCATTCAAATTGGTGTTCTCCCACAGCTCATCTCAAAAAACGTTTTTAACAATAGCAATGCATCAAACAGAGTATGCAAATCGTGGTTCTCCCACAACTAATCTCAAAAAACGTTTTTAACAATAACAATCCACCAAACAGAGAATGAAAAACGTGGTTTTCCCACAGCCTATCTTAGAAAACGTTTTTGCAAATCAATAGATGCATACAGAGCTTCAAAGCTTCGATTTCCAGGCAAGATTCCAACTAGAACGTTTTTGCAAAACAAATGAGGAAATACAGAGCTTCCAAGCTTCTCTGCGTGAAGGCTGCAAAAAGGACCAGCACGCCCCCAAAAACAAAAATTAGGTCGATATATATATATATATATATATATATATATTAAATAAAAACATATATAAAAAAAATTGATGTAATATAAAAATATCAATATGTAATTTTTCTTAAAAATAAAACCTTCATTTAAATACATAATGCTATATAACCCTTATTATAGCATTTGACATAGTAATAATATAATTATTAAATTACAAAACATTAGCATTAAAATATTTCCCCAATATATATAGGTATATGAAATATGTATATATATATATATTTAAAATATATATTAAGCCACATATATCTAACCATATATATAAATAAGATTTATGCATTTTATAAAAGCACAATCATAAAAATAATATATTTGCACAATACAAGTTGCTTGTAGACACATTAATTTAAACAACACAATAAACTAACATTGTGCGTATATGTGTATAGCAATAAGGGGTACATGTGAATAAAATATTCACTTCTAAATGCTTATTTAAAAGCATCAACATAAAAATAAGTATATATTTATATACTCCCCCCTAAGCATACACCATCATACATATAAAGATAAAATATGTGTATTTCAAAAATCTTATAATATCTTAATTAAACACACAAATATATAGATATGTAAATTAGGAAATACATATATCTATGTATCATCCTAACCATAATTATCCTGCTTTACTCAAAAGCCCCACACATACATCATAAATAAAATTAACTTAACTTAACTTCAAAAACTAAATCAAGCCAAAGACTAAGACGACGATTACGACTTTAAGACTTAATTACTCTCCCCCTTGTGGTTCACCATGTCCTTTTTCACTCTTGGTTGCATTGCGGGAAATTAGTTAGTCTCTAACTAGTGTCGTCATGCAGATAGACAAAAATTAAATAATTAAAAGCTTTTACGAGAGATGGAGACGTGACACCCGTTGAGAAGTGAAATACCGCATATGTAGGATATGCCAGTAGCTTATGACAAAACATGCACCGCAATAGAGATATGCACTTTTGTTGCACAGTTCCTACGGAGCTGCATGAAATTACTGAAGAGCGCAGATGCTGTAGTGGAATTTGAAAAATTACTAAACCAGTATGAACCACACAGTGAGACAGATACTACCTAGAGCGTAGTTCATCACACCAAGAGCCATAAAAGAACAGGAAGAGAAATGAGGCTCATTGCGCAGATAGGAGATTATGAGATGGATGAGATCATCCTTGACTTAAGGTCAGAGGTAAATGTATTGACTAAGCAGACATGGCAGCAGATGGGGAGACCAAAGTTATCATGGTCACCCATACAGTTGAGATTGGCCAACTAGCAGAAAGTCATACCTTTTGGGAGATTAGCCAATATTATTGTTGACATCGATGGAGTGTGAAGTCATGCAAACTTCGAGGTTATTGAAATTGTGGATGATAGTTAGCCTTATCCAACACTATTGGGTATAGATTGGGCGATGGATAACCTTGCAATCATAAACCTGAAGACTAAGAAGATGATCTTTGAAGGGTAGGATATAAGGGTCATAGCACCATTGGACCCTTCGCAGGGAGAAAGATATAGTGAGCCGATTCAGGAGGAATCCAGATCACAAGACCTTGATCGCATTTACAAGATGATTGTGAATCACGATGACTACATTAATCCTACGGTGGATGGAGCACTTAGTTGGCAATGTGACAGTTCTTGCGTATCAGACTCTGACACAGGACTGGAGAATTGGAAAAGCTGTATGCATGAAGTATCTACAAGAAGATGCGCGTAGATCACAAAGTCACTACGCTGGATTGGAACCAAGTTAAGTCCAATCCCCACTTATGATGGTTCAACTAATGTTTATTCATTTATTCAAGAATATACTGTATTAGTTGCAGTTGAACATCGCATACCAGCATTAGATATAGCATTGGGTGAGACACTTGCCAGATGGTGGGCTACGCATAAGCAGACTTTGTCGACATGGGATCAGTGCGGACACATGGTGCAAATCAGATTCGCCGAGAAATTTGCACTGGCGTTTGGAAAGTATAATGGACAGATGGATCCAAGGGATCACATGGAAATTTGTTCACAAGCATGGGAAAAGAGACCACAGACAGAATGGGTTCATCTGTTTGTGCACACATTGAAAGAGCAGACTCCACAAAATTGGTATATAGACATGGAGCTTTGCAGATGAACTACAGATTGGTCTATCTTAACTACGAACTTCCAAAGAAACTTTAGCTTTGAAGATTAAATTTCAAGCATAAATGAAGCTCTGCAAATTATGAAAGAATAAATATTCAGAGCCGAATGCCCAAGTATAAATGAGGCATTGGAGGAAATCAAAGAGAAGGTATTTGAAGATGTAAAAGTACCTATGAACCTACAACCAGAATGGGAAAGATTGATAGAACATGCCTTTGAATGCTATAACCTTGTTGAAAATGAAGAAGAACAAGAAGAGAGCGATGAGGAGGATCCGTGCAATACCAATATACCCGAGTCAGAAGGAGTGCGCGATGAAGTGGGATCTCCATTGGAAATTTTAGATATGAGTGGACCTGTTAAGACAAAAAAAGTGAACATTGGCACAAGTGAAGAGCTGAAATTCGCATCCATTGGAGATTACTGGGATGATGCAATGGTTGCGCAGATAGCAGACCTCCTACATGAGTATTAGGACTTGTTTCCGACAAAATTCTTCAAAATGAAAGGCATTTTGGGCGAATTCGGAGTTATGAAGATACCTCTCAAGCCAGGTGTGAAGCCCATAAAGCAAAGGCCTTATAGACTGAATCCCAAATATAAAGAAAGAGTGAAGGAAGAAATTGACAAGATGCTTGATGCAGGGATCATTGAGCTAGTTGAAGAGTTAGAGTGGATAAGCCCGATGGTTATCCAAGATAAAAATACTAAAGGTGAGATCAGGATCTACGTAGATATGAGGAAGCTAAATGATGCTTCGCTGCATGAACCATTTCATACTCCATTTACAGATGAAGTATTAGACAATGTGGGAGGAAATGAGGCCTACTCATTTATTGATGGATTCTCTGGATATCATCAGATCAGAATTGATCCAGCAGACAGGCATAAGAAAACATTTGTTATTGAATGGGGATCATATCAGTACACCATCATGACATTTGGGTTGAAGAATGCACCAGCTATATTTTCCAGAGTTGTTGTGGCTGCATTCAAGGAATTTATCTATAAGTTCTTAGAGGTTTATTTTGATGATTGGATTGTCTTTGGTTTGCTGAAAAACCATTTTGAAAACCTGAGAATGATGTTAGCTAAGTGCAAACAGCATCAAATTTCACTGAATGTAAAGAAATGTATTTTCTGTGTGCCTTATGGTATTCTTCTATGACACATTGTGTGCAGACAACGTCTGATGGTTGATCCTGCGAAGATTGCAGTGATTGTGAATTTACCTGCACCAAACTCAGTGAATCAACTTCACACGACACTGGGGAATACAGGATACTATAGAAAATTCATCAAGGGTTACGTGCAGATAACCGCACCGATGGAAAAACTGCTGAAGAAAGAAGTGCAGTTCATATGGAACATAAAAAGTGAGAAGGGATTGGACACGCTAAAGGAGAAAATGGTAACTGCGTTGATCCTAGTTTTTCTAGATTGGGATAAGCTGTTCCATGTACATGTTGATGCTTCATCTATAGCATTGGGAATTATGCTCGCTCAACCAGGTGAAGGGGGCATCGATCACCCCATTTCATTTTCTAGCAGGAAGCTCTCATCAACTGAAAAGAACTACACGACCACTGAAAGAGAGGGTCTAGCTATGGTATACACAGTGCAGAAATTCAGGCATTATTTAATGGGTACGCACTTCTCCATGTACACTGACCATTCAGATCTAAAATACTTGGTCAATGAGCCAGTGTTATTGGGGAGCATATGCAGACGACTATTACTCTTTCAGGAGTATGATTTTGAAATTGTGGTTAAACCAGGAAGATTGAACCTAGGACCTGACCATCTCTCAAGGATTGAGTCAGGCCAAGAACCCACCAATATTGAAGACAGTCTTCCTGACGCGCAACTATTTGCTATACAGATCGCAGATGATTATTATAAAGACACTGTAGATTTTTTTACTATGGGATTGGCACCCGCAGAGTTCACTACGTAGCAGAAGAAGCAGCTGGTAGTTAGAGCAGCATACTTCACTATAATTGTAGGACAGTTATACAAGTTGGGATCGGATGAAGTGTTGCACAGATGTGTGTTGGAGCATGAGAAACCATTCATATTGGCTGATGCACATTCAGGTGTGGAGGTCACTATGCAGGAAGAGCCACTGCACAGAATATATTGCAAGCAGGGTTATGGTGGCCTACAATTCATAAAGATTCAAAGGAACATTGCCAGAGTTGCGATGTCTGTCAGAGGACAGGAAGGCCGTCGCGAAGAGATGAAATGTCGTTGAATCCACAGTTGACACTACAAGCATTTGACAAGTGGGCTATTGATTTCGTGGGACCTATTAACCCACTGGGAAAGAGGAATGGTGCGAGATACATTATCACTGCGACTGATTATCTCACCAGATGAGCAGAGGCTAAACCAGTGAAGGACTGTAGTGCAGTTATTGCCACGCAGTTCATCTTTGAGAACATCCTTACTAGATTTGGATGCCCAAAGATTTTAATGAGTGATCAAGGGACTCATTTTTTGAACCGAACTATTGAATCCCTTACTGAAGAGTTCCACATTTATCATCAGTGGAGTACAACATATCATCCTCAAGAAAATGGAATTGATGAAGCTTTCAACAAGGTACTGGAGAATGCGCTGACAAAGGTGTGCAATGTCAACAGGGATGATTGGGATCTGCGCATTCCAGCTGTATTATGGGCGTACCGGACCACTTGCAAGAAGTTAACCGGCCATACACCTTTCAGATTGGCCTATGGACAGGAAGCTGTGATGCCTATGGAGTATATTGTATCCATCTTAAGGATAGTTGCATTCACATGCATGGAAGATCAAGAGACAATAGAAGAAAGGCTTCTACACTTGGTTGGATTGGAGGAAGATCGCTTCATCGTAGGCTTTCACCAGCAAGTGCAGAAAGACAAAGAAAAAGCATGGCATGATCGCCATATCAAGAACAAGTCCTTTTAGGTAGGTGACCTTGTCCTCCTGTATGATAGCAAATTTATGAAATTTCTTGGAAAATTTAAAATGCATTGGTTTGGCCCATATACTGTTATGCATTATACTAACGGTGGCGCAGTTCAGCTAGCCACGTTAGCTGGAGACAATCTACTTGGATTGGTCAATGGAAGTAGGCTAAAACCCTATCGGGATAGTCCTATTTCGTAGAACACTCAGTAGAATGAAGCCGTGAAGTAAAAAAAAATGAATGAAAAGAAAAGAAGCACCGCGTAGTACGAAGCTCAAAATGTACCTGCACAGATCAGATAGTTTAAGAAAGAGGCAGAGTGAAGAACAAAGATGCAGGACATCGTGAAGTAATTGCGACAGAGTACTGGCAACCCGCCGCACAGTTCGACGCAATGTTCCAAGAAACTAGCGCTTATAATGTTGGTCGCAAAACTAGCCATTATACAGTGATTTTGCCAACGACCGCTTGAGCATTCAATGCAGAAATAACCATTCTGAAGGAATTAATGAAGGAAAGCACTAGAATCTCTGCTAGATTTGGAAAACGGACATGCCATTTAATGCTTTTCTAGCCATTGATGGGCGCGGCTAAGCCGAACTGCGCCTATAAATACCGATGTATTTGGACTCGCGGCTGATATCGAAACTCTGAAATTTTTCTGCGAGCCATAGATTGAATATCTTTATCGAGAACGCTAAGTTATCCTTGAGCCTGCAGAAGAAAGTCCAATGTATGTCTAACAAATCTGCAATTGAACAAGAGTTCACAGTTGAGCAGGTCGTGAGGCTATTTAGGAAAATGGGCCTTGAAGGGTTGATGAGAACCCCTGCTAAGAAGGTTGTTACAGAACAAGGTCAAGGTTCACGTCGCTCGCCATGAAATTCCACATTTATGCAAGCCAAGGGAAAGGAACCAGCGTTCAAGAAGACAAAACCGAAGATAATGAGCTCCAAGTTGCCAGAAGGTCCGCTTGGCGATAAATAAATCCCATTAAATTTGACCCCATAATACATCTCTCCGCGTGCACAGGATACATTGGCCCTGAAGCTCACCAGGAATGCTAAGTACGAAATCCCGCTTCCGCCCATATCCAAACATGTGAAACTAGAAGCAAATCTACTGGGTAAGATCGCAGACTGCAAGTTCGAGGACTACGACTTGCTACAACAACATAGAAGGACCCAGATGAGCCGAAGTACCCACAATTTCAGCCAGATAGATATATGTGCTGGAAGACAGATGTGAAGAACAACTAGTTGTTGGTTGTGCGGAACTGGTTATCTGAAGTCATCGAATCAGGGTTGTTGAACCTATTGCGGCTCTCGCACTTCGACAGGAGTCCAAAACTTAACGTGGTGGTGCACACACTCATGTCACGCACACACTAAGGCTACCTTTGGTTGGATAGGAACGTCGACCTAAATATAGACTTGATCCATCGGATCACAGTTCTAAGCAAGCAGGGTAACGACCCTAAGAAGTTCTTTGTCGAAAAATCCAGGGATAAGGAAGTCGTCGCGCAGATGAAGCAGGCACATTAGATTTTGAAAGGAAAAAGAGGATTCGTCATGGATTATATAGCTGATAATGCTATGCGGTTCATAATGTTGAATATTGTAACTTCTAAGAATATTATATTTGTATATTATTATTCCGGAGATGTTTCATCCCTCCGAGGTGACTCTATCATGTATCTGGAGATGTTTATTCCTCCAATGGTTTGTGGTAACTAGGGTTATTAGAGTCACCATGTGGGGGTTGGCCTTGGGTTTATATTTTAGGGGTTATTAGACTTCTCCAAGAGAGGTCGGCCCCATTAGGGATTTTTGGTCAGTCGGGAACTAGTATAAATAGAGGAGGAGAGATCCTCATTTGATACACTTCCACAACTCAGAAAGTAGCGCACTTGTGTCTGGGAGATCTGCATGTGAGGTAGAGAAGAAGGACAAGTCTTGGAGCACATCTTGTATTTTGGTTGATCATCTTATTGAGGAAAGCTTTGCTGGGTTTTCTACCCCATGAGGGTTTCACAGGGTAAATTCTGTGTCTATCTTGTGATTATGTTTCTTTCAGTGATCTTGCTAGTTTATTTGGTTTAAACTTAACATGGTATCAGAGCTAGCCTGAATAGAACATCTTTCACAAGGTGAAATTATATTTCTCTCTCTCTCTCAAAATTAGGGTTTCTGCAAAAGTTAGTATTTTTGGATTCTGGCTGCATGGTTGAATATCCCTTCTAAAGATCTATCTTTTGAGCCTTGGATCGAGGTTTTTGGTTGGGTAGAACTCTGGGAAAGTCAAACCCTAGTTTTACCAAAAGTGCGATAAAACCAGAAATTCTGTTGCAAATCCGAAAAAGTGAAAAGTTAAAGTTTCCGGGTAAATACTACTCTATCTCTTATCTCTTGGACTCCCTCAAGAGAAGATGGCTCCAAACACTAATCTTGAAGACAAGCTAGAAGGTATAGAGAATTTCCAGGCATGGAAATACAGAATTGGTCTCATTCTTGAAGAAAATGATCTTGCTTATTATATCAAGGATGAAGTTGCAGAACCTGAAGGATATGAAGCCAAAGAGAAGCATAGGAAGGATTTGATTAGGGCAAAGAGAATCAAAGCTGATTCTATTAAATACCACTTGATTCCCCAAGTGGCTTCCAAGAAGACTCCAAAGGAAATGTATGATGCCCTAGGAAGAATGTATGAAGGAAAGAACATCAATAGGAAGATGGACCTAAGAACTCAGTTAAAGAGTACCAAGATGCACAAAGGAGAATCCATTCAAGACTACTTCTCAAGGGTCTCCCAAATCAAGGAGCAACTAGATGCCATTGGTGATACTCTTGATGAAGATGAACTTGTGAAGACAACTCTAAATGGTCTCACTTGACCTTGGGAGTCATTCATACAAACTATGTGTGCCAGAAAAGAAAGTATGAAGTTTGATGTAGTTTGGGAGGATTGTGTATAAGAAGAGGCTAGGGTTGCAAATAGAGAAGCCTTGCTCAAAGAAGATGACCAAGCCTTGGCCACCCACACCAAGAGAAGAAGGAATCAATCCTACTCCAAAAGGGATAGTCTCAAGGAGTCTCATTCTCCACTTAGATTTCAAAAGAAAAGAGGATATAATCAAAGAAGAGATTACTCCCTATTCCAATGTTTTGCTTGTCATAAAATAGGACACATTGCTAGAGATTGTCCCCTAAAGAAGAAAAACGGCTTTCATTACAAAAGACATCAAGCACATCTTGCAGAGGATGATAGTGAAGAAGAAGTGGAAGAGGAAGAAAGGCCTCACAATAAAAGACCTAGAAGAGAAGAAGAAGAAGAAGAAAGGACCCTCTTCAAGAGAAGATCTAGGAGAAATGAAGAAGAAGATGCAGAAGAATATGTTCTATTCTCCGCACTCTCTGGATCTATAACTCCTGGAGAAGATACATGGCTTATTGATAGTGGTGCTTCAAAGCACATGACAGGTCAGAAAAAGACTCTCTCAAGACTTGAAGAAAAGACCTCTCCACAAAAGGTATCTCTAGGAGATGACTTTCAATATCCCATCAAGGGAATTGGTGAAGCAAGCTACAAGCTTGATTCTGGTACCCCCATGAAAATGAAAGAAATATTGTATGTACCATGATTGAAGAAGAACTTGTTATCCATCTCAGCATTGGATAAGAAAGGCTATAGGGTTGCATTTATTGATGGACACGTATTAATGTGGCCCAAAGAAAAATCTATCAAGGATGCAATTATCATTGGTGAAGAAGAAGGAGGTTTGTACAAGCTTAAGGGCCATCCAGAAGCTGCTCTTGTACATGAAACCATTAGCCCAAATGAGCTATGGCATAGGAGACTTGCTCACATTAACTACAAGGCACTACCTTATGTAAGCAAGGTAGTCATAGGTTTTCCAGACTTAAAGATTGATCATGATGGCACATGCAAAGGATGTGCAAAAGGGAAGAATATCAAGAACCCCTTTCCTAGGAGTGAAACAAAGACTAAACGTACCTTGGAATTAATACACTCTGATGTATGTGGACCAATGCCCTCCACATCTTTGAGTGGATATGAATACTATGTCACATTCATTGATGACTATTCAAGGAAAACTTGGATATTGTTTCTAAAAGGTAAGAATGAAGTCTTTGGAAAATTCAAGGAGTTCAAGGCCTTAATAGAAAATCTCTCAGAAAAGAAAATCAAGATTCTCAGAACAGATAATGGCAGAGAATATACTTCAAAGGAATTTGAAGACTTTTGTAGAGAATCTGGAATCAAGAGGGAACTAATCACTCCCTACAATCCCCAACAAAATGGGGTTGCTGAGAGAAAGAACATAACTATCATGGAAGTTGTAAAGACTGTGATACATGATCAAGATCTTCCCATGTATCTATGGGCTGAAGCAGCCAGGACAACTGTCTATGTACAAAATAGAATTTCTCATAGTGCTCTTAAATTTAAGACTCCAGAAGAAGTGTTCACAGGAAAGAAGCCTGAGGTAAGTCATCTCAAAATATTTGGATGTCCTGTGTATATTCACATTCCAAAAGAAAAGAGAACCAAGTTGAACCCCTCTGGTAAGAAAGGAATATTTGTTGGATATTGTGAAACATCTAAAGCTTTCAAAATTTACATACCTGGTTTTCATCATATGGAGATAAGTAGAGATGTAACATTTGATGAAGAAGCAACTATCAATAAATCTAGAAAGTGTTAGCTTGAAGAAATCTATGAAGAAGATACACCTCCTAGAGTCACAGAAGTTGTTCCCATCCCTGAAGATGATACACCAGAAGACCATGACATGTTAGAACCTCAAGAACCCTCCATCACAAATCTATATAGAAAAATAAGACCAGCATGGGCTAGAGACATTATTCAAGGAGCTGAAAAATATGGAGCCCCTGAAGGTTCCACTAGAGAAAGGAAGAAACCCAAGTTAGCATCCAACTATGTGGACTTAATGTGTGATCTTGTGGATCATCAACCCACCAGCTATGAGGAGGCAGCTCAGAAGAAAGAGTGGGTAGAAGCTATGACAGAAGAGTACCAGTCAATAATGAAGAATGATGTTTGGGATATAGTTCCCAAACCAAAGGATAAAAATGTGGTTTCTTCTAAATGGATATTCAAGATAAAACATGCTGCAGATGGTAGCATTGAAAAATATAAGGCAAGATTTGTAGCCAGAGGATTCTCTCAAAATGAGGGAATAGACTATGAAGAAACATTTGCACCAGTGGCTAGGCACACATCAATTAGAACTATCATGGCACTTGCATCTATGATGAAATGGAAATTACACCAGATGGATGTTAAAACAACCTTCTTGAATGGTGTCATTGAAGAAGAAGTGTACATAGAACAACCTCAAGGATTTTAGGTTAAAGATAGAAGAACACATGTATGGAAGATGAAAAAGGCTTTGTATGGATTGAAGCAAGCTCCCAAAGCTTGGTACGGAAGGATTGACAGTTTCTTAATAAGCATGGGCTTTACCAAGAGTAAAGTTGATCCAAATCTTTATCTCAAAGTTATGGATGATGAGCCTATTATATTACTATTGTATGTAGATGATCTATTTCTAACAGGAAATGAGAATCAAATTATCGAATGCAAGAAGAAGCTTTCTTCAGAATTTGAGATGAAGGATCTCGGATTAATGCACTACTTCTTAGGTCTAGAAGTATGGCAAGAACCAAAAGGAATCTTTCTATATCAAGGTAAGTATGCTGTGGAGATTTTGAAGAGATTTGATATGTTGGAGTGTAAGGCCATGGCCACTCCCATGGACTCCAACTTGAAGCTATTAGTTGATGACTCATATGAATTAGTGGATATAACTCTATATAGGCAAATCATTGGGTCATTGATGTATTTAACAAATACCAGACCAGATATATGCTTTGTTGTTAATACACTGAGTCAGTATCTAGTAGAACCAAGGAAGGTTCACCTAATAGCTCCAAAGCATGTAATGAGGTATCTAAAAGGTACATTAGATTTTGGTCTTTACTACCTTGGAAATCATGAACTCAGATTACATGGTTACTCAGACTCCGATTGGGCAGGAAGTGTTTCAGACAGGAAGAGTACATCAGGTGGCTGTTATGGACTTGGATCTGCCATGATCTCTTGGTTCAGCAAGAAACAATCCAGTGTGGCTCTCAGTAATGCGGAAGAAGAATATATAGATGCCTACTTTGCCAGTTGTGAAGTAGTATTTCTTCGAAAACTATTATCTGGAGTGTTTGACTTAGAATTGGATCCCACTGTGATCATGTGTGACAATCAAAGTTGTATCAAGATGACTGAAAATCCAGTGTTCCATGATAAGTCAAAACACATAGAGATCCGATATTTCTACATACGAGATATGGTGCAAAGAGGAGCTATTAAGCTCGAATATGTGAGCACTGAAGACCAAATTGTTGATATATTGACCAAACCTTTGTCTCGGGTGAAATTTAAATACTTGCGAGACAAGCTTGGTGTGGTTCAAAAGGACCCTCCTCTAAAGGGGGAGTAGTGTAGTCACTGATGATGAGATTTCCTCATCGACAGCAAGGTCGATGATGTGGATACTTGTTTACTACACTTGGATATTTAGGTTATTTATATTTAGGACTCTTAGAATACTTATTTTTACTTGCTTTTAATTTTTGATGATATATGTATTGGTGAGGATACATGCTTCTGATGATATATGTATTGGTGAGGATACATGCCTTTGATGATAGATGTATTGATGATGATACATGTTTTATTGATGTATTGATGAGGATACATGTTTTATTTATGTATTGATGAGGATACATGTTTTATTGATGTATTGATGAGGATACATGTTTTGTTGATGTATTGATGAGGATACATGTTTTATATCTATATTGATAAGGATACAGGTGGGGATTGTATCATCCCCGGACTTCGGTCCCTGAATTGATCCGTAGACGTATGGTCTCCGAGAAGTGGTCCCTAGTGGATGAGAGGGGATTGTATCATCCTGGACTTCGGTCCCTGAATTGATCTGTAGACGTATGGTCTCCGAGAAGTGGTCCCTAGTGGATGAGAGGGGATTGTATCATCCCCGGACTTCGGTCCCTGAATTGATCCATAGACGTATGGTCTCCGAGAAGTGGTCCCTAGTGGATGAGAGGGGATTGTATCATCCCCGGACTTCGGTCCCTGAATTGATCCATAGACGTATGGTCTCCGAGAAGTGGTCCCTAGTGGATGAGAGGGGATTGTATCGTCCTCGGACTTTGGTCCCTAAATTGATCCATAGACATATGTCTCCGAGAAAGTGGTTCTTAGATTTTCTCTAGGTTGACAAGTGGACTGTATCGTCCCTAGACATGTTATGGTGTCTTAAATGGATCATGTTTTACAGGGTATGCTGATGATCGTGTGATGATGATGCTGATGATCGTGTGATGACGATGCTGATGATCGTATAACAACGATGATGTTGATGTTCCAGTAACTGGTTAAGTTACTGATGATGATGTATTAAAGAAAGCTTCCGATGATATACAGATGTATCATGTGTGATGTAGTTGATGATTCCTTGCTCCTGCAGGTGTTGTTATAATATCCTTCTCGTTAAGGGGGAGTGTTGAATATTGTAACTTCTAAGAATATTATATTTGTATATTATTATTCCGGAGATGTTTCATCCCTCCGAGGTGACTCTATCATGTATCTGGAGATGTTTATTCCTCCAATGGTTTGTGGTAACTAGGGTTATTAGACCCACCATGTGAGGGTCGGCCCTGGGTTTATATTTTAGGGGTTATTAGACTTCTCTAGGAGAGGTCGGCCCCATTAGGGATTTTTGGTCAGTCAGGAACTAGTATAAATAGAGGAGGAGAGCTCCTCATTTGATACACTTCCACAACTCAGAAAGTAGCGCACTTGTGTCTGGGAGATCTGCGTGTGAGGTAGAGAAGAAGGACAAGTCTTGGAGCACATCTTGTATTTTGGTTGATCATCTTATTAAGGAAATATTTGATGGATTTTCTACCCCATGAGGGTTTCCTAGGGTAAATTCTGTGTTTATCTTGTGATTATGTTTCTTTCAGTGATCTTGCTAGTTTATTTGGTTTAAACTTAACACATAACACAACTGCTAGTAGGAAAATTTTGCGGAAGGTAAGGCCGACATAAGTCCCAGTCGGCGCAGTGCTCCTTGGTGTGAAGGTAGTGCAGGGCAGAAGATTTAATTGGTGCCAATATTTACTAAATGAGTTTCTGGAGGATGTCCGCAAAACTCAGGTCTACGTTGTTGTTTTTCATTATAGCTGGTTGATGGTACTCATTGGATTTGTAGGCTGGAAGGACCCAAGGCACTATGTTGGCCTCAACTCTCCCAGTAGTGACTGTCAAGGACCCATGTATAGGAATTTGATGCCAGATGTTGGTTGTGGAGCCTGATATTCCAGATTTAGAGATGTTATTCAGTTGTGTTTGTACGTCAGGCTTACTGTACACTCATTCCCCCACTTTGGGGTTCGGGGGTGAAGCCCTTGAGAAATTTTTTTGGGGATTTTTGTTGGCCAACAGCTTTGCGGACCCATGGTTTTGGGTATCCCGTGGTATTTTCCCATTGTATTTCCCCTATAAAAGAAAGAGATTGTAATATGGCTAGGGCAATATGTATTAGGTATTATGCATTGTAAAGATCTTTGAGATCGTGAAGAGAGACTGTGAGACAGTGAAGAGGAAGTGCAACGGATGTGCTGCAGGTTGTATCCCTTCATTTGCTGGATGGTATAATAATAAGGACTGGCAATTTTAGTGTGGATGTAGCCCATCTTGGGTGAACCACAATATATTGGTGTCTCTCTTGTAATGTGTTTGTGTGATTATATTTGCATTTCTATTTATTGTTATTGCTCTGCGATCATGTTTTTCTAACACCAGAAAGACAATGCGTGTCGAATGAAGTTTTCTACACATACTACGAGCAGTTGTGCGATGTCATTGTTCGCACACTACGCATATCAAAAGAGGTAACATCTAAGTACATTCACACCTTAAATTTTTACGCTGACATACAATCCATCTACATTTCAGCAAAGGCACAGAAAAAGAACCCAGAATGGTTCCAACGGAACTATCACATGGATGAAGCAGATATCGACCTTATTATGAAGGAATGGGTGGATGAATGGAAGGTTGAAGGACCTATGATCATCAAGAGTGAATCCGAAGAGAGCAATCCAATTCCAACAATAATTGTCGAAGAGTCACCATCAGGAAAATTCAAGGAGCCCGGAAGCTCATTACTGGAGAAAGTCCATAAAAAGAAGCGGAAGGCTACAGAGGGCCAATCGAAAGCGAAGCTGCATGATGACAATTATGAGATGATCGCATACACGGTCACCGCGCATCTAGAAGATGTGTTGAACCTCAAAGACAGTAAGGATGAGGATATTCAAGCAAGTTTGCGGAATAATCTCACCACGCTCCAAGGCATAACAGAGAAGTTTGAGAAAGTCCAGTGTGACTTGGTTGTGTCGCGAGAATTAGAATCGGAAGGAAGGTCAGGGGACACTTCACAGCCAAAGAAAACACCTCTAGCCCTGACCTTGCCACCAAAATCACGCATAGTCCAAATTGACCCGCTAAGCGTAATGTTACCGCCAGATCAGTTAGCTTTGTGCACGAAGGACATAGAGCATGCGGACATCGACATCGCGATGTTGACACTAGAGGGCCTACACAATCTGCACTTGCAGGTTGTAGAAGAGATCCATGATAGAAGTGTGGTCACTTTGAACCAACACCATCAATTGCAAGAAAATTATAAGCAGCTGCAGGAAGCAAGTTTAAAGAGAACCAAGGAACTTGAAAATTAATAGGACCAACGAAGAAGAATAGAGCAGACTGTCTCTTCAGTCTACGCGGAGATACCAGAATACGAAGAGCAGCCAGAGCTCGCGGATACGATCCTTAAGATCGGCTCGGTAGTCAGTGATATTATGACAGGAATGAAAGACATGGAGACTGATTATCAAGCAAAGATTGCAGCCTTGGAAGCACAGAATAAGCCAAAGACACCACCAGATCAGGTAGAGCTCAAAGCAGCCGTAGAGACCATAGTCAGTGAAGTAGCAAAGTGTCAACACTTGCTGGACGAAGCTACGAGAGTATTTATATGCTGCAAGAGGACCCTGAGCTGCAACAGGTCCAATCCAGTTTACAAGAAAAGCAGGCAGCGTTAGACGCTCTGAATGCGGAGATGAAGACCCTGCTACCAATAGATAGACTCCACAGATTTCCTGAATTCAAAGAATTAAAAAGAAAACTTGTAGTCTTAAGAGAATAGGAGGCTAAAGTCGGAGATAAGTCACATCCCCTGCAGGAGGAAGCCCATGAACTAATGCAGAAGATTGAAGAAAAACTAAGAGAACTCCGCAACGCACAAGATTCAGTGCAAGAGAAAACTCAGGATGACCTAACACCGGATGTGTTAGAAACCATAAAAGTAATTGAACAGATTCCAAGAATACGGTTGCTAAGCTGAGCGCAACGTATCAAGAGTTCGCTGCTAAAATAGCTCCGCAGGAGGAAGAGTAGCTCATGGAACCAAAAGTGGAAAGTGGCTCGGGGATGAGCCACATGTAAGTGTTAGGGGCCTGTTGGGCCTAGCCCAAGTAAGGCATTTTTGTGCAAGATAATTTTGGAGCTGTGAAGTCACGATGCAGCTCAGATGAAGATAATTTTGGGGAGCTACGAAGTTGAGCGCAACATAGCATTGGAAGGTAAGAACCACGTGACTAAGTACCAGCTCAACGAAGTGGTAGCACCGCGTAGTGCCATCAGAGCACCTATTTTGGGTAAAGAAGGTAAGGAAAGGTCGAGCTGCGAAAGAGACCTATTTTGGGTATGGAGCAGCGTGAAGTAAGGTGAAAGCGACCTGCCAATGAGAGTGGCAAAAAATGGTTGGAACCTATGCCACTGAGCTGACAACGATAAGTAGGCCACAGAGATGGAAAGCGGCATGCCACGATGCATTGTAACCGTTTCAGGAAGGATGCGGCTATCAGAAGGGCATGTGGGCTGCTAGTGGTCCAACAGAGCGGCTAGAAGCATGTGGAGCAACTATTGATTGCGACAGGCCGAGTTGGCGGGTAACCACACCATTTTGTAACCTGAGGGTTTTTGGCCCAATTGATTGTAAAGATGTGACCTAAGGGAACGATCCATAAAAGGACACACTTTGTAAGGGAAAGTGTGAATCTATGATCTTTGTTGTTGATTTAGATGAATATTGATCTTTGTTGAGAGAAAGAAGATTGTAAAAGGCTCTGCAGCTATGTGCATAGAGACCTACTGAGAGAGAAGAGAGCCCGCAGCTGAGTGCGCAGACTGGAACTGTTGTACCCTTCCCAAAGATAATATAAAAACAGTTCCCGTGGAAGTATCTCCCATCCTGGGGGTGAACCATGTTAAATTTCGTGTTATGTGATTGATTGTGTGCATTTAGATCTATGTATTTGCTTATGTGAATGGTTAAGATTCTGTTTATGAATGCATTTGTTCTTGCTTTTATATGTATTCGCCATATTGATGAAAGATGGGAATAATATGTTAAGTATCCACACATGCGAATGAATGTTAAATGCATAAGTAAGTCTAAGTCTATTGAATGTATAAGTCAATCAAGTAAACACTTAGCCCGTGAAGTCAGTATAGTGCGATTCCCTGAGCGTAGCACCAGAATTACGCAGTTAGATTGTTGTTTGTTATAGTGTATAAGTTCGCAAGAGTTGCAAGATAATTTGTTGTTGAATGTGTCTTTTTACACTAAGAAATATCTATCGAAGTTGCATAAGTATTGAAGAGGAAGCGCAGTCCTCTGTGGCGCTGTCCTATCGTCAAAGAGTCATCCCGCATCTCGTAGTCCTTGGATGCGCGATAGTCTAAGTGTTAGTGGTGAAGAAGTGGAACTTTGCGCAGTACGAAGTTTGCAGCGCGAGTCCCGTAGCATGCTACACGCCAATCTGTTTAAAAACTCATCACTCGGTTGTGGAAACCTGATTCCCCAGCCCCCCCATTACTTCACCTCAGGTGAGACCTCAGTCTGTTCGAAGGCTATTTCCGAAAGGGCCGGTGAAAATGAGTTTTTTTGTTTCCTTGAACCACGCAGAACCTGTGTCTTTCTAGAAAACCTCAAGAACAGTATAAGAAGCCAACAATTATCCATCGTTGCATAAATTTGGGGAGTTTCTCTTTCCATATCCTCCACTGTAATTGCTTCTTCTAAGTTATTCAAGCCTCAATGGTTCTCTGTCCGATGTGGACAGTCTTTAAGCATTTAGTTCTCTCCACATCCCCAACACTGAAGCGGTCCTTTTGGTCCTCTGTTTGTTGCTACCGTTGGCTTAATTCCACTTCGTGCTTGCTGGCCTTGTTGGAAATTTCTTGGCTGGTTTTTAAATGGAGGGTTAAATCCACTTATCCTTTGGTCAAATATTTCTTTTGGCTTTCCCTTCCATGCTAGATGAACCTCTGATTTTCCTTTTCTCTGTTCATAGCAATGCATTGCCATCCTAATGGCTTCATCAAGAGTTGGTGGTTTAACAAACTCAATCCTATGTTTGAAATTTTGGGGCAGACTTCCGAGGAAGCATTGGATTTTTACTCTTTCATCTTTGATGTAATCTACATACGTAAAAAATTCCAAAAACTTATGGACATGTTCTTCCATAGATTACTGTCCCAATTTTAGTTCATTGAAATCCTTCCTCTTGTTATCATAATACCTACTAGATAGGTATTCCTCCTTGAAATATTTCTTAAATCGCTCCCAACTAGTCCTTCTTTCCTTGATTCCTTTTATTTGCATGAGGTTCTCCCACCAAATTGAAACTCGGACATTTAGATTTTAAATAACAATTCCGGCCTTTTCATTTCCTATGTAATCATGAATTCTAAAATACTTCTTCATCCCAAGAAGCCATGCTTCCACTTCTTGACCTGTCTTACTTTCTCCATCAAATGTGGGAGGCCTTGCCTTTCTGAATTCTCCTTGTGGAATCCTTTTAAAATCCCTTCTTCTTTCAAACTTGTTGGAAGTACACCTTGGGATATTTTGGGAACTTTGAGAATCACATGACCTACTAGAAGAATATCTTGGTGAAGATATCTTACGTTCCCTTCTCAAGGAACAACTTCTTGGACTTGGAGTCCTATTTCTATTGAGACTTCTAGAGCGACTATCTGTACTTCTTCTTTATTGACCAACATTCCTTGGATTAGATCCTGTTACACCAAAATATCGTCACCATGAGCCATGTGTCAACTTTGTGCCTAATCCCTGAAGTTCCCTTAGCTAAGTTGCATTGATTTTTGGGTTTTCCCTAGGTTTTTTCCTTCTATAAGTACACTGACGCTCTTTCCCTTCAGACGAGGTGCACCGACACACTTTTCACACTAACAAGGTGCACCACCAGCACTCTTTCGCTTCATGCAAGCTGTGCTATCCCGCTCTGTCTCTTCATTCAAGGTTCTCCGGGGGTGTTTATAGGAGAAAACTTGAATCTTCGAGACCCTTCTCGAAGCTTGATGAGGTGGAGGGTCATCCCTAACTTATAGGTGAGGTGGTATTTCGGTTCCTAACCTAATGGGAGGATCCCTTATACCTATCCCTCTAATCCTAAACCTACTCTATCCCCTTTAGCCTTATAAATACAACCCTCCTCTCCATTGAGAGAAAGGAAGGTCGATGGCACTCTTATGTTGGTGAATTTCTAGGTGGTCCCTATCATCCTTTGGAGGCTTGGCATGGATTGATGGATGGAAGGTTGAAACGTTGAGGCTTAGGTTGTAACATTATTTATCTATGCATTTCCCTTCATTACAGTAATACAAGTTCTTTCCATAAACATCGTTGTGTTGATAATGTTTATAACTTTCTACCTTAACCATTAGTTTAGACCAATTTACATCTATATATGCTTGTATCGTTTGTTTGTTTCCACTTGCTCTAAAGGGTTTTGCAGCTCAAGATCTGAAGGATCTGGAACTTGGATCAACAAAGAGGAAGGCATTCGTAGACTTCGGGTAAGTGATCTATCCATTAACTTGCATCTCTATTGATCTAGGAAAGAAGGTTGTATTTTGTACTTCAATTGTTCTACACCTAATTAGGATAGGGAGATTTGGCTCGCATTCGCTCGAGTAGATTGTCCAACAACAAATCCAAGATGACATATCTACTGAATATCAGTGAGTATTTGAAGGATAACAACATTAATCTCATTATGCTCTTATTGAGTTTTGATCAATCTCTCATTGAAACTTTTCATTGTTTCAAACCAAATTTTGAGGATTGATCTGCTCCCTTTTCCCATTTGACTCTATCTCATCATCGCCCGCTTGACTATTTTATTCTAAGACATCCTCATCATGCTCATAGGGGTCCTGGGAATCATTTATGGTCACCATTTTCCTTTGGGGACTCTTTCCCTTTGCCTGTTGTCCTCTGCTACAACTGTTCAAAGCTTATCAACTGCAAACACTATGCATCATAGAGATATTTATTAGACATTTTAGTAACATATGAAATGAAACATAAAAATGCTAATTTGAATAGAATTAATCTCATGGAATTATTCATAGGGTTATTACGTCCTCTTCTCCTTTGTTCCATTTATTCATTTATGGGAATTGACTTTATTGGCAATTATTTTTTGTCAAAACAAGGTTACATACACTTTTTTGTTTTGATCTATGAGACATTGGAGTTCGTCATTCAAATTCCGACTGTGCAAAATTATTCCCTCATGGATAAGGTTTTCAACGCCTATATTCCTGCTCCATTCTGATTTCATATATGGAATTTACACTCTTCCAAAAGTGTCAATTTTGCCAATTCTGCACTTTTTCCATAGGCGCAAGTAGCCTCGGTGGCCAACTTCAACCACTTGTAGAAGTGAATCTAGAGAGAACTAGAAAAAAATTTCTACTGGAAAAATTTAGTTCATATGACAACGATCACTCAAAAACTTTCAGATCTCTGATCCGATGCACCAGTCAACCTCTATAAATTTCTGGGTTTGACTACTGTTGACTTTTTTAACTTTTTCCAAATCTTGGAATTTTTGGCAAAAATTGCTATCTCCCAAAATAAGCATTTCTGGAAAACCTTTGTATAACAAAATTTTCTTGTTTTAATGAGTAGGTAAAATGTTGAGTTCAAGAATTTTCTTGGTTTTTACATCTAAGGTCACTTTTCCTCTTGCAAGCTTTTCAAAATCCCTATAAAGTGCAGCGAGATAGTGCATTTTGGCCTTCTTTCACACCCCGAATTCATGCCTTTTGGAATTTGGTCCCAAGCTTCAATATTTAACTGTGTTCCTGGTCCATGACCACACCCTGGAAATTTTGGTCCAAATTGAGCTCCCATTTGGTCTCAAGACACTTATCTTTGAAAGTCCTTAATTTGAAATTTCCGCCAAATTAGAGAAAAATGGGCTTGGGCCTCTCACTGTCATTTTTGTGGCCTTCTCTAATGGCGTCCCGATGCTGCAAGTCTCATCTAATTCTGAGTTAAACTGCTCCTTCTATGGACAAAACAATTTTTGGGATCTATATTTTTTTTTATCCAGACCCTAACTCGACCAATCTTGACTTTTCCAAGCCTTTCCAACCTTTTTCGATCAAAACCGGAAATCGAAACACAAATTATCCTTAATGATCCATTTCTGACAGCTTCCTTCCGTACATTGGGAAGAAATTCGACACTGCAAATCCAATCTCGACGAACCAACCTTGACCTCCTGACTCTGATCGTGACCTTCCGTACATCAGGAGTAGGAAGTCGGCACCATGAAACCAACTTGATGAACACCTTCGACCTCCAGAATCCAAATGATAGCTTCCATACGTTGGTATTCGGAAGTCAGAAGTGGAAAAGAACTCCCAACAAGACTACCCCCAACTTCCCAACTCCAACTACTACCTTCCGTACGTAGGGAGTTGGAAGTCGACACTACCAACCGATCTTGACAAATTGCCTCGAACTCTCGAATCCGACTACTATATTCCGTACATCGGGAGTATGAAGTCGGCACCGCAAAACGACTTCCAACAAGACTAACCTAAATTCCTAACTCCGACTACTACCTTCTGTATGTCGGGTGTCAAAAGTCGGAACCACTTACTTCAACTTCCATGACCGCGCCGATCCCGATATCTTTCACGTCTGAAGTCTATTTATGATGATACAAGCATCGCAAGAAATCTCTCGACAAGCTTTACACAATGGTGTGCTCCTCTGCAACATCTGATGATTTTGATTTTTGGTCATTAATTGAACCCACAATTTCACTAAATGTTCACTAGCACTTCCTATGCATTTATGCTTTTTTGTCTGTAGGTGTAGATTCTGACCCAAATAGCCCTAGTGCCGCAACCATTAGCTCTATACCACTTTGTCACATCCCCTCCCATCAATCCGACTAGCGGAGGGAACACGAATGATATATGGAGTGCTAAAATTCGCCTCTAAGGCCATATTATCAATTTTATTAACATCTCAATGCGTGTGCAATGCATATTAAAGATACACAACATTAATTAAATAAATTCCAAACATATCATGCATATACCATCATGTTCATCACATGCATAACAGTAAAATCATTCACATAAATAAACTCATCTTATGCTATTTACAGGAATTCAATTTTAACAATTCAAATTGGATAATTTCATTCAATCTGACATAGACAAATAATCACCCATAATACATAATTTTGGCATAATTAGAAACAACAATGAACACTTATATTTTAATTGAAATTTCCCGAGAAACTGGATATGGAAGAGCAACGTTCCACCCAACCGTAGGTCTGTGTCCAGCCTATATTAATTCAACTAAGAGACCACCCCCGAGCTGTGCTATGTATCTACTAAGTAGAAACTACTCAGGCTCACTCATAGCCACAGGAACAATCACTCATACTAATCTGGCACACAACTGGGTTGGTCAACATGCAGGGATATAGAGAAGGAGAATGCTAAGACAACGAGCTCAACCATAGAGCTACATGCATCTCAAGTGATCTTATTCAGCCTTGGCACCCACAATACCTACCACACCCAACATAAGGAAGGTCCCCTTCTCTACTACACAGTCCCTTGAGTGCTCCTTCCCTCTATTACTCTTCAGGGTGGCCATAGAAAGGTCCAAGTTGCAAAAAATTCAGAGATTCTTGCCTTCACAGGGTTTATCAAGCGATTTTGACCTATGATATCTCTCCCAATTCAATCCACTCTTGTATTTTCCAAATTCTAGCCACATGAATCTCAATCACAAAATTTAACTTTACAACTTATAAATATGAGTCTTCTTATGGATTTTCAGATCTTTGACACTCTCAAATTCACCCCAGGGTTTATGTCTATGGATTCCCCACTGGATTTCCTTGCTCACATCAAATTTTGGCCGTTTTTTTCGGGGGTGATGATACAAGGGGGAGTGCAAATGGTAAATTTATCATGGAGGTATGAGGGGGATTTGTGAATCGTTCTCGTAGCATGTGCCAAAGAATCCGATGAGTGTCTACTAGGTGGAGTAAATTCCCAACTGCAAAAATGCTACTCTAAGGGAGGGTCTTTTCAAGTTTGGTTAGATTCCTCAGAATTTTGGGGGGTCGACATCATGGGTTTCAATTGATGACAGGGATGGAAATGGTGTGCAAACGTATGGGGGAACCTGCTATTCACAGAGATGAGGTTGATGGTACATCAAGGCCATGAAGGGGGGCCCTATGGTTATCAACGGGAACAATCGGATATGCATTATAAATGGAGGGTAAATAGAGTCTATATTTCAGTTTCAAAATGATACTCGTGGTGGGGTGCGTTACCCTCTAGAGATTCAGAGTCTTATTCGTATCATGGGTAAAAAAAGGTCTCCATGTTGTTTTGATCACGGTCCTTCACACACGGTGCACATACCCAAGTGTAATAAAAGACATAACCGAGGTATTGACAATGCAAAAATCATATAACCAAAATATTGGGTACCTATGGGATACTTTGTTGATTAAGGAGAGAAAATTGTGTCCTAGTGGCATTCATGAGAATCCAGATTAGTTGGTTCTATGTCGAAGATCTTGAAGCATTGGTCATCGTGGTGTGAACGGTTTTGAAAATGGAGTTACAGTTTGTCTGTGGCATCAGTTTGAAGTTTGGGTCAATTGAGTATAAAACAGGCGTGGGGCCCACTTTTCAAAATCATTTGTACTTTGTGCCACCGACCTCCTATAGTACTTTTCGAGCAATTATGGGAGATCTGATGCACTGTTCAACAAGTGACAAATTCCAGGTATGCCTCACCCTTTTACTTTTTGATTTTGTCTAGGTAGATTTAGGTAGGGGGTCCCTTGGGTGGCCAGTGGGATTTTTTAATGGTTTTAGGGATGTCGCGCGGGATTTTGAGAAAATATCGCGCGTCCGCGCAATATTTTCGAAAAATCTCATGCTTCCCCAGTGTGGGATTTTTTGGAAATCATGGGCTTTGTAGTGCATAAGAAATGAACTGTGTCGTGCGTAGCGCGGGACATATGTGTCTCGGTCGTGCACTAGTTGTAGCGCAATTGTTCCTAGAACAGTCGTGCTACCCGTGCGGTGTAGGTGTATAAATCTCGTGCACTGGTTCTGCATGAAAAAACCTTGTTTGGTCGCGCTACACGCAGATGTCTTTTAAAATTTCGTGCTACACGCGGGTCTTCTTAAAGAAGCAAGCGCTATTGGTTTTATGTAGCTAATGAGTGGTTATTTTCATGTGCAGGTGGTTGCTTAGTAGTGATGGCCCACGTTCGGTATGTGGAGTGGAGAGGGAGAGAGTTTGATGACCTCTGAGCGGTTGTGTTGCTTGAATAGGGGGAGACTGATGCGATATGGGATGCTGCGCTCTTGAAGTTCTTCAAGATCCCTCTGATGTGGTCGTCCGACTATCTCTTGTGGTAGATACTGGACATGTGGGATATTGACCATAGGGTGTTCTGGGTGGGTGGTGAGGACCTGAGTATCACTACTTAGGATATCTATTTTTTGATGGGGTTGTCTCCCCGAGGGGTGAGGGAGCCTCTCCCTCCACGACTAGTGGGGGATTCGATCCATACCGTAGTGGATTGGTATTGTGATGGTGACCAGAGTTCGATGAACTCTGGTGGCGTGTTAGTGATCCATATGAGGGATCTACCCATGGAGGCTATGGAAAAATCCATTGTTCGTGTGTTGGGGGCTGCGTTCCCCAGCCGGATTACAAGTTTCAACCTCCAACTGGTGGAGAGAGTGGTGGAAGGACAACCTATGGAGTGGGGTTCATTGATGCTGCCGTTGATGATGCAACATATGTCAGATTTACAATTAGGAGTGGGGCGACGCACCTTATGCTTCAGTAGCATACCGTGATCTTACTTCTTCGAGCGATATCCTTCTTTGTGGCCATAGGTAGTGGTGCCCTCGAGGGGAACACAGGAGCCGCGGATGGAGTTTTAGGGGTGTATTATGCCTAGTGGTGGTGGTAGGACCGTGGGGGAATTTTTTACGCCATAGGTGCTGGATATGTGGGCGGGCCATATAGGTTGGCCCAAGAGATATACTTGGAGCAGGATGGACTTCCGTGGAGATCCGTAGCTGCCCATTCTTCTTAGCGTATTCGACGCTACAAGTATGGTTTATTGGTTTTGTACTTGTCACATATATATGTGTACATATTTTTTATTTCTACACTTTGATGATATATATGTTTATCAGGTACTTATGATGGTTTGTTTCTCTGTGATGCAGATGTAGGCCCTGTGAGGCCCCCTCAGAGGCAGAGACCGAGGTGGGATCAACCAGCTGGACCTGCTATTGGAGGAGTAGGTGCTGCTAAGGGTGGTCCTGCCGGAGTTGCAACAGGTGGGGAAACTGCTGGGGATCAGATGAAAAATTTGGTATCTTATTTGGAGAGGAGGTTAGGTGGGCTGACCATTGGAGTTGATGAGTGATACTGGGATGACCTTGATGATGATGAGGTGGACTTGAAATTTCATATTCTATCAGAGTGTGGGATGACCTAGCGACAGATCATGCAATGAGTTGCTGTTGCTTTCCATGTAGCATGTGAGGTGCAGGGAAGAGAAAATCCTCCTCCACGACAATGACCACGGTGGGGGCCTGAGCTAGTGCACGGGGAGGATGTGCAACCACTAGCAATTTCGGGTTCCGAAGATCCACCAGCCGATGGGGCGGCTTGATGTTATGTAGGGATATGAACCCCAATTTTGTAGATATACATTTTTTGATGGGCCTATGGGAGACTTTTTTTGTGTATTCCCCATAAGGTTACTATATCTACGCCATGGGAGGACCATTTTTTGTAGATGACACACATATTTTTTGATGAGATATATATACTTATACCATTTTGGCAGCATATGATGTATGCATCTCTTTATGTATGTGTTGTATGTGTATTTTTCTTTATGTTTCCTATCTGTTGATGTGATGCATATGTAGTAGTTGATACTCACATATTTGTTTTTGGCATGTGTTATTGACTTTTAGGACTTGTGATGGTGAAATAAATGTATGTGTAATCGCAGGTGAGACACATAGATATATTTATGTATGATTGGTATGCAGGGTTATGCAGCTGGGTGATGTACTAGGTGCCAATTCAATACCTCATTGGCGATGGAGTCGGCAGATGCATTGGCGTTTCTCAGTATATGTATGAAAGTTATGGTTTCAAACTGTCTAATGAGAAGGCACACACGTAGAAATTTTTGGAAGAGGAGTGAGTTGCGGACCCATAATACCTTATTCAACTATGATACGATGAGTTGGGAGTCGAGGTGCACATGTAGATGGTGAATGCCTAGATGCAGGGTGTTACTTAAAAGACCTATTACAACATCCTACTATGCTTGGTTATTTTTTAGTGCCCCCACGCATACTCAGTTGGTGTGGTGAAGTGTATGGGAGGGGGAGTATATAACCCAAGCAACGGATACTAGATGTTTGGACCATCGACTGACACCGTATGCATAACCTATGTAGATATCCGTTGAGGATTCCATCTACATTTTGAAAAGAAAGGTGGATTTACTTTCTAATTCGAGATGAAAGTAAAAATTTGCGATACAAATAAGAATATAAACAGGAGGTGTTAGATGTCTTGTTTGTGATGGGGTTAAAATCCCCTTTTCGGTTTTGTTAATTTTTTGGGTATGCTTGCGGGTGGTCTGCGTCTTCGTCGGAAGACGAGGAATAATTGAAAGTGAGGACACCGGCCAAAGGAGATTCGACATCGATGGTGTCTGGGAAGGTTAGAACTTCCTCCCCAATTGGTGATGCTTGCGGGGTTACATAGGGTGTTTGTACTTGATCTTGCATTCTCATCAGTTCAAGACACGTTTGTCATTCGGTGTGCAAAATAGGGCACTGAAAGGAGTAATGGGTGGTTTGTCTGCAAGATCGACAAGGTCTAGGTACCTGAGCACGAAAGAGTTCTTGGTATTCTTGGGTGTTGATTTTATCCATTGTACATGCGATAGCATTAGGAGGGAGCATATGGGTAGAGTGCCCACATGATGAGCATTCATTGTGTGATGGTGTCATCATAAGTCTAGATGGGTCTTGCAACATTAAAGGCTCTACCACGTTGTCTGTAGTTGGCGCACTTCTATGGGAGGAGTGACTGATGGTGCCGCTGATGTGGTGATCACATTAATGGATGCTATTTCTTGGTGTAAGAAGGGGGGTTTCTCAATGGTTACTTGAGTGAGATGGTCTGTTTCCTATGGCTCTCGATAACAAGGGAGTCTTGGGAAATGGTGTGTATAGTGCCCATGCTGAGCACAAATGGAGCGTGTGTGATTTATATGCAATGTTTTGGACTTATATGTGGCCAAGGGAGGTGTGCCTTCTTTCACCGTTGGTGGAGCGTGGTTGATGCTCATGGGAGTGTTGAGAAAATTCCTTACCTCTGATAGAGTAGGACATATATTAGTTGCGTGGCCTTGCTGCCCGCAAAGATAACAACGGTATGACCCTTTGGGTGGGAGTATTGAACATAAACCGGGATTTTAAATCCTGATGGTTGATTCCCCTTTCTTTAGGCTTAGACATTTCTACTGAATTGGATGAAGAGTTTGGTAATAGGGGACCTCTCAAATTTGGCTGTTTGGTGCCCCCATTATCGGTCTTAGTGACGACCGCTTGTGGGGTAGTTGCAGTTGTCATAGGTTGGGATGTTGTAACTGGATGTAGTACGGGTCTTGCAGACGTACTAGCCGAAATAGGGACAAAATTAATGGGTGACTAGTTTGGAAGCCACCTTTGGGAAGGGTGGTGTAATGTACCACACTGGGATTCCCAAAATTAGCCCAGGCAGAGTTAACTGAGCCATAATAGGCGTCCCTTGTACACTTGTGGGAGGATACAAGAAGGGGATTTGAAAAATTGGTGGCATTGATGGACTCACCGTTTGTTCAATGCCATGACTCCGCGGTGGTGTTGATGACTGTGTTGAGGTGGAGGTGGCTTCATTTTCAGTGGTGAAAATTGTACACATTAGGCCATCAGTTGATGTAGGGATCTTTGGTGGTGGTCTTGAATACGCTCCTAACAAATTGGAGTCCTTGTACATACCAGGAGCGATGTTAACATACAGTTGATCATTGCGCAATATAGTTGGTAGGACATTGTCAAGATTTCTTGTGGTATTGGGGTTATATTAGTTAAGCTGGTCAAAGGTAACTACTTTCCCATTTAAGGGAAACATCATGATACGAAAGAATGGGGAGGCTACCGCCTTCATGGTGTACATGTAACTATGCGCCAAGAGGATGTTGTAGTCGAGCTCAACGTTGATTACTTCAATATCAATCATAACCATCTTTCCCCCCAGCTCTATGGGGAAATTTTGGTACAATCCTCTTGGTTGGGATAGTTTCCCATCATACGCGCGAAGAGCGATAGATGAGGCGACCATCTTAGGGGATCCTAATCGTTTTTAGACTTTTACAGACATAACACAAGTGGATGCACCTTCGTCGATGATACAATGATGGATCATGACGTTTTAACCATGATTGGAAATTGAAATGCAACTGATGATGGTAGTAGTGGGTCAATTTTGTGAAGATAAAAGGTCATTATGTGCGAGTCAGATGGGTCGACCACACCGAGTGCGTTGAGTAAATATTTTCATTGTGTTGGGAAAGACTGTAACACTTCTAATGTGGACATAGCTGCAGAGGATTGAGCCAAGTCGTCCACAATGTTGTAATTGTGAGCGACTTTCATATGGGGGTTATTAGGGGTACACTTGAGTGGGAATTTTAGAATCCGTGGGATTTGTTCAGTATTTGGGCGTGGTATTTGTAGAGGGCCCCCTGAGGGGATAGGAATGTCTTCCACTTGGGGGGTGGAAGGCCCATCATAACCCTTGGCTCACATCTGGAGGTTTATATCCAACGTATAGATATTTTAGAAAGAACCATCGCCAAGTGGACGAGGATATTTTTCTTGTGTAACTTCCCCTTGGTTGGAAAAGGGTTGTTGTAACACTACTATTTGTGGTTGGGGAGGATTTGTTTCCGGAGGAGAGTTCATCACCATATTATTTTTATCTTCCACCAACTGTTGGCAGTCGGGGAGAAGAGGACAATGATGTGTGTAGTGACCATAATCACCGCAAATGGAGCAAAAATAATTGGTTCTTAGGGGAGGATTCTTCCCTTTTTTTGGGTAATTGTTAGCCCCTACATTTGGATCACCCGTATTCTAGTTTTGCTGGGGAGGCGGATTGCCCCCTTGCTCCGGCTGTTGGTTCTTCCTATTCCTACCTTTCTTCTTCCTCTGAGTCTATGGATTCTGGGGTTTTGCGGTGTTCAATTGCTCAAATTGTTGAGCTTTTTGAACATAAGTAGGTTGAAATAAGTTAAACCCCATGTGGGGGGAAGGTTTCTGACCAATTGGGCATGCGAAAGGGTAATACAGATTATATCTCGGTGGAGTGACAAATGTCGTTTGCGATCTGTAAGAGGTGGATGTAGGAGCGAATGGTGCCAATGGCGGTGTAGTAACTGTCATTGTTTGGATAACGTTTGGGTATGTAGGACTATATGGCCCATACTGTAATTGACCAACTGATGGTGTTGGTACCAGTATAGGGGGTACCGATGCAGGTGGCATGGATGGGTAATATAGAATCATGTTGAATTGTACCGATGCGGTGGGATGAACCTTTCCTAAATGGGAAATGGACCCAATAAGTCCATCCATCGAATGTGAAGAGCCGGAAGGTGTAGGATCCAACGATCGATGCCACAGGGCATTAGGGAGGATTGTGTAAATATATCCATACTTTGCATATATGAGGTCAAAATGTTGTGCTTTTAGAATAGCCTCTTCCTTGTTTTGTGGCATGGAGGTGGTGACATCTTTATCTATGGTGGGTTGGAGATATTTGATAAACAAATCCAACAAAAAGGGAAGTTGTATTTCGATCTTACATAGTGCACGACATCTACACCACTCATGGATGTGGTCTGCGATGTGGGTGGAAGTATTTTGATGAAACTCAGTGAGAATTTCAAGGCCTAGATCATGTTGGATTGGTTGTTGAAAGTACGTAAGAAATGCGGTGGCCAATGTCGCAAATGTGGAATGGGTGCCACTTTATAGGTTTACATACCATTTTGCTGTTATTCCAGTGAGGGTACGATGGAATAGGAGAAGTATCACGTGGTCATACACTATGCTATTAGATTAACACCATAAGTGGAAAGACATAACATGGTTGGCAGGATCATCTGCCTATTTTCCTTCAAATTTGGGAATATCGAAAGGAATCTTGTCTGGCATAGCAGGCCATGTCGCATCATGAGAAATGGGGTGTTGTATTCACAGAGAATACATGCACTCAAGTAGATATTAAAACACACATAATAACCAACAAGAATAAAAGATTGGATTGAACATTCAATCGATTTCATTGATCTTTGAATGGTTATTTTATACAACAAGATATGGTTGGAGCGGTTGCATACCGACTCGAACTGTTATTAGTTAACTAAATTAATGATGACAATTAGGGACCAGATGGTCCCTCCAACAAAGTGATTCTTCGTCCGGAAGAAATAAATTATGCAGAAAGAAACCATGACTGGTGTCTCATAAACATCCATCTTCAATATGGAAATAGTCGATTAGTGCCACACCCTTTTCTCAACTTGCCAGACTCATCCTCAATGACCCAGAACTAAGGTCTCTTGGCTCTTATTTCCATGCCATCTCTCTGGATTCAACGTCTGAGGTCACACTCCAAGGAATTCTTCTGCATTTCTACGCCGGGGGGACTCAATCAATTCAATTGTTCTATGTGTCATCATTTTTTGATTCAACTCATTTATGTGCGGTGTAAATTTGTTCTTGCTTGAATGTGGTCTTCATCGACTTCTTTTTTCATGATATGCCTACAACTATAAAATATATATGCGCGGTACATGTTACGTTGATCAAGGTTGGGATCGATTAATTGAAAACATGGTCGTGGCCGACTAGACTGACTCGAATCAACTCGACAACTTGACTAGATACCGACTAACTTACATAAATTGAAGGGATCTCTTGCCTTTGTTGAGACTCACATTTTACCCCTTCTTGATTTCAAATATTTAAAGTAGATTCACTCTCGTGAGCTATGATTCAATTGACTCAGAAACTTGATAAGTAGTTCATAATAAGGACATAAATCATTAACCAACATTAGATCTCGACCAATATCAATCACATAATTGTTTGACCAGAAAAACATATAAATTTGGAAACCTTGACCTAAGTGAAATATCGACCAAAAAGTAACATGAAGATGGATCAACAAGTTTAAAGAATCATCGAAAATTTTAAGTATCGACCAAGCTAAAGTTTATACGGTGTCGACCAAATGAAGTGTCGATCGCCCCGGCCACATAATTAAAAGTCGACCAATTCTAGAGACCCAACCAACTTGACCAATCTTTAGCAAGCATCGCACCACTCGTATCATCAAAAATATTTATAAGTGACAACATCGACTTACGGTCTTGATCACGTCAGCGTACCAACATGAATTGGATAGTCTACTTTATAATATTTTTGGTCAAGTGATTCTTGATATCACATCTCCAGGGGCATGTCTAAATTCATCAAGATTCTGTATGTTGAAATTGAAAATCAACCAATGCTAAGGCTTGTCTATTATGGAAAAATAAGTCAATCAAAGAGATAGGTATCCACTGGGTCTCACTAATCGCATTGGTCGACTAACCGACAGAGTATTTCGACTAATATTCGTTGTCTTCAGACTGCAAAATCCTTAACATCGATAGACCGACTGTGACAGCCTACCTCCTTCGAGACCAATCGACTCTGCCTCCACTAATGAACATGTGTTCCAACAATCGGTTACATTCCACATCGATGCGATTGGTGCTGGAATTTACAGTGTGCCATTGTTGATGCTCATGCAGCCAATCATTGTAATATCCCGATTTTGACCCCATTGAATTAAAATGTAAATGATGTATTATTGTTATAACATCATGTTGAGGAGCTCAAGGCCAAGGCCCCGCCATCGATTTAGTGATGCATATGGTTTGCATGCTATCCAGACACAATGGAATTACAAATATCATGTAAATATGCATTTTAATAAAATACCCACAACTAGCTATGCAATGCAATGCAACAAGAGATGAGGGCATGATTTTTACAAGGAATTGGGAGGGAAATATTCAAATGCTTGGAGCCAATCAAGTCAAGCCAAGTGTCAATGAGAGAACCCATAAACCCTCAACTACCCATGTTGACTTTTGTACCCAATCACTTATTTCTTTCAAGAGTTGGTTGAGGTAGTTAATGCATTGGGGAATGGGGAGGTATGGTTGTCCAAATTCGAGTATGGGCAAGCCACCATTTTGGGGGAAAAACGTTTTTGGTTTCTTTGGAAATAAAAGAGCCATGAATTTGCTCCCCAATCCATTCTTCACCCATTAGTTTGGCTCTGTCATGATTTTGGATCTTGTTGGATGTTTTCCTCCATGTTTTTGTTGTGGTTTCCTTCATTTTTCTAGCTGGGGAAGGGCATTTTTTGTATTGTATAACATTGGGGAAGAGGGGAAATCGATTTGGGTTTCCATAGAGGCTGTTTTGGCCATCTGAATGCTCACATACTTGTGGGAGAAATCAGTTTCTTCCCTGTGGTTGATTTCCTCTTCCCACAATCCATTTTTGGTGTTCCCACGATTTGGGGGAAACCCATGGACCCTATTTTGTAAATCCCTTTGTTGAAAATGTGTATCCATGGCCCATATTTGAGATTTCTGTGTGTGGAAGAGAATATTGGGGTTGATATGGGTATCCATTGCTTTGGCTATGTATGAGCTTGAGTGTCCCGTTTCCTTGTAGGAATCATGCCCAGCTCGGGGGTGGCAATTGTGTTGAGATTTTGAGGAACACAATTGGCCTATGGCTGGGTGGAACATTGTAGTTGTGTAGCTAGTTGCTTGGGGAAACTTCACAGTAAAGATAAGTATTCTCTATGTGTTTTACTTCTGCACTGTTTTAATTAATTGATGATTATTATTGATATGCTGAATGCATGTGAAATGTGTGTGGATAGTTAAATTCCGTTGTGCATGTTTATTTTATTATGCATCTGCATACACATGTTTTTATTTATATGAATTGTCAATGATGAATGGGGCTGAGTTTTGTGTAAAACCTCAAGGATTTGTAGTCATGTTCCCTTCCTTGCGCTAGATCGATGGGAGGTGATGTGACAGTCACTCTCTAATATTTTATTAGAGTTTCTTTCTCATGCAACAAAAATTTCTTAATCAACGCAACAAACTAAGAGCACTTTTGAACAACATCCATCGTATATCAATACTCCTTAATATTCCTTCATCAGTTTTGGGCGCATCTATCTTCTGGTCAGTCGATTGCAGTGTATACAACTTGAAGCCTCCATAATGCAATAATAGATATAAGTAAAAATAAAATAAAATGCAGACACAATTTCAATGGACATCCACAAAAGCCTCACGTATACTGGAGTAATGAGTTATGTGGTTTGGGCCGATGAATCATCAAGGAGAAATAATTCCGCTCAGGTTGTAAAAGGGTCACAACATATTGTGATTGGACACCTTCATTGATTTCACATGTGGAAAATAGATGGAGCAACTCATTCGGTTATCTTTCCATGAGTATCTTCAGTAATTTCACGATCAAGAGCATGACCCACACATAGAACTTTCATCTTGCAGTTATCTTTCCATCTCATGATATCTTCCAGGTTTGAACCACCCTCCATGTGTTTTTGTTGTCACCTAGGCCACATGGAAGATGGAAATGGTGCCACTGTTGTATTCATAGAGAATACATGCACTCAAGCAGATATTAAAACACACACAGTAACCAACAAGAAGAAAATATTGGATCGAACGTTCAACCGCTTTCATTGATCTTCGAATCGTTATTTTATACAACAATATATGGTTGCAGTGGTTGCATATCGACTCCAACTGCTATTAGTTAACTAAATTAATTATGAAATTTAGGGTCCAGATGGTCCCTCCAACATGGGGTCATTTGTCAGTATGTTCAAATCAGGTAGATTTAAACTAGCCATAAATGGTAAGGTAGGGACGATGGGTCTTGCCATTTTGTTTGGAATGTGATTTCCATGAGGGGGAGAACCAGGAGGTGTTGTGAACAATGATTGACCTCCTATAAGAGAGGGTGAGTCAAGGGATTCGAGGGATGTCCTTCGGGATAATCCAACGGGGTACTAATTCCGATGGGGGAAGAAGTGGTGTAATTGATAGACTTTCCGAGGGGAGAAAATGTATCTAGCAAGGTTTGGCCTCGACCAGATGACCCTATCAATGCTTCCTGGGAATGACCCCGGCTTGAATTTCTTCTGCGTGGAATACGGGGAGAAGGCGTGAAAACACCCCTTGAGAGAGGGAATAGGCCTTGTAGTCTATGAGTTTGCATTAGGATGTTGTTTTGTTCCTCAATGGTGAAGGCCCCATGTCAATATGAGAGTGATAATGGAATAAACACAATTGAACAAATGCAAAAATATGCCAACCACAATAGATGCAAAATGGTGCGACAAGTGAGTGATATGTGCAATATTAGATTTGGTTCATGAGTTCCCACATGTAGTTTCTTTTTATTGCGAGTTAGTGAACTTGTAGTTAAAAAGAAAATAAATGTAAATTCCCTAGATGACCTAATGTCCTTCATCTCAAATGTAACTGGGCCTCCGAAAATCACAATTGATGGTGATAATGGTATCCACACACCAATTGAATAGTGGAGATAACAAAGAGCTAGTTCTACCGGTGATGGGGCCAATGATCCAATCAAAAACACTTGGAAACACCTCCCAATGGAAATAGCTAACTTCAGGAGTCAATTGCACTCACAATTGCTCCTTGGTGATATCCTAAGTTGATCCACTAAGATACCTTGTGTCAAGTGTGGATTAGTGGTTTGTCCTGCATGATATAGTGTTGTCTCCCTACAACAAGTTGAGTGGATTATAGGGGAGAGAAGGGAATTTATACCTCGACGTTCACCTCCTTGGTCACAGTGCACTTCTGATCCGAGTTCTCTTTTAATACTTGCTTATAGTAGGATTTTGTAAGTACCCTAATGGACAACAATGCCATGTTTCAAAATATTACTAATGAAACTAGATTGGTGGGAATTAATGGATGCCTATCCCAAACAATCCTACCTAACTAAAATATTGTTTTGTGACCTCCTGCAGATGATTTTAGTTGGTTAGGACAATTACAATGTTAATTTTTAAGGGGTTTGTATGTTTCACTTATGGAGTGTAAGAGGGGTATTTTACAATTCCTACCTTTTTTATTCACCAAGCTCACATGAAGTGTGAGGTGAAGAGCATACTTTGGATTGGAAGAGTCTTTAGGCCTCTTATTGTGTGCTAGCGGAGAAAACACATGTGATAAAAGAAAAAACAAATGATTCTGTTGGAAAATTAACTAAAAGATGATATCAAACAATGTGTACTTTTAACTCTAAGAGATGCTCATGGCGCTTCACAGAATCGAATTAATCTATCTAATAGACAAGTGAGCAATGGAGGTATTTCACACTTCTCACCCTTTTTATGATTCACTAAGCTCACATAAAGTGTGACGTGAAGAGAATACTTCAGGCGACAAGTGTCTTTAGGTCCTTGCTTGTGTGCAAAAAGTGTTTTCTACACTAGCAATACTACTAAAAACAACATGTTGATTTGATGCATAAACAAGAAATGGTCGTGAATACTAGAGACAAGAACGAGGCCCGTTGAAAGCCTCAAAGTTGTTTACCTAGTTCAGTTTCGAGAGATATGTACTCTTTACTTCCTAATATTTGTCTAGGTGCACTAATTACTAAAAAAAAGTAATTAGGTGAATTAGCCTTAATTTAAGTTCACTAGTAAGCAATAGGTGGCTTACAAAACTAAGCTATGCAGATAAAAATCAAATAAACAACAGTAGCACAGCTAAACCAGACTCTGTCGCGCGTACCATGCATGTTAATATAAAATAGACATGTTGTAGTGCGGGTAATACATTAACCTTCCACGCGGGTGTGATAAGTGATGTAGCACGTGTATAAAGCTGGTAGCCTGCGCTATGGGCACGACTATCCGAATCAAATCCTCACTCTCAGCGCGGTAGAGACGCTGGGAACCAAGTAGACGTGGAAAAAAATAAGCTATGGCCGTGATGAGGCCAAATTATGGAAGCAAGAGGTGGAATAACTGGTCTCCTGCAAGTGAACAACACCCATAATTATATACTTAGCATAAAACAACCTAGTTTAAAAAGAAATGAACAAGAAAAAGTATGGTCTCCATTAGAACTGTTATGGAAAAAATTGCACAAGTGCACTCTTCCACTTGGTGAGGGGCTAAGCCTTGATGGTTGGTATTCCTCCAAATCATCATGCAAGATATTGTTAGTGTAGTTCATATTCAAACATGAAAATATTGATGAAAATAAAATAAAAGAAATGGGGGAAAGATGCAAACTCCAAAAACAAACAAATGTATGCTAAACCACTCTTGTATTTCCCAATGGAATGATTGTACAACACCTAGGAGGTGAAGGCTTCAAGGGAAGCCAAAAATATCCCTTAGGGAGGCCTTTCTTGTCCAAACTAAATGCTAAGTAGGTGGAAGAACAATGGAGAGAAACACTTTCCTCTTGATGGTAGGTGGCAAGCAAGTTTGGAAATGCTTACAATAATAGGAAATGGTGGGCTATGAGGAAGCTCCAACTCAAATCCAGTAGCATAACCTTGCTCTAATTTCTCTCTACCAAATGCATGACAATGACTTCCTTTTATAGGCAAAGAGGTGACCATCAAACAACTAGATCCAAATGTGAACTCTCCTCCTTCATGAACTAGTTCCAAAGTACACAAGGGGGGCTGATTAATGCTCCCAAGTGTGTGAGGAGCCGAATTCTGATCCTTGGGGCGTATTGAGTCTTTAATGCACTGTTGGGCATGAGTGGTCCCTCCATTTTTACAATAGCGCAACTATTGAAGGAAAATCTGCGCGGGTGTAGTGTGGGCATTGTTTAGGTAACCTGCACTATAGCACAAGTTAACTGTGTAATAACCGCGCTACCCTTTGTTTTGACTATTTCTTGGCACTTTTGGACTCTTGTTGTGTTTTGGATCTGTTGAGGATGCCTATCGTGAGGTGCATTTTTTATGTTGATGACGCTTTACTGGATGAATCGCCGAAATTTCGCATGTGTGCGATTTTTAGGCATTAACAAACCTTTTCCCCATGCTACGTGAGTGGTGTCATCTGCTAAAAATACTGAATTCAAATGGAAATCCTGATAATTCAAAAAGAAATATTTCCTGTATGTCATATGTTGAGTGGCACCTATATTCATGATCCATGCATCCTCAAAATCACTTCTCAAAGAGTAAGTTGTTTGAACTAAGCTTATTTCTTCTGATTGCTGAAGTGCTGTAAATACATATTCACAATCCTCACTATTCTTTGTATTTTCATATTGTGCCGATGAAGAATATTTTTGATTTAGAATCTTGTCATAAGAAACTTTGCAATCAAAGTTATTGCATCGAAAGCAAATTAACTGTTTCTTTCCTCTTCCTCTTCCATAGAGTTGTGAATGTTGAGTACCTTCTTCTTTTGACTTGTTCTTATTCCAAGTCATATCACCTCTACCTTTGCCTCTTCCTTGGTCTCTTCCCTGACCTTTTCCTTTGCCAGGACCTTGACCACAACTCCAAATTGAATACTAGAAAGAATTGCGGTGATTTTCATTTCGTTTCTAATCATTGCCTCTAGGAGGATAAACACTTTTTCCCGTGGATTGTTTGCTTGTGCTAGAAACCAATACATCTTCTCCTGATTGTTTTGACTTACCAAATTTTTATCATGGTTTGCTAGTAACTCACTAAGCCTGCCAAAAGTAATGTTGCACAATTTATCTATGAGTTGTAAAGTCTCGAAAAAGTGCTTATATGATTCAAGGAGTCCATTAATCAAAATAATGACCATTAAAATATCTTCAATTTTTCCAAAACCTACTTTAGTTATCTCCTGTTTGATATTCCTCAAACTTGAAATATACTCCATAAAATCACCTCCTTGAGTCACTTTCTGCTGAAATAACTTTAATTGAAGATCAATTTTCTTGACTTCCGATTGTGAATCAAACAAGTCTTTAATCATTTTCGAGGCAGTCCAAGTAGAAGTAGAGTTTTCTATATGAACATAAACATCATCAGAAATGGTACTTTGGATGAGCGCTAAATCTTTTTCATCTTTTAGTTCCCACTTAGCTAATTGATCAACATCAGTAGGTTTGGTCGGTTGTGAATTGGAGATGCCCTTCCACAATTCTTTATAGATTAAAGTATTTTGAATATGCTGACTCCATACTTAATAATTTTTTGACCCCTCCAACTTGTCAGAGTCATTAAATAAACAAACAACTTTGGACATTGTGAAGCACTTTAAATTTTGATAAGAGACCAAAATATATGTAAGATGGAACAAACACCATATAACTCCAAAAAAACAATAAAACCTTATAACTCCAAAATATAGAAAATGTGACCTTATTTCACCACAAACTCTTTATATCACTAAAAAAAATATGTGCATCAAATAATGTTTTGCCACCTCAAAAAGTTTGCACCTCAAATATAAAAACATTTGAAACTATTGCACCACCATTAAAAAGAATAAAAACACCACCATCAAAAGAATAAAAACACCATAAAGAGAAACCATGCACATAATACAAATACCGCACTCCACAAAGTAAGAGAATTATAAGGGCTTGGCCTGGACCCATTCATAGTCTCGTTAAAAATAAATTGACCTGTGATCTAATAAGTTCTTGGATATAAATCTTCACATCATAAAAATGAAATGAAAAACTGCGTGTTTTTTTACATTAAAAAAGAGTTTCTTTTTCTTTCCAAAGTTAATCGATCTTCAACTCTTCACAAAAAGAAAAACCGAGGAGCAGTTTACTGCATTCACTATACCTTTGTTTGAATACTGCAAAAACGATATGGACAGGCTTTAAAACCACTTGAATGCTGCTATTTTACGAAATGGCCTTAAATGCACACGCCAATGTGTCACAAATTGGACTAGTTTAACATATGATGCGTGGTTCATAGAACCACTTACTGTAGCTTGCTCTCCGTTGCCCGGTGCACCTGAACAACACAATTACAAAATTTACTGCTATCTGAAAGCACCCGAATAACACAATTACAAAATTTACTGCATTTTGATAGAAGATTGAGTTTGGAGCACATGAGCAGACCAAAAGGCGAAGCAATAGAAAATGTGGGAAATAGACATGCAATTTATTCTGATGAATCTTCTGAATCTTCTAAATCTTTTTTTCACTCATGCATCAAAGGAACACCTTCTTATATGTCGTCCCTTCCTTTGGGCAGTGGTGCTACACATGCGACTGTTCTACCAACACTAACAAGTAAACGCTTATGCCTACGCCTCCTTGGATGCAATATTCCAACCAAAAAATATGTTTCAAATAGCTTTTGTAAATGGAAGAACACAAAAACTGAAAAGAAAGAGAGCTCATGACCATACTATCTTTGCTACTCATGGGACATGGATCAAAACACCAGAGATATTATTATGAGGGGAATTTTGATTTCGATCCTCACGTGTTTGGATTACAACTGATCTGTTGTGATGTGTCTTACAAATGTTCATGATTATATCATGATATTTCCTGCTGCAAAGTAGGGCGTGGTTGATGCAAAAGTGACGAGTATTTATGGTCAAAACCTAAAGAATTTGGACCAACTTCTTGACATATACCAGGGCTTATGGTTATGAAAGCACACTGCCAGTTATTGAGCACCGTATGCAAGGTTTTCGGAATGAAGTGCAAGGTAGTGGATAATGGATATGGGCTCAAGTATCATTGACTCAAAAAGGGTAATGTCCCTAAAAAATAAAGGCCAACGAGAGAATCCAATAGGTGATCCCACAAAGAGAGTGACACAACATATAAAAAATAAAGGCCAACGAGAGAATCCAATAGGTGATCCCACAAAGAGAGTAACACAACATATAAAAAAATAAAGGCCAACGAGAGAATCCAATAGGTGATCCCACAAAGAGAGTAACACAACATATAATTGCAGGCGACATACTTTACAACGACGACATTCAAAGGATTGGTTATACGTCTTCAAATTCCTCAATAAACTAGGGTTTGAAATATTTTCTTCTTCATAAACTAATTTCTCTCCAAATAATCTTCAATCTTCAAGTGATGTAGCAAAAAGCTATTCATGGTAATAAAAACAATTCCGTTCTGCACATAATGTTGATTTAACCCAAAAAGAACATGAAATAATAACTTATGATTATAATTTCGTCATTCTAAGATCTTGAAAAAATTCCTCCACTTTCTTCAATGGGAGATGCAGACTTCAACCTTCAACATCTTCTAACCAACAAAGCTTTGATAACACTTTGACAAAGTGTCATCAGACATACAAGTTTTATTGATATGGAGAAAAATAGTTACATGACACACATGAGGGCTAAGAACCAAATCTATCTCACATGAGATGGGTTCAAGTAACCCAAGATAAATAACTAAAATATCGTTATCTAATATTGACTAAGGACACCTCACATAATCACGTGACTGTGTAGGTGTCATTTTACAATAATGTTTATTAAGATAAAGTCCTAAACCTATATTTTGGATCATAATTTTTAACAGATTTCTTGGTAGGAAGGAATAATACAGAGTCATCATAGGATATCATGGGCCCCACAAATAATGAACATATTTTGACAAATTACAAATTGATTTTAAATTATTAAGTTATCCTAGTTATTTATTATAGGAACAACCACCAGTGTCATATTCCCTTTTTACAGAATTAGACACAACTTATGTAAAGTTGGTGGGATTTATCTATCCTATAGGGGTGAATGAAATAAGCAAGCTAGATTGCAATTTAAGAATCTGGATGTCTCACAAAATGCTACAAAACAATGAAGTGGGACATGAAAACCTAGCTACACTAAAGTGCCCATTATAATATATTTTGGAAAATGAACTAACGGAAACATGAAGTAGTTTCAAAAGTAAGCAAATAAAATGAAAAATAAAGGACACCATCAAAAAGTAAAAGAAGGATAAATTGAAGGAAATAAAAGTATGAAATTTGAAAACAGTTCCTACAGCGAATGAAGGCCGGGTGACTGAAGGGTGAATAAATATTAAGTAATAGTATATGTAAGCAGTATGTGCTTCAGGCAAGATGGATTAGATCATTCATCCATTGGACCTATCACTTTCCGACTTAACAAGAGATCTACCTTCATCCCATCTTTATCTATAATATATAAGAGTCTCCGTCTCATCTCTATCTATAATATATAGTGTATCCATATAATCTTTATATAGAAGCCGTGGTCTTCCTAAAGGGAGGAGGTTGGTAAAGAATATGAGTTTTCTACCGGCCCCATTTTTACCGTGTTGAGGCTTTCTACCCCATGTAGGATTCTCCAACTTAAATTTAGAGAGTTTAAAATAGAATTTATTTTAGTATTCTATATAGCTTTTAACTGATTCCATTGAAAGGGTTCTGGCGGTTCGTTACTGGTGAAGGCTTATTCTTCTGTGTTCTTGGTGGACTTAGACGCATACTTGGATGTACTTTACAGGTCCTATGTTTTTGTTATCAATGAAGGGAGTGGGACATGAAAACCTAACTACAATAAAATGCATATTATAATATATTTTGGGAAAGGAACTAATAGAAACATGAAGTATTTACAAATGTAAGCAAATAGAAGGAAAAACAAAGGACTTAGAATTTACACTTATCAAAGTTCTTGAAATCATTCTCCTTTTGATGAGAGGATTTCTTGTGGAATTCTTACCTCTCTTCATATATTCCGCAAGAGCGAGGTTATATTCTTTGGAGGCAATATATTTTCTCTAGATTCACCCTTATTCTTGTAGGAAATCATGTAACAATATCTCAAAGTTAGGTTGCACTTCTCGTCCATTTACTGTATCCAAGAATGTCTCCCATGATGATGGAATACCATTGACAACAATCTGAATGAGATCATCATCATCGACCATCACACCAATTCCCATGAGTTGATCTCTTACTTGAGAGATATTTGTGAATAAGGAAGCCACATATTTGTCCTTGTCCATCTTCAGATTTCAAATCTTGTTCTTCAATACCCTCTTTTGACTGGGCGCCTTCTTCAATAAATATTTGTTAAAGTGTCGAAGCATTCCTTTGTGGTATTCAATGGAGTAATAATAGGCATCAATTACATGGATAATTTTAAGGACCCATACTTATTTAAAAGTGTATAAACCTTGGCAAATCTTACCAATTCTTAAAATGTCAATTATAAAATATTTGGCGATATTTTTCTAAAATTATTTCAATTTCTAAGGATTTTATATAGTTTCTATAATAACTTGGTGATTTTTAGAGTGAAAAAAGTTTACCCCATCAAAATTGGGCGAAATGGGGCTTCAAAAAATGCAAATTGGCGAATCTTTTTTTGGAAAAAAACATGGAAAAATAGCCCATGGGCTAAATTTCGCCCCTAAAATTATCTTTGGCATCAAATAGACTTTCACAGAATCATAAATGATCCTCTTTTCCTTGGATTGATTCTTCTTGAAGTTGGTGTACCATGCATTAGTAGTAGGCTCTTCAATAACATTGGATACATAGCCATTGAAATCATGATATTCCAGGATATTCCAAATCTTGGCCTTCAAAGTATTGCAGTTCAAAGTTCCTTCAAGACGATCTTCCAGTCTTACTGATATTGAAGCCATAATTCTTCAAGTACTGTGCACAACCAGGATATACGTAGGCTGAAGCTTGATTCGTAAACTTAGAGCTTTCACGCCATAGCTATGATACCATGTTAATCTTTTATCTTTAATTTGGAAATGCAATAGTACTTGAAATCAAATAACAATCATACACATAAAAAATCACATTCGACACATGAATTTACCATGGGAAAATCCTCTATGACTTCAGGGAGAAAATCCTAGCAAAACCTTCCTTAGTATATTGATAGATAGCACATAATGTATTTTACATCAAGCACCCCCAGTGCAATTTACAGAGCAAGATAGATCGATATAGAAGAGAGACTCGGAATAATAATGCTCCAATCAACCAATTCACTAATATTGGTTTCAAGCACAAATTTACTTCATTGGAATCAACTCCAACCTTGGAGACATCAATCTTGCATGAAGAAGTGTGCCCCACTTCTCAAACAATAACTTTAACTCACTGTGCTAACTTCAGGATGAACTCACCCCTTAACTGAAATCTTTCCCACTTAGTTTGGTGGCTAACTTAAGTGTCGTCATGCAAGTGTCGCAACTCAAGTGTCGTCTTTTATTTAAACACAAGTGTCATCTTTTAGTTTAACATAAGTGTCTTCTTTTAGTTTAACATAAGTGTTGTCATGCAAAAATACTTAGTTAACTAAATCTTCTTTGTTATCACTTAGTTAACTCTCTTAACTGAAATCTTTCTTGTTAACATCACTGTAGTGGACAATTCGAGTTCTCCTTTGATTGACTAGAGTCTTCTTTGTTGATATCACTGAAGTTTAACAATTCAATTTCTCTCTTAATTAAATTAAGTCTTTATGTAAAATTTGAATTATCTCATATCATATCTCCTGTTATAAGCATGGTCCACATGTGCCAACTTAACTAATTATCATATCAAATATACTAAGGATATTTTCCCAATGATGTGATCATATTGTCCTACTATCGTTCCAAGTGGTTATATGCTAAAGTAATTCACTCTAGATCTGGCCAATCCCTAGAGGAGACTTAATAGCTCAACCATGGTTAGTAGTACATCACACACCATTCATGCATCAACATACAAAGCATCAACTCAACACATGAGGCACCAACTAAACACATGGCGATATATCTTGAAAAACAAGACCTTATCCTCCACTATCAAGACTGTACAACATCATCACTTTGACATACAAAACACTTGCCTCAACACATGAATATTTATCCGTTATTGAGTCCAACTCAATATTTTTCTCCAAGTTTCTTTAGTCCAACTCAGGCTCCTATAAGGAACTACCTAAACACACGAGGCTCAATATTGGCACACAAGATTGACCTGGAGAATGACTCATGATACTGTAACTTTAACACAATTAATCCTAATAAAGGACTCTCAATGAATCCTAAACCCTATCTAGGGCATCCACAATAAGTGCAAACCATAACTAGTAATAACAAGGCCTATCAAGGCATCATACCAAGCTACAAAATCCTCTTCAAGGAGATCAACATCAATCTAGAATCACACCACTATCCAACACCAATAACTCACATCACACAAGCTTCACACACTCTTCACTTGCATCTCACAAATCAAGGAACCCTAGTGCATGCATCCATTGAGAACTATCGTTGTTACAATAATAATTACATGTTATTTCAAGATTCTTCACATAGATAGCATAACACCAACTAGCAATCACTAATATGTGCTCTCTAAGAGTGATACCTTACAAAGAAACTCTCCTCCGTTTACGTATAGAAAAGTGGATGGGGACCAACAACAAAAAATGATCTAATTTCACAAGCTGTAAACCATGGGATAAGTCAATAACAAATCCCCAAGTGGAGCGTTATGCTAAGCATGAATGCCACATGGTAAATAAGATTTGTACAAACCCCAATGTGGTACACCTTCTAAGCTAATATTTCCACATGTCAATAACTCCTCTAAGTGAGATGGTGTGTCCTCCAATAATGGATATTCAACTCAAGTGTTCCTCCTCAACATATGTCTAAGGTGGCTCCAACGCTCCTAAGCTTCTAAGCCCAACCTATATGTGAAATAATGTCATCCTACAAGGTGGTTATTTCATGTCTTCCAAATGCCCATCTTCATCAAAAACGTTTTCCTTGTAAAATATGTCAAATTTCCATGTGTCAACATGCATAAAGTAAATGAAATAGAAAAGAGTATAAAACCTATGAAATAAGTAACCATTTATTGAAATTCCATAAGATGATCAATGCTCATGTGCCTCTTCAAGGGGAAACCTCCAAACATGGTAATTTTTAGGGGCAAAATTTCGCCAATTGGCTATTTTTTTGGTTTTTTTTCAAAAACTAAATTCACTCTTTGGTCATTTTTAGCCTCTAATATCACCTATATTTACATAAAATATGTTTTTTTATCATAATATTCGCCAAAATTTACACGTTTCAGTAGTAAATTGTATTTTTGATATTTAATATTCACCTACCTATCTAAATACATGTTTTTTTCAATCCAAAATAATCGCCTACGATACTATACTTAAGTATAATATTATAGTCCTTAAAAAATACCCTGCCTCCAAATGAGCATAGCTCCTATACATAGATATATTATTCTTGACAACATATTGCATAAATATATACCTTTATAAATAGTTTATATACACCCAAAATTCTAACCATTATTGACCCCTACATTAATGACTAATCCACATTCATTAATGAGTACCAACTACCTAACATACCTTATTCAATAAGGATGGTCATTTACATTAATTAATCACATGTCAACTACCTAGTGAATCTTGTTCAAAGAATATGGACACCATACATTCATTAACTAAGTTATTAATGACTTAAGTAATTGTAACAAGAGGGGTTAGGGTAGGATCCTAACATTCCTCCATGACCCTCATTCAAAAGAAATATTGACCTCAAGGTTGGAGATGTTAAAACTACTATAAAATCATGGTTGGTTCCAAGGTGGCATATGTTACAACGTAATTTTCCACCTTGTGAGTATCAACATTCTTTGGCCTCTAGGATCCATTTCACTGACTCATATCCACTTTATATCCTTCAGACACTATTTTTCCCTATTTTTTCCCCTGTATGCTAGCTGCATCATTACAGTGGGCGTACCCGCGAGTTGCATCACTATAGCCCGCGGGTAGCATGTAAAATGGTAAAAATCACTAGTTTATTACTTTTTACTCCCAAAAAGCGGTTATTGGGTGACCTTTGACCCTCCATCTGCCCAAGAAATGCCTGGATGTGTCCTTTCACTTACCTTTGAGAGGACTATATATTGAGCACATATGGCTTATGGATGGGAGGAGAAAGAAGAGCAAGAGAACTCTAGTGGATTTTTGCCCTATCTTGAGTCTATACTCATTGATCCTTGTAGTTGTGAACCCATTATGTTCACCTTCCAAACTCCTATCATAGTTTGAGTTTGCCAATCCATGGAGGATTGAAGTGGTGGAGGCGCAAGTGGATTAACCCAAATCTTGGTTCAGATTGGTTGCCGGCAAGAGGTCGTATCACATTGTACTTCTTCTTGTTTATTAATAGAAATACTCATATTCTCGTCCATTAATGTTGTGAATGTTGTTTATTCTACATTGGGTTTCATTTACTTATAATATCATGGACCGTTGCTATTTCTATTGATGATGTTAATGTCATTTATATATTATATGTACTTGTTGTATATTGGCTGTTAAGACTAATTTGCAGATTCAAGTGCATGGATTGAAAGCTCCAATGGGGATCTACATCAAACATTTGGATCGAGATTGGTTATATTCTTCATTATCTTAGCATTTCCATTTATATAGCATAGCATTGAGAATTGAGTTAATTTCTGGTAGTCAGCTGTCTGTCGTGGTCTACCCCAAGCCATAGTGAGTTTTCTCCAATACAAAAATGGCGAATCCGTTGGGGAAAACATCTATTTTTGGGGATTTTTGAGCATTAGTCCTTAATTAGAGTTGTTGTTTGTTGAAGATCTGTGTCACTGATTGGCCGTTGAGATACACTATAGAAAACTTGTTTTTTCTGAGCCATTGGACTCTTTATTTTCCCATTTGCATTTCCTTACCCGTCGGCTAGCTTTGCTCTGCCTGCGTACACCCGCCTCTGTTTACTCTACTACTCATCGGTACCCGCAGGTTTTCCTTCGACAGTAGAGTACAACTCCGGCTTTGGTTGATTTATGACTTTTGGTTGTTGCTGGGTTGGCTTTGGATGATCCTAAGTCTTTGTTGGCCTGTTTCTTGACTGTTCCATGCCTTGGTTGTGACCAAAACTTTTCTTTTCTATTGGTTGAGCCTTGTTGGTTTTTTACCCATCTTTGGATTTAGCCTTGTTGGTTTTTTCCTTTTGAGCTCATTACTTTGGCTGAGTCTTACTGTTTGGTGTCTGTTGAGTTGTCTTAGTGATCTCCTTGGCATATCAGTGACTAGATAGTAGGATTTTGCTTGCATTTTTCATTTCCTTATATTGAAAAATACAAAAAAAATACATATAGTTTTGCATTTTCCTTTTGCTTATAAGAGAAAATACACATTTTTTTACTTTCATGTACTGCATCTTGCATTGAGTGCTTGCTGCTTTCATTTAGGTTCTGCTTGTGCATCGAAAATATAAAAGGATTGCATTTTTATTTCGAAACCGTTGGGTTGATTTTGCATGTTAGTGACATTGTTTTATTGGATAGATGAGTCTAGGATTTGACGATTTTGCATACTATTGAGTCATATACATCACTAGTTTCACGACCATATCCCTTGAGTAAACACAGCCACTAAAATTAACGCTTAATCTTAAAATTGATTAGACCGATTTTATTTATAGGGTACACCAACTAGCATAGGTTTAGAGTCTTGGAATAGATCATTGTGAGTTAACAATCCAAGACTATTTTATTTATAGGGTACACCAACTAGCATAGGTTTAGAGTCTTGGAATAGATCATTGTGAGTTAACAATCCAAGACTACCAGACGAAACATTAGGTGTCTGACTAGGGAGTGGAGAAATCCATGGTATATATCGGTGTTATTAGGAAGCTCTACTCAAACCAGAGTTAAACACGAGGTCACGGGAGGTTGGTTGAAGGGATATCCCTCTGATACCGGTTGAACATGGGAGATATTTCCAAGATTTGTTTATATCTAGGGACTCTTGGGGGATTTGACCCTCATTGAGTTTCGGGCTCAGCTACCCTGCCCATACGACGGATCCCACCTACAACTATCCCCCTGAGACCATAGTTTCCTTACCTAGGTATCGCATAGGGTACTTGCAGTGGTTATGTTGTTTGTGTCCTGAGTCAGATAGGGATTGGACAACACAGTTGTTTGTTGCCGAGGGTTACGGCCCTTTGCACGCAGTGAAGCCTGGGTGTCTCTATAACTGATTATGTTACCTCTGGCTATAGTTTGGGAGTCTCAAGCCTATCCTAGGAGAGACATACCGGCTCTAGTGTCGGGATCTCATTTAGCCACTCTGTTTGTCTGCTCTTGGTTATAATTTCTCTAGGTGTGCTCTTTTGATTTACTGTTTTTGATTGATAATTGGCCTTTAGGGGATGTTTTGATTTTATACTCTCTTTGGAGATATCGTGGCGCGGAGTCCTGCTCTCCGCTGATCCCATCGGTTGGATGGATTGCAGCCCATCGAACTTTCATGTCGTGTTGCTAAAGGATGTCGGCGGGATCCTTCCGAGTCTTCGGATTCTTACGAGACATACGTCCAAGACGTCATGACCGCTGCACACTCTGACACGGGAGAAATCCCTACTAGTCCATCAGGTAGAGTTGAGCACACTTCAGACACCCCTACTCCTTGTGAGGCGTGGGGAGGTGATCCACCTGAGACCCAACCTAGTTTGTTTGGTCCGGATCCACCCGAGGACGACCCATTCGATCCTTCATATCCACATAATTATTTATATGGGATGCTAGAGATCCATGATGATACAGGCCCTACGTTCAACCCTACCGCATTCTCATATGGTATGTCGGATTACACCACAGTTGATCCTTCCACTACTTTTGGTAGCCATGCTGGCGCCGTTCATGGTGTTAGCAACACTGCACCCATTGGGGGCAATACCCTCGCAGGGGGCACCACGTTGTCCACTCACACACATAGTATGGGGACCAGTCGCGTTCCTCCTAACAATGCTAATGTTGAAAGACGACCGCCTCCTAGGGCTATCCAACCTCATAGGAACACTGTTCGAAACACGACTCGCCATCCACCACCTAACACACATATTGTTACCCGTCAACCTAGGACCACTTTTGCGAATGTTAATGCTCGTCCTAACCACGGGGGTGGACATATATTGCACACTTTTGTGTCCACCACCATTACTAGTAATACTAATGTAGGAGGTGGGAATATATCTTATCTTCATGGTCATAATGCCACCATTCTTTCTACTAGTAACACCAATGTTGGGGTTGGGAATACTTCTCATATTTTGGGTCACCACACGACTGCTCATGCTAATCCTAATGCTGGGGGTGGGAACATGCCTCACTATTATGGTCATTACAACTTGGTTGCCGCTACGAATAGTACGTATATGCCCCATACTTATGGTAGCAACCCTTACTACAACACAGTCGGTGCTGGCTACTAGTTCAACCCACCTCAATACGGTGCTCAAAATACTTATATACTTGCTTACTCTCATATGGGTCAGGTCGGAGGAGGTTATCAACCTTATGGCCATGGTCAATCTTATGGTCCGCCAGGTCCTCATTATCAACAGTTTAATGCTCATGGTCAAGCTTTTGGTCCACCTTATAATTTGGTTCCATTCAACCAACCTTTTATGGGAGCTTATAATCCATCTTTCCAGCCGCAGCTCCCGTTCCTTGCACATTTGAATCTTCCGAATCTTTCGAAGCTCACGAATGATCTGGTGTGTCATGAACCCAATTGGCCCCCAGTCCCTACCAAGCTCCCTTTGGACATTCCTAAGTTTGAGGGGAAAGGTGGTGAGGATCTGAGTGATCATGTCACAATGTTTCACCTTTGGTGCTCCTCCAACTCGTTGAATCACGATTCCGTTAGATTACGACTATTTCAACGCACCCTCACGGGGGCAGCTGCAAAGTGGTATGTTGAGTTGTCGGGGAACACCTATAGGGGATTCAATGAGATCGCTTTGGTTTTCTTGGATCATTTCCAATTATCGGTTCGCTATGATACTAGTTCTGAACTTTTGTCTACCTTCCGTCAGAATAAGGCCACATATATTTCTGACCACGTTCAAGAGTGGCGTCGGCAGAAGAGGTTAGTGAAAGCCAACGTTCCTCCAGAGTTTCTGTAGGAATGGTTCCTTAAGTATCTACTCCCATACGTTTCTAAGTATGTTTCGATGTCCAGCATTGTGACTGAGGAACAAGCCATCTTGAAAGTCCAACAGTTAGACCTACTATACTCTTAGTCTGGCATTTTATATGACATTATTCCTGACGCATCGCGAACTCGCCATGAGCCCAAGTCAGTTCCTAGACCGCATGCCGATGGCATCATGGGATCCGCAAGTACTTGCCCTGTAGACTTGGTGGCCAATCAAATGCAAAATTTGTTGCTAAACCAATCTACTCCTAGACAGGTTCACACCTTGTCCACTTTCACTGTGTCATCTGATGTACACAATGTGCAATCAATGAAACCATCAGGTAACCAGCAACCTGGTGGTAAGAAAAAGGGGAGAATCAACCGTAGGGGTGGAAACAATGGGAATAAAAACAATAGCAATCGCAATACCCCTCGTAAAGAGAATGCCAACCCTCCTCGGGAAGGCACAAACGCTGGTGAGGACCGTAAACCTAGGCGTAAGGTGAAGTTTCCTTGCAAGCTCTGTGGGGAAGACCATCTTACTCACTTATGTCCTCAAATCGAAGAAGCATCGAAGCATTTGGCATAGAGCCTAGCTGTGTTAAAGGATCCCCTTCCTCATCATCAAAACATGGCTTCGCATGTTCCCACCATTGGTTATGGACCTATTGAGACGGCAACGTCTTCTTCCAATACTAGTGGTTATGGATGTGTGAATATGGTTCAATTGGAGGTTAGTGTTGCCACTCGTCAACGTGATTATGGTGCACCACAACCTAATATGGGGAGTGAGCCTCCCCCTCCTCCTGATAATTCCTTTCATATCGAGAAGCCCTCTAATATGTCGTGGATACCGGAAGGTGTTTTTAAGTGCTCTACGCATAATCCTAATGTTCAAGCCTCCCATAACTACTCAATTGTGGAAGATTTGGGCCAAACTCCGTGTGCCATGTCAGCTCTTGAAGTCTTGCAGGCCTGCCCTTTTCAAAAGCATGCCCTTTTGAGTGCGTTAGGAGTTCAGGATGGGGGAAGTCCCAGTGTTATCAAGTTAGACACTACTGATGTTCAACCTTGCTTACCTTACCACGTGGATTTTCAAATCCAGGTGGCGTGCCTTCATATTTTTGTTAAATGCACTATGGTTGACAAAGGTGCTTTCACGTCGATAATGTCGTTAACTTGTTGGAAAGCTCTTGGCTCTCATCCTCTACCCATGTCTAGAACCATGCTCACTGCATTTGATGGTCGGTCATTTAAGCCGCATGGAATTATCCCTTCCCTTGTTGTCTGCTTGGGAGGTAAATCTGTGCCTATTGAAGTCGAGGTGGTTGATGTGCCCATCGACTACAACCTTTTACTAGGTAAAAATTGGATGTATGCTATGAAGGCTGTCGCATCCACTATATTCAGAGTTATTTGCTTTCCTCACAAAGGCAAGATTGTGACTATCGATCAGCTAGATTTCGTTAACACTCCTTCCACAACATCCACGAGATCCATATTCCCGCAAGTTACTGATTCTCAGCCGGCAATTGGGAACATAGGTGTTGGTATGTACCCTTCATTGATGGGAACTTATAGTTTTCCTGCACCTATGAACTTCATTGGAACCATTTCCAGCGATGCGTCTCCTCCTTTGCATAGTATTCCATTCCGGACTTCCTATTGTATTGATCCATGGACTTTACCATCCACAAGTTCTACTTCTAGAGATATTACGCACGTCGGGATGTCTATGCCACTATTTGTAGCTAAGCTGGCTTACCAGGATATTCAACAAGACACTTCAGAGTCGGATCTCTCTTCTTCATGGACAGGGGAAGAATATCCCATTATGCTTCCCACGTATGCAGTCGACCCATCTTGTTCACATGATTGCCTCGATGGTATTCTACCTTCAGATGAAATTTTTATCGAGGCCATGAATGGTAATGACAAGCCTTGGGAGGATTCTCATCATCAATTTTATTTCCTTCATATCCTTTATCTTATTGAACAAGATGAGCCTCGAGTACAACTTGCCATGCATTTGGATTTTGATCCAGGCATAGTTTTGTCTAGCCCTGGTTTGACATTAAAGTCTGACCTCCCTAGTGATGAGTCTATAGACTCTCCTATAGATCCACAAATTGGTGATCCTGATAAGTTCGATTCTACTTCTACAATTTCCAACTCCCGTGATGATGAATTTTCCATTGTAGATTCCTCCACGTCCTTCAGCTTTGCTCTTCATTCCGAAGTTGATCATTTTGGTCCCTCGGGTGTTGGTACGATGGCACCTTCAGTGGTTATCTCTCCCTGCATTATGTCTGAGGGTGATAATGGTGAAGTTGAAAATTTTTCTACCACAATGACCTGTATCAGATTTTTCTTTACGTATGTTTTAGAGATGATCTTGGTACTTATGTTTCTTGGAGACAGGATTCTTAGCTGGACTTATACTTTTTTACTGGTCCTTTTCGACATTTGCTTCGGTCATGGAAGGAATATTTGGAACCTTGCATATAGGTTTAGGCCTCCCCGTCGTTATGATGCATTTGAACCTTTTTTGATCTGAATTCGCAGACACCCCCTGAGTGTCCTTATCTTGCTCATGTTCCTTGCATTATGCACAGCTTTGTCCCATGCTCTTGGAACTAGTCTCGCATGTCCCTAACACTCATCTGCTTTCATTACGAGCATTCTTCCATCTCTCCTTTGAGCTCATTAAAAACAATAAGGAGGTCACGAGTTTACTTTTTCGGGCTCGTTAAACCTTTACGACAAAGATTTTTATAAAGTCTTTTTTAAGCCCTTGTTAGACTTTTTCAAATCAAACAAGATTGCCTAGTATACTTGTCATTTCAGACTTGTTAAAGGATTTGAAGTGACATTCACTTAGGTATAAGTTTACCCCTTTTCCGGACCTTTGTGGATTGATTACGAAAAAGGTATACTCTAGTCATACGTGACTAGAAGAGTTCTTCTCTCATTGTTTTACACTTTTTCAGGTGAGGAGACTAACTTTACGAAAAAGGACTTCCCTTTTATGTCGAGTTGTGATTGCATTGCATTATCCTGCTTTCCGCTTGAGCCTTGTGACGGCTCCTGCTTACTCACTTATTAGCCATGTTCCTGAGCACTTTACCTTCCGAGCCAAGCAAATCCTTAATTTATCTTTTGCAGCTTAATGACCCTTTACCCTGAGGGAACATTCCCCCGAGTGTCCACATCTTGCACATGCTTCCTTGCATTGATCATAGGTATGTTCCACTGCTTGGGACTAGTCTGCTCGCTATTTGACACTCATTCCCTCACTTGTTGTACTATAAGCAATTTTATTCTTTTTCAAGCTTTCCCCAAATATGAAAAAGACCAAAAAAATCAAATATTGCAAAAAGCCGAACAGGATTATGGTTACTACTTCTAGTTGGAAATTGTTGTGTCGCCTTTGAATAGAGCATTCATTCCACTCCGTACATTATGAGTCAGGACTAGAGTTGTACCTTAGGAGCTGTACTTGTTTCTCAGTTTACTCCACCGATTGGTTAAGCTTCCAGTCATTATGGAGCCCTTGGTGGTGCCTCCTACATCACACAGTTTATATCGAGTTTATGCTGCCTGAGTGTATCCATCTACTCATGCTCTTGTTCAAAGGAAGTCCTGAAACTAGAGTTGGCCACTCCTTAGATCTCTTGACTATTGCATGTCGGCCATCCCTATTGAGTCAGCCCGTTTCACCTGATATCTTCCAAATCTTTCAGCATAGCTGGTACCTCGTGCTGGTTGATGGGGGATGCCTTAATTCCCTCCTTCTAGTGAGTCTCGTTCCGTCGACTTCAAACCATTTATTCCGGGACTTGAGGCTTAGAGTTTGGTTGAGTACCTTAAGGCTTGCAGTCATTAGTGGTAGGTTCTCTCGCCATCGACAGTTTTGGGAATACATCAATGTCCCATGATCGATGGATTCATTCTAGTGTTCGACTTCAACACATCTATTCGCACTCCGATGATTGTGCTCTGTGCCTTGATGCCCATTTTCATTATTGGTGGGTTATCTCATGTCTGTTAATGGTATACATCATTGACCGGTAATCAGACAATGTCACATCAGGTTCGACCCCAAATCCTTTATTCACTTGATGGGACTTGCACCATCAAAGACTTGTGTAGAAGACCCCAGGCGATGGTGGCATTCAGTATGCTACTTATGATTATGAATTTACATCTAAGATATCACCTCTCAGATATCAGCAGTTTGTACCTCCAGTTTGCACCAGTTGTTTCCTTTTGAGCAGGAGACCATATCTTACTGTAGAGGGATCATGGCTATGATCACTTATGACATGTATTCATTATGTACTGCCTATTCTTGGCCATTGTATCAGATTGTTGTACTAGACCGACATGTATTCAAGGATACTATTGTATGATGACGAGTGAGCTGCTCCTTCCACTTGTGTCTCCATCACTCCACTTCTGAGATTTACAATGTATTTCGGCCATCGTAGCATTAGTCTCTGACCTCACACATTAGGGGGCATCTGTTACAACATAATTTTCCACCTTGTGAGTATCAACATTCTTTGGCCTCCAGGATCCATTTCACTGACTCAGATCCACTTGATATCCTTCAGACACTATTTTTACCTATTTTGTCCCCTGTACGCTAGCTGCATCATTACAGTGGGCGTACCCACGAGTTGCATCACTATAGCCCGCGGGAAGCGTGTAAAATGGTAAAAATCACTAGTTTATTACTTTTTACTCCCAAAAAGCGGTTATTGGGTGACCTTTGACCCTCCATCTGCCCAAGAAACGCCTCGATGTGTCCTTTCACTTACCTTTGAGAGGACTATATATTGAGCACATATGGCTTATGGATGGGAGGAGAAAGAAGAGCAAGAGAACTCTAGTGGATTTTTGCCCTATCTTGAGTCTACACTCATTGATCCTTGTAGTTGTGAACCCATTATGTTCACCTTCCAAACTTCTATCATAGTTTGAGTTTTCCATTCCATGGAGGATTCAAGTGGTGGAGGTGCAAGTGGATTGAACTAGATCTTGGTTCAGATTGGTTGTTGGCAAGAGGTCGTATCACATTGTACTTCTTCTTGTTTATTAATAGAAACACTCATATTCTCATCCATTAATGTTGTGAATGTTATTTATTCTACATTGGGTTTCATTTACTTATAATATCATGGACCATTTCTATTGATGATTTTAATGTCATTTATATATTATATGTACTTGTTGTATATTGGTTGTCAAGACTAATTTGTAGATTCAAGTGCATGGATTGAAAGCTCCAACGGGGATCTACATCAAACGTTTGGATCGAGGTTGGTTATATTCTTCATTATCTTAGCATTGTCGTTTATATAGCATATCATTGAGGATTGAGTTAATTTCTGGTAGTCAGCTGTCTGTCGTGGTCTACCCCAAGCCATAGTGATTTTTCTCCAATATAGAATATTCAAGTTGTTTATCCTTTCATTGGGTTAATACTTATAGGATAACACATGTGTGCAAATGACATTCTTTCTTTTCCAATATTGCCTCAGATTGTACCCAAATGGAACCATGTTCATCATGTTTGGGGAGGATGGTCTAAACTCTACAATTTGTCCCAACTGCTTTCTTCAAATAGGACACATGAAATATTGGGTGGATCTTAGATTCGGTTGGGAGAGTCAATCTATAGGTGAGTTGTCCAAATTGCTTGAGTATTAAATATGGAAAATAGAACTTGGATGCTATATTTGGGTGTTCCTTATCCTTGAGAAATATCTACTTATATTGTTATAGACTAAGAAACACTTAATCCCCTTCTTCAAACTAGTGCTCTGAGTGATATGGATCAATTCATTACTTCATTCTATTTTAATCTAAGACCAAATGTCCCTGAGTGTAGAAATCATTTAAACTATTGCATTAAGAGTTATGTCTAAATCATGAACCTTGGATGTTCCTCATAAGTATGAGATAGGTCTTTTAACCAACATTATAAAGTAACTTAATTCTAACAACCAATTCCAATGAAAAAATGAACTTAAGGAGCATTAAAGATGATGTAGCTAGAATATTTGATAATGGACACCTTTGTTAGTACTGCAGAATTTGGATGGCCAAGAAGCATTGCAATGGTCGTGCCAAAAATAGCTGCATGATGCAATTGTTGCTCCCACTGAAGCATTGTTCTCAGTAAGTGCACATGTTTTTCCAACAATACAAATTTTAAGAATGTATAAACATCCTGGGATTCAGTGCCAAACATTTCCTTACTGTAAGCATGCCTAATTTGTGCATTTGATGCTCTTGAAACAACTATCTAAGAGAATAATATTTGGCCTCTGTAACTATGGACACTAATCGAAAACATAGGGAACAAATTAATAAAAAATGTAATTGCATGTTCATTTGGTTTTATCACTATTAGTACTTCGGAAACCAAAATGTTGCAAGATGTCGTTGCATAGTAACATAAGACTTTTCAACATCTATTTAGAATTTGAATTTATGACTATTTGATCAAATTTTCCTATGTAGGTACAACCAAATAGGTATTTTTACGATATATCTTCCTCAAGTGAGGGAAGTTTAGGATGTTTAGAGGGAAGTTAGAGGTCTCATAGCAATAATAAGCGAAGAATGACAAGAGATGAAAAGGTGAGAAGAAAATTCCGTAGACGCATGGAAGTTTTTGTTGCCGAAGGAGGAACACGTTCTTATGAGGATGAGAGAAAATATGACATTGAGGTTCCTTTGAGGCATAAACATCTAGGGAAATGATGGGTACCGAAGGACATGCCTCCAGTGGACACTGATTTCTATGCCAATGGTAGGATGTACTGCATTGCTCCATCCTCCTTGCAAGGACTCAGGCTATTTTCCATGATGGAATAAAATTAATGATACGGTGAAGAAAATTAACTAATGGAGTATGTCATACCTTGTTATGATTACAATTATTGGATAAGGTTGGTCCAATACATGCCAAGTATGCAAACATATGAACTTGCTGCAAATTATATAAAACTAAGAAACCACAATCAAAATAAGGGGGGTACTATGTGTATTGATGGAAGGCCTAAAGCGTCTGGGAACATTGCAAGGTTTATAAATAGCACATGAACTAGGAAAAAAATAAGCAACCCAATTGCATATTTGAGTTTGGTGAAGGGAATACAATATTTGTGTGGGAAATAAAAAAAAAAGCTCTTAGGGAAAATAGTTATTAGTGGATTACTACTTGAATCATAGATATACAACTATAAATTTGCATGCATTGATTACGTTATGTTATATCACTCTAATGTACCTCTCATTAATGCATTATATTTCACGAGTCTAATTAGATTACAATGTGGCAGATTGATCGTGGGAAAGAACTAGCTCCAAAACATGTAAACAATCATTTAGTGCACTGTGAATGGAAATGAAAGATTAGCAGAATCGAAATGTTTCAAAACATATAAATGAGAAAGGAAATCATGTAAACCTTAAGATCCAATCTTCAAAGAATCATATCTTAAGCATTGATATTTATAAAAGTTGTTGTTAATGGAGTTATCTTGACATTTTGACCTTTTATGGTGAACTTGCCATTTTTTGTAAGTTCCATGCTAGTTCATGTAAATTATAGATGAGTTGATTTATGTTTTATACATAAAAAAGAAGTTACGAATTCATTGAAAGTTATCAACCTATTCAATGGTTCAATGAATTGAATCCTTGAGAAAAGAAAATGGTTACAAGCAAAGATTAACAACCCCTCGAGATTGAAGTTGATTTTTAGTAAGAGCTCAATGTATGGCATGGATACATGAATCTATCAAAATGATCCATAGTATATGTATTACACACTAATAAACACTACTATGACCCACTGACCACTCACCAATTCCTATCATTTTCCTAGCATTGTCACCAGAAGACGAACTGTGATGTGAACAAGTGGTATAACTTACTCATATTTTAGTAGATCCAGGGATATCGAACAATGAAATTCGACAAGAATAACAACATAGATGGATTTTTCTATAAGACCACCTATAGTATTGGATCCTTTCTCATTGTCAACAACATACATCTAAGGATGATCTATGAGAAGTAAGTCCTTCAACAACCTTAGAATACCTAACATATTCTCTAACTTGTTACCAGAACACCTACGATCTTCTCTAACTTCTTAACTAAGTAGAAAAGTTGGAGCTTAAAATTATATCTTAAATGCTAACAATTCAAACAAAATCAATTAGGTGCACATATACAAAATTAAGTGGTAGACTAAAATTTGTTTTCGGGAAAATACTCTTCATTTTAAATTTAAAACCATATGTATTATCTACTTTTTACTTGGACCTTATTGCAACCTTAGGTAGGTAAACTGCAGTTTTTAATAATTTGACCCTTGATCTTTGAATTTCTTTCATTTCTTATACTAGTCGCTACATAAACAATTGGGAACATAACAATCACCGCCTATCATGATCATTTCTATTCTTGTGAATGTTTGAATTTTATTTTAGTGAATGTATATAGCCAATGGGGAAGCCTGTATTCAAGGAATATGATTAACATAACAAATATATCATATTAAACATGGAAAAAAAGTACCACCTATCAAAATATATTTCACTTTAATATCGTGTCATCTTCAATACTTTGGTTATACATTGATATGATCTGGTCATATTCTATTTTTTTTTTTTTTAATATTTTACGATTCTAATTACAAATTAGGCTTCATGTGGAAGGGTCATGATCAAGGGAAAGCACTAGCTCAAGGATAGGTAAACAATTTCGAGTTCAGAATAATGTGAAATTTATTTTCGTATTGTTGAAATATGTAGTCCTCTAGACATGATGTTCCTGATGTAGAGCTTGATGATGGTGAGTTGTTTTCTTCACTCGACCCGATCCAAACAGTTAAAAAGGAAGTCATAAAGTTGAACAAAGAACTTCTTTATTTGATTAAACATGAACAAACTCCTTAGATCAAACAACGACTCAAAGAGGTGATGCAAGCTATAGATAGATATAAGGTAAGCTATTTTTTGTAACATATGTTCAATTATGATATTCGTTTCTTTAAATTTTAAATTATCTAAAGAAATTAACATTTTCCTTCTTATGTAGGAATTTTTGCAGTCTCACATGCAAGCATCATCTCCTCAATCCGGTGTTGTAAGCAGTGATGTACAAATGCCACAACATCTAGTCACTAGCCACCATATACTAGCGAGTTTGTTATCCTCTCCACCTGCCACTAACAGTCCCCACACTCAGGGTAGGATGCCACCTTTAGTGCCCCTTGACACGACCCATGAGACTATCACAACTCTAGCCCCCGCGATTCATGATGACGGAGGGGACACTTTTTGTTGATGTTATGCGTTCATAACCTGGATTGAAACGTGTCCAAAGCATGGGGACACATGTAGGAACAATTTTGATGAACGATCAACTTATTCCAATCAAGGGGATGAATATACCATGTATTTTTAATGTTTCAATTGTTACATGTTATCTACCTCAATCATAAATATTATACATTTTTATTTTTAAATTAATGATGCAAGTGTTTTGGATGTAGGAAGCAACATCTTTTATAAATACATGAATGATATGGAATTGGATTTATTTGGTCCCACCATATGCAAATGGTGGAATTCCCAAAACTAGGACTTGAAAAATTCCCTTACAAACTACCTTGAAGATCTATTCGAGATAAATACCTTCAGTAGAAGCGGGGTACTCTCATTGGATGGAATTTATTTAAAAATTGTGAGGGAAATGTATAGGGTTCAACTGAAAAAGAACCCTAGATATAAGCACCCACTCGCGATTCCTGAGAGGGAGTGGAGGGCCCTTATCAGGGATGCAAAGGAGAAGAAAATAAAAAAGAAGGAAAAAAGCCACCTGGTCCACCAAGGTACATTACGTTTTCAATTCAATATATCGAATTTTATTTATTTTTAAATAAAATTGTGATAGATAACACATTTCAAACTTTTTGCAGACTCCTAGACACATCGAAAGCCACAAAGGCAAGGCTTTGAAAACATGGCCAGCATAGACTTAGCCAGGGTGGCTATATGAAGTTAGGAACACGAATTGTGAGTAACGCAACATCTAAACAAAATAATTCATATTGCCACCCAATTTATGTGTAACTTCACCTTCCAATAAAAAAAATCCAATATATTATGAAATACATGGGGATATGTTTGGATCTGCAATCACAGAGGAACACCGTAAGCTTGATTTCAAGTTTGGATTTGAAGCTATGGTTGAACACCAAAAACGCCTGGGGGAGATTCTTCTATCCAGTCAGAGAGAAACAGTAACTAAGCCTCGATTTAATTTAACCCTTAATTATTTATAAAATGAAATCATTTTTGATATTGCCTAAATATGATTGTGTTTCTTTGTTTATAGCAAGGGAGCACCAATCAAAACTAAGCCATAAGTGGACAACATCACTGAGGTATTGGACTGCAGCCATGTAATACCCTCTGGTTTAGCTCTTGGACATATTATTATTTTGATGTTGTGACATTATCACACGAGGTTCTAGGACTATGTTTTGTACATTATTATTATTATGTTATTATTATTAATTAATAAAATAAAACAACTGATATCGACTGATGCCACATACAAAAGTATGAGGAACCATGATGTTACGAGTTAGGGGAAGTGGGACAGTGTGTTCCTAAGTGTTTGTGTCTATGTTGGTGGACCCTCTTGACTTATGCACCCTCTTATGTTGTGTTTCTCCTTGATTTTATTATTTCAGTATGGTTTTATTAAAATTGGAATCACTCTCTCTCCTAGTGCGCCCCCTTGAGTGCCACTTGGTGTTGCCCCTCATCAAATTTGTAACTCCTCCTCAGTGGTTTTCTATTTTGGGATAGTAAATCCTCTTGTGACTCTCTCTCTCCCCCAACTCTAGTTCTCCATGAGGAATTTTAATTGGTTGGTGTGTGCTTCATTTTCTATGGGTTTTTGCTTCTTGGTTCTTGGCTTCATTCTCTTTGTTCTTGGTTCCCTCTCTCATGTGCATTTCTCTTTGGAACTTGGGAATTTTATTTGCTTCCCTTGGTATGTGTGAGATCCCGTGATCTAATGGTTTTTTGGATGGTTGGTGTTCCCTTGATGAGTATGTGCCCAATTAGACAGAGTCATTTGTTGCTAGTCTATATGTCTTAGAAGTTGCTTGTCTTGGATTGGAAGTGATGTGGAATACACTTGCCATTGGATGCAGCAGGAATGATGATAGAATGTCATGTTCCCTCATTGATGATTAGTAGAAGGAGTTCCTATCCCAACCAATCCCTTGGGTTGAGGAGTAAATTTCATGCACTTGGGGTTATTTCCGAAGTTAAGGCATTAATTAGTTAGGAATCTTAATTTAAATTTTTATCCTAAGTTTGAAATGCACTTGGTAGAAGTAATTTTTATTAATTAGATATTTCTATTTTGGAATAAAGTGGATAATACTCCACAAGTGTGCCTTAGAGGATAAGGTTGACTAAGAGGTAACCTGTAAGACAAGAACATATAAAGCAGTCAAAGCAAGGAAAGTAGGAAAAATGAGAAGAAAGAAGAATAAAGCACAAAAGTAGGACAAAGTAGGAAAGCAGGACAAAAACAAGACAAAAGTAGGACAAAGCATAAAATCAAGACAAAGGCAGAAAAGCGGGATACAACAGAAAATCAAGAAAAGCAAGACAAAGCAAAAAAGCATGGTAAGGTAGAAAAGCAGGGAAAAAACAGGACAAAGCAGAAAAGCAGGAGAAGGTAGAAAAGCAGGAAAAATAATGATAGAAAATAAAAAGGAGGATAAAGAAAAAGCAAAAGCAAAAGTAGAAAGCAAGGAAAAAGCTAAAGCAGAAAGCAAGGCAAAAGCTAAAGTAGAAAGCAAAGCAAAGCAAAAATTAAGGAAAAAGCTAAAGCATAAAGAAAATAAACATTATCCACTCCATGAAGGAACCTTAGCCTATATTTCTGGCTCAACAAGTCACCTCAATCTATAAAAGAAGGATTCCAACTCCATTTCGCAACTTTTGATCATTTGTGATTTGAATTGAGTGCAATTTTGCCTCTTTGACCTGGGAGATGTGCACCTAGTCCTAGCTGGGAGATGTGGCCCATGATTCTACTGAAAGGATGATGACATCCAGTATTCATCACTGAGTCTATTCAGTTCCTGAAGTCCGATCCATTGGTTGGTGTTGTCGTTGTGTGGCTCAACTCCTTCATTTAGTAAGAACAATGTTGGAGGGGCAAAATGGAGATTATGGTTTCGACCTTTATGAGAATTTTGGATGTTGAGACCTATTCCATTTCATCCATAGCATATTTTTTAGTAGGAAAATTTTTTTGTATCATCAAAAAAGGTGTCTGGATGAGCAAGTTATGGCCATTTTACTAGATTTGGGGTTCCACCTATGAAGAACGCGCCCTTGCTTTTCTGTATAGTTTGGTGAATGCACCCATGAGAAGTTACTGATTCTTGGTTTGTTTCCCATGATAAAAAAACATTACATGGTCATCCTATAGATTAGATCCAATGTTTATACCTCCCCTTCTCATTCTTCTTTGAAGCATTCTCCTCCATTCATTGTAAAATCCAAGATTCTTGACTTTCTATGTAATATGAGCCATGAGACTTCTATTGTTTACATAATAAGATGAGTTATTGTTGATGCTGTATTCTTAATTCATTTATAGATTATATCAGTCCTTATAAGGATAATTTGAGAGCTTTATAAGCTATTTGGATTGACTTTTCTAAAGACTAGCTCTTTAGCATATTTTAATTGACTAGTTTTTCGGGATTTGCAATATACAGAGCTTAGATAACTATTTTCTTTTATGAAGGTTTCTGTAGTTTTTAAAATTTATTTATAATCCATCCCAATCCAAAAATTAGATATTCGTGACCTCCTATGGATGTTTGAGTCCATGATTATCAAGACTATCTCATTGGGCACCCAAATTTGACAAGTTTCGGAGTTTGTTTAATTAAAAATTATTTGTACGCTCAATTTTGGTTTTGTCAGTCATTTTGGGTCCCTGAGAAATTTATTAATACCATCCCACCATTATAATGATAATTCATGTCCCTCTATGCATGTTTAGAAGAGCCTAGAAGAAAGCTAGTGGAGTAGTCCACCATAGCGCACTTTCTCATATTGCCCCCAAAATCAGTCAAACCTTCCCTAAACCTCCGAAAATATTATCCATCATAAATTTAGGGGTTTATTGACCTTTTTAACACCTCTTTTTTATGTAATTGTAAGTTAATGATTTTATTATGCATATGTTGGTGTGCCCAAGAATCCTTGGAGTAGACTTCATCCTGGTTGGTGTTTGAAACATAAATGGCCCCAATCCCTTGTGAATAGGAATTATAATATGGACTTGGTGCTTTTTTGATTGCTTCTAAACACTCCCTGGTATATTTTTCATATCCAAAAGTGTTCTCCTATCAAGCTATGGGTGGGTTATTCACTGACTAAGACTAGTTTCATCTTGTCTAGTTTTGTGAGCTAGTTTTGTTTGTGAATTTTCTGATTTTACAGCTTGTATTTGAGATAATATCATCTTATAGCAGATCAGGGATATTACAGTGGAATCAGAGCACTTTCCTTGGCTCATCTCGTGGAAATTAAATCTCAAGATGAAGAAATATCTCAGAACTATCTTCAAGTTGCAGCTATGAAACTAGATACAGTCATGGAAGATGAAGGATTTGAGTTATACGAGGAAGAATAAATAATTTACATTGATGGAGGATTACCAATAGATGAGTATGGTTACATTTGTGATGATATGTACAATGAATATCAATGGGATGAACCACATATGGATAATCCTAAGAAATATTTGGCAAATGTGATATCTGCATGTGAGAACTTGCCCCACCACTATCAGGGGTATCTTGCCTTGGGGGAAGAGATTTGTAAATCCATTTATTTCAAAGATTATTTTTAATGCAAATTTGTATTTAAGCCTAAGAATTTAGACAAGGATTCATTGAAGAGTAGAAAATGAAGTTGTTCTACTACTCAAATCAAAGAAGAAGAAATAGCAATCGAAAGTGAAGCTTCATTGGATGCCATTGTTTCTGGCATGAAGAGACTTTTCAGATTCTCTTCAAACAAAGTCTCCAAGAATTCTAATTCTAAGATAGTAGAGGAGAAATATACATCAATTCAGTTGAAGGAGGAAAAACAAAGTACAAATCAGCCATCTGAAGAAGATGAAGGTACAATCCTTACTGAGGAGGGTTGTAAGCGTGAAGAAGCATCTACTGATGGATTCTATGAAGAGGTACCTACTGATGGGTGCCTAAGTTTAGAGGAGAAATATACTGATTCATGCTCTCATATCTATATTGGTGACATAGATATCAACCTTGATGAGGTTGCTGCAAGTCCCAACTCCTTGGAGCATGAATAAGAAGATCTTGTAACAAAAAAATATGACCCATCTTCCCAGTCACCACTTGAGCTTCCATGTGAAGTTGATCCCAAGAAAAAATAAGAAGAGGAGGTTCTCTCTCATGAACCATCCTTCATTTAAGGGTCTTTGAATATGAGTGAAAGGAAGATCTATGAGTCCCTTAGCATACTCAATGACATTCAAGCATTGGTATCAAATTATTGTTGGAGATTTTCTTCATTGGAGGAACCATCCTTCCTTGAAGACATGGGGAATATTCAAAGAGCAATGTGCAACATCGAAGGTAATTTCAAGTCTTTTATTTTTGATAGAAACAATTTGGTTGAGCTTAATGATTTGTTACGTGATGCATACTTTAAGAATAATGAGGATATTCATAAGCTCAAAATTCAAAATGAGAAACTTCTTGAGAGGTTGCAATATACATGTTCTTCCTCCTATGTTTCAGATTGTCATATGGTAGGTTGCTTGGAGGATTCTCATGACATTATGGATCATGAGAAACATGGCAATGTTCATGTGCTTGATATGTTTGAAAATGAGCTTGATGAGAGCCAATCACTTGTTATGGTGGAAGAGGAACTTGAGTTGCCTCTTGATGATGGTTACACACTTTTTAAAGAAGTGCATGATTCCACTACCTTGGAACCAACCTATGAGGAAAGTTTTGCATTTTTTATGGAGGTGCATGATCCTACCGCTATGGATCCTTCACATGATGAACCTTTCACACTTTCTAATCATTTGGGTGAGTTGGTTCATTCTCCTACATCCCACACTTCCACATTTTGCAACATTCATCCTAATTAATTATGGGTGAAATGTTTCTTTTTATTGGTGCCATATGAGGAGTGTGAGACCCCTACACTACATGGTGATTCTATGATGAGTACACCACATTCTATTTTGTAGCATAACTATCCATTGCTCTCATTTGATGACTCTCACATACATGGATGCACCTATGATGTTCACTTGAGTCACTTGAAGACTTGTAATTTTCCTTACTCCTTACTTAGTTCATTTGATGTTGGAGGAAATTCATCCAATACTTGGGTGAGGAGATATATGGTTGGAGCACATGCTTATGGGAAGCAACATCCTTTGTTATTTCCTGATGATATACATAATAATTCATGGATGTATTGATGAGGCTTCTTTGAGCCACTTGAAGTCTCCTTGCTTTCTTTGGTCCTTACTTGGTTCAAATTTTGGTGGAGGTTCTTCATTCACTTATTGGATGAAAGAACACATGGATTATTATTTTGAAGCTTATTAAATTCTTTTGGAGAATCATTACAGGACATGGGATCCTCACCTATGTCATTGGAGCAGATTTGATTGGTCACTTGATGCTTGTGTGCACTTGGAAAGTGGTGGTCTACTTTCTTGGATGGACAAGAACTTTCGTGATCCTTTGGTGAGACACCTTCTTGATGTACATTTGTATGATGTTGATATGCAATTTGATGATCTATATTTTGTAATTATGATGTTTGGGAGGATTCTCATTAGAGAGTGGTACCCTAGAATCCCCCACCTTGATGTAAAATTTTGTGTTACCTTGGTCATTGATGGGATGCACCAGTTATGGTATCCTGGCATTCCACACTTGGTTGAAATAATTTGGATGATATTGTACACCTCCTAATTTGAGGTATTGTTTTGGGATAACTTGTTCATGATATAAATGCACAAGCATTGGGACATGGGTAACCACATTCTGATTTATATGTGTTCACACTATGTATTGTTGGGGTGCGTAAGTGTTGGGACCCTGGCATCCCATACTTTCTAGATTGGTTCTTGATGATATTGTGCACTAGGAGGGTGCACAAGCAATGGGACCTAGGAATTTTTTATCATTATCATCTCATTGGGATCGCATTTGGGTTGGTTGGATTGAGCAAGCATGTTGGACACAATGGAACACTGAGAGGGGGGGGTGAATCAGTGCGCTAGAACCCTTAATCAATTTTCACTTCTCAAAACTTAAGCATAGTTCATATAACACTACCAAGTAAGTTATCATTCATAAAATAATAAAAAAATGTCATATAAGCATGTCATCAACATAGATTATAACAAGAGACGCAACACAAGATAAGTATAGTAAAATTTATTTATAATTGGATAAGAATTACAATGAAGACTTCAATATTCACAATGACATCAACACTAACTGACCAAAGAGCACCAACTCCTATAATAGGGCTCGTCTTGGTTTTCTTAGCACCAACTAAGAAGTGGTGAGGTGTCCAAACCTCAGATGCAACACTAGATTGCAATCACATACTTCTACCACTCAATCAACAACTGTCATCAACTTGTCACTTGTCAAGCTGTCACTTTCATAGAATCAACTATCATTGATATAACTGTGTAATCATGATTGAGTTGAGCATATCACTGAGTATATATCATATCACTGTGTAATATTCACTGAGCATATAATTCATCACTGTACATCATCATATCACAACCTAATGTCTGAGTGTAGGTATCGTCATCATTTTTGTCATACTGATCATAATCACTATGTATGTATCATATCATACATATCATCACTGGAATATTGTATGCATCATTTCATCATTGTGTATGCATCATTGTCACAAGGTCATATTGCTCCACTATCAATGTCAATTAGTTGTCATCTCACTCATCTATCAATGCCAATCTGCTGATCTTGTTTTTGATCTTTAATCTTTGAATCTTTGAATGATGTTGATGTATATCCAAATAAACCACTTAGTGTAGCTTCTGATGACTTTCACTTGATCTAATGTAGCTGTCTTAGAGGATGTCACATACCCTAAATTTGTAGAGGTTAGATAGTCCGAAATTAGCATAGGTTTGATAGTCCGAAATTACAGAGGTTGGACAACTGCTTCTCTTCCTTTGACCACCAAAAGATTTCTCAGATTGTGGTTGTCACATACCCGAAATTTGCAGAGGTTAGACAATCCAAAATTATCAGAGGTTTGACAGTCCGAAATTACAGAGGTTGGATAGTTGCTGCTCGTCCTTTGACCATCGAAAAATTTCTCAAACTATGGCTGTCACAGGTCCCCAATCCACCCAAAATTCAGAGCTATCTCACTTCCAAAAACTTCTTTAACTTCTGCCAAAATCAATCTTCTGTTTTACCACCGAATTTCCTCAAGAAGGGTCTGAATTTTAGAACTCTTTATCTACAAAAACTTCTTCAAGAATGAAACAAAAACGTGGTATTTATAGTGGTATGTTAATTTTTATTATTATTATTATTTGGGTCGACCTTGCTATATAAATATTTTCTTCAATGTGGAGGGTAAATCCATTCTTATTGGGCTGACCTAGGATATGTTCCTTAAGGTTCTCCTTTTATCTCTTACTGAAGCTGACATGCTATATATATATATATATATTTATATATTTTATATACAATTTTTCTTGCTTGATTGTCTCACAATAAATGTTTTCCATGTCATCATTTAATTAGTTAAAGGCGTAATGTGTTTTTCATGTCATCATTCAGTTTGTTCAATAGTTCCATGTCAACATTGTGCATTCATGACAAAGTAATGGCTCTTTCATGTAATCCATCAAGGAATTTAAAGTATGGGCTTCTTCAATCCTTTGAGGGATTCTTCATCATTTGTGTGGGATTCTCAAACCATCCACAAGAGCATGGGATACATTAACATAATAAAATTACCTCCATTTATCTTGTGGGAAAAATATAAGCAACCAAGTGTGTGGGCTTCATGACCCCATCAAGCCACAAATGACCACATAATGGGTCATTTGGACCACCTAGTGTCCCAATGCACAAACCAACCATGTCATGCTTGCCATGTCATCAAACTTGTTACTCCTTTATCCTTAATGGCTTGCCATCAATGACAACCATTCTCAACAAAGCAAGCATATTATCTTCCCCATGGGTTCATCTTGGTAGTATATGGTGATGTTTTCCTACATGGGAAACCTATTTTAGGATGGACTTGTGTTTTTTTCTTACAGGGTGTTATGATGAATTCCATGTGATTCTTATGCATTGCATAGGAGAATATATATTGCACCTTGTACTCTTGAGGATCAATTGGGATCCTGGCATCAGTTTTGATTGGTCTCCACACTAAGTGCATGGTTGGATGGTAATAGAAAAATATGTTGGGAGAGTTCATGAGCAGTTTATAATCAGAGTGGTGCAGCAGAAGCATGATGGCTCATGATGCCTAGTTGGATTGGATTTGGTTAATGCTTGAGGATAAGAAATATTGGGAGGGTCTACTGTCATGTTCCCTCATTGATGATCAATGGAAGGAGTTCCTATCTCAACCAATCCCTTGGGTTGAGAATGTAATTTCATGCACTTGGGGTTAATTATAAAGTTAAGGCATTAATTAGTTAGGAAGTTTAATTTTATTTTTATCCTAAGTTTGAAATGCACTTGGTAGAAGTAATTTTTATTAATTAGATATTTTTATTTTTGAATAAAGTGGATAATGCTCCACAAGTGTGCCTTAGAGGATAAGGTTGACTAAGTTGTAACTTGCAAGACAAGAAAAGATAAAGCAATCAAAGCAAGGAAAGTAGGAAAATGAGAAGAAAGCAGAATAAAGCACAAAAGTAGGACAATGTAGAAAAGAAGGACAAAGCTGAAAAGAAAGACAAAGGAAGAAAAAGAAGGATAAAGCAGAAAAGCAAGACAAAGGAAGAAAAAGAAGGATAAAGCAGAAAATCAAGAAAATTAGGACAAAGCAGAAAAGCAGGGTAAGGCAGAAAAGTAGGGAAAAAGCATGAAAAAAACAAAAAAACAAAAAAAGGTAGAAAAGTAGGAAAAAGCGGGATAGAAAAGCAAAAGTAGGATAAGGCAAAATAAAAAGCAAAAGGAAAAACATAAATCAAAGCAAATAAGAAAGCAAGGAAAAATATAAAATAGAAAGCAAAGCAAAGTAGAAAGCAAGGAAAAAGATAAAGTAGAAAGCAAAGCAACCTTATCCACTCCATTAGGGATCCTTATCCTATCTTACTTTCTCAAAAAGTCACCTCAATCTATAAAAGAAGGATTCCAACTCCATTTCATAGCTTTTTATCATTTGTGATTTGAATTGAGTGCAATTTTTCCTCTTTGACCTGGGATATGTGCCCCTAGTCCTACCTGGGAGATGTGCCCCATGCTACTACTGAAAGGATGATGTGATCCAATCTTCATCACTAATTTTATTACATGTCTTGAAGTTCGATGCATTGGTTGGTGTTATTGTTGTGTGGTTCAACTCCTTCATTCAGTAGGAACAATGTTGGAGGGCCGAAATGGAGGTTCTGGTTTCTACCTTTATGAGCATTTTTGGATGTTGAGACCTGTTCCATTGCGTTTGTAGCATCGTTTCTAGTAGGAAGCACATTTTTTCTCATAAAAAGATGTCCATATGAGCAAGTTATGGCCATTTTACTAGAAGCAGCTCTTGAGTCTTAGTGTGCCTCCCATAAGAATCCATCATCCCATGGAAATCCTACATATCAGATCCAGTGTTTATACCTCCACTTCTCATTCTTCTATGAAGTATTCTCCTCCATTCACTGTAAAATCCAACATTTTTTACTTTCTATGTAATATGAGCTATGAGAATTATATTGTTTACTTAATAAGATGAGTTCTTGTTGATGATGTATATTTAATTCATTTATGAATTATATCAGTGCTTAGAAGGATAATTTGAGATCCTTATAAGCTATTTGGATTGACTTTTCTCAAGACTAGCTCTCTAGCATCTTTTAATTGACTAGTTTTCCAAGATTTGAAATATACATAGCTCAAAGTAACTATTTTCCTTTATGAAGGTTGATGTAATTTTTTAACTTCCTGTATAATCCATCCCAATACAAAAATCATATATTCGTGACCTTATCTGGATGTTTGCGTCCATGATTATCAAGACTAGCTCATTGGGCACTTGAATTTCACTAGTTTTGCAGTTTGTTTAATTAAAAAGTCTTTGTATGCTGAATTTCAGTTCTGATAGCAATTTTGGGTCCTTAAGACATTTATTAATACCATCCCACTACTATACTGATAATTCGTGTCCTTCTCTACATGTTTAGAAGAGAATGGAAGAAATCTAGTGGAGCAGTCCACCATAGCGCACTTTCTCATTTCCCCCCCAAACTCAGCCAAAAATTCCCTAAAACTCAAACAATATTTTACATCATAAAGTTAGGGGTTTATTGACATTTTTTACACCTCTGGTTAATGTCAAGTGTAATTTAATGAGTTTAGTATGCATATGCTGGTGTGGCCAAGAAGCCTTGGTGTAGACTTCAACCTGGATGATGTTTGAAACATAAATGGCCCCATTAAATTGTGCATAGAACTCAAAAGCTGGAATTGGGGCTGTTTTCCTTGCTTTAGCACACTCCCCAGTACATTTTTTAGATCCAAAAGTGTTCTCCTACCAAGACTAGTTTCATCTTGTCTAGTTTTGTGAGCTAGTTCTGTTTGTAAATTTTCTGATTTTAAATCTTATATTTGAGATAATATCATCTGATAGCATATGAGGGATATTACATAGACTTTTGACTATCTATCCTGGAGCTAATGTCTTAGATTGCAAGTGATGTGGAATCCACTTTCCATTGGATTTTTGGTTGGACAGATGATAGTTGGGTTTTGTGGTTGAGTGCACTCTTGCTTGTGGCATCATGTTTCCGGCTAAGGCGTGACCTATGCAAATAAAATTTGGCTTGTACAGTGTCTACGGTTGGGTGGAATGTGGCACGATTGATTTCAGTTGTGGGAATTTGCAAGATAAGTGGGTTTCTTTTATTTATATGGGTTATTTATTTCTGATATGATATATATATGTGTGTGTGTGTGTGTGTGTGTGCATCTGAAATATTTGATGGAATGTGTGAATCAAATGTGAAAAAGTCATTTTCTATGATTTTGGTTGTTTTTCCATTACTAGTTCTTTTGAAAAAATTGTGAAAGCTATTTTGGGAATTTGCAAGAGAAATGTTTGTTAAAATGTCTATTAGACTCCTATGCTACATATCTGATTTTTATGTCTATGATAATATTGGTAGAATGTGGAATTTGTTTTGAAAGGTCTATGTAAACCATTTGCAATGAATCTAGTTGTTTTTCAATTACTAATTTTTTGGAAAAAATAGTTCTAGCTAGATTCGAGACTTTGAAAGAGAAGTGTTTGTTAAAATTTTATATGAGTTATTTGATTCATATATGATATTTTCATTTGATGTGTTTTATTAAATGTTTTAAATAGATTCCAATATAGTCTATAAAATTTGTTACCACGATCCTAATCTATTTTCAAACTACTAATCTTTTCGAAGAGGTTGCCATAGATAGATTTGGGATTTGAAATGTGGAATTTATATGAGTATCAATATACATAAATATGACTATATATGACCTATAATATTCTTATCCTAAACTATGATTGTTAGTTCCTTCATGTTGAATTGCTTTTGAAAACTAGAATTGGAAACTAGCTTCGAAATAGTGAAATTGGTATCTAGTTTTTGGATTCGAATCTATGTTACTAGTAAAAGATGCTTGTACAGACTTATGCTCTATTTTTGGTACTTTATTTATGCTGTAGAATTATATTTTCCATATATGTACCTTCACCTCTGTGTTCCTCATAACTTAGTACGATTGGTTTGATTGAATTTCTAGCAGTGTTTATTAACTAGTTGCACTGATTAAACTTGAAAGATTTTTCATTTATGTACCTGTATAAGAGATGCAAATGTACTTTTATTTTTTTGTAAATGCACACTTATTTATGCACATAATTTATTTAGGTTCACTTTTTGGATAGTTGGTATGGTTGTGTGTCGAAAATGTACAAGACTAGTTGTTTGCGTAGTGAAACTAGTTAACTAATCTTGGTATCTCATTTTCAAGTATATTATGCTTAATTATTTAAAAATGGTTATTTGGCCATATTTACATGGCTGTAGGTGTTAATTATCCATTGGGATTGATATATTGCGTTACTTTTTTGAACAAATTATTTTATGCTAAATGTCATCATTTGTAAGTTAATTGTCATAATTGGCGCATTAATTACCTTAATTAACTAGTTAATGGCATATTGTTGGAAATGACCTTTTTGGGTGCAAGCAACCTGTGTTATGGCTTGGCATGGATGTATAATGATGTTAGAGAGTGTTGTATAAGCTTTCATATCCTTGGTCCATTTTCTTTCTCAGATGTAAATTTTATTTTAATTAATTTGCGATTATCGATATTTTGTCGTAATTAATTTGCGAAAATTGAAATTAAGTATTTATTCTATTTATTCATTGTGATTAAATTTTGTAATTAGCCTCTTAGAGATAATGATATGTCCCTAAGTCCATTTTATATCCCCGAGGGACATTACAGGTGGCATCAGTGCTATGGTTCCAACTCAGCGGCCGTTGGGCCTATTACAGAGTCATAATTTTATGTTTATGTGCATTTGGAGATTATAAATGTGCGTAGTGAAAGAAATTTAACCTACGTTATGTTAATAAAAGAATAAAAAGCCTTGACTAATTCCTACTTTAGAGATGATTATGAATGTATTTTTATTTCTTTTCAATTTCAAAGGTCAAGAGATTATGGATCTGTTAGTGTATGGAATATATTAGCATAGATTAGTATATATGTGGTAATGTGTGATATATAAATAGTGTATAAACTAAATAATTATGTATATATGTATATGATATGTAATGATGTAAGATATATACAGATGATGTAGTATAACTATTATCAATATGAAATGTTACTAATGGGAAATATACTCTCTATTGTCTTTATTGCTTCTCTTGAGGGAATACTTTTATGTATGGGCATGCTTTTCCACTTGAAAGGTAGTAGTTACATCAATGGGTAAGTCCTTGGCTATTTTAGGAAATGGGACACTTGTCTAAATGGTGTTTCCCAATCTCTTTTTTATTTTATGCATGTAGTATGTTTTATACTATTTACTAACTACTGCTATCATAACTTAAATCCAATTACTTAGTGGTGGAATTGCCACTTTGAGGTAAGTATAACTATGGGCTATTCTTGCATTTTATTATTGATTATTTAAATTATTTATTTTAGGTTTAGTGGTGGCATTATTATTATCCTAACTTATCTTACCATATTATTTATTGAGTGGAGGAAATGAGCCACTTGTCCTCAATGGTTCATATTCTCTTTTATTTGATTTATTTTGTCTATGGAAATGTAACTCCTTGTCTATTTTTTGAGGAAATGAGCCACTTGTCCTTAATGGTTCATATTCCCTTTTATTTTATTTATTTTGTTTATGGAGATGTAACTCCTTGTCTATTTTTAGAGGAAATGAGCCACTTGTCTTTAATGGTTCATATTCTCTTAAGTTTATTTATTTTATTTTATGTGTGTAAGTAGGGAGTATAGTAGTGTATGATAATATTATATATATATATGACATAATTTTGAATATGTATAACATAATATGTGATGTAAGATATATAATGGGTATATGATATTGAATATATCATAATATATATATATATATATATATATTGTATAATAGGTGTGATAAATATAGTAGTTAAAAGTATATATATGTATAGATGTGAACGCGTGTAATGAAGTAACTGTAAAATTTGGAAGTGTTTGAGAGTATTTGGGAGTGTTTGTAAGTGTTTGAAAGTGTTTTAGAGTATTCATAAGTATTTGGTAGTATTTGGGAGTGTTTGAAAATATTTGGGAATATTCAGAAGTGTTTGGAAGAATCTGGTGTTAAATTTTGAGCATTAATTCACAATACTCTAGGATCTTTACTGAGAGAATAACATGTACAGTATATCAATGCATATCAATCATAACAATCATGTCAATCATCACAAGAAGCAAAATCATGAGAGACAATAGACACACAGAGTTTCCGTGGGGAAAACCCTAAGGTGAAAAACCCCACAACTTCCTCAGAGATAGATAGAGCAATAGCACAACCAAAGTACAACCAAAGTACAAGAGATAGACTCCTCTTAGTAGCTGATCCTCCTCCTCACATGTGCGCCACTTTCCGAGTGAAGGAAGTGTGAGTTCTGAAGTGATCCAAATAGAGATCTCCTGATCTCTATTTATGCTTGTCCTGTTTGCCCAATAACCTTATGGGGCCAACTTGTCTAGCTAGGTACAATAACTTCATATTAAATTATATCGGGTTGACCCCTTACAAGGTGGTCTAATAACCCATCGACAAGTTAACACACTTGCGACACTTGTCAATACAAATGACAACACTTCCGTATAGAGGAATAATATATCTCTATAGGAGTACAATAAATATATAAGTGAAATACATTCCGAAGTTACATATACATCAAAACTTCCTCTTAACTAGGAAGGTATTTCTCAACATAGATCTGCTAGCACAAGTCTTCTTCTCTGGATCGTCGTCATTGATGCATCGTCCTTGAATCATCGTCATCGTCACTGATGCTGCTATCTCAACCAATCTCTGAATCTACTCGTCATAGGAAGTTCTATAGAGCCAGTCCTTTTTCATACAGGATGTAGGCCCACTACCTGTAGGTCTTCATCATCTGTGCGAATGGTCTGATAGAGGTGGTCTGTCAGGACTAATTTTATGTGCTGATGCAATACCTAACAAGAGCATCCCAGGAACATTTATGTGCCTAAGCACGACCGGAAAGATCTCCCAGGACTGATTACATGTATCCCCTTCACAATACCTTTAAAGAGCATCCCAGGAACATTTATGTGCCGCAGCACGACCAGCAAGATCTCTAAAGAGCATCCCAGGACTTATTACAAGCACACAGCTCAACCTCTCGAATCTCCAGGACTGATTACATGTGAATAGACAATACCTTTAAAGAGCATCCCAGGAACATTTATGTGCCGCAGCACGACCGGAAAGATCTCTAAAGAGAATCCTAGGACTTATTACGAGCACACAGCTCAACCTATCGGATCTCCAGGACTGATTACATGTCTCCGTAGTAATACCTCATCCCAGGACTGATTACGAGCACATATCTCAACCTATTGGATCTCTGAGGACTGATTACATACTACACAGCAATACCTCATCCCAGGACTGATTACGAGCACATAGCTCAACCTATTGTATTTCTTAGGACTGATTACATGCTATTTGCAGAACCTGCCATATATCATCTCTAACCTCCAAATATCAACCTGATACTCATGATCTAACTGATCATCATCGCAAGAAGCATCATCCTGATGCTCATGATCATACTGATCATCATCACTGTACCTTCCTGATACATATCATCTGGAGCAACATCTTGAAGCTCGTCATCATGATCATACAATGCATCCACCTGATCCATACCAAGTATCTTCCTGATACATATCAACATACATGATCCACCTGATCATACAATGTATCCACCTGATACATACATAGATACATGATCCACACAATGTATCCACTTGATATATATCAACATACATGATCTACCTGATCATACACAATATCCACCTAATACATATACAGATACATGGTCCAAGCATCCAACATGATGCATATACAAATACATATAAATGATCCAACTGATCATATCTAGCATCCAACATGATGCGTACATACATATACATATAAATGATCCCACTAATCATATCCAACATCGTCCTGATGCATATATAGAGCAGCAACTGAAGTATCGTTCTGATGCTCATCATCCAGTGCTTACATCCACAGCCATGTGAAGGATCCTCCTTCCAACATGCTTGGAATGGCTTTAGCAAATGTATCCATCACTTCTTCCTCGAAGTGTCGTCGATCTAAAGAACACCAAGCCTCTCTCTGAAGTACTCAAACTTCACTCTGGCTAGTGTCTTCGTCAGCACATCTGCAATCTACTCATCCCTCGCAACATACAGGAGCTTCACTGCTCCTCTCTGCACCATATCCCTGACATAGTGATATTTGATCTCAGCGTGTTTCTACTTGTCGTGGAACACCGGGTTCTCAGATAGCTTCACACAACTCTAGTTATCACAAAAGATACCAGTAGCATCCAACGGGAGATCAAATAAATCAGACAGTAGCTTCCGAAGCCATACTGCCTCACAACTAGCCAAACAGGCTGCAACATACTCTGCCTCGGTTGTACTCAGTGCTATGCACGACTGCTTCCTACTAAACCAAGACATCATACCTGATCCCATACTGAAGCAGCACCCAGATGTACTCTTCCTATCTGCAGCACTTCCTGCCCAATCTGAATCGACATAACCCTGTAGGTTAAACTTTTGATTCGCATCATACTTGAGCCCATAATCAACTGTACCCTTTAGGTACCTTAGAATATGCTTTACAGCAACCAGGTGAACACTCCTCGGATCAGTTAGGAACTGGCTTAATGTGTTCACCGCAAAGCAAATATCTGGTCTCGTGTTCGTTAGGTACATCAAGGACCCAATCATTTGACGATACATAGAGACATCAACCAGCTCAGACGAAGCATCACACAGAAGCTTCGGGTTCGATGGCATAGGTGTGGCCATGGCCTTGCAGTCCATCATCCCGAACCTCTTCAGGATATCTACTGCATACTTCCCTTGTCCAAGGAAGATCCCATCTGCACTCTGCCACACCTCCATACCTAGAAAATAGTGCATCATCCCTAAGTCCTTCATATCGAACTTGGCAGCAAGCTTCCTCTTTGTATTGGCAATCAGTCTATCATCTCCTGTTACAAATAGGTCATTCACATATAGGAGTAGTATCACAGGATTTCCTTCCTCAACCTTGTAGTAAAGGTTGGAATCCTCTTTACTTTTGGTAAAGCCCAAACTAGATAGGAAACTGTCCATCCTACCATACCAAGTCCTAGGAGCTTGCTTCAAGCCATACAAGGCTTTCTTCAGTCTGCACACATATGAGTCTCTGTCATGTGTTTCAAAACGAATGGCTGCTCCACATACACTTCCTCTTCAACTACACCATTCAAGAAAGCAGTCTTGACATCCATATGGTGTATCTTCCATTTCATCGTTGTAGCCAGGGAAAGTACTGATCTGATGGAAGTGTACCTGGCTACAAAAGTAAAAGTTTCTTCATAATCTATTACCTCTTTCTGATAGAAGCCACAAGTTATGAATCTTTCCTTGTATTTCTCTATGTTGCCATCTGCAGCATGCTTGATCTTGTAGACCCATTTGGAATTCACAACAGACTTCCCTTCAGGTCTTGGTACAACATCCCAAACATCATTCTTCATTATTGATTGGTATTCTTCGATCATGGCATCCTTCCATTCTTTCTTTTCCGCTGCTTCTTCATAACTGGAAGGTTCTTTGTTCATGATATCACATAGTAAAGCAACATAGTTGGTATGTGATCTGGTTCTCTTCTTTGCTCTATGTGATAAGTTTAAACCAAATAGACTAGCAAGATCACTGAAAGAAACATAATCACAAGATAGACACAGAATTTACCCTGGGAAACCCTCATGGGGTAGAAAACCCAGCAAAGCTTTCCTCAATAAGATGATCAACCAAAATACAAGATGTGCTCCAATACTTGACCTCCTTCTCTACCTCCTATGCAGACCTCCCAGACACAAGTGCGCTACTTTTCTGAGTTGTGGAAGTGTATCAAATGAGGAGCTCTCCTCCTCTATTTATACTAGTTCCCAACTGACCAAAATCCCTAATGGGGCCGACCTCTCCTGGAGAAGTCTAATAACCCCTAAAATATAAAATCAGGGCTGACCCCCACATGGTGGGTCTAATAACCCTAGTTACCACACACCATCGGAGGAATAAACATCTCCGGATACATAATAGAATTACCTCGGAGGGATGAATCATCTCCGGAATAATAATGTACAAATATAATATTCTTAGAAGTTACAATATTCAACACTCCCCCTTAACGAGAAGGATATTATAACAACATTTGCAGGAGCAAGGAGTCATTGACTTCATCATACATGATACATCTATAAATCATTGGAAGCTTTCTTCAATACATCATCATCAACAACTCAACTAGTTATTGGAACATCAACATCATTGTCATCGTATGATCATCAACATTGTTATCACACGATCATCGACATCGTCATCACACGATCATCAACATCGTCATCACACGATCATCAGTATCTTCATCAAACGATCATCAACATCGTCATCACACGATCATCAGCGTCGTCATCAGCATCGTCATCACATGATCATCAACATCGTCATCACACGATCATCAGCATCATCATCACACGATCATCAACATCGTCATCACACGATCATCAGCATCATAATCACACGATCATCAACATCGTCATCACACGATCATCAGCATCGTAATCACACGATCATCAACATCGTCATCACACGATCATCAGCATCGTCATCACATGATCATCAGTATCTGGATCATCTCTAGCAACTGGATCATCTCGATCTATAGAATTATCTGCAATACACATGATCATATTACAGGATGATCAATCCCGCTCTCTTTAGGACATAGGTCCATGGATGATCCAATCCAGATCAAGTTCCAGGATGATCAGTCCTTATCACTTTAAGACAAGTCTCATGTCTAGGGATGATGCAATCCCATCACGTACATTTTGAACCTAGTTCATGGATGATGCAGTCCTCACACGTACCTTTAAGACAAGTCTCATGTCTAGGGATGATGCAATCCCATCACGTACATTTTGAACCCAGTTCATGGACGATGTAGTCCTCACACATACCTTTAAGACAAGTCTCATGTCTAGGGATGATGCAATCCCATCACATACATTTTGAACCCAGTTCATGGACAATGCAGTCCTCACACGTACCTTTAAGACAAGTCTCATGTCTAGGGATGATGCAATCCCATCACGTACATTTTGAACCCAATTCATGGACGATGCAGTCCTCACACGTACCTTTAAGACAAGTCTCATGTCTAGGGATGATGCAATCCCATCACATACATTTTGAACCCAGTTCATGGATTATGCAGTCCTCACACGTACCTTTAAGACAAGTCTCATGTCTAGGGATGATGCAATCCCATCACATACATTTTGAACCTAGTTCAGGGACGATGCAGTCCTATCTTCAATTCTCGAAGACATTAGTCTACGACTCAATTTTGGTACCGAGGTCCGGGGAAGATGCAATCCCCTACCTGTTCATTCAGGACTTCATTCTCAGAGACATCATGTCTACAGCTCTCTTTAGGACTGAAGTCCAGGGATGATCCAATCCTCACATGTCCACCAAGGACTTCATTCTCGAAGACATGTGTCTACGGCTCTCTTTAGAACATGTGTTCAAGGATGATGCAATCCCTCTTCTTTCTCGGAGACATCTGTCTATGAATCACTTTAGAACATGTGTTCAAGGATGATGCAATCCCTCTTCTTTCTCGGAGACTTATGTCTACAACTCACTTTAGAACATGTGTTCAAGGATGATGCAATCCCTCTTCTTTCTCGGAGACATCTGTCTATGGCTCACTTTAGAACATGTGTTCAAGGATGATGCAATCCCTCTTCTTTCTCAGATACATTTGTCTATGGCTAACTTTAGAACATGTGTTCAAGGATGATGCAATCCCTCTTCTTTCTTGGAGACATCTGTCTACGACTCACTTTAGAACATGTGTTCAAGGATGATATAATCCCTCTTCTTTCTTGGATACATCTGTCTACGGCTCACTTTAGAACATGTGTTCAACGATGATGCAATCCTCACATGTATCCTCATCAATACAGGTACAAGTATCCTCAACCATACAAGTATATCAATACATGTATTCTCATCAATACATCAATACAAGTACTCTCATCAATACATCAATATGTAACAGTACAAGTATTCTCATCAATACATGTATCATCAAAAGTATGTATCCTCACCAATACATCTATCATCAAAACATGTATTCTCACTAATACATATATCATCAAAAGTATGTATTCTCACTAATACATATATCATCAAAAGTATGTATTCTCACTAATACATCTATCATCAAAACATGTATTCTTACTAATACATATATCATCAAAAGTATGTATTCTCACTAATACATATATCATCAAAACATGCATTCTCACTAATACATATATCATCAAAAGTATGTATTCTCACTAATACATCTATCATCAAAACATGTATTTCAAAAGTATGTATTCTCACTAATACATCTATCATCAAAACATGTATTCTTACTAATACATATATCATCAAAAGTAAAAACAAGTAAAGATAAGTATTCTAAGTATAAGAGTTCTAAATCTAAATATTCTAAGTATCCAAGTGTAGTAAACAGGTATCCACATAATCGACCTTGCTGTCAATGAGACAATCTCATCATCAGTGACTATACTACTCCCCCTTTCGAGGAGGGTCCTTTTGAACTACACCAAGCTTGTCTCGGAAGTATTCAAATTTCACTCGAGATAGAGGTTTGGTCAAGATATTAGCAACTTGATCCTCAGTGCTCACATACTTGAGCTTGATAGCTCCTCTCTGCACCATATCTCGTATATAAAAGTATCGGATCTCTATGTGTTTTGACTTATCGTGGAATACAGGATTTTCTGTCATCTTAATACAACATTGATTGTCACACATAATCACAGTGGGATCCATTTCTAAGTCAAACACTCCAGATAATAGCTTTTGAAGCCATACTGCTTCACAGTTGGCAGAGCAGGAAGCTATATATTCTGCTTCAACAGTACTGAGAGCCACACTAGATTGTTTCTTGCTGAACCATGAGATCATGGCAGATCCAAGACCATAACATCCACCTGATGTACTCTTTCTGTCTAAGACACTTCCTGCCCAATCAGAATCTGAGTAACCATGTAATCTGAGTTCATGATCTCCAAGATAATATAGACCAAAATCTAATGTACCTTTTAGGTACCTCATTACATGCTTTGCAGCTATTAAGTGAACCTTTCTAGGTTCTACTAGATACTAACTTAGGGTATTTACAGCAAAGCATATATCTGGCCTAGTATTTGTTAAATACATCAAGGACCCAATGATTTGTCTATATAGAGTTAAGTCCACTAATTCTGATGAGTCATTAACTAATAACTTCAAGTTGGAGTCCATGGGAGTGGCCATGGCTTTACACTCCAACATATCAAATATTTTCAGAATCTCCACATCATACTTACCTTGATTTAGAAAGATTCCTTTTGGTTCTTGCCATACTTCTAGACCTAAGAAGTAGTGCATTAATCCGAGATCTTTCATCTTGAATTCTGAAGAAATCTTCTTCTTGCATTCAATAATTTGTTTCTCATTTCCGGTTAGAAATAGATCATCTACATATAACAACAGTATAACTGGTTCATCATCCATCACTTTGAGATAAAGATTGGGGTCATCTTTACTTTTGGTAAAGCCCATGCTTGTTAAGAAGTTGTCAATCCTTCCGTACCAAGCTCTGGGAGCTTGCTTCAATCCATATAATGCCTTTTTAAGTTTGCATACATGAGTTCTCCCATCTTTAACCTCAAACCCTTGTGGTTGCTCTATGTACACTTCTTCTTCAATTACACCATTCATGAAAGCTGTCTTAACATCCATTTGGTGTAATTTCCACTTCATCATAGATGCAAGTGCCATAATAGTTCTAATTGAAGTATACCTAGAAACTGGTGCAAATGTTTCTTTATAGTCAATTCCCTCCTTCTGAGAGAATCCTCTAGCTGCAAATCTTGCCTTGTAGTTTTCAATGCTACCATCTGCAACATGTTTTATCTTGAAAATCCATTTGGAAGAAACTACAATTTTATCTTTTGGTTTGGGAACTACATCCCAAACATCATTTTTCATTATTGATTGATATTCTTCTGTCATTCCTTCTACCCATTCTTTCTTCTGAGTTGCCTCTTCATAGTTAGTAGGTTGTTGATCCACAAGATCACGCATCAAGGCCATATAGTTGGACACTAGCTTTGGTTTCTTTCTTTCTCTAGTGGAGCCTTCAGGAGCTCCATATCTTTCAGCTCCTTGAATAATATCTCTAGCCCATGCTGGCCTTCTTTTCTTAGATAAATCTGTAATAGGAGGTTCTTGTGGTTCCAACATGTCATGATCCTCTGGTGAATCATCTTCAGGGATGTGCACAGCCTCTGTGATTCTAGGAGGTGTATCTTCTTCATAGATTTCTTTAAGTTAGCACTTCCTGGATTTCTTGAGAGCTGCTTCTTCATCAAATGTTACATCTCTACTTATTTCCATATGATGAAAACCTGGTATGTAAATTCTGAAGGATTTGGATGATTCACAATATCCAACAAATATTCCCTTCTTACCAGAAGGATCCAACTTGGTTCTCTTTTCTTTTGGAATGTGGATGTACACAGGACACCCAAATATTTTGAGATGACTTACCTCAGGCTTCTTTCCTGTGAACACTTCTTCTGGAGTTTTGAATTCAAGAGCACTATGGGATAGTCTATTTTGCACATAGACTGTTGTCCTAGCTGCTTCAACCCATAGATACATGGGTAGATCTTGGTCATGTATCATAGTCTTTATAGCTTCCATGATGGTTTTATTCTTCCTTTCAAAAACCCCATTTTGTTGGGGATTGTAGGGAGTGGTTAGTTCCCTCTTAATTCTGGCTTCTTTACAAAAGTCTTCAAAGTCCTTTGAAGTATATTCTCTACCATTATCTATTCTGAGAATCTTGATTTTCTTTTCTGAGAGATTCTCTATTAGGGCCTTGAACTCTTTGAATTTTCCAAAGACTTCATTCTTACCTTTTAGAAAGTATATCCAAGTCTTCCTTGAATGGTCATCAATGAATGAGAGATAGTACTCAAACCCACTTAGGGAAGTGGTGGGCATTGTTTCACATACATCTGAGTGTATTAGCTCCAAAATGTTCTTAGTTTTTGTTTCACTCTTTGGAAAAGGGTTCTTGACATTCTTCCCTTTCTTACATCCTTTACATGAGCCATTATGATCAACCTTCAAATCTAGTAATCCTATGACCACCTTGCTTACATAGGGTAAGGATTTGTAGTTAATGTGAGCTAGTCTTCTATGCCATAGCTCACTGGGGCTAGAGGTTTCATGAGCAAGGGAAACTTCTAGATGACCCTTGAGCTTATAGAGACCTCCTTCTTCTTCACCAATGACAACTGCATCTTCAATTGATTTTCCTTTGGGCCACATGAGTACTTGTCCATCTATGAAAGCCATTCTAAAACCTTTCTTATCTAGAGCTGAGATAGAGAGTAGGTTCTTCTTTAAACCTGGTACATATAAAAATTCTTTCATTTTCAAGGGTGTTCCAGAATCAAGCTTGTAGCTTGCTTCACCAATTCCCTTGATGGGATATTGATAATCATCTCCTAGAGATACCTTTTGTGGTGGAGACTTTTATTCAAGTATTGAGAGAGTTTTCTTTTGACCTGTCATGTGCTTTGAAGCACCACTATCAATGAGCCATGTATCTTATCCAGGAGACACAGATCCAGAGAGTGCAAAAAATAGGACATATTCTTTTGGGTCTTCTTTCGTTACTTTAAATCTTTTCCTTCGAGGATTTTCCTCTTCCTCCTCCTCTTCTTCTTCTTCTACTTCTTCTTCACTATCATCTTCTGCCATATGAGCATGATGTCTTTTGTGAACAAACTTCTTCTTCTTCTTTTCTGGTAAAGTACAGTCTCTAGCATAGTGTCCTAGTTTAAGACAATTATAACATTGGACTGTGGAGAGGTCTCTTTCTGAGTTTGTTCCTCCTTTCCTTTTGAATCTATGAGAGGGTTGAGACTTTTTGTGGTTCACTTTCTTGAAGTGACCCCTTCTTCCTCTTTTGGTGTGGGTGGCCAAGGCTTGGTCATCCTCTTTGAGAAGGGCTTCTCTTTTGGCTACCCTAGCCTCTTCTTGAACAAAATCCTCCCATACTACATCAAACTTCATACTTTTTTTTTTTTTTTTGGCACACATAGTTTGTATGAATGATTCCCAAGGTCTAGTGAGACCATTTAGAGCACTCATCACAAGTTCATCTTCATCAAGAGTATCACCAATGGCATCTAGTTTCTCCTTGATTTGGGAGACCCTTGAGAAGTAGTCTTGAATGGATTCTCCTTTGTGCATCTTGGTACTCTTCAACTGAGTCCTTAGGTTCATCTTCCTATTGATGTTCTTTCCTTCATACATTCTTCCTAGGGCATCATACATTTCCTTTGGAGTCTTCTTGGAGGCCACTTGGGGAATCAAGTGGTCTTTAATAGAATCAGCTATGATTCTCTTTTCCCTAATCAAATCCTTCCTGTGCTTCTCTTTGGATTCATCTCCTTCAGGTTCTGCAACTTCATTCTTGATATAATGAGCAAGATCATTTTCTTCAAGAATGAGACCAATTCTGTATTTCCATGCCCGGAAATTCTCTATACTTTCTAGCTTGTCTTCAAGCTTAGTGCTTGGAGCCATCTTCTCTTGGGGGAGTCCAATAGATAAGAGATAGATTAGTACTTACCCGAAAATTTTAACTTTTCACTTTTCCGAAACTGCAACAAAATTTCTGGTTTATCGCACTTTAGGTAAAACTAGGGTTTGAATTTCCCGGAGTTCTACCCAACCAAAAACCTCGATCCAAGGTTCAAAAGATAGATCTTTAGAAGGGCTAATCATCCATGCAACCAGAATCCAAAAAATACTATTTTTTTGTAGAAACGCTAATTTGGGAGAGAGAGAGAAATATAATTTCACCTTGTGAAAGATGTTCTATTCAGGCTAGCTCTGATACAATGATAAGTTTAAACCAAATAGACTAGCAAGATCACTGAAAGAAACATAATCACAAGATAGACACAGAATTTACCCTGGGAAACCCTCATGGGGTAGAAAACCCAGCAAAGCTTTCCTCAATAAGATGATCAACCAAAATACAAGATGTGCTCCAAGACTTGACCTCCTTCTCTACCTCCTATGCAGACCTCCTAGACATAAGTGCGCTACTTTTCTGAGTTGTGGAAGTGTATCAAATGAGGAGCTCTCCTCCTCTATTTATACTAGTTCCCGACTGACCAAAATCCCTAATGGGGCCAACCTCTCCTGGAGAAGTCTAATAACCCCTAAAATATAAAATCAGGGACGACCCCCACATGGTGGGTCTAATAACCCTAGTTACCACACACCATCGGAGGAATAAACATCTCCGGATACATAATAGAATTACCTCGGAGGGATGAATCATCTCCGGAATAATAATGTACAAATATAATATTCTTAGAAGTTACAATATTCAACACTATGTTCTTCTTCTAGAATGCCATATCTTTCTGCATCTTGAATGAGCTCTCTAGCCCATGCAGGTTTCCTCTTGTGAGAGTTGTTCTCACGGGGTGGATCGACAGGTTGTTGCGGATCTTCAATTTCACGATCAACATTTGTAATTGCTTCAGTCATGGTGGCATTTTGAAATCTAGTTTCCTTAGGTTCTTCATAAACTTCAACATGTGTCTTCCTTTATTTGACGAATGCTGAGTTTTCATCAAATGTTACATCTCTGCTGACATCAATCTTCTTGAACCCTGGAAAGTATATTCTGTAAGCCTTCGAGCTTTCACTGTAACCCACAAAGATACCCTTCTTTCCTGAAGGATATAGATTAGTCCTCTTTTTCTTTGGGACATGAGTATATACTGGACAACCAAATATTCTAAGATGGGTGACTTCAGGTTTCTTACCAGAGAAGACCTGTTCTGGTGTCTTGTTGTCCAATATCTTGTGGAGTGTTCTATTCTGCACATATACAAATGTTCTAGCTGCTTCTGCCCATAGATGCATAGGTAGATCCTGGTCATGCAGCATTTACTGTGCTGTTTCCATGATTGTTCTATTCTTTCTTTCTGCAACTCCATTTTGTTGTGGATTGTAAGGAGCATTCAACTCCCTCTTAATCCCTGAATCACTGCATAGCTTCTTGAAGTCACCTGAAGTGAATTCTCCACCATTGTCGGATCTGAATGTTTTGATCTTCTTATTAGTTTGGTTCTCCATCAAGATTTTGAATTCCTTGAACTTATCAAACACTTCATCTTTGTTCTTCAAAAAGTAAACCCAAGTCTTCCTGGAAAAGTCATCAATGAAAGAGACATAGTAAACATACCCACTCAGAGAACTGGATGACATCGGACCACATACATCGGAGTGGATAATTTCCAAGATATCTTTTTCCTTGCTTTCACTACTTGGAAATTCCTTCTTTATGTTCTTTCCTTTTGCACATCCTTTGAAAACACCTTCATGCTTGGTATTGATTTCAGGAAGACCTTCTACAACTTTACTTGCAATTGGTAATGCTCTGTAGTGCATATGTGCAAGTCTTCTATGCCAAATTTCACTTGGCTCCATGGAATCATGTACCATGGCATGTTCAGGTTGTCCCTTCCATTTGTACAATCCTCCCTCTTGCTCTCCAATCACCAGTACATCATCTATGGTCTTTCCCTTTGGCCACATTAGAAATTGGCCATCCACAAATGCAACCCTTATACCTTTTGCATCCAATGCAGATATGGAGAGTAGGTTTTTCTTGAGCCCAGGTACATACAAAACATCTTTCATCTTCAAAGAATTCCCAGAGTCTAGATTGTAGGAGGCCTGACCACTTCCTTTGATAGGGTATTGGTAGTCATCCCCAAGTTTCACTTTATGGGGTGATTCATGTTCAGATAGATTTACAAAAGATCATTTAAACCCAGTCATGTGTTTGGAAGCACCACTGTCAATAAGACAATCATTACAACCATGAGAGATAGTACCTGTGAGGGAAGAGATTAGAACATACTCCTCTTCACTTGATGAGTCATCATCACTTTCTGTTCTAGCTTTCTTCCTGGGAGGTTCATCATCCTCAGCAACATGAGCATGATATCTTCTTTTGCTGTTCTTCTTCTTGTTGTTGAAGTTGTTGGTATCTTCTTTCCTTTTCTTGGGACATTCTGAGGCAAAATGTCATTTCTCATTGCAATTGAAGCACCTCAGATCTTTCTTTTCTTTGTGATATGGATGAGAAGATTTCTTCTTGTGATGGGATGGATCCCTCTTGAACTTTCCTTTCTTGGTTTGTGCTGTGAGAGCTTGATCTTAATTCCCCATCTTTTCTTCTCGTGCCACAAGCCTTGCTTCTTCTTGAGAACATTCCTCCCACAGTCTACTGAAGGAGATCAATTTATTTCTTGCACAGATCCCTTGGATAAAGGAGTCCCATGACTTGGGTAGGCCATTCAAAGTGGTCATAACAATTTCACCATTCTCCACCGTTTCATCTACAGCTTCAAGTTGTTCCTTGATCTGAGAGACTTTGGAGAAATAAGATTGAATGGTCTCTCCATTTGACATCTTGACCCCTTTCAATTGATTCCGTAGAGTCATCTTCCGATTTATGTTCTTCCCTTCAAATAGCTTGGTTAGAAAGTCAAACATAGCCTTGGGTGTCTTTAGAGATGACACATGTGGAATGAGATGGTCTTTAATAGAATCAACAATGATTCTTTTTGCCTTGACCAAGTTCTTCTTATGCAATATCTTATCCTCTTCATCCTCTAGGATAGGGATCTCTTCTTTTATGTATGAGTCCAACTCATTCTCTTCCAGGATTAACCCAATCCTATACTTCCAAGCTCGGAAGTTATCAGCCCCTTAAAGCTTATCCTCAAGCTTGGTGTGGTGAGACATCTTAAAGAGTACTTCAAATGGAAATAGAAAAGATTTAGGTCTTACCACTTGATTTGCTGAAAAACTGGATCTGGTCTCAGATTAGAGTTTGTCAGAGAAACCCTAAAAATTCAAAATGTGAATTTCAACTTTCTGAAAGGATAGAAAGATGCGCCTTGATGAGCTGAGTAGCTTGGTGTATTCGGAATTTGAGATCTGCAAAGCTTCACCCTTCAGAAATGCCTTTTAGTCTTCCTGGGTTCACTAGGGAGGACCCTGAATTAGGGTTTGAGTTTACTGAAGATTTATCCAGCCAAAAATCTCGATCCAAAGCTCTAACCTTTGATTTTTCCAAGGAGCTTCCAGCTATGTCTTTAGATTTCATAAATTCCTATTTTTGAGGAAACCCTAATTTTTAGGGCCAAAAATGAAAGTGCTCAAAACTGAATTCTGATTGGACAGATATATTCACCTTGATGAGTAGAGTCAATATACTATATTGCTTTTTCAAAATCTGTGGAGAGAAACTCAATAAACAAGAAACCCTAGTTTTCATCACTGCACAATGCCTTCTTCTCAGGTTAGCTCTGATACCATGTTAAATTTTGAGCATTAATTCACAATACTCTAGGATCTTTACTGAGAGAATAACATGTACAGTATATCAATGCATATCAATCATAACAAGCATTTCAATCATCACAAGAAGCAAAAGCATGAGAGACAATAGACACACAGAGTTTACGTGGGGAAAACCCTAAGGTGAAAACCCCACAACTTCCTCAAAGATAGATAGAGCAATAGCACAACCAAAGTACAACCAAAGTACAAGAGATAGACTCCTCTTAGCAGCTGATCCTCCTCCTCACATGTGTGCCACTTTCCAAGTGAAGGAAGTGTGACTTCTGAAGTGATCCAAACAGAGATCTCCCGATCTCTATTTATACTTGTCTCGTTTACCCAATAACCTTATGGGGCTGACTTGTCTAGCTAGGTACAATAACTTCATATTACATTATATCGGGCCGACCCCTTTCAAGGTGGTATAATAACCCATCGGAAAGTTAACACACTTGCGACACTTGTCAATACAAATGACGACACTTCTGTATAGAGGAATAATACATCTCTATAGGAGTACAAGAAATATATAAATGAAATACATTCCGAAGTTACATATACATCAACATCTGGAAGTTTCTGGAAGTATTAGGAAGTATATAGTGTGATTAGAAGTTTATGTTAGTATATATGTTATAATTCATATCTAATATTATAATATTGGATTAAGTATTTATACCATTGTAATTGTATGGATATTATGGTATAACATAATAATTATTTGGGTGTATAAATATAAGATATATAGGTTATATGACTAATATGATGTGTATATGATTAATAATAATATGATATATGATTGAGGAATTATAATATGTATGTACACAAATGGGCGTATGTATAGAAATAATACATAGTAATTGTAAGTATGGTGTATGGTATGAGTGTATGATGGTCTGCTGTATAGATAGTAATTATTTTATCGCAAAATATTAGAATATTTTGGTGGCAAGATGTTTGGTTGCTTGAGGTGACTATGTATTTACTTTGGTTGATAGTATAAGTAGTGTGTTACATGTAAATAATTAGTAACATAATGTATGGTTAGTATATGGGGATTAGATGGGATTGCCATCAAAGTATGTATAACATTTATACTGATGGAGTATGTATGCAAGAAAGATGTATGATTGTGTATGTGTTGAGTGTTTACATAAGTGCAATATTAGTAGTGTTTGTGTGATGTTGTTGGTTGTATACATGTATTATTAATATATGGATATTATATATATCATCATGCACTAATAATTTTATATAATGTTATGATAAATAATAACTATTCAAAATTATTACTATGGTCAATGTATGATGTTTGAATGGTTGATGCATGTTGTTCGATACTATTGGTTGTTAATGATATACATTGGTTGATTAATGGTTGATACATGTACGATATTGTCCTTACTGTATGTATGGATATTATTAGTTGTTCTTGGTTGTCATGGTGATTGATGGGTGATCAAGATATGATTAATGTAAGTATGGCTATCTTTGGTTGTTATTGATGATTGATTGGTTGTCATTGGTTGATATTGATGATTGATGTATGGTTGATGTATTCTGATTGATGTATCCCGATTGATGTATCCCGGTTGATGTATTCTGATTGATGTATTTCGATTGATGTATTCTGATTGAAGTATTCCGGTTGATGTATTTTGCTTCCGGTTGATGTATTCTGATTGATGTGTTCTAGTTGATTTGTTTTGGTTGATGTATTTTACTTCTGGTTGATGTATTCTGATTGATGTGTTTTGGTTGATATGTTGTGGTTGATGTATTCTGGTTGATGTACTATGATTGATGTTTGTATGGCCAGTTGATGCATGTATTGTTTTCATTGGTTGATATTGGTGTATGATTGATATATGGTTGAGGTATTATGAATTGATGTATTACGGACCAACGTCTGTATGAATTATATATGATTGATATTGGTTGATACTATTTACTATTAGTTCATGTATATTGTATTTTTTATTGTTCTTTAAAGAAGACTTATGCTTTGTGTGGAGATGAAAGGTAGTATGTTTAACTACTAGTGTTATGGCCCTTTTTTTTTGGTTTCTTAGTTAGATTGGAATTGTTTCATATAAATTCACTTATTTGTTATATTAAGTGCATAAAATGTTCAAGTGAAGTTTGCGATCTTTGCTAGAAAAATATCTTTGTGATCTTTATCTTTGCAATATTCATTAGAAAGGTATATTTGTGATTTTTGTTAGAAGGTATTTTGGTGGTATCTTGGTGACATTTCATGTGTAGGTATCCTGGTAATATCCTGGTTCTATTTTGTATATCTTGTTGAAAAGTATGTACTAACCGTGTGATTGATTAAAGTATGATTTAGGTACCTCTATTTAAGATGTACTTCATGTATCCTTATATATCCAATACTAATACAAGTATATTTATTAGAAAAATATACCTATGATCTTTGCTGAAAGTATCTTGTTAGGGTATCCTTGCGGTATATCAAATACCTTTGTTGAAAGGCATCTTTGTAAATTATCATGGTAAATATCATGCATCCTTGTAGGGAAAGTATTTGGGTGATAAATCATGTAAAATCATCTTGGTAATGCATTTCATGTGACTGACTAATTGGAATGCATTTTATATATATTAGATGCATTTCATGTATTTTGTTGATAGAGCATATGCATGATGCATTTCATGTATCTGTAGATGCATTTCATGCGATTGATTGACTGGAATGCATTTCATGAAGAAAGAGTACACACTTGATGCACTTCATGAGATTGAATGGTATACTTGATTCCCTTCATGAAATTGATTGATACACTTGATGCATTTCATATGATTGAATTGATTGACTGGAATGCATTTCACGAAGAAAGAGTACAATTGATGCACTTCACGAGATTGAATGGTATACTTGATTCCCTTCATGAAATTGATTGATACACCTGATGCATTTAATATGATTGAATTGATTAGAATAAGATTCAGGTAGATGCATTTCAAGTATTTTGTTGAAGAAGTATCTATATCTCATGTACCTTGTATATACTAATGTATTTTGTGTGATTTATTTCATGTATCATGTATCTTGAAGATGTATTTTATGTATCTAGATGAACAGTATATATACATGTTTTTTTTTTTTATCATGTGTTTGTTGTAATGTAAAAAGTATCTTTGTAGAAGAATATCTTTATATCATGTATCCCATATTTTTATATACTTGATGTTAATCATATGAGTGATTGAAATATGATTTCAGGTGGAAGTATCATTGTTGAAGTTTGAATGCCTTGTAAAGAGGTTTGAAGACCCTGTGATGGGGATTGAAGATCGACCCTTGCTTCCTTGAGTGCACTATACTAGTCTCAGTTTTCCTATGGGAAGTGGAGATGGAAAGGAAAGTAGGTGGTAGTGGGAGGTATTGTGGCTATAAAGTTGTTATCTTTCTAAAGCATGTATGGGCATGCCTGTGAAAGTTTGAAAGATGTTACATTTCTGAGGCATGTATGGACATGTCTGTTATCATTTTGTAAAGGCATGTATGCAATATGCATCGTAGACGATGCATGGTTTAAGGGGAGCGGGATGTAATACCCTCTAGTTTATCCCCTGGACATGTTATTATTATTTTTATGTTGTGACATTATAGCATGAGGTGCCAGGAACATGGTTTGCACATTATTATAATTATGTTATTGTTATTAATTAATAAAATAAAACAGTTGATATTGACCGATGCCACATAAAAGAGTACGAGGAACCATGATTTTACAAACAAGGGGAAGTGGGAAAGTGTGTTCCTAAGTGTTTTTGTCTATGTTGGTGGACCCTCTTAACTTATGCACCCTCTTATGTTGTCACATTCTCCTTGATTTTATTATTCCAGGATGGTTTTTATTAAAATTGGAGTCACTCTCTCTCTTAGTGCACCCACTTGAGTGCCACTTGGTGTTTCCCATCATGAAATTTGTAACTCCTCCTTAGTGGTTTTATATTCTAGGAAAGTAACTCCTCTTGTGACTCTCTCTCTCCCCCAACTCGATTTATCCACAAGGACTTCGAATTGGTTGGTGCGTACTTCATTTTTTATGGATTTTTATTCTTGGTTCTTGGATTCATTCTCTTTGTTCTTGGTTCACTCACTCATGTTAATTTCTCTTTGGCACTTGGGAATTTTATTTGATTCCCTTGGTATGTGTGAGAGCTTGTGATCCAGTGGTATTTTTGAATGGTTGGTGTGCCCTTGCTGAGCCTATGCTCAAGCAAAGAAACTCAGTTGTTGCTAGTCTATCTATCCTGGAAGCTATATGTCCCAGATTAGAAATAGTGGGATATATGTTCCATTGGAATACAGTTGGACCGATGGTATACTTGTGACTATCTATCCTGGAGCCACTATCCTAGATTGGAAGTGATGTGGAATCCACTTGCCATTGGAATTATGGTTGGACCAATAATAGTTGGGTTTTATGGTTGAATGCAATCTTGCTTTTGGAATCATGGTTCTGGCTCAGGGGTGACCTATGAAAAGAAATATTTTGCTTGTACAATGTCTACGACTAGGTGGATCGTGGCACGGTCGATTTCAGTTGTGGGAATTTGCAAGATAAGTGGTTGTCTTTTATTTATATGGGTTATATATATATATATATATATATATATATATGAGTTTTATGTCTTTGATAATATTGGTAGAATTTTTTATTTGAATGTGTAATAGTTTTAGAAAGGTCTGTGTAATAGATTTGAAGTGAATCCAGTTGTTTTTCAATTACTAGTTTTCCATAAAAATAATTTTAGCTAGATTCAAGACTTTGCAAGAGAAGTGTTTGTTAAAATTTCTATATGAGTTATTTGATTCATATATGATATTTGCATATAATATGTTTTATTAAATGTGTGAAATATATTCCAATATAGTCTTTAAAATTTGTTACTACGATCCTAATCTATTTCTCGAACTGATATTCTTTTTGGAGAGGTTTCCATAGTTATATTTGGGATTTGAAATGTGGACTATATATTATTGTGTTGGAGAAAACTCACTATGGCTTGGGAGACCACAACAGACAGCTGACTACCAAAAATTAACTCATTTCTCAGAACTATGCTATTATAAATGACAATGCTAAGATAATGGAGGATGTAACCAACCTCGATCCAAACGTTTGATGTCGATCCCCTTTGGAGCTTTTCCAATCCATGCACTTGAATTTGCAAATTATTCTTGACAGCCAATATACAACAAGTACATATAATATATAAATGACATTAACATCATCAATAGCTATGGTCCATGATATAACAAGTAAATGCAACCCAATGTAAGATAAACAACATTTACAATATTAATGGACGAGAATATGAGTATTTCTATTAATAAACAAGAAGAAGTACAATGTGATACGACCTCTTGCCGACAACCAATCTGAACCAAGATCTGGATCAATCCACTTGTGCCTCCACCACTTCAATCCTCCATGAATGGAAAAATCAAACTATGGTAGGAGTTTGGAAGGTGAACATAAAGGGGTTCACAACTACAAGGATCAATGAGTGTAGACTCAAGATAGGGAAAATATCCACTAGAGTTCTCTTGCTCTTCTTTCTCCTCCCGTCCATAAGCCATATGTGCTCAATATATAGTCCTCCCAAAGGTAGGTGAAAGGACACATCGAGGCGTTACTTGGGCAGATGGAGGGTCAAAGATCACCCAATAACCTCTTTTTGGGAGTTAAAAGTAATTAACTAGTGATTTTTACCATTTTACATGCTACCCGCGGGCTATAGTGATGCAACTCACGGGTACGCTAGCTATAGTGATACAGCAAGCGGGTAAAAGGAAAAATGAGGAAATAGTGTGTCTGAAGGATATAAATTCGATCTGAGTCAGTGAAATGGATCCTACAGGCCAAAGAATGCTGATGCTCACAAGGTGGAAAATTACGTTGTAACAGATTCCCCCTAATGTGTGAGGTCAGAGAATGATGCTACGATGGCCGAAATACATTATAAAACTCAGAAGTGGAGTGATGGAAACACAAGTGGAAAGAGCAGCTCACTCGTCATAGTACAATAGTATCTCTGAATACATGTCGGTATAGTAGAACAATATGATACAATGGCCATGAATAGGCAGTACATAATGGATATATGTCATAAGTGATCATAACCATGATCCCTCTACAGTAAGATATGGTCTCCTGCTGGAAAGGAAACAACTGGTGCAAACTGGAGGTACAAACTGCTGATATCTGAGAGGTGATATCTCAGATGTAAAGTCAAATTCATAGGTAGCATACTGAATGCCACCATCGCCTGGGGTCTTCTACTCAAGTCTTCGATGGTGCAAGTCCCATCAAGTGAATAAAGGAGTTTGGGTCGAACCTGATGAGACATCGTCTAATTACCAGTCAATGATGTATACCGTTAACAGATGCGAGATGACCCACCAATAATGAAAATGGGTATCAAGGCACAGAGCACAATCATTGGAGTGTGAATAAATGAGTTGAGTCGAACAATAGGATGAATCCATCGATCAAGAGACATTGATGTATTCCCAAAACTGTCGATGGTGAGAGAACGTGCCACTAATGACTGCAAGCCTCAAGGTACTCAACCGAACTCTAAGCCTCAAGTCCTAGAATAAATTGGTTGAAGTCGACGGAACGAGACTTGCTGGAAGGAGGGAATTAATGCATCCCCCATCAACCAACACGAGGTACCAGCTACACTGAAAAATTTGGAAGAACTTAGGTGAAACAGACTGACTCAATAAGGATGGCCGACATGCAATAGTCAAGAGATCTGAGGAGTGGCCGACACTGGTTTCAGGACTTCCTTTGAACAAATGCATGAGCATATGGATAGACTCAGGCAGCATAGACTCAATATAAACTGTGCGATATAGGAGGCATCACAAAGGGCTCCATAATGACTGAAATATTAACCAATCGGTGGAGAAACTGAGATACAAGTACAGCTCCTAAGGTCCAACTATAGTCCTGACTCATAGTGTATAGAGTGGAATGAATGCTCTGTTCAAAGGCAACACAACAGTTGCCAACAAGAAGTAGTAACCATAATCCCGTTCAGCTTTTTGGAATATTTGATTTTTTTTGGTCTTTTTCATATTTGGGGAAAGCTTGAAAAAGAATAAAATTGCTTATAGTACAACAAGTGAGGGAACAAGTGTCAAATAACGAGCAAACTAGTCCTAAGCAATAGAACATACCTATGATCGATGCAACGAAGTGCATGCAGGATGTGGACACTCGGGGGTGTGTTCCCTCAGGGTCAAAAGGGTGATCAAATTGTGAAGGAAAAATGGAAGCTCTGCAAGGCTCGATAGGGAAAAGTGCTCAGGCACCAAACTAACAACTGAGCAAGTGGGAGCCGGCACAATGCTCAAGTGGCAAGCAGGATGATGAAATGCAATCACAACATGATATAACTGAGGGGAGTCCTTAAGGGAGATGGCTAGCATAAGATAAAGTAGAGTATGAGTCTTCATCGCAACATCATGGCGTGACTACAAAGGACTCCCAATCCTAAGGACAAACAATGGCATGGGCACCAGAATGCATAAAGGTGTTCTAACTAAGGTAACCATGTTCGGAAAATCCCTACTGCCAGATAATGACACTTCTATAGCAGTGTGAAGGTTCCGTGTCGATTACGAAGCAGGGTCGCACCTAGGGTTTATGAAAATGGTCAAAAGGTCAAATGCATAATGCATGTGGAAATGGCATTTAACCTATATGCCGGGTGCGAAACATACCTGCCGTAGGTGTGAAATGGTCCAAAACAAGTTTCACTGAAGAAATCTGATTAAAAAATACTACTCCAAGACATTATATTAGTCCATAACGGCACCAAACGGAAAAAACTATAGACAACTGGGTCCTGAAAATTATAAATAGTAATAAAAAATTACAATTTACAATTCATTTTTACTATTCACCCATTTGGAGCTTTGTGGTTAGTTTTCACCTGAAAGTTTAGTTGCTGATTCTGGGAGCTACAAGCGACCATTCATCGAACCGTCTGGAGCAGGTTGGTAGTCTCATCCATACCTTTCATTTCAATGCTTTCATTTTAGTTTTCAGCAGTGGTATTTTTAGTTTGGACATGCCCTAAATGGCTTCGGCGCTACCCGCAGGCTATCACTATGCGGGTCGCAGGTAGGGCGCGATACTCGCAGTGAACGCAAAGGTTGACCGCGGGTACCCGCCCCTGTATACAAAGTAGCTCACGGGTATGGCAGTGAAGATGATTTTGCAAAATAATTTGACCAAAATCTTTGTTGTTTCTCACTCCAGGATGGTTCTAAAGTGGAGGGAGAGGGAGAATGACCAAGTAGATGAGGCCGTGCACAATGATGTGCAAGCACAGCAGGAATTGCAAACATGTGGGTTATATAAATTCTGGAGTATAGGGGGTTTGAGGGCCCAAAACCTACTACTCCACTACTTGATCGATTATTGGGATGTTGATGCATAGAACTTTAGTCTCAATGGGAAAATCCTCACATTGGAAGTGGAAGACATCTACTTTATTACCGGTTTGTCCCGTCGAGGTAAGGTGGCCAGTATTCGGTCTCGTATCGTGGGTGGTGGGATTACCGTCCATGATTACATAGTGCGATATTGTCCCGCAAACACATGAGCGGTGGGATGTCATGTGCCCATCAATTCCATAGTGGATCTGAGCATGAAGATCATTGTGGCTACCTTAGTGCAGATCACTGGATCCAAAGCTATGCACCATGCATCCAGGCTGGTGATGTTCTATGCATCACAATGCATGCAGCCTATAGTAGTCGATTGGTGTACCACACTACTGGTGTCTATGAAGACACAACTGACAGAATGCAAAGAAGGGAAGGCAAAAAAATTCAGGTATGGTAGCATCCTATGTAGCTTCTTCTTTGAGAGAGTCCCAGGGCTTAGTCCGAGGGTGGATGTCCCTCCTCATAGTCTCCACGATCCATCCCTGACCCGGTGGGATGAGATCTTGACATGACAGGGTGGTGTCCATCTGGCGTCACCATATACTGAGGATTTCTTCCGCTAGTGGGACTGACAGGTCATTTCCATAGAGGACTACCCCTATGCAGGGATAGATTTCCGCCAGGATCGGGACATGCTACTCCCACCAGACGCAGCGTACGGAGACATTGGTGAGTACTCTTTTTAGGTTTTGTGTTATTAAATTTTTATGGATTTTTGATTATAGATGAAGTGCAAAATCTTTTTGGTGGTTGTATCATATGCTAATGGTTGACTGTTTGCTTGCAGACAAAGGCCTAGTGAGACCCAATGGCTTCTCGAGACATGGTTGTTGGGGTAGGGGTGATGAGGCAGGTGATGCTGTAGCAGGGCGTACTCTATAGACCTTGTGGCGCAACCTATCAAGGATGGTTTCCAGGGTTCCACAGATAGAGGTGGCGTGACTACCTAAGGCCATGCAGCACCAAGTAGTGGGGGTTCCTGGTGACTGGGTGCAGTTACTGCAGCCGGTAGCTAATGCAATTCACTATTTCTATGAGACACATCCTGTCGGGGTAGAAGCTAGGCCTCCTCGTAGGGAGTAGATATCTTGGGATCTCATTTTTGTATCGATATGTATATTTTTTAGGGCTACGGGCTCCAGTTTTGTATGACATTGCCATTTTTGGACATATTTATAAAAAAACTTTGGTTCTCTGGTTCTACCATATGTGTGTATGTACAAATGTATGAATGTCTCTTTCATTTTTGTTCTTCATGGTGGATGTGACAAATGCCAATCTAATACATAGTTAGCGTATGCATCAGATATATGATTAACACTTCTCAGAACATGTATGTATGTAATTGAAACAAAATGTCATTCCAAGAGTCTCACCCTTAGGAATTTCCGAAGTAACATAGGATCTCGCACACGGTACTGCCCATTCAACTGAGACACAACTAGTTGTGAATCTAGGCGGACTTCTAAAGACTGGATACCATGGGAAATGGCATCCCGAAGTAGCTCAATGACGGCACTATAATCGGCCACATTGTTAGATGTAGGACCGAGACAAGCACCTCTTGAAGACATAACTAGGTGGTCAGGTGAGAAAATAACCCAGACAGCAGAAGCAAACTGTTGCGTATGTTGGATAGCACCATCCGCGAACCCTAAGAATGTAGGAGATTCCGCTGAAATTTGTCAATCAAACGGAAGTGAATCAGCAGACCCGAAAAACCAAAAGAAAGCTAAACTATGTACAAAAGCAACTATACAATAGTATACAAAAGTATCAGCCTGAACCAGAGGTTCAAGCGTAATACCATTTGAGATAGAGCTCATTTCTAGGCTCCTTCAAGATAGTCCCCTCATAGTCTTCTAATTCATAGGCTCCTTTTTCCAGGATGCACCTCACGATGTAAGGACCGTGCCACATGGGGTTGAACTTGCTTGCCCCCAGGGGTTCTTTAGCTTGGTCATATAAGAGGACCAAGTCACCTTTAGCATATTGCTGGGGACAGACAGAACTATCATATTGAACCTTGACATGACATTTGTTAGCATCTATGGACACAGCGGCATCTCGACGTTGCTCGTCAAGTTGCTCAAGGTGGATTAAACATTGCTCAAGACCCGTCGTATCAGGGAGGATCTCTATGGCGAGTTTAAGCGAAGGGATTTTGCATTCAATCGGTAAAAGTGACTCCACATCGTGAACTAGATGGAATGGTGAGAATCCGGTGGCAGTCTTGACTGTGGTTCGATATGCCCACAAAGCAGGTTATAACATGATGTGCCAATTGTTCTTGCTTTGTTGGATGGTACGTTGGAGAATGGTATTCAAAGACTTATTAACTGATTCAACTTGACCATTCGCTTGGGGATAGTAGGAGGACAAGTGTTCTTGATGAAACCCAAGCTTGAGAGATAAATCCTCCATCATCTTATTTTTAAAGTGACTGCCATGGTTAGTGAAAATCTCTTTCGGGATACTGAATCGAGTGATAATATGATTGAACACGAAATGGGTTGCAGTAGCACCGTCGGCTTTTACGGTAGGCATGGCCTCAGCCCATTTGGAAAAATAATCCATGGGCACTATGATATGGTGATGCCCCCCAGCCAAAGCTGGTTTGCAATCCATGAAATCCACCCCCCACTTAGTGAAGGGACCGATGGTGACGACTGGATGAAGGGGCGCTGGATGCGAGTGTATGTTCCGAGAAAACACCTAGCAAGGGTGACATCTCTTCATAGCGTTAACACAATCCTTAAAGATGGAAGGCCAAAAATAACCAGCTCACATAATACACTGGGCTGTAGCAAGCCCAGATAAGTGACCACCACACGCCCCTGCATGGCAATCATTAAGCACCCGCTCCGCTTCTTTGTGAGTTAAGCAATGACAGAGAATGGAATTCTTTCCTCAGTGATACAAAGTGTCACCAACGATAGTATGATCTTTAGCGTGATGTTTCACATGCCATCACTCGTCTCATGATTAATGTGGAGGAAACTTCAAAGTTTGGAGATATACAATGACATCCCCATACCAAGGGTCCTCGGACGAGATAATAAATAAGTGCTCATCCACAAAGGAATCTTCATGAATGACATCCTCATCAAGCCTCGGAAGGTCCGACATAAGCTCAGCAAACACCAACGATTTCACCGATTTTGCCGAAGCAAAATCGAGATCAAACTCCTGAAGGATCACAATCCATTTATTATACTTCCCCCCTATAAGGCGTCGTGATAACATGAACTGAAATGGATTGATGTGAGCTACTACTGTGTTTGTTTTAAGAAAAATGTAATGTTGTAACCGCTGGACTGCATGGACAGTCGCAAATGCCATCTTTTCTACGTGAGTATACCTTAGTTCAGCGTCTACTAGATTTCGACTGAGGTAATAGATAACATGCTCGATGAGCGCGTCATCAACCTGAACCAAGACCATGCCAATTGTCTCCTGAGATGCGGCCACATAAAGGATAAAATATCATGTGAATTCTGGTGGACTAAGCACCGGGGCCGACACCAAATCTTTCTTAAGGGCATCGAAAGATTGCTGGGCTCGCTCATTCCAGATAAAAGGTGTGTCTTTCTTCAATAAGAGCGCGAAACCTTTGGTAATATTAACATAATTGACTACAAATCGATGTAGAAAAGTAGCTGTCCCTTGGAGGCTCTGAAGTTGTAACAAATTATGCGGAGGAGGCAACTGAAGTATTGCCTCAACTTTTAGAGGATCGACTCTAATACCCTCTTTGGAAACTATGAAGCCTAGAAGGAGACCAGTCCTTACAGTGAAGATGCATTTATTGGGATTCAATCAAATTTTGTAGTGTATAAATAGTTTGAGAATCATATGGAGGTGCTCGGGGTGGTCTGCTCTCTTGCGAGAATGGCCAGGAAGATCATCCAAGAAAACCTCCATAATCTTCTTAAGATCATGAAAGGTGTAGGTCATGGCTCGTTGAAACGTAGCTCCGACATTTTTAAGGCCGAAGGGAATTTTCTGATATGCAAATGTTCCCGATGGACAAATGAATGTCGTCTTATGTTGCTCCATGGGTTTGATCTGAATTTGATTATAGCCTGAGAAGCCGTCCATGAATGAAAAAATCTCACTTCCCGCCCAGGAATCCAAGATCTGATCAATGAATGGTGTGGGGAAGTTGTCTTTCAGACATGCACGGTTCAAATCTCTAAAATCGGTGCATACACGGATCGTTCCCTGCTTCTTATCCACAGGAACAGGGTTTGACACCCATTCAGTAAGGGGAATGGGGTAGATGAAACCAGATTTGAGTAGTTTCTCCACCTCTTCCTTGATAGCAGCTACCTTCCTAGGGTTCACAGCATGTAAGTGTTGTCAAACCGGTTTAGCATTAGGGTACGTTCTAATCTAATGTTCAACAATGTGGGGGTCTATTCCTGGCATCTCCTCATATGACCAGGCAAAAGCTTCCCAGAGTTCTGTAAACAATTTAGTGTAAATAGCAATCTCCTCAGGAGTGCAATCGGCACCGATGTAGACATTCTCAACTTTTCTGGGAGTACGAGAGATGTTGATCGACATGGTTGGGGAAATATTGGCCATATTGCCCTCTGCAAAAACATCATGTGAACCCAAAAGAGCCACAGGGTGACCAACCATCTCTGCTAGAGTCATCCTAAACTCTTCTTTCTCAACGAGCTTGAGGTTGGGAAGGAAACAAGAGCGATGATGCATATCCTCCCAAGGCCTCTCACTACCACACATGGCCTCCTAATAGCTTCATCAGATGGAAAAATATCATCAAGGCAGTCGTGTGAACAAGATGAGTTGGCTTCCCAAATTGGCAACGTAACGGGATCTTCTTCGACTATTTGGGAAGAAGAGAGATTTGGTTCTACAGTGGCTTGTTGAATATGCTTGTAAGCAAGCTCAGCTGCAGACAAGGGCACATAAATCCCGACGTGCGTAATGTCTCTAGACGTAGGACTCATGGATGGTAAAGTCCATGGATCAGTACAATAGGAAGTCCAGAATGGCATATTATGCAAAGGAGGAGATGCATCATCGGAAACGGTTCCAATAAAGTTCACAAGTGCCGAAAGACTATAAGTTCCCATCAATGAAGGGTACATACCAACACCTATGTTCCCAGTTGCCGGCTGAGAATCAGTAACTTGTGGGACTATGGATCCCGTGGATGCTGTGGAAGGAGTGTTATAGAAATCAAGCTGATCGATGGTCACAATATTTCCTTCATGGGGAAAGCAGATAAATCTGAATACAGTGGACGTGACAGCCTTCATAGCGTACATCCAATTTCGACCCAGTAAAAGGTTTTAGTCGATGGGCGCATCAACCACCTCGACTTCAATAGGAACAGACCTACCTCCCAAGGAGACAACAAGGGAAGGAATAATTCCATGTGGCTTAAAATCCCGACCATCGAATGCAGTGAGCATGGTTCTAGACGCGAGTAGAGGAGGAGAGCCAAGATCTTTCCAACAAGTTAATGACATTACTGACATGGAAGCACCTTCGTCAACCATAGTACATTTGACAAAACTCTGAAGGCACACCATCTGGATTTGAAAAGCCACGTGATAAGGTAAGCGAGGTTGTACATCAGTAGTATCGAACTTGATAACACTAGGATTTCCCCCATCCTGAACTCCTAATGCACTCAAAAGGGCATGCTTCTGAGAAGGAAAGACCTGCAAAACTTCAAGAGTTGACATGGCACACAAAGTTTGGCCCAAATCTTCTACAATGGAGTAGTTCTGGGTGGCTCGAGCATTAGGATTATGCGTAGAGAACTTGAGAACACCTTTCGATATCCGTGGCATATTAGAGGGCTTCTAGATATGCAAGGAATTGTCAGGAGGAGGGGGAGGCTCACTCCCCATATTAGGTTGTGGTGCACCATAATCGCATTGACAAGTAGCAACACAAACCTCCGATTGAACCGTGTTCACACATCCATAACCACTAGTATTGGAATAAGCCGTTGCCGTTTTAGTAGGTCCATAACCAATGGTGGGAGCATGCGAAGCCATGTCTTGATTATGAGGAAGGGGATCCTTCAACACAGCTGGGATCTGTGCCAAATGCTTCGATGCTTCTTTAATTCGAGGACATAAGTGAGTAAGATGATCTTCCCCACATAGCTTGCAAGGGAATTTCACCTTATGCCTAGGTTTACGAACCTCACCAGGATTTTTTCCTTCCCGAGGAGGGTTGGCATTCTCTTTATGAGGGGTATTACGATTTCTATTATTGTTACTTCCATTGTTTCCACCCCTACGGTTGTTTCTCCCCTTTTTATTACCACCAGGTTGCTGGTTACTTGACGGTTTCGTTGATTGCACATTGTGTACATCAGACGACGAAGTGGAAGTGGACAAGGTGTGAACCTGTTCGGGAGTAGACTGGTTTAGCGAATTTTTTTGCATTTGATTAGCTATCAAGTCTATAGGGAAAGTGCTTGCGGATCCCACGATGCCATCGACATGTGGTCTAGGAACTGACGTAGGCTCATGACGTGTTCTCGGTGCATCAGGAATAATGTCATATAAAATGCCAAACTGAGAGTATAGTAGGTCTAACTGCTGGACTTTCAAGATGGCTTGTTCCTCAGTCACAATGCCAAACATCGAAACATCCTTAGCAATGTATGGGAGTAGAGACTTAAGGAACCATTCCAACAGAAACTCTGGATGAATGTTGGATTTCACTAATATCTTCTACCGACGCCACTCTTGAACGTGGTCAGAAATATGTGTGGCCTTATTCTGACAGAAGGTAGACAACAATTTAGTACCAGTATCATAACAAACTGGCAACTGGAAATGGTCTAAGAAAACCAAAGCAATCTCGTTGAATCCCCTATAGGTGTTCCCAGGAAACTCCACATACCATTTCGCAGCTGCCCCCGTGAGGGTGCGTTGAAATAGTCATAATCTAACGAAATCACGATTCAATGAGTTGGAGGAGCACCAAAGGTGAAATGTTGTGACATGATCACCCGGATCCTCACCACCTTTCCCCTCAAACTTAGGAATGTCCGAAGGGAGCTTGGTAGGGATCGGGGGCCAAATAGGTTTGTGACACACCGGATCATTCATGAGCTTCGAAAGATCTGGAAGATTCAAATGTACAAGGAACGGGAGCTGCGGCTGGAAAGCTTGATCATAATCTCCCATAAAAGGTTGGTTGAATGGAACCGGATTATAAGGTGGACCAAAAGCTTGACCATGAGCATTAAACGACTGATAATGAGGACCTGGTGGACCATAAGCTTGACCATGGCCATAAGGTGGATAACCTCCCCCAACCTGACCCGTATGAGAGTAAGCAGGTATATGAGTGTTTTGGGCACCGTATTGAGGTGGGTTGAACTGGTGGCCAGCACCGATTGTGTTGTAGTAAGGGTTTCCACCATAAGTGTGGGGAATATACATACTATTCGTAGAGGGAACCGAGTTGTAATGACCATAATAGTGAGGTATGTTCCCACCCCCAGCATTAGGATTAGCATGAGCAGTCATGTGGTGACCCAAAGTATGAGAAGTATTCCCAACCCCAACGTTGGTGTTACTAGTAGCAGGAATGGTGGTGTTATAATCATGAGGATAAGATATATTCCCACCTCCTACATTAGCATTACTAGTAGTGGTGGTGGATGAAAAAGTGTGTGGTACTTGTCCACCCCCATAGTTAGGAGGAGCATTAAGATTTGCGAAAGTGGTCCTGGTTGACGGGTAGCCATATGTGTGTTAGGTGGTGGATGGTGAGTCGTGTTTCGAACAATGTTCCTATTGGGTTGGGAAGTCCTAGGAGGTGGTCTTCTTCCAACATTAGCATTGTTAGGAGGATTATGACCAGTCCTCATATTATGTGCATGAGTGGACAACGTGGTGCCCTCGGTGAGGGTATTGCCTCGAATGGGTGCAGTGTTTCTAACACCATGACTAGTGCCATCATGACTACCAAAAGCAGTGGGAGGATCAATTGTGTTGAAACTGGGCATACTATATGAGAACGGGTTAACGTTGATTGCAGGATCTTCGTCTTCATCTTCAGGTAAGGTTGGCATCCCATAAAGATAATTATCCAAATTCGAAGGATCGAACGGATCGTTCTCAAGTGGATTCTGCCAAATAGAACCAGGTTGAGTCTCAGGTGGATCACCCCCCCAAGCCTCACGAGGCGTGGGGGTGTCTGAAGTATGTTCGACTCCACCCGATGGAATTGTGGGGATGTTCTATGTGTCGGAATGTGCATCCGTCATAACGTCGACTATGTATGTCTCGTAAGAATCCGAAGACTCAGAGGGAGCCCACCGACGTCCCCGAGCAACACGGCGTGAAAACTCAGTCGGTTTTAAGCCAGCTAACCGATGGGAACGGTGGAGAGTAGGACTCCGCACCACGATATCTCCAAAGAGAATATAAAATCACAACATCTCCTACGGCCAACTATCGATCAAAAATAGTAAATCAAAAGCACACATCTAGAGAAACTACAACCAAGAGCAGACAAACAGAGTGGCTAAATGAGCTCCCGACACTAGAGTTGGTATGTCTCGCCTAGGAGAGGCTTGAGACTCCCAAACTATAGCCGGAGGTAATAGAATCATTTATAGAGACACCCAGGCTTCATTGCGTGCACAGGGTCAAGTCCACTGTACAAACACAACTGTGTTGTCCAATCCCTATCTGACTTAGGAAACAAACAACATAACCACTGCAAGTACCCTATGCGATACCTAGGTAAGGAAACTATGGTCATAGCAATATAACCAATGCTCAGGGGGACAGTCGCAGGTGGGATCCGTCGTATGGGCAAGGTATCTAAGCCCGAAGCACAAGAGTATGAACCTTTGGTACTCCCAGATATGAACAAACCCTGGAAATATCTCCCATGTTCAGCCGGTATCAGAGGGATATCCCTTCAACCAACCTCCCGTAACCTCGTGCTTAACCCTGGTTTGAGTAGAGCTTCCTGAGAACACCGATATATACCATGGATTCCTCCACTCCCTGGTCAGAGACCTAATGTTTTTTCTAGTAGTCTTGGATTGTTAACTCACAATGATCTATTCCAAGACTCTAAACCTATGCTAGTTGGTGTACCCTATAAATAAAATCGGTCTAATCAATTTTAAGATTAAGCGTTAATTTTAATGGCTGTGGTTACTCAAAGGATATGGTTGTGAAACTAGTGATGTGTATGACTCAATAGTATGCAAAATCGTCCAATCATAGACTCATCTATCCAATAAAACAATGTCACTAACATGCAAAATCAACCCAACGATTTCGAAATAAAAATGCAATCCTTTTATATTTTCGATGCACAATCAGAACCTAAATGAAAGTAGCAAGCACTCAATGCAGGATGTAGTACATGAAAGTATTTTTTTTTGTATTTTCTCTTATAAACAAAAGGAAAATGAAAAACTATATGTATTTTTTTTGTATTTTTCAATATAAATAAATGAAAAATGCAAGCAAAATCCTACTATTCAGTCACTGAAGTGCCGAGAATATCACTAAGACAACCTAGCAGATCCAAACAGTAAGACCCAGCCAAAGGAATGAGCTCAAAAGGAAAAAACCAACAAGGCTAAATCCAAAGATGGGTAAAAAACCAACAAGGCTCAACCAAGAGAAAAGAAGAGTTTTGGTCATAACCAAGGCATGAAATAGTCAAGAAACAGGCCAACAAAGACTCAGGATCATCCAAAGCCAAACTAGCAACAACCAATAGTCATAAACCAACAAAATCCGGAGTTGTACACTACTGTCGAAGGAATACCTGCGGGTACCCGCGAGCAGCAGTGTAAATATAGGAGGGTATACGCATGTAGAGCTAAGCTAGCTCGCGGGTGAGGAAAGGAAAATGGGAAATCAAAAAGTCCAATGGCTCATAAAAAGCAAGTTTTCTATAGTGTATCTTAATGGCCAATCAGTGACAGATCTTTGACAAACAACAACTCTAATTATGGACTAATGCTCAAAAAAATTCCCAAACATGGATGTTTCCCCAGCGGAGTCGCCATTTCTGTGTTGGAGAAAACTCACTATGGCTTGTGAGACCACAACAGATAGATGATTACGACAAATTAACTCAATTCTCAGAACTATGCTATTATAAATGACAATGCTAAGATAATGGAGGATGTAACCAACCTCGATCCAAACGTTTGATGTAGATCCCCATTGGAGCTTTTCCAATCCGTGCACTTGAATTTGCAAATTAGTCTTGATAGCCAATATAAAACAAGAACATATAATATATAAATGACATTAACATCATCAATAGCAATGGTCCATGATATAACAAGTAAATGCAACCCAATGTAAGATAAACAACATTTACAATATTAATGGACGAGAATATGAGTATTTCTATTAATAAACAAGAAGAAGTACAATGTGATATGACCTCTTGCCGACAACCAATCTGAACCAAGATCTGGATCAATCCACTTGTGCCTCCACCACTTCAATCCTCCATGAATGGCAAACTCAAACTATGGTAGGAGTTTGGAAGGTGAACATAAAGGGGTTCACAACTACAAGGATCAATGAGTGTAGACTCAAGATAGGGAAAAAATCCACTAGAGTTCTCTTGCTCATCTTTCTCCTCCCGTCCATAATCCATATGTGCTCAGTATATAGTCCTCCCAAAGGTAGGTGAAAGGACACATTAGGGCGTTACTTGGACAGATGGAGGGTCAAAGGTCACCCAATAACCACTTTTTGGGAGTAAAAAGTAATTAACTAGTGATTTTTACCATTTTATATGCTACCTGCGGGCTATAGTGATGAAACTTGTGGGTACGCTTGCTATAGTGATGCAACAAGTGGGTAAAAGGAAAAATGAGGAAATAGTATGTCTGAAGGATATAAAGTGGATCTGAGTCTGTGAAATGGATCCTACAGGCCAAAGAATGCTGATGCTCATAAGGTGGAAAATTACGTTGTAACAATTATTATGAATATACAACCATATGAATGTAGATGAAATATAATATGATTATAATAACCTCCGATTGTCAGTTCCTTCATGTTGAATTGCTTTTGAAAACTAGAATTAGAAACTAGCTTTGAAATGGTGAAATTGGTAACTAGTTTTTGGATTCGAATCTCTGTTTTTGGTAAAAGATGAATGTACATCCATATGATCTGTTTTTGGTACTTTATTTTTCTGTATAATGATATTTTCCATATTTTTACCTTCACCTCGGTGTGCCTCGGAATTCAGTATGGTTTGTTTGATTGGATTCCTAACAGTGTTTATTAACTAGTACTGATTAAACTTGAAAGATTCTTCGTTTATGTACTCAGATCAGAGATGAAAATGTACTTTTAATTTTTTGTACATGCGTGATTATTTATTCACATAATGGATATAGGTTCACTTTTTGGATAGTTGGTATGGTTGTGGATCGAAAATGTACAAGACTAGTTGTTTGCGTAGTGAAACTAGTTGACTAGTCTTAGTATCTCATTTTTGTGTATATTATGTTTAATTATTTAAAAATGGTTATTTGGACATATTTACATGGATATAGGTGTTAATTAGCCATTGGGATTGATATATTTCATTAATTATTTTAACAAATTATTTTATGCTAAGTGTCGTCATTTGTAAGTTGTGTTGTAATTAGCTCATTAATTACCTTAATTAACAAGTTAATGACATACTGTTGGAAATGAGATTTTTGGGTGCAAGTAACCCGTGTTATGGATTGGGATTAGTGTATAATGATGTTATATAGTGTTTTATAATATTTCCCAAACTTGTTTCAGTTGCTTGCTTAGATGTAAATTTTATTTTAATTAATTTTCAATTATTGATATTTTGTCGTAATTAATTTGTGAAAATTGAAATTAAGTATTTATTCTATTTCTCCATTGTTCTTAAAATTTGTATTAGCCTTTTAGAGCTAATGATATGTCCCTAAGTCCATTTGATATCCCTGGGGGACATTACAATCCAAGACATGGTTTGTCCTTCTAGTCACATGATAGTGGTAATATGGCTATAAAATTGTATATTACTTATTGATTGTGTACTTTTAATAATTGTAATTTTCATTTTTTGTATACTTATACATTTATGCTTGTTTACTTACAAATTTTTGCATTGTTTCAATGGAGGGACATGCACCCGAAGTTCCTTTACGAGAAGAGGAGCACGTGACAACCATTCTAATGGTCTCTACTACTGCACTAGGTAAATAACATTTTAGCTATAAAATCGTATATGACTTATTGATTTTGTACTTTTAATTATTGTACTTTTGAATTTATGTATACTTATACATTTATGATTGTGTACTTACAAATTTTAGCATTGTTTCAATGGCAGGGCATGCGGATACAAGCAAAAGGGAACATGCCAACAATTCCGACAGTCTCTACTAGTGCACAAGGTAAATAACATTGTAGCTATAAAATCGTAAATGACTTATTGATTTTGTACTTTTAATTATCGTACTTTTGAATTTTTGTATACTTATACATTTATGATTGTGTACTTACAAATTTTAGCATTATTTCAATGGTAAGGCATGCAAATGAAGTCCCTCTGTGAGCAGAGGAGCACATGCCAACCATTCAAACGGTCTTTACTAATGCACTAGGTAAAAAAATTGTATATGACTTATTGATTTTGTACTTTTTAATATTGTTCTTTTGAATTTTTGTATACTTATACATTTATTACGAATTGTTTCATTATTTCAATGGAAGTGCATGTAGCTGAAGTACCTCTATGAGTAGAGGAGAACATGCCAACCATTCCAATGGTCATAACCAATGAACTAGGTAAATACATTAGCATATGTTTTTTAATTAATGAACTTTTTCAATGATTAATAATTGACCTCATTAATTTAATTATTTTTTTAATTTTAGATGATCACACGACCTCACAACATACTCCATGCCATGATTCCCAATGTAGGCGTACACTCCGTGGGAGGATGTAAAGCCATTCAAGAACAAAACATAGATCAATAAATGGGGGGGTTCAAATGGATGACACACTTATGGCATATGTAAAAATAAGTAAGAAGCAAAAAAACATTGATCATAGTGATCTCTCGGACATGATAGGATTCTAGTTGATGGTCCTCAATATCCTTGAGTCATTGTACATTTGATACTATATCACAGTTTTGGAATGGAATAAGATTCCCTCTATTACAAATTTGATTCCTCTTTGTGATTTATATGGATGAATGGTATGTTTTGTGTGAATGGTATCTTTTGATTCCTCTATATGATTTATATGGATGAATGGTATGCCTTGGAATGCATCTAATCTGATTCAAGCTATGGAAATCAAGAAAAGGGTCACCCTGCATACCAAGAATATTTTCACCAATAAGTGAAGCAACATGCAAAGAGTTGAAATAATCTGTAGAAATATACCATATACAAACATTGAACTATTGCTCACATTCATCATATAAACCATATATATCCTATAGGATATCCCTCTTCTACACCTACTTGATGCAAGGTCCTCTTCACTACAACAAAACCCTGTGATTAACGTCTCTTTTAGCTCCCTTTTTGGCATACACTAACAATTTTAGTGTATTTTTCTTCATTTTCTAGGAAAAGTTGGTGCTATTTCACGAGATGGCGCTTTTCCTGGCGTTTTTTGAATCCTTTTTTGAAATTAGGCATTAAACTGGATGATAATTGCATCCACTTTGTCATCCACTTTAACGTCCACTTTAATGTCGGTAATAACGCCAGGCATAGAACCCTCAATAGCGCCTAGTTTTGCTTCCTTTAGTGCCAAAAATATCGTTCTCCATAGTGCCAAACTTAGAGCCAATTTTAGCGTCCTCTTTTGCTCCAATATTTAAACCAAGAATTGTTCCTAGTTTGGCTCCCTTAGCTGCACCAAGATTCAAGCCAGGATTAACACCATGTTTAGCGCCAATTTAGCTTCCTAATTGTCAATAGGTTTAGCACCAAGTTTGCATCTACAATAACGTCTAATATATCATCTAGTTTTGCTCCCAAAGTACCACCATGTTTTTTCTCTCAGTATTGCAGCTAAATTTGCTCCCAAAATAGCACCTAGTTTTCCTCCTAGAATTGAGCCTAGTTCAACATATGAGTTACTTAATTGATGGGATATAGGCTATTGGTTATTGGAGTTTAGGGTTATATTTGGGAGGGTTGTGTTAGACATTGATATTGATGTCTATGATGATAATGAAGATGATAAGGACGACAATGGTGATGATGACGATGTCAATGATAATGATGATGATGAGGACGATGCATGTTATTGCATTATTTGACCCTGAGTGACCCTAATGGAACCTAAGTGGCCCTTTTGGAAACGATGACGACGTTGATGATACATGATGACAAAGATGATGGCGTTTATGATGATTTTATTATAAGATGATAATGATGACGATTGATGCTTACATTCCCAATTAAAGGAAAAATCTCTTCTATGAAACTCATTTGATTAATAGGTGGTTGGATGCCCTTTTCATCATCGCAGTGATCATGAAATTGACTATGATAATATATGATGATGAAACTGGTTATGAATATGGTGATAATTTTTATGTCTAGGACAATGGAAATTATGATAATGACTGTGATGATGATGATAGTGAGGATCATCACAATTAATAATTATTAAGACCCATTGACTAGTTAGGCGAGGGAAAATGACCTTTATGAAATTATTTAAAGGTAGTAAGATGTCTCGTTCATCATCACAATGTGGTTGACATGAATGACTATGATCACAATGATATATGACCACGGGGGTGGTCAGTTCGTAGGAAATATACTATCACGTCCATTCATATTGGGGAAGAAATTATGATACAGAAATGAGAAAATATATTCCCTCGTATTAAGGGGCCAAGGGGGATTAATTATGTTATATGGAAATACAAATATTTAGGGTATATTTTATTACATTTCATGTAGAAGAAGTGGAGGGGAGGAAAAGAGAAAATCAAGGGACAAGGGAACAAGGTATTGATTTTGATGGACAAGGGATACTCAATTGCAATGTAGGATGGTTGATGCTAGTGCCCTATTAAATGGTTTTCATGTTGCTCATGTGATTAGTTGGTCGATGGATATTCAAATTGTTAATGGAATTGAGGTAATGATGAATTAGGATTTCTATCTTTTATGTGATTGTTATCAATTGGAAATGTAGTTTAGGTGCATATTTCGTGTCTAGAAATCATGTGTTTTTTATGCCTTTCAATGTAGCTTTCATTCTTGAGTCCATTTGATTTTTTTTCTCTAGAAATTTCCTTTTGTGTGATCTCTAAAATTATCCCATCCACTATAGAGCACCTAGTTTTGTGCATTGCGACCTTGGCCCTTTTTAATCTTCCTAAAGAAACCCTCATGCAATCTTTGGTTGACCCCATTTTCCCATTGTATAAAACACTAGTATCCAATTCCTTCACGACTCTTATATTTTACAAAAAGCAAAACACTTTGCTTTTCTAAAGTTACTCTTCATTTTCACGTTGTACTCCATTTTTAAACTCTAGTAATCCTACCATAGGGACTCCATCTTTGAGCCAGAGAAGAAATAGCCTAAAGAGACAAAAAATGTTAGGTGTGGTGGCATTTCTCTCCCTCTTAGTTGTCCATAAGCTATCATTGATTTTAGGAATTCAATCTTAAGATGCTAGTTTGTGTGCTAACATGGAAGAACAAGCATCTCTAAGATGACATATATATTCTTAATGGTAGAAAAAATGGTGGAGGAGGTTGAAAGATACAACTATTGGGTAGGAAACAATGGTTTATATGACCATATACTAATGTAAATGACTAATTTAGTCCATGAATACAAATATGACTAGAATTAGTCATTTTTAATTGTGTCTCTTCAACAATGAAAAATTGAAATTTTGACAACAAAATGTTACATTTACTAAATTTTAGCACTGCAAATGGATTTAGAGACCCCCTAGAGGATTCAGAGACCCCTTTCTAGGGTGTCTCTGAATCCATTTGTTGTGTTAAAATTAGTAAGTTGTAACATTGTAGGTATATTCAGAGACCGAGGATTGCAGTTTAAGGGGATTACTAATTAATGAGATGTTAATATAAGAGGTTAGTGGAGTAGAGGCCCACTGGTTAACATGCATAGAAATAACAACCAATTTTACCAAGATGACTTGTATCATCCAACAAACAATGGGGTCTCAATATATATATTAGATCAATTTAGTGCCAGGGATCACGACGTCCTAGTGAGACACCAAATTGATTATGCATCTAACCTCTAGTCTCCTTTCATGCAATAATGACTCCATGTTTCCCTTCATACCATCATCTCAACCTTAGAATAACTCATAGATGGGATTGATACATTATCGTCATGTGCACTCAAAATGGACTCAATTCACAACTCAATCCTAGCATAACCCATAAATTTGTGGCTAACAAAAACATGTTGACCATGCTACCATCCCAACCATGGCCATTTTGTAACCATTTATTGTTCATTAAAATATATTTTAAAAACATATAATAAACCCATGATAGTTTTATACCATTTACAATAAGTTACAATATATACTTTTTTTATTACATACAAAACATATATATATATTACACACAATATTATATTACAAACAAAACATATAATATAACAAAATATATAATATATTAAATACAAAACATATAATTTAATTACATGAATTATAACCTAGCAAAAATCCATTATCTTCTTAATCCTCTTACAAGGGTTTGAGCTTATGAAAATCCATTATCTTCTTACAAGTATTTGTCCCAGTTCACAACAACAATGAGTTAGCCCTTGACCAAAAGGAAGTTATGAAAGAAGACACACAACTCAAGCCCTAATACCAATAGCCACTACAAAGCTCGAAATTGAGAGATTTTGTACCTTCCCAATTCATTTTTAGAGGTTCTTAATACACCAAATTGAACTTGAGGCACATAAATTATAGCTGAGAAGCGCGACATTAGGAAGCAGAAGAAGAATGGATTCCTCATTTGTCCAAAAAATAGTTAGATAACATGGTTGTGATGGGCCATAATCTTGATCTCAACATTGCAGAGAGAGGCTTCCCCATCTCGGTCTACAACATGAGTAGTGAAAAATTGGATGAGATTGTTGAGCGAGACAAGATTTAAGGAAATATACATGTGAAGTGTTTCTATGACCCTAATGATTTTGTGAATTCAATACAGAATCCCAAATTTGTAATCGTTCTCTTCAAAGCAGGACCCCTTGTGGACAAAACAATAAAAACCCCATCTACTCACATGGAGGAAGGGGACTACATTGTGTGGGAAGGGGGCTGCATTGTGTGGATGGTGGGAATGAATGGCATGAAAAAAAGAGAGAATACAGAAGTTTTCCAAGTATAGGGGATTTTGTATTTGGGGATGGGGGGTTATAATAGGGTACTCCCGAGGAAATGAAATTCAATCTACTCGAACTGAAGCTATCGAGTCAACAAATGCCACTGCGAGTGAAACTGTGGATCAACAATGCGACCTGGGTGAGTTCGTTTTATCCACGTTTAGGGATTTTGTGAACTTTTTCGATATTAATCAACAAATCAATGAATTCAATAACTTGTATTATAGTTAAAAAAAAAAATTGTACATTGTTCTCTGGTTTCTTGTGATGATGTAACTTTGCAGAAATAAGATGTTGTAGAACTAAAATTTTAAGTAATATGGTTACGAAATAGGAAACTTGAAATTATGAAGTTATGAATATTTGAAGATATCTTTTCTGCTAAATTTCCTATTATTATGTAGTTTCTAGCATGCATGAGTACCTTTTTAATTTTTGATATCAAGTATTAGTGTTTAGCCATTATGGGTATGTTACCAAATTGATGTTATAAAAATGGATGCTTTAAATATAGATCAGTGACTGTGCGGAACACAGTGATGCAATTCCATTGGTAGTAGTTCTTGCATCATAAGCACCATAAATTGCTTTGTCCCAAGCTCTTAAACCGACCCTTGACTACGAACCTGATGGTGTGTATTAAGAAACTTGTATACTTATATTAACAAGTGGAATATTTTTTTTCTTCTATAGAAATGATTATAATTTAAATTTTCAAGAGAACCAGCTGCCAAAGCATTGGGATGATTACAAAATCTTCCTCAAGGGCCCAAAGTCTGTAATCTAGAATAATTTTGAAAACAATTATGCTAGAAATGCATAGCTTCTTGATTTCTAAAAGTATGGCGATTGCTAAAATGCTAACTATACGCCTAATACAAACAAACTACTGCAACAATAGAAAAACAAACATGAAGAGGAGCTTATCGATTCCCTTGGGCGAGAGCCTTCAACTGCAAGTTCCGAGCCTTCAACTGCAATTTGAGTGGTTCTTCTTTACAATGCGCCGACACTTCCAACTGTAGCATTTCAAGGCATAGGGTCCCATTCATCTCTCACGTCGCTACTGATGAGAGCTCCCACTTGAAGTAAGAATTCCTTGTTGGCTTCACAATATGCCTCTTCGTTGTTGGCACGAAGTACATGGAAATATTGAATACTTGAGAAGGAAGAGGCTAAATGCCTTATTCTGGTGACTAGTCTTTCAAATCGTAAATATTTTGGGATCGAATTCTTCACCATAAGTCATATGATATTTTGTGAATCTCCAATTATTCTAGCTTGATCTATACCTTGATTTCTAAGTTGTCGTAGACCTTGTAATAGGGCTAGAGATTTAGCTTGATTATTAGTAGTGTGACCCAGTCCTCAAGCATATCTATATTCAGAAGTTTCATCACGGTTGCGAATAATCCCTCCCCCTCCTACCTTCCCTGGGTTTCCTTTGGATGCACAATCGAAGAAGAGACTATGTATTTCAATGCTTTTTATCCACTTCATGAAGTTCTTTCCTTTTAATCTGATTTTCTAGTCTTCCACTTTCTTAGTTGATCCTTCATCGGGTGGGAGAGTCAAACCCAACTAGAGTCCCCAATATTTTTCTTCATGGGATAGAGAACTAATATAAGTCCGACCAACCATTCCCTACAAGAAATCTTTTAACAAACTTTTTTATTTTGAGAAAACCTGCAGTGCTTTCAAATATTTCTCTTGAAAGATGCAGGAGTTCCTTTCGAGCCATATTTTCCAACATATAAACTTTGGAAGTGCCATCCATCCCAACTTGAACCAACCTTTGGAGGATAGCATACTGGGGTATAAAGAGATCCAATTTTCTAGCATTAATGTTGATGTATATGTAACTTCGAAATGTATTTTACATATATGTATATTGTATTCCTATAGAGATGTTATTATTCCTCTATACGGAAGTGTTTGTATTCTTATAGAGATGTTATTATTCCTCTATATGGAAGTGTCATCATTTATATTGTAAGTGTCGTAACTTATACCTGATGGGTTATTAGACCACCTTGTTGGGGTCGGTCCTGTATAAGTCATATGGGTCAAAGGGTTATTAGACCACCCTATTGGGGGTCGGCCCAGTTAGCATTATGTTATGTGGTTAAGTTAAGGCTGACCTAGTAAAGGTTATTAGGCAAGTCAAGTCAAGTATAAATAGAGTGCGGAAGGCACTCTATTTGATCATTCTATTCTCTCTCATACTCTTTGGAGAGGCGCACTTGTGGAGGAGGAGAAGCTGCTGCTAGGAGATGTTTATCTCTTATGCTTGGGTTGTATCATTTCTCTATCTATATCTGAGGAAGTTATTGGGGTTTTCCACCTTTATGGTTTTCCCCAAGTAAACTCTGTGTCTCTTGTGTGCTTGCATTATTGTCCATGATTGATATGATGTAGATATGCTGTACATGTTGTTCTCTCAGTTAAGATCCTAGATCAGATTGAAGTAAATTCTGAAAAAAAACTAACATGGTATCAGAGCTAGCCTGAAAGAAGGCATGGTATGGCATGTATGACACTTGTTGCACTTGCGATGCTAGGGCTTGATATAGCAAAAACCAGTCATCGTAGAACTTTTGATATAAATCCATTTTGGCTAAGTTTTCGGATCTGAAATGTTTACAGGTCGAAGATCAGATCCCCATGTACCTTGTGTCCAAAGGAAAACTTCTAATTCGTTGTACTTTGTGTTTTATGATCTATACAATCTAGGGTTTCTGCCTCTTCCAGATCTGAGTCATAAATAGGTGACCTAGGAAAAAAGGTCATAACTTGGGCTAGGAAGCTCCAAATGAAATTTTGTAAAAAGTGACAGGTAGGGAACGGACTGTACTTTCATAGTCCGAAAGTGAACCAGTGACACGTGGCACTCTGTACAAGTTCGCTCTCCTATTTTATCCCATAAATAGGTCACATTGTGACACTTGGCATAACTCTCTCTCAGCGAATACAATTGAGGTCATCCCTATGGGGTGGGAAAGATGACAGGTCAGGCTACCACAAGTAGAATTTTTAGACCCTATGGATTCATAATTTTGGAGTTACACCAGAAACAATCAGGTGCATATTTATGTCAAAACATAATTGGATTTTGAGCACCTTCATTCATGGCTCCGGGAATTAGGGTTTTGGAGAAAGTTGGTATTTTTGTAATCAGAGACCACGACTGAATGCTACTCATTGAAATTGAAATTTAGAGACCAAGGTCAAATTTTTTGGTTGGGTAGAAGGCCAGGCTTGATCAAACCCTAGTTCGGGACTTTGATCGAAAAAAATGGAAAATTAGGGCTTCTGCAAAAGTTGGAATTTTTTAAGTCTATGACCACGGCTGGAAGCTCCTCAGAAAAATTGAAGTTTAGAGCTTTGGATCAAACCTTTTGGTTGAGCAGAAGGGTGGGCTTTATCAAACCCTAGTTCGGGATCCTGTCCAGAAGATCCGGAAGTTTCAAAAGGCAATTTTGAGGGGTGAAACTTTGAAGTTTTCAAATTCTGAGTATACCAGCTTGATCAGCTCATCAAAACGCATCTTTCTATCCTTTCAGAAGTTTGAAATTCAAAGTCTAAATTTTTAGGGTTTCTCTGACAAACCCTAATCTAGCTCCAGATCCAGTTCCTGCAAATCTCGTGGATTACGTTAATCCTAGAAGAGAATGGATTGGTCACCTGCAAAAGTGAAGAAGTTCTTGTTTCACAGGGAGATGAGGCTAAGGCCTTGCATAATAAGATTACAAAGCAATCTCGACGGGTATGACTCATACAGGTATGTTTCGAATTCTGTTCATAATTAAGTTTATGATATGTTTGTCTTCATATTATTACAGTTAGTACAATCTTGGTTATATTTAGACTTGTCGTATCACCTTAATAAAATTATGGATGCATGATAGAAGATATTCATTGATTAGGGTTTTCTAACACTTATGATTTTACTAATGCATTGTGATGTTGTATGTGTCACGTCCCCTCCCATTCCACCAACTAGATGGAGAGGATCGTGAGGTTAAACCGGGCATCCAGCCCCATACATTATTGAACAAGCATTCAAATTAAAATGATTATATACACATATACAAGTGCATAACAGACGTGATGCTGAACTGGGCGTCTAGCCCCATGAAACTTTCAACCATAAGCATTCACAGAATATAACAGAGTCATATGTAAATGTATGATTTTAATAAAATCACAGCGGAAGTAAATTCATTTAACCCATCCTCATACATTCATAATATTCATCAAATGGTAATTTCAAGAATATACAAGAGAATACTTATCTTAATGAAGTAGTCCCTGAACAACCAGCTACGCTTCTGCAACGTTCCACCCAACCGTAGGCCAGTGTGCTCCTAATCTCTCAGCACCATTGCCACCCCCGAGCTGAGCATGATCTCCACAAGGAAAAAGGGGAAACAGGCTCTCACATAGCCAAAGATATGCCAGAATCAGCCAAGCCAACTAGCAGTTGGGTTTCTCAGGCTGCTAAGAGGTGGGAAGAGGTGAATTACTAGGCTAGTGGCTCAACCATGGAGCTATGGATACACCATTGGGCTCATCAAGCCAAATCTGTCCTCTTCCACTCTTGAAGCTCCTGCTCACAGGTTCAAATCCAAAACGGGATGCACTGAAAAACAAAACCACAATTACTGGGCATGAGGAAAACGCTTTCCACAGTGGGATGCATGAGATGGGGTTTCAACTCACTCAGAAAAACGTGGGAACACACAAAAATGAAATGGGAATATGGGGAACAACCCTGGGAAGCCAATCCGTTTTTAGAAAAACGTCCTTGGACATTCGGGGGCAAAAACGACCTCCATACAGTCCCCAAATCGTGGCCCTTCTCTCCCAAGCTACTGTATATGCAAAAACGGACTCCCAGGCATGGAAAAATGTAGGATTTTTGGATGAAAAACGTGCAGGGAAAAGCCCAGCTAACTCCAACTGCGTGAGTGAGAGAAGACTCCTATTCCCCATGGCTTTGGGCACCATTTCGTGGGTGTTTTCTTGCCCAACAAGCAAAAACACGAATTTCCAGGTTGATGGCTTGCCCATGCACGAAAATGGCTTGCCCATACTTCTTCATTTCCAAGGCATTAACTGCCTTAACCAATTCCTTGGGAGAATTAAATGATTGGGTGCATGAGACCAAATGGGTAGTTGAGAGTTCATGGGTTTCCTCAATGAAATGGCTTAACACCATTGCTCAATGGTTTGGCTATTTTTTCCTCCCTATTCCTTGTAAAGATCATGCCCCCGTCTCTTTGTTGCATTGCGTAGCTGGTTGTGGGTTTTTTCATTGAAATTGCATATTTACATGATGTCCGATTTTACATTGTGCACTGCTAGCACAAGAACCATATGCATCTATTCTAATTGCCGATACATAAAACGATAAGTCAGTGGCGGGGCCTTGGCCTTGAGCTCCTCGCCACGACTAAATGACAATATTTACATCATTTACAATATTAATGCAATAGGGTTAAGCTGGGGACGTTACATTCCCCTCCCCTTGGAATAACACCGTCCTCGGTGTTCCAACACTTCAGAAAATAGATACCCACTTTACATATGTCCAAAATTCACAAAATGTGGTAGGTTTGTCCTGCCTTTCAACCTTTACTTGGGTCTTTCAGGACTAAGTCCTTTGGTCTTTACAAACTGCTCTTGTTGGCTAGGACCTTCTAGCTCTGCATGAGGACATCGTTCCAAAACAATTCCTTCTTTTCCTTTTCCTTCCAACTGGTCCACGAACTTGGAGAATTTACAGTTGCTTCCCTCTTGGTATTCTCTTGTTGGGCAGTCACGGAGGCAATGATTTCCTCCACATCCCCAACATTTCATTGGCGGCTTTACCTTTTCCCGGTCCATTTCCTTTGAGTCTTCCCACCTGGAACATTTCTTACTCGGACAGTTGGATGAACGCTTCTTCATTGATCCACTTTCCTTTCCCTTGCTGATTGCTCCCAGAATTCTTTTTACCTATTTTTGCAGACGAATAGAGTCCCGCAAAGCCTCATGGTTCATCTCATTCTGTTGCCTCTGTAGCTTGAGCATCTCCCCAAGATTTCCTTGGGTCCTGGAAATTGTTTGAAGAAAACTTTCAGCCAACTCTAATAGCCCTCGGTCTGCTGCCATGGTCAATGGGCACAACTGAACACACTTTGCTTACTAGCAATACTTTCTTGTGCCGGTCGCAACCAATTGTTTCACTTTCTTACCTGTGAAATTCATCATGGGAATTCTTCGTTAGGACAAGCATAACATAAACATTTAGGATTAGTCAATTATTTTCCTAATTGTCATGGAATGTCCATGCTTTATTCATGGGACTTCCATACTTTTCATGCTTTCCCAACATACACATGAACTCATTCATGTTCATCTTTTCACAGGAAATTTACTACTTCAGCATTCACAATTCATCTCAAGCAATTACACACAATCTATTTTCAGCCATGATATGCACTCAACAATCTTTTGTTTTATAAATGCATCAATCAAAAGGAAAGAGAAGAGTAGGGGTTTCTCCCTCTTAGTCTTGTTCTATTATGGAGCTACACCACCGCTGTGGTTTCATGCTCCCTAGTCTCTTTCACTTCAATGTGAATGTTTTGACTTTCCTTTCTTGGCTATGACACTTAGTGTCTAAGGTCTGCATATAGATTTTCAGCTAGGGCACCCTTCCCATTATTGCCTACAGAACCTTGGGTTGCTAGGATCCACTTGTATCCACTAGCACCATCTTTCATTACTGCTCATACGGAGCTCCTTAGGACGGTCACATGTCCACATGCATCTCTAGGATGCCTCCATAATCCTTGCTTCCAGCAATACCTACACTCAAACATTGAATTAATTCACATGTTTAGTTCATTTTCATAGGGTTTTTCTCTAAACAAGAATTTTAGGAAATCATAACCAAATCATATACACACGTATATTCATGAGCGAGAAGCTGCAAGGTAACTGAATACTTATCTGTATTGGATGTCAGCACTTTACTCCACGGGATCCTTCTTCGCTTTCCAAGCATTGGATTTCCCGTGGATACAACAAAAAATGTTGGGCCAGCACGCAGGCTACTCCACAACCATTTGAATAGGCAACTCCAGGCCAGTACACCGAATGGGTTTATCGATCATTTCCTTTAGCAATATGCCAGGCCAGTGCTTCGACTGGTTTTATCAATCATTTTAAGGGGTGTTGGGCCAGCGTACACGCTGCTTTACCATACCAAGTGGTTAATGCCCAACTAGTCACTCTCTGGACTTATCAAGAACTTTATAGTGTTCAACCAGCTACTCCCTGGATTTCTTAATAATTTATATCGCCCACTCATTTACTCTTTGGATTTACCAGTAATTCATATCGCCCACTCATTTACTTTCTGGGTTTACCAGCAATTCATAATCTTTTAGGGTCTTTCCTTCCTGCAATGACCAAGGTTTCCAACAAAGAAACAATAGTGTATCAGCTTAGCTGTTAGAAGACTTATACCTGTAATCTTCATTATTTCAAACAAGACATAAATGAAAACGAATACTTATCTGTATTGTACGTTTCCCCCATGGTCCACAGGATCCTGTTTCGCTTCTGCAAGCCTTGGGATCGCCTATGGACTTGGATATAGTTAATGCTTAACCAGTACTCCTCCCCATCGGCTGGATTTACCAAGCATTTGGTGGTGCCCAACCAGTCCCATACCTGGTTGGCCCTCTTCAGTGCCGAGCCAGCACATTTGTCTGGGTCATCGACCAATGGAAGGAAACTGCGCCACCGACCATCATAGGTCAAGGCTCTACTAAGGAGCCATAGGTATCTCAGGGTTTCCAGTCAGTCATCGGCGCCCGCCCTCCCACTGCTGTCCCAATAGAGATTTCAGGGTTTTCAGTCAGTCATCGGCGCCCGCCCTCCCACTGCTGACCCAATAGGCATCTCAGGGTTTCCAGTCAGTCATCGGCGCCCGCCCTCCCACTGCTGACCCAATAGAGATTTTATGCCTTTACCAATGCCACCACACCTTCTTGCACCGTAACCCTTCACACACACAGCTCTTCATTTATACAAGGACGCCACTCCTTCTTTTGTGCAAGTCGGTGGTTCCTTTTAGGAACTTTATAGGTGACTTTCTTGACTGCAGGTTAACATGACCCCTACTCACACAAGGATGATACCTTTTCTTATTACACATCTCTTAGGGCATGTCCATCCCTTCTGGTAATACTTCACGTGAGCATAGATAGGTTGCTAATTCCCATACAGTCTCTTTGCGTACCCTTCTTCACTCTACCCGTTAATGTGCAGTATCAATCTGCATCTGTGTAGGCTGACAACACAAGAAGGATAGCAAGCTCATCAGTATTGTTGTTCAATTCTTAACCACATTCCATATCATTCACTACCAAGTATTGAAACACCAGGAATGCGTCCATTCCCTTAGGGTGTAGTCAATATTGAAAACCCTATCATGACCCAGCACCAGGAAAGGTGTGCACCCCCTTTCCGATGTGCACCATGTAGGCCCTAATCATACTCAAGCAGTCTGCAATGATATAAATAAGATAGAGCATACTCTGCACATTAACCCTAATAATTTAGACATGAATGTTCTTGTCTAGGGTCACAGAATACTCATTCATTTTGCAGATGTGTCTCACATGCCTTCTGGGCATAACTTTACCATCTCACTTTCATGGTTTACCGTCATGCAGTTTGGCTGAGACATTATCAATGGCGTTTCACCCGAAACCCATTTCCAAAGCATGGGGTCTTTCCCCTCTGGTTTGGCTTCTGCAGGCCATCACGCATGATCTTCCTGCAATGTGTCATCAGGGCACACTTTATCAAATAGACAAACAGTCAGCAACATTTAGCAATAAGCTTCAAATACGATTGTTCCATAACCAATCAATAGCATTCATAAATAAATTCAATATGAATTTACAATTCTGTCTCCTACAGAAATTAGTTTTCTTATCCGTGAGGCTATCCTCATATTGTTTGGCTCCTGTAAGGGACACCACTCTGCCCGTTATGGTCTTATGCTTGCTTCCATACATGAGCATCCACTTACAGCATGTCCCCCTGACACATTTTCATATAAGCCAAACAGTCATTAGCAATTATTAGCAAAATTTCAAATCCGAAATATTTACCAATCTGAGATTTACAACTGTTCTTACTAATAGAACTTAGAGCTCTCAACCATGAGATTCCTTCTCATAAGCTCTAGATCAAATTTCACAGTCATATCATTCATACAACTCTGTCCTTTCACAGAGCATTCTAGCATCCCATCTATCATGATTGGGATCTTCATGCACTTACTATTCTGCATTCATAACAGCCCATGAAATGGTCCTAGAATTATTATCAATTCATCATTTCATTCATTATTTATTTTGCAACGACATATGTATCATCCCTATGCATTCATACAATGCATCACAGGATTTATAAAATCTCTTAATGCACATCTACTCAATGCTACTTCGCATTGTTTCATGAGTACTATGCATTCACGCATATTATGATCGAAACATGACTATCTCATATATCTTGCATTTCCATAATCAGGACCACCAGTCCTCACTTGCTTTGGTTATCAAGCACATAACAATCATACACATGGCATGATACAAATTCATATGAATGCATTGAGATTTATAAACGGTCATAGGGTGTAAGGATCATTTCCTTCACTTACCCACACCTCACCAAGCTTGGTAGGTTAACAGTCCCAAGCGGTATTTAATATCATATGCAAACTGTCTCAACATAACTCATACATAGTTGAAGGGATCTTACCAAATCCTTTTTCAACATTCATGCAATTTGGCACCAATAACCATTACCTATATGGTTACCATTAACATCTTCTGATGTTACCTGATCAGTTGGCCTCTTACCAAGGCTGCTCAGTCCTTTTTCCAACTTTAGGATCCTAGACTCGTTGCATCATCCTTTCTGCATAAGGTTGTTGGCTTTATGCAACAACATCCTCAACACATTTAGCCATGCTCTTTGTTATCTTTGGTCCTACACCCATACCAACATCAATAGTGATTATCAACCACGATATTCTCCATTAGTGGTTCATTGCATATGCATACTTCATTATTCTACCAATATGCAATATCCCATTTATGCACAAGCATTTCTATATGCACTATGCAATGTTTGTTAAGATGCCATCTAGTGCATATACATCTATGTAATCCTTTATATTTTTAACATTTTTATGCCATATGACAATTTCATAACTATAAGTATGATAACAAACAGAGTTTTAAGAAATTCTTCCCTTTTCGATCCCTCATCGTGACATGGAATTCCTCTTCCATATCCTGCAATTGTAGAAATTGCCCATATTGACAACAAAATTTGTTTGTCAAAACAGCCGATGGCACTCTTCTGCACTAAATATCTATGATATATGTAGACCTCCTTCAAACTCTGGTCATGCATCATAGTTTCCTGTTGGACAAGATTTCCAATGCCTGTCTTCATGCTCCATTCTGACATCAGGTGCGGGAACTGCATCCTTTCAAAAATGACAACTTTCACTCCCATTCTGCACATTTTACACAGTTGCATTATATTCTCAGAAATTCACAAATTACTTCATGCATGGGGGAAGAATTCCATACTGACAATTCGTCAAATCACAAACAAAGACACATGAGGGGAAAAAGAAAGGGGGTCAAGGGGGCTTGCCCCCTTGTGGTCCATTCGGCGAATGCTCCCGCAATTGTGGAGCCATTCGGCGAATGCTCCCGCAATTGCGGAGCCATTCGACGAAGGCTTCCGCAATTTCGGAGCCGTCCACGGAATGCTTCCGGGTTTCGGGGCGGTTTTCGGAATGCCTTTTTCGGAACAACTGGCGGAATGCTTCCGCAATTTTCGGAACGATTCGCCGAAGTCTTCCGCAGTTGCGGAACGATTCAGCGAAGTCTTCCGCAGTTGCGGAACGATTCGCCGAAGTCATCCGCAATTTCGGAACGACTCGCCGAACTCTTCCGCGTTGCGGAACGATTCGCGGAATCCTTCCGAAATTTCTAAAGAGAATTCCTTCCGCAATTTCGGAAGAGAATTCTTTCCAAAATTTCTGATACTTAGAAAATTTTTCACTTAAAAACATTTTTTCTCCGCTGTTTCGGAGCCGTTGGCTGAATTCTTCCGCAATTGTGGGAAGGTTCGCCGAACGCTTCCGCAATTGCGGGAAGGTTCGCGGAACTCTTCCGTAATTGTGGGAAGGTTCGCGGAACCTTTCCGCAGTTTCGGGGCGACTTCCCGAAACAGTTTTAAAACAACAAATTTTTTTTTTCCAGAAACAGAGTTAAAACAAAATTTTTCAAAACTCTTAAGGAAAAATTTAAAATCTTCCCTTCTAACTGCTATCAGTTTTGGCCCATAGAGGCCCAATGCTGCAACGCAGCTCTGATACCATTCTGTCACGTCCCCTCCCATTCCACCAGCTAGATGGAGAGGATCGTGAGGTTAAACCGGGCATCCAGCCCCATACATTATTGAACAAGCATTCAAATTAAAATGATTATATACACATATACAAGTGCATAACAGACGTGATGCTGAACTGGGCGTCTATCCCCATGAAACTTTCAACCATAAGCATTCACAGAATATAACAGAGTCATATGGAAATGTATGATTTTAATAAAATCACAGCGGAAGTAAATTCATTTAACCCATCCTCATACATTCATAATATTCATCAAATGGTAATTTCAAGAATATACAAGAGAATACTTATCTTAATGAAGTAGTCCCTGAACAACCAGCTACGCTTCTGCAATGTTCCACCCAACCATAGGCCAGTGTGCTCCTAATCTCTCAGCACCACTGCCACCCCTGAGCTGAGCATGATATCCACAAGGAGAAAGGGGAAACAGGCTCTCACATAGCCAAAGATATGCCAGAATCATCCAAGCCAACTAGCAGTTGGGTTTCTCAGGCTGCTAAGAGGTGGGCAGAGGTGAATTAGTAGGCTAGTGGCTCAACCATGGAGCTATGGATACACCATTGGGCTCATCAAGCCAAATCTGTCCTCTTCCACTCTTGAAGCTCCTGCTCACAGGTTCAAATCCAAAACGGGATGCACTAAACAACAAAACCACAATTACTGGGCATGAGGAAAACGCTTTCCACAGTGGGATGCATGAGATGGGGTTTCAACTCACTCAGAAAAACGTGGGAACACACAAAAACGAAATGGGAATATGGGGAACAACCCTGGGAAGCCAATCCGTTTTTAGAAAAACGTCCTTGGACATTCGGGGGAAAAAACGACCTCCATACAGTCCCCAAATCGTGGCCCTTCTCTCCCAAGCTACTGTATATGCAAAAACGGACTCCCAGGCATGGAAAAATGCAGGATTTTTGGATGAAAAACGTGCAGGGAAAAGCCTAGCTAACTCCAACTGCGTGAGTGAGAGAAGAATCCTATTCCCCATGGCTTTGGGCACCATTTTGTGGGTGTTTTCTTGCCCAACAAGCAAAAACACGAATTTCCAGGTTGATGGCTTGCCCATGCACGAAAATGGCTTGCCCATATTTCTTCATTTCCAAGGCATTAACTGCCTTAACCAATTCCTTGGGAGAATTAAATGATTGGGTGCATGAGACCAAATGGGTAGTTGAGAGTTCATGGGTTTCCTCAATGAAATGGCTTAACACCATTGCTTAAGGGTTTGGTTATTTTTCCCTCCTTATTCCTTGTATAGATCATGCCCCCGTCTCTTTGTTGCATTGCGTAGCTGGTTGTGGGTTTTTTCATTGAAATTGCATATTTACATGATGTCCGATTTTACATTGTGCACTGCTAGCACAAGAACATTATGCATCTATTCTAATTGCCGATACATAAAACGATAAGTCAGTGGCGGGGCCTTGGCCTTGAGCTCCTCGCCACGACTAAATGACAATATTTACATCATTTACAATATTAATGCAATAGGGTTAAGTTGGGGACGTTACAGTATGAGGTTGATGTTGTCCACTAACATGAAAGATACATCAAGAATGACAAATCATGTTCTAGTTCAAGAACATATGACCATGGTGACATGAAGACAAAGGTTCATCCATTGCCATGGATCACATAGAAGATCTACTTACGAGGTATGTATAACTTGGTTCTATAATGGTTAACCTATGAGATATGCAGGTAACTAGCACAAGTCATTGAAGAAAACAAGAAGACATTATGTGGGTATGTTAGACATAACTAGCTAGCATGCTAATCCAGGTATGTTTTTCCTATATCAAGTTAGAATCCTACCTTGTGTTAGGATCTCTTATATAAGTATACATGGCATGATTGATAATGATTATTTATGAAGTTAGAAATTTAAGTAATCCAGGGTTTATGCATATTATGTCTCTTACCTTGATTGATGATATGACTAACCAAAAAAGTCTTTTGGTCAAATATGAATATGCCTGAGTAAGATAAGTCTTCCTTAAAACATTGAATGTTAATGCTTATTAGCTGTGTTTGAAATGATCATGACTATACATGTTTAAGATTATTGTAGTCTTGAGAATGTATGATTATGTATGATATCTTGAGGATATCACAATAATGATACTTGTAAGCATGCATAGTGATCGAGGATGGATATAAGTTCAAGCATAGGTAATCCAGGAAGCAAAGATCAAGAGGGAGCACACTCCAGTAGTTTCTGCAAGGATGTAGATATTCAGAGGGATTCGACCACTTCTCATAATTCACATCAGAATGGAGTTGCAAAGATTCAGAGGGAGTCCACCCAACAACCAAACGAAGATAAGTATTTGAATTGTCATTTCTTACATATTTGTTTGTTTAAATAATGTTGTTCAATGATGTATATGCTTATGTTCCTAGACTTAGGTTGTGTATTATGCATATTATAATAATTTCATTAATGAACAGTATACTACTAATTTGCATGTGATGGGTAAGTGGCCTATGGAACTGTACAACATTCCATTGCTACTTATCTAGAATGAAACCTCTTTGATGACATGTTGGGAGTAGTGCAAACTCTTAACAATGTTCTGGTAGAGATTGGAAGGCATCTAGAAAGTTACAGGATATGGATGGATGTTGTATTGAAGCATTGGCTAAAATAATTGCATCACTGTATGACATATTTCTTTATGTGTAAGAATTTGTTCTGAAAACTATGAGATGTTTCTAATCATGCAATTTAACTTTTTTTGTAGGAAAGATCGTATACCTTCACCTACAAAAGAAGGACTACAACATTTGTTCCAGCAACAAAGATATCTATTGAAGATATTGAAGTTCCCAGGATCTGAGATGAAGTAATGGAAGAATGCCATGATCAGTCAATCATGAAGAACGATGTTTGGGATGCAGTCCCAAGACCTGAAGGGAAGTCTGCTGTGACTTCCAAATGGATCTATAAGATCAAGCATGCTGCAGATGGTAGCATGGAGAAATACAAAACGAGGTTTGTAGCTCGTGGCTTCTCCCAAAAAAAGGGATTGAGTATGAAGAGACTTATACACCTATAGCTAGGCACACTTCCATCAGATTAGTAATTGCTCTAGCTGCAGTGATGAAATGGAAGATACACCAGATGGATGTCAAGATAGATTTCTTGAATGGTGTAGTCGAAGAGGAAGTGTATGTGGAGCAGCCACTTGGTTTTGAGACACATGACGGGAAGTCATATATGTGTAGAACTTGGTATGGTAGGATAGACAGCTTTCTATCCAGTTTGGGCTTTGCCAAGAGTAAAGCGGATTCCAACCTTTACTACAAGGTTGAGGAAGGAAATCCAGTGATACTACTTTTGTATGCGGATAACCTGCTTGTTACAGGTGACGATAGATTGATTGCCGACATGCAGCAGAAGCTTGCTGCCGAATTCGAGATGAAGGACTTGGGGATGATGCACTAGTTTCTAGGCATGGAGATGTGGCAGAGTATAGATGGAATATTCCCTTGACAAGGGAAGTATGCAGTGGAGATCCTGAAGAGGTTCGGGATGATGGACTGCAAGGCCATGGCCACACATATGGCATCGAACTTGAAGCTTCTGTGTGATTCTTCATCTGATCTAGTTGATGTCAGAATGTTTCGTTAGATGATTGGGTCCTTGATGTACCTGACGAACAGGAGACCAAATAATTGCTTTGCGGTGAACACATTGAGCCCGTTCCTGATGGATCCCAGAGGTGTTCACTTGGTTGCTGTAAACCATATTCTGAAGTACCTGAAGGGTATAGTTGATTATGGGCTCAAGTATGATGCGAATCAAAAGTTTAACCTGCAGGGTTATGTTGATTCAGATTGGGCAGTGCTGCAGATAGGAAGAGCACATCTGGGTGTTGCTTCAGTATGGGATCAGGTGTGATCTCTTGGTTTAGCAGGATGCAGTCCCGCATAGCACTGAGTATAGCCAAAGCAGAGTGTGTTGCATCTTGTTTGGCTAGTTGCGAGGCAGTATGGCTCTGGAAGCTACTGTCTGAGTTATTTGATCTCCCGCTGGAGGCTACTGGTATCTTTTGTGATAACCAGAGTTGTGTGAAGCTGTCTGAGAAACCGGTGTTCCATGACAGGTCGAAGTACATTGAGATCAAATATCACTATATCAGGGATATGGTGCAGATAGGAGCAGTGAAGCACCTATATGTTGCGATGGACGAGCATATTGCAGATGTGCTGACGAAACCACTATCCAGAGTGAAGTTTGAATACTTCAGAGGGAGGCTTGGTGTTCTTCATATTGACGACACTTCAAGGAAGAAGTGATGAAGACATTTGCTGAAGCCATTCCAAGCATGGTGGAAGGAGGATCCTTCACATGGCTATGGATGTAAGCGCTGGATGATGAGCATCAGGACGATGCTTGAGTTACTGCTCTGTATATGCATCATGTTGGATGCTAGATATGATCAATTGGATCATTTATATGTATGTACGCATCATGTTGGATGCTGGATATGATCAGTTGGGTCATTTATATGTATGTATGCATCATGTTGGATGCTGGATATGATTAGTTGGATCATTTATATGTATGTACACATCATGTTGGATGTTGGATATGATCAGTTGGATCATTTATATGTATGTATGCATCATGTTGGATGTTGGATATGATTAGTTGGATCATGTGTATGTATCTGTAGATGTATCAGGTGGATACATTGTATGATCAGGTAGATCATGTATGATGATATGCATCAGGATGATGCAGTGATGATGATCAGGATGATCATGTGTACATCAGGATGATGTATGGTGAGTATCAGGTTGATACTCTGTGGTCGTGGACAGGTTGTGCAGATAAGCATATAATAGTGCCCTGGGAGGTTTGCAAATTCTCTTGCAAGGTTTTGTCACTGGCATATAATAGCTCCCTGGGAGATCTGGCAAATGATCTTTCGAGGTTTTGCTTTGGGAGGACATATAATAGCGCCCTGGGAGGTTTGTAGATTATCTTGCTAGGTTTTTCCGCTGGCATATAATAGCTCCCTGGGAGATCTGGAAAACGCTCTTTTGAGGTTTTGTCCTATGGCATATAATAGCTCCCTGGGAGATCTGATAGGTTGGGATGTGTTCCCGTAATAAGTCCTGGGATGCTCTTTCAAGGTTTTTCCATGACCACATGTAATATCGCCCTGGGAGATCTGATAGGTTGGGATGTGTTCCCGTAATAAGTTCTGGGATGCTCTTGTGAGGTTTTGTGGTGACCACATATAATAGCACCATGGGATATCCGATAGGTTGAGATGTGTGCTCGTAATCAGTCCTAGGATTCTCTTTCGAGGTTTTGTGGTGGGGTCACATGTAATAGCTCCCTGGGAGATCTGATAGGTTGGGCTGTGTGTCCATAATAAGACCTGGGATGCTCTTGAGAGGTTTTGTGATGCATGTAATAAGTCCTGAGGATTCCACAGTATAGCCAGTGATGATGAAGACCTGCAGGTGGTGGGCCTACATCCAGTATGAAAAAGGACTAGCTCTGTAAAACTTCCTATGACGAGCAGATTCAGAGATTGATTGAGATAGTAGTAGTAGTGATGACGACGATGATCTAGAGAAGAAGACTTGTGCTAGAAGACCTGTGTCGAGAAATACCTTCCTAGTTAAGAGGGAGTGTTGATGTATATGTAACTTCAGAATGTATTTCACATATATGTATATTGTATTCCTATAGAGATGTTATTATTCCTCTATACGGAAGTGTTTGTATTCGTATAGAGATGTTATTATTCCTATATATGGAAGTGTCGTCATTTATATTGCAAGTGTCGTAACTTATACTTGATGGGTTATTAGACCACCTTGTTGGGGTCGGCCCTGTATAAGTCATATGGGTCAAAGGGTTATTATACCACCCTATTGGGGGTCGTCCATGTGGTTCAAAGGGTTATTAGACCACCCTATTGGGGGTCAGCCCAGTCAGCATTATGTTATGTGGTTAATTTAAGGTTGACCTAGTAAAGGTTATTAGGAAAGTCAAGTCAAGTATAAATAGAGTGCGGGAGGCACTCTATTTGATCATTTTATTCTCTCTCACACTCTTTGGAGAGTGGAACACTTGTGGAGGAGGAGAAGCTGCTCCTAGGAGATGTCTATCTCTTATGCTTGGGTTGTATCATTGCTCTATCTATCTCTGAGGAAGTTATTGGGGTTTTCACCTTTATGGTTTTCCCCAAGTAAACTCTGTGTCTCTTGTGTGCTTGCATTATTGTCCATTATTGATATGATGTAGATATGTTGTACATGTTGTTCTCTCAGTTAAGATCCTAGATCAGATTGAAGTAAATTCTGAAAAAAAAAACTAACAATGTAGTGATAGAACACTGTATTATTATTCTAGTTTTCCAAAAAGCCAACGGCTTAGTCCAAATTTCTTTTGCAAACTGGCACTCCAAAAACAAATGCATTGAAGTTTCTTCTTGATTTTGGCAGAGTGGACATCGGAAGGGTCCATAAAAACCTCTTTTTTGAAGTTTTTGTCCAATAAGAATGCTATTATGCCCCAATGTTGATGTTATAGCTATGTGAGGCACCCTCACTAGCCCAATCGACATGAAGAAAAGAATAAGCAAATAAATGTAATTCTATACTGTAAAGGACAAGTCGAACCAGTTAGGGCATTTTATGAAAAGTAATGTATAAATAGAAGGGCTCCCTCCCTCATTTCATCATTCTCACCAAGCAAGTTCACTCAATTAGAGGAGTTCGCATTTTCTGGGTGCTAGAAGACATTTGGAGCAGATTTCTTGAGCATTGACTCATTTTGTACTTTTTATCTTCTTTGTACTAAATCTCAGAGTAAGAAAGGGTTTTGGGGGTTTTTCCTGAGTTTGGGTTTTCCGAGGGTAAAGTGTTGTGTCTATTGTCTCTATTATTTTTGTGCATAATTGTTCTTTCAATGATCCTTTTCATTGCTTATATATATTATTCTGCTATAAGTGAAAACATTCACATGGTTTCAGAGCTATGCTGAAAGAGACTATTGTCAGTGTGAAAATCCTCACAGCAGATCTAAGAGCTAATGATACCTCACAAGAAAGATTAAGCGCAGCAGAACATAGATGCAATAGAACTCAGATAGAAGCAGAATAACTTCACACTAATTCATTAATCATAATATGAACAATAAATAATACAATGGAGAGGATTTTAATGCCAAGGTGGCCATTCGAATTAGCCTGCATGAATTGATCATCAGATCAGTAGACTGTCATCAAAGCACAAGTAACCATCAACCATGTGTTACACTGAGTCTAACTGGGTGCAGTAGGTGTAACTGATGCATGGAGCACTAATGGAGGGTGCATGAGGAGCTAATTGGAGTCAAAATAGTCAATCTAAGCTCTTTGGAGGTCCATCCGAGTGTTTCAGTGAGTTAACTAGGCCATATGTCCTTAAATTAGGGAACAAATCCATAAATCAAGGAACTAGCTGAAGTGTCACTGGTGGTAGGTGAGAGAAGGCGCCTTTCACATGTGGTAGGTGAAAGGAGGGTGCATCATGCACTAGGAGGGATAGAAATGAACAGAAAGAAGCTCCCAAGGCTAGCAAAATGGTGACTAGGTGCTTGAGGACACCATGCTGATGACTGGGATGCACGCAAAAATGCATGCATGACTGAAATGAAAAATAATGGAAATGATGTTAGGACTAGGATGGAGTATAGGAATATCCTAACACGCCCCCTTAATACATGCTAGGCCCTGTTAATTGAGACCAAAAGTCACCCAATACAATGAATAAAGAACAGTCCATGAAACAAGGAAATGGGGAAAAACCTCATGGGAAAAATACCCCCCCCCTTAAAAAGACTGTAGGGAACACCAAAAATAAATGCTCCAAACTCAAGCAAATGTGATGCTTGGTCATATGTCTGGAGGTATCTTCTTCTTGGGAAGAAGTGGTTCATTCTCCAAAAACATGTGCTTGTGATCTCCTTTAGTGAATGCAAGTGAATATGGAGACATGTGCTTGTACTTGCTCTTCAGATAGAATGTGATGAGAACAAATCCAAAGGTATGAGGATGATCCTGAAACCTGTGATTCGAATCAGTTGAGGTAGGATCAAATCCATGAATGTGTAGATAGTCTTTTGTTATCTCCTTTGAACCATCATAGGTGAGATCATTCCCAAAAGAACCATCACATGATAGTGGTTGCTTGGAATTCAAATCAAATGCAATACTTGATAAATGGTTTCTTGAGATCTCCTTTGAACCAGCAAGGGTGAGATCAAAACCAAATAAACCATGATATGCATGATAAATGATCCCAAGCGAATGGTAATGCCCTACATCTTCAATGAACTTCTGAGAGCATGTACAAATGATCATATAGTAGTACATAAGAGATAAGTGATCAAGGAGAGTGAATGCATCACCTCCAATTGCTGATTTAACCTCCGAAACATTTAATAGATCATCATTATGCAAACCAACAGACTCTTGTGCAAGAGAGGATTTAAGAACCTCTTCAGTTTCTAGAGTGTGAGTTGGCACATAATTCAAAATAGAAGATATTGAGAACGTGAGTGTTGAATCTGCAAGTTCTTCTTCTTTTTGGACAACTTCATTATGAGATATGTTTGATACTGAATCATGATCAGAGAGACCATCAAGGAGGGTAAATGCATCACTGGGATTTCTCTCCAAATAGTTTGCTCCAATCCCTTCATGATGTTTTTCAAATATTTCATCCAGATGGGCCCATAGCTCTTTTGGAGATTCAACAGAATCATAGAAGTGGGATTGCATACAACGAGACATAGCAATCAACATTGCTCCATAGGTTCTATCACCTTCATTTAACCAATCATTCTCCTCTTCAAAGGATTCAAACTCTCTTTCAAGGCAATAATAAAAAAGACCATGTCTCTTAAAATATGCTATCATCTTTGGTTTCCACTCATCATAGTTGAATGGAGAGAGAGGAGGAATTCCTTCCATATTCATAGAAGCTGTTGCAGAAGACCTGCAAAAACAATAGAGAATATCTGCAACTGCTACTGCTGCAAAATTGCAGAAAACTGCTGCAACTGCTGCTGCACTCGAAATATTGGTAATAACTTGCAAAAATATCTCAGGAGATAGACTATACTCTCAACATGCTCTGATACCATGTGAAAATACTCACAGCATATCTAAGAGCTGATGTATACCTCACAAGAAATATTAAGCAGGAAAATAGAAGAAGAGTGCGTAATGGAGAAGCATAACATAGATGCAATAGAACTCATATAGAAGCAGAATAACATCACACTAATTCATTAATCATAATATGAACAATAAATAATACAATGGAGAGGATTCGAATGCCAAGGTGGCAATTCGAATTAGCCTGCATGAACTGATCATCAGATCAGTAGAGTGTCATCAAAGCACAAGTGACCATCAACCATGTGTCACACTGACTCTAGTTGGGTGCAGTAGGTGTAACTGATGCATGGAGCACTGATGGAGGGCGCATGAGGATCTAATTGGAGTCATGAGGAGCTAATTGGAGTCAAAATAGTCAATCTAGGCTCTCTGGAGGTCCATCAGAGTGTTTCAGTGAGTTAACTAGGCCATTTGTCCTTAAATTAGGGAATAGATCCATAAATCAAGGAACTAACTGAAGTGTCACTAGTGGTAGGTGAGAGAAGGAACCTTTCACATGTGGTAGGTGAAAGGAGGGTGCATCATGCACTAGGAGGGCTAGAAATGAACAGAAAGAAGCTCCTGGGGATAGAAAAATGGGGACTAGGTGTTGGAGGACACCATGCTGATGACTGGGATGCATGCATGCAATTTCATGACTAGATGCAAAAATGCATGCATAAATGAAATGCAAAATAATGGAAGTGTTGTTAGGACTAGGATGGAGTATAGGAATACCCTAACAGTTAGGAACTAGGGTTTGAAGTTGATCCAACTTCCAACCATCAATTTGGTCCGATCTTACTTTCATTGAGCTCGCCTCGGCAAGGAAATTTTTTCTATCCAAGCAGAATTCCATTATAACAATTTTCAATATTGAACTAATTTATGAGGTTGCTGCAGAATTAGGGTTTGCTGGTTTTCAATGCCCTGACCATATATTTGGAAGAAAAGGAGGTTCATTAAACTCGCCTTAGGAGGGATAATTAATCTATGGAAGTGGTTGGATCAAAATCCAAAATTCATTTTTGACCTAGCTCCTGCTAGGGTTTCTGTAGATCCAGTACCCAGTCAAAATGTCAAGCATCAAGGTTGAAGATAGGCTTGATGGAGCATCAAACTACTACTCATGGAATTCTAGAGTGATTATTGCTCTAGAAGAAAATGATTTAATAAATGTTTCCCCAGAAGGAGTGGTAGAACAAGTAGAAGCTTCAGAGAAGACACAATGGAAGAAGAATGATGCCAAGGCAAGGAGGATACTAATAGATTCAGCTAAGGATCATTTCATTCCTCAGATTTCTCAGAAGAATACAACAAAAAAATGTTTAACTCATTGAATAAGCTGTTTGAGAGAAAAAAACATCAATAGGGATCTTTCCCTAAGGAAACAACTCTCAAGCATCAACATGTCTAGATTAGACACCATAGCTTCATACTTCATGAAGATCATAGAAGTAAAAGAAAATTGTAAACAATAGGAGAAGTTATTGTAGATAGAGAATTGGTCATGATGACCTTGAATGGTATCCCTCAGTATTGGGAACCCTTCATCTGAAGTATATCGGGAAGATCAGAACTACCCAATTTTGAAAGAATATGGGAAGAATGTACATAAGAAGAAACAAGACTTGTGATGAGAGGAAAGATTCAAGAACCTCATGAAGAAGATCAAGCTCTCATCACACATACCAAGAAGAGAGGACAAATGAAATTTGGATGAAAAGACAAGGGTAGAAGACCAAGTCCTAATCCTGATTCTAGGAAGAAGAAGGACATGTTGAAGGTTCAATGCTATAAATGCATAAAGTTCAACCACTATAAGAATCAATGCGATTCATAGAAAAGGAAAGAACATGCCTCTGCAATTGATGTAGATGAAGAAACTCCACCAAAGAGGTCAAGGAATGTAGAAGATGATGAACATCGAAAGGAATTCTTCTTCTAGCACACCAATGACTGTATTATCTCTAGATAACGAGATTGTCATTAGTATTATATGAAGATTCAAGATGCAAATAACTTCCAAGTAAGAATATAAATATATATGAATCCAATGATCCCTGCAAGGACGCAGAGATCAAGAGGGATCCCACACAAAAAAATAAAAGATAAGTATTTTTCATTATCATTTGTCATTATTTCTATTGTAATGTTCATAATAGTTGTATGCATATCTAGAATCAGGAAGTGTGTTATGTGTGTTACGATATAGCATGTTTATATGACTGAGATTATCTAGCAGTACGATCATATTGTGCATATGTTGAGTAAGAATCTTGTAGTGCTATACAACATTCCATGAACCCTAGATGGGACTAGTCTTGGATAAAACCTCCTTGCTGACATACTGGAGTAGTGCACGCTTCTGACAATATGTTCTGGTAGAGATGGAAGGAATCCAGATAGTCACCTAGTATGGATGGATGTTGTATTGGAGCACTAGATAAGATGCTTACATGGATGTGTGAACTATTGTTATTGAAATATGACTTAATTTATCGTAATATGACTTGTTGAATTTCCTCATTTTCTTTCTACGGGGATGACCCAGGTTTTGCGTATTTCCCTTACTTTAGACCAAACAAAATCCCCTTCACTGGCCCTTTAGGAATCAACCTGCAAGCAGGATGAAGTCTCACCCAAAGCGAATATGGGTGGTTACATAATTAGGTTTCTACAACCCGGTGACGCACGATTATGTTCTGCGAGCTTATTATGCGTGGCTTACTCAACATCTACTTAATATATTACTATCAACATGCATCTGTGCACTTCACAATTATCAACAACCTACAGACTTCGCTGAATCGTTGCTAACTTTACTCTGCTAACTACGCACTTATCATACTTAATATGACTTTGCAATATTCATACATGAATGTTCTGCTACTTATCATATCACTCTCATTCACATTCATATGGAAACACATATATAAGAATAAGAATTCATGAACGCAAAATATAACAAAGATTGAAAAACATAACACAGATATTACGTGGTTCAACCCCTAGATGGGAGCTATGTCCACGGGAACTGTTATACAGTTCCAGTCTGCGCAATCAGCTACAGAATCTTCTCTACAATAGATCTTTGCGCACACAACTACAATGTATTTTCCTCACTTAGATATCTCTTAGTTTGTATATAACAATATCTAACATAATCCAACATAAATCTCACAAGATCTAACCCTTCCTTATACAAAATTGCCCTTTATATGGATTGTTCCCGAGGGTCACATATTTACAATAACTATGGGCCAACCCCCATAGTACCCTCAAACCCAAAATGGCATGGTTATCCTATTGACCACACTTTTCCTTAACTTTTCTAGAGCTCTGCTCTTATTTTGCGCCACTTCTCTGCCTCTGATGGTTCTCTGACAGTCGCAATTCTGACCACGTGGCTCTAACACTGTCGTGGCGCGTCCTTTACAACATTCTGCTTATTTACTCTTTGCTTTTGTATCTGAAATTACGCCGTTTTATTCATAACTGCTCCAAATACCTTTATCATCCTTAGTACTTCACCTTTAATAAGGGGACATGTCCTTTTCTTCCAATTCGCTTCACTCCATACCTTGCTCCCAGGAATTGCGGAGTTGCTTCTCCCAAAATTGGTCGATGTTAGGCCTCGCCTAACTTGTACTTTTTCCATCAAAGCTTCCTCCACTTGGGTTGCGCCCAGCAGGACCTTAACACTTACTCATGGATCACCCCTAAGCCACTTTGATTGGGTTGCTTCGATTGCGCATCCCTTGGGATGCTTGATTTTATAGCAAACTCCTAAAAATTTGCGCTCAACTTCGCAACTGTTTCCTTAGTCTCTTGCTCAAAATCCTTAATGGTTTCAAGCATCTCCTATGAGATGGATTCTTGAAGTTGTTCTTTTATTGTGTTCTCCATTTTCCGGAGTTATTGCAACTTTTCCTCAATTACTTCAGAAAGTTCCAGTGCTTCTTCCTGCATCGACTGTAACTTCGACGAAGTTTCAACTTCCTTCATCCTTAACAATTTGAGCTCCTTCTGAAGTTCTTTCATCTTTGCGAACTTCTGTATCCTTTGCCTTGGCGACAAATCCTTCATAGTCATTTTCAAAGAGTCAAGATATTTTTTCATTTATTGTACTTCATCCTGAATTTTCTATAACTTAGGATCTTCTTGCATCATATCCCATACCTTGGTTATTTCTTCGAGTAGGTATTGACATCTCGCCACCTCTGCGGAGTTGTTTTCTGTTGAAGCCTTCAATTCTTAGGCTCTTGCTTCTTTAACATCCTATGGAGTGCCAGGTTTCTTTCGAGATTCTAAATCAACAATCTTCTCTTTTTATTCAATCTCCATATCCTCCATCTTGGATTTGAGGTTGTCTACAGGGAACCAATCCTCAAAATAGTGTATTCTACTTCAAGCTCTTTTTCGCAATCTGGGATCTTCGCGCAGACTTCAGTGACAAATTTCTTCAAATTCTTCTACTTCTCTTATGCATATGCTAGATCCTTGTTTTTCAATGCGCATTCTTCCTTCATCTCTTTGTAGCTATCCTCCAGCTTCAGATACTGGTTATAAGAGACCATGTCTCTATCTAGGATTTCTTCCACAACTTGCAGAAGAAGATTATGTAATCATTCGATGGGAACATCCTAACATTAATGTCTAGTGTGCGAGCTGCTTTGCACCTTCAGTAAGCTCATTGGTCGGTAATATGACATTCATCGGCTCGATTTTGACTAGTCGAGGTCTCATCGTCAAGGTAGGCACCTTTCTCTTCCTTTGGCTTGTATCGCCTATTCTATCTTTAGAATCTGATTCTCTTGCATGTCTCCCTGGACTTGTTCAACTCTTGCTACCGGACTCTTCAGTTCCGCGAGGCTCTCCATCATGCATACTTGGACTATTTATTGCTTGTTGTCCTTTAATGCAAGTGTTTCTTTAATGTGCTCTGACACTCGGGTTGCGATATAGTCATAGTCATCCTTGTGCAACTGCGCATCGAGCGGAGCCTTTGTTGCTTTCCGTTTCTTCATTTGTGTTCCTTCCAACATGGCTATGTCGGGTTCCTTTATTTTCTTTCCTACAGAAAAAAGAGAAACTTATTGTTGTTCGTATCCTTGATCTGCTTCTGGATTTTGCGCGCCTGTTGTCTCATCGTCTCAGCCTTGTGAATTTCTATCTACGCTTTCTTCTGATGTGGTGATCAGCGTGGATGGCACATCGACCTTCCACTCCGGTGGCTAGTATTCTATGATCAGATAAATTTTCTATCCATCTAGATGATATAAGCCTTCAAACCATTCAGGGTTATTTAGCCATGCTCTCGGATGAATGTAGATGAAGTGAAGTCCAACTTTGAAAGTCATCCTTCGAATATAGAGAGTTGTGACCTCTTTAGTGATACATGGAGTCCTATGAATGAATTCACATAACTGCTCATAATAAGTAAAAAACTGTATGTTGTTTACCCTCTGTCTGTTTGGCTTTGAGTTTGCCCACATGTTCGCAAACCTTGGTCCTTGGCAATCTCCCATGAATACCTTTTTCTCCTGGTTAGGCTTAAATGTAGGCATTTTTCCAGTTTCTTTTCTGACCCAAGGCCCATCAGTAGGCTTTGGTCTATTTACGTGATATTCATAGGTCGAAGCTTCGTTTGTCCTGTCATTTCCTCTCACGGCTCCACTTCGTGTCACAACATGAATGTTGCGATCTTTGTTTCTTTTCTCACCTGTGATCATCTGTATATTCTGGTTTTATCCTTCTAGTCTTTTCTCTTACATTTTTCCTTGCAAAATGGGAGATGCTTCAATGACATGGTCAAATGACTTATAGTACTTACAAGTAGTGCAAGGGTTCTGACAGTCTCTTGCTAAATGCCCTGGCTGAGCGCAATTATAGCATACAATCTAACATCTTCCTTGTGCTTGGCCAGTGTTACATCCTCGTCTATGTATCCACCACATCCTCTATATGTGCCTTGATCATATTGTTCATTTCAATTATTATGCGGTGTTTCTCCTTGGAATATGTATACATCATGCTTTCTTTCTATCATGAGATCATAAGCTTTGTAGTTGGTATCATCATGGCCAACTGAATTACAGAATGTGCAATATAGATTCTTTGGTGTCTATACGTACTTATGAAGTAGGTAAAAATATTCTGGGTGATGTCCTATACATTGGAAAATCTCACACCATGGTCCTTGTTGTTGATTCAAGGGTTTCGGTGCTCCATTAGCGATGTAATATCTGAATACAGGACAATGTTCCTTGGAATGTCCTTCAGCTTTACATTTTGTACACCAAACCTCTTCTCTTATCTCTTTTCCTTTCTTCATATCTTGTAGTTGTAATGTCAAATTTTCTAGCTCTTTCTGTATCTGTAACATACCTGTGCTAGTTTCTCCTATGGGTTAAGCTTCTAGCTTCAACGCAATTTCTAATGCTTCTGTTTGTGATGTTACCTTCTGTTGCATCAATGATAATCTAATGTGGGGAAACAATGTAGCTATGAACCATTCTTGATGTTGTTGTGGTGCTATTTCAAAGCTAACTTGATCTAACAAGGCTTTGAACTTCTTATCAAACTCCCATACAATCTCATTAGGTTTCTGTTTGATTTCTTTTATATTTGTGATGCACTAAGATTCTGAATTAGGTTTCTTAAATTCTCTAATCAATGCACTTTTGATATTGACTAGCGATATGTTTTGTCCAAAATAATACTTCATGAACCATGTTAAATCTCTATCTCTGAATGTGGTAACTAGGTGGGCTTGTTTTATAGCATCATCCTGTACTTGCTTAACATTCCATACAGATTCACAAAGAAACCAATGCTGCTCTAGGTCTTCTAGACTGATTCCTTTAAAATTAAGTATCTTAATGTCATCTTCCATTCTTCTTCTAGGAGGTGTAGTGTTCTGAAACGCAGAAGGTATACCACTACTTGAATGGTTATGAGTACTTGCTCCTGCAGTATTTCTACTATTAGTGCTTTGCGAACTAGTAATATTTCTTTCGTCAACTATAGGTTTCTACGTAGTAATAGGATGATAACCAATGCGTCTAGGTTCTGTTTCACTATCAGACTCAACCTGATATGAGTTTCTATCACTTCCTAACTCAGTTTATAGGAATGTGTGAGGTTCGACTTCACGAGACCTCTTTCTAGTGCTTAATTTATATCTTTTTCCACTTCTCAAAATACCAATGTGTTCCTCTGTGTCACTATATATGTTGCTGAACATTACAGACTCAAACCTTAGGAATCTGATTGCATTCTTAAGAATCCTTTTTCATCTAGTAGCATTTTAATGTATAAACTGAGGTTTTTCAGGTACTTACCACTAAATCCTTGCAAGAAATATCCTTCTACTGCGCTGTAATACTTCAATGTGTCCACATAAAATTCTGTAACATAGCCTTCCAGTAATGTAACATCCCATAATTTCATAAAAATTTAAAATTTTTTGATAACAACATTAATTACGATAATTATAATTGCGGAAATAATATTTGTTGATTTTGACAGCATTAATTAAAATTTGTTAGTACTAAACATGATTTAATTTATGTTTTAGTAGCAATGTGACAGTGACAGATTTAACACATAATTAGAAAACTTGATTTTGATTACAAATGAGCTTAATCGGTTGGAAATATGATGCGACACTTTCCTTTTGCAATGATACTGAAAGTTTGACTTTGCTGCATAAGGGTGTCCTACGAGGTACCCTGGAGCTTACTTAGCTGCAACGCTAAAGCATATTGAATGTCTTATGTGCAGACGACATGTAAGAAATTTCATGGTTGCGTAGAAGCAAAGTACGTGTATAGTTCAATTTCAACGTCGTAATTAAATAAAAAGTTAGAATTCTGTTGTGATCCACCATAAGTATGCAGGTATGGATTTCATAGCCATAAATACTATTTTCAAATGTTGTCTTATAACTCAGCTATGCATAATACAGAGTAGTCGATGATCGCTATCAACTGGTAGTTTTGACACTGTAATCTTTTTCGTGGTTGTAGTTGGCTTATTGTTGTCTTAAGATAATTAATTATCTTTATATTACTGATGTAATAGATGTATTGCAAAAACATTAAAAACTTGCATGAGAAAGTATGATAAGGACTCATAGCATTTTAGTCAGTCTTCATGCTAAATATATATATCTTTAGATCCATCGAATGTCTCCTATACAAACTATTTATTTTTATATCTTCGATAATAGTGTTCGTATGATCATAACCAAAGTTACAAAGGTAATATTAAAATCTCCTATGTATGGGCTATCCCATTCGTAACCTTACAATGTTTAACTAGTGATACTTATAACCCTTTCAAAGGCTTGTATCTATTTTGTATGAATGGCATAACTGAAACTATGTCAAAATGTGACTATAGTTGTCCTATCAACTAATATCTAAGTCATAACTTTATTATTTAAATCCACAAATAATAACTTGGGACTATATAAACTTCGAATTATTATAATAACATGAATCTAGCGTTGCGAACTAGAATTGGGACTATAGAAATATATGTATCGTCGTCGATTAAAACAACACAATAATATGTGTTATGAAACATAGTCTTGGAACCCATACGATCTTTGGAATTTGAATTAACATAACAATTAATGTTATAATGTGATGTAACAATGTATGAAATCATATCGTTGGGAAATGAGTGCTGACATGCATTTAATTGATTGAAAGGTTGATGGTTTTACAAGAGATACGAATCGGTGTTGGCGAAAGTGATACAGGCCTGCATTAATGGCTGTCCATAATGTATGTGTGACAAGGATTAAACAAGCCTCCACTTAAGTGCAAGCTAAAGCATGTGATGATAGTGATGGTGCCATGTAATATATCTTCGTTGAAGGTCCTCCGAGCTGGCAGTTTGGATATCCATCGTGTGCAAGAGTTGGCATGATCGTGCTACGGCAATGAAAGAGCAATTAAGTGATGGTTGTTCGTTCCAGTGCAAGGAGTTTTGGCATGATTTCGATCGTTGATCAACTTGATCATGATCGTTGGATCTAACCCTAGAATTGGGTTGATGTCTTGGTTTGAAAAAGAGTGTTTGTAGTTCATTGTTACGTTGGTCTTGGCAGTGTGGCCGACAGGCTACTGCTTTGTAGGGTTAGAGGATGAGGGTTTCGACCCTGCGACCTGTAAGTCGTTTTAAAATAATGTAGGTTTCGTCTTTTGTAATGGCGTGATCAATGTTTAGTCTTGGGTTTACAACACTGTCGAGATGACAAGCTAGTTGTTGCTCTCTCTGATATTTTTAATGGGATGAAATCTTCCTACAACCGAATTGGAAGGTAGTCTGCTTTCGTCAGAAGAAGGGAGTTCTCGGTTTAAAGGCTTATGTACAAGCTTCAACCTTCATTCTGTAAAGGTAATCAATTTACCAACTCAGAGTTCATATTATCGTTTGTTTTACAGTTTTCATAGATATAATGATTAACGTTTGTGTGTTTGTCTTGGGAGGCACCAGTTTCGAAGGGGAAACACACTCCAGGTTTTGGAAGGAGGATGGCCAAACTGCATTCCGGTAAGCTCTGGGTCTTCCAAAACCCTTGTAGGTGCTCTCCATCTGAGTTTGATGTGTTTTTAGGTCCTTTCCATGACTCATCGTTGTTGCTGGTTGAAGAACTACGAAGCACAAATTTGTTAATCGAATGATGTCTGTTCAAATCTGTGACTCTCGTTTGTTTATGTGAAACTTGGTTTTACACCTTGATACTTATCTTAGTCGAACTGGAATTGCAAAAACTCGTCAATGCAGAGGGTTTATGGATTCGTTTAACTGTTAATATTGGGGATAAGCCCTGTAGGTTTTTGTTTGGGAAACTTGTTATAAAATTTGTCTCTGAGCACCACGACTTCGTTTTCTTGAAGTTGGAACTTTGTAATGGTTTTTAAAACTATGAATCACGACTTGATGAGTTAAGTTATGAGAATAAAAGTAGAGCCGAAAGCTTGTCTATTGTGTAATCAATATTTTTCTTTTCGACAATGAAACGTATGTTATTTATCTTTGTGTAAAACGTCTGTGTTAAACGACTTGAGGCTGTAGGTTGATATCGTGTTTTTTGATCTATACTAGGGTTTGTGAAACTTGTTTTAGATGGCAACTCTGTAATGTATGATGTTTTGAAATGGTATTAATTTCATTTGTAATGGAAACAACAAGTCATATCCTAGTTCGGGTTTTGTTGAATAGAAATTAAATGTTTGAAAAAGAATTTCTAAAAGAACTTTGGTTCGATTCGAAGCCTGTATGGATTGAGTTTGCAAAATGATAATAATGGGAAATGAAATCTCACTAGGTTTTGTTATGAAACTCAGTTTGGAAATCGACACTAACAGTTTAAAAATATCTATTGAATAAAATGCCTGACGTCAATAAAATGTTTATAATATTTTCATTATCTGTTTGAACTATAAATTTAAAGGGAATGGTTATAGTAAGAAATGAAAACAGTGTGTGTATGTGCAATGTGAAAAACTATGTGATGATTGTTATGTACAACCTTGATATAATTAACACATTTATTTATTTGCAGCTATGATATTATATTGCAAACATAATTGGATATATAGAAATATGATTTCTATCTATTTCCTATGTACATAGTAATGATAAGAATAATGCAATGCAATGATACAGGAATTAAACATTGTTTGTTTTTCATATAACTAAGGAAACATTTTATAATATATATTAGATAATATACAGAACTTTCTACTATTATTAAATAGGGAAGAAAACAATAAACATATAAATTACTGTATTTATCTATCGAATCAAAATGGCAATTTGCCTATCTTTTAATCTATTTTTAATTTGCGTATCTATACTAGAGTACGATGCACAAAACAACATGTGGAAAAATATAGATACTGGTTTATCAATTCAAATCATCCTTAAACTTAAACATTCAGACTTTAAACAAATTTAGAATTAGATTCTTTTTCGAAAAACAGAAAACAAGGATTACTAATTATACAGAACAGATCTATTAGATGAGATAAGGTAGAAAATTTGTTAAAAAACTTGGGTAAATCTGTAGGGAAACAAACAACCCAAGAATACTGTTCCACCCAACCAATTCCTAACTGCCTTAGGACCCCCAAGCCTGTTCACTGAACCACCAGGAGGAAGAAGCTTAGGAAATAGGATCTCCACTTGTAGTAGCACTAACTGTCAAATCTTCAATAAATAACATTCCAATAGACCTACGCCAGCATCTCTGGTTCTTCTCAGCAATATGCAGACTTATGATTGCACTCACAACTAGCCTCCCTATTTGAATCTCTCAGTGATCACCTGATGCACATGAGGAAATATTCTGCAGAAATATTGTGTAAGAGCTGCCTGCTCAATTTGAATTTTCCTTATGTAGGATGCCTAGGCCTTTTTAGTTGTTACTGGGTCATTAAATGAGCTGCATGCTCACTACCTCCACCTGGGGGATAATGCCACATTTTTAGGGGTAGTTGTCCCATAACCAACAGCTAGTGGTGTGATGCAATTGCTGCCATCTGTCCCATACCTTCCAACAGCTTCCAATCCTTGTAGTGGGTCAGTGAACACTCATTTAACAATCCCCTTGGGTGTTTGTCTCCTAATTATTTTATTTAAATAATAATATTCAGTAATTACATTCATCCTTGATCAAAACTGATCATAATTACAAAACTTTGTAATTAAATTTAACATAAAGTATTTTGCAAATAAAATAATAATTTTCAGAAATTTGGGTAGGTGACAGGTAAGCTATACAACCAAAATTCTACTACTCTGAAATGTGGTTGTCAATCCCTTTAAGCCTCAGAATCAACTCTAGATTCCAAACTGTAGGTTATCCACCTTGAAAATAGTTTTTCCATTATGTTATCCTTTATATCCACTTATGCAACTCAGTAGAAAAATATGCGAAGAAAATTTGATGCAAGTCAGTGACTATATACCTCTGCAACCATTGTTCTGTGGTTAGACGCGGATGTCTGTTCTCTTTCTTCGCAAACTCAAGTTCTGTCTGACTTACCCAGTTCTGTATTTCTATAATTTATGGATTCCACATAACACATCACCAGTTCTAGAGCGACAATGGAACCTTTTATTGCGCTTCATTATTCACATTCACATAACATAACAACATCGCATATCGCCAATTCTTAGCATGGAAAAAAAACCATTTGTTGGATTTACTCCTTTTCTTTCTATGGCGCCGACCCAGGTTTTGCATAGTTCCCTTAATTTAGACCCAACAAAATCCACTTCACTGGCCCTTTCGGCATCAACTTGCGAGCAGGATGAAGTCTCACCCGAAGCAAAGATGGGTGGTTACAGAATCAGGTTTCTGCAACCTGGTGATGCGCGGTTATGTTATGCGAGCTTATTATGCACGGCTTACTCAACATCTACTTAACAAATTACTATCAACATGCATCTACGCACTTCATAGCTATCAACAACCTACAAACTTCGTTGAATCGTTGCTACCTTTAATCTGCTAACTATGCACTTATCATACTTAATATGACTTCGCAATGTTCATACATGCATGTTCAACTACTTATCATATCATTCTAATTTACATTCATATGGAAACAAATATCTAAGCATAAACATTCATGAACACACAATATAATAGAGATTCAAATACATAACATAGATATTTACGTGGTTCACCCCCCAGATGGGAGCTACGTCCACGGGAACTGTTATTATGTTTCTTGGAAGGGGTAACAGTTCCAGTCTGCACACTCAACTGCAGACGCTTCTCTACATTATATTTCTGCGCACACAGCTGCAGAGTCTTTTCCTCACTTAGATCTCTCTCAGTATGGATCTAACAATATCTAACATAATCCAACATAAGTCTAACAAGATCTAACCCTTCCTTATACAAAATTTCCCTTCATATGTGCCCAAAGGTCACATCTTTACAATAACTATGGTCCAACCCCCATAGTATCGTTAAACCCAAAATGGCATGGTTCTCCTGTTGACCACGCTTTGCATTAATTTCGCTGGAGCTATGTTGTCCTTTTGCGTCGCTTCTCTGGCTCTGACACTTCTATGACACTTGCAGTTCTGACTGTGCGGCTATGACACTACAGTGGCGCATCCTTTGCACCATTCTGATTCTTTACTCTTCGCTTCAATTTCTGACAGTCCGCCTCTTTATTCATAACTGCTTGAACTAACTTGATCGTATTTAGTACTTCGCCTTTACTAAGGGAACATGTCCTTTTCTGCCACTTTGTTTCGCTCCATACCCTACTCACGAGAATTGCGGAGTTGCTTCTCCCAAAATTGGTTGGTGTTAGGCCTCGCCTAACTTGTACTTTTTCCCTCAAAAATTCCTCCAATTGGGATGTTCCCAACATGAATTGTAGGGAAAATCCATATGACTATGGCCTACAAGAAAATGTAACATGACTTGTTCTTAAGATAAAGTGATGGATGTATAGTCATCCAGATGAATATCCCATTTATACTTAGTATTTGAGAGTGAGCAGAATGCTCAAAATTTACCCTCATGAAGATCAGATGATGTGATGGATTTCAGAGGGAGTCGACAGATCTAGTATCCCATGGATCTGGTTGATCCAGTAGAGCCCACAGATGTTCCTAGAGATCTTGCTATTGGTAGGAAGAGGCCTATTTGGGCTCGACATACTTTAGAAGATGCAGAAAAGCATGTTGCTCCCCTAGGCACATTTAGGGAGAGAAAGAAACCTTGAAGGTATTCAGGATACGTAGAACTGACATCCCACATTATTGATTATGAGCCCTCCAGTTACGAGGAGGCTTCCAACCAACAAGTTTGTAAAGATGCTATGATCGAATAATATCAATCCATCATCAAGAATGAAGTATGGGAAGTGGTGCCAAGACCTAAAAGGAAGTTAGTTGTGACTTCCAAGTGGATTTATAAGATTAAACATGTAGCAGATGAGAGAATTGAGAAGCACATAATGATATTTGTGGCTAGAGGGTTATATCAGAAAGAGGGAGTCGATTACGATGAGACGTTTGCTTCAGTTGCACGATACATGAACATCAGATCAATCATAGCTCTAGCTTCAGCTATGGGATGGAAGCTACATTAGATGGATGTTAAAACAAATTTCCTCAATGTATTAATTGAGGAAGAAGTCTATATTGAACAACCAGAGGGTTTCGAGATTCATGGGAAGGTGTCCCATGTGTGCAGACTGAAGAAGGCCATGTATGGCCTCAAGAAGGCACCATGAGAATGGTATGCCAGAATTGATGGATACTTGGTGAGCTTGGGATTCACCAAGAGTGAGGTAGACTCCAACCTTTACTACAAGGTTGAGGATGGTACACCATTGATACTAGTACTGTATGTTGACAATTTTTTTCTCATGGGAGATGAGAAACTTACTGAATGGTGCAAGAAGATGCTAGCCTCTGAGTTTGATATGAAGGATCTTGGTGCGATGCATTAATTATTAGGTTTGGAGGTGTGGTAGAGATAGGATGAGATTTTTCTAAGCCAAGGAAAATATACCATTGATATCTTGAAGAGATTTGGCATGATGGAATGCAAGTACATGAATAAACCCATGGAGATAGACCTTAAGAAGTTAAGTGACTCAGTTTCTGAGTTAGAGTTGATAGATCCTACCATGTATAGACAATTGATCGGTTCACTGATGCATCTAGTTAATACCATACCAGATATCTTCTTTGTAGTGAGTGATCTTAGTCAGTTTATGTGTGAACTGAGACAAGTACATTGGATTGCTGTGAAACATGTGCTAAGATATTTGCATGGCACTGTGAAATATGGACTGAGATATGTTTCTAGGAGTGACATGATATTACATGGATATACATATTCAGACTGGGTAGGAAGTGTCATGGATAGAAAGAGCACCTCAGGGTGTTTCTTTAGTTTGGGGTCTGCAGTGATTTCCTGGTGCAATAGGAAGCAACCTTCAATAGCATTGAGCACTGCAAAAGCAGAGTATATTGTAGAAAATGTGGCGGTGCAAGAAGTAGTATGGATTCAAAAGATCTTTGCAGGATTGTCCGGACAAACACTTGAGCCGAACGTGATTCAATGTGACAATGAAAGTTGTGTGAAGCTTTCATTGAACCCTGTATCTCATGACAGATCAAAGCATGTGGAAATCAAGTAACACTATATAAGAGATATGGTACATAGAGGAAAATTTCAGCTCGAGTACATTATAAACAGATTGTAGACATTATCACCAAGCGTCACTCTAGAGTGAAGTTTGCGTACTTCCATGAAATACTTGGAGTATTGGATAATTGTTTCCTCAGTGAGAGGGAGTGCTCATACTCACAAATAGAAAAGAACTCAGTCCAGTTTGGATAGGCAGTCCTCGTAGACCGATAATGTGTTCAGTCCAGATTGGGACAGGTGGTCCTTGTAGACCATAGTGAGCGTAGCTCTGGTAGGACAGAAATGAACTATGTTCAGGACAGAAATGAACTCAGTACAGTTTGGACAGTAGGTCCTCATAGATCGATAATGAGTTTAGCTCAGTATTGAACATGCGGTCCTTGTAGACCGTAAGGAGTCCAATCCAGTTGACCATGAGCTCAATCCAATTAGGACTGGTGTTCTTGTATGGAACTTTCTCCATATTGGAGAAGACACTTGTATATAGTATATTTTGAATCCCTGTATGGGATATCATCCTGAATAGACGATGTTGACCCTTTCTTATGATGAAGAGATTATGTTAGTCCAGCTGTGATGATTAGAAGATGTACAAGTCCAGATGATGCTAGTCCATCCGTGACGATTAGAATATGTATGAATCCAAATGATTCCAAGACGTATGAATTCCAGTTGTGATGTTCATATGATCAGATGTACAAGTTGTGACAACCAGATGATGCTTGACGAGTTCTAGCATGATGATACCTCTATAGCTAAGAGGGAGTGTTGATGTTATAGCTATGTGATGCATCCTCACTAGCCTAGCCTACATGAAGAAAATAATAAACATTTAAATGTAATTTTATAATGTAAAAGGAAAAGTCGGCCTAGTTAGGGGATTTTATGAAAAGTAATGTATAAATAGAAGTGCTCCCTTCCTGATTTCGTAGTTCTCACCAAGCAATTTTGCTCAACTAGAGGATTTCGCATTTTATGGGTGCTAGAAGACATTTGGAGAAGATTTCTTGAGCATTGACTCATTTTGTACTTTTTATCTTCTTTGTACTAAATCTCAGATTAAGAAAGGGTTGTTGGGTTTTTTCCTGAGTTTGGGTTTTCCCAAGGTAAAGTGTTGTGTCTATTGCTGTTGATGTATATGTAACTTCGGAATGTATTTCATCTGTGTATTTTATATATATTTATTGTACCCTTATAAGAGATGTGTTATTCCTCTATAAGGAAGTGTCGTCATGTGGATTGACAAGTGTCGCAAGTGTGTGTACTTGCCGATGGGTTATTAGACCACCATGTGGGGTCGGCCCTGAATTATATATAATATAATGTGGATGTATCTAGATAGACAACTCGGCCCCATAAGGTCACTGGGAAAAAAGGTAAGTATAAATAGAGATAGGAGATCTCTATTTTACTCACTCGGAAAAAAGTAACTCACTCTCACTTGAAAAGTGGCGCACTAGTGAGGAGGAGGGTCATCTGCTATCAGGAGACTATCTCAGTGTTATTTGGTTGTACTTTTGGTTGAGCCATTGCTCTCTCTATCTCTGCGGAAGTTGTGGGGTTTTTCACCTTAGGGGTTTCCCCACGGAAACTCTGTGTCTCTTGTCTTTATGCTTTTGATTCTTGTGATGCTTGTCATATTGTGATTGTCATGCATTGATATACTGTAGATGTTATTCTCTCAGCAAAGATCCTAGAGTATTGTGAATTAATGCTCAAAATTTAACATGGTATCAGAGCTAACCTGAGAAGAAGACATTTTGCAGTGGCGGAAGCTTGAGTTCCTTGTTTATTGGGTTTCTCTCCACATATTTTTGAAAATCAGTATAGTAGATTGACTCTACTCATCAAGGCACATCTATCTGTCCAATTCGAATTCAATTCCGAGCATTTTCAGATTTGGCCCTAAAAATTAGGGTTTCCACAAAAATAGGAATTTCTGGAATCTGAAGACACAGCTGGAAGCTCCTTGCAAAAAATCGAAGTTTAGAGCTTTCGATCGATATTTTTGGCTGGGTAGATCTTTGAGAATCTCAAACCCTAATTCAGGGCTCTCCCTAGTGAACCCGGGAGGACAAAAAGGCAATTCTGAAGGGCAAGACTTTGCTGATCTCAAATTATGAATGCACCAGGCTGATCAGCTCATCAAGGTGCATCTTTCTATCCTTTCAGAAATTTGAAATTCACATTTTGAATTTTTAGGGTTTCTCTGACAAACCCTAATCCGGGACTAGATCCAGTTTTCAGCACTTCAAGCGGTAAGATATATATCTTTTCTATTTCCATTTGAAGTACTCTTTAAGATGTCTCTCCACACCAAGCTTGAGGATAAGCTTGAAGGGGTTGATAACTTCCGAGCCTGGAAGTATAGAATTGGGTTAATCCTGGAAGAGAATGAGTTGGACTCATATGTGAAAGAAGACATCCCTATCCCTGAGGATGAAGAGGCCAAGGTATTGCACAAGAAGAACTTGGTCAAGGCAAAGAGAATCATTGTTGATTCTATCAAAGACCATCTCATACCCCATGTGTCTTCTCTTAAGATACCCAAGGAGATGTTTGACTCTTTGACCAAGCTGTTTGAAGGGAAGAACATAAATCGGAAGATGACCCTGTGGAACCAATTGAAAGGAGTAAAGTTTCAGAATAGAGAAACCATTCAATCTTATTTTTCGACGGTCTCCCAGATCAAGGAACAACTAGAAGCAGTGGATGAAATGGTGGATGAAATGGTGGAGAATGGCCTACCCAGGTCATGGGATTCCTTTATCCAAGGAATTTGTGCAAGGAAGAAGTTGATCTCCTTCAGTAGACTACGGGAAGAATGCTCACAAGAATAAGCAAGGCTTGTGGCACGGGAAGAAAAGATGGGGAATGAAGATCAAGCTCTCATAGCTCACACCAAGAAAGGAAGTCCAAGAGAGAGCCATCTCACTCCAAGAGATCTTCACATCACTTCAAAGAAAGAAGAATATGCTTCACTTGTAATGAGAAAGGACATATTGCCATAAATTGTCCCATGAACAAGAAGGACAACAACAACTCCATCAAGAATAAGAAGGGAAACAAAAGAAGGTTTCATGCTCATGCTGCCGAGGATGATGAACCACCCAAGAAGAAGGCTAGGCCAGAAAATGATGATGACTCATCAAGTGAAGAAGAGTATGTTCTAATCTCTGCTCTCACAGGTACCATCTCCCATGGTTGTAATGATTGGTTGATTGATAGTGGGGCTTCCAAACACATGACTGGGTTTAAGGAATCTTTTGTGAATCTATTTGAACATGAATCACCCCATAAGGTGAAACTTGGGGATGATTATCAATACCCAATCAAAGGAAGTGGTGAAGCCTCCTACAACCTAGATTCTGGAAAATCTTTGAAGATGAAAGAAGTTCTTTATGTACCTGGGCTCAAGAAGAACTTACTCTCAATCTCTGCATTAGATGCAAAAGGTATGAGGGTTGCATTTGTGGATGGACAAGTCCTAATGTGGCCAAAGGGAAATACCATAGATGATGCAGTAGTGATTGGAAAGCAAGAGGGAGGTTTGTATAAATTGAAGGGACAACCTGAACATGCCATGGTGCATGAATCCATGGAGCTAAGTGAACTTTGGCATAGAAGACTTTCTCATATGCACTATAGAGCACTTCCAATTGCAAGCAAGGCTGTAGAGGGTCTTCCAGAAATCAAGACCAAACATGAAGGTGTTTGCAAAGGATGTGCAAAAGGTAAGAACATTAAGAAGGCTTTCCCAAGCAGTGAAAGCAAGGAAAAAGACATCCTGGAAATCATCCACTCAGATGTATGTGGTCCTATGTCATCTAGTTCTCTAAGTGGGTATGTTTATTATATCTCATTTATTGATGACTTCTCCAGGAAGACTTGGGTATACTTCTTGAAGAGCAAAGATGAGGTGTTTGATAAATTCAAGGAATTCAAAACCTTGATGGAGAATCAGACTGACAAGAAGATCAAAACATTCAGATCTGACAATGGTGGAGAATTCACCTCAGGTGACTTCAAGAAGCTTTGCAGTGATTCAGGGATTAAGAGGGAGTTGACTGCTCCTTATAATCCTCAACATAATGGAGTTGCAGAAAGGAAGAACAAAACTATCATGGAAGCAGCAAGGGCAATGCTGCATGACCAGGATCTACCTATGCATCTATGGGCCGAAGCAGCTAGAATAGCTGTATATGTGTAGAACAGAACACCCCACAAGATGTTGGACAACAAGACACCAGAAGAGGTCTTTTCTAGTAAGAAACCTGAAGTCAGCCATCTCAGAATATTTGGTTGTCCAGTATACACTCATGTCCCAAAGGAAAAGAGGACTAAACTAGATCCTTCAGGAAAGAAGGGTATCTTTGTGGGTTACAGTGAAAGCTCGAAGGCTTACAGAATATACTTTCCAGGGTTCAAGAAGATTGATGTCAGCAGGGATGTAACATTTGATGAAAACTCAGCATTCATCAAATCAAGGAAAGCACCTATCGAAGTTTATGAAGAACCTAAGGAACCCAAATTTCAAGACACTACCATGACTGAAGCAGTTCCAGAAGTTGTTCGTGAGTTTGAAGATCCACAAGAACCTATAGATCCACCCCATGAGGATAACTCTCACAAGAGGAAACCTGCATGGGCTAGAGAGCTCATTCAAGATGCAGAAAGATTTGGCATTCCAGAAGAAGAACACAGAGCAAAGAAGAGAACCAGATCACATACCAGCTATGTTGCTTTACTCTGTGACATTATGAACAAAGAGCCTGCTAGTTATGAAGAAGCAGCGGAAAAGAAAGAATGGAAGGATGCCATGGTTGAGGAATATCAATCAATAATGAAGAATGATGTTTGGGATGTTGTCCCAAGACCTAAAGAGAAGTCAGTTGTAACTTCTAAATGGATCTTCAAAATCAAGCATGCTGCGGATGGTAGTGTGGAGAAATACAAGGCAAGATTCGTAGCTCGTGGCTTCTCTCAGAAAAAGGGAATAGATTATGAAGAAACTTTTGCACCTGTAGCCAGGTATACTTCCATCAGAACAGTACTTTCCCTGGCTGCAGCAATGAAATGGAAAATATTCCAGATGGATGTCAAGACTTCCTTCTTGAATGGTGTAGTTGAAGAAGAAGTATATGTGGAACATCCACTAGGTTTTGAAATACATGACAGAGAGTCATATGTGTGCAGATTGAAGAAAGCCTTGTATGGCTTAAAGCAAGCTCCCAGAACCTGGTATGGTAGGATGGACAGTTTCCTATCTAGTTTGGGCTTTACCAAGAGTAAAGCGGATTCCAATATTTACTACAAGGTTGAGGAAGGGAATCCTGTGATTCTACTCCTGTATGTGGATGACTTATTTGTAACAGGAGATGACAGACTGATTGCAGATACTAAGAGGAAGCTTGCTGCTGAATTCGATATGAAAGATTTGGGAATGATGCACTATTTCCTAGGTATGGAGGTATGGCAGAGTGCAGGTGGGATCTTCCTTGGTCAAGGGAAGTACACAATGGATATCCTGAAGAGATTTGGGATGATGGATTGCAAGGCCATGGCCACACCTGTGGCATCGAATCTGAAGCTTCTATGTGATGCTTCATCTGAGCCGGTTGATGTCTCTATGTATCGTCAGATGATTGGGTCCTTGATTTACCTAACGAACACGAGACCAGATATTTGCTTTGCTGTGAACAGATTGAGCTAGTTCTTGACGGATCCGAGGAGTGTTCACCTGGTTGCTGTAAAGCATGTTCTAAGGTACCTGAAGGGTACAGTGGATTATGGGATCAAGTATGAAGTGAATCAAAAGTTTAACCTACAGGGTTATGTTGATTCATATTGGGCTGGCAGTGCTACAGATAGGAAGAGAACATCTGGGTGTTGCTTCAGTATGGGATCAGGTGTGATCTCTTGGTTTAGTAGGAAGCAATCCTGCGTAGCACTGAGTACAGCTGAGGCAGAGTATGTTGCAGCCTGTTCAGCTAGTTGTGAGGCAGTATGGCTATGGAAGCTACTGTCTGAGTTATTTGATCTCCCGTTGGATGCTACTGGTATCTTCTGTGATAACCAGAGTTGTGTGAAGCTGTACGAGAACCCAGTGTTTCATGACAGGTTGAAGCACATAGAGATCAAATATCACTATATCAGGGATATGGTGCAGAGAGGAGCTGTGAAGCTCCTGTATGTTGCGACGGACGAGCAGATTGCAGATGTGCTAACGAAGCCACTAGCCAGGGTGAAGTTCGAGTACTTCAGAGAGAGGCTTGGCGTTCTTCAGATCGAGGACACTTCGAGGAAGAAGTGATGGACACATTTGCTGAAGCCATTCCAAGCATGTTGGAAGGAGGATCCTTCACATGGCTGTGGATGTAAGTGCTGGATGATGAGCATCGGGATGATGTTCTGGTGTCTGATGTATATGATCAGTTGGATCATTTTTGTATATGTATGTATGCATCATGTTGGATGCTGGATATGATCAGTTGGATTATTTTTATGTATGTATGTATGCATCATGTTGGATGCTGGATATGATCAGTTGGATCATTTATATGTATGTACGCATCATATTGGATGATGGATATGATCGGTTGGATCATTTTTATGTAGTGTGTATATGCATCATGTTGGATGCTTGGACCATGTATCTGTATATGTATCAGGTGGATACATTGTATGATCAGGTAGATCATGAATATTGATATGTATCAGGTATGATCAGGTAGATCATGTATGTTGATGGATACATTGTGTGGATCATGTATCTATGTATCAGGTGGATACACTATGTATGATGATATGTATCAGGTAGATACTTGGTGTGCATTAGATGGATGCATTGTATGATCAGGATGACCGTGGATGACGAGCTTCTCTAGATAACATGCAGCAGGATGTTGCAGTGATGATGATCAGGATGATCATGTGTACATTAGGATGATGCATGGTAAGTATCAGATGATACTTTGTGGCCGTGGATTAGGTTGTGCAAGTAAGCATGTAATTTGTGCCTTGGGAGATTTGCAGATGGTCTTTCGAGGTTTTTCCTATGGCATGTAATTCGGTGCCCTGGGACATCTGGCAAATGCTCTTTCAAGGTTTTTCTTGGGGGGACATATAATTTGTGCCCTGGGAGATCTGCAGATAGTCTTTCGAGGTTTTGCCTATGGCATGTAATTCGGTGCCCTGGGATATATGGCAGATGCTCTTGCGAGGTTTTGTCCTATGGCATGTAATTTGCTCCTGGGAGATCTGGACAGGATGAAAAAGGCCTCAGATGCTTCAGCCAGGTTTTTCCATGACCACATGTAATTTGCTCCTGGGAGATCTGGACAGGATGAAAAAGGCCTCAGATGCTTCAGCTAGGTTTTGTGGTGAGATCACATGTAATGTGCTCCTCGGAGATCCGATAGGTAGAGCCGTGTGCTCGTAACAGCCTGGGATGATTCAGCCAGATTTTGTGATGGGTCACATGTAATGTGCTCCTGGGAGATCCTACAGGTAGAGCTGTGTGCTCGTAATAGCCTGGGATGCTGCAGCCAGGTTTTGTGACGCACGTAATAAGTCCTGAGGATTCCATAGAATGGCCAGTGATGGTGAAGAACTGCAGATGGTGGGCCTACATCCAGTATGAAAAAGGACTGGCTCTGTAGAACTTCCTATGACGAGTAGAGTCAGAGATTGTTTGAGATAGCAGCAACAGTGACGATGATGATGACGATGCATCGATGACGATGATCCAGAGAAGAAGACTTGTCTAGCAAATCTGTGTCGAGAAATACCTTCCTAGTTAAGAGGGAGTGTTGATGTATATGTAACTTCGGAATGTATTTCATCTATGTATTTTATATATATTTATTGTACCCTTATAAGAGATGTGTTATTCCTCTATAAGGAAGTGTCGTCATGTGGATTGACAAGTGTCGCAAGTGTGTGTACTTGCCGATGGGTTATTAGACCACCATGTGGGGTCGGCCCTGAATTATATATAATATAATGTGGATGTATCTAGATAGACAAGTCGGCCCCATAAGGTCACTGGGAAAAAAGGTAAGTATAAATAGAGATAGGAGATCTCTATTTTACTCACTCGGAAAAAGTAACTCACTCTCACTTGAAAAGTGGCGCACTAGTGAGGAGGAGGGTCATCTGCTATCAGGAGACTATCTCAATGTTATTTGGTTGTAATTTTGGTTGAGCCATTGCTCTCTCTATCTCCGAGGAAGTTGTGGGGTTTTTCACCTTAGGGTTTTCCCCACGGAAACTCTATGTCTCTTGTATTTATGCTTTTGATTCTTGTGATGCTTGTCATATTGTGATTGTCATGCATTGATATACTGTAGATGTTATTCTCTCAGCAAAGATCCTAGAGTATTGTGAATTAATGCTCAAAATTTAACAATTGTCTCTATTTTTTCTGTGCATAGTTGTTCTTTCAGTGATTCTTTTCATTACTTACATATATTATGCTACTATGAGTGAAAACATTAACACCCAGAGTCCATATGAATATATCAATTTTGGGTATGCTTTTTTCTTTCCAAATTCCAACCTAAACCGTTGGATTGGGAGGAACGTTTGGGATTTCCTTGAGAAGCTTGTATCCTTGTGAAATGGTGTACAAACCAGAGTTTGTACCCAACCTCTTGTGTCCTTCTTCCTTGCAGCAATGGGAGATTTTCCTACTAATAGTTCCTTAAGTTTATTCCAATATTGCTGAAGATAAGGGGGAATATCCAGATTTTTCCAACTGATCAAAGTGTTACTAGACCAATCTGAAATATCCCATAATTTAGTAATTCCTTCCCTAATCATCCATAGCCTTAAATTCCTCGAATCTATAATAGAGGCTAGAGGATCAGCCTCCATAATTATGTCTTCCCACAATTTTATTTTTTTCCCATTTCGAGGGACCCAAAACAAGTTTTCTTGGATCAGAGGAAGAGCTTGCTTAGAAAGAGTGAAGATTGGAGTGCCAAAGTGAACTTCCAGGGATAAGTCCAAACTACGAAGCCTTGTATTTTGAAAGCATTTCTTCCAAAGGACTTTCTGAGCCCATCCTGGATGCTTCGAGACTTGTCTCCAAATAATTTTAGCTCCCAACGCGAGGTTTTGATCTTTTAAATCCTTTATCTGAAGGCCACCTTCCAACATCAGTTTTGTAACCTTTTCCCAACTAACAAGCGAGAGTCTCCTCTTATTCCTTTTTCCTCCATTCCAGAAAAATAATCAAATTAATTTCTCCATTTTACGAAGGAATCCCATCAGAGCAAGCAAGCGAGAGCATTGGAAAATAGACAGGCTATTTAAGACTGACTTAATCAAAACTAGTTTTCCTGCCAAGTTTAACCAAGTTGTACCCCAAGACTGCAATTTATGTTTGAATTTATCTAGCAAAGGAAGCCAATATTTACCACGTGGGGATTTCAGGAAAATTGGCAGCTTGAGATACTTGAAAGATGTCCATTGCATAGTTCCATTGAACCCAAAAATTATGGTAATGGAGCTAAGCTCCAGACCTATTACATTCCAACCATATATCTGACATTTACCATTATTGAAACTACTTCCTGAATCTTTACAGAAATCATCTAGATCAACTTTGAAAGTTTTAGTAATTTTCGTAGAAGCTCCTCCTAGAAGGAGGGAATCATCTACACAAAAATCATGATTTAGATCCCATATTCCTCTTGCAAGATTTAGACCCATTAAATCTTGATCGAAGCATCTTTTTTCAAGAAGAAAGCTTAAAAAAAGGCTTGAATAACAAAGAGAAGAGGTGAGAGAGAGCATCCCTGTCTAAGCACTCGGGATGCTTTGAAAAAATATGCTTCTCGACCATTCACAAGCGGGGAAATCTAAGGCTCCGCAATATAGGTCTTGATCCAACTTATAAACTGGGAGTAAAATCCAAAATTTTTAATGACTTCAAAAAGGAAGTTGTTCCTCACTATGTCGAAGGCGTTTTCCATGTCGAACTACACCACAATTCCTTTTTCTTTTCTCTAGAGACTAGAATGTATCGCTTCTTGTACTAAGATTAAATTATCCATAATTTTTCGTCCTTTAACAAAACCTCCTTGATTATCAAGAATCAAATATGGAAGTAGAATTTTTAGCTGATTCGATATGAATTTAGTGATCAACTTGTAACGTATGTTACAAAGAGAGATTGGTCTAAACCTGTCAAACGATCTCGCTCCCTTTTATTTTGGAATCAATGCTAAGAAAGATGAGTTCATGCTTCCTCCTAACTTAAGACAGGATTGGGATTTCAACACCATTTTATGTAGATCGTTTTTAACTTTTTCCCAACAAATTTTAATGAAGTGAGCAGTGAATCCATCCAACCCAAGAGTTTTGTCTGGTTCCATTTCCTGGAGAGCCTCCTTTATTTCCTTTCGACTGACTAGTGCAACAACCTTCTGATTCATTTGAGCTATGACCTTGGACAGGAATAGATATGTCAAACATGGCCTTTTCGTTATATCTTCTTCTTCTGTGTACAAAGATTTAAAATGCTGACGAGCTGCCTTTTTTATGCTAGGAAAATCAGAAAAGGTTTGAGTTCTATCTGAAATATCTATAATCGAATTGAAGCTCCTTCTTGCTTGTGTATGTTTATGAGAAAATGAAGTGTTTTTTTCCCCATCTTGCAACCAAAGGCTACGCGATTTTGTCTCCAGAAATCTTCTTCTTGAGCACAGGCCTTGCAGAATGTCGACTGGAGATCCTCTTCAGTACTCAAATTCTCCTTTGTTATTTCTATATTTTCCATCTTTAGTTGTTGGGATTCCAGGTTGTTCTGGGAAACCCTTCTTTCTTCTGTTGGAGAGGGTAAACCTTTCTCCCAGTTCTTTAGCTATCTTTTAAATCTTCTCAATTTATCCTCCCAAACAAAAAAAGGAGAGACAACTAATGGAAAATTCCACACCGTTTCCACTTGGTCCAAGAAATATTTATGCTGCACCCAAAGGGGGATAAATCGAAAAGGTATGGGACCTAAATTTTTCTACACTTTTAATTCCAGTTTTATAGGCTTATGATCAGAGTCACTTGAAGGAAGGATATCAAAACTTGCATCTAAACCTAATAGCAAGAAATAAATTTGAATGAGAAATAGGTCTACTCTTGCAGCTATGTGGCCAGGTCCCATTCTCTGATTAGTCCAGGTGTATTTTCCTTTACTTGGCTTGATGTCTAAGAGATCCCAGTCCTGAATCAACTCCTCCACCCATTCCCTGGACAGATCCCTCACAATATTTCCTCCGCACTTTTCATATTGACTTACTGTAAGATTTATATCCCCAGCTAGGATGATGTTTTCCAGAGGGATTTCTTCATAAATTTCTTGAATTTTTTCCCAGCAACACTTTTTTTCGCCAAAATTTACCGGGGCATAAATATTAAACATGCTTACAATTTCTTTTGATTCTTGGTGAATAAATTGCATAAAGATCCAAAGAGTATTTTTCCTTTCTTATATCTTCACAAAGGTTGAATCATTCCAGAGAATTCCCAGACCTCCTGAATATCCCCTAGAGGAGACTGCTTGTCATTTATGGATCTTCAAGTTTGTCATTTTGATGTCAATTGGTCATTTATGGTCATTCTTATTACATGCTCACAACCGTACCAATCAATTCTAATGACAAGTTTTAACTTGACCGGATATACTCTTGTACGTTCCAATTCCAAGTTCCCACCTATGCTGAGATGCTCTGATAGCTAATTTTCGACACAGACAAGCAACTTTGAGCACAAGCTTTTGCAAGCACAGATATACTGTTGTACATACTTAGGGCTTATAGCTGCCAAAAAAATAAAATTTCACTGGTATTTTACTATTTACCTTGATATTGATTATATGAACAGAATCTAGGCCCCACCAACTATTATGTATGCATATTTACATTTTCCCGTTGATATTATTTAATATTATACCATTTTCTGATTAGTATAATCATAATGTTGCGTATTCCAATATTGTGAATATGTGGGTTGAGGATGGGTGGGAAACTCGCTGGAAATACTTTCTAGGAAGATATTTTTCCATTTAAAATGCAATATAAGCTATAACTAATATATTACTTTAATGTTTCTTGTAGTTATCCCTAAAATGCACAAACTTGCATATATGTAGAAAGGTGGAGGGATTTCTATAAAAAACCATATAAAAAAAGGAAAAGAAACTTAGTGAATTCCCCTAACAAATAATTGTTATGTTCATGTTATCTAGGAAAAGTAAGAGAGATAAGATAAGATAATTTTATTAATGTCCAACTAGTAACCATAAACAGGTCAAGGGGACTGCTAAGTACATCAGGAACAATACATACTACATAGTGAGAGTGTGAGTAAAAATCCTATAAAAGCATATATAACCTCTTAGGGTAAATACCTGGAACCAAAATTCTATGAACTAAGAAGTAAAAATATACAAGGCTAGGAGTTCAAGAGAAGAAATTATCCCTCTCCTCAACTCTAAAAACCGAGAAATTTTTTGTGATTGGAGGCGCCTGGAGAATTTTCTCAAGGTTTGGAGGAGCCATGACCTTCTGTTGAGGAGGATAAGTTGCTATCTAGGAGGGAATATCCTTATCTTTCCATCTGCAGGGAGCTATGAATCTAATATATGCATTATGGTGTCCCCACTTCAACTTCTTTTTTTATTCACATAAGCTACGAAATATTATATAGCCAATTGGATGTTAAAATTGTCTTAAGATTTTATATCAATGTTATCCCTACCTATGGATGTTATGTTGGCCTGGGAGAGTTCTTCAAATATTTTGTTATTTTTTTTTCGAAGATCATTTTAGTGTGGATTCTTCTTGTTAAATTTATATAAGTTCTGTGAGAATATAAGTTTTGCGAGAAGTGGCCATTTGTTGGTTTTTCTTTTGATTTTTTTTTGTTTGAAAAAACTATTTTTTTCTATTCATACTGTGAATCAAAATGAAGAATTGCAAAGATTATCTATCCCATGGAAGAACCAAACACTAATCTTGTCATAGTTCTAGTATAATACATAAGGAACTTCCAAAAAACTAATTTAACATACCAGGTACTGAAGCCATAATACATCCTACTTTTCTATTTAAAAAAATATGAGCACAAGTTTCGAGATACTTTAAATTTTTTATTTTAAGTCCCTCACAGAGAGAGTGGATCACAGGAAAGTCCAGTAATAACTGTAAGAAAACAATTTGTAGGAAAATTCAATTCATGTGCAGCTACATTATCAACCAGCCACAAAGTTGTTCAAAAAAGAAAAGAAATACCAGTGAGGGGAAATACCAAAGACAATACTTAAAAAGCTTTTAGATAAATTTCAATTTTATCTTTCTGCGATATCTGGTTATCCCACAATGCTATGATTTTCAAGAAGAGACATATTCCTTCATATTATATAATTTCTAGTGCCATGAACAAGTTATCTATTGTTCTCCATCTTAGTTTTAATCACATGTTATTTATTCCTTAGCTACGTGTTACCTTTTTTAATTAAATGGGTTGTGTATCAGTACCTATTATTCATGCATGAACTACAAGTTATCCATGCATCAACCACCAATAATTTTTTCTATTTTTTTTTTTTAATTCTTTATTTTGAATTTTTAACTATGACCATAAAATCGATTTGGACAGTACACTTGTCCCATCCTACTTCAATCTAGGAATAGCATAGATGGTAGTCCACCCCAAGTTCTTAAGTGTAAGCACCTATCAGTGTAATTAAAGACAAATGATATTTCAAAACCTCCTCATCAGGTTGAAATTATTCATATTGATAAGTATACCCTTGGTATTTCACTAATGGGGTTTGTCAAGGACATGCACATAAATGTGGGATTGGTGGATACTTTTTTTATTACCAATGATTCACATTTTCGGAATTTTAGAGCCTACTTGGGATTGAGTACTAACAAATGTATAGAATTCATGGCACTTTTTGACTTCTCTTTGCCGATAAATTGGAAGCATATTATTGAGAAAATTGAAATCATAACTCTTCAAACATCGACATCTTAATTCAAGGACAATCCAATGTAATTTCAACATAGCACTTTCACACATATTTTCATGGAGTTAAATCTCTCTGTTAATACCCTATCCAAATAGTTAAAACCATATTCTCTTCCTTTGAAAGAGATATTAGAGGGTATCTAACTTGAACTTATTTTCCATTTGTGAATTCTTCTTCCTATGCAAATTCAACCTGTGATGAGCATCCATTAGCTATTATGATCAGAACTTCTATTTTTAGTTTCCTTTGGTGAGGATTTAATAATTATCAGCAAATTGTCTAAAAGATTCTCTTTATTGGGAAAAACCTTGTGGCTTTTACCTTGTACGCTCTCAACCTAAGGTTTCGTTTTGAAGCATTTACCTTACAGGATCAGTTTCTTTGGAGTCAAAATGTTGCACCTTCTTAAATTTATGTTTATTTTCACCCTCAAAATTCCAACCAAAATGCAAAACTCAACATGACTTCCAATTGGGAAAGTAAATGAAGTGTCATTTGTTTGTTGTTTAAGAAATATTTCAGATCTACTTGCATACATGATCTTAGCTTCAAATTTGCAAATGCAGTCCCATTCTTTGTTGTTTTAAGAAATATTTCAGATCTACTTGCATACATGATCTTAGATTCATATTTTTATCAATAAGAGAGATCTATTAACTGTAGGTTATCTTTCATTTTTGTATGAAACCTTGGCTTGGGAAAAATGTTCAATAAAAATGAAGGGCATATTCCAAACCAACAGTGGAAATATTTTTAAATGTATGTGATAGATTTTTTATTGCACTCAATATAGAGATTGAATATCGTGAAGTGATAGGTGCATGGTTGGACCTAGAGGAGGCTTATGAAGAATGGTATGCATACAAATTTTAGCTATGTGAAGATAACTACTTTGTGCTTCTCTTTATTGAATCCACTCCTATCTAGGACAAGTCTCCATGTGAAGATGATACAAAAAAAGAAAAAATGACCTCCCGGCTTCTCTTAGTAAGCATAATGTATCAATTGAAAAGGAAACAAAAAAATATTAAGGGAATCCATGAGCATCTGGTGACGAAGAGTTTTCAACGTGATTTTTTTTCAAAATATTCTAGATAGAACCACAACCAATCCTTTACATCTATGTTCTCATCATAGTTATCCTTGGTGGATTGGGAACTCATAGTTCTCATGTTGTTCTTTATCATCCATGTTTCTCTCAGCAATAATATTTCTCTGATTAGTATCTCCAATTTTACCTTCAAAGTGCTCAAAATAGGTTTGAGGGTTACTAGCTTCTAATTCAAAAATATTATCTAACTCTCCAAAAGATACTTGAAACTTTGTTTCACATTCCTCCCTTTGTCCTTATTGATTACTTGTAATACCTTCATAGGAACTAGGGGTATGAAGTAGAAACTTTCCAAGTTTGTCCCTAGATCTAGGCATGTACCAAAGAATAAAATTTCTTTTCTATTTGTATAGGGGTTGAAGAAAGGTAGATATCACTAACTCTATTGGATTTACAAGAAAGAAAATTTATCCTATAACCTAGCACCTCCTCGGCAACAACACCAAAAAGTAGCAGGCGGGAACAATACACTAGAAATGCAATATTTCAACCCTTACTTTTTATTTGTCAACCCAAGGTGTGAAAACTTATGAGATGCAAATAAAAATATATGTCTCTATTGGAAGTAATTTTTTTATAATGAATAGTAAATAAAGATGACATTGACCTCCTAATATATCAATCATCCATATTTGTAGAGTAGCCCAAGGAAGTAGGAGCACTGATAGGGTTGTCAGTATCATCTTCTGTGCAACAAGTTGTTATGAAATTGAGCCAATTGTTAGCTTGATATGGGGGAACTGGTCGACTATGGATGATTGGGATTTCGATGTGTGAAACATACATGAGTTTTCAAGTATATCATCCTTCTATGGAGAATGATTGGGACCTGCAACCTCTACCTATTGTTTCCAAACCATCTCCAAGATTGTTTCCTAGGTTCTCCCTTGTTTCTTCCTTCTACTTTCCAAGTTCTGTTGTTATTTTAGTGTTTAGAAGATCTGTCTTGAAATGCATCAAATGTGCCATCATTTTAGATTTGGGGATCATAATCAACATCTTGAATTTTGGTTTCTATTTTTTGATTGATCTAAGTATTTCAGGAGCCCAATAACAACCTAAACATTTCCCATCAATCTCTTGATGCACTTGAGCTGAGTGCTAAGTTGCATTTCTGGTTTTCTTTAAAAATATATTGTATGGTAGTCGATGTCCAATTTACGAACGCATTTTGTTTGGAATTTACGCTAGTTGCGTGTTTGTGAGTATTTGTTGGTTATTAAAAAATAATAAAATATTGATGTTTCCTTTCGAAACAATCCATTTTCCTAGACAGTTACAATAAGTGTATTATGATATAATACTTTGGTCACCTTTCTTCTTTGTATAGAGACTTCTATATATGCCAAAATCCGTAGATTGTTATGGCTCTGATATGATTTAATGATCAGCCAACCGATTTCTCTTTTTGAAATTGGATTTGTATTCTTGTTTATAGCTTAGTGGTATTCATTTTATGGATTTTGCATTAGACTTTATAATGACAGTTTTTGATACCGAAAGACATCATACTTCACAAAATTATGAGGTTCACAAAAAACATATTCATTATAGATAGTACCAGGTCCATTTTAGGAACAACTTTATTCGAGGTATGTTTCCCCTGGTTGATTAAGGTCTATACCCAAAGTTGTTGATATAGCTCTAAGCCATTCCAAGAAGAAAATTTCGTGATTCCCATAAAATTTCCTTCATAAAAATTAATTGTAAAATGCAATCAAGTAAGCTTGACAATATAATGTTGGGCACATTTTGAAAGCCTAATGTGTAGTTGTCCGGTATTACTTGTATGTTCAATATTTAAAGTTAGTATTTGATCATGCATGTGATTTATATACTTGTTTTATATGAAAGGGTGCTTGACTGGTATATATTAATTTTCTCGTGTTTACCAATATATGTTTCATACTGACTTGGGCAGATAATTTTCACCCCAACAGTTTTTGTCTCCTAGAAAAGTTAGGCCTTCCATTCCACGTTCCTTTTTCCATTTCCTGTGCGTGTTTTCACTGCAAGTAAGCGATGCACATTTATATTGAAAAAATGGGTTAGTACCTACCAAAGGGAACACATATAAAGATTGATATGTATGTTCCTTTGAATTGCAATTGTGCTAGAAATGAGACAATAAATCCACTAATTTGCATCCAAGCGCAACAACAAAATAATCTTGTAAAGATCATACTTGTCATCCTTCGTTGTAGAATTTGTAATTTTTTGATGCCCTACTGACTATGCTTTGATAAGACTACACTCTTCGTTAGGGATAAGGAGATCACAAAGTTAAATAGTAGGTGTTCCTGTAGAGCTGCTGGAAAACATAATTAAATAGCATATCATTTACCATAGCATTGCATGAAACAAAACTATTTTTAGACTCTTAATACTAAGCTCAATTTGTCAGTAGCAAACAAGGCCTTGTGACTTTTTTCCTTTTATCAAATTATCAAGAAATATTGAGTTTAAAATTTGACTTTAAAATGAGCTTTTTGACATTACATGTAAGTTGCAAAAACTTGATTGAACGACCTTATCATTAGAGTTGAACATGGAAAATAACTGAAATGTTTCCCATTTATTTTTCAGTGCTTATACAACGAATGGAGGAGTCTCTTTGGGTGGAGTTCTAATTGGAGAGAACTGTTTGGAGGGTATTTGAAAGAGCAAGTCACAACTTTTGTGAGAAAGGTATCAAATCTCAAGTAAAAAGTTAAAATTGTGTTTTCTTCATTGTGTAAAAAGTTTGTTTATTCAAGGTATTAAAATGGAATTATTAGGCTGAGGCATATGTTGCAAGATACTCCCCATGAGGCTGTAGCTATATCTGATGCCCATACGTACACTGTGTCATTTCTCACTAGTGATCAACAGACTAAACTGCATCCACCTAGAACCTTGATATCTTCCAGTCATAACTGTACAATTATGCACCTTTGGTGACACTAGCCCGAAGCATAGTTATGTGCTAAATTCGTCTATGCCTATAATGTTAACATGGTATTTATTTTGTGAGATAATATAATGAATATAAATTTCAACTTCATAAATTCAATGTGTTCTATTTGTGTTTGCAACATCCATGGTTGGACAAACAGCACCTCCTGAAATGTTACAGAAATTGGCATACTTGGTTCTTGTTAATTTTTCAGAATTTACTTCAATCTGATCTAGGATCATAACTGAGAGAACAACATGTACAACAAGTCTAGAGCATATCAATCATGGACACAATAATGCAAGCACACAAGAGACACAGAGTTTACTTGGGGAAAACCATAAAGGTGAAAAACCAGAAATAACTTCCTCATAGATAGATAGAGCAATGATACAACCAGAATACAAGAGATAGTCTTCTCCTAGTAGCAGAGCCTCCTCCTCCACAAGTGCGCCACTCTCCTAAGTGTGGGCGAGAGAATAGAATGTGTAAAATGAGAGATACACACTCTCTATTTATACACTAACTTGACTTGACCTTTACTCAATTAGGTCGGCCTCAACTTAACCACTTAACATAATGCTGACTGGGCCGACCCCCACTAGGGTGGTCTAATAACCCTTTGACCCACATGGCCGAACCCCAATAGGGTGGTCTAATAACCCTTTGACCCACATGACTTATACAGGGCCGACCCCAACAAGGTGGTCTTATAACCCATCAAGTATAAGTTACGACACTTACAATATAAATGATGACACTTCCGTATAGAGGAATAATAACATCTCTATAGGAATACAATATACATATATGTGAAATACATTCCGAAGTTACATATACATCAACAGTTCTAAAGCATGATCCTTTAATAAAGCGGGTGGATACAACCTAGGCATGCTAAATATTCCTTACATAAGTTCTATGTGGTGGCCTAGAAGACCGTGCATGGACCATCAGACCTATATGGAATTGGTAAAATCTTAGAGCCTCAATTTAAGTCTTTGTTAATCATAACCATCTTTAGTGTTACAGATCATGATATGGCCACCATATTCCTCTTGCAAGTTAAAAATTTCCTATGTAGGGATTATGTGATAGCTACGACCCTACACATTTCCTATAAGCCATAGAGAAAAATATCGGTGTAAGACTTTGTCTTTTGGCATTGGACGTGGGCAATGAGAACCACATTTAGCATCCCAGAGATTTAAATGAGCACCATATCCCTCTCACATGCCAAAGTATGGTGGCTTGAGGCCCGACACATGGCCTATGAGACTCAAGGACAAATGTTATGTCCAAAAATCCTATATCTTGGCACCAAACCATGTCTTAGGCGCTAAAAATAACCTCTAATGTGGAAAACCTCAAAATCACCACCATTTTGCACTCGTGGGATGATATTTCCTACTAATTTCCTATGTGGTTGTTGTGGCCCCACGCATGGCCCGTGAGCTCTACAAAAAATTTTTATGGCTCAAGACCTTGAATTTCAACCCTAAAACATCTTATAATCCCTAAAAACCATCCATGGTGTGATAAACCTTGAAATAAACACCACATCTCACTCATATGCCAAAGATTCCCTTTGTAGGACTTGTAGGATTCATAATAGAGAAACATACCAGAAGTATTACAGGAAAATGTTGTTAACTTACAAATTCAAGGCCATTGTAAATCCAATAGAGCTCTCTTGAGGAAATAATATCAATGAATATAGTATTTAGAGTTGGATCACATTTATCACGAACCATGTCCAAGGTTACACTCATGAAAGCAAGAGTGTAGTCTATAACACTTAATGTCTATATATTGTTGATGTAGAATGAATCTAAAAATAGAAAACCAGAGTCAATACAGGTTCAAATTTATGAGAACCATTTAAGATCCTACTAAAAAGTAAAAACGAACAACCACTTGAGTCTAACCTGATTCATGCAATGATATTGAGAAATTTATGTAGTGTGCAGTCTTATTAAGGAATAAAATAACAAATAAACTGATCATATGTACACAAATACACTTTTCTTCGTGAACAATAGAAGTGATAATGTCGATATACACCAAATATTTTCAAAACTCACATGGAAAGAGGATAAAGGTACCCGAGATGCAAAGGGTACAACAAAAATCACTGCATGCCTTTCCCTTCATATTATAAAGGCATAAATAGAAAGTTTAGAGCCCATTTCCTATATTCCAAAGAGTGGAGTTTAAATTTTGGTCTAAGGATCTAGAAAAAGTGCATAAATCATGTAGGGAGAAAGAAAGAGTGAGGGGGTTATCTATTTACCCATCAATTAATTGAAGTAGTTTTGAATGGTCATGTAGATGTCCTTGACCAAACCAACCCTAAAAGTGACATTGCCATTGAAAGACCCACACAATTTACGATTTCTTATTGTAATAGGAACTATGTGAGTTGTCATTTAGGTATGGTCCAGGCAATTGTGAGGAGTGTTATTCTTCCCATGTAAGTTCAATTACTGTAAGTGACATGTTGATCCCTTAATGAGAAAGTTGAAAAAGACTTGAGTTGTTGTGGAATCTACTTTACCCTAGGTACCATGTGGGTACCATTCTCATAATGAGGAGAACCCAAAAATCATCACCATAATGCACTTATGGGATGATATTTCCTGCTAATTTCCTATGTGGTTGTTGTGGCCCCATGCATGGACCATGAGATCTACAAAAAATGTTATGGCTCAAGACCTTGACTTTCAACCCTAATTTTTTTTATGATCCTTGAAGACCATCCATGGTGTGATAAACCTTGAAATAAACACCACATCTCACTCATATGCCAAATATTTCCTTTGTAGGACTTGTGTGGTGGTCCAAGGCCCCATGTATGGACCATGAGATCCAAAGACAAATGTTATGGGCCGATAAATTGTATTTTTGTATCAACCTTGGCTTGGACACCAAGAAACATCCCCATTGTAGGATCGTATCGCATTGAGATGATGAAGATTCCATTTATAAGGTATGTATGATGGTTTATGACTCCACAAATAGATCATAATCCGTATTTATGAATGTTATAGTGTATGCCTAGGTATTTTAGCATCAAACCATGACATAGGAATTGAGAACCATTTCTAGTGTTAGAAAGCGGGAAATGTCTATCATATCCCACTTATAGGTTAATGATTCCTCATGGAGGGTATGTGTGGTGGTTTGAGGCCTTGCACATGGACCATGGGATTAGAGAAATGTTTTATGACCTAAGACCATTATTTAACCATATATAATAACATGGTCCTTGAAAAAATCCCTGGTGCTCCCTTCCTCAAAATCTTAGCCTATCATGTAGAAATTGCATTGCACGTCACTTAGAAAAACCATAGTTTAGAAAACCATCTAAATATACAACTTTCGGTCCATGAAGCCACTGGGAAGGGGTGTCCCTAGAGGTAATGAGACTTCACGAATCCAATGGAATTGACAGTTTGTCCATCAGAGGTAGAATTTTTTACTTATTATGAGTTTCATCTCGCTTCCCAAGGCCATTAAGGGACACCAGGAAAAATGCAACCAGGGGTATAAAAACCAAACCGAGCAACAAAATTGAGTTTCATTGCCTCCTGAAAGTGTGTTTGGGAAAGGACTTGATGGATGCGATGGCCACACACTCACTCGGTACATTTTTTAAAATATTAGCTTATCATGCAGAAATTGCATTCCATGTCACTTAGCAAAACCCTACTTTAGAAAACCATCAAAATATACAACTTTTGGTCAACGAAGCCACTAGGAAGGGGTGTCCCTAGCGGTACTCTAATGTTATGAATCCAACAAAATTGATGGTTTGTCCATCAAAGCCACAATTTTCAAGTTATTGCGAGTTTCATCTCGCTTCCCAAGGCCATTCAGGAACATTAGGAAAATTTCAACTGGTGGCATAAAAACCAAACCGAGCAACGAAATTGAGTTATGTTTCCTCCTCCATGTGTGTTTGGGAAAGGGAGAGATGAATATGATTCCCATGCACTCGCTCGACACATTTTTCAAAATATTAGCCTATCATGTAGAAATTGCACTACACGTCACTTAACAAAACTCTAGTTTAGAAAGCCATCAAAATAGACAACTTTTGTTCCATGAAGCCACCAGAAAGGGGTGTCCCTAGCGGTACTCGGATGTCATGAATCCAAATGAGCTGACAATTTTTCCATCGGAGAAACAATTTTCAAGTTATTGCGAGTTTCATCTCGCTTCCCAAGGCCATTCAGGGACACTAGGAAAATTTCAACCGGGGGAATAAAAACCAAACCGAGCAACGAAATTTAGTTTAGTTTCCTCCTCCAGGCATGTTTTAGAAAGGAAGATATGTCTGCGATTCTCACACACTCACTTGGTACATTTTTCAAAATTTTATCCTATGGTGCAGATATTGCACTACATGTCACTAAGCAAAACACTATTTTAGAAAGCCGTCAAAATAGAAAAATTCCGGTCGATGAAGCCACCAGAAAGAGGTGTCCCTGGAGGTATTCAGATGTCATGAATCCAATGGAACTGGCAGTATGTCCATCAGAGCCATGGTTTTTCAAATTATTGCAAGTTTCATCTAGCTTCCCAAGGCCATTCAGGGACACCAGGAAAATTGCAACTGGGGGTATAAAAACCAAACCGAGCAACGAAATTGAGTTTCGTTGCCTACTGCAAGTGTGTTTGGGAAAGGGTGAGATGACTGCAATGCCCACAAACCCACTCAATACATTTGTAAAAATATTAGCCTATCGTGCAGAAATTGCATTGCCACCACTTAACAAAACCCTAGTTTAGAAAACCATCAAAATATACAACTTTCGGTCCACGAAGCCACCAAGAAGGGGTTTCCCTAGCGGTACTTGGATGTCACGAATCCAACGGAATTGGCGGTTTTTCCATCAGAGCTACCGTTTTCGAGTTATTGCGAGTTTCATCTCACTTCCCAAGGCCATTTAGGGACACCAAATAAATTTCAATCGGGGGCATAAAAACCAAATCGAGCAATGGAATTAAGTTTCATTTCCTCATGCAAGTGTGTTTGGGAAAGGACGATATGACTGCAATACCCACACACTCACTCAAAGCATTTTTCAAAATCTTATCATATCGTGTAGAAATTGCATTGCACGTCACTTAGCAAAACCCTAGTTTAGAAAACCATCAAAATAGACAACTTTTGGTCCATGAAGCCACATGAAAAGGGTGTCCCTAGTGATACCCAGATGTCACGAATCCAAGGGAATCGATGGTTTTTCCATTAGATCCATGTTTTTTGATTTAATGAGAGTTTCATCTTGCTTCCCATGGCCATTCAGGGAAACAAGACAAATTTCAACCGGTAGCATAAAAACCAAACCGAGCATTGGAATTGAGTTATGTTACATCTTATAGGTGTATTTAGGAAATGACGAGAGGACCACAATGCCCACACACTCACTTGGCACATTTAGAACATCTTATCCCATTGTGCAAAAGTTGCACTGCACGTCTTTGATCAAAACTCTACTATAGAAAACCATCAAAATAAATAATGTTTTGTTGGTTTTCACTTATTCTCTACTTTGTTTGGGGATGAACTGGGTTCTGCGAGGTTCTTTCCAGTCTTTAGTCCAACAAAATCCCCTTCACTAGCCCTTTAGGCATCAACCTGCGAGCAGGCTGAAGTCTCACCCGAAGCGAAGATGGGTGGTTACAGAATCAGGTTTCTGTAACCTGGTGAAAAGCGGTTGTGTTATGCTAACCGATGTGCGCAACTTACTCAAAATCTACTTCGCAGATTGTGACCAACAGGTATTTGCACACTTCACAGATCTCAACAACCTACAGACTTCGCTGAATCGTTGTTACTTGTTTCTATGACTACACATTTACCATACTTAACATAACTTCACAATGTTCATACATGCATGTTCCGCTACTTATCATCTTATTCTCATTCACATTGATATGAAAACACATATATAAGCATCAACATTCATAAACATTCAATATATAAAGAGATTCAGACACACAACACAAGTATTTACGTGGTTCAACCCTCAAATGGGAGCTACGTCTACGGGAACTATTCTTATATTTCTTGGAAGGGGTTAACAATTCCAGTCTACACACTCAGCCGCAGACTCTTCTCTACAATAGATCTCTACGCACACAGCTGCAAAGTCTTTTTCCTCTCTTAGATATATCTCAACATAGATATACAATATCTTATCTATCAAAATCCAACAATATATAACATCAGTCTAAATAAGATCTAACCCTTCCTTATACACAATTTCCCTTTATATAGATTGTGCCCGAAGGTCACATATTTACAATAACTATGGGCCAACCCCCATAATACCCTTAAACCAAAAATGGCATGGCTCTTCTATTGACCATGCTTTGTCTTTACTTCGCTGGAGCTTTGATGTCCTTTGCGCCACTTCTCTAGCTCCGACGCTTCTCTAACAGTCATAGTTCCGACCTTGCGGATCTGACGCTACAATGGTGTATCCTTTGCACCATCCCGCTTCTTTACTCTTCGCTATTATAGCTGACAGTCTACCGCTTCATTCATAACTTCTCCAACTACTTCGATGGTCCTTAGTACTTCGCATTTACTAAGGGGACAAATCCTTATCTGCCACTTCCCTATGCTCCATAACCTACTCCCAGGAATTGTGGAGTTATTTCTCCCAAAACTGGCTGATGTTAGGCGTCGCCTAACTTGTACTTCGCCATCAACACTTCTTCCACTTGGGTTGCACCCAACATGTAATTTGGTCCATGAAGTCACTGGACAGGACTGTCCCTAGAGGTGTTAGAATGTCAAGAATCCATTGAAAATGATGATTTTCCCATCTAAGCCTCATTTTTTGATTTATTGCAAATTTCAACTCTCTTCCAAGGCCATTCAGGGATACTGGGCGAAAATTCAACCAGGCGCATAAAAACCAATCCAAGTAACGAAATTGAGTTCCATTGCCTCCTGCAGGTACTTGGATAAATTGAATCCAACGAAGCTTTGTAAGCTTTGCGATTATTATACTAATGATATGATTAATATGTTAAAAACTATATTTATGATAATATTCTTATAGCCATGTTTACGAGGGGATAATATCAAGTATGTTATATTAAATTTACTTTTAGATTAAAAATGTAAACAATTCATGAACTTGATTGAGAGATGAAAACCATGGTTAATATGCTCTTAAAGATATAGATTGAATTACATGTTATATGTAGAGATTTAATGACATAACAAATTTAGGCAAAAAAATGGTTCAAAGTGAATAGTATATGTGTATCATATTTTTCTTCACTTTATATATAATCACCAGGATGTCTATTTTTCCTTGCCTCTATGTCTTGTTCTGTTGTGATATGAAAATTTATGGTGTACATGTGTGTGTATGTGTGAGTGTGTGCATGGTTGTGGATACACTTTATATGTGTGGTTACTATCTGTTGATAAGATGATGTTTATATTCATGGTTGGAAAACTTGTGAGAATGCATAAATTACCACACTAATATTTGCAATATAACAAAAAATATGCATTATGTAATGAAATTAATACTAATGTTTTAAATTGATTATTTCTTGTTGTTTGCAGAAAATTGTGAATATGAGTCCTTAGATGATATAGATTATGTTGTCACCAATGTACCAGAGAAAGATATTGCTGATAATGATGAAAATGGATTAGATAAAAATGATGATGAATATGATGTTGGGATAGATGATGATGATAATGGTGGTGGTGATGATGATGATGATGATGATGGTAGCCATTGATGCTACTATTGAGATTGTGGATATTTATTGCTTTCTCGATGCTACTAGACACGTATTGTTATTTTGTGATGATCCAAGCTCATATTAAATTTTGGGTCATTTTGATTTGTATGGTGGATTTATGTTTACATATAAACTTTGATTACCCTTGATCATTTTGACATTTCTATATATGGATATTAAAAAAGATATTTCTTGTGATATTGGTATTTTCACTATATATATCATTCACTTGTTCTTTTACCCTTAATATGATGAACTGCATGATAGGTTATTGATGTGATGTTTTATAATTTCACTTCTTTTGATGAAAGATAATGGTGATGTTATCGTTATTATATTGTAAATTTATCCATATTGGAAGTTCTCAATGATCTTTTCATGGAAAATTAATGTATATGATGATGTTACTACTTTGGATAGATGTTGTATGTTTGTGTTAAATTTCTTCATAAATGCTATGCAATTAATTTCAATAATGGTATCTACAATTAATTTGAATGTTTCATTATGTTATTTCAGAACTATGAAGTAAATGATATATGAGAACTATTGAAATTAATGAAATAATTATAATATTTTGATATAGTAAATATATTAGCACACAATTGCATATAGTTGTAGGTGTTAAATAACAAGCCAAATGTGGTGCTAATAAGGAAGCAAAATAGGAAGAAAAACTATGAGCTAAAATGGAAGCCCACTATGTCATAGATCTAGAAGCAACATTGGATGCAATACCTAGTGCTAAGTTGGAAATCAATTTTGATGCTATTTTGGACGTCAAAGTAGAAGCCAAACCAGAAGCTAAACTAGTGGCCAACAAAGAAACAAAATTAGATGCTTAATGGGAAGCTAAATGCAACGTTCCCGAGGAAGAAAAACAAGAAGATATTCAAGGAGCTAAACGAGAAGCAAAATATGGCGATAGTGTGGGAGTAAAAATGGACACTAAATTGGGTGCTAAAGTGGTAGCAAAACATGGTGATAATGTTGACATCAATAGAGATGCAAAACTAGGCTTTAAAAGGGATGCAACACTTTACGCTAATGAGGAAGCCAAACATGGCGTTGATATGGTAGCAAAATAAGATGTTACTTTGGATGCAAAACATGGCGGTACATAAGAATCAAAATATGGTGCAACAATAGAAGAAAAATTTGGCACCATTTTGGTAGCAAAACACGATGCAAAAAAGGAAGCAAAAATTGGTGCAAAATCAGAAGCGAATTTTGGTGCTTGTTGGAAGTAAAACATGGTGCAAAATGGGATGCTAAAGTGGTAGCACATATGGATGCAATATTGGATGATAATTTGGATGCAAATATGACGCGAATGTAGATGCAAACATAAATGCTAACATGGCAATTTTAAGGATACAAATAGGGCGCTAATGGGGACGTCATTTAGGAAGCAAAAGAGGACGATCTCTAGGAAGCAAAATAGGATGTTATTTAGGAAGCAAACCTCGACGTCGTTTAGGAAGAAAAATTGGACGCTATTTTGGAAGCAAAAAAATGGGCACTATTTTAAACATCAGAAAGGATGCTATCTAGGAAGCAAAAAAAGACTATATTTTAGACTCTTTGCATTTTGTACATGACACGTCTACTTCGACCACTCAATGAAAAACAATTTACACTAAAAAGGGACGCTAAATGGGACGCTAATTCCAGGATTTGTTGTAGTTCTTTCCTTATTTATTTTTATGTTCCCTGGCTACCTAGGTCAACCTTTAAATGTCCCATTTGAAATGCTTTGACATTAATATGAATTCTGGTGTCTCTATTTTTACCTTTGTATAAATCATGATCCTTGATCCATGGCAACATATTCCATAATTTTGGATAACCTCAAATTGGTACTAGAAATCACATGCACCAATGATGATGCTAAATATTCTAGTGTTATGTGAGACCACATTTTACATATCCTTGTAGTATCCTTACAAATTGGTGTCAATCATTACTTGTGTGGCATTATCCATTGAAAATGACTAACTTGAAGACTAACTTCTATCTTAGCTCAATATCAAGAAAACCATATAGCTTGGTATATATTTCTTCCACCTAGCATAATATGTATGGTATATAATTATGTATTGATATGAAGCACTCAAATGCAGTCTTTTTATCTTCTAAGGGTTTGTAAAGTTCGAAGTATATGCACATTGCTTGAATACTAACTTCTATATTATGGGAATTTGTATTGGACTTATCATAGTAGGGAATTTGTTTTGGACCTGTCAGAATAGGGAAGTTGATGATGTACAATTAATTTTTAGCATTTAACAAGATAATTTTATTAATGTTCTAGAAATGACCACAAAAGTCAGTTAACAAGATTGAAAAGGACACAAAAGTTGTCATTTATCAATGTGTTAAATAATCCCATAAGGTTCTCAAAATGAGAATCATTACAACATTTAATTTGGTTAATCTTATACCTTTATAGGAAATCCCAAGTCCTGTAGGTGACTGTTCACTTACACAAGTTGATTTTCAATGAATAACATATTAACTCAAATCTGGTTGATTGTGGGATCAACTAAAGGTTTTAATAAACTTTCAAGGAGAAATAAAACCAATACATATCAATCTGAGCATAAAAATGTGAGAAATCCAACAATGAAGTGCTTAAATTCCGTTGAACATTTTCTGATTGAATTTTTATCCTTAGATGGTTTTAGTGCAGGTCTAGATGATTTGGTTCTTTCTCACTGTGTTTCTCAGATAAATATATTATGAAAGGGATACAAAATGAGATTACTAAATAGCAAGTCTTATGAAGCATATGATAGGTTGAATATATGGGAATGCTTGGGTTTTAAAATGAGACCAGTATACAAGGTTTCCCCCCTTGCAACATGTTAACTGGATTTTTCCTTTTCCCTTCATGACCTTGCCTACTATATGTCACCCAACAATCTTGTGCAACTTCCTGACCTAACCAACCTAACATATTGTTTATGTGACCAAGTTGTTGAGACCATTGAATCAAGAGAACAAATTGAAAGGTATTGGGAGACTATCTCTCAAGGATTTGATCTCCAATATTGAAGGGATATTGTTGAAAGATAAGCTCGTAACCACCCTTTTTGGATTTGAATATTGTATGTACACATAGATTCAATACTTATGTAGAGTTAGGGGAGATTCCCCTAAATTTGATTCTTTGTCAAAAGTTAGGAGATGAAAGAAGATCCTCCAATATTTTCATGACAATTGTATGATCCTGAAGCAGGTAGTTCAATCCACCTACTTTATTTTCCACTAAACCCTCCATTGGTAAAAATCAAATGCCTTTGGCTTCTAGATCCAGTTAAGATTCCACTTCCCCACTAATAAGGAGTATGTATCGCAGCTTTAATCTTGTTTCATCTACTACCAACCCTAGAAAATTGATACATAAGTATGAACTATTTTAATAGAAGAGGATGAAAACACTACCCCATGGCATGTACCCTCACCATTGGAATTGGCCTCAACAACTGCAGAATTTCCTAAATTGAAAGAACATTATCCTAAATTCTCTAGAAATGGGATGATTTCTATTAGAAAACACCTTAATAGTTTTTTAAAAGAATAATTACACCATATAGAAGTTAAAATGTTGAAAGTGGGAAGAAGAAACTTAGAAAAACAATATGCAAATTAGAAACTGAAAAAGGAAACTAATGTCAGATTTCATCCCATGTAGCATGAGATGAGGCCATCTAACTTTTGGATCATTTCCCATGTCACACAAATACTTTTGGCTCATTTCCATTATCTATAGGATGTCAACCAAACACCAAATTAAAGAATAATTAATTGCAAATGCATAACTATCTTGACCATTGTTTTTGAGTGACATGGTACCAATAAGAATCGGATATAGAAAGTTCAAGATGATGGAAAAAGTTAACTTTCCTTTGTTTATCTCCAATATCTTAACCATTTCCTTTTATTAACATGCTACCAATAACAAGTGGAATTAGAAAGTTTAGGATGATGGGAAAAGTTAGTTTTTTTGTTTATTTGTTATGTTGTGTACATGTTTGGAAGCTGAAGAGGAGTTGTGGCATCATATTCACACATTTAGCATAGGAAGATGAGATGAAAGGTTTTCCAAATTATGGAAGCATAAGTCAATAATGTATGTGATATTAGGTTTCATGCTTTATACCATTTTATACAGGACTACCATTGATGTCTATTTTCTTAGTGTTGTGAATGTGAGTATAAAAAGTAAATAAGATTGCAATTATATGAAATCATTTCTATAGGATAATGAACTACACAGATTCTTAGTGAACTGCATGGATTTTTACAAGGGAGTAGACTGCTATAATGATAATGTAAAAATATTGTTGCAGAGCATACCTAACTATCAAATAAAAATAGATTATAGTGTGGAAAATGAAAAATGATGCATGCTACAAGGAACTATAATGTGGTGGAGGATGTCAATTAATGGAGGAAGAGAACCAAGGCTCATATTATAACTGTTAGCCTCTCTGAGTCCATGAGTGAATTCATCCAAAATAACTTAACCTGAATTTGAAAATTATCAATTTGAAGGGAAACATGCACCTGTTGAATTGAACTTATAAAAGAATGGCATCATCTTTATCTATTTTCTAGTGTTGTTAACAATAAAAATATAAGTTGTAGCCTATGGCATTTATTTCTGTTACATGAGGACTTAAATAAATTCCTTTCATTTGTCTTTCACTTAAGGAAGGATGTAGAACATGACCATATTCAATCCTCTAGTGTGGAGCCATTTTTTAAATCTTAGATATCCATTCTTACAATTTGAATAATGATATGGTGTTATAAAGTTAGTAATAGACCCAGAAGAAACTTTTATATTTGGTATGTTCTTAGTAAGCTTCAAGTGGAAGCTTGAAATTGCTGTGATAAAAGATCACTTATTCTTGTCAAATGCATAAGACCGAAACCCAAGAAAGAACACTTTTCAGATTTGTCTAAAGTAATAGGTGATGTTATTAGTGAAGGCTTTTCATAAATAATGCAAAGGTCAAGTATACTTTCTGGTTGTGCATTCAAATAAGAGTTGTTACATTTTGGATAAAATAAATATGTGGAGTGTAGATCAATTTGAACATCTAGATCATTTTAATTATCTTCATGGTAAATTCCATTCACTATGGATATCTTTGAAGGGATTTCCCAGGCATATAATATATCAAGAATCTTTGAATTACCTGAAAATGGAAGAATACATTTCCTATTTTCAAAACAGTTTAGATCATCCAATGGTTGGGGACCACAACAAAATACTTGAGTTTCCACATATATGAAATATGTTGCTAAAATTGCATAGCTTGAAATAATAATGGAGAAATCATATAAGCATTCACCATGCCTCACTTGAAAAAAAACATTCAGCAAGTCAAGATGTTATCTTGATCAAGGTCAGCACATGCCATTTCTAGCATAATAGTAGAATGTGCATTTTTATCATGCATACTAGGCATGTGACTTCTTTGAAAATGATTTTTGGTTCAAATCAATGAGTTTCTACTATTCCCATGAGAACAATGAGGTGATAGACTAAAGACACAAAAAATTGAATTAAAGGAAACAAATTTATGGATGACTAGTTGATTATAGACCCCATCTTTGCTAGAGCTGGTTTTTATTGCATTGTATATTCCACTTTTGTGATCACATGATCAAACTTGAATGATCCCATAGAAATATTAGGTGGAGACATTGACTACATAAACCCAACAACATATTTCTTCTCATTTTTGAGCTTCACAATTCTTTCTTGTACCATATGCACTTGCTCATCCATTAATTCAAATATATGATTGTTAATTTCCATGAAAATTTCAATCTACATTTGCTTATTTTTAGGGATTCTACTTGAAAAATAGAACCTATTATCTTCCTGCGCATCACCTAATCTTCCATTGAATATATTCTTTCCCAATCTTTCCTCCATCATTTCCATTTCTGAATAGAGTGTTAAATTATTAAATAGTCCTGGACTTCACCTGCATACCTCTTGTATCTTCTTATTCCTCTATACGAATTAGAGTTCTCCCAAATTGCACACCATTTAGATTGTAGGTGAGTGTTGGTGATTGCTTTAAACCCAAGCTAGATCTTTCAACTAGCTTATAGAGAAATCACACAAGACAAATTCTAGTCCAAAAGCTGAGATAGAGTGCTACACCTCTAGTTCTCTCCCACTCTTGGAGATCAGATTGCAAATAGGATTAAAATCCATAAGACAAAGTACTTTCTAAATAAATTGACTCATAATACCACATGAATTCAGCCATCCCATCCTTGCAGAATCGGAAAATGAGACCTGCAATGGAATGTGTGAATGTACACGATGAAGAGGAGACTTAAATGAACATTTAATTTCCTTCTTTGTTATATGCTCAGAGTTAAAAATATTATATCATGCAAAAATTCCCACTTTCTTGGTAATATTTAGGAAAATGACTTGACAATCGCTACCTCACAAATAATAAACATGTATACTTGGCACTTAATTTGGATTAGAATGTAAACCCATGCATAGAGTATAATCATGATGATGCTCCCCTTATACTCTATCCTTTATTGAATATGAAAATTTGGATGTAGCAGGTCACCCTTTATATCAGAAAATCACTTAATATATTTATAATGAATATTCCCCCCCACATCTTAGGGGTTATGAGAGAACAAGGCTTAGAATGTGGAACTCCTTTCCAATAGCTTGTTGAGTCATCAAAATCCAAATAGCGAGCAATAACACCTTTCATCATCTATTTTAATTGTTCAATGCATTATCAACTTGGATATTTTGTCAATTCACTCGAATATACATATGTTTGCTCAAGTAAGTGATTTATGTGACCTCTAAATATTGGGAAAGAGTGGTGATAACACATTTTGAAAGGAAACATAGAGCTTTGTTAATTAGTGGGAATATTGCACAGTGGAATTACATTTTAATTTGGCATTAACTAAGCGAAAGAGTTTTTTATTTTTTTGCTCGAATAAATTAGTTGCATGGAAAAATCATAAAGCTTAGTTTGGATCTATTGATAACATAATGTGACATTGTTGGCATTGTTATAGCTAAAATTGGCACTTCTCCGTCCGTGATGACACTTACATCTTTTGGTCGCATGACGACACTTCATGAGATTACTGTGAGTCACAAAAAAAGAAATTTGTGGATGGAAGAGCCATATTTGCGACTTTAGATGGATGTCATTACCTAATTCATCGCCCATTTTATAGATAGGAACCTTAGGAACAATTTTGGAGACCGATTATCCATAAAACCCATAGAAAAGGCTATTTTTGACCATTTTCCCACAAAAACGCATGTATAAGGCTTCTTCACCCGTGGGTTTGCCAAAAAAATGCAGGTTGCACAAGGTAAAGTCGCAGGTACCCACGTTTTGTCCATTGCAAAGTCATGGGTACCTCAGAGATACTAATATATATATATATATATATATATATATATATATATATATATAATTGCGAAAAATGGTTGGTTTGGTTAGTTTTGGAACCTCCTCTTCATTTGTAACTACTTACTCCTAGACCATATCTTCTCCATTTTATATATAAGAGAGGGAGAGGGACTAGAAGAGGATATCAAGCCCATTATAGTGTTATGCTGGAGAAATTTGGATTCACATCCCCCTCACTTGTGCCCCAGTTGATTGTAAATTGTAGCACATATTATCATAGGTTGGGATCCTTGGAGAAGAGGATCAGGAGACCTTGAATCTAGGTTTCATGAAGTGCCATGATTCAAGGTTTCCTGCTCCTCTTCTCCAAGGATCCCAACCTCTAATAAGATGTGCAAGAGTTTACAAGCAACTAGGGCACAAGTGAGGGGGATGCGAATTCAAATTTCTCCAACATAACAATATAATGGGCTTGATCTCATTTCATGGTCCCTCTCCCTCTCTTATATATCAAATGGAGAATATAGGGTCGAGGAGGAAGTAGTTACAATTGAAGAGGAGGTTCCAAAACTACCCAAACCAAAAAAAATTTGCGATTATATATATATATATATATATATATATATATATATATATATATATATATAGTGCTTCTAAGGTACCCACAACTTTTCAATGGAAAACACGTGGGTACCCGCAAATTTACCATGTGCAACTTGCGTTTTTTTTTCAAACCCGCGAATGAAGAATCCTTCTACTTGTGTTTTGTGGAAAATGGTTAAAAAAACCTTTTTCTGTAGGTTTTCTGGAGAAGTTTTGGTATCCAAAATTGCTCCTGTTGGGCATGGCCCAAGAAGAGGAAGCTATGAAGGCAAGTACAGTTAGGCGAGGTTTGACATTGACCATTTTTGGAAGAAAAGCGACTCCACAAATACCTGGAAGAGGGTATGGAGCAAAGTTCTATTGGGAGAAAAGGACCTGTTTCCTTAATAAAGGAAAAATACTAAGGAAAGTCAGAGGTGTTTGGTGCAGTTAAGGGCTCAGCAGAGGCCTAGATGCTACAGGAACAGAAAGTTAAGAAGTAGAATGGTGTAATGGAAACACCACTACAGAAGTCAGAGGTGCGCTATCAGAGAAAGAAACAAAATCAGAGGAAGCAACACCAAAGGGACAATAGAGTTAAATCTTAGCGTGGTCTACAGGAGAACCACGAGATTTTTTTGGGTTTTGGGTACTATGGGGGTTGGCCCATAGTTATTGTAATATGTGACCTTCGGGAACACCTATATATAAAGGTATTTTTGTATAAAGAAGGGTTGTTGTTGGTTGGTTGGGTTGTTAGAATTGTAAGAGTATATTTATTACGAGTTAGGAGAATAGTGATAGGAGAGAGAAAAGACTCTACAAATGAGTGCGTAGAGAAGATTCTGCAGATGAGTGCATAGAATGGAACTGTTACCCTTCCAAGCTAATAGAAAGAACTGTTCCTATGGATGTAGCTCCTTCCTGTGGGTGAACCATGTAAATCAATGTGTTATGTATATGAGTTTATGATGGGCTTTGTATGCGAGTTTATGGTGTGTTTATGTATTTTATTTCATCTGTATGTTAATGGTAATTATATGCTGAGTAAATGGAATACATGTGTATGAATTCTATGGTGGAACACTTACAATAATGAATGCATAGCTAACTGGTGAATACAGTAGAGATTCAGCGTAGTTCTGTACACTCTTAATTAGCTGTGAAGTGCGAAGTCACCCGTTCATTCTATTCTGCTAGTCGATGTTAAATAGGGATTTTAGCGAGTTTTTTTACCACATCTGCACATCGCCACGGTTACAGAATTTTGATTATGTAACCCCCCATATTCGCTTTGGGTGAGACTTCATCCTGTTTACTGGTTGATTCTGAAAGGGCCAATGAAAGGGTTTTTTTTGTTGCTGTGATAACTTCGCCGAAACTGGGTCTTCCCAAGGAAGCCAACAAATGGTTCCTTGTTCCTATTTATAAAATGGGACATGAATTAGGTAATGCCATCCATCTAATGTCCCAAATATGGCTCTTCCATCCACAAATGTCCTTTTATGTGACTCACAGTAATCTCATGAAGTGTTGTCATGCGACCAAAAGATGTAAGTGTCGTCACGGACGAAGAAGTGCCAATTTTAGATATAACAGGCATATTGACATATCAATAATGTGTTATCACCCAATATTTTCCTGAGTTGTGGAAGGAATTACCATGGGGTAACTGTTGCAAACCAATCTTTAGTGGATGGAAACTAGCCTTTCCAAACACAGAGAGGGATCTCTCTTTTGTGCTTCCAGCAAGTGGATATAACTTGAATGGGTTGGGATATCAGTCAAAGTGGTGGCTAGACCTTCAAAACAATAAATTAAAAGGGGTTTTTGGTTAGTTGGAGAACTAAGAACAGGAGGATATTTGGGCATGGATTCAACTTCGGTGGGTCTACTATCACCAAGGATAGATTCATACCACAATAATAGAGATAAGAGGCAAGGTAGATGGGGTTCTTTCATGTCTAAGTAATCAGCGGGTGAAGGAAGATAAAGGAAACATGTTCGGTCACAAGGTTAGAGAATTTGAGAATGAATTCTAACCTGCAAATTCGAGAGTAATATGGTGGAATACCTAGTCATATGCATCTGGAGCATGTGGGCATGAATTCTAGACCATGTAATCTTGATCTTTAGGTATTGCAGAAGTAAACAATCAATGGAAATACAAAGCAAGAACACATACGCAGGAAATAACAGACATCAGAACACACATCATAGGAATCTCAAGCTACATAATCGGGTCTTCTCATTGTATTAAGAGGCCAAATTCAAATACAGGCGCATAGCAGTAATCTCTCTGAAACAAAAACATCTAAACCTTTGTTCCTCTTCGGAACTTGCCTTTATATGATTACAGAGCATCAAAATATCTTAACAAATTCATAACAAACTCGAATTGGTAATGATGAGGCCTCTTGAGATGGGATGCCCAAATCAACAACCTTTGATTCTGTCACGTGTGGAGGAAGGGAATCATTTGTGCTGGCAATGCACCATTGGGCCGCGGAAGCCACCTGCTTGGAGTGATGGTGGGGGGATTTCACGCGCTAGAAGTGCACCATTGGGTCGTGGAAGCCGCCTGCTTGTCCTTCGAATTAGGATGCTTTAGATTGATTAGGACAGGAAACTAAAACAAGCCCCCTTTGATGCTTTGAAATATGTCGTTTTTCTATGAAAATATTCATTCCTGGCTATCATGATTTGCTCTGCAAAACTTTTCTTGATCCGCAATTTCCTTTCCACAATTTCCCTTTCGTAATGGCCTTTTCGCAATTACCTTTCCGCAATGGCCTTTCCGCCATGAACTTTCCAAAATGACCTTCCGAAATGACCTTTCCGCATTGGCCTTTCCGCAATGCGGTTGCAGAAACTTATCTTTGCACCCTTTGGGAAATTGTCGCTCCAAAATTTGCAATCTGCAATGCGGAATGAAGAATGCATAAAATTATCTTTGCGGTCTTGGAAAAAGGTCATTTCCGCAATTCGAATTGCGGGAATCAGAAACTCTGCTTTTTATACCCTTGGAAAACTGCTTTTCCGCAATCCACAATGCAAATACAGAACTTAGAAACCGACTTGCGGAATGCATTTTCAATCGCAGATCTGATCCCTTTGTTCAATCCTAGCCGTTGAATCTCCTTTTGCTGCGGAAGAATCCTATTTAGTCCTTTTTAGTTGCGGAAGACACCTTTATGGCTATTTTTTCTCATTCTTTTCATCATGGCACTATCCTTTGGCTCCAAATCGCTCAACAACTAGCCATGTTTCAGGATTTCTGGTTCTTTCTTTGGCACAAAATATTGATCGGTGAGGCTTGGGTTTGTATCCTCTTCCTCGACGAGAACGTAACCAGGTGGGATTTAACAACGGCTCCAATTAGGGATTCTTTCATCCCTGTGAGGTAGAAAGAACATGTAGACTAGTGGCCTTAATCCCTTTGATTATTCCAAAACCTCCATCTGTAACCCATTCCCAACTCTGAAAACTTTGCGGCCATACAGGAACCCAAACTGCAAACTGAAACTGAAGCCATCATACACTACTGAAAACTCAATAGACTTCAAAACCTTCCTGCCATATATACAAACTGAAATTCAAAGCCAAAAACATCTACTGCTGAAAAATATGCATAGACCGCTGAGCTTATTCTTCATATCTACCTACCCTAAGTTGGTGGAAAAACTCTAGAATCAAGTGAACTTAAAGTGCCAATGCAACCATTCCACCAAGTGACCACTTGATTGCATCTTGCTTGGAGGCCCTTCAATAATAAAGGTAAATTGCAGATGCAACAATTCAACCCACCATCCAAGACTGATTCCTGTGTCCATGAATTCTGCAAAATCCTCTTTCCCTAATGACTGCAATAAGGATCTGCAAAACCATGAAATATTACCTCTAGTTGATGATCAGAAAAAGGAACTGGGAAATTGAGATTGTACTCCCAAGGAATAGAATCTATCGGCTCATCCTCTTCAACATTCGTATCAAGAAAAAAATCTGTAAATATTTGAAGCATCTCAACTGGAACACCCATCTTTTGAACATGAGGGATCTCCCTTTCATTACTTTGCTGCAGCTCTAGATTATCGTTTGGATGAACTTGTGAAATATCATCCCTATCAATCAAAATACTTATTCTTAGTTCCTCATGTAGTTTAGAAGGAATATCAAAGAGTGACCCTTTATGCGGTTCAACAAGGATATCACTCTGATTCTCAAAAGTATCAGAGAGAACAATTCTTTCACTACCAGGGAGATCATACAGAATCTTCTCTTCTTCAATGGCCGATTCAAGAAGAAGGATAACTGTATGAAATACTGGTTAACCATCTATATTTTTCTCTTCATCACTTAAATTCTAAGGATCTTCAACAAACTCAAGGTAAAGCACACGAATTTCAACATTGAGCCCTTGATCTATTTCATTTAACTTTTCACATAGATGAACTTGGATAATGTCTGAACTTTGAATGAATTCTCGTACATCTTTTGAAAATTATAAAGGCTTCTGAACTTTCTCATTATTCGCAAGACAGGGAGTCTGAATACGAAGGTCTGATCTTCTTCGTTTATCATCAAAGGAGAATTTATTGTTCACTAAAGATCTTGCTGAATATAAAGGAAACTATCACCTGGTATCTCTTCCTGATGTTGAAAGTAATCTTCACAAAATTCCTCGATCTATTCATCCATTAATTCTTCATCACCATAATTGTTTCTTAAGTGCTGCATAAAATTTTCAAAATTTACTTTACAATAGCTTTCAAACAGTGATAAAGATGAGTAACTTTCCTTATAATTTTCATAGAATGTTGAATGAAAGTATTCTAAGGAATACAAACTAGCAGCTGGTAACCCTTCATACCAAGTTCTTTCCCTTCCTTCCAAAGTAGCCATGAAAATTTTCATAAGGGAATCTTCATGAAATTCCACCCTCAACTTATATATATGCATATGGAACTTAATTAAATGTAGAGAGGGATCATCTCCTTCCTCATCTTTAAATTTGGGCAAATATTCTTGCCAATCTATACGACGTATACAGTTTGGAAAACCTAGAATGTGTGAAAGATTCATAGGAGCATACCTTCTAGATTTGTAAGATTCCCTAGAATTCATCTTCAAACGGTGGGGTATCCTCTGATGCTTTGAATTCTAGATTATGTCGATAATAGAGCCGCCAAGTGAATAATATACAACTTTCTTTGTGTCTGACTACTATTCACCATCAGTAATCAGCTCTAATTTGATACAAATTTTAAAGTGAGCTCAATCTCTGGTGAAATCTCCTATTTGAAAGGTGGATTTACCAAGGAAAATAATACAACCTTGGAACTTCAGGATCTTTGTTTTCCCTTAGAGGTCCGGTTTGATACTGTGAAAATCAGAGATTCTCCCCAGTATGGTCACCAAAATGTTATCACCCAATATTTTCCTGGGTTGTGGCAGGAAAGACCATGGGGTAACTATTGCGAACCAATATTTAGTGGATGGAAACTAACCCTTCCAAACACAGAGAGGGATCTCTCTTTTGTGCTTCCAGCAACAGGATATAGCTTGAATGGTCTGGGATATCAGTCAAAGTGGTGGCTAGACTTTCAAAACAATAAATTAAAATGGGTTTTTGGTTGGTTGGAGTTAAGAATCGGAGGATAGTTGGGCATGGAGTCAACTTCGGTGGGTCTACTGTCATCAAGGACAGATTCATACCACAATAACATAGGCAAGAGGAAAGGTAGATGGGGTTCTTTCATGTCAAAGTAATCAGTGGATGAAGGCAGAGAAAGGAAACAAATTCGGTCACAAGGTTAGAGAATTTGAGAATGAATTCTAACCTGCAACTTCGAGAAGAAAAAGGTGGAATACCTAGTCATATGCATCTAGATCATGTGGGCATGAATTCCAGACCATGTAATCTTGATCTTTAGGTACTAAAAAAGTAAACAATCAATGGAAATACAAAGCAAGAACACATACATAGGAAATAACATACATCAGAACACACATCAAAGGAATCTCAATCTCCAGAATCGGGTCTTCTCATTGTATTAAGAGGTCGAATTCAAATACAGGAGTAGAGCAGTAATATATCTGAAACAAAAACATCCAACCCTTTGGTCCTCTTTGGAACCTTTCTTTATAGGCTTACAAATCATCAAAATATCCTAACAAATTCATAACAAAATCAGACTGGTAATGATGAGGCCGCTCAAGCTGGGCCGCCCGAATCAACAACCTATGACTCTATCATGCACGGAGGAAGGGAATCATTTGTGTTGGCAGTGCACCATTGGGCCACATAATCCACCTACTCGGATTGATGGTGGGGGGTTTTCACACGCTGTAAGTGCTCCATTGGGATGTGGAAGCCGCCTACTTGTACTTCGAATCGGGCTGCTTTAGATTGATTAGGACAGGAAACTGAAACATGCCCCCTTTGCTACTCTGAAACGCGTCGTTTTTCTATGAGAATATTAATTCTTAGTGATGCGATTTGCTTGGAAATTTTTTTCTCAATACGCAATTGCCTTTCTGCAATTTCATTTCTACAATTGCCTTCCTCAACGACCTTTCTGCAATGGCCTTTCTGCAATGGCCTTTCCACAATGGCCTTCCGCAAAGGCCTTTCTGCAATGGCCTTTTCACCTTGACCGTTACGCAATTACCTTCCACAATGGCCTTTCAGCAATGGATTTTCCACAATGTGGAATGCGGAAACTTATCTTTGTGCTCTTTGGGAAATTGTCGCTCTATAATCCACAATCCGCAATGCAAAATGCGAAAACTTGTCTTTGCGCTCTTGGAAAAAGGTCGCTTCCGCAATCCGCAATCTGCAATGCGGATTGCAGGAATCAGAAACTCTACTTTTTATACCCTTGGAGAAGTGCTTTTCTGCAATCCGCAATCCGCAATGCGGATGCGGAACTTGGAAACCGGATTGCAGAACGCATTTTCAACCGCAGATATGATCCCGCTGTTCAATTCTGGCCGTCAAATCTCCATTTGTTGCGGAAGAAGCCTATTTAGTCCTTTTTAGTTGTGGAAGACACCTTTATGGCTGGTTTTTCTCATTCTTTTCATCGTGGCTCTATCCTTTGGCTCGAAATCGCTCGGCAACTAGCCATTTTCAGGCTTTCTGGTTCTTTCTTTGGTGCAAAATATTGATTGGTGAGGCTTGGGGTTGTCTCCTCCTCCTTGATGGGAACATTACTAGATGGGAGTTAACAAATAGTGTGCCATTCATTTTGGCATTAACATGGTGTAATTGTTTAGCATTGTCGGGCATTGGTATGTCCTCCATAACTGATAAACCAAGCCTGGAAATATAGCATTGTAAAGATATTTGAACAGTGCCTTTCATGTATGTCTATGAAATTACCTCGGTGATGTATGATTTTGACAATTATTTAATTGCAAATACATTGAATTTACTTCCACAAAAGAATTGTGCTAGTGTAACAAACAAGCCATGGACCTACCACTTAATTTATAGATAATGAATTGCATGGAAAGTGGGGGATGGTGATAGTGTGAGGATAGGTGTAGACCTTGTTAGTACTGATATTTTTCTCCATATGAAATACCCTCTTGAATTTACTTAAGATGATATTCCCAATTAATTTCATCCCTCGGGAGCTAAAGGGATTAAAAGAAATGGTGCAAAAGGATTAAACGTGACCAATGGATAGTGACTTGGGGCCTAGCAAAGAGAGCTTAAACATTAAATTTGCTAAGCCTATAAATCAATATAGATCCAATGGCCCAAGGATTGGACTCACCCATAAATTGCAAGATGGTTGAGGCGGGAAGACACACGTGCAAGTTTGGAAAGGTGTGGCATAGATCAATGACAAAGATCTAAAACACGCTAATAAGATGGCCCTCCCCAAAATAGACATGATTTCACGTTGTCCTCAAAACCACTGAGGACACGTGCTTGTCACCAATTGAACGCACCTCCTTTAGCGAGGTTTTACTTTTCAAATCATCATCAATGCATTACCACCCTGGAAACCATAAGTGGTATCTTCTCGTAGCCACACCCAAAGTACTTTACACCTCATCACCCCGACAACTCATCCTTCCTCCATCTTCCATCTGTCAAAGTGGGTTCGGACACTTTATCCTCGTACCTTTAGCTGCAAAATCCAACATGGAAAATGATGTTTTCCCAAACAAATAAAGTGTTAAATATATAGCATCACGAGACATTCTCCAAACCAATCTTGTGTAGTCAATATTGATCCTCCCATATAGAGGTAAGCACTTTGATTTCCTTCCGTGTAAAGGTTATTCCTCCCATACAAAGGTAATTGATCAAAGTAATTATGTTGTAAAGTCTTGTTGGACAATGCTCTGAACTTGTATGTATCAAGTCATGATTATCATGTGAACCTTCCGTATAAAGGTATCCATGATATGGACCTCCCGTATAGAGGTGGACCTTCAGTATAAAGGTCATTCTTTACTTGTTAAAATAATTCAGTGTTGTGTGATATATTATTAACCATGATCACCAAATTGCTATTAAGTCTCCTTTAGAGATTGGTCACCTCTAAAATGAATTACTTTGGCATATGATCATTTGGTTCGGAATAATATAATATGATCACAACATCCGATAATTCTTCTTAGTATAATGTAATGTGATGGATAATTAAAGTTAGCACATATTGAATATGCAATAAGAGATAAAGAAATAAAATATAAAGCATAGAGATCAAGAGAAGTCAAAATTTCCCATGCAGGCACTTCATCTAATTAAAGAGAACTCGAATTATTACATCTTCAGTTATAAAGCTTCAGTTAAGTATCAATTCTTCAATTAAAGAACCAGTTAAAGATATGTCTCAGTTAACTAAAGAACTCACAGTGGTCACTTCAAGTAAATCAATCAACATGATTTCAATTAACTAAGTGTTAAATAAAAGGGACTAGTTAACTAAAGTATTTTCACTTTAGTTAAACTAAAAGATGACACTTCAATTAAAGAGAGTTAACTAAGTGACAACATAGAATATCTAGTTAACTAAGTGTTATTGCATGACGACACTTATTTTAAACTAAAATATGACACGTGAGTTGTGACACTTACATGTCGACACTTAAGTTAGCCACCTAACTAAGTGGGAAAGATTTCAGTTAAGAGGTGAGTTCATACTAAGGGACATCTCAGTGAGATGAATCACTGCATGAGAAGTGAGGCACACCACTCCATGCAATATTAATACATCCAGTTTGAGGGCAAGTTTATCCTGAAGTTAGAAGTTAAAAATAGAAGAGAAGAATGTATAAATATGATATACATGATTATTAAATCTAGTGTGAAGCGAATTCTCTTCTCCATTGAAGGAAAGGCGCTTCTCTTTGTGCAAGGTATTGTGCATGCTTTTTATTGTTGTGTTGGGAACACATCTAGTTGATCTCTCTTCTCCATTGCTTCTGCATCTTCATCAAGAGTGTTTGGTGATATCTTATCTTCCAAAAGCAATCTAGTATGTTGTAAAAGAAAGTATTATTTTCTATCCATTATATTATACTGAGAAGAATTGCTGGGGTTTTTGTTCTCATAATTTTGGGTATTTTCCCCAAGGTGTATCTTATGTTATGCTTGTATGAATTTCATGGATTGAATTGTCTCATTGCTTCAAGTCTCTGCATCTAAAAGAATTAAAGATCAAATATCAACCAAATTTCAACATGGTATCAAATCTCAGGTCGTAAAGGAGCTCTGTTTTGCATTCCAGCTAGAGGCTACGTAGATCCTAAGAAGTTGAGCACAAGATTTGAAGACTATGGAATCAGTCTCTGTATGACCAGAATACCATATTGAGGGAACCTCAAACTTCAACACTTGGAAGGATAGGATTATAAACATCCTAGAGGAACATGACTTGGATGGCTATGTATCCACTGTGGTGGAGGAGCCTACATTTAATGCAAGGTGCATCAACTTCAAGAAGAATCAAGTTAAGGTTTAACAGATCATCTATGATTGGGTAAAACATAACTTGATGCCCATAATCACACCGTTGAAGACCGTGAAAGAATGTTCTGATAAATTGACTAATATATGAGAAGAAGGCCCCAAGTCAAAAGAGGGAATTGAAGAATACACTTCGAAACTTAAAGATGGAGACAAATGAGACAGTGGCCTTCTTATTCTCTAATATCTCTCAGGTAAGAGATCAACTTGCTAGTATTGGAGTAGTAGCGGATGAAGATGATCTTCTCCAAACTGATATTGATGGTATTCCATCCTCTTGGGAAACATTATTGGTTGCGTTAAATGGATGATAGGTACAACCTAACTTCAAAAGGTTGTGGCATGATTGCCTCCAAGAGGAGGGGCGAATCTAGAGCAAGTTAGTGTGCATCAAATAATAAAATCTTTCCGTCACGACAAGAATGAAGAAAGGAAAGAAACCCTCTTTCCAAAATAAGTTCTCTCATTCAAAGAAGAATGAGTTCAACAAAGGATTTCACAAGTCAAAATCTAGATGATTCAATTGCAATAAAAAACGCCATTTCTCAAGAGATTGTAGAGAAAAGTGGAAAGGCAAGTTTCATGCTTCCACCGACATAGAAGGTGAAATCACTCAAAAGAATCATCCGATGAAAAGGAGACAAGAAGTGATTATTATCTTGTCTCATCCCTTTCGAGATCCGTCATCACAAATGCATACACATGTTTGATTGATAGTGGTGCATCCAAACATATGACTGGTTACAAGAGTACCATCACCGATCTAAAAGAGAAAGAATTCACATGCATGGTAGAGTTGGGGGACAACTCAATTTATTTGATCCAAGGAGTTGGATCCACCTCATTCCAACTGAGCACCAGTGATATTATACATGTGGAGGAAATTCTATATGTTCCATGATTGAAGAAGAACCTCTTCTCAGTTTTAGTTTTTGAATACAAAGGTTTCCGAGTTATCTTCATGGATAACAAAACACTTTTATGGGCGAAGAAAAAAAACCCAGAATCTGCTGCTGTGATTAGAGTTCGAGAGGGAGGACTCTACAAGGTGCGCAGGAAGTACATTCAAGATATGATTCACCACAATATTAGTCCATGCGAGCTATGGAATCAAAGGCTTGGACACCTACATTACAAAGCACTACCAAGACTTCAAAAGATGGTAAAAGGTATGCCCATTTTTATTTTGAGCATGATAGTGTATGTCAGGGTTGTGCACTTGAGAAGAATGTTAAGAAAATATTTTATAGAAGTTCTACTAGATCTAAAGGGATTTTATATTTAATACATTCAGATGTATGTGGTCCCATGTCATCCCCCTCCCTGAGTGGCTTCTTATATTATGTATTGTTCATAGATTATTTTTCTAGGAAGTCATGGATTTATTTCATTAAGGCTAAAAGTGAAACTCTTATCAAATTTAAAGAGTTTAAAGCCATAGTTGAAAATCAGAAAGAAAATCACATCCATGCATTAAGGTCTGATAATGGAGGTGAATTTGATTCACATGCATTTAATGAGCTATGTAGTGATGCAAGAATATGTAGACAGTTAACAGTACCATACAACCCTCATCAAAATGGGGTTGTCGAAAGAAAGAATAGAACCATATGTGAAGTTGCAAAATCCATGATGCATGATCAAGATATGTCTACCTCATTATGGGAATACGCCACCCATACAACTGTGTACATCCAAAATAGAATCCCGCATTCCATTCTTGATGATAAGACACCAGAAGAAGTGTACATCCAAAATAGAATCCCGGTGAGAATCCAAACATCTCACACTTGAGGATCGTCGGGAGCCTAGTATACATTCATGTACCGAAAGAAAAGAGAACAAATATGGAGCCTTCTAGAAAGAAAGGAACCTTTGTTGGTTATAGGGAGACATCCAAAGCATACTGAATATATGTATCTAGTGAGAGACACATTTAATTCATTCAAGATGTTACCTTCCATGAGGAAGCTGCTTTCAAAAGTTTGAAAGAGATTCAATGTGATTCCGAGATGGAGGATCCCGAGTCTAATTCTCCCCCTTCAGAGTTAGAGAGGGAGAAAGCAGAAGATTCACCAGATTCTCTATCTCCTAAAGAACCAATAGAACTGGTTGATAGGTCACCTAATGAGCCTCCCTCTAAAATAAGATATGCTTGGTGTCGATACATCTTACAAAATGAAGAGAAACATGGAGCACCAACAAGCTCATCTAGAGAGTGCAAACAACCTGACATATATTTAGGGTATGTTGCACTAATGAGTCACATAAGTGATTCAAAACCATCCTCATATGAAGAATATGCAAAGCGAAAAGTTTGGAAAGATGCAATGATAGAACAGTACAACTCTATAATGAATAATGATGTTTGGGAGGTTGTTCCCAAACCTGATGGGAAGTCCGTTGTGACTTACAGATGACTTTAAAAGATAAAGCATGCTGCGGATGGTAGCATTGAGAATTATAAATCCAGATTCATTGCCATAGGTTTCTCTTAGAAAGAAGGCATTGATTATGAGGAGACTTTTTCCCCTGTGGCAAGGTACACCACAATCCAAGCAATGATTGCACTTGCATATGTTCTAGGATGGAAAATTCACCAGATGGATGTGAAGACAACCTTTCTCAATGATGAGGTTGAGGAAGAGGTTTATATTCAACAACCTAAATAATTTTTGGTACATGGGAAGGAGTCCCATGTTTGAAATCTAAAGAAATATCTATATGGGCTTAAGCAAGACCCCAGGGCTTGGTACTCCAGAATTGATAGCTACCTTCAGAAACTAGGTTTCTGTAAGAGTGAAGCTGATCCAAATTTGTACTTCAAAGTAATGAAGAACCAACCATTGATATTGGTTCTATATTTTGATGATTTGTTTCTCACTAGAGAGGAACATCTAATTGCTTGGTGCAAGAGGGAGCTCACCTCAGAGTTTGAGATGAAATACTTAGGTATAATGCACTACTTTCTTGGCCTTGAGATCTAGAAAAGAAAAGATGAAATTTTTCTATCTCAAGGGAAGTATAGTGTGGATATATTGTGTAGGTTTTTCATGATATATTGCAAATATATGATTACACCGATGGTTTCCAATTTGAGGAAACTATTAACAATCAAATTAACACCCTTAACAAGGTGAGGAGAAGAAGCATATTTTACTATGCCCGCAACATGAAAACGGAAGACATGTACACAAGAGAGCAAGTCTTCTCTTATCTAATCACTACATCCACAATCAGAAATATTGAGTGAAGAAAGAGGTATCCTAAGGAGACAAGGTTCAGTGATTGAACTACTTATTAAATGCTCAAATCTAATCTCCACCAGTCAAATAGTGAGAAGAAATGCACAAAAGTGCATTAACTGTACTTAAATATGCTAAAGTTGTGACAAAAGCCTAAAAATACTATGGAAAGTGAGTTTTTGAGCAAAAAAAAAGAAAAAGGAAAGGGACAATCCCACATTGAGAATAGAAACTTGAGAGCCCATTTCCCAATGCTATAAAACAAAGGAATTTGGGGCATGGTAAGAAGAGGAAAAATTAGAGGAAATTTGAGGTCTAAAACGGGCCTTATAAAAAACTATGCCATGGATGAGTTGGATTTCTCAAACCAATAGAATTTCAATAAATTTGGTCAACCATTATGGTTGAGTTGGACATAAGAAGTTAAAGATGCTTATGTGTCATAATTGTATTTGACAATAGCTAACTTCATATAATCCTCACCTTGGTTAATATTTTGAAAAGTTCATCTCGAAATATGATAAATATACTTGAAATAATAAATATAGAGTATTTTATATTATCACTACTTCAAATTTTGTTAAAATATAAATCTCACATTAATTAAGATGATAGTGGAGTAATTTTGAAATAACAAATATACTTGAAATAATAAATATAGAGTAATTTATATTATCACTACTTCTAAATTATTTAAAATATAAATATCACATTAATTAAGATTATAGTGGAGTAATTTTGAAATAATAAAAATATTTATATAATTAATCTCTTAAAAATAAAAATAATTAATATTTACAAAAGTATCATAAATAAAAAATAGGAGAGAGATAAAATAAGATTTCTCTATTTTAGTGATAACTTTCTCATACAAACTCAGAATTTGACGACTTTTGTGCCATTGTAAAGGTCTCGATGAGAACTTTACAACGGTACCAAAAGTGTCAAATTCTGAGTTTGTGGGAGAAAGTTAACACAAAAATTAGAAAAGCTTATTTTATCTCTCTCCTATTTTTATTTATTTATGATATATTTTTAATTTATTTATTTTTTATTTATAAGAAATTAATTTTATATAATTTTTTTATTATTTCAAAATTAATCCACTAGCATCTTAATTAATTTTAGATTTGTATTTTAAAATACTTCGAAGTAGTGATAATATAAAATAAAATAAAAATAGTGATTGTTTATTTTTAGTATTATTGTAATTAGAATTATAGTTTTTTTTAAGTTTTAGATTTTATTAAATATATAAAATGAAGTAGTGGTACATTTACCGAAAAATTAAATAAATTATAATATAAATTTATAAAATTTATCACTATATCATTTATTGTGTATGCACAAGAATCTAAACCTTTCATTATTATTTTCAACCACCATCTCTTAACTCTACACCAACCCAACATACTTGTCAACTACCATTAATGAGATATTATAGGTTAACCTTCACTAAATAACACATTTAATGTAGTGTGACATGGCATATGTGTAGTGTGACGTGGATTTTTTTATTATTTTCCTTAGGAGGCCCATTTTAGACCCCAAATTTTCTCTAATTTGAAGATCAAAGGCATGCTAGAGAGATTTGAAGGAGTAGAAATATCATATTCATCAAAGGAAAGGGTGGAGAAAGGATAACTCATGGAAAAGAAGAATGGATGCATATCAAGTTAGAGAATTGAGTATCATTTCTTCATTTATATTAATGAAACAATTCAATTTTCCTTCCATTTAGTTTGCATTCATGATGGTTTTAGATCTTGACAAATGCTTGATAGTTGATTAAATATCTTAGGAAATTTTAGTTAATTGTTTCATATATGACATTGGAACTCACCATTTCATAGTAATATAGCATTTTTAAAGTAGATCTAACACTACCTTAAAATTTATAATCAGATTGGCGTCCATACTAGTTGTTTTTTCTTGAAAATTTCTTATTTTTCTTGCAGATTTCTTCATTTTTGGTGTTCTAACCTTTCAAATCTACTCCAGATTTTCCTTAATATCCCTTCAAGAACATATGTTTCAGGTTTAGAGGCTCAAAACTGGCCTATATCCACTCCTACACTCCCAAAAACTTCAAAGATGAAGCTAGATTTCAACCTCCTTTGATAGAGAGTGCATTGAAGGGTTTTTCTTGAAAATTTCTTCATTTTTGGTGTTCTAAACTTTCAGATCTAGTCTAATAATGCCTTAATATCCCTTCAAGAACCTATGCTCCAGGTTTATAGGCTCAAAACCGACCTAGATCCACTCCTACACTCTCAAAAAATTCAAATATGAAGCTAGATCTCACCCTCCTTTGCTAGAGAGTGCATTGAAGGTTTTTCTTGAGATTTGTGCCCAATTCTTCCCTCTTTCCTCTATTTTGCTGATATTTTCTTCTTGTATGGGATTAGGACTCCTTGATATTAGAGTTCAGACCTCATTTTGATCCTCCTTAGCCAAATATTTGGGATATTTTTAAACTTTTGTAAGCTTCAAAGCCTTCTTGTTTCAGATTTGCATGAATTATTAACTAGTTTTGAAATCCCTTTGTTTTGGGGCTGTTTGGTGCCCATATTTTTGAATTTGCAGAACTTCTTAAGGATTCTAAATATTTTAATATCATTTTATCACTAACTTTGAAAATTTTTGAAAAGTTTGGAAGATTTTGGGTTAAGATCTTTAGATTGACAATTTCCCTCCCAAAACCACTAAAAATAGCCCAAATTGTCATTTCTTTCCAAATTTTCTTTAAATTGGTGTTATATCCACCTGCTTATAGCCATATTTTTCTGTTAGGTCCCTGATTGGATAGGATTAGGACTTATATTTGAAATAATTTTGACTCCTTTCATAATTTGCAAATAACAAAAATTGAAAAAAACATGAAGAAAAACCTTGAAAAGACACCTAGTTTTGATTTTTCACTATTTTAGGGAAGCTTTGAGGATTTCTTTTTGTACTTGCAGACCTTCAAATTTTTTTTAAAACTTCTTAGGATCTGTTTACCACTATTTAAGGAAAATTTGGGAGGGTTTGAGCTCCTTATATTTGGAATTTCTTACCAAAACCCTCCCAAAATGGCCCAAATTGACATTTATTTCAAAATTTTCTTAAATTTGTGGTAGATTTATCTGCTTCAAGTTATATTTTGTTGTTGGATCTCTGATTGGATAGGATTAGGACTGATATCTAAATAATTTTCATATATTTAAGAGTTTGCAAATCACAAAAATTAAGAAAACACAAATATTTTTTCAGAGAACCTTGAGACCCTTTAACTGTTGAATCTCATGCACTTGCTTATTTGAAACATCACAACAAATATCAGTCATAACATTTGAAAATATCATTTAAAAAAATTTCCCAAATATATTTGCATTGAAAAACAAAGACTTCAACATTACACTTTGAGACATTTTGAGAACAATTTCCCTCCAAAACTGAATACAAACTTTAATTAGTTCAATTTTGTTTTGGATCTACAATATTTTCATTATGTTTATGCACAATTAGAGAAGATTGTAGTGTCATATCTCGATTTTCTTGTGATAAGTTGTGTCTGAGCCACTGTATCCTCTTTGTTTGCACTTTCGAGTGGCCCTGCAAATGAGAAAGTGGATCTCAAGTGTAATAGTATAGGATTTTATTTTTCAAGCATTGTTCTTTCGAGCCACTGTATCCTCTTCACTTGGGCCTTTGAGCGATATTGTGAACGAGAAAGTGGATCTCAAGGGTAATAGAGTAGATTTCAATTTTCGTATACATTTCTCGAGCTACCGTATCCTCTTTGCTTGCACTTTTGGGTGGCCCTGCAAATGAGAAAGTAGATCTCACGTGTAAAGAATTTAATTCATAATATTTAAAAGGGCTCTATGTATCCTCTTTTCTTTCACTTTCGGGTGTCCTTGCAAACAAGAAACAAAGATCCCCCGTGTAATAGAATTAGATTCATTTTCAATGAGATATCTGTTTGGTTTACATTAATTTTAAAATCAATTATTATCCATATTTCAGCAAAAATGTTCATAAAAATCCAAAATCTACCAACACATTTTGCATGTTTAAAAGACACAAATGAACCTCTAACCTTTCATTAGTTTAGAACATTCATCGAATTGAAAGGTAGCATAGTGATCATATTGCATTGTTTGGTTCATATTTTTCGAGTCAACACACCACCAATTTCACTTCTACTCCTGAAACTAAGCAAACTACCATTAAAAATTGGCACTTGATCTAAAATTGACAAACATTTGATTTTAATATCACCAAAAAGAATAGGGTAGTGCCCTGTATTAGGTTTGGAGAGTTAACACTCCTGAGCTGCAAAACTTTTGAAACTAGCATTGATTACTGAGAGTTTAAATCCATTAGTAGAAAAAAATGCTTGTCAGGAAAGTGCTTCTAACACATGTGTTAAGCATGAGGTCAATTTGGATAAGTAAGGGTGGTTTGCTCCTCTTGGTTGTTTAGTGGGACATGATATCATCAAGGAATTCTATGTGAAGTGACAAGTCCTCAGGGTGACATCACTTTTCTAGAGTACCTAGTTATGAGAGTTGTCCTCGACCTACAACTGTTCCACCTGACCGTTGATTGTGAAGTGGTAACTTTAGTTGATATTCCTAGGATATCACATAGGCTATTGTAAGTGGGGAACTCTTGCAATAATTGACACCGAATTTGAAGCTTTTACTCCTTGGGAGGGTGATTGGCCAGGAACCAACATTTACACCCCTGGCAATTAATGTTTATTGTGACTGTTTCTCACACCTTTGCTGCTAGCAATTGTTTGAGGCTCTATGTTCCTCCGCAACTACTAGTTTCAGAAGCCCCCCTAATCCAACTTTTCAGTGAGCTTCGGTTCTTTGGAAAAGTAAGTGTGTTTGCTTGGATCTATAGGAATTTTTTACTGTGTGGACACTTTTTATTTTGTTGAGTCTAGACTTACTTAGGATTGTTTGATTATATTGTTTGATCAACATATTTTTAAACACATCCTTTTATCAAGTTATTCAAAGTGGATACTCTCCCGATACTCCAATCACGATGACAACGAGGTGAGTCACTAGAAACTGAAGTCCTTGCTACATCAAGGAGACAGATAAAAAACACCCAACCTTGTGACTTGGAAACTGAACAACTTCTAGATTCAATTAACAACAATAGAGAAGAACAACATCAAACAAATAATGAAACATCACATACCAAGGAAAACACAAACATTGTTGATAATATTGCTCCATTTGAAATTGAAACACTAGAGAACAGCACAGCTACTCCTGTAAACCCACCTTTGACAAATATTTCAGACTCAGTGGTACTTCACATTAGTCAGCCACTTGATTACATCAATCCTCTTTTTGGATATTGGACTAATAAGTAAAATCCCACAATTGACCCTATGGATTCATCAGGAGTACAAGGGAGTACATCATCGCAACCTCAAACAATTGTTGGAGGTAGAAATACTTCCAATTTAGCCTTTACATAAATCCCAATAGTTAGTATTCCTGCCATTAGAAAAAGTTAAACCAGCACTCAAGTTAGAGTTGGTACAGTTTCGAGTTCCAATCCCGGAAGTGCATCCACTTCATCTGCAGGAATCCCTACTGGGGGGTGTTCCTTACCAAATTTTGGTTTTCCATATGGTTTGGATACTCAAGGTCAAAACAATCAAGGAGTAAACCAAAATCCTCTTGGTATAACCAACATTCTTCGAAGTTCTACTTCTCGGGGGAAACCCTTTACCATGGAATATCAATATTCTTGGAGAAACCAATGGACCATGGAATAGTAATTCCATTTGGGATTATGCTCCACATGTGAGTGCAAATTCCTCGGGAGGTCATTATCCAAATTTTCATAGTGTAAATTTTGGGGGAAATACCATACCCCCAATAGGTATTACACCAGGAGGAAATCCACCTGTCAACCCCATTCCACCATGGAGTGGGAAAGTTCCAGGAAGTAACCAATATTCTTGGGAACCACCCCTGCAAGGGGGAAATCAAACTTGGAACGCTTATCAAAACCAAGGAAACAATCAATGGAGTGGTCAAATTCCGACAAGTAACCAATCTTATTGGGGCCCACCTCTGCAAGGGGGAAATCCACCCATTAATCCTATCCCACAATGGATTGGTAATGTTCCACCAAGTAACCAATCTTATTAGAACATACCTACGCAAGGGGAAATCCATACATGCATCCTGTTCCACAATGGAATGGAGAACATTCAGGAAGTAACCCATCTTTTTGGATGCAATCTCCACAAGGAGGTGATCCTTCTTGGAATGCTTTTCAAGCCTAAGGACAACACCAATGGATCCATCAATATTCACCCGCATATCAAACGTTTGCTACAGCACCGGTAAAGTCACCATTTCTAGCCGCATTGAATCTACTAGATTTATCTCGACTAACTAATGATCATGTTCTACATTTGAATGGATGGCCAATCATACCAACTAAACTACCCTCGGACATACCCAAGTTTGACAAAAAACCAGGGGAAGATCCATCAAATCATGTGATGACATTCCATTTGTGGTGTTCATCCAATTCCCTAATTGATGATCGTGTTCGGTTAAGGTTGTTTCAGCAGACCCTAATGGGAACTACTGCTAAATGGTACATTTAATTGCCACACAATACTTTCACAGAATTTTCATCTTTAGCTATGGTATTTCTGACACATTTTAAATTACCTATCCACTATGAGACGGGAACAAAACTTTTAACTTCACTTAGGCAGTCCACCGCTACTCACATATCGGATCATATCCATGAGTGGAGGAGGTGCTAGAGGCTTATTGAAGCCGAAATACCTAATCAATTCTTAGAATATTGGTTCATAAAGCCAAATATGTAGCCATTTCAGGAGCCATGACCGAAGAAAAACTCATTCATAGTGCTCAATAGATGGATTTGATATACTCCAATTAAGTACACTTTATGATTTAATACCTCATGCTCTAAGACCTGTGTTTGATCCAGCTAGGCCACCAAAAGGATTTGATCCGTCAACCAACTTGAATAGATTACTCAACAATTGTGACAAATTTCGGTTCAGAATTCATAACCCACAGCTGGACATGCAACACAACAATCCGCAATTCCCACCCAAACTTCTGAACTACTTACGGTTCAAACTGCGTACCCAAAAGGGAAAAAAGAAGAAATAGAAGAAGAATCCCAATGCTAATTCTAGGACAATAGATGCACCTAAGGTGAATAATCCTACTGGAGGCAATCATGAAAACCAGAAAAACAAATACCCTTGCAAAATTTTCCAAGCGGATCATCCTACTCATCTTTGTCCTCATATGGATGATATTCATCGAATGTTGGCATAATGAGGAGGGGACCAACCACCTGCCGTCCTAACTCAACCTTTAACCCAACAACAACAAATGGTTGTTGCGGCGCCAGTACCTCCACTAGGAGGAAACTAGGAAAACCCCTACAAGGGGGAAATCCACCCAATGCTAATATCTTCACAATTGGTGAACATGAAATAAACATTCAAACAAGGGCTCGTTCTTATGACATACCTTCAAAAGATGCAGAAACAATTGGATCTCAACCTAGTGGTTCTCTAACCATTGAGAAAACAACCATATACATAGTACCTCGACCTCCAAAAGGGGTTTTCCGTAGAATAACACACAATCCTCTACAATGTGGTTGAAGACTTAGCTCAATATCCTTGTGCTATGTATGCCTTGGAAATATTGCAAAGTTGTCCTGCTCAACGAAATGAACTATTGTATGCTATTGGTGCTATCGATCCATCTGATAGAAATTTGATAAGTTTTGACTTAGAACAGTCCACATGTATGCTTCCATCAAAAATCACATTTCAGATCAAAGTGACTTCACATGGTAAGAACATTTTTCGAACCGTTGTGGATGAGGGAGCCTCAACTTGTGTCATGTCACTAGCATGTTGGAAAGATTTGGGATCACCCACTCTAGTACCATCCCATACAATACTCAAATCATTTGATGGTCATTCATTCCTACCTCATGGACTTATCATGACTTGCCCAGTTGAACTAGGAGGTAAAATAGTTCAAGCAGATGTTGAGGTAGTGGCTGCACCCATAGATTACAATTTTCTATTGGGACGTAGTTGGATACATAAGATGACGGCTGTAGACTTGGGTAGTGTCTTTAGTATTCTGAATTATTCGGTTCCCCCACGAAGGGAATATTATCACGATCGATCAACTAGATTACTGCACACCTAAAAATGGTCTCCACTCAAATGTACCTTTTGTAGGGGATTAAAAAATGACGATTCAAGATATTGGGGTAGGAATGTTCAAAGATTCATCCCTCATGGGAACTTTCGCAATTCCACCACCGGTATTGACCTCTATAACTGCTCCCATTTTCACTATTACATTAGAATTATAATTTCCATTAAAAGTTTTTTCTAAGTCTATACCAGAAGTTGGCTCCACCTCATCAAAGGGATCCTCCTAGGAGGACATATTAATTTAAAAGAGTGATGGAAATATACCAAATTATATGAAACATAATGAAATAGAGAATAGTGTTCCCCTATCTTCCGTAGAACTTTCTTATCAAGTTATTCAAATGGCTTCAGTAGACTCAGATCAAAATCCTTCCAAGATGGAGGAATATGATCCTTATACTTCACCTATATGGACCATGAACTCTCATAGTACTCATGACATCCCGGATCAAGCTTTTCCTTCGGATGAAGCCATCCTTGAAGTCATGAATATCTATGAACGACCCTGGGAGGATATGCATCACAGATCCTCATTTCTTCCAAAGATCGATTCATTAGAAGTCAAACTTGAAATTTTTTACTGCGATGATGACATGGAAAAATACTAATGCCCCGTACAAGCACACAAATGTGAGTTCAGAAGGAAATTTGGAAAACATCTCGAAAACCATCCCAATCGATATATCCATTAAGCCGACATCATCGAAAACATTAATATAGGTGCAGATTACTCTCCCAAAGAAATCACACATTCTACTTCTCTATTCAAGGAGTTTCACGATGTGTTCACGTTGTCTTACGAAGAAATGTTGGGCATTGATCCCAACATTGTCGAACATGAGATTAAAACCTATAACAATGTCAAAGCAGTGCGACAGAAGCTACGTTTGGTTAACCCCAAAAAATTGGCTTCCATCAAGGTAAAGGTCGAGAAACAATTGAAAGCTGGATTCATCTATCCTGCATAACAAACTATCATACACTAGCATGTATCCTAAATCATTAAGAATGTTAATCAAGGAATATCAAAAGATTCTTTCTTTTGTCGAAAGATGCTTTTTTTTATTGGCTAGAATTGTTCACATCCTATTGAAAATATTAATTTTTTATTAAATGAGTCTACTCACCAAAAAGATTTGAGCCCGAAAAAAGGAAATTGGGACAATTTCCGATCAAAAATATAAGTTAAGTGGTCGTTTTCTTAAAGCAAGCATAGTCACCGAGCAGAAATTTGCAACCCACCGCAAGTTTCACGTAGGTTAAGCATATGGAGATTCGAAATTGCATTAAATTAGCACCGCTAGTAACTTTCTTGGAAGTGTAAGACATGCCAGGAATGGGTGGCGCAGTTATGATATGAGCCACCTTTAGATCTACATGGTGGAATGAAATCAATTGAGCATCCATGATCGATTGAGCATGGCGGGTAGTTTCAAAAAATTTCATTTCTCATGAATTCGAATGAGTGATTTTTATAACAATTTTTTTTTGTTTTGGACTGTCTGGTGTTTTCGACTACCTGGTACCCTGCAACATAACCAAACAAACAAACGTCTTGTGGATACCTTCAGAATTTTAAATTGGCATAAGAAGCAACATTACCTGATGAGACTCCTTTGGCGTGAAGTCTACCAACCTTGACTCATCCACACAAAATCATATTATTCTGACTCAGGTACGCCTGCATTGTACTTCATCCAGTCCCATCCTTATCTCAAGTGATAGTAAATTGCACTTGCCTGTCACTTCTGTTGATGGTAAAAAATGGAAAGAATCCGGACAGTAGCATATAGAATAAGATGGTAATGAATGCACTTGGCTGATATGGAATTGTGATATAGATTTGCTTTATTAGTTGCTCATATAGCTTTGATGTGAATGTTACAGTCTGTTAATGTGATAGCTGTTAAGATCAATATGTGTACATTTATCCATCAATGAAGATGTTATCTATTTTGGGAAAGCTGTTAAGTCGTTTCTACAGTCTACCGTAGTCTTGAAGGTGTTTTTTTCCATTACTGTTCAATTTGTCCTTCACTTGGTTTTTGACATTGTTTTTTAATTTGTCTTTCACTTAGTTTTTGACATTGTTGTTTAATTTGTATTTCACTTGGTTTTTGACACTGTATTTTGTACATCATCTTCATGAATTTATAAATATTTCCACGTTCTACAACTAGTTTTTTTTTTAATATTTTGTTTCAAAAAGTGACTGATGTATGCATTTTTACAGAGCATGGGATTTTTAGTCTTAAAATGATTCTATCAACAAATTTGACCATGAAGATACCATGAGTTTATCATAATAAAGAGTATCATAGGATAGTCTTTAAACATATACTTTTTCATAATTTGTAAGTATTTCGGTGAAATTGAAATTAATCACTAAAATCCTGATTTGTTATGTAAAAAACAGAGAGTTAATCTACAAAAATGGGATTAACAAAATGCACGCCACAGTTCATACATATATTATTAATTTAAAGTAATACCATGAGATTGAAGAGAGATATATGTTTGAAACCTTTTTTAGTTTCCTAAAATTATGTTTCATTTGCCCGTAGTTAATTTAACAAAATAACAAATTTTATGTTTGGAACCAAGTCTTACCATGTTCATAAAAATGCCCTCCTAACCGTCACTATTGAGTATTTTTGAGCGATTTAAGTTGGAAATGGCGTGGTTTACTATTTTCCACCTTACTGTATATATAGGTTTTCAATTTGGGTTCCAAAAGTGTCTGCAGTGTCATTTTTGCAGAGAAGGAGATTTTTAGACTTAAAATGAGTCAACAAATTTGACCGTTCATATATTATTACTTTATTATAGTAAAGAGTATCATACTTTATGCATTAAAGATGTACATATTCATAATTTGTAAGTATCTTGGTCAAATTCAAAATTAATCAATCCTGAGTTTTTATGTAAGAAACTGAGTGTAAATCTGTAAAACTAGAATTACAAAAATGCACGCCACAACCTGGGCCCGCAACACCAGGATAGTATCCTACTTATATCATACTATAAGTATTATATGTATGAATTATTATATTTTATAAGTAGCATTGTCATAATTGGAAAAGAATGTCTAAATTCATAATTTTTTTTTGTAAAAACAGAGTGTAAATCTATAAAAATGGGCTTAGAAAAATGCCTTCCATAATATTTTTAGAGGTAATTTTAAAAACCTAATGCCATATACCTGGAGCTATATATACTATGGACAAAAACCTGCTTCATGATTTTAAAAATATCTTAGTTTTGTGTACAGTAAAGTTTTGAAAATTGCAATTTTCTTGTTTTGAAATTTGTCCAAGATACCTGGAATTTTAGTCATTCACGTTCAATTTGACTGCTATGCATTCCTAGCTTGGATTTTTATGCTTATGGCTTGCATTTTACACCAAGTGTCCATAACAGTAAAAAAAGGTTAAAATTGCACCTTTCATAGTTCTGTTGTGAGCATATGAGGTTAGGTTATATAAAATTAACACAAGGATAGTTTTCTCAATATATCTAGCCATCCAATTTCCTAAGCCATTTACTATAACCATTTAATAGGAGGGTTTGACTTTCATTTTTATTAATCTAGGTGGATATTTCAAAAATACAAGACAACCGTGTAGTGTTTTTGCACAACAGGCACTTTCTGAACCCAAACTGAAAAACTAAATGTACAATAATGTGGAAAATAGTAAAACATACCATTTCCAAATAAACTCACTCAAAACTACCCAATACTTAAAGCTGGGTGGGCATTTCTCTGATCTGGGTAAAACTGGGTTGAAAACACAAAAGTTGTCATTTTGTCAATTTAACTGTGGACAAATGAAACATAATTTTAAAAAACTGAAAGAGGTTTTTGTCAAAAATATATCTATCTTCAACCCCGTGGTGTTAGTTTCAAATTATGAAAATTGTACAGACTATGGTGTGCATTTTCCTAAGCCCGGTTTTGAATATTTACATTGTTTTTTACGTAACAACTTAGAATTCCAGTCATTAATTTTGAATTTGTCCAAGATACATAGAATTTTAGTCATTCATGTTCAATTTGACTGCTACACATTCCTAGCTTGCATTTTCATGCTTATGGCTTGCATTTTACACCAAGTGTGCATAAAAAGTCAAAAAAGGTTAAAATTTCACCTTTCATAGGTCAACAGTGAACATATGAGGTTAGGTTATATAAAATTAACACAAGGATAGTCTTCTCAATATATCTAGCCATCCAATTTCCAAAACCATTTACTATAAGCATTTAATAGGAGGGTTTGGCTTGCATTTTTATTAATCTAGGTGGATATTTCATAAATACAAGACAACCATGTAGTGTTTTTGCACAACAGGCACTTTCTGAAACCAAACTGAAAAACTAAATGTACAATAATGTGGAAAATAGAAAAACATACCATTTCCAACTAAACTCACTCAAAACTACCCAATACTTAGGGCTGGGCAAGCATTTCTCTGATCTGGATAAAACTGGGTTGAAAACACAAAAGTTGTCATTTTGTCAATTTAACTGTGGACAAATGAAACATAATTGTTAAAAACTGAAAGAGGCTTTTGTCAACAATATATCTATCTTCAACCCCATGGTGTTAGTTTCAAATAATGGCAATTGTACGGACTGTGGTGTGCATTTTCCTAAGCCCAGTTTATAATATTTACACACTTTTTTTAACGTAACAACTTAGAATTTCAGTCATTAATTTTGAATTTGTCCAAGATACTTGGAATTTTAGTCATTCATGTTCCATTTGATTACTATGCATTCCTAGCTTGCATTTTCATGCTTATGGCTTGCATTTTACACCAAGTGTCCATAAAAGTAAAAAAAGGTTAAAATTGCACCTTTCATAGGTCAACTGTGAGCATATGATGTTAGGTTATATAAAATTAACACAAGGATAGTCTTATCAATATATCTAGCCATCCAATTTCCAAAACCATTTACTATAAGCATTTAATAGGAGGGTTTGGCTTGCATGTTTATTAATCTAGGTGGATATTTCATAAATACAAGACAACCATGTAGTGTTTTTGCACAACAGGCACTTTCTGAATCCAAACTGAAAAACTAAATGTACAATAATGTGGAAAATAGTAAAACATACCATTTCCAACTAAACTCACTCAAAACTACCGAATACTTAGGGTTGGGCGGGCATTTCTCTGATCTGGGTAAAACTGGGTTGAAAACACAAAAGTTGTCATTTTGTCAATTTAACTATGGACAAATGAAACATAATTGTTAAAAACTGAAAGAGCCTTTTGTCAACAATATATCTATCTTCAACCCCATGGTGTTAGTTTCAAATAATGACAATTGTACAGACTGTGGCGTGCATTTTACTAAGCCCAATGTATATATTTACACACTTTTTTTTACGTAACAACTTAGAATTTTAGTCATTAATTTTGAATTTGTCCAAGATACTTGGAATTTTAGTCATTCATGTTCAATTTGACTTTTATGCAGAAAAATTGCAATTTTTATATTTTCAATATATGTTTCTTCCTCCCATGTTCTTACACATGTCCAAATATGTCTCATAATATTTGCATGAAGTCCAGATATGTCTCATAACATTTGCATCAGGAACTTGTAGCGGGCCCACAGCCTCAAGATAGTATTCTATTTATATCATACTATATGTATTATACATTTATGACTTATCATAATTTATAAGTAGCATGGTAATAATTGAAAAGAATGTATAATTTAACAATTTTTTTTGTAAAAGCAGAGTGTAAATCTGTAAAAATGGGCTTAGAAAAATGCCCGCCATAATGTTTATAGAGGTGATTTAAAAAACCTAATTCCATATAC